>CM070773.1:65469531-67869531 GCA_036346955.1 Dipus sagitta | reverse complement strand
ATAGGGCCTTTCTGTAGCCTGAATACACTATCCTATGCCCTAGAAAGGACAGCTGAGCTTACTAGTACCTTAAGCCCAATCCTCAAAGTCTCTCCTATACTTTTCATTTCTGTCTGCTTCATGGAAGGGATCTGTTTTCTTGAAGTAGTATCAGGTATTTGGCACTCCTCAACATGGGGAGGAAAGACAAGTGAAGACATTGGCCCAGAATAGGTTCCATAGAAATGGCAGGTTATTAACAAGAAAGGAGACATCCTGGTCAAGTAGGTCTGAGAAATAGAAGGTTAAGCTAGAGAACTTTGGTTTTTAAAATGCTTATAAGAAGGGGGTGGGGGACTTAATAGGATGGTATTGTATATACGCAAGTAGAGGAACAGATTAATGTAAAAAGACCTAAGTGAGGTCAGGGGAAGAGACTGAGTAAAGGAAAGGTGGAGAGAGGGCTAATCAAAATCCAAGAAGAGCTGGGCGGTGGTGGCACACACCTTTAATCTCAGCACTTGGGAGGCAGAGGTAGGAGGATTATCATGAGTTCAAGGCCACCCTGAGATTACACAGTAAATTCCAGATCAGCCTGGGCTAGCAGATCAGCCTGGGCTAGAGCTAGAGTGAGACCCTACCTCAATAAATAAATAAATAAATAAATACAATCTAAGAGGATTTAAATAAGTCATATGGAAACCTACTTTTTTGGATAATGGAATACTAAGAAACGACAGATTGTTACTAGAAAATTTTCAGGGCCATGGATGGGATACTTTCCAGTGAGTTGTTGGCCAGGGAGGTCACTGATACTCCCAAAACATTATAGGCCATTGCCAAGGCTCTTGGTTTCCCACCAGGAATAGATGGTAAGACCCTATTGCTGAAGACTCCACATACTTGGGCTGCAAGGTCATTGAGAAATCCTGCTGGAGAGGAGCTAAAAACCTCCTTCATGTAGACCAGCTGACAGAAAGCTGGAAAAAGCCACACTGCATACAGTTTAGTGAGAGAGAAATCACCAGTGAAAATACCCAACAGTGGACACTGCAAGCCTTATATTTAGCAGGCTGTTGTGGAGGAAATCAAGCACTCTCTAATTCAACTGGAGGCCTGCTCCACAGGAGGGAATACATCCCTGATACTGAAAACCTACAACAGGGGTAGTCATGAGCCCTAGGGGTGTAACGTCTGCTGGTGTTTGGCTAAATGTATATACTATGCTCATCAAACTGCCCGGTAAGCACGTCTCTTAATGTTCATCACAATCTCTATCACATCTTCCAAGGCTCAGGGTCCATTGAGGAAGAGGCGGCAGAAAGAAAGTAAGAGCCAAAGGAAGGGTAGGACTCCTTACAACATGCTCCTCTAGACACAAAATGGTTTGCATATCCATGACCTCACAGTGCCTGACACTACCTATACAAGACCATTTTAATAGGAGGAAAAGATGATGACATCAAAATAGAAGAGACTGATTGAGAGGGGGAAGGGATATGATGGAGAGTGGAATTTAAAAGGGGAAAGTGGGGGGGGGGAGGGAATTATCATGGGTTATTGTTTACAATTATGGAAGTTGTCAAAAAAAAAAAAAAAGAGGAGGAGGAGGAAGGGCATATAGTATGGGTTTTCTATCTCATCCAGTGGGGGAAATACATATCTTGTAACCTAGTAATGTTCTGTGATTAAACAGATCATATTACTTGATTTAATTATATATGACATATATAAAAGGTTATTTTTCTCTGAAAATAAATAAAATAAAATGCTTATAAGTATTGGGACTCTCTCTGAAGAGGAGTGTTGCACAATAAACAGTGCAGGTCCAGGACACATAGGTTTTTAACTTTGGAAGAATTCTGAGTAAAATTCTGACATGTTTCCTCATGGTTTAAAATTAGTACTGTGGCTATCATGGAGGGATGAAGCCAGATAGGAAGGCAAAGGAGAGGGCAGCTTGCTTTACAGTCTGTTATACAGAATAGATAAGGATTGCTGATAGGAAGCTGGCATGACTTGCAGATATGTTTGATGTGGGAGGTGAGGTTTTCTTCTAAGCAATTAGGACAATACAGTTATCACTAAGATGGGGGGAAGTAGCATAGGTTTTGGGGAGTTTTGGCATGTTAGGTCTGAGACATCTTTAGACCTGCAAGTGTGGATGTCAATTAGGCAGTTGGACACAGTTTGGTGGTTAGGAGAGCTATCTGGGCTGGAGATTAAAAGTTGGGAGTAATAAATATAAAGACATTTATCACAGTAAGGTTAGATTTTTTGTTATTGTTATTTGAGGTAGGGTCTCACTCTAGCCCCAGGCTGATCTGGAATTCATTCTGTAATCCCAGGCTGGCCTCGAACTCATGGCAATCCTATCTCTGCTTCCCAAGTGCTGGATTAAAGGCATGTACCACCATGCCCAACTTGGATTTATTTTTCTTTTAGAACCTAGTTTTTTTCTTCCCTAGACATTGGCAGGAGCATTTCTGGTACAGTGGTAAGGATGAAAGCCTGACTGGCTTGACAAGGAGTGAGAGGAAAGGAAGTATAGTCTTTTAAGAAATGTTACGGTAGTCAGGCATGGTGGCACATGCCATTAATCCCAGCAGAGGCCAAAGTAGGAGTGTTTAAAAAAAAAAAACTTTATGTACTTGAGAGATAGAAAGAGGCAGATATAGAGAGAATGGGTGTGCCAGGGCCTGTAACCATTGCAAATGAACTCCAGATGCATGCGCCACCTTGTGCATCTGGTTTATGTGGGTACTGGGGAATCAAACCTGGGTCCTTAGGTTTCACAGGCAAGCACCTTAACCACTAAGCCATCTCTCCAGCCCTAGAACCTAGTTTTTTTATTTTTTTAAATTTATTTTAGCTGGGCATGGTGGTGCATGCCTTTAATAGCAGCACTCGAGAGGCAGAGGTAGGAGGATTGACATGAGTTTGAGGCACCCTGAGACTACATAGTGAATTCCAAGTCAGCCTGGGCTAGAATGAGACCCTATCTAAAAAACCAAATATATACATATTTATGAGAGAGAAAGATAATGGGCATGCCAGAGCACCTAACCCCTGCAAATAACTCCAGATGCATGTGCCACCTTGTGCATCTGGTTTTATGTGGGTACTGAGGAACTGAACCTAGGTCCTTAGGCTGTGCAAGCAAGTGCTCTAACCAGCAGCCCTGGATTTTTTTTCTTCTTAGGAGACAGGGCCTGATGTATTTCAGGCTGGTTTTGAACTCACTAAGTAGTGAAGGATGATCATCCTCTTGCCACACCTCACAAGTCCTGGGATTTTAGGTATGTGTCACCACACCTGGTGTAAGGCTAAATATTGCAACCAAGAGAATACGTAGTGGTGTGAAAAAGGTCCTATGGTGAATTTAGGACAAATAGAGGTCAAGGAAATGATCTTCTAGAAAATAATGGTCTATAGCAAAAGAGTAAGAGAGAGAAAAAGAGGGAGGGGGAAGGAGAGAGGGAAGCAGGGAATGGAGGAGAAAGGAAGATAGACTGACTGCTGATGAGGACTGCACCTGGCACTGTGGAGGACAATAACCACTTTGGCAGGAATAATTCTGCTTTTTTTTTTTTTTTTTTTTTTGCAGGGGGTGGTTTCAAGGTAGGATCTTGCTGTAGCCCAGGTCAGCCTGGACTAGAGTGAGACCCTACCTCAAAAAGCCAAAAACAAATAAAATAAAAATAAAGAAATGTTACTGTAAAAGTAGATTAGTAAGACCTATTAGAATGACTGTCTTTACTTCTCTTTCCCACCCTTCTCCTCCCCTATTGTTTCTGGTGCTAGGGAATCAGACTGGGGACCTTGTCTATGCTAAACCGTCTGTCACTGAGTATACTCCTAGCCATTCGTATTTAAATATTTAGGAGGCAGAGGTAGGAGGATCACCTTGAGTTTGAGGCTACCCTGAGACTACCTAGTGAATTCCAGGTCAGCCTGGGCTAGAGGGAGACCCTACCTTGAAAAAACAAACAAACAAACAAAAGTATACTTGGATTTCACTAGAGAAAGTTGTCAGAGGACACACTGGGCAAAGGCGTACTTAGAATGATGGACCATGAACCCACTGGAGAGTTTAGAAGTTGGGACTAGAACATACTTTTGTATGTTACAGATATGGTTCCATTCTTAGCTAATTTGCAGTCTTTACAAAGAACTACACAGTTATCTAACAAAAAGATTTCCTTACCTTTCTATGAACTTTGAGAGAATATGGTCTTATGTTTTCAACTTAGCTGCCTTACTTATTATGTTGTCAGACTAAATGGCTTCCTTGTCATCAGAACCAAGACAAAACCAAATTAAAATCCTTACAAAATGAAGTGATGTGTGAAAAGTTCACTCGCCAGAATTTAGAAAAAAAAAAAAAGACTTCAATGAGATAATTCCAAGAAAAGTAGGTAAGGTAAGGCCACAAAAAATTGAGACTTTCTAACAGGGATATGGCAGAATGACTTAAGCTTTAAACCTCTTGCTGGTCAAGTCTTTCAATTACTCTGAAGAGGACCTGTGGGCCCATCACTTTGCTCTATTGAATTCTGACATTTTAATAGCACTCATTGCCTTGTATATGTAAGATGTTTAAATGTGCTCATAAAGATATGTTTTCAAAAATTATTCACTTCTGCCAGATGTGGTGGTGCAAGCCTTCAATCTAGCACTTGGAAGGCAAAAGACTGCTATGACTTTGAGGTCATCCTAAAACTACAGTGAGTTCCAGGTCAGCCTGGGCTAGATTGAGACCCTGCCTGAAAACAACAAAGTTATTCACTTCTAAGCCCTAGGAAAGCCATTACTGATGGCAGTGGATCGCATCCTTCAAGTGTTCTGGGGGTAGGATGAAAGGTTAGTGGCTACTAAATTCTTTTTTTATATTGTAAAAATACAAACTTGGTTAATGATAACTTGATACTTCAAAATTTAACAATGCTATTATCCTTTGATGATTGCGTAACATTCAACCCTTCCCACCATGTAAATGGCAGAGGTCCATCAGGCACCTTCTTCCTGGACCATGCACATATATGATCAGCTCAAGGAGGCATGGCTGCTCTTATGTGCCACAGACATGCAAACTGTTCCCTTACTTGTTGGTTCCTATTGTTCCTTGCTGCCAGGCCTTCATGTCTGGTGACTGGTACCCAGAAGTGGGTGGAGTTTGCTGAAGTAGCGAGCTTTGAGGAGGAGGGATAGGCATTGGCACCATGGAGCTCCCAGGACTTAGAGATGGGGCAAAACTGGCCTCACCTTGGGGAACCATTCCTGAAAAATGACAAAAATTAATTAATGTAAATGCACTCTAAATGTAGCAACTTTATAAAACCCCCAAAAGAATGTGCTATGATATGCTTAGAAATATCTTATTCAACAGAGGGGGAAATGGTTTCATAAGATAGGTCAGGAACCAGGCATGGTGCTTTGAATCCCAGTACTCAGGAGGCAGATGCTTACGTCACAGTGAGTTTGAGGTCAACCTAGGCTAGAGCAAGATACTACCTTGAACTACCAAAAGGGGCAGGAAATCCTAATATAAGTAAATAAGCTTGGAAGAATGTTTTCTACTCATTCAGATGTTGATGTTGATTTGCACGGCAAGACTACAATTATTTTTTGCTAACATGAATTTTTATGTATAAAAAGCATGAACATTCATGGTAGATGACTACTTATGTGACAAAAGTAACTTGAAAAAGGAAAATCAGGTAAGGAAAAACATTTGTAAAGTGCAAAACAATTAGAAAGTTGTTGGCCATCCCTCTTCAGTCTTCTTTGTGGGCTCTTCCTTCTACCCTTTTTGTTGCAATAGGGTCTCACGTAGCCCAGGCTGGCCTTGAACTATGTAGCTGGGAGAGGCTGACCTTGAACTTCTGATTCTCCTACCTTCACTTCTGGAAGGCTGGGATTACAGATATGCGCCACCATGCTTCATTTATGTGTTGCTGGGGATCAAACCCAGGACTTTCTGCAGGCTAGACAAGCACTCTACCATCTGAGCTATATCCCCAACCCTCCCCAATAATTTTTTTTTTAATTTTTAAAATATTTATTTATTTATTTGACAGAGAAAGAGGGGGAGAGAGAGAGAGAGAAAGAAAGAGAGAGAGGGAGGGAGAATGGGCACGCCAGGGCCTCCAGCCACTGCAAACAACCCCAGATACATGCGCCACCTTGTGCATCTGGCTAACGTGGGTCCTGGGGAATCGAACCTGCATCCTTTGGCTTTGCAGGTAAACGCCTTAGCCACTAAGCCATTCCTCCATATACCTTATACAACATGAAACTCATTGTAACTGAACAATTCTTTTAGTAAATATATAGAGTTGTGCAACCATCATCAAAATCCAGGTAAAGCATTTTCATCACACTCCAAATTCTCTATGCCTGCTTATAGGCAATCCATTCTCCTTCCTTTAGTCCCATGCAATCTCTGATGAGCATTTTGTCTCCATGTGAAGTTTTTTGAAATTTCATATTGATGTCATCGTATATACATGTCTTGTACTTTGTGTCTAGCTTGTTTCACTTAACATAATATTTTTGAGATTCAATAATTTTGTAGCATTTCTGTCATTTAAAAATATTTTATTTTTATTTATTTATTTGAGAGAGAGAAAGACACAGGCAGAGAGATAGAGATAGATAGAGAATGGCCTCCAGGCACTGCAAACAAACTCCAGATGTATGCGCTACCTTGCGCATCTTGCTTACGTGGGTCCTGGGGAATCGAACCGAGGTCCTTTGGCTTTGCAGGGAAGTGCCTTAACCACTAAAGCATCTCTCCAGCCCTTCTGTTTTTTGTTTTTTTGGTTTTCTGGGGAAGGTCTCACTCTAGTTCAGGATGACCTGGAATTTACTCTGTAGTTTCAGGGTGGCCTGAACTCATGGTGATTCTCCTACCTCTGCCTCCTGAGTGCTGGGATTAAAGGCACGCGCCACCACGCCCAGCAATATTTTTTAATTTAGAAAAGTACTTTTAATAGACATGCCTACATTTGTATCAAGACCATGTTGTCTTAATAGAGTGTTTTAAAAAATATTTTTATTTATTTATTTAAGAGTGAGAATCAGAGAGAGAATATGGGTATGTCAAGGCCTCTAGCCACCACAAACAAACTCCAGATGCACACGCCACATTGTGCATCTGGCTTATGCGGGTACTGGGGACTTGAACCTGGGTCCTTAGGCTTCGCAGGCAAGCACCTTAACCACTAAGCCATCATTCTAGCCCTAGAGTGTTCTTTTGAAATTCAATTTTATTCTTCCCTTGCAAAATTGTATTTCTGTGTACAGCCCAAGAAGTAACTTTAAATCTTTAATTCTGTTTTTGTATCATTCATTATTATGGTAGTCTAGCAAAGTTTTCTGTTTTCAGGAAATACAAGGAAAAATATTCTGTTGTTGTAACTATTTTCATTATTATTATGATAATGATGATGTGTCCTTTTACTTAATTTGGGCCTCTAATAAGTTGAAAGATGCCAAGAAAAAAAAAAGTAATAATGCAAAGCTAAAGTAGCCATCCTTTGGTTTTACTGTTATAAATTACAAAGGATCTAGCAGGGGTGGGGGGACTGGAGGAGATGGCTTAGTGGTTAAGGCATTTGTCTGCAAGGCCAAAGGACCCAGGTTTGAGTCCCCAGGACCCACGTTAGCCAGATGCACAAGGGGATGCACGTGTCTAGAGTTCGTTTGCAGTGGCTGGTGGCCTTGACATGCTCATTCTCTTCCCCCCTCTCTTTCTCTGTCAAAAAAAAAAAAAAAAAAAAAAAAAAAAAAAAAAAAAAAAAAAAGAGAAAAGAAAAGAAAAAAAGAATCTGGAGGCTGGAGAGATGGCTTAGCTGTTAAGGCATTTGCCTGCAAAGCCAAAGGATCCAGGTTCTATTCCCCAGGACCCAAGTAAGCCAGATGCATAATAAGGTGGCATATGCATCTGGAGTTTGTTTGCAGTGGCTAGAGGACTTGGCACCCATTCTCTTTCTCCCTCTCTCTGCCTCTTTTTCTCTCTCCCTCTCTCAAAAATAATAATAATAATAATTTTTTTAAAAGTATCTGGCAAACATTTTTATTTTTGTTTTTTTTTTTTTTGAGGTAGGATCTCACTCTAGCCCAGGCTGACCTGGAATTTACTATGTAGTCTCAGGGTGGCCTTGGCCTTGAATTCACATGATTCTCCTACCTCTGCCTCACAACTGCTGGGATTTAAGGCATGCACCACTATGCCCAGCACAAACACACTTGTCATGGCATGTGGGTGGAAGTTACAGGGACAATTTTTGGATCAGTCCTTGCCTTCCAACTCATTTTGAAGCAGGGCTCTCTTATATCATAGTTTTTAAACCACTCTATTGCTTATCTTCCAGGAAATTCTCTGTAGTAGGTGTACTAGGGTTACAGAAGCCTGTCAGAGCTTCCAGAGTTTACATGGGGTCTAGGGGTCCAAATTCAGGTATTCAGAAATGCGTGCTGCTTTATCCACTGGGCCATCTCCCCAGGCCACAAAGTTTCTTTTTAGTCAGCGTCAGGTATTAAGTATTTTTGTTTGTTTGTTTATTTTTCAAGGAAGGGTTTCACTCTAGTCCAGACTGATTTGGAATTCACTATGTAGTCTTAGGGTGGCCTTGAACTCACAGTGATCCTTCTACCTCTGCCACCCAAGTGCTGGGATTAAAGGCGTGTGTCACCATGCCCAGCTTCAGGTATTAAGTATTTTTGATTTTGTAGCCCATAAAGTTTTGGTAATACCTATTTAGTTCTGTTGTATGAATCCAGCCACAGACAAACTAGCAAACATGGGAGCACAATAAACTAGTAAACAGAACCACTTTCCAGTAAAACTTTACAAAACAGATTAGGCTGAAGGATCTAAGTTTGACCAAACTCTGAAGCCTGGTGGGACATAGGTATTTTGGTACTTTTGAGATAGGTTCTCATGTAGACTGGGTGGCTTCAAACTCATTATGAAGCTGAAGATATCCAGTTTATGTGCTGCCAGGGACCAAACCTAGGGCTTTGTGCATGTTTGGGGAAAAAAAAAAGGAGGATATCAGAAAGGTAGCTTCTTTTAGGCAGTTTCAGTTACGAGTTTGAGGCCCAGAGGGAACTAGGAAACGGTACCCCACATGACACCTCACCCTGACACAATAACATAACTCTTGGCAGAAATGGAACTCATGTTTGATCAAGACTGATTTACAGCGCCCTCTGCTGTCCACAGTCCAGTGCACTACCCAGTTAGCACAAAGGAGCTGATTGGTCCAGGTGGGCGTGCTCTGGGACCGGCTATCCAAATCTACAAACCAACTGGGTCTTCCCCTTGCCTATAAAGGATGCTGTTTTGTCACTAGCTCTGCCCTGCTCTATTCTTCTAGCTCTGCTTGCCTCTTGGACCACAGGGATACATGTGAGCCTAGCTTCCCCCTCCCCAGCCTGGCTGGGTGGGTGGGTGGGGGCAAGACAGCATAATACAGTTTCTTGGTCTGGGAGAACTTTTTGGCTTGCTTTTGCTCTATCGTTTGGGGTAACTTCTCACTTTGATTACATGTATGATTTTCCTCTGAATCTACCACATGCATATTTCCTATACTTTAGATCTACCATGTGGGTGCTCTCACTAGCTCCAGGCCTGCTACTTGTGTAATTTTTTTAAACTTTATTTTTACTTACTTATTTGAGGGGTGGGCAGAGAGAGAGGGAGAGAGAGAATGGGCGTACCAGGGCCTCCAGCCACTGCAAACAACTCCAGACGCATGTGGCCCCTTGTGCATCTGGCTTATGTGGGTCCTGGAGAGTCAAACCAGGATCCTTTGGCTTTGCAGGCAAATGCCTTAACCACTAAGCCATCTCTCCAGCCCTTGTGTAATTTCTTTAAATTCGGGATAACCATGAGTAGCGTAACTCTCTTCATTACTCATTTCTCTTCTGAATTTCTTGGTTTCTGCTTTGATATTTTCTCCCTGTGATTCTTCCTTAAGTCACCACCATTTGCTCTTTTAACTTTTTTTCCATGGGGAAAGCACAAGGTAGATCCGATGGGGGAGTTCCTCCCTACACAAGCTCCTAAATTCTATCCTCTACATGCTTGTAGCTTCAGTCCAGTTTTTCTTCAAAAGCCTCAATTTCTCTCTCTCTCTATTTATTTATTTTGAGGTAGGGTCTAGCTCTAGCCCTGGCTGACCTGAAATTCACTATGTAGTCCCAGACTGGCCTCAAACTCACAACAATCCTTCTACCTTTGCCTCCTGAGTGCCAGGATTAAAGGCATGTGCCACTTTCTTTCTTTCTTTCTTTCTTTTTTTTAAAATTATTTTGCCTTTAATCCCAACACTCGGAAGGCAGAGGTAGAGGATTGCTGTGAGTTCAAGGCCACCCTGAGACAACATAGTGAATTCCAGGTCAGCCTGGGCTAGAGTGAGACCCTACCTCAAAAAAACAAAAATAAATAAATGTGTGTGTGTGTATTTGCAAGAAGAGAAGGGGGTGAGAGAAAAAATGGGTGTGCCAGGGACCTCTAGCCACTGCAAACAAATTCCAGACGCATGCACCACTTTGTGCATCTGGCTATACATGGATACTGGGGAACTGAATCCAGGTCATTAGGCATTGCAGGCAAGTACCTTAACCACTGATATATCTCTCCAGCTCTCTTTCTTGAAAAAATGATTTATTTGAGGAGGGGAGAGTCAGATAGAGAAAGTGAATGGGTACCCCAGGGCCTCCAGCCACTCTAAAGCAACTCCAGACGCATGTGCCACCTTGTGCATCTGGCTTACGTGGCTTCTGGGGAATCAAACCTGGGTCCTTAGGCTTCACAGGCAAGTGCCTTAATTGCTAAGCCATCTCTCCAGCCCCTCAATTTCTCTTAAATGAACCTTATAAACTATGCAGTGTTTCCACATGAGACTGTTTCCTACTTCCCACATGTTTATGACTCTGCTCTAGTTTTCTTTCCTAGATCCCAATCTCTCTTAAACCCCACAATTTGTGATTTCTACCTAAATAAACTTAACAATTCATAATTTATCCTTCTTGAGTCTGTCTTTATCAGTTATTTGTTAAAGGCAGAATGGAACCCAAACTTGAAGTTTATAAATTTGTTTATAAATCTTCCTGAACTCCCAAATCTGGCATCCTCAGCCCTTTCAGTAAATTTATGGGACAAATTTACCAGCCTAAACAGAAACTAAAGCATAAAACCAACAAAGGCCAAAGAGCCAGTCATGTTAATCACTGGTTATCAACTTGACAGGACTTAGAATCACCATGGAAACAAATACCTGGGAATGTCTGTGAGGAACTTTCTAGATTAGGTTAATTGAGGTGAGAGGGCCATATCTGTGGGCTGGGGGTGGGGGTGTGTGTGTCCCAGACTGAATAAAACAGAGAAAGGGAGCCCCACAGCCTTATTCTTTTCTCTCTGCTTCATGCCTTCCTTACCAGATGGACTGTGACTGTGAACTGTGAGTCAAAATAAACCCTTCCTGAAATTGCTTCTTATCAGGTATTTGGTTACAGCAATAAGAAAATAACTAACACAGAGAGCCCTTAAGTGACACTCCTTCTTTTCTTTTCTTTCTACCCTGTTTTCACCCTTCACCTCCCCCTTCCTTTTTTTAATTTTTGAGGAGTGCTTTGAAAAGACTGGAACTTTTCTTGACCTTGAAATCTGGTCTTGAGCTCTCAAGCTGCTGTCATACTGGAGCAACTTTGTAATTTAGTAGAGTTGAGAAATTTAAAACACTGCATCTTTAAATGTTATTATTCCCTCCAGAAAAACCAACAATTTTTACAGTATTTACTTGAAGTAGCAGTTCACGGAAGAAGTGGAAGCTTTGCATTTCATTTCAGTCAGCAAATGTGTGAAACCAGTCACTACCACACTGCCTACTGGGCTTTGTACATAGTATGAATGCTCACTTTACAAAGACAAAGTACTTTTGTGAAAAGTGCTTTTTCCCCCATCAACCAAAAAGCTGGTCTGGTGCTGGGCATGGCAGTACGTGCTTTTAATCCCAGCACTGGGAATGCAGAGATAGGAGCATTGCTTTGAGTTTGAGGTCAGCCTGGGATTATACAGTGAATTCCAGATCAGCCTGGGCTGGAATGACATGAGATCCTACCTCAAAAAAAGAAAAAAGAAAGAAAGAAAAAAAAAAAAGCGCTGGTCTGGAAGAAAGAAAACCAATTTCCAGTACTTATGAGTGGCCACATACTAATTATACAAGCCTATTAACAGCCTTCTCACTGGAATTCACTTTGCAATACTTTTTTATTTTTGAGGTAGGGTCTCGCTCTAGCCCAGGTTGACCTATGAAACTATGTAGTTTCAGGCTGGTCTCAAAATCATGGTGATCCTCCTACCTCAGCCTCCTGAGTGCTAGGATTAAAGGTGTGTACCATCACACCCAGCTGGAATTCACTTTGAAGCACCCTTAAAAATTACTTTTCTTGGACTTCCGGCCAAGATGGCGACCGCCTAGCTGCGCTGCAAATCCCGGGGAAAGAAAGATAGATGTAGATCCTAAGGAGAGAGCCACCCCATCATACCTCAAAAGGGCCCTGGCTGAAACTAAGAAAAATTAGCGAAACAAGCAAGGGTGCTGTTTTCCTGGTGAACCAGATACCAGCACAAGAGGGAAGATCAACACAGAGAAAAATCAACTCCTACCAAATCACAGAGCCAGAGACCCAGAGGCCCCTAACAACTCATCACTGAAGCAGACCAAAAATGAACCCAACATGGCTCAGGGAAATTTTGCGGAAGAGGGGGCGGAAAGAATGTCAGAGCCACATGTTGGGTCATGATATGCAGAGACATTTATCTTACCCATAATTGTGGGCTAACTCCACAATGCATGACCCATATACCTCAACAAGGAGGAGCCAAGGGGAGGGAGTAGGTCACGGATGAGCCTAATAATGGTACCAAACTGACTGTATTTGCTGAATACAAAACTAATAAATAAATAAATAAATAAATAAAACAAAAAAAATTACTTTTCTTGCCAGGTGTAATCCCAGCACTCGGGAGGCAGAGGCAGGGGGATCGCCGAGAGTTCAAGGCCACTCTGAGACTACATAGTAAATTTCAGGTCAGCCTGGACCAGACTGAGACCCAACCTCAAACCACCCCCCCAAAAAAACACACTTTTCTTTGGATGGAGCGATGGTTTAGCGATTAAGGCGTTTGCCTGCAAAGCCAAAGGACGCAGGTTTGATTCCCCAAGACCCACACTGGCCAGATGCACAAGGGAGCGCAAGTGTCTGGAGTTCATTTGCAGTGGCTGGAGGCCCTGACATGCCCATCCTCTCTCTCTGTCTCTTTCTCTCTCTCTTTCTCTGTCAAATAAATAAATAATAAAATATTTAAAAATTTTTTCTTTCATTTATATAATAAAAGGATCTATTTTTTCTGGAGCTGACATTTAATTTTGCATAAAACTGATTAAACATGATAGATTAATAAAATATGTATTGTTGCCACTCCCTTGTAGAATCTCAAAGTGATAGAAAATTAAAAAAAAAGAAAGGATATCCTCATTTAGGATAAAGAATGGAAAATAAGCTGGGGTACAATAGGGTAAGTCTTTAATCCCAGTACTTGGGAGGCAGAGGTAGGAGGACTGCTATGAGTTTGAGGCTGGTCTAAAGTGAGATCCTACTTTGAAACAAAGCAAAACAAAGAAAGAAATGAAGCCCATTTCCTCCTCTCTCTGGAGCTGGCAGCAGTGTCTTTGGATGGGTAAGAGTTCTTTCCCACCCTGGCCATGCCCTGACTGGAAGAGACACCTTTTTCTTTTATTACCATCTTCACTTTTCAACCTTCTTAAAAGTGCAGATTATTTTTAAAATTCCCTTTCACATTTTTTTCTAAAACTGTATCTGGTCACATGGACTCCTGAGCTACATACAGGTGGTCCACATGGGCTTTTGGGCTCCACGTGGTGTACTTCTCCTCTCCCCACTTTATTTCCCCTGACCTCTCAGCCTTCCTCTTTCTGCACTCCTTTGTAAAATCTGAATAAAAAAATTTTTTGTTTTGTTTTTATTTTGGTTTTTCGAGGTAGGGTCTCATGGTGGTCTCAAACTCACAGCAATCCTCCTACCTCTGCCTCCCAAGTGCTGGGATTAAAGGTGTGTGCCACCATGCCCGGCCTTAAAATGTGTTTTTTAAAAAAATCAAAAATAAATAAATAAATAAAAAGATAGAAAGAAATGGAAAACACAGCAATCAACAGATGAAGGTTAGAGAGCCTGTGAAGCCTAAGGACCCAGGTTCGACTTCCCAGAATCCATATAAGCTAGATACACATAAAAAACTTCTGGGGTTGGGGGGATGGTTCAGCAGTTAAAGGTACTTGCTTAAAAAGGCTAATAACCTGGGTTCAATTCCTAGCATCCATATAAAACCAGATACAAAGTGGTTGATGCATCAGTGATCCCAACTGTGTCCAAGACAATGGGAGGTGAAGTCAGTAGAATCAGAAACTTGAAGCTCCCTGGGTGTGGTGGTGTATGCATTTAATCCCAGCACTTGGGAGGCAGAGGTAGGAGAACCTCTGAGAGTTCAAGGCCACCCTGAGATTACAAACTGAATTCCAGGACAGCCTAGAGTGAGACCCTACCTTGAACCCAACCCACCCCCCAGAAAAAAGGAAGAAAGAAAGAAAGATATGATGCTCAAAGCTCAAGGGCCAGGTAGTCTGATGTTCACTTGCAGCCTAGCAATTGGTTTCTAGTGGAGCACAGGCAGCTTGAAGTTGTCCTCTAACTTCCACACAAGTGCTATAGCATATCTGCCCCACCCCACATTAAATTAAAAAAATAAGACAAGTTTGGAAATTAGAATGTTCACTGTTGGAAGAAGTCATAATCCATCTAGTGAATGTCATCAAAGCAGTACCACTAAAGAAGTCTGAGATACTTTGTAAAGATTGATTATCCTGATGTCAACTATCAAAAACACAATCATTCAATGAAAAAAACTATAGGTAAGGGCTGGAAAGATGGCTTAGCAGTTAAGGAACTTTCTTGCAAAGCTGAAGGACCCAGGTTCGATTCCCCAGTACCCACGTAAGTTAGAGGCACAAGGTGGCACATGCCTTTGGACTTTGCAGTAGCTAGAGGCCGTGGCATGCCCATTCTCTCTCTCCTCTTTTTCTCGCAAATAAATTAATAAAATATTTAAAAAAAACTATATGTAAAATTTGAGTTAATGTACTAAAACCCATTACCTGAGGAAGACTTTCATTAAATTAGATCTCACAGGGATCCATGAGAGAAAAAATAGAATGTGATTTTCACATGAATTGTTAAAATTTTCAGTCATACAAGTCCTTATTAGTCTCAACTATCAAATGGAGAAGAGCCTCAAATCATTCAACTATTTAGTGATAAGAACTTCAGTGTAAGGCCTGCAGCCCTACCTTCCTGACACCTCCACCTGTATCTTCCCTGCTTCCCTGGCACAATCCTCAATGTCAGGACACAGAAGCACACACCAAGAAGACCTGCTTCTACAGGTGGATTAGAAAAGCAACATTCAACTGTGGCACTCGCACCTGATCCCGGATACTGGAAGACATTCTGCTGCATCTGAGGGTTGATTCCAGTGCTGAACTGTCCTCCGATGTTTCCTGTCATGCCTCTGTTCACCATGTTGTTGCGGTTGGCCAAGGATGCTTCAGGATTTGCTGACAGTTGAGAAAACGGGCTGGTAGAAGCAGGGGGGGTTCCTGGATTTGTACCATAGTTTGGTGGGTAAGGGAATTGCTGTGGAGCACCCTGAGGAAGACGGGGGTTACCCATCTGAACTGGCAGTCCAGATGAGGGAGGGAGGCTGTTCCCGAAGCTTTGCTGCCGCATGAGCATGGCTCTTTGCTGCTGGATTAGCTGCCTCTGTCGGTGCTGCTGACTGTACAACTCCCGCTGACGTTGTGCTAACATCTGTGCATTCAGGGGGGGCTGTAAAAGTGAAAAAAATTCCTCACTTACCAAAATCATTACAATCACTACCTATTCTGGAAAGCTTCTAGGATAAAGTGTGGTATCTTGGGGGCAGTGAAACATATAGTAGTCAACAGGCTATAAGGGAAATTAAAACAGAAAAGGAGGAACTTCTTAGTAATAACTAAAGGAGAATAAAATGAATCAACTATATATTATAGGCTAAATAGCTGAGAAATGCTAAGATGATATCTATTACAGCTGTCTATATTCAAATTCAAAATTGAAAGTAAAAAAGTACTGAGAAAAGTTAAAGTATGTATTATTTTGTGATAAAAGATAAGAAAACTATTAAGAAAAACATAAAAACCATAAGAAACAAAAATATGCTTGATGAGTTCTAACAGACTACTAGACTTTTATTTTGCAAAACTGTATATTTTACTAGTATGGAATAACAGTATTTTACCTACTGACATCATTTATTATACTTTATTTAAATGAATGAAATGCTATTGTAAGTGGTTTTGATTTTCTTCCTTGTGCTTTTCTGTATTTCCCAAATTATCTAGAATAAACATGTATTACCTTTGAGATTTGAAAAAGCCATGAATATCATTAAAAAAGGAAAAACCAGCCAGGTGTGGTGGTGCACACCTTTAATCTCAACACTTGGGAGACAGAGGTAGGAGGACCACTGTGAGTTTGAGGCCACCCTGAGACTACATAGTGAATTCCAGGTCAGCCTGAACTAGAATGAGACCCTACCTTGAAAAACAAACAAACAAACAAAAAAAGAAAAGCTAGAAAATACCAATGTTCAAGCTGATCAGACTGCATAAGAGAGCTGAAACAGCTCAGCAAAGTCACTAGTTTGATCAGGTTTCAGGTACCATTCACACAGCTCTGGATCACAGACTTCTTATTTTGTGCTAGTCAGAGCAGCAATGAATTTTCTACCTGGTCATCTGGTATCTCATAACAATGACAACAATAAAAATAAAACACAACACAGAATCTTTGGCTTTAGACCAAATATCAGAAAGAGGAATCACAATTGGGTTATTACTTCATTCTAAAAGCAAACACTACAAACATCTTTCAAAGATTAACTGATAGCCCATTTCAATGACACTGAACACTTTAAGAAACACAGCTTGAGCTAGAGTTCTATCACCACCTGGCTTCCGCATATTACCTGAGGGGTAATTTGCTGCTGCATGCCTGATCTCATGTTGATGCCAACAGGAGCAGTTGCTGCAAACTGGTTTAAAATAGCTTGTCGGTTCTGGTGTATTAACTAAGAAAATGGAAACAAGGAACAATCATATTTCTATACATAAACAACATGGCTCTATAAATTAACACAAACTATTGATTACTCAAACATTTTAGTATTGTGCTTTAGTAACATTTTCCATGTTTATTTACTAAAAGGCTAATGACCCAATATTCATAAACACAACACTAAAAGTAGAACATAAAGTTGGGTGTGGTGACTCTAGTGCTTGGGAGGCTGAAGTACGAAGATCACCCTGAGTTTGAGGCCAGCCTGAGCTACAAAGTGAGTTCCAGATCAGCCTGGGCTCGAGTAAGACCCTGTGTCAAAATAACAAAACAACAAAAAAGGTAGAATGTACATATGGATATATACATACATGTATACATCCACAGACATACACATACATATTTTAAAAAATGGGCTGGAGAGATGGCTTAGCCGCTAAGCGCTTGCCTGTGAAGCCTAAGGACCTCGGTTCGAGGCTCGGTTCCCCAGGACCCACGTTAGCCAGATGCACAAGGGGGTGCACGCGTCTGGAGTTCGTTTGCAGTGGCTGGAAGCCCTGGCGCGCCCATTCTCTCTCTCTCTGCCTCTTTCCCTCTCTGTCTGTTGCTCTCAAATAAATAAATAAAATAAACAAAAAAAAATTAAAAAAAAATATGTATTTATTTGAGAGAGACACAGAGAGAGAGAATATGAACGAGAATGGGTGTGCCAGGTCCCCCAGCCACTGTAAACAAACTCCAGATGCATGCATCACCTTGTGCATTTGGCTTACGTGGGTCCTGGGGAATCAAATCTGGGCTCTTAGGCTTCACAGGCAAGCACCTTAGCCACTAAGCCATCACTCTAGCCCTATTTAGTGTACTTTTATTATTTATTTTATTATTTGTTAGTTATTTCAGGGGCTGGGGAGATAGTTCAGTTCAATTAAATCTAAGTTCAATTCTAGAACCCATGGAAAAGCACTGGGCATGGTGGTGCATGCTTGTAGGTGGAGTCAGAAGGATGCCTGGGGCTTGCTGGCCAGCCTGTCTAGCCTAGGGGAGACACTGTCTCAAAAGAGGAGGAAGCGCTGGCCTCCACATTTATGCACACATGCACACAGATGTACACCTGCATGCATATGAACACACATGCATTAAAATATTCACTTCAGATAAGTACTGTAACAAAGGAAAGAGGTGTCTTTAGGTCTTTAAATATTATGAAGAAAAACATAAATATAAGATAATGGCAGTTCTGCAAAGGTCTGGAAGATAAACTGAGAGCTGAGGGTATGCAAAGGTACTATTGTTGGTAGGTATATATTTTGGAAAATCCAACATGATATCATTAGCCAGAGAGAATTATGTAAGAAACAAATGGTCTGAGAAAATAGATATTTATTTAACTAGAAGAAGTAATTACTTTAGACCAGCATTTCCCAAATTGGTGTTCTAAAGAACATTGTTCTGCAGGATATTAATAGATGTGTCAAGAAAATAGCATGCTGTTCTGTATGAAGTACTAGAAATGATGGGTTACACAAGGTGAAACACATTTATTACCACAGTCATTTTACAAGCCTTTAATTGGCCAAACCACACTGTGCATCTCTAAGAAGGAGCTGTGCAGCTTGTTTATCATGAGCCTTTTCCTGACATAACTCTCAACATTGATTTTCCAGAATAATCTTCTGTGGAATACTGGTTTGAAGCTCAGTCCAGATCAGGCGACAGTTATAGGTCACAACATGCAGTATACCTAGTCAGATGTGACAGTGCACACTTTCAATCCCAGCACTTGGGAGATGGAGGTAGGAGGATTGCTATGAGTTGAAAGCCAGCCTGAGACTACATAGTGAATTCCAGGTCAGCCTGGGCTACAGTGAGACCCTACCTTCAAAAACCAAAGCAGTATACACAGAAGTAAATTTTCATTATAATCAATCTATAGCCCAAAGTTTTCTTCCTCAATATAATTCACTAGGAATCAATGCTTTGGAGAGCTAGTAATTATTTTGTTGTTTATGATTACAGTTGCAAAAGATGGGGACTGAACATAGGGCCTCACACATCTATGCAAACAATCTACTCTGAGCTATATAGAGGGTCTCACAATGTTGCCCAGACTGGTTGTAAATGGCTGGGTTCAAGTAATCCTCCTGCTTCAGCTTCCAAAGAAACTGAGAGTACAGGCATATGGCACCATACCCAGCTCTATGCTACTTTATGTTTATATGATATTTCATAACTCATAAATTATACAAGTATATGGATAAATTTATTATACTATATGTAAAGTTTATTTTAAAAATCCAAAAAAGCTATGAACAGTGATTACATTTCTCATTGGGAAATAGCTTAAGTCAACTCTATTTTTAAAAATTATTTTTAAAAATTAATTATCACACATCTGTGTGGATATAGGTATGCCAGGGTCTCTTGCCTGCTTCCTTTATGTGGGTGGATGGAGAATTGAACCCTGGATGGCAGCCTTTGTCAGCAAGTGCCTCTAACCACTGAACAATCTCCCCAGTCCTTGCTTTCATTTATTTTTTAAGATATTTATTTATGACAAAGAGGGGGATGGGAGAGAGAGAGAGAGAGACAGAGAGAGAATGGGCATGACAGGGCCTCTAGCCATTGCAAATGAACTCCAGACACATGCGCCAACATGTGCATCTGGCTTACGTGGGACTTGGAGAATTGAACCTGGGTCTTTAGGCTTTGCAGGCGAGTGCCTTAACCGCTAAGCCATTTCTCCAGCCCCCATTTATTTTTTAAAAAATATTTTATATTTATTTATTAGAGAGAGAGAGAGAGAGAGAGAGAGAGAGAGAGAATGAGTATGGGTATGCCAGGGCCTCTAGCCACTGCAAATAAACTCCAGATGCATGCAACACCTTGTGCATCTGGCTTACGTGGGTCTTGGAGAATTGAACCTCGGTCCTTTGGCTTTGCAAGCAAATGCCTTAACCACTAAGCCATTTCTTCAATCCTTTCATTTACTTTTGACTCACATTATATCAAAAGCAAATCAACCTTGAGGAAAAGTTCATACAATATAAATTAAAGGACAACACTGTCGAATAGCATAAAACATTCACAATCACTCCAAAAATAAAGTTGCCAACAAGATCAAAAGAACTTTTTTATATTTTTATTTGAGAGTGACAGATAAAGAGGCAGAGAGAGAGAGAGAGAGAGAGAGAGAGAGAGAGAGAGAGAGAGAGAATGAGAATGAATGAATGGGTGTGCTAGGGCCTCCAGCCATTGCAAACAAACTCTAGATGCACGTGCCACCTTGTGTACCTAGCTTACATAGGTCCCGAGGAATTGAGCCTTGAACCGGGGTCCTTAGGCATCACAGGCAAGTGCTTAACCGCTAAGCCATCTCTTCAGCCCCCAAAGAACTTTGTTTTTGTTTTTGGAGGTAAGGTCTCACTCTAGCCCAGGCTGACCTGTAATTCACTGTGTTGTCTCAGGGTGGCCTCAAACTCACGGTGATCCTCCTACCTCTGCCTCCTGAGTGCTGGGATTAAAGGCATGTGTCATCATGTCCAGCTAAAATATCTCTTAAGAATTGAAATCAGCTGGGTGTGGTGGCATACGCCTTTAATCCCAGCACTCAGGAGGCAGAGGTAGGAGGATCACCGTGAGTTCGAGTCTACCCTGAGACTACACAGTGAATTCCAGGTCAGCCAGGGCTAGAGTGAGATCCTACCTCCAAAAACAAAAACAAAACAAAACAAAAAATTGAAGTTTATGTGCTTTCTACACTTAAAAACAATGGGTGTAAGTTTAAAAAAAATCAAGCTTATTTATTGAAAAAAGTGTCTTCAAGATATTGTAGAAAGCGGGAGGCTACAGGGTGAACCAATCCCTGTCTTCTGGGAATCCCCTGTGGAGTGGCAGAGGTCAGCATGCAATACCACGGGGAACAATGTGATACTTGCACATTTGGAGAGTAACGAACAGGCAGGAGCCAACTGTAGGAGCGAATGCAACAGGACTCCAGGAATGAGAATGTCAAGAGGCAAGAGGATGGCAGGAGTTAACGTGAGGCAAAAGGAAGAGCAACATGAAACAAGGGAGAAGAAATGAGGACAGGTAAAAACACAACAGTGCTAGTGAGGAAGACAGGTAAATTGCAGAAAGAGGGCAGTTGAGATACTAAACTCATAGCTTTACATATTGTCTCCATTGTAAGACAATGTGAGAATAAAATAGGTGAAGAGAGGAAAGATACTGTAGAAATAGGAAGTTGTTCTTAGAAATACAAGGGGTATTCCAAATAGAAATTAATGACCAGTTTTTGCTATTTAAAAAACTTATAAACATAACAGCTTATACTCTTATCCCCTCACCCCTGCTCCTGTTCCCCTGGAGCTCTCCTCAGTGGGGTGACGGCATTCACCATGGGGTCATGAAGGCCCCAGCCAGTCCCTCTGAGGCAGCAGGGGGACCATGCCTCAGGATATTCCTACCCACTCTGTGCTATGAGCATTTCTTGTTAAAGAAAATCTGCATTTTTTTCTGTCCTTAAAGTAATACTTGTTCATTTTTACTTTCACTTGACTGTGTGCACCTGACTAATGCTGTGTACCTCCGTCCCACTCTATGTGTGACCTGACCAATGCTGTGTACCTCCGTCCCACTCTATAGGTGACCTGACCAATGCTGTGTACCTTCGTCCCACTCTATAGGTGACCTGACTAATGCTGTGTACCTCCGTCCCACTCTATATGTGACCTGACCAATGCTGTGTACCTTTGTCCCACCCTATGTGTGACCTGACCAATGCTGTGTACCTCCGTCCCACTCTATGTGTGACCTGACCAATGCTGTGTACCTTCGTCCCACTCTATGTGTGACCTGACCAATGCTGTGTACCTCCGTCCCACTCTATGTGTGACCTGACCAATGCTGTGTACCTCCATCCCACTCTATGTGTGACCTGACCAATGCTGTGTACCTCCGTCCCACTCTATGTGTGACCTGACCAATGTTGTGTACCTCCGTCCCACTCTATGTGTGACCTGACCAATGCTGTGTACCTCCGTCCCACTCTATGTGTGACCTGACCAATGCTGTGTACCTCCGTCCCACTCTATGTGTGACCTGACCAATGCTGTGTACCTCCGTCCCACTCTATGTGTGACCTGACCAATGCTGTGTACCTCCATCCCACTCTATGTGTGACCTGACCAATGCTGTGTACCTCCGTCCCACTCTATGTGTGACCTGACCAATGTTGTGTACCTTCGTCCCACTCTATGTGTGACCTGACCAATGCTGTGTACCTCCGTCCCACTCTATGTGTGACCTGACCAATGCTGTGTACCTTCGTCCCACTCTATGTGTGACCTGACCAATGCTGTGTACCTCCGTCCCACTCTATGTGTGACCTGACCAATGCTGTGTACCTCCGTCCCACTCTATGTGTGACCTGACCAATGCTGTGTACCTCCGTCCCACTCTATGTGTGACCTGACCAATGCTGTGTACCTCCGTCCCACTCTATGTGTGACCTGACCAATGCTGTGTACCTCCGTCCCACTCTATGTGTGACCTGACCAATGCTGTGTACCTCCGTCCCACTCTATGTGTGACCTGACCAATGTTGTGTACCTCCGTCCCACTCTATGTGTGACCTGACCAATGCTGTGTACCTCCGTCCCACTCTATGTGTGACCTGACCAATGCTGTGTACCTCCGTCCCACTCTATGTGTGACCTGACCAATGCTGTGTACCTCCGTCCCACCCTATGTGTGACCTGACCAATGCTGTGTACCTCCGTCCCACCCTATGTGTGACCTGACCAATGCTGTGTACCTCCGTCCCACCCTATGTGTGACCTGACCAATGCTGTGTACCTCCGTCCCACTCTATGTGTGACCTGACCAATGCTGTGTACCTCCGTCCCACTCTATGTGTGACCTGACCAATGCTGTGTACCTCCGTCCCACTCTATGTGTGACCTGACCAATGCTGTGTACCTCCGTCCCACTCTATGTGTGACCTGACCAATGCTGTGTACCTCCGTCCCACTCTATGTGTGACCTGACCAATGCTGTGTACCTTCATCCCACCCTATGTGTGACCTGACCAATGCTGTGTACCTCCGTCACACTCTATGTGTGACCTGACTAATGCTGTGTACCTCCGTCACACTCTATAGGTGACCTGACCAATGCTGTGTACCTCCGTCCCACTCTATGTGTGACCTGACCAATGTTGTGTACCTCCGTCCCACTCTATGTGTGACCTGACTAATGCTGTGTACCTCCGTCCCACTCTATGTGTGACCTGACCAATGCTGTGTATCTCCGTCCCATTCTATGTGTGACCTGACCAATGCTGTGTACCTCCGTCCCACTCTATGTGTGACCTGACTAATGCTGTGTACCTTCGTCCCACTCTATGTGTGACCTGACTAATGCTGTGTACCTTCGTCCCACTCTATGTGTGACCTGACTAATGCTGTGTACCTTCGTCCCACTCTGTGTGCACCTACTGTTGTGTATCTTCATCCCACTCTGACCTGCCTCTTCTCTTTGATTAGAAACTTTCTATCTATTTTTTGACAAACAAGTTAAATTCTGTTTCCAATGAAGTCCTCCCAAAATGATATTTTTACTTTCTTGAAAATCTTGGTCTTTGGTCAGTTGAGAAGTAGAAGTCTCCTTAGAGGTGGGGACAATATTCAAAAGTCCAAAATGGGAAGCCCAAAAGACTTGTTGAAAAGAAATAATAATATATTTAATAAAACAAGTCAATGGTGGTCATATTTAAATAATATCAAATACTATATTTTTCCTAATAAAATTGAAAAGCTAAATACCATTTTTTTTGTTTGTTTATTTATTTATTGTTTTTTTTTTTTTTTTTTTTTGAGGCAGCGTCTCACTCTAGCTCTGGCTGACCTGGAATTTACTGTATATTCTCAGATTGGCCCTGAACTCACAGAAATCCTCCTACCTCTGCCTCCTGAGTGCTGGGATTAAAGGCGTGAGCCAACATGCCCGGGTCCTATTTATTTTTTAAAAATATTGTTTTTAGTTAGGAGAGAGATGGATGGTACTATCTACACAAGACTCTTATAACAGGATAAAAGATCATGACATCAAAATAAAAGAGAGGGCCTCAAAAACAAAAACAAAAACAAAAACAAACAAAATAAAAGACAGACTAACTGAGTCGGGAAGGGGATATAGTGGGAGGTGGATTTGTTAAGAGGAACGTGGGGGAGGGGAGTTAATTATCATGGTTTATTGTTTTTTTGTTTTTTTGTTTTTTTTTTTTGGTTTTTCATTCAAGGTAGGGTCTCACTCTAGCCCAGGCTGACCTGGAATTTACTATGTAGTCTCAGGGTGGCCTCGAACTCATGGCAGTCCTCCTACCTCTGCTTCCCAAGTGCTGGGATTAAAGGCATGTGTACGCCCGGCAGGTTTATTGGTTTTTGTTTGTTTGAGGTAGGGTCTCAGGGGGGCCTCAAACTCAAGGCAATCCTCCTACCTCTACCTTTACCTGGGATTAAAGGCATGCACCACCAAGCCCGGCTTTGGTTTATTGTTTATAATTATGAAAGTTGTCAATAAAAAAAAGGAAAAAAGAGACAGGCAGAGAGAGAGAGAGAATGGGCATGCCAGGGCCACTAGCCACTGCAAATGAACTCCAGACATATGTGCTATTTTTTAAATTTTATTTTATTTTTGGTATTTTATTTATTTGAGAGTGACAGACAGAGAAAGAGGCAGATGGGGAGGGGGGGAGAATGGGCGTGCCAGGGCCTCCAGCCACTGCAAACGAACTTCAGATGCGTGTGCCCCCTTGTGCATCTGGCTAACATGGGTCCTGGGGAATCAAGCCTCGAACCGGGGTCCTTAGGCTTCACAGGCAAGCGCTTAACCGCCAAGCCATCTCTCCAGCCACATATGTGCTATTTTGTGCATCTGGTTTTAGGTGGGTACTGAGGAATAAACTTGGGTCCTTTGGCTTGGCTGGCAAATGCCTTAACCCCTAAGCCATCTCTTTAGCCCCATAAATACCCTTTTTTTTTTTTTTTTTTGAGGTAGGGTCTCACTCTAGCCCAGGCTGACCTGGAATTCACTATGTAGTCTCAGGGTGGTCTTGAACTCACCACGATCCTCTTACCTCTGCTTCCTGAGTTCTGGGATAAAAGGCGTGCACCTAACACCTGGCTTTAAATACTATTTTTTAAGGGCTTGTGGTAGCTTAAAAAGGAAATATGGGTTGTGGCCTACAAGACAGTATAAACCTAGCCTATCTGCTTACCACAACCACACACAGTTTAGCCGGGCTGTTACTTTGTTTGCTTGAATGGATTTTCCCCATGCCTTGACAAGTCCTTTCTTTTTTCTTTTTTAGTAAAACTGAAGAATGACCACCCAGGCCAGATGTTTTAAAACCACACCAAGTCATGTCTGAAGGCATTTTTGTTGTGATATCTTGGGGAGGGGATAGTACTATTATTTAGCACTAGACACTGGGGATGCTGCTAAACATCCTTCAATGCACAGGACACTCCTAGAACAAGTACAATCCAGGCCAAAATGCTCAAGTGTCAAGTTTGACACTAGTCATGGCATAGAATTATTGACAAGACAAAGCGTTCTTTAAAGTAGCCTGAGATTGGGAATAGCTCAGTTGGCAGAATACCTGCCTCGCATGTGCCAAGCCCTGGGTTCAGCCCCACACTGCATGAATCTATGTGCAGTGGCTTCTGGAGAAAGGAAGAACAGAAGCTCATGGTTACTCTGGGTTACACAGGGAGAGCTCCAGGCCAGCATGGGGTTCATGAGGTCCTGTAACAACAAGAATAATAACACCACCACCACTAACCTATTCTCCAGTCTAGATGTGATACATGCCATTAAGCATAGTTACTGGGGAAGCTGAGGTAAGAGGACTGCTTGAATCCAGGAGTTTGAAGCCAGCTTAGGCAACATACTGAGATCCTGTCTCAAAAATGAAAGGAGGAAAAGAAAAGGTAGTTTGTTTTCTTTTCCTCCTCTTCCTTTTCTTTTTTTTTTAGGTAGAAGATTCAAATGGGGCCTGGTATGCCCATTCTCTGACTCTTCCCTTCTCCCTCTCTCTTAAATAAATAAGTAAATAAATAAAGTTTTTTAAATGCCAGATGGGGAGCTGGGCATGGTAGTCTGTGCCTTTAATCTCAGAGGCAGGAGGATTGCTATTAGTCAGCCTGAGCTAGAGTAAGACCTTACCTCAAAAAAACAAAACAACAACAAAAAATAAACCAAACCAAACCAAACCAAAAAACAATAACAAACAACCCCCACAAGCAAAGCGGAACAAAACCCAAAATGAAAATACAAAAACAACAAACAACACAAAACAAAAACAACCACCACCACAATAACCAAAGGATGGCGGGCTATCTAGAACAAGAAATAGTTACCTTCAACTAATTCCTCAGAGTATATTAAGACTTAATTTCTAAGCTGGGCACGGTGGCACACGCCTTTAATCCCAGCACTTGGGAGGCAGAGGCAGGAGGATCGCTGTGAGGTCGAGGCTACCCTGAGACTACATAGTGAATTCCAGGTCAGCCTGGGCTGGAGTGAGACCCTACCTCAGAAAAAAAAAAAAGACTTAATTTCTTTTTCTCTCTTCTCTTAATGCTTTTATTTATATATTTTATTTAAAACTTTTTGAAAAAGCTATTTTATTTTAAAAATATATATGTACATATGTATGTGTATAAACACACACACACACACGTATATATATTCGAGAGAGAGAGAGACAGACAGACCGAAAGTGAATATAGGTGCAGCAGGGCCTCTTGCTACTTCAAACGAACTCCAGATATATGCACCACTTTGTGCATCTGGCTTTATGTGGATACTGGAGAAGCAAACCCATGCCTTCAGGATCTGCAAGCAAGCAACTAATTGCTGAGCCATCTCTCCAGCCCCTCTTCCTTTAATTCCTTATTTATTTATTCTTTTGGTGGATTTTTGAGGTAGGGTCTCACTGTAGCTCAGGCTGACCTGGAATTCACTATGTAGTCTCAGGGTGGCCTTGAACTCACTGTAATCCTCTACTTCTACCTTCCGAGTACTGGGATTAAAGACGAGCACCACCAGGCCTGCCTGCCTTTTTTTCTTTCTTTTTTTTGCGGTAGGGTCTCGCTCTAGCCCAGGCTGACCTGGAATTCACTATGTAATCTCAGGCTGGCCTCAAACTCATAACTATCTTCCTACCTCTGCTTCCCGAGTGCTGGAATTAAAAGTGTGTGATATCACACCCAGCTGATCATTAACCATTTGCTTTTGAAGTTCTTGATGACTATATCCATGTCTTGCTTACATAATCTTAAATATTTATGGCACTGGATCAATTTCTTTCCTGTCATGCAAGAGCTTAATTCATCCACAACTCCCAGGCCCTCCATCTTGTCTTTCTTCCACTCTAGCATAATAATATCAACACATGAATCTCACCAACTTCAAACAACATAAGCTTCATTTTGTTCCAATAAACAGCATCTCTCCTTGCTCCACTTTGTAATTTAAGCTGTTTATCTTTACTAATTTAGTAATTACATAGTTCAATATGAAAGTAGTTTGATCTCAAAAAACAAAAATTAATTTACCTAAGCAGCGCATGGTGGCTCATGTCTTTAATCTCAACATTTGGGAGGCAGAGGTAGGAGGATCGCCATGAGTTCAAGGCCACCCTGAGACTACATAGTGAGTTTCAGGTCAGCCTGGGCTAGAGTGAGACCCTACCTCGAAAAACAAAACAAAACAAAAAATTAACTTACCTTTAAGCTGCAGATTTTAAAGAACTTTATTAGGGGCCAGTGTACTTCAACTGAATAAAAGGGTTCTTTTATTCCCTTCCCCAGCAGATGCAGGATTATTCGAGTCTTTCACAAAGATTCTGGGAGTGGACTCAACATGTTTACCATAGCCATTGGGTACTCTTACTGTGGAGAGCTTCGGCAGAGACTGTGTCAAGTACCCATAGCTAAAGGAGAACGCTTACCTGTTGCTGTCCCTGCAATCGCTGCTGTAGTTGAAGTCGAAGCTGGTTAGGTGCAGCTGGAGGTCTGTTTAACGTTTGCCGTGGCTGCATGCCCATGCCAGGTGAAAACGGGCCTCGGGGAGATGTGACTTGAACAGGCATAGCACCCAGGGAAGGCTTCTGCCTGACCATGCCTTGGAAGGGGCCAGGTAGAGTGGAAGTTGGAGAAGGGGACGAGTATGGCTGGGTATAGAGGGTAGGTCTTTCTTCCATCATCAAAGGTGGTGTTGCTTGCTGTGTTGGAAACCTCTCTGATAATACATCTAATCCACCCCCCTGTTAGAAAAGAAGCCAAAGTATTTTATAAACAAACTACTTCCAATAAATGAGATGCATCTCTATATAAATTCCAATGACAGCAAGATATCTGTAGGAAGTGTTATCATAATATATTTTGTCTAAATTCCTGCTCTCCAGAAGTTTATCATCCAAAGGACACTCTTGTGTTAAATTGCTTCTGAAATGGAATAAATTAACTGAGATAGTTTAAATCTTGGATTAAAATATGATTTGAAGATGTCCTAACTCTCCGGGTGTGGTGGCACGTACCTTTAATCCCAGCACTTGGGAGGGAAAGTTATGTGGATCGCCATGAGTTTGAGGCCAACCTGAGACTACATAATGAATTCCAGATCAGCCTGGGCTAGAGTGAGACCCTACCTCAAAAAAATCAAACCAGGGCTGAAGAGATGGCTTAGCAGTTAAGGCGTCTGCCTGTGAAGCCTATGGACCAAGGTTCAATTCCCCAGGACCCATGTAAGCCAGATGCACAAGGGGGTGCATGCATCTTAAGAGTCCAATTGCAGTTTGATTGCTAGAGGCCCTGGCATGCCCATTCTCTCTATATCTGCCTCTCTTTCTCTCTCAAAATGGATAAGTAAATTTTAAAAAAATCAAACCAAAAAAAAAAAAAAATTGCCAGTCATGCCGGGTGTGGTGGCACACGCCTTTAATCCCAACATTCAGGAGACAGAGGTAGGAGGATTGCTCTGAGTTCAAGGCCACCCTGAGACTATGCAGTGAATTCCAGGTCAGCCTGACCTAGAGTGAGACTGTACCTCAAAAAAAAAATTTGTAGTCATGATATTAAAACTCCATAATCTGAAAAGCTAAACAGGAAGTCAGAATGTTGAAAACAAGTATGAATGAAGGACAGAGTCCTGAAATAACAAGTCATAATATACATCTGAATTCTATTTCAGACTGACTTGTAAGACTTTGCACCATAAGGTAAAGCTAAGACTTTTAAATTCAAAATTTTCTAATTATCATAGTGCTTATTATTTTAAAAGGCCACTATTTATTATATATTTTGATAACTTTCATAAGGGATCAATTATAAAATAGCTAAAATGGTGAGAAAAATATTGAAAACTCTTGCTTAAAAATCACTTTCTAAGGGCTGGACAGATGGCTTAGCGGTTAAACGCTTGCCTGTGAAGCCTAGGGACCCCGCTTCGAGGCTCGATTCTCCAGGACCCATGTTAGCCAGATGCACAAGGGGGTGCATGTGTCTGGAGTTCATTTGCAGTGGATGGAAGCCCTGGCGCGCCCATTCTCTCTCTCTCTGCCTCTTTCTCTCTCTGTCACTCTCAAATAAATAAAAATGAACAAAAAATTTAAAAAAAAATCACTTTCTAAGGTAGGTGTGGCGTGGTGGTACACACCTTTAATCCTAGCACTTGGGAGGCAGAGCTACGATGATTGCTGTGAATTTACGGCTAGCCTGGAAATACAGAGTGAGTTCCAGGTCAGCCTGGGCTAGAGTGAGATCCCTACCTCTAAAAAACCAAACAGTTTCTCAGGGCTACATTATTTAAATAATGCCAACTGTAATAAATACCTGAACAAGTTTGTCAATTCCCAGTGCTCTATCCAGTTCAGCAAGCTCAGTTTCGTCTTTGCCACTGAGGAAGGACACCAGTTGTTCCAGAAGAGCTTTCTCGTCATTTCTGCCTTCTACTGTTGTTGGTGGACAGAGAAGATCATCTAATTGTGAACTAATACATTGGCTGCAGATCAGATGATGAGAAAAGGTAGGACAAAAATGATTCAATTTTAAGACTACAAATATATATACACACATATATGCACTAGTCTGATTCTAGAAAATTTACTTTAGTATGAACTGAAAAGAATTCTAATTCAATGAAATGTTCTAAACTCATTGTGCAGAAATTAAAAGAACATTTAGTATATCGCTAGAACAGTATTTTCATTCTTTTGTCAACCATTGAACTTTGCTTCCATAGTCTGTTTTAGCTTACAGAAATATTCTGAAAAACATGAACCAAGTATAGTTAGGAAAGGGGCAAACTTTTTTATTAAAAGCAAAAAATCACGGCTGGGTGTGGTGGCTCACACCTTTAATCCCAGCACTTGGGAGGCAGAGGTAGCGGTATTGCTGTGAGTTCAAGGCCCTGAGACTACATACTGAATTCCACGTCGGCCTGGGCTAGAGTGAGACCCTACCCCCCAAAACTAAAAAAAAGTGAAAAATCTATCCTTGTTTATAGAGCAAAGGTTCCAAAATATGTTATTTATATGCCTATTATATTTCCAATTTATTTTGGTTTTGATTTCTTTTTTTTTTTTTTTGTTATTTTTTTTTTTGTTTTTTCGAGGTAGGGTCTCACTCTAGCCCAGGCTGACCTGGAATTCACTATAGAGTCTCAGGGTGGCCTCGAACTCAAGGTGATCCTCTTACCTCTGCCTCCCGAGTGCTAGGATTAAAGGCGTGCACCACCACGCCTGGCTGGTTTTGATTTCTTTACAGATTAGTTTCTTAGCTACGTTATGAATTAATAGTACGTTATTTAATGTTGTATTTATGAAGCCTAGAAAAGCTATGTGGATTTCTAACAGTGTTGCTGAATAAAAAAAGTAAAAAACAGCCCGGTGTGGTGGTGCATGCCTTTAATCCCAGCACTCAGGAGGCAGAGGTAGAAGGATTGCTGTGAGTTCAAGGCCAGATTGAAACTACATAGTAAATTCCAGGTCAGCCTGAGCTAAGGTGAGACCCTGCCTCTAAAAACAAAACAAACAAACAAACAAACAAACAAACAAACAAAAAAAGACAATCATTTAACCTATTTTCAGATTTATTTTACTTACCCTACTGTATGAATGACATTATTAATAACTGAATCATAATCAAAAGAGTACATAATTTCACTGAACTTTCAACAATGACCAAATCATATAGATAACATAATCATATACAAAAGAAATTAAACTGAAAAAAAGAAACATGCTAGCAAGCTAGCAGTTAAGCAACAAAACAAATGGCTCACTGAACATACAGAAAACATTTAGTTTAATCCAACCTGATATCAACTCATGTATAAAACTCAGAACTACATACAAAACTATTAATTTCACTAACAATGTTATGTAAGAATTCTTGGGGCTAGGGGCTGGCTTAGTGGTTAAACCTCTTGTCTACAAAGCCAAAGGTCTGAGGTTTGATTCCCCAGTACCCATGTAAGCCAGATGCACAAGGTGGCATATGCTTCTGGCATTCGTTTGCCATGGCTGAAAGCCCTGGTGCACCCATTCTCTCTCTCTCTCTCTCTCTCCCTCTCCCTCTTTCTCTCTCTCTAAATAAAAAACAAAAATAAAAAAATGTGAATATATTCAAAGTCCTTAACTGGATACTCATGGTAAAAAAAAAAAAAAAAATTCTTCCTCTGGGAAGATAAAAGGAAAAAACTAGTTCATGGTTAACATTCCAAACTGCACACAATACTACATAGTCTTACTTTGGCTGTAATGCATGACATCTCTTCTGTGCTGTGAAATATTGATGCCTATGTGAATTAAGAAATTAAATTACAAACAGAATGGAGCACTGAGTAGATGTATTTTCCTTCCTTATGTGTTCTTGCTCCAAACAAAGAGAAATGCTAGACAAAATAATTATACAGTTAAAAGTTGAAGAGCAATATAATTGGTATAATGAAGCCAGTTAATCCATAAGACTCAGGAATATTATGGTAATAAGCAAAGTAAGAGATGAAAAACAAAACAGTAGTTATATACCCTATCCATTTACTAGTGATTATATGTATACTATTCTTGTGGTCATGTGGCCAATGAATCTGCTTCATCTGTTTGATTCAACGTGCTCCCTCACATTCTTTTTAATTAGAAATTTACGCCGGGCGTGGTGGCGCACGCCTTTAATCCCAGCACTCGGGAGGCAGAGGTAGGAGGATCGCCGAGAGTTCGAGGCCACCCTGAGACTACAGAGTGAGTTCCAGGTCAGCCTGAGCTAGAGTGAGACCCTACCTCGAAAAACCAAAAAAAAAAAACCAAAAAAAAAAAAAGAAATTTACATTAACTTATAGCTAAAAAAAAACCCAAAACAAAAAACAAACAAACAAACAAACAAAAAACCTTGTGTAAACTGGAATCCCGGGTGGGAGAAGTAGTTCATGACTTAGAAGCTGATAATTGACACCTGAGGAAATACAAAGTGAAGAACTTACTCTTCTGCTTTGTTCTGATTGACAGCCGCCACCGTATTATTTGCCCATGGAATCTGATCGCCTGTTCCTGGCTGTCCGAACTGGTTATCAATTGCTTCTAATTCTAGCTCAGGCAATCCTGAATGAAGAAGAAAAGTTAACTGTCACAAAAGAAGATAAAACTATCATTTACAGAAGTAGCACATTATTTATCAGAGTGAGATTTTTTTCCCCTAGAAAGTAATACTTTAGGCTGGGTGATGGTGCACCCTTTAATCTCAGCACTTGGGAGGCACAGGTAGGAGGTTTGCTGAGTTAGAGGCTAACCTGGGACTACAGAGTGGGTTCAAGGTCAGCCTGGGTTAGAGACCCTACCTTGAAAAAAACCAAAGGAACAGAAAAGGGCTGGAGAGATGGCTTAGCTGTTAAGGTGCTTGCCTGCAAAGCCAAAGGACCCAGGGTCATTTCCCAGGACCCACGTAAGCCAGATGCACAGGTGGCGCATGTGTCTGGATTTCATTTGTACTGGCTGGAGGCACTGTCATACCCATTCCCTCCCTCCCTCTCTGCCTTTCTCTCTCTCTCTCAAATAAACAAATGAAAATTAAAAAAAGAAAATATTACTTCAATGTTATAAAAGTACCTTACTCAGGAACTTAAACCAGCATGTTTCCACAATTTATGAAAAGTAAATGAGAAAGTGAGAAAGATTTATGAATAATAAAAAATCTGGTGGTATTTGCACATGGGTGAATGTTACCATAAAAGAATCAGTAACTTTGTCAGAATTTTACTTATTTGTTTATATAGTTATTAATTTTATTTCTTGAGGTAGGGTCTCACTCTGGCCCAGGCTGACCTGCAATTCACTCTGTAGTCTCAGGGTGGCCTCAGGCTCATGGTGATCCTTCTACCTCAGAGTGCTGGGATTAAAGGCATGGATCACCACACTCAGCTTATTTCATTTATCTTTGTTTGTTTTTCTGATCCAGGATCTCACTCTAGCCCAGGGTGATGCAGAACTCACACTAGTCCAAGGCTGGCGTCGAAATCATAGTGATCCTCCTACCTCTGCCTCCCAAGTGCTGGGATTAAAGGTGTGTGCCACCACACCAGGCTACAAATTATTTAATGATAACCACAATAATTTTGGTTAGTTTCCTTTTCAGGCTACAGCACATTAGACTATGCTAGTGTAAGAAGGGATGGCGTTATCACCATCAAATGAGCATTATAAGCAAGAGGTCAAATACACTATGCAAAAGGCAGGAACAGAAAAGGCACAGCAGTCTGAGGCCATCCAGCAAATGGACAGAGCTCTAGGTAGCTGGACAGTTACATGTTAATAACTCATGTTTATGAGGACAGGCAAATGAAACCAGAGGTCGCATTTTGTTTTGTCACTAAAGAAAATGGTATATATGTTTCAGAAAGTTTTTCTGTATTAACTTTTTGAAAGCTGCATGACTATGTGAGCTATTTATAGTAGGAAAAATCATAAATAACCTAAATTCCAGAAATTCAGGGACTGATGAATGAATTATGGTATTGATAATTTGCTGTTGATAAAAAGTAAGCATGTTCTAAGACATTAAGCTCAATTTGATTCTGCTTTTATTATACACACACACACACACACACACACACACACACATACATTTGGAAAAAATCTAGCGAGCAAATTCTCTTTATAATCTTGGTTCATTAAAATGAACCTACTCTCTCACATGTGGATGTGCGCCACCACTTTTTTTTTTTTTTTTTTTTTTTGGTGCACACCTTTAATCCCAGCACTTGGGAGGCAGAGGTAGGAGGATCACCAAGAGTTCAAGGTCACCCTGAGACTTCATAGTGAATTCCAGGTCAGCCTGGGCTAGAGTGAGACCCCACCTCGAAAAAAAAAAAAAATTCAGTGCCAGGAATGACAAACCTTCCAGTGAATTATTGGACAGGGAGGCCCCTGATACTTCCAAACCAATACAGGCCATTGCTAAGACTCTTAGTTTTCCACCAGAACTAGATGATAAGACTCCATTGCTGAACACTGTAGCTTGGGCTGCAAGTCACTCAGAAATCAAGCTGAAAGAAGAAAGAAAAGAAAAAAGAAAAGAAAAGACAAGACAAGACAGACAGAAAGAAATCAAGCTGGAGCTGAGCTGGACACCTCCTTCCTGTTGACTAGCTGTCAGAATGCTGGAATGAGTTATTCAGTCTTTCGGGAAAGAGCAGTCACCATCAGTGTTAACCAGCAGAGAGCCTAATCCTTAAGGCTGGCCAGCCAGGCCAAATGTGCCAACCAGTGGAGTAGTGGCAAGTCTATTTTATGGAAGAAACCAACTGCTGTCTGATCAGACTTGAGGCCTGTTCCATGGGAGGAAATACATGCCTGGTACTGAAAATCTAGTCAAAATTCTATGGCTGGAAATGTCATAAGCCTTAGTTGGGGGAGTAACAATGAGTGTTGCCTGGCTAAATGGATACCAAACTACCCTCTACATACTTATGTTTATGTCTATATATTAATGCTACTCTCTCCTTTGGTTAGAGAAGTTTCTCTTTTCAGATGGTGCCAACCACTGGTGTGATTCAATAGTCACCACAGTGCTGACAAGAAGTGACAGTGGAGTGCTCAGCACTGAGACATCTCTATCAAACCCCCCAAGGCTCAGGAGCCATAGTGGAAGAGATGACGGAAAGAATGTAAGAGCCAAAGGAAGGGGAGGACTGCTGACAATGCTGTCTTCCAGATATGAAGTGGCCTTGATATTCACGATCTCATGGTGCCTGACACTACCTACATAAAGACCTTTATAATAGGAGGGAAAAAAAAAGATGATCTCAACATAGAAGACAGACTAATTAGAAAGAAGGGATTCAATGGAGGGGTTTGGGAGAGGGAAAATGTGGGGTGGTAGGAGGAAATTATCATGGTTTATTGTCTATACTTATGGAAGTGGTAAATAAAAAGTTGTTAAAAATGAACCTAGCCGGGCATGGTGGCTCACGCTTTTAATTCCAGCACTTGGGAGGCAGAGGTAGGAGGATCACCAAGAGCTTGAGGTCATTCAAGGCCAGCCTGGAACTACAGAGTGAGTTCCAGGTCAGCTTAGGGTAGAGTGAGACCCTTACCTCAAAAAACAAACAAACAAAAAAGAAAAATAAAACAAAAAAACCCAGAAAAAAGAACCTAGAGTAAAGATGATATTTTCATTTGTGTCTTTTGAGGCAGGATCTCACTCTATCCCAGGCTGACCTGGAGCTCACTCTATAGCCTAGGCTGGTCTTGAACTCATGGCAATCTTCCTACTTCAACCTCACAAATGAAAAAAAAAAAAAAAAAAGCATGAACTACCACATCCAGCGGTTTTTATTTTTATAAGGGTTATTTATGATTTCTAAAGTGAATATATGTATTAATTGATCATAGTCATGGCCTATATTGTACCCTCCTCACCCAAATTCATATAGTCCTAACATTAAGAACCTCAGCCGGTTGTGGTGGCACACGCCAGTAGGATATTGCTGAAGAGGCGGAGGCAGGAGGATCAGGAGTTCGAGGCCAGCCTGGGCTACACATTTGAGCCGGGTGTGGTGGCACACACCTTTAATCCCAGCACTTGGGAGGCAGAGGTAGGAGGATCATCGTGAGTTCGAGGCCACCCTGAGACTACATAGTTAATTCCAGGTCAGCCTGAGCTAGAGTGAGACCCTACCTTGAAAAACCAAAAGAAAAAAAAAAAAAAAAAAAAAAAGAACCTCAAAACGTGCTGATGTCTGGATAAATGTATATGCTATGCTTATCAAACTGCCCAGTAAGCACTTCTCTTAATATTTATGCCCTTATATTAATGCTACTCTCACTTTGGGTAGAGAATCTTCTCTTTTCAGATGGCAGTGACCTTGGGATGACTCAGAAGGTATCATGGTGCTGGAAAGAAGTGACTGGAGTACTGAGTAATATCTCGATCACACCTTCCAAGGCTCAGGGTCTAATGCGGAAGAGGTGGCGGAAAGAGTGTAAGAGCCAAAGGAAGGGTAGGACTCCTTACAACGTGCTCCCTCCAGACATAAAATGGCCTGGATATCCATGACCTTACAGTGCTTGACACAAGACACAAGACCATCATAAGAGGAAGAAAAGATGACGACATCAAAATAAAAGAGAGACTGATTGAGATGGGGAGGGGATATGATGGAGAATGGCATTTAAAAGGGGAAACTGGGGGAAGGGAGGGTATTACCATGGGATATTTTTTATAATCATGGTAGATGTTAATAAAAATTGAGAAAAAAAAGAACCTCAAAATGTGACTCTGAAGAAAGGGCCTTTAAGAGGTAATTAATTTAAAATGGGTCACTGCACTGAACCCTAATACAGTAGGGCTAGTATGTTTATAATTAAGGATCAGGTTACTAAATCACAGAGAGAAGGTGGCCATCTCTAATCCAAGTAAAAGACTTCAGAACAAACCACACCTGCTGAAACTTTGACCTTGGGCTCCCAGCCTCCAGAAGGTAAGAAAATAACTTTCCATGGTATATAGTTACAGCAGCCCTAGCTAACTAAAATCATTGATTTTTATTTTTATTTTTTGAGGTAGGGTCTCGCTGTAGCCCAGGATGACTTGAATTTTGCTATGCAGCCTGGGTCTGGCCTCAAACTCCAGGTCAGCCTGGACTAGAGTAAGATACCACCTCTGCAAAAGAAAAAGGAATTTAGCCTCAAAAAAACTAATTATGGGACTGGAGGGATGATTCAGTGGTTAAGACACTTGCCCACAAAGGCTAATGACCGGTGTTTGATTCCCCAGTACCTATGTAAAGCCAGATTCACAAAGTAGCACATGCACCTGGAATTTGTTTGCAGCAGCTAGAGGCCCCGAACTGCCTATTCTTTCCTCTCTCTTTCTCTGCTTGCAAATAAATAAATAAATAATATTTAAAACTTGATTAAATTTCAATTTAAGAAAGCTTACATGGCTTTGAACTTTCAATACAAAATATTGTAATGTAGTTTATTTAACTAAATGTCAAAGCATTTTGTTTTGCTAGTCTTACTGGATAAATACTAAGAAGACAGAGAAAAAAAATGTATATATTTTTTAAAATTTTTTTGTTCATTTTTATTTATTTATTTGAGAGTGACAGAGAAAGAGGCAGAGAGAGAGAGAGAGAGAGAGGGAGAGAAAGAGAGAGAGAGAGAATGGGCACGCCAGGGCTTCCAGCCACTGCAAACGAACTCCAGACATGTGCGCCCCCTTGTGCATCTGGCTAATGTGGGTCCTGGAGAATCGAGCCTCGAACTGGGGTCCTTAGGCTTCACAGGCAATCACTTAACCCATAAGCCATCTCTCCATGTATATGTTTTTCAAGATAAGGTCTCACTCTAGCCCAGGATGACCTGGAATTCACTATGTAGTCTCAGGGTAGCCTCGAACACACAGTGATCCTCCCACCTTGGCCTCCCCTCCTGAGTGCTGGGATTAAAAGCAAAAAATTCAAGCTGAGCATGGTGGCACATGTCCTTAATCCTAGCACTGGGGAGGCAGAGGTAGGAGAATCGCCGTAAGTTTGAGGCCACCCTGAGACTATATAGTAAATTCCAGGTCAGCCTGGGCTACAGTGAGACCCTACCTTTAAGCACCTTAAGGGCTGAGCCATCTCTCCAGCCTAAGGGGGAAAAATACATTCTTTTGGTTTTTCGAGGTAGGGTCTTGCTCTAGCTTAGGCTGACCTGGAATTAGTCTCAGGCTGGCTTTGAACTTATGGTGATCCTCCTACCCCAGCCTCTGAGTGCTAGGATTAAAGGCAGATGGTCATAGTGGCACATGCCTTTAATCTCAGCACACAGGAGACAGAGGTAGGAGGATTGCCATGAGTTTGAGGCCAGTCTGAGACCACACAGTAAATTCCAGGCCAGCCTGGGCTAGAGCGAGACCCTACCCTGAAAAACCAACCCTAAATAAATAAATAAAAATAAAGGCATGTGCCACCACACCTGGTGAAAATATTTTTAAAAGTAGGGCAATGAGGCTACATAGGAAATTCCAGGTCATCCTGGGCTAGAGAGTGAGGTCCTACCTCAAAAAAACAAAAATACAAACAAAAACAGCCCTAATTCCAGCACCTGGGGCAGGGGTGAGGGGGATAAGGTAGGAGGATTGCTGTGAGTTCGAGGCCAGCCTGAGACTACATAGTGATATCTAGGTTGGCCTATGCTAGAGTAAGATAAAACCAAAATTAAATTAAATTAAAAAGTAAAATAAGGGCTGGAAAGATAGCCTAGAGGTTAAGGCATTTGTCAGCAAAGACAAAGGACCTGGGTTCAATTCCCCAGTACCCATGTAAAGCCAGGCAATGTATGTGTCTGTAGTTCATTCATTTGCAGTGGCTATAGGCCCTGGCATGCCCATAGTCTATCTGCTTCTTTCTCTTTCTCTCTCTTGCTCAAATAAATAAATAAATAAAATATTAAAAATAAAGTAGGGGGCTGGAGAATGTTTTAGTGGGTAAGGTGCTTGCCTGCAAAGCCTAAGAACTCATGTTCAAATCTCCAGGTCCCATGTAAGTCAGACACACAGTGATGCAAGTGCACAATGTTGCACATGTGCACAAGGGGGCTCATGTGTCTGGAGTTCGTTCTCAGTGGCTAAAGGCCCTGGCATGCCCATTCTCTTTCTCTCTGCCTCTTTCTCTCTCAAAATAAATAAATAAATAAAAAATAAAGTACGGGGGCTGGAGAAATGGCTTAGCGGTTAAGGCCTTTGCCTGCAAAGCCAAAGGACCTTGGTTCGATTCCCCAGGTCCCAAATAAGCCAGATGCACAAGGTGGCATATGCTTCTGAAATTCGTTTGCAGCAGTGGCTGGAGGCCCTGGTGCGCCCTCGCTCTCTCCCTCCCTCTTTCTCTCTCACACTCTCTCAAATAAATAAAATTAAAAAAAAAAGTAGGGCAAAGCATGATGCACACACCTATGACCTTAGCACTGAGAGGCTATAGCAGCTGGATTCAGAGTTGGAGAACAGTCTGGGCTATGAGGAGACGCTATTTCAAAATAAAACAAAATTTCTTTTTCATAGTAAGTCATATGTTGAGTTTTTTGTCTAGGCAAGCACAAACAAAAAGAAGAAAACTCAAACAACACATGAATTTAATTAAAATTGTTGTTACATGGTTTTGAATGCTTAAAAGAAGTTGGTTTTTATTCTAAGTATCATTTACTTTTGGAGACTTTCTTTAGGAACTACCTTCTTGGGAGCTAGGAAGTTGGTTCAGCAAAGGCACACGCTTGCAAAACCTGCTGGCCTAGGTTTAATTCCCAAGCCACCCATGGAAGCCAGATGCAAAGTGTTGCAAGTGTCTGGTGTTTGTTTGCAGTGGGGCATGTGCTTGTGTGCTCATGTGCACACACACACACACACACACACACACACACACACAAATAAATGAATAAAAATTAAAAAATTAAGCTGGCATAGTGGCACACACCTTTAATTGCAGCACTCAGGAGGAGAGGTAGGTGGACTGCTGTGAGTTTAGGTCAGCCTGGGCTTGAGCAAGACCCTTCCTTGAAAAACTCATAAAAATTTTTTAAATCAATAAAAAATACCTTCCATAAAAAAGTCTGAAAGCTGGGTATGGTGGCACACACCTTTAATCCCAACACTTGGGAGGCAGAGGTAGGAGGACTGCCATGAGTTCGAGGCCATCCTGAGACTACATAGTGAATTCCAGGTCAGCCTGGGCTAGAGTAAGACCCTACCTCAAAAAACAAACAACAACAATAATAATAATAGTAAATAAAATAAAATAAAAAATCTGAGTGTTTGTTGGAATAGTTTAGGAAATGCACAAGAATTTTCTCTTGTTTCATGGGGGAAAAACCTACTATTTGCATGCTTGTGTTGAAATCATAAGCATCAGTAGGTATATATAAGTAAAACAACACAACCATAGTCATATTGAAGAAAGTCAGCTAAAATGGAGTTAAAGGGTTGGGGAGATGGCTTAGTGGCTAAGGCACTTGCCCGCAAAGCCTAAGGAGCCAGTTTGATTCTCTAGGACCCTTGTAAGCCAGATGTACATGGTGGTGTTATGCGTCTGGAGTTTGTTCATTTGCAGTGGCCACAGGCTCTGGTATGCCCATTCTCTATCTACCTTTCTCTCTCTCTCCTCATAAATAAATAAATAAATATTTAAAAACTGGAGTTAAAACCAAGTAATCCTAAGTAAGCAGTAATTAACTACCTTGAAAAACCAAAAAAAAAAAAAAAAAAATCAACTAATTAATTTAGAAATGAGGTCTTGCCACATTGCCCAGGCAGTTCTCAAACTTCAGGCTCAGTGGATCCTACTGCCTCAGCCTGCAGGTACCCAGGACTACAGGTGTGCACTATGGCCCATCAATACTTACTGCCAATTAAATGGCTCAATACTACATTTTATCCACTTAAAGTCTAGCTCAAGGGAAACTTTACATCCAAGTTAGCTACAATGAACCCAGCCAAAAATTATTAATTAAAAATTTCTGCACATCATTTAGAAAGCACCATTTTTTACCAGGAGGGTAGATTTTGCCCATTTTAATCCTCCAGCAGTTGATTCAACATCTACTAATTCTTATGTTCTCAGTGAATTTTCTTTAAAAAAAAAAAACCATTTTATTTATTTGCAAGGAGAGGATGGGAAGGAAGGAGGGAAGGGGAAGAGAGAGAATGAATGAGTATATATATGGGTACACTAGGGCCTCTAGCCACTGCAAACAAACCCCAAAGTGGTGCATGCACCACTTTGTGCTAGGGAACTGAACCTGGGTCATGAGGCACTGCAGGCAAGCAACTTAACCACTGAATCATCTCTCCAGCCCAGAAGTGAATTTTCTTTAGATGTTGAAAAGGAAACTTCTGGCTCAGTTTTCTGTTAAATTTGACAGTAACACACAACAGTTATAGGTTTGTTTTTTTTTTAACCTGATGTAGAAAACAGACTAATTTCTTTTTTTTTTTTTTAATCTACATTTATTTACTTACTTACTTGACAGAGAGAGAAGGGGGGCAGAGAATGGGCATGCCAGGGCCTCTAGAACTCCAGACTCATATGCCACCTTGTGCATCTGGCTTTATGTGGGTACTGGGGAACTGAACCTGGGTCCTCTGGCTTTGCAGACAAGCACATTAATCACTAAGACATCTCTCCAGCCCTAATTTTTTTCAGACTAATTTTAGTAAATTGAAAACTTATATACATCAGTTAGATAAAAACCCAGTAAGCCAATAGATACAATCATTAAAAAAGTCAACCAAAATCATAATAAAAGAAATAGTTCCTTATATGCAGAAATAGGAAGATCACTGGTATAATCTATGAGAAGGGCCATTTAGTATTTATCTGTCAGACATCCAGACATTTCTATTCAAAACTATTACTTCAGAGGGTCTAAGGAGATGGCTCAGCAGTTAAAGGTACTTGCTTGCTAAGCCTTCTGGTCCAGGTTCAATTCCCCAACAACCCATTTAAGCCAGATGCAAAAATGATACAAGCATCTGGTGTTTGCTTATAGCAAGAGACCTTGGCACACACATACACATGTACAAACTAACCAACCAGGCAGCCAACCTTCTGGAGGGAGGGCTGGAGAGAGAGACGGCACCATGGTTAAGAGCACTCCCTGTGTAAGCATGAGGGCCTGAGGAGGACTGAGAGATGGCTTATGTTCCAACCTCAGGACCCACATAAATAGCTGGGTCCATGTTCATGGATGTCTATAAGCTCAGTACTATAGAGTGACAGAGACCTGAGAATCAATGGGCTTATGAATGGAAAGCTCTTGATCAGTAAGAGAGTCCAACTCAAATAAGAATAGGCAGAAAAGCAATGGGGCAAGACAACCAATATCTTGCACCAGCCACTGCAGAGAGTACACTCGCAGTAGGCAAGCACATAGGGTACCACATGGACACATACATGTGCATATACCACACACACACATTACACATGCAAGCATAAAAATAACATATATATATACATATATATATAACAGTGTGTACGTGTATGTAGTGTATGTACATGTATATATGCATGTTCGTATGTGTGTGGAAGCCATAGGTCTACATTAGGCATCTTTCTTTTCTTTTTTTTTTTTTTGGTTTTTCGAGGTAGGGTCTCACTCTGGCTCAGGCTGACCTGGAATTAACTATGTAGTCTCAGGGTGGCCTTGAACTCACGGCGATCCTCCTACCTCTGCCTCCCAAGTGCTGGGATTAAAGGTGTGCGCCACCACGCCCGGCTAGGCATCTTTCTTAATTGCTCTTCATCTTATTATTTTTAAGACATTTTATTTTTATTTATTTATTTGACAAAGAAAGAAGAAGAAGAAGAAAGAGAGAGAGAGAGAGAGAGAGAGAGAGAGAGAGAGAGTGAGTGTGTGTGTGTACCAGGCCTCCAGCCACTGCAAACGAACTCCAAATGCATGTGCCCCTTGTGCATCTGGCTAACATGGGTCCTGGGGAATCGAACCTGGGTTCTTTGGCTTTGCAGGCAAATGCCTCAATCGCTAAGTCATCCTTCCAGCCCTTATTTTTTTTAAAATATATTTTATTTATTTATTTGAGAAAGAGGTAGAGAGTAAGAGAGAGACAGTGGGCACACCAGGGCCTCCAGCCACTGCCAACAAACTCCAGATGCATGCATCCCCTTGTGCATCTGGCTTACATGAATCCTGGAGAATGGAACTGGGATCCTTTGGCTTTGCAGGCAAGCGCCTTAACCACTAAGCCATCTCTCCAGCCCTCCAGCTCTTCTTTTTCTTTTCTTTTCTTTTTTTTTTTTGAAACAGAGTATCGCATTGAACCTGGACCTCACTAATTTGGCTACATGAGCTAGCTAGCAAGTCCCAGGGAGCCTCCTGGTTTTACTCCCCACTGCTGGGATTCCAAGAGTTAGCAAGCATGCCTGGCTTTATGTGGGTGCTGGGAATCTGAACTCAGGTCCTCACGCTTTCACGGTGGGCACTTTACTGAATAAACTACTATTTCCAGCTTCACTACACATCTTTTGTTGGTGTTATTTTGAAAGCAGATGAGAATATTTTAATTACTAAAACAAACAGAAACCTCACACAAGGAATTTAATATTAATCTTTTGAAGCACTTAAAATGTTGAAACTTACTACTTTATAGTTATATATTTTTAGTGTACTATAATTAATGGCATTTAAAAAGTAATCCTCTGGGCTGAAGAGATGATTAGTGGTTAAGGTGCTTACCAGCAAAAAGGACCCAGGTTCACTTCCCCAGTACCTAGGTAAGCCAGATGCACAAGGTGGCACACGCGTCTGGAGTTCATTTGCAGTAGCTACAAGGCCCTGGCTTACCCATTCTATCTATCTGCCTTTGCCTCTCTCTCTTATATAAATAAAATATTAAAAATAAAATAAAATAAGATAAAAAGTGATCATCAAGAAATGTATACCTTAGCCGGGTGTGGTGGCACATGCCTTTAATCTCAGCACTTGGGAGGCAGAGGTAGGAGGATCACTGTGAGTTCAAGGCTGGCCTAAGAGTACACAGTGAAATCCAGGTCAGCCTGGGCTATAGCAAGACCCTACCTTGGAAAAAAAAAGAAAAAGAAGTGTCGTCATTTATAGAACATAAAAACAACTACCTCAGGAGGTCATCCACTTTTGATGTTAATCCTCAAATGTTTTTGAAATTCCTTTGGAACAATTTAACTAGTCTATAAGTCCTTTAAGAAAATAAATTTCATAAGAGCCAAAGGAAGGGTAGGACTCCTTACAACGTGCTCCCTCCAGACATAAAATGGCCTGGATATCCATGACCTCATAGTGCCTGACACTACCTACACAAGACCATCATAAGAGGAGGAAAAGATCATGACATCAAAATAAAAGAGAGACTGATTGAGATGGGGAGGGGATATGATGGAGAATGGAATTTCAAAGGGGAAAGTGGGGGGAGGGAGGGTATTACCATGGGATATTTTTTATAATCATGGAAAATGTTAATAAAAATTGAGAAAAAAAAGAAAATAAATTTCTTCATACATATATTTATTTATTTATTTTGTTTTTTCAAGGTGGGTCTTGCTCTAGCCCAGGCTGGCCTAGAATTCACTATGTAGTCTCAGGCTGGCCTTGAACTCACATCAATTCTCATATCTATGCCTCACAAGTGCTAGGATTAAAGGCATACACCACCATACCCCGCCATATACTTAACTTTATATTTATTTGCAAGCAGAGAGAGACAGAGAGAGAGAGAAGAAGGGGGCACGCCAGGGCCTCTAGCCACTGCAAATGAACTCCAGATGTATGTGCCACTGTGTGTATATGGCTTTATGTGGGTACTGGGAATGGGACCCAGGTTGTTAGGCTTTATAGGCAAGCGTCTTAACCACTCTTCACTCCCATAAACTTAATTTTAAATTTGATTAAAGAAACTATTACTTAAAAAAAATCTTAAAGCTGGGAGAGGTGGCACACACCTTTAATCCCAGCACACAGGATGCAAAGATAGGAGGATAGCTGTGAATTTGAGGTCAACCAAAGAAGACCATGAGTGCCCATCAGCCTGGGCTAGGGTGAAATCCTACCTTGAAAAAACAAAACAAAGGCTGGAGAGATGTCGTAGCAATTAAGCGCTTGCCTGTGAAGCCTAAGGACTCCGGTTTGAGGCTTGATACCCCAGGACCCACATTACCTAGCTGCACAAGGGGGCGCACACGTCTGGAGTTCATTTGCAGTGGCTCTCTCTATCTGCCTCTTTCTCTCTCTTTGTCACTCTTAAATAAATAAATAAAAATAAACCAAAAAAAATCTTGTGTGTATGTGTGTGTGTGTACATGTGAGTTTATGTATGCAGGTGCCACATTCTGCATTCAGAGTTTCAGTTCTCACTTTCCACCCTGTTTGAGGCAGAATCTCTTGTTTGTTGCTATGTACACCAGTAAGCTTCTAGAGATTCTCCTATTTCTGGCTCCCATCCTGCCACAGGAGTTCTGGGATCACTGATGCAAGCTACCATGTTAGGCTTTACTTGGGCTCTGGGCATCTGAACTGAGGTCCTCACACTTGCAGGACAAACACTTTACCCACTGTGCCATCTCCCGACCAGTATTACTCTTCTTTTCTTTTAAATTTTATTTATGTATTAGACAGAGAGGGCAAGGGAGAGAGAATGGGCACCCCAGGGCCTCCAGCCACTGCAAATGAACACCATAAGCATGTGCCACCTTGTGCATCTGGCCTACGTGGGTATTGAGGAATCAAACCTTGGTCCTTAGGCTTTGGGAGGCAACTGCTAAGCCATCTCTCCAGCCCTATTACTTTTTGTTTTACTTTATTTTAATTTTTGAGGTCTCACTCTAGCCCAGGCTGTGCTTTTTGTTTTATTTTGAGACAAGGCCTCATTTAACCTAGACTTGCCTCAAACTTGACCCTGAACTTCTGATTCTTCTGCCTCTACCTCCGAATGCTGGAATTAAAGGCAGGCACCACCATTCTAGGTTTATGTGATGCTGGAGATTGAACCCAGGGCTAGTTCATGCTAGGCATGCACTCTATCAACTGAGTTACATTTCCAGCCATTATTATACTTCTGATCAAATTTAGTTATAAATAATGACAAATTGCCAAAAGTCAAACCAACCTACAAAGACAAGGATTTGGAGATAGTCAAAAGGACACTACAGAAATTTTGAAGGTTCAAACAGGCAAGGAGACTGGCATGAATTTAAGACTACCTTGGGTAACACAGTGAGTTTAGGTCAGACTGGGCTACTTATCAAGACCTTGTCTCAAGACAACAACAGTCCAAAACAAACAAACCCAAAACAACCAACAAAATGAGGTAACAAAAAGAACACACAGAGGAAGAAATTTGCAGCTGAAAGAAAGTTGAGAAGCATGAAGACACAAGCCTAGAATTATGAAAAGTTCTGAAGATGAAACTTAGTCCCACTGAGAAACAGGACAGGATTTTCCAAAACGGGGTGCCCAGAAGAACACTAGAATAACCCCGAAGTTTGTGGTCAATGAAACAAGGAGCAGGCCTCAGGCGGTGGCTGGGATAATGAAAGAACAATGAACAGCTGGCCCCGACCTCGGCTCTCAGTGCAGCTGACTCTGGCATCTGCCCTCCTGTAAGATTAAATGGTGAGTTTGTAACTCATGGCAGAAATTCTGTCCAGAAAGTATCCCAAAGTGGGCTGACACAAGGGGTTTCCCTATTTCCAAGCCCCATCATCTCCCAGCATCAGAGGAATGGGGCTTTTATGATCAGAACCTATACTGAATGCCAAGGAAAGGGTTTCTCACTTTATCTAAAGAAATATGTTAGCAGCAGGGAATGGTGACACACATCTTTAATTTAGCATTCAGGAGGCCAAGGTAGGAGGGCTGCTGTGAATCTGAGGCTACACTGAGGCTATATAGTGAATTCCAGGTTAGCCTGTGCTAGAGTGAGACCCTACCCCAAAAAAGCTTAAAAAAAAAAAAAAAAAGCTGGGAGTGGTGGTGCATGCCTTTAATCTCAGCATTCAGTAGGCAGAGGTAGGAGGATCCTTGCAAATTCAAAGCCACCCTGAGACTACGTAGTTATTTCCAGGTCAGCCTGAGCAAGACCCAGAAAGAAGAAAAAGGAAGAAGGAAGAAGAAGAAGAAGGGAGGAGGAAGGAGGAGGAGGAGAAGAAGAAGAAGGAGAAGAAGGAGGAGGAGGAGGAGAAAAAAGAAACATGCTAGTACAGGGCTTGGTGGTACACACCTTTAATCCCAGCATTTGGAAGCAGGGGTAGGGGGATGCTGTGAGTTTAAAGCTAGCCTGGGTGAGTTCCAGGTTAGCTTAACTAGAGACAGACCCTACTCTGAATATTAGCCATAAAGCTTTATTAAAGATGGAATATTAATCTGGGTGTGGTGGCGCATGCCTTTAATCCCAGCACTCTGGAGGGGCAGAGGTAGGAGGATTGCCATGAGTTTGAAGTCACCCTGAGACTGCATAGTGAATTCCAGGTCAGCCTGGGCTATAGTGAAACCCTATCTCAAAATGAATGAATGAATGAATGAATAAATAAATAAATGAATGACGGAATCTTGCCTTTTAAACCAGTCTGGAGGATGTTGATGTTAGGAGTTATTATTGATGGCAGGTGTGGTAGCACACTCCTTTAATCCCAGCACTCAGGAGGCGGAGGTAGGAGGATCACTGTGAATTCAAGGCTAGCCTGGGATTAGAGAGTGAGTTCCAGGTCAGACTGGGCTACAGTGAGACCTTACCTCAACTTCCTCCCACCCAAAATAAGAGTTATTATTGAAAGGTGTGTATTTATTCTTGCTATTCTTCTTCTTTTTTTAAAAATATTTTTAATATAATTTATTTATTTGAGAGCGAGAAAGAGGGGAGGGAGGGAGAGAGAGAGAGAGAGAGAGAGAGAAGAGAGAATGGGCATGCCAGGGCCTCCAGCCTCTGCAAACAAACTCCATAAATATGTACCCCCTCCTTGTGCATCTGGCTTATGTGGATCCTGGAGAGCAGGACCAGGATCCTTTGGCTTTGGAGGCAAATGCCTTAACCGCTAAGTCAACTCTCCAGCCCCTTGCTATTCTTCTTGATTTTGCAGTGCTTGCTGTTTTTCTGTTACTTTCTTGTATTAGCTACTATTTGAATCTAGTTTATTTTTTCCTGTTTTCTCATGTATTTGCCTTTCTTTCACGTCAGTCTGAAGGATCCCTTCAAGTCTTTTCTGGCTGCATAAGCTGGCTTAGTTGGTCATGTATTGCTTTAGCCTGTTTTTATCATGGAACATTCTTATTACTCCAATTATGATAGATACCTTTGTTGGTTGGCAGTTGTCTTTCAGAACTTGGAATACATCATTTCAAGCTCTTCTGGCTTGTAAAGTTTATGTTGATGAATCTGTTATCCTGATGACTTGATCCCTCTCTCTCTCTCTATTTAGTTATTTACTTATTTTTGAGGTGGTGGCGGGGAGAATGGGCATGCAAGAGCCGCTAGTCACTGCAAACCAACTCCAGATGCATGAGCCATCTTGTGATCTAGCTTGCATGGGTTCTGGGGAATTGAACCTGGGTCCTTAGGTTTGCAGGCAAGTGCCTTAAATGCTAAGCCCCGTTTTTTTTTTTTTTTTTAATTCACTTATGAGAGAGAGAGAATGAGAATTGGCACACCAGGGCCTCTAGCCACTGCAGTGGAACTCCTTAGGCTTTGTAGGCAAGTGCCTTAACTGCTAAGCCATCTCTCCAGCCCTGATGCTTTTCTCTTACTGCTTTCAATATACTTCCTTTGGTCTCTGTGTTAAGTAGTTTAATTACAATGTGGCAAGGAGGGATTCTTCTGGTCTTGATTACTTGGTGTTCTAAATGGCTTCAGTATCTGTATTGGCATCTCTTCCCTATTTGGGGGAAATTTTCTTCAATGATTTTGGTGAAAATACTATATTCCTTTAGAATGAAATTCTTCTTCTTCTGTACCCTGAGTTTTTGTTTTTGTTTGTTTGTTTGTATATTAATCAAATCTAACACATTTTTGTTTTAGTGGGTTAGGTTTTGAAATCTATCACTCCCAGGGGGAGGGGACAGGGTGGGACTCTTGTTTAGTAACCTGCCCTGATATAGAAGGTGCAATTAGCACTTCCAGTTCAGGCCTACACACCTGGCTTTGTTCTTCCTGCTGTCTTCTCCTTCAGTTTTTTTTTTTTTTTTCCTTTCCCTGAGGTAGAGTCTCACTTTAGCCCAGGCTGGCCTCAAACTCACGGTGATGCTCATCTACCTCTGCCTCCTGAGTGCTAGGATTTAGGGCGTGCACCACCATGTGGGGCTCCTTCAGGTTTTCTGACTTCTCGAGGCTGGTGTGAGTGGAGAATCACTCACCATAGTTCTGCTTGTGCATGGTCAGGCAAGGCTGGGGGAGGGAGCTGTGCAGGGCACCTGAAGTTGTTCAGGAGCTGCTCAACTGTTCCCTGTTGTCTTCTTCGGGTTTCTTGACTTTGTAAGGCTGGTGTTAGTGGAGAATCCCTTTACTGCAGTTTTGCTCCTGTCAGCTCAGGCAATACTGGCCAGTAGCTCTTCCCAGGGGACCTCCAGAGCCACACTGGGAACCCACTCTGGTTGGTTGTATGGTTGCTAGAAGCTCTGTGTCTCTCCTGCTTCTCTGCTGAAGTTAATAATTCCTTATACACCTTCACTTTTTGGTAAAAGAGTGTACTATGACTTAAAATTTTTTTGTTCATTTTTATTTATTTGAGAGCGACAGACAGAGAGAGAAAGAGGCAAAGAGAGAGAGAGAGAGAGAGAGAGAGAGAGAAAGGGCATGCCAGGGCCTCCAGCCATTGCAAATGATCTCCAGATGCACGCGCCCCCTTGTGCATCTGGCTAATGTGGGTCCTGGGGAATAGAGCCTTGAACTGGGGTCCTTAGACTTCACAGGCCCGTGACTTGTTTTTTTAAACCCAGGTCCCTTTGCCATGGTTCCTTCTCTCCCATACTAACTGTAAGCCTCCCCAGCTTGATTTCTTTTTTTTTTTCCCCAGCTTGATTTTTTAAGTTGGATTTTTTTTGGTCTTGTTTGTGTTTTAAAAATTTGTTAAGGCAGGTCTAAAATTTCAGGTTCCAGATGTTCAGAAAAGCCCACAATCCTGATTGGTCAGAACTTGAGTATCTTCCAATCTGTGTGGGCTCTTGTATTTTTTCAGCTCAGGGATCGCTGATTAACTGTCTATTCTTAGAAGCTGTTCTTTGTTTTACTAGATGATGTACAACCCAAAATATGCATAGTATATAATTCAGCCAACAATTCAAAAAGATCTGTATACAGATTTCTTGGGCTCTTTCTATATGCCCTTCTCTTCCCTAGTACTCTATCCAGCAAGTTTTAGTTGCCCAAGTTTCAGAGAGCTCTGATAGAAAGTTGTTTATTCAGCTGGGCTTTAATCCCAGCACTTGGGAGGCAGAGGTAGGAGGATCACCTTGAGTTCGAGGCCACCCTGCAACTACATAGTGAATTCCAGGTCAGCCTAGGCTAGTGTGGGACCCTACCTCAAAAAAGAGTTGTGTTTTCAATTTAGTAACATATTCATACTCATTTTGGGTCTCTTCTATCTGCACTTGGTTTAGCGAATATCTTCAAGAAAACAGCTGGACTGGCTAGGATGTATGGGAGACAAGAGACAAGAAGACTGCTAAAAGTTTGAGGCTGGCCTGGCCTGTATAGTGAGTTCCAGGTCAGTCAGGACTACAGAACAAGAGTCTGTCTCAGAACAACAAAACAAAACAAAACAAACAAACAAAACACCAAACAGGACAGACCAAAATATCGGGGCTGCTTATACAAAGGCCACAGTTCTATACAGGCTATTGTCTGAAGTTAACTGTTTCATGTACCCATTTTTCATCATTCTTGACAGCAGAGGAGCTAGTATAGTACCAATTACTACTGTTGTATTTATTTACTTACTTTTTTTTTTTTTTTTTTTGGTTTTTTGAGGTAGGGTCTCGCTCTAGCCCAGGCTGACCTGGAATTCACTATGTAGTCTCACGGTGGGCTCAAACTCACAGCAATCCTCCTACCTCTGCCTCCCAAGTGCTGGGATGGCTTTACTCATTTGTATCTTCTCTCTGAAAGGATTTAGATTTTTTTTTTTTCGAGGTAGGGTCTCACTCTTGCTCAGGCTGACAAGGAACTCCAGATACAAGTGCTACCTTGTGCATACGGCTTTATGTGGGTACTGGGGAATCGAACTCAGACTTTGCAGATATGTGCCTTACCCCCGAACCATCTCTCCAGCCCTGGAATTCTTGTTAATATTTGTCCCTCCTTGGGACACCATGCCCGGCTTAACTTTTAATTTTTATTATTATTATTACTTTTTTAAAACCACTTTCCCTTTATTAAGAGTTATCATACACACACACTCTCTCAAATAAACAAATATAATAACAATAAAAAAGACTGGAGTGATGGCTTAGTGGTTAAGGCACTTGCCTGCAAAGCCAAAGGACCTAGATTTGACTCCCTAGGACCCAGGCAAGCCAGATAGATACACATGGTGGTACATGTGTCTAGAGTTTGTTTGTAGTGGCTGGTGTGCCGATATTCTCATTTTCTCTGCCTCTGCCTCTTTCTTTCTCTCAAATTAATAAATAAATAAATTATTTTTTAAAAAAGATATTAAGAGCACAAATGGAGCAGGGAATGGTGGGACAACAGGGAAGATGTCATATCAGCTCTTCTGAAGCAGGAGTATAAGGAGTTCAAGGCTAGCATTGGCTATATAGTGAATTTGAGACCAGCCTGGATCGGCTTAACTTTTTAAAAAATATTTTATTTATTTGAGAGACAGAGAGAGAGAGGAAAAAAAAGAGAGAGAGAGAGAGAGAGAGAGAGAGAGAAAGAGGCAGATAGAGGGAGAGAGAATGAGGGTGCCAGGGCCTCAAGTCATTGCAAACGAACTCCAGATTCATGTGCCACCTTGTGCATCTGGCTTATGTGGGTACTGGAGAACTGAACCTGAGTCCTTAGGCTTCGCCGGCAAGTGCCCTAACCGCCAAGCCATCTCTCCAGCCCTCTCCCTTTAAAATTTTTTTAAAAAATATTTTCTTCTTTGTAGATCCCTAAAAATCTTGGTAAATATTAAGGAACTGAATCATGACAGCTAAAAGCTCTAGTAAGAATGAAACAAATGAGGATCCAAACCTGATTCTATTAGAAGACAGACAGGACTAAGGCTAAGAACACACATACATTCTGAAAGTTGATTGACTAGTTTCCTCTAATTTCAGGTCATGCAATAGAATTACGATGACTGATTTTCCAATTTTGAAAAAAAAAATTAAAATATTATATTTTATTTGAGAGAGAGAGAGAGACAGAGAGAGAGAGAGGGGGGGGGGAGAGAGGGGCAGACACACAGAGAGAATGGGCCCACCAGAGCCTCTATCCACTGTAAATGAACTTATGTGGGTCCTGGGGAATTGAACCTGAGTCCTTTGATTTTGCAGGCAAGCATCTTAACCACTAAGCCATCTCTCCAGCCCTATTTAAAATAAAAATTTATTTATGAGAGAGAGAGAGAAGGAAGAAAGGAAAGTGAGAGAATGGGTATGCCAGGGCCTCTAGCCACTGCAAACAAACTCCAGATGCATGTGCCACCTTGTGCATCTGACTTTATGTGGGTACTGGTGAATTGAACTCAGGTCTTTAGGCCTTGCAAGCAAGCACCTTAACTGTTGCACAATCTCCTTAGCCCCCATTTAAAAAATCTGATATGAAAAAAGACTGATGATCCATCATCACGAATTTGAAATATGTCAATGTCTTAACTAGGAGAATGCCAGGCTAGGTTAGAACAATAGTGACATACTTTAGTTAGGCGTGGTGGTGCACACCTTTAATCCCAGCACTGGCAAGGCCAGGAAAAAAAAAAAAAAACAAACAAACCAGAAACAAAATAGTGACATACTTTAACAGAGTAGTCTGCTAAATAACCCATGAGCTTTCACTCATTCTAAGATAACAAAGTTAGTCCATAATGTAGAAGACTGTGAAATGCTTGGTTGAAGAAATCTGAACTGTTTTCTTTAATCCAGGACCTCTCGACCTCTCAAAACCTTGAATAGGAGCCAGGCGTGGTGAAACACGCCTTTTGTCGTAGCACTTGGGAGGCAGAGGTAGGAGGATCACTAAGAGTTCAAGGCCACCTTGAGAATACATAGTGAATTCAAGGTCAACCTGAGCCACAGTGAGACCCTACCTCAAAAAACAAAAAAAACAAAAAAAAAAAAACAAAAAAAAAAACAAAAAACAAACAAACAAACAAACAAAAAACCAAACCAAACCAAAAGAAAACAAAAAACCAAAGAAAAAAACTTTAACAAGCATATAAAACCAACAGGACACATAGTATTTGTTCAGGGTACTTTAGCACAAAATATTTTCTCTTTGCAACTCCTCAGACTAATGTTCAAGGAAGATATTTGAGAAACATAATCATTTTTTTATTTTCGAGGTAGGGTCTCACTATAGCCCAGGCTGACCTGGAATTAACTATGTAGTCTCAGGCTGGCCTTGAACTCACAGCAATCCTCCTACCTTGGCCTCCCAAGTGCTGGGATTAAAGGTGTATGCCCAGCAAAAACCATAATCTTACTCAACACTAGATTTCTAAATGTTGTTATGGGGTATTCTGAGTAATTACACAGTTGCTCTTTCACCTCCAACTGCTCACCTTAACGTCAATTACAAAACGGCACAGGATATACAACAATTTAAAATACGCAAGATGAGCAAATATCTGTAATTCTAGCACTTGGAAGGTAGAGGCAGGATGATCAGCTACAAAGTAAATTCAAAGCCACCCAGAATTACATGAGATCTCATTTCCAAAAGAAAAACAAATAGCACGATGAGCTTTAAGTTCATATGTCTATGTATAGTAACATAACTGTTGTTTTTATAGTGAGATAATGAAAAGATGTTTCATTATTAATTAAAAGAGGTTTTGCAATAATACTGAAAGACAAAGTGCTAACCTACATTACCACTATACATTTAAAATGTAGTGTTGTCCCCCAGCACATACTATTCAGTCTGGAAGTGGGTCTGGCAGTGGTGGTCTGAAGTGAAGCTGGCAGGATCTCCGACTTGATGTTTATACCAGTGGCTGCCCCATCCAGCCTGTCCGTCTCACATAAGCTCGGCAACTGCGCCGCCTTCTCTAGCGTGGGCAGTAACTGATCAAACTGGTCTAGGTCAGCTGAAAACTAAGAAGAACCAAAGTTAAAGGAGAGCTATCTTACATTTTCAACCGAAAGAATGTAGACAAACAGCTGTGCCTCTTAGCTCTATGAATCACATGTGATTGAACATGAAGAGAAAAACAGTTTGAAACTACATGATCTACCATTCTACTGGAGAAAAAAAATAGATGCTTACGACATATTAATACACTACACCATAAGATACAGTATACCTATATTATTTTTAATATGTCTTGATATGAAGTTTGAATATAGGGAAATGAGTGGCCTGAAAGAGTCAAAGAGTACTGTGGTATGATAGCACGTTGGTGTTACAAGTTTTTCCTATTCCATTTCAAAATTCTGTTAAAAAAGAAAGCCAGGTGGTGGCACACACCTTTAATCCCAGCACTTGGGAGGCAAAGGTAGGAGGATTGCCGAGAGTTCAAGGCCACCCTGAGACTACATAGTGAATTCCAGGTCAGCCTGGGCTAGAGAGAAGCCCTACCTTGGGGAAAAAAAAGGAGAAAAAATTTTAACTATTTAAATAGAACCGATCTTAAATAGGAAAACTGTTAAATGTCTTCCTTTAAGTTTACATTCTACTTTAAAATTTTTTTATTTGAGATAGAGAGAGAGAGAATGGGCACACCAGGGCCTCTAACCACTACAAACAAACTCCAGACGCATGTGCTACTTGTGTATCTGCCTTATGTGGGTCCTGGGGAATCGAACCTGGGTCCTCTGGCTTTGCAGGCAAGTGCCTTAACCTCTAAGCCATCTCTCCAGCCCTATATTATACTTTTTTAAAAAAACAATTTTTAAAGTTTTGTGAAATTAAAAAAACGTGTAACAGCTTTAAATATCTCAGAAAAGTTATTGTATGTTTAAGGGTTTACTGATTTCACAAATATAGCTTCTATAGTAAATAGACAGTCTCTCTGAGGTTATGTAGAAAAGAAAGCTGACCTTTATTTTACAGTATTATATACTATGGTTACTCTGAGATAACTAGCATAAATGTCTATTTGTTTGGGTTAATTATTTTTTATTTATAGATTGTATAAATAAAATTATATAAATGTATTTTGAAAGTCTAAGTTCCTTCAAAATTATATTACTACCGTTTAGGCACATTGTCACATGTAGTAGCAGTTTCTTCATTTTCACTGCTCAATTATATCCCATTGCATGAACACACCACAGTATAATTATCCATTTTTCTGTGTTGACATATTAAGTTGTTTGTAGTTTTAGATTAATAAAAGTAAACTTTTTTGTATTTTCATTATACCTGATTTTATTGTAACAAATAAACATTTTTTGAGCACATCTTTTGTTGTACACGTGTAAAAGCTTTAACCATAAATGAAGATTGATAAATTCAACTATAATGAAATAAAGAATTTCACTTCATAACAAACAAAAAACAAAACAAAGTAATACCAACAAACAAACCCATCAAATCATTACCATTACAAAAAGTAATGCCACAAGCCAGGCTAGTGGCGCACACCTTTAATCCCAGCACTCGGGAGGGAGAGGTAGGAGGATCACCTTGAGTTCGAGGTCACCCTGAGTCTACATAGTTAATTCCAGGTCACTCTGGGCCAGAGAGAGACCCTGCCTTGAAAAACAAAACAAAACAAAACAAACAAACAAAAAAAGCCACAGCATATAGGGAACACTTATTAAAGTGATTATAAAGGGATTAAAGGTGTGTGCCACTATGTCCAGCACAATATTTTTTTTTCACAATATATTTTTTAAAAGTGTAGGAGAGCTGGGCATGGTGGTGTATGCCTTTAATCCTACCCCTTGGGAAGCAAAGGTAGGAGGATCATTGTGAGTTTGAGACTAGCCTGGGAGTAAGTTCCAGGTCAGCCTGGGCTAGACTGAAATGCTACCTTATAAAACAAAACAAAACAAAAAAAGGCAGGAGACTAGGCATTTATAAAATATATAAATGGACATTTATTAGAAAACTGCAACTTAAACTATGAGCTGCTATTATATATAACCCAGAGCATTCAGTTTAAAAGACTGACAAAACAAAGCATTAACAAGAACACAGAATAACTAACTACAAGGAATTCTCATACTCTAGAAAAACCAAGTCATCTTACTAATGATGAGTATATGCATAAGATAAACTTAGCAGAAATGTGTTCATGTGGGTATCATGTGCATCATCTGATTTTATAAGGCCAATATTGTTATTTTAAAGATAATTTTAATATATTGATTTAAATCTGTTTTTCTGCTTTAAAAAGATACTAGTTTTGTTTTATCAAGACAGTCATGTGAAAGTAGAGGGGAAGGAACTGTCTAGGATTACTTAGGGAAGGTTTTAGTGAGATGCCATCAAAGTTGGCTTATAAGAACGAGAAGTTCAGCAGGCACAGAGAGGAGAACAAGGCAAAAGATGCTCAAAAGGATATGACCTAGTTCAGGGGGGGCAAGGACTTCTGTATGCTAGAATATAGTCTGCCTGAGTGAAAAGAAATGGAGCGAGATAAGAGCAAAGAATCAAGCTGTTTCAATGAAGGACTTGGGTATATTAAGTGTGACTCTTGTTTCACAATGGGAAAGCACTAATGACAAACTTACATGAGAATATACTGTCATTCATTTTGTGAAGTCTATTCTAATATCCAAATAAGGTGAAATTTTCATTTATTTTCAAGGAGAGAGAGAGAGAGAGAGAGAGAGAGAGAGAATGAATGAATGAATATATGGGTGCACCAGGACCTCTAGCCTCTGCAAATGAACTCCAAATGCATGCATCACTTTGTGCATCTGGCTTTACATGGGTACTGGGAAACCTGGTTTGTTAGGCTTTGCAGGCAGGCGCCTTAACTGCTGATCCATCTCTCCAGCCTCTGAATAATGTGAAAATTCTTAAAAGGGATCACTTTTTTTTTTTTACTTTCTTTCATAGTTCACAACAATTATTTAATAAATGAATAATTTTAATAATTTGTTTAATTTTTTTTTAGGTAGGGTCTCACTCTAGCTCAGGCTGACCTGGAATTCACTCTGTAGTCTCAGGGTGGCCTTGAACTCATGGCGACCCTCCTACCTCTGCCTACCAAGTGCTGGGATTAAAGGCATGATCCATCATGCCTGGCTATTTTCTTTTTTTTTTTTTTTTTTTGGTTTTTGGAGGTAGGGTCTCACTCTAGCCCAGGCTGACCTAGAATTCACTATGTAGTCTCAGGGTGGCTTTGAACTCACAGCGATCCTCCTACCTCTGACTCCCGAGTGCTGGGATTAAAGGCATGTGCCACCACACCCGGATTAATTTAAATTTTTAAATGAAGCAAAAATATCAATCCTGTTGTAGAATAGCACTTTGATGTTCACTTATGGCATCTAATGTTAGAGAGGATGTCCCTTAGGAGTTTTTGTGTAATGATAAGAGCAGTCTCACCTGAAACTGGAAGATTTTTGACAGATGTGTGGGCATGGCTTGTGACTCACAGAGTGAACCAAATCAGTCATGCTGAGATATACCTATGACCATGCTGTGTATTCTCATGCTCAGTACATTAGTACAGGTCTTTTTTTCTTTGTTCATGGATGGAGATGTGTATAAGCACATGAGAAATTGGGGTTTCACCCCAGATTTTCCCCTCTTTACTATGTTAGAAGATATTTGTCTTTTATATTATAGAATAAATTTTGTTGTAGCAGAACTGAATATATACATGCATGCATAATAACTTCATGCATGTATCACACAAAAAGGATGCCAGGGGCTGGAGAGATGGCTCAGCTGTTAAAGGTACCTGTTTACAAAAAGGATTCAATATACTGTGCTTTGTTTCCATTTAATTTTTTACTTAATATCTCTTAGAACTTTTCCCATATCATCACACAAAGATTTACTTCATTAATTTATTTATCTATTTGGTTTTTTTGAGGTAGAGTCTTGCTCTAGCCCATGCTAACTTGGGATTTTCTGTAATCTCAGGTTGGCCTTGAACTCAGTGATCCTTCTACCTCTGCCTTCTGAGTGCTGGGATTAAAGGCATGCGCCACCACACCTGGCTTATTTTTTATTTGCTCCTTTTAAAGCACTAAGATATGAATATATTGATCTCAAAAATGTTTGTGACAACATACCCTCCCATTAATGTACTTCTTCCATGCTGGTCAATATTATCTATTATCAAATCCAAAAAAAAAAAAAAAAAATGCAGATACCTAGGTTCTACCCGAGGGTTGGTCTTAATATATAGAGCTTGGAGGAGGAAAGGACAGGAAATGTAGTTTTGAAAATGTCCAAAGATTTCTAATTTTTTTTTTTTTTTTTGGTTTTTCAAGAAAGGGTTTCACTCTAGCCCAGGCTGGCCTGGAATTCACTACAGAGTCTCAGGGTGGCCTCGAACTCACAGCAATCCTCCTACCTCTACCTCCCGAGTGATGGGATTAAAGACGTGCGCCACCATGCCTGGCTAGATTTCTAATTTTTAGAAAGAAAAAATAAACATTTTGAGAGCACATTGTAATTTTTTCAACAACTGATACAACTATTTTAGTATGTGTGAAAAGACAAATATAGTGTGAATCTTAATCTGGTCTATGGTTAGAGTTGACTATGTGAAAAAGAAATAAGGAATTACCTACCTGGCTCTGGGACTCCAGTTTAACTTCCTCAGGAGCAGGTTTGGTCATTGGGGCTGGGTTTGTGTTACAAGGGTCCATCTGTTCTTTCTTTTCCACTTTCACCTTTACATCATCCAGGCTCAAGTTTGGAGTTGATCTTAAATCTTTCTCATCTTTGTCTAGCAGGTAGCGCAAGAGCTGATGGTCTTTTGATTCTTTTTTCTTTGAAGCATCCAGTTCTAGTTTTATACTGGAGTTCCCTTGGGCTTGTCCAGTCACTGACACAGAAGTAGATGTGCTGTCCTTTTTATCCGGTTCCACAGACAGTGTAGTAATATCAGAAGGGCTACCCTCCTGTAAAAGCCGGTGCAGAATTTTGTGGCGCTCGGTCAGGGAGCTATGAGAGGAGGGGCAAGTACCCCCTGAAGAGTTAGCAGAGGCAGAGCTGGAAGTGCCCGTGCAAGACAGTACCTCTTTGCAGCTCGTGTCTATATCAGCATGCCGTAGCTGCTGCTCTGCAGTTGTTGTCAATAGCTGCACAAGTTTGTGACTGGTCTGAGAGTATTTACTGTCTCCATCTGAGAGTCTGTCATTGTTGTGCAGAAGCCCTGAATCCAGAGGTTTACCATCACTTGTGCTGTTGTCAGACTGAATCATTTCATTTAAAATAGATGCAATCTCCTTGTTATCTTTGGACTCAGCTTTTGCTGGTTGTATATTTAGTCTGCTAGGTGAATTCTGTGAGCCCATCTGCCTGAGGACTGGAGAACTGGCAGAGAAGCCAACAGAGTTATTGGGTCCTTCATTCATACCTTGTAATGATGTGACTGGGATGTTTGAGTAGGATCGGTTATTATTATTATTACAGGCACTATTTGCAATGCCAACTGGAGAGTTTAATGTTGGAATATTTGGAGGAAATGAATTGCTTGGCATCCTGGCCCTTGTTGCCAGGCCAGAAGTAACCTGTCTCCTTGGAGACATGAACTGTGCTAGGGAAATTCCTGTATCTTCCATAGGAGAATTATTGAGGTTTAAAGAGGGATTACTGCTCTGGGAACCTGCCTGTCCCTGGTTTAAGGCAACATTGGCTACAATCTGATTTCCAGGTGAGCATCCAAAACTCCCTTGGTTATTAGAGTTACTATGACTGCTGCTGCTGTGAAGGTCTGAACTCTGTTGGCGGTTTACTCTGGCAGAGACCATGTTGTTGGTGGATGGTGGTAATGTGGATGAACGGGCCATACCATGAGCTGGAGAGATACTAGGATTGATGGAGGGGTTTATTCGGGGAACTGACATTCCAGAATTAGGGTCATCTTGAGGAGAAAGCCCACTGTGTGCCCTAAGGGTGGGGGAGAAAGACATTATTATCCAATCATCTTCATTTCTATTAAGATTATTTTTATGATGCTATTATAAGACAATTAACCACATTAATGTTTCACACTATCAGATAGAGAGCTTCAGTATCACCTCAAATTAAGGAAAGCAGTGGACTGCCAGTACTACTGTGAAATATCAGTACCACCTCCAAGGAGACAGAGCTTATGGACTCTTAAACTTGGTAACAGTCCCAGTTATATGAGTAAGAAATTTCTCCTAGGGCTAGAGAAAATGAAATAGATGTACTATTATTTAATAAAATTAAACTTAATACAAATAACATTGCAATAATAGTTTTGGTTGAAAAAGAAACTTCTCATGTCTTTGTTGATGAAGCATTTTATTCATGATTCCTCCATTACAGTTTTAAGTATTTCAACTCCAAAGAGGAAGACTGGGTAAGGAAAATACTGTTTTACTGATGTGAAAATTAAAAAGGGTGAGATATGCAGACATAGTAAATGTTTTGAAAGAGAAATTACGACATGAAAAAAAGAACTGCACTAGTTCTACTCACAAAAGATTTCAACTAACACTAGAAAAAGCAATACTGAATTCAAGTTAACTGAGCTCTTTATTCAAATTCCTAATTATGACAACAGATTTGTGACTGGCATTACCATGTTCCAATAAGCAAAACATCAGATGAAGAAAAGATGAAGTGAGAGAAATGTCCTTGTTTTTAATGCTAAAAGTTAAGCAGTTGTAAATGCGGGGTTTAAATAAATCATAGGATAAGAGAATAATTTCATGAATTTACTATCAGTAATATCAGTAAAAAAAAAAAAACTTAAGAGGGGATCAAATTAGAAATAACAACATTCAAAGATGTCAAGTTGATAGTTTAATGATTAATGCTTCTATGGAAAACTCTGTCAACTCAAGAGTGATACTTTGTCCTAATAAAAATGACTTCAAAACTAAAACTAAAAATAACAATGCTACAAATCGAAATCTCTTCTATGAATGTAAGTTGTAAATTTTTAGGCACCTCTCTTTTTTACCCCCTAAAGCATATTTTTCCGCTTTTTCTTTCCTGTCTGCCTTTATAAACAACAATAGTACTTGACAACAACTCTCAAACCCAACCTGGATCTACTAATCATACACTCATTATGCTATTCTTAAGCCTGACTTCCATTTCCTCTCCAAATAAGTAGTACCTGTCGATGATATGAATTCCCATGATGAAAGGTTGCATGTCTGGACTTTGAGGGTAGCAAAGTTTACACTTGGTGTGGGCGCTAAGCATTGTCCCATCATTCAATATGAATCTATAGGATGGGCTGGAGGCAGTGCCACGGGTCATCACTGTTTCAAACAAAAGAGAAACCTAGTTACAATTCTGACACTTGAACGTTGGGCAAAGGAGTTACCAGGTCTTATTCTTCCAAGAACCTCAATAAAAATGTCCTCCCAATTGTGCCTACTCATATTCAAATAGTTCAGAAAAAGCAGAGATGGGGGAAAATAATTCCACTTTAAACATACCACTCCATGACAGGTTTTAACTTAGTCCCATTTGAATGGGTGCCTCCGGAACATAAACTTGAATTATGACAAAACCCCAAACTATCAATCTTAAAATAACCGTATAATGGGGCAACTATTCAAATAAATTGTTTCCAAAAACAATACCCAGAGGTACTTTTCTCTCCTTTGCTTTTAACAAGTTTTGTTTCAATTTCTTTTGCTAGAAATTTTTTAAAATAACAACTTCATATACCATAAAATTCACCATGGGAAACTTAAGATATCTAATGTGGCTTATAAAAGAATCAATACTCTTCTGGTTCATTATGTTGGATAAGCTTATAGGATTATATCTAAACTTGTAAAAAATTGATGTTTGTGTAACAATCTGATATAAGGCATATAACATACTTTAACTTTTGAAGTAAGATTATTATTTTGGATGATAATGCGTAGAATAAAATTAAGTACATTATAATTCACAGAGATTCCCCCCCTTTTTTTGAGGTAGGGTCTCACTCTAGCTCAGGCTGACCTACAATTCACTATGTAGTCTCAGGGTAGCCTCGAACTCTCAGTGATCCTCCTATCTCTGCCTCCCAAGTGCTGGGATTAAAGGCGTGCACCACCACACCTGGACAGAGATCCATTCTTTGAAATGAGAAAAGGGTAATTTTTTCTTCAGTGCTGATACAATCCAGAGCCTCATATGTTAGGAAGATACCATTTAGTCATAATTCCCTAGTTCTTAAAACATGAATTAATTAGAACATAAGACTCTTTAAATTTTGGTGCTTGACTGATTTAATATTGACCTTAACTTATGCCAATAAATATTATGAAGTACTCTCTAGCAATGGAGCATAGTACATAGTAGGGTTTGAATAAATATTTATTATACAGCCACCTAAGAAAAATAAAATATCTTCTGAAGTACAAATGTCTCGAATCACACACACAGTTTGTCGACTTTTCTTTTTCTTTTTTTTTGGTTTTTCGAGGTAGGGTCTCGCTCTAACCCATGCTGATCTAGAATTCACTATGTAGTCTCAGGGTGGCCTCGAACTCATGGCAATCCTCTTACTTCTGCCTCCCAAGTGCTGGGATTAAAGGTGTGCACCACCACGCCCAGCCAGTTAGTCAATTTTTAAACATCATGACAGCTTCAAGGGCACATGCGAGAGAGAGAGAGAGAGAGAGAAAGAGACAGAGACAGAGAGAACGAGAACACCAGGGTCTTTTGCTACTGCAAATGAACCCCAGAGGCATGTGCTTCTTTGTGCATCTGGCTTTTTACAGGGGTACTGGGGAATCATGCCCAGGTTAGCAAGCTTTGCAAACAAGCACCTTTAACTTCTGAAGCCATCTCTCCACACCCCACTGACACACACACACACACACACACACACACACACACAACACACACACACTTTTGGTTTTTTGAGGTAGGGTCTTGCACTAGCCCAAGCTGATCTGGAATTCACTAACTATGTAATCTTACCACGCTTGGTGCAACTGGTATTTTGAATTAAGGGGAAGATCGAGAAATTCTACAAATTTGGGTGCATAAGCACTTACTATATACATGCCAAAATTTCCTCTTAATTAAATTCCCAGGCTCAGGTGTGTAATTTTGATCCCAGGCATTATTTTCAATCTAAGTTTTCCCACATATTCAGTGAGTATTTTGATTTCTAATTTCTTAATTTTTTGTTTTATTTTGAGACAAGATTTCACTATGTAGCTCAGGCTGGCCTTAAACTCACCACCTTTAGCCTCCTGAGTGCTAAGATAGGTACTTAACCATTTCTAAACTTTTTAGACAAGTAGCATGAAGGGATATAACTAAAGAGGTATCACTAAGACCCTAGAAATAGTCCCTGGAAACTTTTGACAACTGTTTTTGTTTTGCTTTTTTTCTTCCTAGAAGAGACTCGAGCCACAAAACAAAACAAAAAAAATATTAAAATTCCCTGGCCATAGCAGCTGTAGAAGTACAGCTGTCTCTGAGGAATCTGATCCCCGCAAAGCACACTGAGCAGATGTAAGATGTGTGGCAGTGAATTATAGGCCAATGCTGGTAGATAATCATTTTTTTCTACTTCCCTAGATATAAGAATTAAATTTCTGGGCTGGAAAGTTTATTTGAGAGAGAGAGAGAAAGAGGCAGATGGAGAGAAAGAGAGAAGATGGGTGCACCAAGGCTTTCAACCTCTGTAAATGAACTCCAGATGCATGTGCTACCTTGTGCATCTGCCTTACATAGGTCTTGAGGATTTGAACCTGGGTCCTTTGGCTTTGCAGGCAAATGCATTAACTGCTAAGTCATCTCTCCAGCCCTAAATTCTTACTTTAAATGTTCTCAACAAAGATTGACATAAAAAAGATTTTCAGCTATTCTGTTATGTAGATCACGGAATTAACTATATTACACAAGCCTCAAACAGCATTCTGGTTAATCATTAATACGGACATTCAACAAGCAACACTTCTAAACTTCTTAACACCATAAATCCCTGTCAACCCACTTGTGTTCTCTTTCTCCGTGTGTGCGCATGCATGGGTGTGTGTGCGTGTGTGAAGTGTTTTGTTTTGAGGCACAAACTCACTCTGGAACCCAGGCAACCCTGGAACTCACAACATAGCTTTGGCTGGACTCAAACTCACAGAAATCCTCCTGTCTTAGCCTCCTAAGTGCTGTGATAGGCACATACCACCACACCTGGTGCTTGACTTAATGCATGTTAACTTAAGGTAACAAAAAGATGAGCAAAGAATAAGTTCCAAAAGATAACTATTTACAATTCTATCACTCAGATGTAAACATTATTACAATAATCTCCTAGAATTGGATAGACATATATATGAGAGTTAGATTACATGATATAAAGTAGACATTTCAAAGAGAAGAAATTATGACCTATTACATAGTAATAAGTAAATAAACAAAACTTTCATAAACTACTTTACAGGTTATACATATAAACATACAGACAGATATCTTAGTATTCTGTATGACTACTTCTTTGTTGTTGCTTTCTTTTGTTTTCTGAGACAGGGTCTCGCTCTAGCTCGGGCTGACCTGGAATTCACTATGTAGTCTCAGAGTGACCTTGAATTCATGGTGATCCTCATACTTCTGCCTCCCATGTGCTGGGATTAAAGGCGTGCGCCATCATGTCCGGCTTATGACTACTTTTTGTTTGTTGGATTTTTTTTTTTTTTTTGAGGTAAGATCTTGATCTAGCCCAGGCTGACCTGGAATTCACTCAGGCTGGCCTTGAACTCCTAGTGCTCCCTCTTCCTCAGCCTCTCAACTGCTACATGTGTAAAAGGCATGCATCACCATGCCTGGTTGTTTATTTCTTTTGTTGTTGTTGTTTATTTTTATTTATTCATTTGAGAGTGACAGAGAGAGAAAGAGGCAGATAGATAAGAGAGAGAGAGAATGGGTGTGCCAGGGCCTCCAGCCACTGCAAATGAACTCCAGATGTGTGCACCCCCTTGTGCATCTGGCTAACGTGGGTCCTGGGGAATCGAGCCTCAAACCGGGGTCTTAGGCTTCAAAGGCAAGCGCTTAGCCATCTCTCCAGCCCTGGTTGTTTATTTCTTTATTAGATAGAGAGAGAGAGAGAGAGAGAAAGAGAGAGAGAGAAAGAGAGACAGACAGACAGACAGACAGACACACACACACAGAGAAAGGAGTAAAGAGGCAGACAGAGAGAGTGAGTATGGGCATGCATGCCAGGGCCTCTTGCCACCACAAGTGAACTCCAGATGCATACACTACTTTGTGCATCTGGTTTTACATGGGTATTGGGGAATCAAACCTGGGTCGTCAAGCTTTGCAAGCAAGCACTTTAATCACTGAGCCATCTCTCTAGCCCATGACTGCTATCTTGTGGATGTTTGTGCATGTGTACATGTGTGCATGTGTATATGGAGGCCAAAGGACAACCTCCTGTGTAGTTCTTCAGGCACCATCCACCTTTTATGAGACAGGATCTTTCAATGGCCTGGAGCTTACCAATTAGGCTACAGATCTGCACAAGCCTGCCTCCTCAATGCTGGGATTACAAGCACATGTCACCATGCCCAGCTTTTAAAAATGTAGGTTCTGAGCAGGTGTGGTGGCTTATGCCTTTAATCCCAGCACTTGGGAGGTAGAGGTAGGAGGCTTGCCATGAGTTCGAGGCCAGCCTGAGATTGCATAGTGAATTCCAGGTCAGCCTGGGCCAGAGCAAGACCCTACCTTGAAAAACCAAAACCAAAACCAAAACAAAAAACAAAAAACAAAACAAAACAAAAACAACAACAACAAAAAAAACAACAGTAGGTTCATGTTTGTAAGGCAGAGCTATCTCCCCAGACCCTATGTACCCTTCTGTTACTGCTGATGGATGTACCATAGGAAAAAGTACTTTGTGTAAAAATAACTTTGAGACTTGGGCATGGTGGTGCATGCCTTTAATTCCAGCACTCGGGAGGCAGAGGTAGGAGGACTGCTGTGAGTTCGAGGCCACCCTGAGACTACACAGTGAATTCCAGGTCAGCCTTAGCTAGAGACCCTACCTTGAAAAACAAAAACAACACCCCCCCAAAACAAAACAAAAAAAACCTTTGAGTAACAAAGCTGAAAAGGCACCTTTACTATAGAACTTAAAATATTAAAGTATTTTAAATGTATTTCATGAGTCCCTAAAAATGTGAGGTTAAAGCATTTACCAAACTCAAGCATGAAACTTTCCTAGTTATAGCTATCAATAGTTTGTGAAACTTAGCTTTATATTGTCTAAACTTCTCAATAAGGAAACATCCCAGGCTATGGACTCTCATTTTAGTAGTGTGGGGTGGGGCCAACACATACAGCTCAGTAATTAGCTGCATGGATCTCTCTTATTGGGGACTTTGGGAAGCATACTAATTCATACCCTTCTCTAAAGTAATAGTTCTGGGGCCACAAAGATGGCTCAGCAGTTAAGGCACTTGCCTGCAAAGGCTAAAGACCTTTGAAATTCCCCAGTACCGGCAGCCTCTCCGCCGGCTCAAGACCCGGGCTGCGGGGCATCGGTGCGGCTCCACCATGTCGAAGGTGTCCTTTAAGATCACGCTCACGTCGGACCCGCGGCTGCCCTACAAAGTACTCAGTGTTCCTGAAAGTACACCTTTTACAGCAGTCTTAAAGTTTGCAGCAGAAGAATTTAAAGTTCCTGCAGCAACAAGTGCAATTATTACCAATGATGGAATAGGAATAAATCCTGCTCAGACTGCTGGAAATGTTTTTCTAAAGCATGGTTCAGAACTACGAATTATTCCTAGAGATCGTGTTGGAAGTCATTAATATATGCAACTTGGAGCACAGTTACCGACCAGAATAAATATTGATGTTTGTTGTTGCTGTAAAATTGAAATCAGGTATTTGGATACTATGAAAATAACAAGAATCAAAGAAACAATGAATGGTGGCTCTTCTATCCCTTGTTGTTCATACTTTTCATATGAAATGGGAAGCCTTGTGAGTGGAGGGCACGACCTCCAGAGAAGGTGGTACAATTGATGACTGCTACCTCACAACAATTGAGAGTTCACTTGTGGCAAATGGATTATCTGACTTGACTAATAATTCTTAGCCAGAACATTTGGAAAGTTAAAGTTCACTGTCATACTTGTATTTGAGTTAAAATATAAAAGGATTATGGGTCATGGATGACAATTGACTTGATATTATCTTACTTGCTAACTCGTAATTTGATTGATAGTCTGATGATGTTAATAGATATTTCAATGAAAAATCTTAGTTTTTTATTGTTTAGCGTTTTTTTTTTAAGTTTCAACCTTAATATATCCTATAAATCTTAATTTCTCATCATGAAGCCAAAAAGTGAATTTTTAGATCTATCCAGTGTATCTATAAATTGATGTCTTACACCAAATAGCTTAACTGTGATCTTGCAAAATTCAGTATTTATAATTGAATTGACAAAAGTAGAAACATCTTTTATTGAGTTATGTATTCTTTTAATACCAACTTAAATGACAGAAATCCTGAGGAAACCATTTTTTGAGGATATTTTTGAATAGCGTTCAGAAAGAAGTTATTGCAGAGGAGATCTGAAGTGTACATGTGGCTTTGAGCAAAGAAGCACTGATGGGCAGAACTCACTGAAGACCTGGCCTTTAAGGCAGTGTCACTACTAGTCATCTTGTGGATAAGAAGCCTGGGAAGGGAAGATGGGAAAGCCCAAATGACCAGACTGGGTCAAGGAAAGCAAAGGGCAGCAGTGACAAGGAACAGCACCGAGCTGCAGGAAAAGTGCACAGGCTGGAAAAACCTAAAAGAATAGGTTGTAGAAAACTGAAAGGGAAGACAAAATACATGACAGACTTAAGTACCAAATGACAGGCAGAGAGGAGGCTATATTATATGAATGTGAACACTTCAGAAATACCCTTGATGAAGGTCCAAAGAAAGATTTGTCCTTACAGAGAAAACCTCAATCTCTGCTGTCTTGAAATTAAAGGCTCATGACTCAGAGCCGGGGCTTGAGCAGCTGCACTTTCAGTACTGAGTTCTGGAGGCAAGGGGAAGGCAGGTTCTCACTAAATGCTCACTACATTCATGGATAAAGCTGTAGGACCAAGTTTTACCTTGACATGTTTGAGTGTTACAGGGCCTCAGTTTATTTATAAGAAAATGTAGCACACACAGCTTCTGAAAGATAACATTAATGGTTTAGGAAATTACTAGATATCGATCACAAACTATCAAAGCAGGAGGTACCAGCTGATACAGGTAATTATTTTTATAAAAATCTAGTACTCAGTGACCCGGCTCTTTATAAAATTAGGCCTCAGTTAAGCAGAAGTGTCTGAATACTGTCTTTTAAGTTCTGGGCTTAATTATAATTGTCTTCTTTCTCCTCTTATAACACAAGTCTGCCTGTTGTTTGTGCAATCCACTTAAATGTCCTTTACTATAAAGTGATATATTCAATACTTACTTGTTTCGTTTTGAAAATTAAATTGTAATCATAAAAACATGTACTAAGCAACTAGATGTTTTATTATTAAATGTGATCTGTAAAAAAAAAAAAAAGAAAGAAATTCCCCAGTACCCACATAAAGCCAGATGTACAAAGTGGCACATGCATCTGAAGTTTGTTTGCAGTAAATGGAAGCACTAGTACACCTATGCTCTCTATCTCCTATCTTTCTCTGCTTGCATACAAATAAGTAAATACTTAAAGTAATAGCTGTTTTGTTTGTTTGTTTTGTTTTTGTTTTTCAAGGCAGGGTCTTGCTCTAGCCCAGGCTGACTCAGAATTCACAATGTAGTCTCAGGGTGGCATGAACTCACAGTGATTCTCCTACCTCTGCCTCCCAAGTGCTGGGATTAAAGGTGTGTGCCACTATGCCTGGCTAAAATAATAGTTCTGAATTGAACAGAATCTAGGAACCTTTTCCAAACTGTCTCCACTTTCATGAGCTATCATCTAGTTTAAACAGTTCCTCAATGGATCTTAATGCCCATTTTCCCAAGTTTCAAGGAACAAAACACACTGAAAAGAAAACAAAAATATGAGACTTTTATTTAGTCCACACAAGTGTTCCCACATACTCCTTGATTAAAATGTGGTTTCATATTTAACTCTGGGAAATAAAATAATAAAAAACCTTTAAATTTATTTATTTATTTATTTATCTGTGCACATGTGTGAGCACATGAGGGAGGGAAGGAGGGAAAGAGAGAGAGAGAGAGAGAGGGAGGGAGAGGGAGAGAGAGAGAGAGAGAGGGAGGGAGGGAGAGGGAGAGAGAGAGAGAGAGAATGGGAGTACTAGGCCTCTAGCTGCTGCAAAATACTCCAGTTGCATGTGTCACTTTATGTATCTGGCTTTATATAGGTACTAGGGAATTGGAATTGAACCTGGGTCCTTAGGCTTTGCAGGCAAGCCCCTTAACTACTAAGCCATCACTCCAGCCCTAAACATCCTTAAAAAGCACTTCATGAGACAGATATGGTGGTTCACATCCATAATTCTAGCACACAGGAGGTAGAAACAGAAAGATTGGCAGTTCAAGGTCATCTGAGCCATATAGCAAGTTGTAGGCCAGCCTGAAGTATATGTGACTGTAGCAACAAGAAAGAAAGAAAGAAAGAAAGAAGAGAGAGAGAGAGAGAGAGAGAGAAAGAAAGAAAGAAAGAAAGAAAGAAAGAAGCAGAAAGAGAGGGGGAAGGATAGAAAGAGCTGGGCATTGTGGTGCATGACTTTAATCCCAGCACACCGAGGTAGGAGGATCACTATGAGCTCAAGAATAGCCTGAGATGCTGGTCATGGTGGTGCACGCCTTTAATCCCAGCACTTGGGAGGCAGCATTGGTAGGAGGATCACTGTGAGTTCGAGGCCACCCTGAGACTACATAGTGAATTCCAGGTCAGCCTGGGCTCAGGTGAGACCCTACCTCGAAGAATAAAAAAAAAAAAAAAAAAAAAAAAAAAAAAAAAAAAACAACGGGGTGGGTGGGTGGGAGGCTATACTTGCCTAACCCTTGTGAAGGCCTAGATTCAATCCTAAGCAATGGAAAAAACAAAAACAAAAACTAAAACATAACACCAGAGCTGGAGAGATGGCTTAGCAGTTAAGGCACTGGCATGCAAAGCCAAAGGAGCAGGGATCAATTCCCCAGGACCCATGTAAGCCAGATGCACATGACAGTGCATGTGTCTGAAGTACATTTGTAGTGGCTAGAGGCTCTGGTATGCCCATTCTCTTTCCCCTCTCTCAAATAAATAAAAATAAAATATAAAGGTACGAGCCACCATGCCCAGCATGCAGATTAAAAAAAAAAAACAAAGAAAGAAAGAAAAGAAAAGAAAGCGAGCACTTTATAAACTGGCACTACCAAAAGCAGCTGAAAAGTTAAGAACAAAAATTATAATGCAGGCCAGGCATGGTGGTGCATGCCTTTAATTCCAGCACTTGGGGGGCAGAGGTAGGAACATAGCTGTGAGTTTGAGGCTAGACTGAGACTACATAGTGAATTTCAGGTCAGCCTGAGCTAGAGCAAGACCCTATCTCACAAACCTAAAAATTAAAAATTAAAAAATTGGGGCTGGAGAGATTGCTCAGTGGTTAAGGTACTTACTTGCAAAGCCTGACAGCCTGGGTTCGATTCCCCAGTACCCATATAAAGCCAGATGCACAAAGTGGTGCATGCATCTGGAATTCGTTTGTAGTGGTGAGAGGCCCTGTTGTGCCTGCATTCTCTCTCTATCTACTTCTTTCTGTCTATCTCAAATAAATAAATAAAAATATTAAAAATAGGGCTGGAGAGATGGCTTAGCAGTTAAGTGCTTGCCTGCGAAGCCTAAGGAACCCGGTTCGAGGCTTAATTCCCCAGGACCCACATAAGCCAGATGTACAAAGTGGCACATGCATCTGGAATTCATCTGCAGTGGCTGGAGGCCCTGGCATGCCCATTATCTCTCTGCCTCTTTGTCTGTCTGTCACTCTCAAATAAATAAATAAAAATAAAAACGAAAATCTATCTGCCTCCCAAGTGCTAGGATTAAAGGTGTACACCATAAACCTGGCTAATAAAAGCACTTAAATATTAAAAATATTAATGCATATTAGGATCTCATACCAGCTGTAGCCTTCAAATAATAAGGCAGCAGGCAAAAAGATGACAGATGGAGGACAAATTTGTCTAAGTATCAGCCACTAAAGTTTTACACACAATGAAGGCTAGAGTGGTATAATTCAACTTTTCCCCCCCTCAAATGTACATTTATTTAAGTTGACAAATAAAATTTCATGTATTTTCCCTACACAACATGATGCCTTAAAGAACATATCCACTTTGGGTGTTTAAATCTGGCTAATTGGGCTGGAGAGATGGCTTAGCGGTTAAGCGCTTGCCTGTGAAGCCTAAGGACCCCGGTTCGAGGCTCGACTCCCCAGGACCCACATTAGCCAGATGCACAAGGGGGCACACGCGTCTGGAATTTGTTTGCAGTGGCTGGAGGCCCTGGCGTGCCCATTCTCTCTCCCTCTCTCTATCTGCCTCTTTCTCTCTCTGTCTGTCGCTCTCAAGTAAATAAATAAAAATAACAAAAAAAATTTTAAATCTGGCCAATTAATATATGCCATATCACAATGACTCCCAGCATTCCTTGAGAATATATAGCCATTAACTCTAGTCATCATTGTGTACAATGTATTTTTTAAAATATTTTTTATTTTTACTTATTTAAAGAGAGAGAAAAAAGGAGGGAGGGAGGGAGAGAAAGAGAATGAGTGAGATTGGGTGCACCAGGGCCTCCAGCACTGCAACTTCCATCTGGTAGTGGTTACTTCCAACTTCCATGTGTGACCTTGTGCATCTGGCTTACATGGGTCCTGGAGAATCAAACCTGGGTCCTTTGGCTTTGTAGGCAAGTGCCTTAACTGCTAAGCCATCTTTCCAGCCCTACAATGTATTTCTTATACTGTTCTTAAATGTAATCATTTGAGCAATATCACCTCAACAGCCCCTTCCATCTCTGCCAATCACCTCAGCCTCTCATAGTCACCATTCTGTTTTTTTTTTTTAAATATATTTTATTTACTTGAAAGTGAGAGACAGAGGAAGAGGCAGAGAGAGAGAGAGAGAGAGAGAGAGAGAGAGAATGCATGTGCCAGGGCCTCCAGCCACTGCAAATGAACTCCAGACACATGTGTCACCTTGTGCATCTGGTTTATGTAGGTCCTGGGGAATCAAACTGGGGTCCTTAGGCTTCGCAGGCAATCGCCTTAACCACTAAACCATTTCCCCAGCCCTCATAGTCACCATTCTACTCAGTTTCTGTGAAATCAACTATTTTGGATTCTGCATGAGTGAGATCTTAAGCAATTTGTCTTTCTGTGCCTGGCTTATTTCACTTAACACACTAATCTCCAGGTTTATTCATGTTGTAACAGGTTAATAGGATTTCTTTTTGAAGGGTAAAGTGGGGGAGGGGAGGGAATCATCATGGTTTATTGTCTATAATTGTGGAAGTTGTCAATACAAAGTTTTTTTTTTTTTTCCAAAGGGCTGGAGAGATGGCTTAACAGTTAAGGCATTTGCCTGCAAAGCCAAAGGACCTCAGTTTGATTCCCCAGGACCCACGTAAGCCAGATGCACAATGGGGCACATGTGTCTGAAGTTCATTTATAGTGGCCAGAGGCCCTGGCACACACATTCCCTCTCTTCCTCTCTCTACCCCTTTCTCTCTCTCAAATAAATAAATAAAGTTTAATAAAAAGGGCTGGAGAGATGGCATAGTGGTTAAGGTGCTTGTCTGCAAAGCCAAAGGACCTAGGTTCAATTCCCCAGAGCCCACATAAACCAGATGCACAAGGTGGTGCATGGATCTGGAGTTCATTTGCAATGGCTAGAGGCCCTGGCAAACCCTTTCTCTCTCTATTTGCCTCTTTATTTCTCAACTAAAAAAAATATTTAAAAAATTTAGTGTGCTTGGGTGCTGGGGAGATAGCTCAACAGTTAAAGGCTTGCTCAGGTTTGATTCCCCAATATTCATATAATGCACAAAGTAGCACATGCAGCTGGCATATGTTTGAAGCAGCAAGAGGCCCTGGCATACCCATCTCTCTCTCTCTCTCTCTTTCCTTAGCTACCCACATTTAAAAAAGATAACAGGATATCCTGTGTATAGATGAATAGAATTCATTATATATGTATATGGTGGCGTATGTATATATGTATGCATATAATGAAACATATAGATGACATCTTCATTTCCATTTACCTACTGAAAAACACTTAAGTTGATTCCACACCTTGGCTAATATGAATAGTGAATGGTGCAATAAGCAATGGAACAAGGATATCACTTCAACACACTGATCTCATTTCCTCTTGTTATATTCCCAGAAATGGGATTGCTGAACCACGCAAAAGTTCTATATTTTTTATTTTTAATTATTTGAGAATGAGAGAGAGAGAGAGAGACAGAGACAGACAGACAGACAATGGGCGTGCCAGGGTCTCTAGCCATTGCAAATGAACTCCAGATGCAGCTGCCACCTTGTGCATCTGGCTTATGTGGATCCTGGGGAATTGAATCTAGGTCTTTTGGCTTCTCAACCAAGCATTTTAACTACTAAGCCATCTCTTCAGCTCCAGAAGTTTTATATATATATATATACATATATATGTATATATATATATTTTTTTTTGGTGGTGATAGATCTTTTTTTTTTTTTAAGTTTGGGATGGAGAGAACTTTATAAGTAAAACACAAAAGATTCAAATAGAAAGTAATGTTGGATTTTGTTATATAAAAGTGAAAGCTTCTCATAAAAAAGAAATGTACCATTTAAAATATTGAATGATAAAGAGCAAATTTTATATTTCTGCAAACATACAACCCTATATAGTAAAGTTAGTATCTTCAATATACAAAACACTTTTACAGACTAGAAAAAATAGCTATCATTGGTAATGGAATTTGGGACAATTTTTACTTTTCTCTATGATTTTCTGTAGCTTTGATTTTTTTCTTTCCTTTTTTTAAAATTAGTTTTGTATTCAGCAAATACAGTCAGTTTGGTACCATTATTAGGCTCATTTGTGACCTACCCCCTCCCCTTGGCCCCTCCTTGTTGAGGTATATGGGTCATGCATTGTGGAGTTAGCCCACAGTTATGGGTAAGATAAATGTCTCTGCATATCATGACCCAACATGTGGCTCTGACATTCTTTCCGCCCCATCTTCCGCAAAATTTCCCTGAGCCATGTTGGGTTCATTTTTGGTCTGCTTCAGTGATGTGGTGTTGGGGGCCTCTGAGGCTATGGCTCTCTGATTTGGTAGGAGTGGTGATAGATCTTCATAGAAGTTCTATTTTTATTTTTTTAATGCCTTGAGGAACCCCAATACTTTTCTCTATAACAGCTGTACTAATTTATGTCCCCACCTATAGGATACAAATAGTTTCCTTTTTCCCTGTCCTTACCAACACTTAATTTTTATCTTTCTGATAACAGCCATTATAACAGGAATATGTCTATGCCGTGGTGGTTTGACTATAAGATGTCCACTATAGGCTCATGTATTTTAATATTTAATCTCCAGCTGGTGGTGCTGCTCTGGAAGGCTGTGGACCCTTTAGAAGGTAAATATTGCTAGAGGAAATGCATCATGGGATGGTAGGCTTTGAGGTGATAGCTAGACCCGTGTGCTGTTCTCTTTCTCTATATTCTCCCTAGCTGATGTGACAATGTTCCTGTTCCTGCCAGGATGGACTCCACTCTCTGGAACTGTATGTGGAAATAACTTTTTTCCTCTCTGGTATTTTGTCCCAGCAACGAGAGGTAATTGATACAGTGGCTCACTGGTTTCCAACCATCTCTAAGTGAAAGAAGCAGCGAAGAAACTACAAATGTAAATTATAACTCCTTTCATTCTTGACAGATGGATCTCTTATCAAGTCACATACAAAGGCAAGTCTATCAGGATAACAGCACATTACACAACACAAACTTTCAGAGCCAGAAGGGCTTGGAATGAATGTAGTCCAAGTTCTGAAAGATAACAACTGTCAACCAAGGTTACTTTATCCTGCAAAACTATCCATTCACATAGACAGAGAAATAAGGACATTCCATGACAAAAGCAGGCAAAAGGAATATTAGAAGACAAAACCAGCTCTACAAAAAATACTTGAAAGAATCCTCCATGCTGAAGAGAAAGAAAACACACATATTAGGAACCTGGAAAAAACAAACCCTACTCAAATGCTAGTTAGTACAAGAGAGCAAAGGTAAAATTGGAAGAACTACAAAAAAAAAAAAAAAAATGGCAAAACAAAACACACCTTTCAATAATATCTTTTAATATCAACGGCCTCAATGTCCCAACCAAAAGACATAGGTTTGCAGACTGGGTTACAAAACAGGATCCTTCAATTTGTTGCCTCCAAGAAACTCACCTTTCTACAAAGGATGGATAGTATTTTAGTGTGAAAGGTTGGAAAACAGTGTTTCAAGCAAATGGGCCAAGAAAACAAGCAGGGGTTGCTATCCTAATTTCTGACAAGGTAAACTTCAGTCCAACATTAGTCAGGAAAGATAGGGAGGGTCACTTTATATTGATTAAAGGCACACTCCAACAGGAGGACATTACAATCTTAAACAAATATGCACCTAACATGGGGGCTCCCAACTTCATCAAACAAACGCTGTTATAGAATTAAGGTCACAGATAACACCAAACACAGTTGTAGTGGCTGACTTTAACACCCCACTCTCTTCAATTGACAGGTGATCCTGGGAAAAAATAAACAGAGGCATTTGGATTAAATGTGGTCATAGAACAAACGGACTTAACAGATACATAAGGACATTTCATCCAAATGATGCAGAATACACATTCTTTTCAGAAGCACATGGAACATTCTCTAAAATAGACCATATATTAGGACACAAAGCAAATCTTAACAAATACAGGAAAATAGAAATAATTCCTTGCATTCTATCTGATCACAATGGAATCAAACTACAAATCAATAGCAAGAAAAGCTATAGAGCATACACAAAATCATGGAAGCTAAACAATATACTACTAAATGATGAATGGGTCAATGAAGAAATCAAGAAGGAAATCAAAAAATTCATAGAGTCAAATGATAATGAGAACACAACATACCAAAACCTTTGAGACACAATGAAGGCAGTCCTAAGAGGGAAATTCATACCTTTAAGTGCCTATATTAAGAAATTAGAAAGGTCTCAAGTAAACGACCTAATGCTTCACCTTAAAGCCTTGGCACACTGAAAATCAGTAGATGGGAAGAAACAATAAAGATTAGGGCAGAAATTAATGATATAGAAAAGAAAACTCAAAGAATCAATGAAACAAAGAGTTAGTTCTTTGAAAGGATAAACAAGCAAATCTGACCAAAAGAAAGAGAGAAGATACACAAATGAATAAAATTAGAGATGAAAAAAGCAACATCACAACAGATACCAGAGAAATTTAAAAAATCATAGGGACATACTTTAAAAACATATACTCTACTAAGTATGAAAATCAGAAAGAAATGGATGATTTCCTTGATTTGTATGACCTACCTAAATTAAATCAAGATGAGATTAACCACTTAAATAGACCTATAACAAGTATGGAGATCCAAGCAGTTATCAAAAATCTCCCAACTAGAAAAAGTCCAGGCCCAGATGGATTCACTGGTGAATTTTACCAGACCTTCATGGACGAACTAATGCCATTGCTTCTTAAGCTTTTCCATAAAATAGAAAAAGAAGGAATCCTACCAAACTCCTTCTACGAAGCCAGCATCACCCTGATACCAAAACCAGGCAAAGATAGAACAAAACAAGAAAATTACAGACCAATCTCCTTCATGAACATAGATGCAAAAATTCTCAACAAAATATTGGCAAACAAAATGCAAGAATATATCAGAAAGATCATTCACCCTGACCAAGTAAGCTTTATCCCAGAGGTGCAGGGATGGTTCAACATATGTAAATCGATAAACGTAATACATTATATAAATGGACTAAAGGACAAAAATCATATGATCATCTCATTAGATACAGAGAAAGCATTTGACAAAATTCAACATTCCTTCATGATAAAATTCCTACAGAGACTGGGAATAGTAGGAACATATCTCAATATAATAAAGGCTATTTATGACAAGCCTACAGCCAACATATTACTAAATAGGGAAAAACTGGGAGCTTTTCCACTAAAATCAGGAACAAGACATGGGTGTCCACTGTTTGCACTTTTATTTAATATACTACTGGAAGTCTTAGCCATAGCAATAAGACAAGACACACATAAAAGGGATACAAATTGGAAAGGAAGAGATCAAGTTATCATTATTTGCAGATGACATGATTCTATATATAAAGGACCCTAAAGACTCTACCAGCAAACTGTTAGAGCTGATAAACACCTATAGCCATGTAGCAGGATACAAAATAAATACACAGAAATCAGTAGCCTTCCTATAGGCTAACAACAAACACACAGAGGATGAAATCAGAGAATCACTCCCATTCACAATTGCATAAATAAATAAATAAATAAATTACCTTGGAAAAAACCTAACCAAGGAAGTGAAGGATCTCTACAATGAAAACTATAAAACACTCAAGCGAGAAATTGCAGAAGACACTAGGAAATGGAGAAACATCCCTTGTTCTTGGATCGGAAGAATCCATATTGTGAAAATGGCAATCTTACCAAAAGCAATCTACACATTTAATGCAATCCCTATCAAAATTCCAATGGCATTCTTCACGGAAATAGAAACACCAATCCAAAAATTCATTTGGAATCACAAAAAATCTCGAATATCTAAAACAACACTGAGCAACAAAAATAAGGCTGGTGGTATCACCATACCTGATTTTAACCTATTCTACAGAGCCATAGTAACAAAAACAGCATGCTGCTGGCACAAAAGCAGATATGTAGATCAATGGAACAGAATAGAGGACCCAGATGTAAGTCCAGGTAGCTATAGCCACCTGATATTTAATAAAAATGCCAAAATACTCATTGGAGAAAAGACAGCCTCTTCAGCAAATGGTGCTGGGAAAACTGGGTATGTATCTGTAGAAGGATGAAAATGGACTCTTCTCTCTCTCCATGCACAAGAATTAAGTCCAAATGGATTAAGGACCTTAACATCAGACTTGAAACTCTGAAACTTCTAGAGGAAAAAGTAGGGGAAATCCTTCAACATATTGGTCTTGGCAAAGACTTTCTGAATATAACCCCAATTGCTCAGGCAATAAAACTACAGATTAACCACTGGGACCTCATGAAATTACAAAACTTTTGTACAGCAAAGGACACTGTGAATAAAGCAAAGAGGCAACCTACAGAATGAGAAAAAATCTTTGCCAGCTATACATCTGATAGAGGATTAATATCTAGGATATAGAGAGAACTCAAAAAAATTAAATAATAAGAATTCAAACAAGCCAATTAAAAATGGGCTATGGAATGAAATAGAGAGTTCTCAAAAGAAGAAATACATATAAGCATCTAAAAAAATGTTCTACATCTCTAGTCATCGGGGAAATGCAGATTAAAACTATGTTGAGATTCCATCTCACTCCTGTCAGACTGGCTACCATCATGAAAACAAATGGCCATAAATGCTGGCAAGGTTGTGGAAAAAGAGGAACCCTTCTACACTGTTGGTGGGAATGCAATCTGGTCCAGCCATTGTGGAAATCAGTGTGGAGGTTCCTAAAACAGCTAAAAATAGATCTACCATGACCCAGCTATAGCACTCCTAGGCATATATCCTAAGGACTAATCTCATTACCTTAGAGATACTTGCTCAACCATGTTTATTGCCGCTTAATTTACAATAACTAGGAAATGAACCAACCTAGATGACCCTCAACTGATGAGTGGATATTGGCACATTTATAAAATGGAGTTCTACTCAGCAGTAAAGAAAAATGAAGTTTGAAATTTGCAGGAAAATGGGTGGATCTAGAAAGGATTATACTAAGTGAGGTAATCCAGGCCCAGAAAGCCAAACATCCCATGTTCTCTCTCATATGTGGATCCTAGCTATAGATGCCTGGACTTCTGTGTGAGTAGGAAGAGAACTCAGTAGCAAAGGCCAGGAAGCTAGAAAAGAGATATAAAGGGAAGAGAAAGGAAGGGGGGGGTACTTAATAGGATGCATATTAAGTATTGTATGTATGTATCTATGTGTGTGTGTGTATGTGTGTGTGTGTGTGTGTGTATATATATATATATATATATATATATATATATATATATATATATATATATGTTGAAGAATAGATTAATGGGGGTGAAAAGGCCCAAGTGAGGTCAAGGGAGGAGATTGAGTAAAGGAAATGTAGAAGGAGGGCTAATCAAAATCTAATAGGATATAAATAAATCATATGGATACCTACTTTTTTGGACAATCGAACACTCAGGAGCCATAGGTTGTTGCTAGAAAAATTTCAGTACCCAGGATGGGATACCTTCCCGTAAGTTGTTGGCCAGGGAGGTCCTTGATGCCCCCCAAACATTATTAGGCCATTGCCGAGGCCCTCGGTTTCCCACCAGGAATAGATGGTAAGACCCTATTACTGAAGATTCCACATACTTGGGCTGCAAAGCCACTGAGAAATCATGCTGGAACTGAGATGATAACCTCCTTCACGTACACCAGCTGACAGAAAGCTGGAAGAAGCCATTCTGCATGCAGTTCAATGGGAGAGAGAGAAATCACCAGTGAAGATACTCAACAGTGGACACTGCAAGTCTTAAATTTTGCCAGCCAGGCCAAATGAGCCAATGGGTGCAATAGTGGCATGTCTGTCATGGTGGAAACCAACTACCCTCTAATTGGACTGGAGGCTTACTCCATGGGGGGGAATACATCCCTGATACTGAAAACTTAAAACAGGGGTAGTCAAGAGCCCTAGGGGTATAATATCTGCTGCTGTCTGGCTAAATGCATATACTATTCTTATCAAACTGCCCAGTAAGCACTCCTCTTAATGTTCATACCTATATATATTAATGCTACTCTCATTCTGGTATAGAACCTTCTCTTTTCAGATGGCAGTGACCTTGGGATGACTCAGAAGGCATCATGGTGCTGGAAAGAAGTGACTGGAGTGCTCAGCACTGCAATATCTCTATCACACCTTCCAAGGCTCAGGGTCTATTGCAGAAGAGGTGAAGGAAAGAATGGAAGAGCCAAAGGAAGGGTAGGACTTCTTACAATGTGCTCCTCCAGACACATAATGGCCTGGATATCCATGACCTCACAGTGCATGACACTACCTACACAAGACCATCATAAGAGGAGGAAAAGATGACGACATCAAAATAAAAGAGAGACTGATTGAGATGGGGAGGGGATATGATGGAGAATGCAGTTTCAAAGGGGAAAGTGGGGGGAGGGAGGGCATTACCATGGGATATTGTTTACAATCACAGAAGTTGTTACTAAAAAAAAAAATGCCCAATGAGGATACGGTATTAGGTTATAGTTCTTGATATTTTCCCCTAAATTGTTTAATTTTATATAGGAATGACTAGCTACTTACTAGACTTTAACATATTTTTGTGGGGAGGGCATGCACATGTCACAGCATGCATATGGCAGTCAGAGAATAACTTTCAGGATTGATTCTTGCCTTTCCACCTTACACACCTTGAACTATGGCTCAATTGCATCTGAGGGGAGCCTAGTCATTTGGACATTAAAACAATAATCTGCTTTCCTTTGGTTGAAATGTATACAGATTATAGGCAAATACAATTAAGTTTTCTAAGCAAATCCCTGGAAGGTCCACTTTATAAAACAAAAATCAAAGAGACACATATATTTTTTGATACTTTAAACAGTGAGTGGAGGTTGTGCCCTGAATCTCAAACCTGTGCAAGAATCAAGTGTTATTCTGGTCCAAGAAGTCAGAAGTTTGTACCTACTAGATGGAATCAGTTACTTATGATGATGGTTTCCAAACATGACTACACTATGTGACTCCTGGGGTAACATTAAGAAAAAAATAAAGATTCTTTTTATATTATTTTGTTTTGTTTGTTTATTTACTGGTGGGGGGAGAGAATGGATGTTCCAGGGCTTCTATCCACTGCATACAAACTCCAGACACATGCACCACCTTGTGCATCTGGCTTATGTGGGTACTGGGGAATCGAACCTGGGTCCTTATGCTTCACAGGCAAGTGCCTTAACCACTAAGCCTTCTCTCCAGCTCAAGATTATTTATTTATTTTTGGTTTTTTGAGGTAGGGTTTCACACTAGTCCAGGCTAACCTGGAACTCACTATGTAGTCTCAGGGTGGCCTCGAGTCCAAGATTATTTTTGAAAAAATATTTTAGGGCTGGGCATGGTGGCACACGCCTTTAATCCCAGCACTTGGAAGGCAGAGGTAGAAGGACTGTCATGAGTTCGAGGTTACCCTGAGAGTACATAGTGAATTCCAGGTCAGCCTGGGCTAGGGTGAGACCCTACCTTGACAAACCAAAAAAAAAAAAAAACTATATATATATATATAGATATAGATATATATATATATATGGGTTGGAGAGACGGCTTAGTGGTTAATGTGCTTGCCTTTGAAGCCTAAGGACCCAAGTTCGATTTTCCCAGTACCCATGTAATCCAGATGTGCAAGGTGGCGCATGTATCTGGAGTTTGTTTGCAGTGGCAATAGTCTTGGTGTACCTATTCTCTCTCTCTCTCAAATAAATAAATAAATAAAATATTTTGTTACTCATTTGCGAGCAGAGAGAGATAAAGGGAAAGAATGGGTATGCCAAGGCTTCTTGCCATTGCAAATGAACTCCAGATGCATACATTACCTTGTGCATCTGGTTTTCAGGTGGCTACTGGGAAAACAAACTTGGGCTTGCAAGCAAGCACTTTTAACCACTGAGCTATCTCTTCAACACCCCCAAATACAGATTCTTGACTCTATATACTTAAGTACTACCTTGAGGGCTGGCATAAGTTTAGTAAGGAGCCCACTAAAGAACCACTACTCTGTAGGAAGCTGTGTTGAGATTTATATAGATTGCTTCTATTAAAAAAAAAAGTCAAGATTTGAGCTGGAGAGATGGCTTAGCAGTTAGGATGATTGCCTGCAAAGCCAAAGGATCCTGGTTTGACTCTCCAGGACCCACGTAAGCCAGATGCATAAAGGGGCACATGCGTCTGGAGCTTGACTGCAGTGGATGGAGGCCCTGGTGCACCCATTCTCTCTCAAATAAATAAAAATAAAAACGTTTCTAGAAAAATCAAGATTTTTTTTTTCCATATTCGATAAGGAATGGGTGACCTAAAATGTAATGAATGGCACATCATCAGTAAACTGAGGAAACAATATTATGGAGGGAAAGTAAAGATTAAAAAAGTGACAGAAGCTGGACATGGTGGTGCATACCCTTAATTCCAGCACTCGGGAGGAAGAGGTAGGAGGATCTCTCAGTTCAAAGTCAGCCCGGGTCTACAGAGTGAGTTCTAGGTCAGCCTGGTCTATGTCAAGTGAAAGGAAACAATAATTGGGGCTGGGCATGGTAGCATATACCTTTAATTCCAGCACTTGGGAAGCAGAGGTAGGAGGATCGCCATAAGTTTGAGGCCACCTTGAGACTACATAGTGAATTCCAGATCAGCCGGGGCTAGCATGAGACCCTACCTCGAAACCACCCCCCCAAAAAAGGATGACAGAATAATGAAAAAAATGCTTTTTAGAACTAGCCATAGAAAGAGACTATTAAATTAGAAGTTAGAGAATTAATTACAGTGGAAAAGGAGTATTAAACAACCATAGTAACATGGCAATATTTTTGAAGTAAATAAAAATTCCTTAATTCTCAATTTCTGTGAACTTTCTGGCCTTGATACACAAATAACTTCAGCCATCTCTCCTACAGGTTTAATTTCTTAAGGACAGGAAATATACTTGTTTTAGATTCCCATAGTACTTCCTAGACAAAGTAAGTATTCATTAGTCACAGCAAGCCAGGTGTGGTGGCACACGCCTTTTATCCCAGCTCTTAGGAAGCAGAGGTAGGAGGATTGCAATGAGTTCAAGGCCACCCTGAGACTAATTCCAAGTTAGTCTGGGCTAGTGAGACCCTACTTTGGAAAAAAAAAATGTTACAGGAGCCCGGCATGGTGGCACAAGTCTTTAAATATTTATTTACTTGAGAGAGAAAGATGGAGAGAGAGAGAGAGAGAGAATGGGTACACCAGAATGAACTCCAGATGCATACACCACCTTGTGCATCTGGCTTTATGTGGATACTGGGGAACTGAACCTGTGTCCTTGGGCTTTGCCAGCAAGTGCCTTAACTGCTAATCCATCTCACCAGCCTGCACATGCTTTTAATCTCAGCACTTTGGCGGCCAAGGTAGGAGGATCGCTCTGAGTTCAAGGCTAGCCAGAGACTACATAATGAATTCCAGGGCAGCCTGTACTAGAGCGAGACCCTACCTCAAAAACAAGACAAAACAAAAAATATGATGTCATGGGACATAGTTTTTAACTTGCAGCTTCAAGCTAAGTCAGGAGATAACAGTAGTTACATACTTGGAGAGTCCTGATGTTACAGTGCATTAACTGATCTGCACTATTCAGCCCTCTGACATAGCTTGTTCTAATGGAAAATATGGTCAAAGGCCAGATAAAAGCTGCTACTTCATCTCTGATGTCATCAGGAAATTTCCTGGTCAGAAGTTATTTTTTTCTTCTTATTTATATCTCTATTAGGGTCAAGACCACAATGCTTTTCAGAGTTATTTTGTGTTCTCCAATATATCATGAGATTCTTGAAGGCAAAACCCTATTCCTTAGTCACAACTGTATCCCGTATATACAGAGCACCTTATATACATAGTGTTCTATGCATGTAAGGAAGTTGACACATGACTGTTGAATGAATAAATGGATGAATGAATTATGAGTGACCATCACATGACATCCTATTCTTTAGAATGTGCATCCTGGGTTTCAGGATCCAATCATGAGTTACTTTGCTTACCCATTTCTTCCTTTCCTAAAAAGGATTATTACAACAACTGCAATTTGGGGAAAATACTTGTGAAGACATAGTTCTAAAACTATTCAATATTAACAAAAGGAAAGGTTAATGAAAATAACTGAGAAAAATGTTACCTTCTTGAAACAGTTGTCTGGCATAAGATGGCTCTCTGCCCTGAGGTTGGAAAAAAGCATAGATGCATTTCCTTACTAAATCTTCCCAGCCAGTTCTTCCAGCAGCTCTCAGAGAACTAGTATCAATAGAGATGATTTTACCTATACAAAGAATTAAAATATTATAGTCTCTCAATATAAATCATTCACATTTCAAAACTAACAATGGCATCTAAAGGATGTTCTCTTTCCACATATTCAGTAGACAAAAACACCAAAAGGAGCATTCATTTTATTACATATGGTAATCAAGTATATTAAAGATGTCTTAGTCTTAGAGTATTATGCATTAGTACATCATATCCTATAGTTCAGTTCTCATTGAATATTAAGATGACCTGGAGCTGCTGAGACAAATGCACTTCAAACTCCTCAAGCTGTCTCTTATGACTCTGCTTTCTATTTATTGATGACTGGCTGCTTTACTTCTTGGAGAACAAAGGCAGTGATTAAATATTGTTTTAGTTAGTTATTGCTAATGACTAGATGAAGAGAATATGAGGAAGGAAGTAAGCCTTTCCCTTTCTACCTCCAGTTGGGCTATGTAGGCAATATTTCACTGAAGAATAAACAAAGACTAGAGGCAACAAAAGACAAATCCAAAATGACAAGAAATAAAAATGTTAAGATTTGCTAGGTATTATTACACACACTAAAAATAGGCTGTATAACATCTAGTGCTGTTGCCATATTTGACCAAAGTTCGTAAGTGGCTTTGACAGAATTCTGATAAGTTATTTCTCAATCAATCAGAATCTACGTTGTGATGTTTCAGATCTATGTGATTATATACATGCATGAGGCCCTGGCTCAATCCTGGGCAGTTCCTTTCCCCCAAAAGTCACTGCTAACCCTAGCAGTTGTCCCAGCACTTGGTATTGTCAGGCTTCCTTACGTTTTTGAAATTAGCAGGTGAAAAACAGTATCTCGTTGTTTTCTAAATTTGGATTTTTTATGACTATTTATCATTAATGTTTTTCTGTGAATGCCTAATTATGTCTTTTTACACACACACACACACTCTCTCTCTCTCTCTCTCTCTCCAAAATCAAAGAAGTAAGCTGTAATTTGTAATTTTTAAAAAATTTTTTTGTTCATTTTTATTTATTTATTTGAGAGTGACAGAGACAGAAAGAGGGAGAGGGAGAGAGAGAGAGAGAGAGAGAGAGAGAGAGAGAGAGAGAATGGGCGTGCCAGGGCTTCCAGCCACTGCAAAGGAACTCCAGATGCATGCGCCCCCTTGTGCATCTGGCTAACGTGGGTCCTGGAGAATCAAGCCTCGAACCGGGGTCCTTAGGCTTCACAGGCATGCGCTTAACCACTAAGCCATCTCTCCAGCCCTAATTTTTTTGTTTTTTAAAATATTTTATTTCATTATTTGAAACAGAGGGAGAAAGAGAGAAAAAGAATGGGTGCACCAGGGCCTCCAGCCACTGCAAATTAACTCCAGATGCATGTGCCACCTTGTGCATCTGGTTTATGTGGGTACTAGAGAATTGAACCTGGGTCCTTAGGCTTCACAGGCAGCATCTTAACTGTTAAGCCATCTCTCCAGCCACTCCTTTTTTTTTTTTTTTTTTTGAGGTAGGGTCTTGCTCTAGCCCAGGCTGACCTGGAATTCACTATGGTAATCTCAGGGTGGCCTCGAACTCATGGTGATCCTTCCAAGTGCTGAGATTAAAGGTGTGTTCCACCATGCCGGCTCCAGCCCCTTTTTGAGGTACGATTTCACTCTAGCCCAGGCTGACCTGGAATTCACTATGTAGTTTCAGGGTGACCTCTAACTCACAGCAAATCTCCTACCTCTCTGCCTCTGGAGAGCTGAGATTAAAGGTGTGTGCCACCATGCCTGGCTGTAATCTGTAATTTTTGAGGTTCCTTTTAGTCCACAATTATTCTAGGGCTCACAGGTTAATTTTATTATTTTAAATAATCATGGTTATTTTTATTTACACATACTGTCAAGTGTAGCTGAACTTATTTTATTTTTTATTACAAGGTAGGGTCTTACTCTAGCCCAGGCTGACCTGGAATTTACTATGTAGTCTCAGTGTGGCCTTGAACTCATGGTGATTACCTCTGCCTCCTGAGTGCTGAGATTAAAGGTGTGCACTACCATGCTTGGCTGCAGCTGAACTTTTAATGTTGGGTCTGTGGTCTAAAACAAAACTATCAGTGTTAACACTGTTCCATAAGAAAACACATTCTCTAAATTATGGATTTAATGTACATATAGATATGAGACAAAGTTAAAATGTATTGTTCATAAATCAGCTTACTAATTTTTAAGTCTCTCTCATTTTTGATGCTGTCTGTAGTCTGAAAAATACCATTCCCAACAGGCTTTCATTCTACTGTTTCATGAAGCCCTTATTTAATTTCTTTTTATTTTAACCAGTTCTTGACACAAAAGACCTATTTTCTTTTTAAATGGAAGCCATTTTCATGCATATAGAATGTTTCTGGTTTTCAATAGGGGTTCATTAAATATTTCCAATGTTGTTCATGGAGACCCTACCTTGAAAAAAAAAAAACCTACAGGAACAAAGCATATCATATCAGATTTCTGAGGGCATAAAACAGATATTACAGGGCTGGAGACATGGCTTAGCAGTTAAGGCACTTGCCTATGAAACCTAAGTACCCAGGTTTGATTCTTCAGTACCCATATAAGCCAGATGCATATGGTGGCACATACATCTGGAATTTTGTTTGACATGGCTGGAGGTTGTGGTACAACCATTCTCTCTCCATCTGCCTTGCTCTCTTCCTCTCTCAAATAACTAAATAAAAACAAACTATTAAAAAATTACTGAGCAGCAAAGACGGCTTAGCAGTTAAGGCATTTGCTGGCAAAGCCAAAGGACCCAGGTTCAATTCCCCACTACCTACTAAAGCAAGATGCAAGGTGGTGCCAGGCGTGGTGGCTCACACCTTTAATCCCAGCACTCGGGAGGCAGAAGTAGGGGGATCATCATAGTGAATTCCAGGTCAGCCTGGACTAGAGTAAGATTCTACCTGGAAAAACAAAACAAAACAAAACAAAACAAAACAACAACAAAACCAAACAACAACAACAACAACAAAAAGCAAGGTGGCTCATGCGTGTAGAGTTCTTTTGCAGTGGCTAGAGGCCTTGGTGTCCCAATTCTCTTTTTCTCTATCTGCCTCTTTCTCTCTTAAATAAATAAAATATATTTTTTAATTACAAGTAAAATAAGACCTTATAAGGAATGGTAAAAGTAAAAATGCCCACTAAAAATGAACTGTAACAAAGAATAAATACAGCAGAATATGTTTGCTCGTATCTCTTTATTATTTATCTCTACTTTAACATTTTAGAGAGCCAGCTATGGGGTACACACCTTTAATCCCAGTACTTGAGAGGCAGAGGTAGGAGGATTGCTGTGAGTTCAAGGCCATCTTACACAGTGAATTCCAGGTCAGCCTGGGCTAAAGTGAGACCCTATCTTGAAAACCCACAAAGAGAGAGAGAGAGAGAGAGAGAGGGAGAGAACGAGCGAGCGTGAGCGACAGCGGGCTGGAGAGATTGCTCAGTGGTTAAGGCACTTGCCTGCAAAGCCAAAGGACCCAGGTTTGATTCCCCAGTACCCACATAAAGCCAGATACACAATGGTGCATGCATCTTGAGTTTCTTTGCAGCTGCTGGAGGCCCTGGCAAACCCATTTTCTCTTTCTCTCCACTTATCACTCTGCTTGGAAAAAAATTATTTCTTTTTTCTTTTTTTTTTTTTTAATTTATTTATTTATTTATTTGAAAGTGACAGAGAGAGAGAGAGAGAGAGAGAGAGAGAGAGAGAGAGAGAGAATGGGTGCGCCAGGGCCTCCAGCCACTGTAAACGAACTCCAGACGCGTGCACCCCATTGTGCATCTGGCTAACGTGGGTCCTGGGGAATCGAGCCTCGAACCGGGGTTCTTAGGCTTCACAGGCAAGCGCTTAACCGCTAAGCCATCTCTCCAGCCCAAAAAATTATTTCTAATAAGCCAAAAATAACTAAAATTTTAGAAGAAACTGATAGACCTACTTATGTTAGTGTAAAGATAAGATTAATGAGTTGGAGAGATGGCCTGGTAGTTAAGGCACTTGGTGCCAGCAAAGCCAAAGGACCCAGGTTTGATTCCCCAGTACCCACATAAAGCCAATGCAAAAGGTGGTACATGTGTCTAGAGTTCATCTGCAGTGGCTAGAGGCCCTGGTATACCCATTCTCTCTCTCTCTACATATACATATGCTTCTTTCTCAAACAAACAAATAAATAAATATTTTTTTTAAAGTTAAGATTAATGTAGGAGAAATGAACTAGAAATTGGAATGGACAGCAATTGTTTGTTCTTGATGAAAATCAAACCTGAAGTAGGCTTATCAGAAGAACTTTTTTTTTTCCAGGTGTGGTCACTCCTTTGCAGCTCTGCTGCCCTCCTTTCTGTTCTTCTTTAGGACACACCTCTGTGCTATTGATCATAGCTTTTTCCTGAATCAGGAGCACTTACTCTGGACAAGGCTTTTCCTCACTGACCACTTCCAATACCCACACTTTAGACAGTTGGCACAAATTCATCTACGGGCTTAATATTAGTTTGAGCCTTAATTCTTTTAGATTAGCTAATTTAAAACTACATCCTCCCTATATCACATCATAACATTTCCATAAAAATTTATCTGCCAAATTTTTAAAAACATTTTCTTCCAACAAACAGAATTTATGATCAAACAAATATAGGTATGTGAACAGTTACAAAAACTGGTCTGCCGGGCTGGAGAGATGGCTTAGCAGCTAAGCGCTTGCCTGTGAAGCCTAAGGACCCTGGTTCGAGGCTCAATTCCCCAGGACCCATGTTAGCCAGATGCACGAGGGGGCGCACGCATCTGGAGTTCATTTGCAGTGGCTGGAGGCCCTGGAGCGCCCATTCTTTCTCTCTCTGTCTCTTTCTCGCTCTCTGTCTGTCGCTGTCAAATAAATAAATAAAAATAAACAAACAAAAAAAAAAACTGGTCTCCCTAGCCCAGCCCATGGCAATGATTATAGCATCAAAAATGTACAATATGAAGATGACTACTTGAAAAAATTCAAAAATATTTTTCTTTTTCTTTATTTATTTGAGAGAGAATGAGGCAGAGAGAAGGAGGGAGGGAGAGAGAGAAAGAATGGGTGTGCCAAGGCTTCCAGCCACTGCAAATGAACTCCAGAGACATGTGCTACCTTGTGTATCTCGCTTATGTGGGTCCTGGGGAATCAAACCTGGGCCCTTTGGCTTTGCAGGCAAGTGCCTTAACTACAGAGCCAGCTCTCTAGCCCTAAAATGCCCTTTTTTTTTCTAATATAAGACTAGGAAGCAGAGGCTGAATGTCATATGACCTATTACCTTGGATATAATTACTTGTTAGAGAATAGTCTGAATATTAATAACTATATAACATCCTGAACTTTATAGTGAATACCTGTAGTGTCTTGCTTGGTCATAAAGGATTCAACACCTGTAATAGCTGGAGGCCGAGGTAATCGCCGTGCAATACAAATCAAACATGACTGGAAATCTGCCGAAACAAGAAGGGTCAACTGAAGGACAAAGCATACAGAAAATGCTTACATCTATTACTTAATGGTTTTGATAAAACATTATGTTTCAGGACTTATAATAATATTAGTATCACTCTGATATAATAACATAGAAATAAAATTGCTAGTAAATCTAAACTGGCAGCTCTAGGTAAAAAGCAAGTTAGAATAAAGTATTTCTTCCCATCAAATACCTGTACATGAACTAGAAGAGACTGATACTTTGATAAGAACCACATAAGTTAGATTTTAGTAACATCATGCTTTTATTTTATCTATTTTTATGGTTTTCAGTGCTAGGGACTAAACCCAGGGACTTACACATGTTAAGCACATGCTCTATTGCAGGCTACATTACACTATCAGCCCCTAAGTGTTTCTTTTTTTCAAGGTAGGCTCTCACTCTAGCTCAGGCTGACCTGGAATTCACTATGTAGTCTCAGGGTGGCAATCCTCCTACCTCTTCCTCCAGAGTGCTGGCATTAAAGGAACGCACCACCACACCCGGCTAAAAATTTACATTTATTTATTTGCAACCAAAGAGAGAGAGAGAGAGAGAGCGAGAGCGAGCGCGCGAGCACACGTGAATGGGTGCACCAGGGCTTCTTGCCATTGCACATAAACCCCAGATGCACATGCACCACTTTGTGAATCTGGCGTTACATGGTTACTGAGGAATCAAACCAGGTATCAGTCTTTGCAAGCAAGCACTTTTAACCAGTGAACCATCTCTCCAAGCCCTCTAACAGTGTTTGTTTTTTTGTTTTTCAAGGTAGGGTCTCGCTCTACCCCAGACTGACCTGGAATTCACTATGTAGTCTCAGGCTGGCCTCAAAGTCAGCCTCCTATCACTGCCTCCCAAGTGCTGGTATTAAAGCCCTGTCCCTATTTTCCACTTTCTAAAAAAAATGGTGGGCTGGAGAGATGGCTTAGCAGTTAAGCACTTGCCTGTGAAGCCTAAGGACCCCGGTTCGAGGCTCAACTCCCCAGGACCCATGTTAGCCAGATGCACAAGGGGGTGCACGCATCTGGAGTTTGTTTGCAGTGGCTGGAGGCCCTGGCACACCCATTCTCTCTGTGTGTCTCTCTCTGCCTCTTTCTCGCTCTGTCTGTCGCTCTCAAATAAATAAATAAATAAATAAACAAAAAAAATGGTGCTACAAACAATACTATACAATTAATCAAATTAGAATTGGTATGGGTATTATTTGTAAAACATTCTCAGTTATAAATTCCAGGTCAGCCTGAGCTAGAGTGAGATCCTACCTCAAAAACAACAGCAGCAAAATATAAAACAGGACTGGACAGATGGCTTAGCAGTTAAGGCATTTGCCTGCAAAGCCAAAGGGTCCCAGGTTTGATTCCCCAGGATCCATGTAAGCCAGATGCATAAGGTGGCACATGTATCTGGAGTTTGTTTGCAATGGTTACTGGCCCTGGTGTGCCCATTTTCTCTCTATCTGCTTCTTTCTTTCTCTCTCTCTCTCTCTCAAATAAATAAAATTTGAAACAAGATTTTGGCTGGGTGTGGTGGTGCATGCTTTAAATCTTGGCACTCAGAAGGCGGGAGGAGGAGGACTGCTGTGAGTGAGGACGGCCTGAGACTGAATTCCAGCTCAGCCTGGGCTAGAGTGAGACCCTACCTCAAAACAAAAACAACAACAAAATTGCTGCTCTGACATATAACATATTAGCCATAAATATCCTTCAAGTCTCAGAAAAAGCAGACACATGAGGCAATCCTTTGTGCTTTACCTTCTCCGTCTTCCTGAATTGATTTTGGCTGTGACACGGTGAAGCACTGCATGACTTCATACCGCTGGCAGGCTTCTTGGTTCTCAGTACCTGGCTCGTCTGGAGGGTGAATTAGCATCCTGCAGTTAAAAGTATGGCTATTTCGGCGAGCTGCCTCTTGAGGCCAAGGAACACCATTTACTAGGAAAGCAAAATTGATTTATGTGCTTGTGAATAAAGGAAGAGAAAAACACAAACTTCAAAGATATAAAAAGACATACTTTAAGGTGCCTGGCTAGCTAATTAGCTACTGAAATTAAGATAGGCAGTTCTAACCATATCTTGGTCAACAGGATACATCATCACCAGTTAGAAACTGTAACATTGGGCTGGGCATGGTGGTGTATGCTTTTAATCCCAGCACTTGGGAGGTACAGGTAGGAGAATCACCTTGAGTTTGAGGCCATCCTGGGATTACATAGTGAATTCCAGGTCAGCCTGGACTAGAGTGAGACCCTACCTTGAAAAACCACAAAAAAAAAAAAAAAAAAGAAAAAAAAAGAAACTGTAACATTTCCAAGGAAATGTATAAGACTGCCTACCTTTCTCCAACACTATTAACAGCCTTTACAAACAACTAAAGACAAAAATTCGAAATGATTAGCTATTTTGCTTAGAATTTCGTAGCAACTAGTTAATCAGCTTTTTATTTCCAGTTATGTCTTGGGAAAGGGAAAAATGACTCAAAAGCACAGCTATATTGTTAAATAAGCATTTCCATAGGCCATCCTGGATCCTTAAAGGGAGGTTCTGTATACAGTACAACTTTTTGTTTTCATTTTGATATGCTGGATTTTGTTATTTTTAAAAATTGTACAAAGAGCACATGTGCATACGCTTACACATACTTTTTTTTTTTGAAAAAATTTGGAGTTTTCCCAAGGAGTCTGTAATTCAATATGCAATAGATAAGAGCAATTCTGGCTTCTTATAGCCATTTTTTCTTGTACATAAATTAATTTCTTACACAGTTCATAAGTGCTGCAATGATTTGAATAGAGTGGATAATCAATAAGTAATATTTAAAAGATTGCTAACAAAGAAATGTTACCTTGTTTAGTATAGTAAAATTAAACTCAGTTGTAGAAAAGATGTCTATATTTCAAGTAAGAATCACTAAGGGGAGTCATGATTTCTTACAATGTCACAATCAGACCATGGGGGCTGCCAGGTGGTCAGAGGGGTATTAAGGCTGTTCTCTCACCACTACCAATGTTTTATCATATATTCTCCATAGACCCACTTTATTTTTTCCATCCTACCACTCTGTAAATCCTAGAGGAAAGTACAGGAACAAACATACATTGGATAAGGAGTGTTGGCTTCTGTTTTTAGTTAGCTGTGATATTTGGTTACTTAATATTTGAATTCCAGCCAGGCATGTGGTGTACACCTTTAATGCCAGCACCTGGAGGCAGGTAGGAGGAACACCATGAGTTCAAGGACAGCCTGGAGCTTCAGAGTAAGTTCCAGGTCAGCATGGGCTTTTAAATTTACTGCTTCAGGAGATTTCAGGGTCTAAAATCTACACACACACACACACACACACACACACACACACACACGTTCCAGATCAGCCTGGGCTGGAGTGAGACCCCACCCCAGAAAAAAAAAATAACAACAAATTTGATTTCCATTTGCTTCATCGTTAAAATAAAGGGAACATCTGTTATTTCTAATGTCATTTATACTCTAAGATTTTAAAATAAAATGAGCTATAGATACATTTTTTGTGTATGTCTGGTTTATTAGTATAGGATTTCTGGACAGAGTCTTGCTCATCTTAATTTTGGAACACATATAGGCTAAACAGTAGAAAATAGGGAAGGTAAGATTAATACAAAAATAACATATTCGGGCTAGAGAGATGGCTTTGCGGTTAAGCCGCTCGCCTGCAAAGCCTAAGGACCTATGCTTGATTTTCCAGATCCCATGCAAGCCAGATGCACAAAGGTGAGGCAAGCGCAAGGTTGCAAGTGCCCACTAAGTGGCGCAAGCATCTGGAGTTCAATTGCAGTGGCTGAGGCCCTGGCATGCCCATTCTCTCTCCAAAATAAAAAAAAAAATTAACACATTCATTTAAAAATATTTATTTGAGAGAGAGAGAGAGAGAGAGAGAATGGGCATGCCAGGGCCTCCAGCTGCTGCAAATGAACTCCAGATACATGTGCCCCCTTGTGCATCTGGCTTATGTGGGTCCTGGAGAATGGAACCTGGGTCCTTTTTAGTTTCGCAGGCAAATGCCTTAAACACTAAGTCATTTCACCAGCCCCTAACATATTCATTTTTAGACTGCTCATACTAATAAGCAAGTTCCTAATTCTTAGGAAAATTCTCTATCTGGCTCTGGACAGCTAGCTCAGTAGTTAGAGGCACTTGCTTGCAAAGTCTGATAGGCTGGGTTCAATTCCCCAGTACCCATGTAAAGCTATATGCACAAACTGGCCCATGTATCTGGAGTACGTCTGCAGTGGCAACAGATCCTCACGTGCTTGTTCTCTTTCTCCCTTTCTCCATCTTCTATCTACCTTTCTGCTTACAAACAGGTAAGTGAAACTGGCTGACTTGGAGCTCACTCTGCAGCTCCAGGCTGGCCTCTAACTCATAGCTATCTTCCTATTTCTGCCTCCCAAGTGCTGGGATTAAAGGCATGCACTACCATGCCCAGCCTAAGTCTTCTTTTAAACAGTGAATATTTACTTGTAATGAGCACATCTTCATGAATGGACAGACTCGTGTTTTGTGGTGCTGCTGTGTCTTCTGTGGAACGGAAGTAAGAGTATAGGCCTACACTAGAAGTATAAAAATCTGACCAAAATCAGCATTTGGGGTAGGGCATGTCAAATAATCCAGCAAAAGTTTATCTAGTCATTATTAATTGCTTTCTTTTATCTGTCAAATGAGTTCTCTTTTTAAAAGGATAAATGCTACTACTAACCTTAAAAAAGGACTGGTAAAAATCAAAGTTTTACAAGCAAGTAACAAAACCCTTTTTGTTGCTGTTGCAATAATGGGGAGTCAACCTCAGGCCAACACTTGCTAGTGTATATAAGGCAACTGTTCTACCTTTGAGCTACAGGGCCAGCCCAAAGCCATTTTTTAAAGTGAAGCAGTCATTAACCTGAAATTTTAAAAAGAGCAAAGAAGAATTGAATGCTACTACTAAATGTGATCTGTTTAAATAAGGGGTTGGAGTCCTCAAGTTTCTGTGGAACAAAGGAGCATATTATCAAAGGACAATATGGTCCTTCCTTGACATTTAATTTCTAAGCTAAATCCATAATCTAAGTCATTTTTAATAATACATTATAGATCTACCATTAATGAAATTAAAATCTCAAAAATACTTACATAAATAATAGCAGTAATAATAACAGCTACAACTTAAAGGAAATTCAGCCAGAACGGGCTAAGCATACTTTATCCTTCCTATGAAAGATGAGGCCCATTAAGCTGGGTGTGGTGGTGCACGCCTCTAATCCCAGCACTCGGAGGCTGAGATAGGATTGCTGTGAGTTCGAGGCCAGCCTGAGACTACACAGGGAATTCCAGGTCAGTCTGGGCTAGAGGGAGACCCTACCTTGAAAAAAAAAGACAAATGAGGCCCCAGATGGCTGGTTAAGTGGCGGAGGCAGAATGCACGAGCCAGGTTGGCTTTATATATACTTAATCGTTTGTGCCACTAGAGACCAAAAGACTGTCTATTTATGAGTAAAATTTATTTCAGCTTTTTTCAAATTTCAAGTTCTAGTTCATTAGAATTTCACAAATAAGTATATGTTCACTAACATCTTTAAGTTTAATAACCACTTGTGTAAGTACATCTGCACACATGAATTCTTTTGGGAAAAAATCTCTCACTATATTGGTTTCCTAATGTTCAGGTTTTAATTTACTTTTCATAAGTAAAATGTCGGGTTGAAAAGCATAGATTTTACCAGGCATGGTGGTGCATATCTTTAATCCCAGCACTTGGAAGGCAGAGGTAGGAGGATTGACGCAAGTTTGAGGCCACCCTGAGTCTACATAGTGAATTCCAGGTCAGCCTGGGCTAGAATGAAACCCTACCTCAAAAAACAAACAAACAAAAAAGCATAGATTTGCCAGGCATTGTGGAGCATACCTTTAATTCCAGCACTTGGGAGGCAGAGGTAGAAGGAATGCTGTGAGTTCAAGGCCAGCCTGAGAATACATAGTGAATTCCAGGTCAGCCTGGGTTAGAGTGAAACCCTACCTTGGAAAAAAAAAAAATCTCTGTTAAAAAGCATAAATTTTAGGGCAGGGAGATGGCTCAGTGGTTAAAATCACTTGCTTACAAAGCCTGCCAGCCTGAGTTCAATTCCCCAGCACCCACAGAAAGCCAGATGCACAAAGTGGCACATACAGTCAAGGCTGACCTTGAACTCACAGCAATCCTTCTACCTCTACCTCCCAAGTGCTGGGATTAAAGGCATGTACCATCATTCCTGGCTAAAAGCAATTTTGAACTGGCTTTTAACATTTTCCTTTAATTTTTTGAAAGAAATAAAAAACAAGATCATAATTTATTTTTTGGTTTTTCAAGGTAGGGTCTCAGCTCAGGCTGACCTGGAATTCACTATGTAGTCTCAAGGTGGCCTCAAACTCACAGCAATCCTCCTACCTCTGCCTCCCAAGTGCTGGGATTAAAGACATGCATCCCCATACCCGGCTTAAAGAATATAATCTTTTGAATCATGTTTATGACATATGCATATGTACAGTGAATATATACAAAATAATGATATCAATTTTTTCTTTAAATTTCTTCATAGTACCTGAACCTTTATTTTCCTGGGGCCTGATAATACATCTAAAATCATTCTACTTTGTCTCTCTTTGATTTTCCAATAATTTGACAGTTCTGATAATGGAGGTTTAAATATAGGTATTATAATATGTTTTATTTATTGATTCTTGGGAAGTATCTTGCGAGAAGATTTTTCTGAATTAGCGCAGTTGGGCTTTATACTTCTGTTGGGACCATCTCGTGGTATCTCATGTGTGACCAAGACCACTGCAGAACCACTCTGACTCCTGAACATGCCCTAAATTTGCCTGCCTATTCTACTATACTTGGTAGCAAAGGCAGTTAGGCAATATTACTTGTCATGTTTCTGCCCTTTTCTTCTACGGGCAATGAAAGAAAGGTGCTTCTGCAAGACTCTTACAGCTCTCTCTGTTGTGGTAGACAGAGGCTGCGGGAAGAAGGCAGATGGACGGTTGGGACAGCCCAGAGCCTCTTCACCACCAGAACCACATCAGATACTGGATAATACTCAGTCTTGACTTACATCCTAGCATAGATAACTTGTCCAACCTCAACAGTAATATATCTGCACTAATGATCCTGGATGAAGTAATGTGGCCCTTGTGCAAACAATGAACCCCTTCCTCAATGGGTCAGAAGATAGCTCAGTCTAGATTTCTGTGTCCTCAGTCCTCTCAACCAGGTATATTGTTAAACTCCACAGATACTTTGTTAACTCAGAAGAGAACATTAAATTTGTTTTTGTGATGTTGTTGTTTTTCGAGGTAGGGTCTCACTCTAGCCTAGGCTGACCTGGAACTTACTCTGTAGTCCCAGTCTTGCCTTGAACTCACAGCGATCCTCCTACTTCTGCCTCCTGAGTGTTGGGATTAAATGCATACACCACTACACCTAGATAAATTTAAAATTTTTATTTATTTATTTGAAAGAGAAAGGCAGAGAGAGAATGGGCACGCCAGGGTCTCCAACCACTGCAAACAACTCCAGACACATGTGGCACCTTGAGCATCTAGCTAAGGTGGATCCTGGGGTATCAAACCTAGGTCCTTTAGCTTTGCAAGCAAGTACCTTAACTGCTAAGCCCTCTCTCCAGCCCTACTTTTTATTTATTTATTTTCTTTTGGAGAGAGAACAAGAGAGAGAGAGAAAAAACTGGTGCGCCAGGGCCTCAGGCACTGCAATCAAACTTCAGATGCTTCAGCCACCTAGTGGGCATGTATGACCTTGCAGTTGTCTCACCTTTGTGTGTCTGGCTTACATGGGATCTGGAGAGAGATTGAACATGGGTCCTTAGGCTTCACAGGCAAGTGCCTTAATCAGTAACCATTTCTCCAGCCCCCATATATATATATTGGCTTTAAAAGATAGAGGGCTGGAGAGATGGCTTAGCGGTTAAGCACTTGCCTGTGAAGCCGAAGGACCCCAGTTCAAGGCTCGATTCCCCAGGACCCACGTTAGCCAGATGCACAAGGGAGCACATGCGTCTGGAGTTTGTTTGCAGTGGCTGGAGGCCCTGACGTGCCCATTCTCATTCTCTCTCTCTCTGCTTCTTTCTCTGTCTGTTGCTCTCAAATAAATAAGTAAAAATAAAGAAAAAATCATTAAAAAAAAAAAAGAAGGTACAGTGTCACTCTAGTCCAGGCTGACCTGGAATTCACTATGTAGTCTCAGGGTGGCCTCAAACTCAGGGTGATCCTCCTACCTCTGCCTCCCAAGTGCTGGGATTAAAGGTGTGTACCACCACACCTGGCTCCAGATAAATTTAAAAAAATATATCTTTATTGGGGCTGGAGAGATGATTTAGCTGTTATTAAAGTACATGTCTATAAAGCCTAATGACCTAAGCTCAATTCCCCAGTGTCCACATAAGCCAGATGCACAAGGTGGTGCATATGTCTGCAATTCATTTGCTGTGGCTACAGGCTCTGGCATGCCCATTCTCTCTTTCTCTGCCTCATTCTCTCAAAGAAATAAATATTTTAAAAAACTGAAAAAATATTTTTGTTTATTTACTTGAGACAGAGAGAAAAGGCAGGCAGAGAGTATATATGGGTGTGCCAGGGCCTCTTGCTGCTGTAAAGGACCTCCAGATGCATGTGCCACTTTGTGCATCTGACTTTATGTGGACACTGGGGAACTGAACCCATACTGTCAGACTTTGCAAGCATGCGTCTTTAACCTCTGAGCCCATTCTAGACTTTAAATTTGTTTTTATTTTCTTTTAAAGAGAGAATGGGTGTGCCAAGGCCTCCTGCCACTGCAAATGAACTCCAGATGCACGTGTCACTTTGTGCATCTGACTTTACATGGGTCCTGGGGAACTAAACCTAGACTGTCAGGCTTTGCAAGCAAGCACTTTAACCGCTGAGCCATTTCTCCATCCTCTATTTTTTTTTCCTTTTTAAATAAAATGAACCTGGCATGGTGGGGCACACCTTTAATTTTTGCACTTGGGAGGCAGAGGTAGGTAGAACACCATGAGTTCGAGGCCACCCTGAGATTACATAGTAAATTCCAAGTCAGCCTGTGCTAGAGTGAAACCCTACTTCAACCTCCCCTCCCAAATAATAAAATAAAATGAAATAATTAAATTAAGTCCACATGTTGAAAGACCTTAAAATCCATGGAAAAGTAGAAATAAAGAAATCCAGAGACAGGGAAAATAAATCCAGGTGCTGCCTACAGTACCATCAAGAAATCTTTTTAGGAGCTGGAGAGAAGGCTCAGAAGTCAAGGTGCTTGCCTGCAAAGCCTGACAACCTGGGTTTGATTCACCAGTATCCATGTAGAGCCAGATGCACTAAGTGGCACATGTATCTGGAGTTCATTTATAGTGGCTAGAGGCCCTGGTATGTATAACATTCTCTCCTTCCCTTCCTCCCTCCCTTCTTCCCTCTCCCCCCGATTGCAAATAAATAAATAAAATTTCAAAACAAATCTTTTTATTTTTATTATTTGTTTGTTTTCAAGGAAAGGTCTTGCTGTAGCTCAGGGTGTCCTGGAATTCACTATGTAGACTTGGGGTGGCCTTGAACTCACAGCAATACTCCTACCTCTGCCTCCCTAGTGCTAGGATTATAGTAGTGCACCACTATGCCTGGCTAGAAATCTTAATTTGATTTCTCTGACAGCCTACATCAGTTTTCATAGTAAATGGTGGCTAGAACCCTCCCATTTAGATATCCCACATAGTATCTCTGAGGAAACTCATGTGTCAACAATTTATCTGTGTAAGGAATTGGTCTTATTTCTGAACTTGTTGATGAGGAAAAATAAGAACAAAAACCCAGAAGTGGATGGAATTTGAAATTAAATAAGAAAAGCATTTGTCTATCAAACGTATACTGACTACTGAACTTTCACTTAAGACATAGAAATCCAATCATTAGGAGTAACTGTAGGTTGAATCCTGAAAAGCATTAGTAGGGGTCCAAAAAGCCAAGAAGTAAACAAGCCATCAGTCCATCTCAAAGGACCCCATCTTGCCCTAAGTAGCAGGAAATCAACACCTACCTTCCATCCTTCTTCCCCCTTTCCCCTTGCCTTTCCTTTCCTTTCCTTCCTTCCTCCCTCCCTCCATCCTTTTCACTGGGCTTCTCAGCAGTGGGTAATCCACCTAATTACAGTTAGGACTCTTGAGTTGAAAGCACTTACATACAAAAACAGTATATCTAGTAGTTATATATTTGACAACATGCTATTTTTCATTCTTTCCCTTTGTCTTTTTTTTGTCTCATTAATGGAAATGAAAACAAAGGCAGTTTTAAGCAGAAGCTTCTTGAGCTAAGGAAACTACTCTGCTTTCCATTATTATCACATGAACAGGGCAATATATTGAAGATGGAGAATACTCTTATAGTTATGTAAGATATCTGAAGCTGAAACCACATTCAAAATATTAAGTATATTAATTTATACTATACTAAGTATTAGAAATACAGTCACATATTATGAAAGAAGAAACTATAGAGAATACTTTAAAAAAAAAAAGAATTTCTTTCTACCTAGTGATTTTGGTAGCAGATTCTTGACAAATTCTGCGTGATCTCCCACATGCAGTATGCTGTAGACGCTGGTATTCATTAATTCCTCCTGATTGTAACCCAAGTAGCTCGTTACATTCTCCGATACAAATACAATTCTTCCTTCACAGTTCACAACAAAGAAAAATCCATCCAAAGCCTGCAAAGCCAAAAGAGAATTAAGATATTGGGAGGTTAAAAGGGAAATGTAAACATACACATTTTTCTATTAAAAACAAGACTAGTGGTGCACGCCTTTAATTCCAGCACTTGGAAGGCAGAGGTAAGAGGATCACCATGAGTTTGAGGCCACCCTGAGACTACATAGTGAATTCCAGTCAGCCTGAGCTAGAGTGAAACCCTACTTTGAAAAACAAAACAAAACAAGATTGAGGGCTGGAGAGATGGCTCAGTGGTTCAGGCACTTGCCTTCAAAGCCTAAGGACCAGGGCTCGATTCCCCAATTCCCCAGTACCCACGTAAAGCCAGATGTAGAAGGTGGTACATGTGTCTGTAGTGTGCCTGTTCTCTTCCTCTCTTTCTCAAATAAATATATAAAACATTAAAAAGAGATTAGAGCTGGAGAGACACCTGCAAGGCCTAATGACCCAAGTTTGAATCATCAGGACCCACATAAAGCCAGATGCACAAAGTGGCACATGCATCTGGAGTTTGTTTGCAGTAGCTGGAGACCCTGCCATGCCCATTCTATCCGTCTCTGTTGGTCTGTCTGTTTGTCACTCTCTCTGTTTGCAAATATTTAAAAAATCTCAGCAATTGGGAGGCAGAGGTAGCAGGATTGCTGGGAGACAGAAGCCACCCTGAGACTACATAGTGAATTCCAAATTACAGGTCAGCCTGAGCTAGAGTCAGACCCTACCTCGGAAAAACCAAATAAATAAATAAAATATTATTACAAAATTTTAGCAAGGAAAAAGAAGCAAAAGCTATTTTTAAAAACTTATGTATTTATTTGTATGATTGTGCGCACATGCATGCTGCTAATGAATGCCCTTCCAGTTTTACATGGGTACTGTACGGAACCGCAAGCAAGTGCCTTTAACCACTGAGCAATAAATCTATTTTTATTCAACTTGACTATTATGACTATTTTCCACTTAATCTACAATGTGAAAGGGAGAAGGCTATGTTGATCAAGAATCTGACAGGCTCAGCCCAGGCAAAACCCTTTATAAGCTATTCTGAGTTTGGATAGACACATGAAAGTACTGTCATATTGAAGTAAATTTTTAAAAATATATTTATATTTGTATTTACTTATTTATTTGATATAGAAAAGAGGGAGAGAGAGAGAGAGAGAGAGAGAGAGAATGGGTGTGCCAGGGCCTCTAGCCACTGCAAACGAACTCCAGATGGGTGTGCCCCCTTGTGCATCTGGCTAATGTGGGTCCTGGGGAAATCAAACCTGGGTCCTTTGGCTTTGTAGGCAAATGCCTTAACTGCTAAGGCAACCCTCCAGCCCTGAAGTAAATTTTTTTCATGTCAGGTTAGGTATGAATCTCACAGTAGTTAAGTATGTATTTATTTTTACTGCAGCTTATATGAAAATAACAGTAATTAAGAATACACATTTCGGGGCTGGAGAGATGGCTGAGTGGTTAAGCACTTGCCTGTGAAGCCTAAGGACCCTGGTTCAAGGCTCGATTCCCCAGGACCCACGTTAGCCAGATGCACAAGGGGACGCATGCGTCTGGAGTTCGTTTGCAGTAGCTGGAAGCCCTGGTGTGCCCATTCTCTCTCTCTCTCTCCCTCTCCCTCTTTCTCTCTCTATTACTCTCAAATAAATAAATAAAAATGAACAACAACAAAAATTAAAAAAAAAAAAAAAAAGAATACACATTTCTTGGGCTGGAGATATGGCTTAGCAGTTAAGTGCTTTCCTGTGAAGCCTAAGGACCCTGGTTTGAGGCTCGATTCCCCAGTACCCACGTTAGCCAGATGCACAAGGGGGTGCACGCTTCTGTAGTTCGTTTGCAGTGGCTGGAAGCCCTGGTGCACCCATTCTCTCCCTCTCCCTCTCTCTCTCTCTCTGTGTCTCTTTCTCTCTCTGTCACTCTCAAATAAATAAAAATGAAAAAAAATTTAAAAAGAATACATATTTCTTTTCAAAAGTAGATCAAATATTTCTTGTTTATTAAGAAATATTCTTGGTTATAAAAAATCATGGAAGTTGTTAATAAAAATTTGAAGAAGAAAAAAAAGAAATATTCTTGGTAGTGTTGGAGCTCAGCAGCTAAGTGCACTTTCTGTGCAAGCATGAGGGCATGAGAGAGCCTGAGATTGCCCAAGTTCAAATCTCTAAATTCTATGTAAACAGCTAGATGTGGCTATACAAGTCTGTAACCCCAGTACTGTGGGGAGCAGAATCATAGGAACACTTGACGTTTCTTGCTGGCTGCCACAGCAAGACCCTTATTAGTACATATACGTGCATATACCACACACATACTATACTGTGCATACTAGGCACACAGAAAAAAACTATTCTTGGTAATAATTGAATAAGAATGTACAGCTGGGCGTGGTGGTGCATACCTTTAATCCCAGCACTTGGGAGGCAGAGGTAGGAGGATGGCCGTGAGTTTGAGGCCACCCTGAGACTACATAGTGAATTCCAGGTCAGCCTGGGCTAGAGCGAGACCCTACCTCAAAAAACCAAAAAAAAAAAAAAAGAATGTACAAAATTTGAGGGCTGGAGAGATAGATGGCTTAGTGGTTAAGGCATTAGAACCAAAGGATCCTGGTTCGATTCTTCAGGACCCATGTAAGCCAGAGTCACTAGGGGGTGCATGAGCCTGGAATTCATTTGCAGTGGCTGGAGGCCCTGGTGCGCCCATTCTCTCTCTCTCAAATAAATAAATAAAATATATTTAAAGAGCGTACAAAATTTAACTTACTTCATTTTTGTTTTGGTTACCAATGTTTACATGTTTATATAATTTTTTTTTGAGGTAGGGTCTTACTCTAGCTCAGGCTGACCTGGAATTCACTATGTAGTCTCAGGTTGGCCTCGAACTCACAGCGATCCTCCTACCTCTACCTCCGAAGTGCTAGGATTAAAGACGTGCGCCACCACGCCCAGCTATATAAATTTTAAAATATAAAAATGAAGTCAAGAGTAGATGTGCCACAATACCACTCTTAAGAGATTGATAAACATTCTAAAAGTCTTTTTTATTTTGTGTAAGTACCCCAGCCCAAGAAATATTTTTTTTGAGTAGTCCTCCCCGCCCCCAAGGTAGGGGCTTGCTCAAGCCCAGGCTGACCTGGAATTCACTATGTAGTCTTAGGGTGGCCTTGAACTAAAAGCGGTCCTCCTACCTCTGCCCCCCGAGTGCCTGGCAAGATTAGTCTTATGAATATACAAACATCTCTACTTTCTATGTCACACAGCTGGGACGATGATTTAGTCAGTAAAGTGCTTGTAGTATAAGCATGAAGACCTGAGTTTGGATCTCCAATACTAATGAAGAAGCCACGTGGAATGGCATGTGCCCATAATCCTAGCAGGGGAGGTAGAAGTCCTGGGACTTGCTGGTTTACTACTTTACTGAATTGGTGACCTTCAAGCTTAGTGAGAGGCCCTGTCTCAAAAAGAAAGTGGTATGCAACTGAGGAAGACATACTGATATCTACTTTTGGCTTCTGCACGCACACACATACATGCAACCACATGTCCATGAACATGAATATATACAATCATGTACACCACACACACATGTATGCATATAAAATATATTGAAGTATCTGATTAATATAATTTGCTCTCATCTATTCTTATTCTGCAAAGTTTCCCTCATATGTTAACATAAATAATGAACTTCTCTATCTGTTCCTGGGGAGGAATTTTCCTGACAGGGGCTCTTAGGTTGTGTTTCACAGAGATGATAACAGATGCTTGTCCATTAAGTACAACACAATCAATCTGAGAGCTTTTCCATCTGCCCAGGACATCCCCCCTTAAGTAGAAACACCTTGGCTTTACAGCCTGGCTCACACTGGCCAAGGTTCTTACCGGGCCCAGCTTTTAAGTAAGACTTCCACTTAATGTCATTGGACAAAGTTGTAGGAATAAAACACCTAATTCTCAATACTTTACAATTTCTGAGCAGGAAAAGATAAATATACACAGTAACAATAGAGTACAAATAAATAAATAAATAAAGATTAAGGATAGAATGAGGCTCCCCAAAAGGAAAGGGGATAACAATTCCTTAGCTGAGGTTTTCTGAAGGAGGCAACACTATACCTGAACAAAAGCTTAAAGACACACAAGTGGTTTAGAGGGAAGGAAAGGATATTCAAAACAGTGGAAACAGCTCAGGAAGGACTTCCTTCATGTTTTTGTCTTATTTGTTACATTTAACAGTAAAATGGTTTATATTTTTCTAAGTTTCAAGGAAAAGTAAAAAAAAATAAATAAATTTTTTCTGCAGACAATGTTGTAGGAAGGAAAGTGACAGTCTGCTTTTAGACAGATCCTTGGGCAGTGGGCCTGGGTTACAAATGAGAGGAAGGAGACTCCAAGTCCACTGCCATTGGAACACTCCAGATCAATGAGAGGCTGAGTTGATACAAAGGAGTGGAAATGACAGAACCGGACAGAAGCAGAACCAGCAGCACCTGACAGCCTCTAACAGCTATGGGAGCTAAGTATTTATGGTGACTCCTTCATTAAGGACCTTTGGGCTCTAAAAAACTTACTCTTCTATTCAACTTCTAGCCAGCAATTTTTTCAAAATATTTTTATTTACTTGCAAGCAGACAGAGACAGACTGAATGGGTGCGCCAGGGCCTCCAGCCACTGCAAACGAACTCCAGTCACTTGCGCCACCTTGTGCATCTGGCTTACATGGGTACTGGGGAATGAGACTCGAACTGGGACCCTTAGGCTTCACAGACAAGCACTTAACTGCTAAGCTATCTCTCTAGCTCAAGTAGTGATTAAAAAAAAAATTATTTGCAAGCAGAATGAATGGGCATACCAGGGCCTGTTGCCGCTGTAAACAAATGCCAGATGCATGCACCATTTTGTGTATCTGGCTTTACATGGGTACTAGGGAGGCCAGCAAGCATTGCAAGCAAGCACCTTAACTGCTGAGCCATCTCTCTGGCCTCCAAGTTCTGATTCCTTTTTTTTTTTTTTTTTTTTTTTAAGGTAGGGTCTCAGTGTCTCCTCTAGCCCAGTCTGACCTGGAATTCACTCTGTCATCTCAGGGTGGCTCAAATTCACAGCGACCCTCCTACCCAGTCTTCCTAAGTGCTGAGATTTCAAGGTGTGAGCCACCATGCACAGCCCAAGGTCTGATTGTTAAGACAACTGGGAGAATTCCTTTTGAAAGAGGAAGCTTGAGAGTGAACTGGCTGATGTGCATTCATTCTAGCAGCATTGAGATGGTTCTTTCCAAGACACCAGCCATAACTTTGTTTTGTAGCATCCTGAAGATGTCTTACTTATATCCTGTTTCTAACAACTCCAAAAAAAAAAAAAAATTGTCAACAGTCAGAACAGGTATCTTTATAAAAATCATAAAATTGTAACTGATATTATGAACACACATATGTACAAACAATACAGACACAGATACAAATGAAAGAAAGGACTTCCCAGAAAATGCGCACAGATGAAAAAAGAAAAAAATTCAAGACCAAAATCAAAGTCAAAGAAAAAAAAAAGTGAAAGGCTTAAGAGTAGACAGAGAGGTAAAGAAAAGAGCACTGCTCTGCAGGCTAGGGAAGACAGTAGTTGGAAAAAGATGAACACAACTTTGAAGTCTGCAATACTTGTAATTCTACTTTTTTTTTCCTTTTTGTTTTTTCGAGGTAGGATCTTGCTCTAGGCCAGGCTAACCTGGAATTCACTATGTAGTCTCAGGGTGGCTCTGGGTGAACTCAGCAACCCTCCTCTCTCTGCCTCCCAAGTGCTAGGATTAAAGGTGTGTGCCACCACTCCCGGCTTTGTAATTCTATTTTAAAGCTTCAATCTCACATATCTACAGCTCATAAAAGTACCATGACAGCCACGTGTGGTGGTGCCTGTCTTTAATCTCAGCATGGCAGAGGCAGGAGGATTGCCATGAGTTCAAGGCCACCCTAAAACTACATAGTAAATTCCAGGTCAGCCTGGGCTAGAGCAAAACCCTACCTCAAACAAACAAACAACAACAAAACAAAACACAAAACAAACTAATTAACTAATAAAAAAATTATCATGAACTCATGAGCCCCTTGAAGTCAAGAACCTAAAAAGATTTCCATTCTATTTTCAGAATTTCTTTTTCTTTTTCTTTTTTTTTTCATTTTGGTTTTATGAGGTAGGGTCTCACTCCAGCTCAGGCAGACCTGGAATTCACTGTGTAGTCTCACGGTGGCCTCGATCTCACAGTAATCCTCCTACCTCTGCCTCCTGAGTTCTGGGATTAAAGGCGTGCGCACCACACCCGGCTGTTTTCAAAATTTCTAATTTGATTTGATTTTGTTGTTGTTTTGAGATGGTCTCATGTAACTCATGCTGGTCTTCAATTTACTATGTATCCTAAGTTGGCTCTGAACTCTTGATCTTCCTGCCTCAAATTCCCAAACGCTTGTATTATAGGCATGTGTGAGCTATTTTTTTTTCTTTTTTCTCAATTTTTATTAACATCTTCTATGATTATAAAAAATATCCCATGGTAATACCCTCCCTCCCCCCACTTTTCCCTTTGAAATTCCATTCTCCATCATATCCCCTCCCCATATCAATCAGTCTCTCTTTTATTTTGATGTCATGATCTTTTCCTCCTCTTATGATGGTCTTGTGTAGGTAGTGTCAGGCACTGTGAGGTCATGGATATCCAGGCCATTTTATGTCTGGAGGGAGTGTGAGCTATTTTTATGTGATAATTTTATATTTAAAAATGCTCATATAGGCTGGACATGGTGGCACACGCCTATAAATCTCAGCACTAGGGAGGCAGAGGTAGGAAGACTGCTGTGAATTTAAGGCCACCCAGAGACTACATACTGAATTCCAGGTCCGCTAGGGCTAGACCAAGATCCTAACTAAAAAACAAATAAACAAACAACAACAACAAAAATGCAGCTCATGTAAAGACATTTAATTCACATATTATGGTTTCCTTTGATTTATGGTGGTTTTAATAAAGATGCACGCATCAACTGAAAAAAAAATTGTTTCTTCTTACAAATTTGAGTGGATTTTTTTGTCATTCTTCTATTCACTTGAAATTCACTGGATTTCTGATATGGAAATAACAAATGTTCATATAAATTATACCCAGCTTTTGGGAGGGTGAGGTAGGAGGATCACTGTGAGTTCAACACCAGCCTGAGACTACATAATGAATTCCAGGTCAGCATGGACTAGAGTGATTCTCTACCTTGAAAAACAAACAAACAAACAAAAAAGACTTCCAAGCCGGGCGTGGTGGCGCAAGCCTTTAATCCCAGCACTCGGGAGGCAGAGGTAGAAGGTTCGCCATGAGTTCAAGGCCACCCTGAGATGAGAGTTAATTCCAGGTCAGCCTGGACCAGAGTGAGACCCTACCTCAAAAAACCAAAGACTTCCAGTTAAGAAGGCGGCATAGGAACCACACCAAAGCAGCCTAAGGAAGAAAAAGCCAAAAAAAAAAAAAAAAACCCAGAAAAATACACTCTTCTATTAAAAAGTAAGGTGTATAAGAAATTATCAACAGCAGCAGAGAAGTAGGAGAGATTCAGAGCATCTAGAGCCCACAGAAGGAGACAGAAGTGGCTCCAGCGGCAGCGGCGGCGGCACCAGATCCGTACAGCCTGAGCCAGGCCTGAGCTGCAGAAAGAGTCAGGTGAGGAGACTTTCCACTCACACAAGCCTCCTCGCAAACTCAAGAAAAGTGAAGGGAGGATGGCAGGGACCAACAGAGGAGCAGCTGGTAAGGAAGAGGATTGCAAGGACCAGCGGGAGAACTTCAGCCACCATCCACAGCCTCCCTCCCCCACTGCCAGCACAAGTGCCAGCAAGCACCAGAGACCTGGGGAAGGGAGCTCACCTACACAGCACCCAGCACAGGTATTCAGAACAGTGACCCAACCACTGGGCCAGCAACCCTACATGAACCCACAGTGCAACAAAAAGGGACTGAAGCAGGAGTACAGCATAATTGAGACCAAAGACCATCCCAAAATGTAACTGCGATAACATCAGGTCAGTACCCGCAAAATAAGCCTGGTATATAGGCTTGCATCAGAAGTGCTAATTGCACCCTCCATGTCAGGGTAAATTTTATGTTAAATCTGATGGATGGTCAAATTTGCCATTCTTAAATAAGCTATATTTTGGGCTTATCATTTGTTGCTTCCTGATTTATAGTGAGTGCCTTTGTCTCCTGTCCTTCATTGGGGTAGGGTCTTACTCGGTCATAAGCTGACCTTAGAACCCTCTACAGACCAGAAATCTCAGCCTCCTAGTTGACAGGATTAAGGGCATGGGGCAACACATATCCTTAGGGACTGTGACTTTGTTAGAGGATCTAGCTGTCTTAATACCTACTCTTGCATAAATACTCTGTGCTGTTTTTCATTGAATATGTACATTGTTTAGTTAAATTTTAGAATTTGCTTGTATTTTGTTCCACTCATCCTACTTGAATACTCTCATAGCAGGCAAACCTAACATCTAGGGTCACTTTTGTGGTTACTAAGTCTTAAGAGCCATACCTAGCACCTTAAGCTCCTACCCTGAAGACATATAACAACAGATTGACAGATACATCTAATAATACTGAAAATAATTAGAAAACCCAAGCATGAAATTAATCCAAGATACAAAAATCCCTACATTATAATATAAGAAACATAAAACATCAAAACAAGCTGGGTGTGGTGGCACACACCTTTAATACCAGCACTTGGGAGGCAGAGGTAGAAGGATAGCTGTGAGTTCGAGGCCACCCTGAGACTACATAGTAAGTTCCACGTCAGCCAGGGCTAGAGTAAAACCCTAACTCAAAAAACAAAAACAAGCAAACAAACAAAGCAAATAAGAAAAAAAGACAACATAAATCCACCAAAAAGTACTAATGCATCAGAAATGAACTCCAGTGAGACTGATTTAGAGGAAATGCCTGAGAAAGATTTCAAAACAATGATTATAAACATGTTCAAGGAAATCAAAGGAGTCAAAGAAGATTCAGGAAAGCAATTTAATGAAATAAGGAGGTCAACACAAGTTATAAATAAGGAAATATAAATAATAAAGAAAAACCAGTCAGGAATACTAGCAATGAGGAACAGTCAGTGAAATAAAAAATTCTGTAGAATATCTCACCAGTAGAATGGATGAAGGAGAGAATAGAATATCTAAACTCGAAGTCCAGGTTTCAGATCTAATACAGTCCAACAAGGAGAAAGACAAACTGATAGGAAGGTATGCATGGGAATTTCAAGATATTCAGGACACAATGAAAAGATCAAACATAAGAATTCAGGGTATAGTAGAAGGAGAAGAATTTCACTCCAAAGGCATAGTAGGCATTTTCAACAAAATCACAGAAGAAAACTTCCCCCAAATAGGGAAAAAGATGCCAATGCAGATACAGGAAGCCTTTAGAACACCAACCAGACAAAACCTGGAAAGAACCTCTCCTCACCATATTATAATTAAACTACCAAACATACAAACCAAAGAAAATATATTGAAAGTAGTTAGAGAGAAAAATCAAGTCACATACAAAGGCAAATCCATCAGGATCATAGCAGGTTACTCAACACAAACTTTAAGAGCCAGAAGGGCTTGGAATGAATGTAGTCTAAGTTCTGAAAGATGACAACTGTCAACCAAGATTACTTTATCCTGCAAAGCTATCCATTCAAATAGACAGAGAAATAAGGACATTCCATAACAAAAGCAGGCTAAAGGAATATTTGAAGATAAAACCAGCTCTACAGAAAATACTTGAAAGGATCCTCCATGCTGAAGATAAAGAATAGCACACATATAAGGAACCTGGGGGAAAAAAAAGCATACTCAAATACTAGTTAATACAAGACAGCAAAGGTGGAACCGGAAGAACTACAAAACAAGAAAAATGGCAAAAATAAATGCACACTTTTCAATAATAACTCTTAATATCAATGGCCTCAATGCCCAAAGGAAAAGACATAGGTTTGCAGACTGGGTTGAAAAGCAGGATTTTTCAATTTGTTCCCTCTAAGAAACTCACCTTCCTACAAAGGATAAACACTATCATAGGATGAAAGGTAGGAAAATGGTATTTTAAGCAAATGGGCATAGAAAACAAGCAGGGGTTGCTATTCTAATATTTCACAGGGCAGACTTCGACCAACATTAGTTAGGAAAGATAAGGAAGGTCACTTATATTGATTAATGGCACACTCCAACAGGAGGACATTACAGTCCCAAACATATATGCACCTAACATGGGGGCTCCCAATTTCATCAAACAAACACTATTAGAACTAAGGTCACAGATAACACCAAACACAGTGGTAATGGGTGACTTCAACACCCTACTCTCATCAATTGATAGGTCATCCTGGCAAAAACAAACAGAGGCATCTGGAGTAAATGAGGTCATAGAACAAATGGACCTAAAAATATATAAAGGACATTCCATCCAAATGCTGCAGAATACATATTCTTTTCAGCAGCACATGGAATTCTCTAAAATAGACCACATATTAGCACACAAAGCAAATCTTAACAAATACAGGAAAAATGAAATAATTCCTTGCATTCTATCTGACCACAATGTGATCAAACTACAAATCAATAGCAAGAAAAGCTATAGAGCACACACAAAATCATGGAAACTAAACAATACACTACTAAGTGATAAATGGATCAATGAAGAAATCAAGAAGGAAATCACAAAATTCATAGAGTCAAACGATAATGAGAACACAACATACCAAAACATTTGGGACACAATGAAGGCAGTCCTAAGAGGGAAATTTACAGCTTTAAGTGTCTATGTTAAGAAATTAGAAAGGTCACAAGTAATCAACTTAATACTTCACCTTAAAGTCTTGGAAAAAGAAGAACAAGGCAAACCAAAAATCAGTAGACAGGGAGAAATAATAAAGATTAGGGCAGAAATTAATGAAATAGAAACAAACAAACAAAAAAAATATCCAGAGAATCAATGAAACAAAGAGTTGGTTCTTCGAAAGGATAAACAAGATTGATAAACCCTTAGCAAGTTGGACCAAAAGAGAGAAGAGACACAAATTAATAAAATTGGAGATGAAAAGGCAGCATCACAACAGATAAGAGAGAAATTCAAAAAATCATAGGGACATACTATAAGAACATACACTCCACCAAGTTTGAAAATGTGAAAGACATGGGTGATTTCCTTGGTTTATATGACCTACCTAAATTAAATCAAGATGAGATTAACCACTTAAATAGACCTGTAACAAGTATGGAGAGCCAACCAGTTATAAAAAAGTCTCCCAACTAAAAAAAGTCCAGGCCCAGATGGATTCACTGGTGAATTTTACCAGACCTTCAGGGAAGAACTAACACCAATGGTTTTCATACTTTTCCATAAAATAGAAAAGGAAGGAATCCTACCAAACTCCTTCTACAAAGCCAGCATCACCCTGATACTAAAACCAGGCAAAGATAGAACAAAAAAAGAAAATTACAGACCAATCTCCCTCATGAACATAGATGCAAAAAATTCTCAACAAAATTTTAGCAAATCGAATACAAGAATATATCAGAAAGATAATTTACCCTGACCAAGTAGGCTTTATCCCAGAGATGCAGGATAGTTCAACATATACAAATCAATAAATGTAATACATTATACAAATGGATGGAAGGACAAAAATCACATGATAATCTTATTAGATACAGAAAAAGCATTTGACAAAATCCAACATCCCTTCATGATAAAAATCCTACAGAGACTGGGAACAGAAGGAACATATCTCAACATAATAAAAACCATTCATGACAAGCCTACAGCCAACATAATACTAAATGGAGAAAAACTTGAAGTTTTTCCACTAAAATCAGGAACAAGACAAGGGTGTCCACTGTTCCCACATTCATTTAATATAGTACTGGAAGTCTTAGCAATAGCCATAAGGCAAGAGACACACATAAAAGGGATACAAATTGGAAAGGAAGATATCAAGTTATCATTATTTGCAGATGACATGATTCTATACATAAAGAACCCTAAAGACTCTGCCAGCAGATTAAAAGAGCTGATAAACACCTATAGCCATGTAGAAGGATGCAAAATAAACACATAGAAATCAATAGCCTTCTATATATATGAGCAACAAATACACAGGGGATGAAATCAGAGAATCACTCCCATTCATAACTGCATCAAAAAAATAAATAACTAAAGTACCTTGAAATAAACCTAACCAAAGAAGTGAAGGATCTCTACAATGAAAGTAATGAAAGGCAAGTAACTTCATTGCTGAGCCACCTCTCCAATCCTGACGCAATGTTTATAATATTATTTTAAACATTTTTTCCATATATGTGTGTATATGCATATTCATATGTGTGGGAGCCTGAGTTTGGTGGTGATCCTATATTTACTAAGGCAGGGTCTCTCAAATCAGGGCTCAAAAATCATTCGGTCTAGCTAGCAGGGTTATCCAGGGGATCCCTTGTCAGTATTAGATTAAAATCAGACTGCCACACCTACCCAAAATTTCCATGGATACTGGGGATCCAAACTACAGTAATTTGTTTGTTTTTAGGTAAGGTCTCTCTCTAGCCCAGGCTCACTTGGAACTCATTCTGTAGTCCTAGGCTGGCCTTGAAATCACAGTAATCCTCCCAACTCTGCCTTCTGAGTGCTGTGATCAAAGGCATGCGCCACCACGACCAGCCCAAACTCTTCATGATTGCATGGCATCACTTTATTCACTGATCCAATGATAGCCCCCCCCCCAAAAAGATTTTTTAAACATTATTTTGGGGCTGGAGAAGATGGCTTAGTGGTTAAGGTGTTTGCCTGCAAAGCCAAAGGACCCCAGTTTGATTCCCCAGGACCCATGTAAGCCAGATGCACAAGGAGGCGCATGCATCTGGAGTTCGTTTGCAGTGGCTGGAGGCCCTGGCACGCCCATTCTCTCTCTCTTGCTCAAGTAAATAAATAAATAAAATATATTTTTAAAAAATTATTTTGTTATTTAACTTACTAATTGGATAACAGACATAAAAGAAGATTTTAAAAACCTCAAAGGGCAGGAAGAAATATTTAAATTTCTAGGTCAAGGAATATACTTACTTCCAAAAGAAGAGGTCCTAAGGATTCCTTTTCGATCACTCCTTGACTACTCGAAGAGATATCTGATTTCTGTACATCATCATCAGTTGTTGATTTTTCTGTAATAATAAGAGTTAAAAAAAAATCACATATCTAAAAAGAATTCATTTTCATAAGGGAAGTTTAAGAAGACATAGATTTATGTCATTCAGATAAAGAAGGAATTTATTTTTAAAGCAAATTCTAAAAAACAGAAACCATTAAGTAAATTACTATAGTGCAAAGCAAAACATTTAAATTTTTAGGACAGTGAAAGATTGGAATAGTTTAGTGACAATATTTAAAAATGTATGTATGTATGTATGTATGTATATGTGTGTGTGTGTGTAAATTTAAGAGAGAGAAAGAATGGGTGCACCAGGGCCTCTAGCCACTGCAAACAAACCCCAGACGCATGTGCTATCTTGTGCATCTGGCTTATGTGGGTCCTGGGGAATCAAACCTGGGTCCTTAGGCTTCCCAGGCAAGCGCTTTAACCACTAAGCCTCTCCAGCTGCCTCTGTAACAATTTCTAACATGAAATATGAATAGAACTAATGTATAATTTATGGATCTTGTCTGTAAAAGGAAGAAGACATGATTTGTTTTGTTTTATTCTCTCCTCATCTTGTCAGCAGCGGCCTGGACAGGTGTGCCACCTTTATCACATGTCTAATGGGAATACTCTAGGAACAGCATGGTAAGAAAGATGGAAGGAGTCTGCATCACTGAGACCTACCTAGACTATCTTGTTAATGCCATTTTGGATGTCCTGCTACAGTAGCCTAGCTAATACCTACTTAATGTATACCATATTTCTCAAAAATATGCTCATTTGCTGTGTACTCTGCCCATATTTTTGCTTTTGGTAGACATAATCTGTTGACATGCTACTGTGAATTGTAAAAATTTAATTTACTTAACCAATCTGCTACATACACATATTCCCTTTCTCTAATCTCAATATATGTATTTAAAATATTTTCAGAGCAATCAAAATTCAATATGGGGCTGGAGAGATGGTTTAGTGGTTAAGGCACTTGCCTGCAAAGCCTAAGGACTCTGGCTCAACTCCCCAGGACCCACATAAGCAAAATACACAAGGTGGTACATGTGTCTGGAGTTCATTTGCAGTGACTAGAGGCCCCAGTGCTCCCATTCATTCATTCATCCTCTCTCTCTCTCTCTCGCTCTCAAAATAAACAAATAAGGGTTGGAGAGATAGCTTAGCAGTTAAGGTACTTGCCTATGAAGCCTACGGACTCATCTTTAGCTCTCCAGATCCCATGTAAGCCAGACACACAAGGTGATGCAAGTACGCAAGGTCACGTACGCACACGAGGGGGCACACACATCTGGAGTTCAACTGCAGGGGCTGGAGGCCCTGGCACACAAGTTCACTTTCTCTCTTGGATAAAAAAAGGGCAGTCTGTTGGGCTTGCCCACCTCCACCCCCAAAAAAATCACCTGCAGAATCAGTGGTACTCCAAGAAACCAGGTTATAGAAGTGATCTCTCATTTGTTATATGTTTATTTCTGTCAGGAAACCCAGGGCTGTAGTGGTGTGGGGTCAGCAATTATGGATAGTATAAATTTCAAAAATATAACAGGGTTTTTTATTTTTTCAGAAGAGACTATTTGCCCCATGGAGAGCAGGAAAGCTTTCTCCAGAAAGCATGAGACACTGTCCTTCAAGGAGTTATTGTTCTTCAACTCTATGCCAGAGCCTCAGCCCCTACCCTACCAATTATGTCTCCTGTCTCACTCTCCTATGACATTAGGGCTCCATGACCTCCTTACATTAGCTACTTCACTAGTTTTCAAGTTACTTTAGTAAGCTATTTTGTTACTGCAAGAAGACTCTCTGACTCAGTAAAATAAATGTAATGTAAACAAAAACATTTGTTTAATAAAATTATGAATCCAGTACAGGTTCTTAATAATGGAAGAGTAGAATGACTTATAAATGTCTTAACAACAAAGAACAGAGTCACCATTTTTTTTTTACCTTGTTCCATTCTCTTCATTAACTGTATCTGATCGACTGTTTTCTTCAAAATCTTGCATTTATCTGGTTTTACACTCAAGCTGTCAATGTCACTGATGTTGGCAGACAGTAATTCAGCTAATTCTTCTAAATATTTATTTTCTTGCTCCCTGCGTCTCTTTTCAGTGCTGTTGTGAAAAGAAAATACAGTTAGTATACATTTATATCATGCTGCTTCCTTCTTGGGCTAAGCATATTAATGTGTATACATTTAGGGAAATTCTTATTTGTATTAAAAATATAAAACCAGGGCTGGAGGAATGGCTTAACAGATAAGGTGCATGCCTGCAAAGCCAAAGGAACCAGGTTCAATTCTCCAAGATCCAAGTAAGCCAGATGCACGAGGTGGTGCATGCTTCTGGAGTTCCTTTGCAGTGGCTGGAGGCCCTGGCACGCCCATTCTCTCTCTCTCTAATAAATAAAATAAAATAAAAATGTAAACCCAGCTGGGCATGGTGGCGCACACCTTTAATCCCAACACTCGGTAGGCAGAGGTAGAAGGATAACCATGAGTTCAAGACCACCCTGAGACAACATAGTGAATTCCAGGTCAGCCTGAGCTAGAGTGAGACCCTACCTCAAAAAACCAAAAGAAAAATCTAAAGTAAAATTAAGTTAAAAAGTGAATTTGGGGCCACGTGTGATGGTGCACATGTTTAATCCCAGTACTTAGGAGGCCAAAGTAGGAGGACTGCAATGACTTTGAGGCCAGCTTCAGACTACATGTGAATTCCAGGTTAGCCTGAGCTAGAGTGAGACCCTAACTCAAAAAAAAATTATTTTGGGGGCTGGAGAGATGGCTTAGCAGTTAAGGTGCTTTCTGTAAACCCTGAGGTCCAAGGTTTGATTCCCCAGTGCCCACATACACCAGATGCACAGGTGGCACATGCATATGGAGGCTGTTTGCAGTAGCTGAAGGCCCTGGCGTGCTCATTCTTTCTCTCTCAAATACATAAATGAAGCCGGATGTGGTGGCGTATGCCTTGAATCCCAGCACTCGGGAGGCAGAGGTAGTTGAATGGCATGAGTTTGAGGCCACCCTGAGACTACATAGTGAATTCCAGGTCAGCCTGGGCTAGAGTGAGACTTTTCCTCAAATAAATAAATAAGTAAATAAATAAATTAAAAAAATGAATTTGGGGGCTGGAGAGATGGCTCAGTGGTTTAGGTACTTGCCTGCAAAGCCTAAGGACCCAGGTTAGATTCCCCAGTGCCCACATAAGCCAGATGCACCCAGTGACACATGCATCTAGAATCTATTTGCAGTGGCTGGAGACCCAGGTGTGTGTGCGCATGCACACACGCACACACTCTCTCTCTCTTTCTCATAAATAAAATTTTTTTTTTTTTACGAAATGAATTTGGGCTGGACAGATTGCTCAGCAGTTAATAGCATTTGCTTGCAAAGCCTGATGGGCCAGGATTGATTCCCCAGCACCCACATAAAGCCAGACGCATCTGGTGTATGTGTCTAGAGTTCCTATGCAATGGCAAGAGACCTTGACACACCCATTCCTTCCTTCCTCCTCCCCTTTCTCTCTCAGCTTACAAATAAAAAAAAAATATTTTTTTATTTTTAAAAAGTTTATTTATTTATTTCACAGTGCAAGAGGTCCCAGCATGCCCATTCTCTTTTCCTCTACCTCTCTGCAAATTAATAAAAATATTTAAAAATTAAAACTAATTAAAGTAAATAAATAGTAAATTTAAATTCATACCTAAAAAGTACAAAAAATAATCCTAGCTAAAATTACATCAAGTACAGGATGCTGTAACAGATGCGTTTTGCCAATGATGAAACCCCTTGAATATCTCCAAATAACAAGTGACTACCAGATATTAAAAGGAACCAGACAGAAAAATCTAGTAATTATACTTGGAGCTACCTTATATTCAAATTAGCTCCTTGAAGAAGAAAATCTGAATTTCCAAATAATTTTGTCAGAAATAAAACAAGGCAGACTATTCAAGTTCAAATAGATTATAAGGAGAAACCTGATCAACTCTTGATTCTTACTCTGATTAGAGATTACTAGCCAGTCTTCATCAAAAATAAGACATGAAGGCTGGACAGATGGTTTAGCAGTTAAGGCGCTTGCCTGCAAAGCCAAAGGGCCTCGGTTCGATTCCCCAGAACCCATGTAAGCCAGATGTACAAGGAGGCACATGCATCTGGAGTTCGTTTACAGGCTGGAGGCCCTGGCATGCCCATTCTCTCTCTCTCTCTCTCTCTCTCAAATAAATAAATAAATAATAAAATATTTTTAAAAATAAGACATTAGCTGCATGTGGTGGTGCACTCTTAATCCCAGCACTCAAGAGGCAGAAATAGGAGGAGTGCCAAGAATTCGAGGCCACTCTGAGACTAATAGTGAATTCCAGTTCAGCTTGGGCTAGAGAGAATGTACCTCCAAAAAAAAAAAGAAAAGAAAAGAAAAGAAAAGAAAAGAAAAGAAAAGAAAAAAATGAGTATAATATGGTCTTTTTTTAAAAAAGTTAATTTTTAATTTTATTTTAGAGAAAGAGTGTGTGTGTGAGACAGAGAGAGAGAGCGTGAGTGCCAGGGCCTCAGCCACTGCACTCGAACTACAGATGCTTACATCATCTCATGAGCATGTGCGACCTTGAACTTGCCTCACCTTTGTGCATCTGGCTTATGTGGGATCTGGAGAGTCGAACATGGGTCCTCAGGCTTTGCAGGCAAGTGCCTTAACCGCTAAGCCATCTCTCTAGCCTAAAGTCTTTGTTTTACAAGCCACAAATAAAAATGGTAGAAAAAAAAAAGAGTAGAGAAAGAGGAAAGATCAGTTGACAAAAGGTTTAAAGCTGGCAACAACTAAAATATCATTTACTTTTCTTAATAATTTAAGACTTTAAGCTAGGTGTGGTGGTACACACTTTCAGTCCCAGCACTTTGGAGGCAGAGGATTGCCATGAGTTTGAGGGCAGCCTGAGAATACAAAGTGAATTCCAGGCCAGCCTGTGCTAGAGCGAGACCCTACTTTGAAAAACAAAAAAACAACAACAAAAAAAGATTAAGGCTTTAAAAGCAACAGCACTCATGCAAAACATTGAGCTAAAAGAAGCGAGTTAACCAATTTACTGTATTTGCTACATAAAACAAAATACTACAAAATGGTATATACTCCAAAACAAAATCAAATTTAAAAACTGTAACCATCACATATTTTGTCTGTATCTTTTAATTCCATTTTGTTTAATAAAACTGTATCTTATAATAACTTAGACAGAAAGAAGACCCAGCAAGATATCCTGACAAACTTCACACCATGGCTTTTGAAAGCAAGGCATGAACAAAAGGAGGAACATGACATACTTTGATATGAGAAGGATTTAGCTCTGCAATCTGACAGGATTTGAGGACCTGTGATTTCTATCTTAACTGATAGAACCTAACTGATAGAAGACTTATTTAGTGGACTCAGTATGGGTAGGATCGGTTTCAACCAATGGGTCTAAAGTTCAACAATAGTAATTTAAATTTACTTGGTGGGACTCCTAGACATTTTTTGTTTCTGAGTTTTGTTTTGCACCTGTGTGAGAAAAGTGTCACACTGTACAGAGGAAATGCAGCAAGGAGATACATGTAAAGAAAAATGCTGATGTACTCAATACGGATACTTGACTTGAATACAGAGAGTCATGTCAAAATGAAACAGCCTTGCTGGGCATGGTGGTGCACACCTTTAGTCCCACACTTGGGAGGCAGAGGTAGTTGGATCATCATGAGTTCGAGGCCACCCTGAGACTATATAGTGAATTCCATCCAGGTCAGCCTGGGCTAGAGTGAGACCAGACCCTACCTGCATAATCAAAGAAAGAAAGAAAGAAAACAGGAAGAAAGAAAGAAAGAACCTCATTTGCCTATTTACCACACCCCTTTCTTACTGGTAATGTGGCAGATACTCTAGTTAATGCCATGCTAAATTAAATTTCATGAGAGTACAGTCAGCCCTCACAATTTATATAGCATCAGTTCCATAGCCCCCTGAGGATACCAAAATCTGACGCTCCTCAAGCCGTTTATATAAAACAGCATATCATATGCATATAACCTATGGAAATCTTCCCCATACTTAAAACCATCTCTATTACTTAAATGCCAAATAAAATTGCTGGGCATGGTGGTGCATGCCTTTAATCCCAGCACTCAGGAGGCAGAGGTAGGAGGATTGCCATGAGTTCAAGGCCACCCTGAGATTACATAGTGAATTCCAGGTCAGCCTGGGCTACAGTGGGATCCTACCTTGAAAAACCAAATAAATAAACAAAGAAATAAAATTAAAAAATATATGTAATATAAAATAGCTGATATACTGTATTTAAGCAGTAACAGCATGATAAAAAAAAAAAGTCAGTATGAGTTTGGTAGTTTTCTAAATAGTGTTGATCCCAAAGTTAGTTGAACACAGAACTGATGGATATAGTAGCTTTATCTTTTTCTCCATTTACATGCCCAGCAAACTCAACAAATCGTCCCATATTTATTACATAACAGATAACCATGTACTATTTCCCTAGCACAGACAAGTAAAAAAATAATATGTAACAAAATGACAATACCATAAAAATATAAATGCTACTAGGTATAAAGAAAGAGACACACACAATGTTAGTGGTAGGGAAGAGGCTGTTTTTTTCTGAGGGTAAAAACAGCTGTGGAGATGATTTGGTGGATAAGGTGCTTAGTACGTAAGTGTGACGACCTGAATCTGGATCCTAGAACCCACAAAGAGGCAGACGCAGCAGCCAGCATGTGTAATCCCAGCCCTCTTATGGTGAGATGGGAGACAAAAACAGCTGGGACACCACCTCAAACAAGAGGAATGGTGAGGACCATCCCTTGGGGTTGTCCTCTAATCTTCATATGTGCGCCCTGCATGCACACACCTGCATTCATGCATTTGTATCTGTATACACACATACTCAAAAAAGAGAATATAAAAAAAGGGGAGAGTGAAATACCAAGTTTTAAAGAAAATCACCAATAGATTGGTGCAGACAAACCGAAGAAGAAACATAAGGGCAAGAGAAGTGTCTGCATCAGAGCACAAGATCTATCACTTGTCATGAGGCCCAAACTTCTTGTCATTGGCTAGCTAACAATCCCCAGACAAGTTAGCTACAGTTTCACTTTTCTATGCTTCATTCTCTTTGTAAGTAACACTGGGCAATGACATTAATTACCTCCAAGGATTTTGTGAGGATTAAAAAAGATGATACATGTGAAATGTTTTGCTAAACTATTGTATGTCTTAGTAGCTCAATAAAAACAAGCTAGGTAGCACTTTAATTACCATGATATTTTCAAAATGAATAGGGATGGCAAGGCCTCAAGGGTTTAAGAATGAATGGCATGGCCAGGTCTGTATGCTCTGGGGAGACAGAAAACATGTCTTACAGTTCATAACAGCACACAGAAGTACTGACTGAACAATCAGCATTTTAAAAGCATTTGTTGACTTCAGGAAAGCAAAGCTAACCACCATTTAAGACTAGCATTTTAATTCTCATTTTTCTAGAACAACCAAAGAATGGAGAGGAGATGTAAGCTATGTTACCCCAAAAGACCATAACCGAGAAACTTCTGTTTCGGGTTTTCAGAGATACAGGGCTCTCCCACTGTATTACTTGAGATCTAGCAGATACTCTTTAAGATTAATGAGTTCATAATCTGTTTGGAAAGACAGTATACTAATAAAAAACAAGGGAAGCATTACAAGGCAATATTAATATAAAAAACCAATTTTAAAATAATAAATTTGATTATTTATATCAAAGATATTGCTTTATTAAAACTGAAGCAAAAAAAAAAAAAAAAAAACCCTGAAGACCATACATATAAATCTGAAGGAAGCCGGGTGCAGTGGTGCACGCCTTTAATCCCAGCACTCGGGAGGCAGAGGTGGAGGATCACCATGAGTTCGAGGCTACCCTGAGACTCCATAGTGAATTCCAGGTCAGTCTGAGCTAGAGTGAGACCCTACCTCGGAAAACCAAAAAAAAAATAAAATAAAATAAAAACCAACTGCTCTCAATTTGGCTAACTGATCCCCTCACTGGTATGGGACCCATAGCTAGAGCTGGGAAACAAGTCAGAACCATATCCAAACATAAGCCCACTCTCCAATATCAAGCTACCATCAATTGTGGGCTACAAGAGGGCCTACACGTATTAAATTCTCTATAAAAAAAAAAAAAAAGTAAGGGTTATCTCATTTGTCCTGGTGCTAACTTACTCTCCGTTGGAGAATCTGCTTCTCTTTTTCAGATAGATGTAGATCCTAAGGAGAGAGCCACCCCATCATACCTCAAAAGGGCCCCGGCTGAAACTAAGAAATATTGGAGAAACAAGCAAGGGGGCTGTTTTCCTGATGAACCGGATACCAGCACAAGGGGGAAGGAGTTCAGCACAGAGAAAAATCAACTCCTACCAAATCAGAGAGCCAGAGCCTCAGAGGCCCCCAACACCTCATCACTGAAGCAGACCAAAAATGAACCCAACATGGCTCAGGGAAATTTTGCGGAAGAGGGGGCGGAAAGAATTTCAGAGCCACATGTTGGGTAATGATATGCAGAGACATTTAGCTTACCCATAACTGTGGGCTAACTCCACAATGCATGACCCGTATACCTCAACAAGGAGGGGCTAAGGGGAGGGGGTAGGTCACGGATGAGCCTAATAATGGTCCCAAACTGACTGTATTTGCTGAATACAAAACTAACTAATAAAGAAAAAAAAAATAAATCTGAAGGAACCAGTGCTTTCAAGTGTCATTAAGGGCAAACCTGTGAAGTTAGTTATCTAGAAGATATCTAAAGAAAAGAAAAAGAAAAGAAAAAGAAATCTAGGGGTAGGAGTGTATGCCTTTAATCCCAGCACTTGGGAGGCAGAGGTAGGAGAATTGCTGTGAGTTCAAGGCTACCCTGAGGCAACACAGTGAATTCCAGGTCAGCCTGGAGCTAGATCCTACCTCGAAAAACTAAAAAAAAAAAAAAAAAAAAAAAAAAAAAGGAAAAGAAAAGAAAAAGAAAATGGGCTAAGAGATGTTCAGTGGTTAAGGCAACTTGCCTACAATGCCTAGCGACCCAGTTCAGTTCCCCAGTACCCACGTAAATGTAGATGCACAAAGTGGGACAGGCGCCTAATGTTTGTTTGCAGCAGCTAGAGGCCCTGGCATACCCATTCTTTCTGTCCAACTCTCTTCTCTCTCTACTTGAAAATAAATAAATGAAAATATTTTTTAAAAAGAAAAGGGCTGGAGAGATGGCTTAGCGGTTAAGTGCTTGCCTGTGAAGCCTAAGGACCCCAGTTCAAGGCTTGATTCTCCAGGACCCACGTTAGCCAGATGCACAAGGGGGTTCACATGTCTGGAGTTGGTTTGCAGTGGCTGGAAGCCCTGGCGCGCCATTCTCTCTCTCTCTCTCTCTCTCTCTCTCTCCCTCTTTCTCCCTCTGTCTGTGGCTCTCAAATAAATAAATAAAAATAAACAAAAAACGAAAATAGAATTTCCAAATTTTTTGATATGTGTAATGTTATCATTTACACACAAACATACATACACACAAAATAGGAAGAATCTACCAAAAAGCCATTAAAACAAGATAATTCAGCACAATGAGATATGAGACCAATATTCACCAGTAATTAACATTCATATAGATTAATGAACATCAACCAGAAATGTAATGCACAGGCTTTGGATGGTGGCACATACCTATAATCATAGCTATCAGGAAGTTGAGGTAGGAGCACTGCTATAAATTCAAGGCCAGTCTGAGGTATAGACTGAAATCCTGTCTCAAAAAAACAAAAACAAGCCAAGTGTAGTGGCACACACCTTTAGTCCCAGCCCTCAGGAGGCAGAGGTAGGAGGACTGCCATGAGTTCAAGGCCACCCTGAGACTACACAGTGAATTTCAGGTCAGCGAAGGCTAGAGTGAGACCCTACCTCTAACTGGACCCCTGCAAAAACAACCATAAACATAAACAACAAAAAAGGCAAGGTGTGGTAGAGCATGCCTTTAATCCCAGAACTCAGGAGGCAGAGGTAGGAGGATTGCTATGAATTTGAGGCAACCCTGAGACTACAGAGTGAATTCCAAGTCAGCCTGACATAAAGTGAGACCCTACCTCAAACAAAACAGTGGTGTGTGTGTACCCCAAAGAAACCCATATATAAAATAAGGGGGGGGGGATGTAAGGATATTTGCTGCAGTACTGGCTGTAATAGCAAGAATTAACACTAGTTATCTCCCAGGAAATGTTTTTCAAATGTGGCATATTCATGAAATATGTATCAGTCAGAAGTTATTAGTTGCTGAATAAATCTATGCATATTTAAATTTCAAGTTTTATGCTAAAAGATACAATAATGAAAAACATACTATAAATATAGTTATGCAACTTCACTAAACATTCTGTACTGCTCACAAATACTTAAAACAGAATAAGAAGGGCTGGAGAGATGGCTTAGCGGTTAAGCGCTTGCCTGTGAAGCCTAAGGACCTCGGATCGAGGCTCAGTTCCCCAGGACCCACGTTAGACAGATGCACAAGGGGGCGCATGCGTCTGGAGTTCATTTGCAGTGGCTGGAAGCCCTGGCGCGCCCATTCTTTCTCTCTCTCTCTCTCTCTCTCTCTCTCTCTGTCACTCTCAAATAAATAAACAAAAATGAACAAAAAAAATGAACAACAACAAAAAAAAAAACAGAATAAGAAGAGACAGAATGGGCTGGGAAGATGGCTCAGTGGTTAAAGGCACTTGCTGGCAAAGCCTAAAGGCCTAGGTTTGAATGGCCAGTACTCACATAAAGCCAGATGCACAAAGTGACACATCCATCTAGAACTTGTTTGTAGCAGCAAGAGGCTCTGGTGTGTCCATACTCATGCTCCCTCTCTCTCTCAAATAAATAATAATATTTTTTAAACGAATAGATGGCCGGGCATGGTGGCACACACCTTTAATCCCGGCACTCAGGAGGCAGAGGCAGGAGGATCGTGGCTAAGTTGAAGACCACCCTGAGACTACATAGTGAATTCCAGGTCAGCCTGGACCAGAGTGAGAACCTACCTCAAAAAAGCAGGAAAAAAAAAAAAAAAAAAAAAGATTAGATGGAAGGAACTGCAGATAAGCTTTATAAAATTATTTCATTTTTTTTTATTTTCAAGAAAGAAGAAAAGAGAGAGAGAGAGAGAGAGAGAGGGAGGGAGAGAGGGAGGGAGGGAGGGAATGGAAATACCAGAGCCTCTAGCTGCTGCAAACAAACCCCGGATGAATGCACCACTGTGTGTATCTGGCTTTACATGGGTACTGAGGACTTGAACCTGAGTCATTAGGCTTTACAGGCAAGTGCCTTTAACACTGAGCCATTGCTCCAGCCTGCCAGTAAGTTTAATTAATGATACTTTACTACTTTTATTTCAATAATATGCAAATATGATTAAATAATACAAAATACCATGAAAAACTATCAACAAAATATTTTATTACTGGGCTGGAGCGATGGCTCAGTGGTTAAGGAGCTTGCCTGCAAAGCCCAAGAACCTGAGTTTAATTCCCTGGTACCTATATGACACCACATGTACAAAGGTGGCGTATGCATCTGGAGTTCATTTGCGGTGGCTAGAGGCCCTGGCACATCCATTTTCTCTATCTGCCTCTCCTCTCTCTCAAATAAATAAATAAAAATAAAAATAAAAATTAATATTTGATTATTAGATATAGCTTCTTAGTGTATTCTCACATATTTCAAAATTCTGTCAAATGAGAAATTGATTCCAAAAGATAATTTTGTTTATTTATTCTTGTTTTCATTAAGAATTGACTATGGAGAGAGATTAATAACAGCACTGACTTAGACAACACACATCTGGGGTCATATGTTGGTACCAACCTCCCTCCTAGCCTTGGACACTTGTGACTGAGTGCTTAGGCTGTTGTTTCTGTATGAAACTCTCAAAGCTCGCAAGAGAAATGCTTTCTTTTCTCTCTCCAGCCTCCAGCCCTAGCATTCTCCTATAAATCTGATTTTAGCTGGGTGTGGTGGTACATGCTTTTAATTCCAGCACTTGGGAGGCAGAGGTAGGAGGATCGCCATGAGTTTGAGGCCACCCTGACACTACATAGTGACTTCCAGGTCAGCCTGGGCTACAGGGAGACCCTACCTCGGAAGACAAAAAAAAAAAAAAAAAAAAAAACACCTTCTTTTCCGTCCCATGAGAAAGAGCATGAACCTAGTGAAAGCAGAGTTGTCAGCTTTACTCTGCACATTACTGACCCTCTACTTCAGGTCATTTTGCTTTACTTGCCATGGGGGAACACATGGCAATGTTTACAGACATCTTTTGGCTCTTACCACTAAGATGCTATTGGCATTTAGGTGTTCATGCAGAGACACTGCTAAGTCTCTCACAACACACAGAACAGCTTCCACAGCAACAGATTTTCTGGTTCAAAATGTCAGTAGTGCTAAGGCTGAGAATAGGTACTCTAGCTCCCAAAAGTCAAGTGGAATGAAGTCTCCAGTCTTTTCAGCTGGAAGGCTGCTTTTCATCTGATTGAGGTTTCTTCTTTATTTGGCACTTGTTAGGGTCTCTTTAGCAATAATTTTCTTTTAGTCTGTTTCATGAGTCATATTCTTCTCCTTTTTTTTTTTCTTTTTCTTTTTTTGGTTTTTCGAGGTAGGGTCTTGCTCTAGCCCAGGCTGACCTGGAATTCATTGCACGGTCTCAGGGTGGCCTTGAACTCACGGCGATCCTCTTACCTCTGTCTCCAGAGTGCTGGGATTAAAATGTGTGCCACCAGGCCCAGCATGAGTGATAGTCTTTATAATATACTGAATATTAAACTCCACAAAATATAATTTAAAAATTCCTCATATTATCCAGGTGTGGTGGCGCACACCTATCTGGAGGACATGGTGGTACATGTCTTTAATCCCAGATATTGGGAGGCAGAGGTAGGAGGACTGCCATGAGTTCAAGGCTACCCTGACACTACATAGTGAATTCCAGGTCAGCCTGGGCTACAGTGAGACCCTACTTCAAAAAAATTAAAAAAAAAATCCTCATATAGCCAGGTGTGGTGGTGCACACCTTAAATCCCAACACTTGGGAGGAGGATTGCTGTGAGTTTGAGGCCACCTGAAGACTATATAATGAATTCCAGGTCAGCCTGGGCTACAGGCCAAATGCACAAGGTAATGCATATGTTTGAAGTTCATTTACAGTTGCTGGAGGCCCTGGCACATCCATTCTCTCTCTCTCTCTCTATTTCGCCTGTCTCTCTCAAATAAATAAATAAATAAATAATTAAATAAATAAATGTTATGAGAAAACATGTGCAGCAGATAAATGAATGAGGGAGATTTGTCTTAATAGTTGTGGAAGAAGGCTCTCTTTAAGGAAGCAATGACCAAGCTGGTATCTGAAGGATGTTGATTAAAGTTGGTCTCATAGAAATCAAGAGGAAGCAAGCTAGATTGAAGGAAGCACAGGCTGAGACCCAACGGAAAGAAGAGAATGTGGTGAGTGTATGGACTCTAGGAAGGCCACTAACAAAGACGCTCTGCCAGGAACAGAGGAGTGCTCCTACCTTGATGCCAATGTGTCACATGGTGATCCTTTTCTCTTATGTGAGTCTGGGTTCGCAGGGTCGGAAGAACTGTCCCCAAGGCCACTCATGTTGAAAATCTTCACACCTAAACCGTAAGGGTAAGAATAAGAAATCCATCTTATAACCTTTCCAACCACATAAGGAAAGAGCAGCCCCTGTATTTCTAATTTAACCATCATAAAACATGGCCAAAACTTCTAAACAATGAATGAATAGGTGATTCAACCAGCATAAAAGCAAGAACATCTATACAAAACCACAAGGGTCATCAGCAACTTGTTGTTTGCTTTCTTCTAAATCAGTAAAATCAAATTAAGAATCCACTTTGAAATTGTTAGGATCAGTTAGATAAAAATATTGTTAGAATAGATATGAAGATTGTTATCACAAAGGAAAAACTTTCATGTGTAAATGAAACAACTAAATACATAAATAGGATCAGAAAAATTATTTCTTAAATTTATTATTTAGACCTTACTTTACAAAAATATTCTAAGCAAATTTACTCAAGCTTGGAATTTCATATTGACAGAAAAATAAATAATACACATAAAATTAAAGCAATAGACCAAATTTTGATTTTGAGTTGTACTTTTCCATTTTGATTCCATATTTCTAATGTGTGTTTATATGGTCAGGCAACAAAGGTCAAATGTTTAGTCTATGTAAGGATCTTGGTATAGATGCCAGAAAACACAAAGTCATTCCCCTAGCACAACAGCCAGGTCTTTCACATCTGCCCACTTGTAAAGGCATTTGAAAGATCCCTTCTGAGCCAGGCATGGTGGCGCACATCTTTAATCCCAACACTGAGGAGGCAGAGGTAGGAGGATTGCTGAGTTTGAGGCCAGCCTGAAACTATATAGTAAACTCCAGGTCAACCTGGGCTACAGCGATATCCTACTTCACAAAAAAAAAAAAAAAAAAAAAAAAAAAAGCCCTTCTAGTCTGTCCATGAACCAGTCTCTGCAAAATCCCCAAGGAAACTAATACTAATCCTAACATTACCATCATCACTACTTTTTGGATTTCTCTTCAACTCACTCCATCCACCCTCACAAAAGGAGGAAAAATTCTTACTAACTAAATGGGATGACTTTTACCTTTTCTTTATATTCCAAGTTAGTAAACAACTATATCACTATATGTTGGCAGTCATGTTGGTAATACTTAATATAAAAAATTGCTAATCTATGAGCATCTTTCACACAGCCTTCATAAATTTAGTTTATCTTTTCTCTAGTTCTAAGTTTCAAGGGATGAAGAGATTGCATAGTGGTTAAGATGCTTGCCTGTAAAGCCAAAGGACCCAGGTTTGATTCCCCAGTACCCACGTAAAGCCACATGCACAAGGTGGCCCATACATCTGGAGTTCTTTTGCAGTGACTAGAGGCCCTGATGCGTCCATTCTCTATCTGTCCCCTTTTTTCTCTCTCTCTCTCTCAAATAAATAAATAAATATGTTAAAACTTAGTTTCTAGATCTTTTCTAAAGACCAAAGACTGTCATAGTCTTTTCAGTATACAAATAATCCCTAATATTTTAATAATAACCTTATTACTTCATGCAGCCAAAAGGTACGTGTCTAATTTCTCCATATTACAAGTCTAATTTAGGAAAACATCCAATTTCAAGGATTAAAATATTTTTTTTTTTTTTGAGATAGAGTCTTGCTCTAGCCCAGGCTGACCTACAATTCACTATGTATAGTCTCAGGATGGCCTTGAACTCTTGGTGATATTCCTTCCTCAGCCTCCTGAGTGCTGGGATTAAAGGTGTGCACCACCATGCCTGGCTAAAAATCTTTTATTTTTCTTAATTAAAAAAACTTTATATGTGTCTGTATGGGAAGGGATATGTGTGGAGCCCGTCATTTCTCTCCCTTTTGAGAAAAGATCATTCTTGTTTTTACCACTGGATAAGCCGTCTAGCTGTCAAGCGAGCTTCAAAACACACACACACACACACCATTATGCATGTAGCTTTATGTAACAGGGAATCAAACTTGGGTCAGCAGACTTGCAAGAAAGCACCTTTAATTGCTAATCTAACCCCTAATTTTTTTTTTTTTTTTTTTTTTGGTTTTTCGAGGTAGGGTCTCACTCTAGCCCAGGCTGACCTGGGATTCACTATGGAGTCTCAGGGTGGCCTTGAACTCATGGCGATCCTCCTACCTCTGCCTCTGGAGTGCTGGGATAAAAGGTGTGCACCACCACGCCCGGCTCCTAAAATTTTTTTAAAGACAGGATTTGTTAGGAAGATTGTGTTGACATGGAACTACTAACTACCCAGATTGGCCTAGATTGGCCTCAAATCCCCACTCTTGAAAGTTTTTTGTTGTTGTTTTGTTTTGTTTTGAAGGTAGGGTTTCCCTCTAGCTCAGGCTGACCTGGAATTCACTATGTAGTCTCAGCGTGGCCTAGAAATCATTGCTATCCTCTGACCTTTGCCTCCAAGTGCTGGGATTAAAGGCATGTGCCATCACGTCTGGCTCTTGCAATTATCTATTATTATCATTTTTTTGGCTCATTTTTCATTTCTAAGTGGCATCCCTGTCTTGCCAATTCTTCTTTAACATGAAATTTTATACCATCTTTTTCAGGTTCAGATACAGTTATGATCCTAGCTTGAGCCCAAATATCTTATGTTGGATTAATGTAAGATCTTGTTATCTTGCTTCTCATTTCCAGCCATTCTCAATTCTAATCTGTTCTGTAAACAGCAGCAAAAGCATTTCTGCTCAAATGTCATTTTCAAGATACCATTTTCCAATGAAAATCAAATGGTTAACCCTACCAGAGCATGGAAACAAAAGTTTTAGGGGCAGAAAGACCCTGTTTAAGTTCCAGTTTAGTCCTTACCTGCCTATCCATGATTAAAGTACATTATCTATTTAAACACATTTCCTCCTCTAGTATTTTTTGTACTTTGGGTCCTTCTAGCCTTGTCATGTATCCCACATGAAAGCAAACATCAGATCTGTCCATTTTTATTTCCTACAGTCATTCCTTCTTTTTTTCCTTTGCCAACTTCTAAAGAATTCAAGATCTAATCACCTGATCTGATCATATCGATCTCTTGCTTTTTTTTTTTTTTTTTTTTTTTTTTTTGGTTTTTCAAGGTAGGGTTTTCGCTCTAGCCCACGCTGACCTGGAATTCATTATGTAGTCTCAGGGTGACCTCGAACTCATGGTGATCGTTTTTCTACCTCTGCCTTCTGAGACTAAAGGCATGTACCACCTCACCCAGCTCAAGATCATATCAATCTCTTGCTTAAAGCTCTTCACTAAATTCTTATCACCCACAGGTTATCCAGCTTCCTTCACATAATATACGAAGTTTATATTGCTCTTACCTATTATGTGAATGCATCATAGAATTTGACAAATAACTAACTAAATGCCTGCTCAATTAAGTGCTTACAGGTTTTATAAATAGCATTACATAGCATGTATATATAAGTCACATAGAAATGAATTATGCAATATGTAAAAATCTACATATATATTATATATGTTTGTTTTAGTTTCAACTCCAATAAAAGAATTAAAAAAATAAAATTCTTGGTATATGCCATGTTCCCAGCAAAGGTAAACATTAGGTATAAAACCCTTAAGTTGACATTAGTGTGTGTGCAGCCCAATTAATGTGAGCACAAGTGTTTATTGAGCTCTGAATAAACAAATGCCAACCTTTCTTCTAGATCCTGCAGATCCAGCTATGCATAAGATTTACAAAATCATTGCCTTCCTAGAGTTTCATTTTGTTTTGAGAGAGAGAGAAATGATACATAAAATTAACAAGTAAAGTATACAAGGCAGTTAAGAAAGATGACCTATGACGGGCTGGAAAGATGGCTCACCGGCTGAAAGCAGCATGACCTATGAGAAAGACTGCAGGGAGGTTAGGAAGCCATCCATGAGAAGGAGACATGGGAAAGAATGCACCTGACAGGGGAAAGGTAAAGTGCCTTAAAGCACAACTCTTTGACAAACGTGAATGAGGTGACTATAGCTAGAATGGGGCTGTGGAGGAGTAGGCAATGAAGTCAGAGAGAGAAGAGGAGGAAGCTACAGATAAGGCCTCATAGAAGATGTGAAAAAAAAATGACATTAGTCTTGTTAGCATGCATTCTGAAACTGAAACTCAAAATAAGAGTATCAACTAAGAGGGCGGAAGAGATGCTCAGCAGTTAAGGCGCTTGCTTGCAAAGGCTAATGACCCAGGTTTAATTCCCTAGTACCCATGTAAAACCAGATGCACAAACTGGTGCATGCACCTGGAGTTTATTTACAGTGGCTAGAGGCCCTGGTGTACTCATTCTCTCCCTCCTTGCAAATAAATAAATAAAATACAAAATAAAAAGAGAATTTAACTATGGGCTGGAGAGATGGCTCAGCATTTAAGGCACTTGCCAGCAAAGCCTAATGATCTGGGTTATATTTCCCATGTAAAGCTGGATGCACAAAGTGGTGCACACGTCTGGAATTCATTTGCAGTGGCTAGAGGCCTTGGCATGCCCATTCCCTGTTTGTCTGTCTCTGTATCACTCTCTGCTTACAAATAAATAATAAATAAATAAATAAACAAATAAAGATTTTTATTTGTTTGTTTTTCTTCACTCTAGCTCAGGCTGACCTGGAATTCACTATGTAGTCTCGGGGTGGCCTCAAACTCATGGCAATCCTACCTCTGCCTCCCAAGTGCTGGGATTAAAGGCATATGCCTGGCTAATAAAGATATATATATATATTTTAAAGTGGCTAACATATTTTACTAATTCTCTTGAGATTTTTTTAAAATATATTTTTAAATATATATATTTTTAATTAATTGATTAATTAATTAATTTGAGAGCGACAGACAGAGAGAGAAGAGGCAGACAGAGAGAGAAAGAGGCAGAGAGAGAGAGAGAGAGAGAGAGAGAGAGAGAATGGGCGCTCCAGGGCCTCCAGCCACTGCAAATGAACTCCAGACGTGTGCGCCCCCTTGTGCATCTGGCTGATGTGGGTCCTGGGGAATCGAGCCTTGAACCGGGGTCCTCAGGCTTCACAGGCAAGCACTTAACCACTAAGCCATCTCTCCAGTCCTTAAATATTTTATTTATTTAGTTAAAAGCAGATATACATACAGACAGGGAGAGAGAGAAGAGAGAATATGGGCATGCCAGGACCTCTAGCCACTGCAAACCAACTCCAGATGTATGTGCTACTTTGTACATTTGGCTTTATGTGGGTACTGGGGAATTGAACCTGGGCTATTAGGCTTTGTAGGCAAGTGTCTTAACTGCTGAGCCATCTCTTCAGCCCTCATTTAAGATTTTAAAAGTATACTTAAGGTTTTAGTGGTTAGATATTCTTAGAACATTTTTATAAAGCTTTAAAATTGTTCCCTATAATTGGGAAACATGAACTATCTCATAATCCTTTTTTTTCTCCTACTTTCTTTCTTTATTTTTACAGAGAGTGACAGAGAGAGGGAGAGAGAGAATTGGTGTGCCAGGGCCTCAGCAACTGAAAACTCCAGGCGCTTGTGCCAACTAGTGGGCATGTGCTACCTTGCGCCTGCCTCACCTTTGTGCATCTGGATTATGTGGGATCTGGAGAGTTGTACATGGGTCCTTAGGCTTTTCAGGCAAGTGCCTTAACTGCTAAGCCATCTCTCTAGCCCTCTCCTACTTTCAAAAGAAACTAAAACCTTTAACCTGGCTGGGTGTGGTGGCATACAACTTTAATTCTAGGACTTGGGAGGCTGAGGTAGTAGAATAATCTTGAATTCCAGGTTAGCCTTGGCTAGAGTGATACAAAGCAAAAACAAACAAACAAAAATAAACCAAAACTGCCTTCTTGGTCTAGAAAGAGACTAACTTCTAATTTCGAGAAGGCAAAGATCTACTATTTTGAAAAACAACCTGCAGTATTTCACAGTATTAAAGAGATATAAAGCCACCTTTCAGTTGTAGAATCAAAATAATCTCATCTCAGACTGGGTAATTTTGAGCAACAAAGAAATTTGGATCTAGCTGGTCATAGTGGCATACACCTTTAATCCCAGCACTCAGGAGGCAAAGGAAGGAGGATCTCTGTGAGTTCCAGGCTACCCTGAGACTATATAGTGAATTCCAGGTCAGCCTGGACTAGAGCAAGACACTACCTGGAAAAACCCAAAAAATAAATAAATTTGGATCTAAAACAAGATTCCTGTACCATGCTTTCCTAGCTGTAGTTAAACATTTGCTGAATTTTGTGATTCTGGAGCTAAGGAGATAGCAGACAATTTAACAGTAGCAAGCAAACTGACTGAACAATTGAAGAACCATTAGTCAAAGAACCATAGGGAACAGGGAACTATTTACCAATGGTATGATTCCTATTCTAACTGCTTTCTATTTCAAAAACATAATAAACAAAGCCGGGCATGGTGGTACACGCCTTTAATCCCAGCACTTGGGAAGCACAGGTAGGAGGATTGCCATTAGTTCAAGGATACCCTGAGACTACATAGTGAATTCCAGGTCAGCCTGAGCTAGAGTAAGACCCTACCTCGAAAAACCAAAGTCAAAAACAAAACAAACAAACAAACAAAAAAAAAAAACACCGACAAACTACTAGAGCTACTGCAAGTATGTGCAGTGGCTTTGTATTTGGTTGTTAGGGTATGTAAGTAAGGGTAATTAACAAAAGAAACTATTTGTATATTACTTTTTAAAAAGAGGTAAGATCTGGGCGTGGTGGTACACGCCTTTAATCCCAGCACTCAGGAGGCAGAGGTAGGATCGCCATGAGTTCGAGGCTACCTTGAGACGACATAATGAATTCCAGGTCAGCCTAGGGCTACAGTGACACCCTACCTTGAAAAACCAAAAATATAAAAATAAAAAAGGATTACATAATTTGAAAACATAGTACCAATTACTTAATAAACAACTCTAATAATATACTTGAAAGAGCTCAACAGGCAATCAGCGTAGGAAAGAATATGCATGATGAGGAGGTCACTCCCACATGGGCAATTCCCATACAAAAATGTGTCTCAAGCTGGAGGCCTCAGACACCTCGGCTTCTCTGTAAGAAGGGGTCAGTTTGGCTGTTTATACCACAAACATGTTTCTCATGTGGCTAGCAAGGATGGGGACTTTAGGATATTAATTGCCCATTCCATGGTTGAATAATTCAACTGTTGGGAATACTGTATTTTGTTTATCCATTCATTAGTTGATTTAAGTTATTCTTACTTTTGGGGTGTTTGGGGGTATTACCCACTTTTGGAGTGATGTTGCTATAAATGCTATACACAAACTTTTGTGAATGTAAGTTTTTTTTTGGGGGGGGGGTTGAGGTACAGTTTCACTCTAGCCTAGGCTGACCTAGAATTTACTCTCAGGGTGGCCTTGAACTCATGGTGATCCTCTTACCTCTACCTTCTGAGTGTTGGGAATAAAGGTGTGTGCCACCACACCTGGCTGAATATAAGTTTTTAATTCTTTTGAATATAAAACTGGGACTGGAACTACTATGTCAATATAACTAAATTTTTGAGGAAATGACAAATTGACGATGTCTTCATCTTTAATTCCCACCAACAATACATAAGGATTCTAGTTTTCCATAGCCTTGCCAAAAATAGTTCTTTTTTTTAAGGCTGGGCATGGTGGTGCAAGCCTTTAATTCCAGCACTTGAGAAGCTGAGATAGGAAGATCACTGTGAGTCTAAGGCCAGCCTAGAGCTACAAAGTGAGCTCCACGCAGTGAGACCTTACCTTTGGAAAAAACCAAAAAAGTTCTTTTCCCCCTTTGTAAAAGTTACTGTAGTGGGCATAAATACTATCCCATGGTTTTTTGCTTTTTTCACGGTAGCCCAGGTTGACCTGGAATTCAGCATGTACTCTCAGGCTGGCCCTGATCTCACAGAGATCCTCCTACTTATGGTATTTAAAATAAAAATATTTTAGGGGCTGAAGAGATGGCTTAGCGGTTAAGGCGTTTGCCTGCAAAGCCAAAGGACCTCAGTACCCACGTAAGCCAGATGCACAAGGTGGTACATGCGTCTGGAGTTTGTTTGCAGTGATTGAAGGCCCTGGCATGCCTATTCTCTCTCTCTCTCTCTCTCTCTGTGTGTCTCTCTCTCAAAATAAAATAAATAAATAATAAATATTTTTAAATATTTTATTTATTTATATGAAAGAGAAAGGGAAAGAGAATGGGCACACCAGGGCCTTTAGCCACTGCAAATGAACTCTAAGCACATGTGCCACTTTGTGCATCTGGCTTTATGTGGGTACTGGGAAATTGAACCTGGGTCCTTTGTAGTTAAGTGCCTTAAGCACTGAGCTATCTCTTCAGCTCTCATTATGGTTCTGACTTACATTTATTTCCTTAACTGCTAATGACTCTGAGCATCTTTTCATATACTTATTGACCACTGTATATCTTCTTCTTTTCTACTAAATATTTTAAAATGTATATAAAATATATATACATATATATTAATATTACATGGGGAGAGAATGCAGAGAGGGGGAGAGACAGAGAGAGAGAGAATGAATGAGAGTGAATATGGGTGCACCAGGGCCTCTAGCAACTGCAAACAAACTCCAGATGCATGTTCCACTTTGTGCATCTGACCTTATGTGGGTAGTGGGGAACTGAACTTGAATCATTAGGCTTTGCAGGTAAGAGCTTTAACTGCTTAGCTATCTCTCCAGCCCTTTAGTTTTAAATTTTATTTCAAACACACTGCTTGACTGCCAACTAAATTTTCTTGTCTTTTGTTTGTTAAAGACTCCACCCACCAAGTTGACAGCTTTTACTCTGCATGGTGACAGCTGTCTGTTCCTTTGAGGAAGTGGGGCAGACAGATGAAAGGGATTTATGAGTGTTGCTGTTCTATGTCTTAACCTTGGTAGTGTTTCCAACAAATCTGTTCAGCACATGATAACAAAAAAATTATATGCCTAAAATTTGTACTTTTTAGCTGAATGTTATAGCTCAGTTAAAAGTTATTAATGAACTCCACGAGAACAGCAACACACATACCCCCCCCCAAAAAAAAAAACAGCAACAATATGAAAATGCCCAAATGAACACTAGGTATACAGAGAATTACTTACTGAATTTATGTTGGAAAAAATATGAACCAAATCTATGGATAGTTTATCATAGCTTTTTGCTGCCACCATCATGCAGTAAGGACTTGAGACATAAGATCTGAAGCCTATAGTAGTTTCAAGTTACTGTAGAATGCTTCAAAAGTTTTTCTTCTCCTTCTCCTTCTTCTTCTTCTTTTCAACGTAGGGTCTCACTCTAGCCCAGGTTGATCTGGAATTCTCTATGTAGTCTCAAGGTGGCCTCAAACTCATGATGATAATCCTACCTCTGCCTTTTGAGTGCTGGGATTAAGGGCATGTGTCACCATGCCTGGCAGTTTTGTTGTTGTTGTTTTGCTTTTGAGGTAGGGTCTTGCTCTAGCCCAGGCTTACCTGGAATTCACTAGGTAGTCTCAGGGTGGCCTTGAACTCACGGAGTTTCCTCTACCTCTGCCTCCCACAGGCTGGGATTAAAGGTGTGCACCATCATTGCCCGGCCAGTAGTTGTTTTATAATTACTTTGAAGCTTCCTAGCCCAAATGTGTATTTCCATAAAAAAAAAAAATAAGGGCTGGAGGGATGGCTTAGCAGTTAAGGCGTTTGCCAACAAAGCCAAAGGACCCAGGTTCAATTCCTCGGTACCCATGTTAGCCAGACGCACAAGGGGGCACACATGTCTGGAGTTCATTTACAGTGACTGGAGGCCCTAGCGCACCCATTCTTTCTTTCTCTCTCAAATAAATAAATATAATAACAAAAAATAATACACAACAGACAATCATTGTCTCTGCACAATTTTATAGACAAAGATCTTCAAAAACAGAGCTCTAATTCCTACCTGGGAGACTTCTTTGTTCATAATGAGTTCTCAAAACAGGTATGGTCAAATTTAGTGTTCCAGAGGGCAGCTTCTGTGGGATGGAACAACGATGAGGTCCAGAGATGGTTCTAGTCTCTATGCTCTCAGGTCAATTAGATAAACAACTAAAACAAATGAGAAGAAGGAAGGCTAGATTGTCATTTAATTCTTCAAGAAATGAGAAAGCTCGTAAATGCTAGTAAATAAAATAAAACAAAACTTTTAAGGTCAAATGTAAAAATATCTCCAAAACACAATGGATAATCTGAATTTACAGTGAAAGTCCTATCTAGTGATTTTTCTTGAGGCTGCTTGTTGTTTAAGTCATGCATAATTACATTCTGCTCTGAAACTTCTGAAACATGCACATGTCTTTTTAAAACTGTTTCTGGCTGTATTTATCTGCTTATCCTTCTCATTACCTATAAACTCATTTTTCATGTTTTCAACCACCATTTGATTCTTTAAATTTATAAATTTATGGAATATTTCTATTAAAATTTAATTATTTTTTGTGGCAGGGTCTCACTATAGCCCAGGCTGACATGGATTTCACTGTAATCTCAGGGTGGCCTTGAACTCATGGAAATGCTCCTACCTCCGACTCCCAAGTACTGGGTTTATTAAAGGCAGGCGCCACTATGCCCAGCAACTTTTAACATTTTTATTGAAAAAGTTTATATACTTGCATACTCATGATATTTAAAGTTAGTTGAGTCTGATTTCAGTACTGATACACAACACTGTATTAGACTGATGTGTCTGCAGATAACAGTTATACATTGTGGAGAGTCTGGTCCAGTACTGATGCACCGCACTTTATTAGACTGATGTGTCTGCAGATAACAGTTATACACTGTGGAGAGTCTGGTCCAGTACTGATACACTGCACTGTATTAGACTGACGTGTCTGCAGATAACAGTTATACACTGTGGATAAAATATCAAAAATAGCTGACCGCTTTGAGTTTGAGACCAGCCTGAGACTACAAAGTGAATTCCAGGTCATCCTGGACTAGAGGGACACCCTACCTTGAAAAACAACCAGCCAGCCAACCAACCAAACTGTTTGAAGACCTTGGAATGTGATCAAAGAAGGCTCAAATTTTAGGAAATATGATTGTTCAGAGAAGGGAACCACAATGGAGGAAATGTAAGCTTGTAAAACTTTCTGCTAAGGGTAATCTTTTCAATACTTCCCTTAAAAACTGGGGGAAGCCAGGCGTAGTGGTGCACGCCTTTAATCCCAGCACCTGGGAGGCAGAGGTAGGAGGATCGCCATGAGTTCAAGACCACCCTGAGATTACATAGTTAATTCCAGGTCAGCCTGGCCCAGAATGAGACCCTACCTCAAAAAAAAAAAAAAAAAAACCAACCAACCAAACAAACAAACAAAAAAAAAAAAAACTGGGAGGAAAAATCACCATCTAGTAGGCTTTAGACATCATGAATCAAATCAAAACTAATATAAATTGACTGAAACAATTATCTAGACCTTGGGTTCTTAAAACTGTGGGTTGTAACTTGCCATGTAACTGAATGTGGGGGGGGGGGTTGCAAAAAATTTGGCAACTAGCCCGCTGTGGTGACGTACGCCTTTAATCCTAGCACTTGGGAGGCAGAGGTAGGAGGATAGTCATGAGTTCGAGGCCACCCTGAGACTACATAGTGAATTCAAGGTCAGACTGGGCTAGATTGAGACCCTACCTCAAAAAGCAAAGCAAAGAAAGGAAAAGAACCCTAATAATTGGCCATTGGCATTATGTGAAATTAAAAAGCTTCTGCACAGCCAAGGAAGAGAGAGACTTTGCATTGGGAGAAACACCTTTGCCATCTGATAGAGTTTGTATTTAGAATACATAAAAACTGTAAAAACTAAACACCAATAAATAAAAAATAAGCCGGGCGTGGTGGCACACACCTTTAATCCCAGCACTCGGGAGGCAGAGGTAGGAGGATCGCCATGAGTTCGAGGCCACCTTGAGACTACATAGTGAATTCCAGGTCAGCCTGGGCTAGAGTGAGACCCTACCTTGAAAAACTCTCTCTCTATATATATATACAATAAAAATAAAATAAAATAAAATCTTCTAATCACACACACACACACACACACACACACACACACACAGAATACAGGTTCAACTCCCCAGGAACCACATAAGCCAAATGCACAAGGTAATACATGTGTCTGGAGTTTGTTTGCAGTGGCTGGAGATCCTGGTGCACCCATTCCCTCCCCTTCTCTCTCTAAAATAAATAAATAAAAATAAAATATTAAGGGTCGAAGAGATGGCTTAGCAGTTAAGGTATTTGCCTGTAAAGCCAAAGGACCCAGGTTCAATTCTCCAGGATCTACGTAAGCTAGATGTACAAGGTAACGCATGCATCTGGAGTTTGTTTACAGTAGCTGGAGGTCCTGGCATGCCCAATCTCTCTCTCTAACTCTCTCTAAAATAAATAAATAAATAAAAATAAAATATTAAAAGAAATAATTTTTTTCAAAAAAGAAACTGTAGCTCAATGTTTTTTTCAGTAAGGAATTTAGAAAAAACCTCTCAAACCTCTAAGGACAGTAGATCCTCTTAGCCAGGTATTTAACTGTAAAGTATTATAGAAGTAATTAGCTATTAACAACACTTAAAATATCAAACTTACACATTATTTTGGTAAAATTATTACAGACTCGCCAGTAAAAGCTATCTTTATAACATGACTTGATCTACCTGTTTATTTTTGTGTACTATGTGGGGTGTCCATATGCATAGTGTGTACATAGGTGTATGTAGATGCATGTGCTCCTTGTGCACAAGAGAGGCTAGATGACTTTATTGCTCTTTTGGTTTCCTTCAGGCAAAGTCTTGTATTGAACTTACAACTGTTCTATTTTGGTCGGCCTTTTTGACCAGAGAAGCCTAGCAATTCTCCTGTCTCTGAGACCCACAGAACAGAGGCTATAGGTGAGTATGGCCATGCCCAACTTTAAAATTTATTATTTTCTTTTTTTGGGGGGGGGTAGAGGGGTTTTTGAGGTAGGGTCCTACTCTAGCTCACACTGACCTGGAATTCACTATGTAGTCTCAGGCTGGCCTTGAACTCACAGCAATCCTTCTACTTCTGCCTCCTAAGTGCTGGGATTAAAGGTGTACACCACCAGACCTGGCTTATTTTTTTTTTTTTCAAGGCAGAATGTCGCTCTAGCCCAGGCTGACTTGGCACTCGCTCTGTAGTCCCAGGCTGGCTTTGAACTCACAGTGATCCTTCTACCTCTGTCTCTCGAGTGCTAGGATTAAAGGTGTGTGCCACCACACCCTGGATACATTTTATTTGATTATATATATGTATATCTATACGTATGTGCAGGAGTGCGTGTATAAGTGTGTGTGGAGACCAGAGCACAATCTTGGGATGTTTGCTCTCTTATTATTGCTTGAGACAAGGTTTCCTATGTTGTTTTTGCCTCTTCATGTGTGCCAGTCTACCCGGATGAGTTTCTGAGTTTTCAGATTCTCCTGGCTCTGTCATCCATTGACATAGGCATGCTGGGATTACAGATGTATGCACCACTATACATCTGGCTTTACATGGGTGCTGGCAAAAGGAACCCTAACCAGCAGGCTTACAAGCAAGCACCTTTCACTGCTAAGCCACTCTCCAGTCCAAGCACCTAGCCTGGGTGCTGGGTATCGACTTCATGTGGTCTTAGGGCCGCTCAGGCCTTCATGCTTGTGCAACAAGTGTTCTTACCTACTGAAGCATTTCCCTAGCCAGAGAGAGAGAGAGACAGAGAGGCAGACAGAGATAGAGAATGAGTGTTCCAGGGCCTCTAACCACTGCAAAAAAAAACCCTCCAGACCCATGTGCCACCCTGTGCATCTGGCTTTTATGGGTACTGGAGAATTAAACCCTGGTTGTTAGGCTCTGCAGGCAAGTGCCTTAACTGCTGAGCGAGCTTTCCAGCCCAGGATATTTTTAGTTTGTTTGTTTTTTGCTCACAGTGATCCTTCTACCTCTGCCTCCCCCAACTGCTTGGATTAAAGGTGTGCACCACCCTGCCCGGCCTTTTAAAAATATTGAAAGAGGCAGACATGCCGGGTGTGGTGGCGCACGCCTTTAATCCCAGCACTCGGGAGGCAGAGGTAGGAGGATCGCCATGAGTTCGAGGCCACCCTGAGACTCCATAGTGAATTCCAGGTCAGCCTGGGCTAGAGTGAGACCCTACCTTGAAAAACAAACAAAAAAAAAAAAAAAAAAAGAAAGAGGCAGACACAGCAACAGATAAGACAGAGAGACAGAGAGAAAGAGAAAGAGAAAGAGAAAGAGAAAGAGAAAGAGAAAGAGAAAGAGAAAGAGAAAGAGAAAGAGAAAGAGAAAGAGAAAGAGAAAGAGAAAGAGACTGTATGGGTGCACCAGGGCCTCTTGCCACTGCAAATGAACTACAGATGCATGTGCCACTGTGCATCTGGCTTTACACGGTTACTAGGGAATCAAATCCAGTCCCTTAGTCTTTTTGAGCAAGTACTTTAATTACTGAGCCATCTCCCAGCCCTATACTTTTTTTTTAAGTTCACAAATATGCTAATTTATTAAATACCCAATCCTAAATATTCTAAAACACACATTGCAAACATACAGATATCTACTCTCTCCACATGTCAGCGCCCATTCATAGCATGGTTTGGAAGTAGGGAGAATAAATTCCCCTTAAACTGCAAGTCAGTAGGTGTTTCTTTACAGTTAACTTTAGCAAAATTCATACAAAGTAGTAATTAACAATGATCTTCTTTACTCATTAACTCACAAGGAAACACCTTCAAAACTGCATTTTGTTAAGTTTCTGTACTAAAATGTAGAAAAACTGAACTACACAAATATTGAAAAGTTAAAAATTCCTTAATTTTTTTATTCCTGGTACCACTACCACAAGTTACAGGGCAATATACCTGATGTAATGAAAGAAAAAGAAAGACAAAGCTACGACAGATGAAAGACCTCAGGAATGTACATCTAATTGACACTACATTGCATTTTATCAATAGCTGCACTTTTTGCAAACTGTGGCTATGACAGTCCTGAACAAGAAGGGTTTCCTGTTTAAGCTGCAGTAACTTTTCTGACTATAGATCATCGCTCCTTCTGTGGCAGATTTTTACAGTTCCTCTAATGCATTTGGGACGACTGTCTCAAAGTAACCTGCAGCTTTCCTGACAACTCCTCGCTCTCTCTCCTGCTAAGAACTGTAGCCCTTTTCTGCTGTTTTTAAAACCTTCTGCTACCATATCCACCACTTCCACCACCAGATCCATAACCACCACCATAGGGACTGCCAGAGCTTCTTCCACCAAAACTGCCCCCCTTCATGGGTCCATAATTTGACTGCTGTTGTCCACTATAATTTCCAAAATCATTGTAGTTCCCACCTCCACCATAGTTACCACCACCAAAATTTCCTCCTTCATTGTAACCATCATATCCTCCTCCTCCACCACATCCACCACCTTGGTTTCCATATCCTGGTCCACCACCACCACAGCCTCCTCTACTACTATAACCAGGACCACCACCGTAGTTGCCAACATCACCTCCAAATCCATTATAACCACCATCACCTCCACCATATCTCCCTCTGCTGCCACCACCTCCACCACCATAGCCACCTCCACCACCTCCAAAGTTTCCACCACGACCCATAAAGTTGCCAGATCCACCTCCACGACCTCTCTGTGACCCAGCCGACTGCATCTCTTGTTTAGAAAGGGCCTTTTTCACTTCACAATTATGCCCATTAATAGTGTGATATTTCTGAACAACAATTTTATCAACTGTATCATGATCATCGAAAGTTACAAAAGCAAATCCTCTCTTTTTTCCACTTTGCCTGTCTTCCATCACTTCTATGGTTTCAATTTTGCCATACTTTTCAAAGCAGTCTCTCAGATTATACTCTTCTGTGTCTTCTTTAATACCACCAACAAAAAATTTTCTTCACTGTCAAATGGGCACCAGGTTTTACAGAATCCTCTCTAGAAACAGCTCTCTTTGGTTCCACTACACGCCCATCAACCTTGTGTGGCCGAGCACACATTGCTGCATCCACCTCTTCAACACATGAGTAAGTCACAAAGCCAAAGCCTCTGGAACGCTTTGTTTGGGGGTCTCTCATGACCACACAATCTGTGAGTGTGCCCCATTTCTCAAAATGTTCTCTCAAACTGTCATCTGTAGTTTCAAAGCTCAGACCACCAATAAACAGCTTCCTCAACTGCTCTGGTTCTTTTGGATCATGGCTCTCCTCCCCCCAATGGCCGGAGTCAGGCTGGGGGTGACCGGGCGGCGGTTTTACCTCCATTTTGAGACCGGACTCGCCTCTTCCAACTCGAGTTCAATATGGGACCGAGAGGAAGAGGCGGGGCCAGCCGCCAGCCCTATACTTTTATTTTGTTTTCTGAGGCAGGGTCTGGCTCTAGCCCAGGTTAGCCTGGAATTAAGTGTCAGGCTGACCTTGAACTCGTAGTGATCTTCCAACCTCTTACCTTGGCCTCCCAAGTGCTGGGATTAAAGGTGTACACCACCATGACTGGCAGAAAGAGAGAGAATGGGTACACCAGGACCTCTAGTGACTGCAAAACAACTCCAGATGCATGCGCTACCTTGCTCACAAGACGAAGTGTACAATGTGTGAGGTTTTCTCCTCAGCTTTATGGATACCTTTACTATCATCCTAGTGTAAGGCACAAGAGGTTTCTCTTCAGTGGTGCTGATTTGCTGATATAACTATATCTGCTTTCTCAGCACCAGCCTGAATATTATCCTGTCTTGAGATTTTCTTCAACAAACATTAGTCCATTGCTTTTGAGATCAGCATCAGTCAAATTCTCAGGCCACAGGCAGAATGCACCCAGTTTCTCTGACAGCATGTAACAAGAACTTCTAGCTCAGTTCCTGATTTGAGTCCTTGTTCCCTTCTGAAACCTCATTAGCTGGACATCCAATGTGTTTCTCTCATCATTCTTACCTTGCAAGTTCCTACTACAATGGTCCATTAAGCTTTTCTTACAAAATTCAAGGGCTTTTTTAGCTCAAAGTCCCAATTTCTTCCACCTTCCTCCTATGAATCAATTCTAAAGACCTATAAACCACATGGTTATTAGGTTAATCACAGCAATAATCCCACTCTCAGTACCAAATTACTGTAGTGGTTTCTATTATTGTTGCTGTGATCAAATTCCCAGATAAAACAACTTGTGGAAGGAAAGATTTATTTTGGCTTACAGTCCAGCAAACTGGAGAAGGCATGACAGCAGAAGCTTGAGCTTGAGTCCAGTATGCCAGCCTGTGGCATGGTACCATCAACAGTAGAAGTGGGTCTTCCTACCTAAATTAAACTAATCAAGATAATCACTCACAGATATGCCTCGAGGCTTTGTTCCTGGGTGGTTCTAGATCCTGCAAGTTGACAATCAATATAAACTAGCACAACTGATGATTAATCTTGATTTTGAACTTCACTAGATTGAGAAGCCCCCAGGAGATTAATAAAGCATTCTTCTGGGTGTGTCTGTGGGGACATTTCCAGGGGATTAACTTTAGGGAAAGAAGATATCCTGAATGTGGGTCACAGCACCAATACACTGGGAGCTTGAATGGAATAAAAGGTTAAAGAGAAAGAAGCATGTTAGAAAAGATATTTTACCTCTCTGCATCCTGGCCGCCACAAGGGGAGCTTCTCAGTACCTCACCTCTGAACCATGATCCAAAACGGTTCTTTCATCCTTTAAGTTGTTTTAAGTATTGTTTTTTCCACAGCAATAAAAATCTAGTAATAGAGCAAGGTAATTTCTTATCTACCAGACTGGCAAAAAATTTAAAAGGCTGACAAACATCAGCATTAATAAAAGTCTAGAGAAATAAGCATTGTCCCCTATCATGATTTGGAATGTAAATTATCATAGTCTTTCTAGAACCTCTAAAATAATTAAAATGTACAACTGACCTGCTAAGAATGTCTTTATCATATAATCAAAAATGTCAAGGTCAAATTTCAGTATACTGACTATCCATACAATGGGCAGGTGGGACACCATACACCTCAAAAAGTCCAATTCAGGCTGGAGAGATGGCTTATTGGTTAAGCGCTTGCCTGTGAAGCCTAAGGACCCTGGTTTGAGGCTTGAGTTCCCCAGTACCCATGTAAGCCAGATGCACAAGGTGGTGCATGCATCTGGAGTTTGTTTGCAATGGCTGGAGGCCCTGGTGCGCCCATTCTCTCTCTCTCTCTCTCTGTCGCTCTCAAATAAATAAATAAAGAATTTTTTTAAGTCAAAGTGGGGCTGGGAAGATGGCTTAACAATTAAGGTGCTTGCTTGCAAAGCCCAAAGACCCAGGTTCAATACCCTGGTACCTATGTAAGCCAGATAGACAAGGTGGCACACATATCTGGAGTTTGTTTGTAGTGGCTGGAGGCCCTGGCACACCCAATCTTTCCCCCTCCTCCAAATAAGTAATTTTTTTAAAAGTCAAAGTGGCTAGGGATGTAGCTCAGTGGCTATGTGTTTGCCTAACCTGCATGAGGTCCTGGGCTGGATAAATAGCTAAGTGGTTAAAGGCACTTGCTCACAAAGCCTGCTGACTTGAGTCTGATTCCTCAGTACCTATGTGGATGCATAGAATGGCACATTCATCCGAAGTTCATTTGCAGTGGTAAGAGGACCTAGTGTTTGCTTGCTTACGCATACTTTTCTCTCCCTCTCTGACAATTAAAAAAAAAACCAAAGTTCACTTGCTGTACTACCTCCATTTCCTATGCTCATCACCCATTTTGCTTGATACTTAAATTGATACAGCTTTTAACCTTCTATGAGTGTCTAAACATTTTCCTGTCATAGTTAATGTGTCAAAACCCACATGAGAGCTGGGCGTGGTTAATGTGTCAAAAGCCACATGAGAGCTGGGCATGGTAGGGCATGCCCTTAATCTCAGCACTCAGGAGGCAGGGGTAGGAGGACTGCCATGAGTTCAAGGCCACCAAGGAAACCACAGAGTGAATTCTAGGTCAGCCTGAGCTAGAGTGAAACCCTACCTCAAAAAACAAAAACAAACAAACAAACAAACAACAACAACAAAAAAAAAACACCACATGAGGACTACCAGTGCCACTAGGACTATCACACACCTATCACCTTCAAAGGTAAAATTTCTAGCTTAGTTAATCAGAAGAAAGATGATAACATGAATAAAAGCTAGCCATTTCTTTTCAAGTATAATTTTACCATATTTTACTATCAACCAAGAGAGTGTACTTTCTCATTAAAATTTATCACACACATCTACTGTTATGCCCAGTTCTCGGCATCCCCAGTGACCACCAAGGAGAACCAAACACGCATGCAAGAGCAAGGAGCTTTATTTCGGGCTTAAGCTCGGTCTCTTGACTTCACCAACACAGTGGATCCGTACAAGAGCCCCGAGTAGTGGGAGGGTAAGGTTTTTATAGGGATTTGAACATAGAAGAAAGGGATGGGTACACGATTGGTTGATTTAAACAGTGTACTCTTCTGGTTGGTTTAGGATTTTGGCGGGCAAAGTTGGTGGGCTGGGGCTGGGGGAATTGAGCTTATCTTATGACTTCAGGAATGTATGGCATAGTCAGTTTCCAGTAACTGTTAAACCCACCCTTACCGGAGATCTTGCATAGTCAGTTTCCAGTAACTGTTAATCCCACCCTTACCGGAGATCTTGCCAGGAAACAGAAACTTAGGCCTACTGAGGACTCTGAAGCCTGTCATGGCGTCTATCTGGTTCCTGAGTCCTTCATTACCACTTATATAGATAGGCTTAGAAAGGACATGTATCTCTAAGTTTTTATAAACCAAATTTTATTGTGTGTGTGTGTGTGTGTGTGTGTGTTATGTGGTAAATATGAGTGTATGGTATATGCACATGTGTGGGCCTCATGCCTACATGTATGGAGGCCAGAGAAGGGCACTGGGTGTCCTCTTCTATTGCTCTTGCTTCTCATTTCCTTAAGGAAGGGTCTCTCACTGAACCTGAAGCATGCCACCACACCATGCTCAAATTTTTATATCTGAAAAGTAAGTAAATATACAAAACTCTTTAAGATGACAAAACCAAGAATTAAATATGCCCATGTTTTCCATATTTCCAAACAGGCTCCTTAATGATTAAAAACCTGAACATGAGCCAGGCATGGTGGTACACACCTTTAGTCCCAGCATTCAGGTAAAATGTGGCAGAGGTAAGAGGCTCATTATTGAGTTAGATGCCAGCCTGAGACTACACAGTGAATTCCAGTGGGAACTACAGCAAGACCCTACCTCCAAAAACAAAAAACCTGAACATAACATTTGTTGTAAACAAACCAAAAATTACATAAAATTTATTAACAGCCACAAAAACAGAAATTCTAAATTATTGCCAGTTTATTATAGCAAGATGGATAAGTATCCCCAAAAGGTGTATGTTTCTTAATCTTAGTCTTATTAATCTTGTTAATTAGGAATTTAAAGAATTTAGTGCAAAGAGTAAGAATTTTGTAGCCTGGGTATAAGGAATCAGCAGTAAGGTGCCAGAGAACAAGATGACAGCAGGGTGTTTTAGGGAAATTAGGGTCTGTGAAAAGGTGAAAAGTGGCAGTATAAAAAAGCACAGGAATGTCTGAGAATGAACAAAGACATTTGTTCACAGAAGGAACTGTCTGAATTTATAGAAACAATGAAATCTTTTGTCTTCATCTGCCAAAATTTCAGGAAGTCCACATTATAATGAAAATATGACTTTAGGGCTGGATACATGGCTTAACCATTAAGGCACTTGCCTGCAAAGCCAAAAGACACAGGTTCAATTCCCTAGCACACACATAAAGCCAGATGCACAGGGTAGCACATGTATCTGGAGTTTGTTTGCAATGGCAGGAGGCCCTGATATGTTCACTCTTTCTCTATCTGCCTCTTTTTCATTCTCTCAAATAAATAAACTATTAAAAAAAACCATGACTTTAGAACTTTGATCTTAATTTCTTTTTACTCGTTTTGTCTGGTATGTAAGAAGTTTTGAAGAGAATTTCAAGGACAGAGAAAGGTAGTCTAAGAACTAAAACCGATTTGTCATCAACCCCCCCCCAGTTATGTGATAAGATATACAGATTAGATGGACATGGTAGGTCACCCGTGTAATCTTGGTATTCAAGAAGCTCAGGCAGGACGACTGCTATAAGTCCCAGGTCAGACTGGGCTTCAAAGAGAAACACTATCTTGAAAACAAACAAAAACAAAACAACAACAAAAATTCACACACACACACACATGCTCATATGCACAGGCATATACACAGTGATTAAGCTGAATCACTGAGAAACAACATATTCAAATCAAGTAACCACTTAGAAAGTCTCAAGCTCTGGGTCTGGGTACATAGGACCCATTAATTGTGTTCTATGCTGAATTCACAGGCTAGATGGGAGCACTTAGAGAGCTGCCTTTTCAAATGAGAGGAGCGAGGAGGTCAGATCGAGTAGCAAAGACAGTATGAATGAATCAGTGAAAAGGCACCGCTACTACTTTTGTTAAAACTGAAAGTATATTTCTGCCGCTAATTTTGAGTTTCAGGCCATATTAAGATGTAGAACGGGGCTGGAAAGATGGCATAGCGGTTAAGGCACATGCCTGCAAAGACTAAGGACACATGTTCAATTCCCCATTACCCACATAAACCAGATTACACATGGTGGTGCATGCATCTGGAGTTCGTCTGCAATGGCTAGAGGCCCTAATGTGCCCATTCTCTCTCTCTCTCTCTCTGCCTCTTTCTGTCTGTCGCTCTCAAATAAATAAATAAAAATTTAAAAAAGCAAGTTAAAAAGAAAACAACTGAAAAAAACTAGTACAAAACATCTACTCTTTTCTATTTAACCGTCTGGAACACACCACTCTCTGAAACAGCAACAACAAAAAAACAATCTGCAAGTTTAATTATACTCTGGGACTATTAGCAAGACATGCTTCAATAAATACCTCTAACAGGACCTGCTGATAAAATAACTGACACTGAAACTGATGGGACTTCATTATTTTACTATTTGTTCTTATTAAATACAAAAGAAAACTAATTGTCCATGGAATAGAGCGGGGGGGGGGGGGGGTGGAAACCACCCAGCAAGAGCACAGTATGGAAAGGATGGATAAAGATTTGTAAAAGCCTGAGTTCAAGTCATATATTCTCCTTTTCTTGGCCTCCATTCCCTATCTTTCATCCCCTGACCAAATTGGGCACAGCTGTCATGTGTTATGGTAAAAACTGATGTGGGAACAGAGGTGTAACTCAATGGCAACACACTTGCCTAGTATTTACAAGGCCTTGGGTTCAGTCCCACAGTAGGGGAAACTGACTTACTAGGGTTAGGAAAATATATTAAATCTTGAATTGGCTAAATTCTAATTGGCTGAGAACCTGATTAACAAGGAAAAACATTCATACTATTGCTGGGTTTGGGACTTTAATATGTAGCCATTTCACTGGAAAGGATTAGCAAAGGAAGAGACATCAACTAGAATTTTTAAGAGCAATGCCGGCAGATGGGCAATGGAGGCAAGAGGGTTGCTATGGTAGAATTTCCTGGATATACTGAGCAGCAGGACTAAGCAGCAAATAGGAGAGAACAAGACATTGGACACGATCTGGGAGTGACAAAGAGAAGCCAAGTTGTATCAGCATGTAAAATTTATGAGATTTGTGTTTACCGTACAACTTTAGAGAACACAGGTAAATTAAAAGAATAAAATCAAAATCACCTGTAACTGTGCTACACTAATTAAAGTGATTATCTGCCTATGCACTCTAAAAATAAACATATATTTCAGTTTTAATAATTACAGATTCACAATACACACATTAATGAAATTATGTATAGGACTTTAGATCTGTTCCAATTTTTTTCTATGAAAAACAACACTGTAATGAGGCATCTTCTGGCCAGAATGTTGTTTACACTCCTGTGAAACACCAAGGTTCCTGGCATGAGGGACTCATTAATGTCATTTAGCCAAGCCTGGGCATATGGGAGATAACAGATGTCTGAGGGAAGACTAATGAATTCAATTATGTACACATTAATTATGAGGTGGCAACAGGACATCCAAGTAGATCTGTGCAGCTGACTTTTCAGGAAGTGGGATAAGGCACTTGGAATCAGTAATATACTGATGCAGCAGTGTAGTGTATGAGATGACCAGGGGAAATGTGAAAGGGGAGAATGCATTTTATGTACTCAAGAAACATAACAGTATTAAAGGGGGAAAAGCAACGATGCTCAAATAACAAATAAAAAAGGCAGGACATGAATAAAAGGTAAAAGGAAAGCCAGCAGAAGCTCAGAATGGAGAGATCACAATGTCTGGTTTAAAAATTTATTTGAGGGGACTGGGGAGATGGCTCACTGGTTAAAGATGCTTGCTTGCAAGGCCTGCTGGACTAGATTTAAGTCCCCACCTACTCATATAAAGCTGGACAGGCATTTGTTTGCAGCATCAAGAGACCCTGTCTCAGGATGGGATACCTTCCAGTGAGTTGTTGGCCAGGGAGGTCCTTGATGCCCCCAAAACATTACAGGCTATTGCCAGGTCTCTTGGTTTCACATCAGGAATATATGGAAGATCCTACTCCTGAAGACTCCACATACTTGGGCTGCAAGGTTACTAAGAAATCCAGCTGGAGCTGAGCTGGAAAACTCCTCCCTGTGGACCAGCTGGTTGAAAGCTGAAAAAACCATGCTGCATGCAGCCCTATGGGAGAGAGAAGTCATCAATGGTGATAAACACCAGTGGACATTGCAAGGCTTAAGAATGACCAGCTAGGCCAAATGTGCCAACTGATGCTATAGTGGCATGTCTGTTATGGGGGAAACCAACCACTCTCTAATTGGACTAGAGTTCTACTCCACAGGAGGGAATATATGCCTGGTACTGAAAACCTAGTCAAAAGCCTATGGTAGAGGAGGTCATGAGCCCTAGGGGAGTAACACCTGCTGTTATCTGACTAAATGTATATGTTATGATCACCAAACTGCCCTGTAAGAACTTTTCTTAATATTTATACCCATATACTAATGCTACTTTAATTTTTGGTTTGAGAGTCTTTCTTTTTAGGTGGTGGTGACAACTGGCTAAAAAGGCACCATAGTGCTAAGAAGTGACAGTGGAGAGCCGGGCGTGGTGGCGCACGCCTTTAATCCCAGCACTCGGGAGGCAGAGGTAGGAGGATCGCCGTGAGTTCAAGGCCACCCTGAGACTCCATAGTGAATTCCAGGTCAGCCTGGGCTAGAGTGAGACCCTACCTCGAAAAACCAAAAAAAAAAAAAAAAAAAAAAAAAAGAAGTGACAGTGGAATGTTCAGCACTGAGACATCTCTATTATACCTTCTTAGGCTCAGGGTCCACTGTGGAAGAGGTGGTGGAAAGAACACAAGAGCCAACAGAAGGATAGGACTGCTTACAATGCAATCTTTCCCTTACCCTTTTTATCCTCCGCTAAACCCTCAGGGAGATAAGAGCTTTAGTTCCCCAACAAATGCTCTCCTATCTTTCTAAATATCCACAGCAACCACTCTACTTTCTGAAATTCTAGTTGGGGACTATTCATGCAAAAAACCACAACATGAGGCTGGAGAGATGGCTTAGTGGTTAAGGCACTTTCTTGCGAAGCCTAAGGACCCAGGTTCAATTCCCCAGTATCCATATAGGCCAGATGCACAAGGTGGTGCATGTGCCTGGAATTTATTTGCAGTGGGTAGAGGCCCTAGTATACCCATTCTCTCTGTCTACCTCTTCCTCTCTCTACCCCCTCTCAAATAAATAAAATTAAAAACCAAACCATCATAACACTACTTATGTGTGGGTCTCATATGGATGTCCAAGTTGGTTGTAGGAGATCAAAAGTACATGCTGACATTGAGTCACATTCATCTACTTTGCAGGAACCTGCATGGCTACTACTTGCTGTAGGGTATCTTAAAGACCAGCTTCACCCTTTATTCCTACAAGATCTGATAGCATGTTACTTATTACACTTATGTATACTATCAATCTCTTCTTTCCTCTAGACTTCCTCTTTTTCTTTTCACAGTTTTGCCAAAAGAAGCTACCTTTCCTTTGTAATTTAGCACATTACCTTACTGGGCAAGGGCTCTAGAGATAGGTGGAAAGAAACCTGAACCACAAAACAACAACAAACTATGCCAAGTTAAAACTATGTAGTGAATGAGTCCCTTAACAAGTTTTATCATTTGTGAAGAAGGAAGAGATAAAGGAAAGCATACAAGCTGCAGACACAGCACAAGTGACATTCTCCCAAAGCACAAATTATCACTTCCACCCTCTGAAGACTATATATATAACATAATGCCATACATAGGGATGTATATTCCAAAAACATGCTATCTGCCAGAAAATTCAATGACCAAGAAAATAGTGTCTTTTAATTTTTCTTTAGAAAACCTCTTTAGTAAAGCCAAGCTCTTAATATTTCAACACTGTCTAATACAAAAGCATACTTTTCCCGTGGCCCTGATATTTTAATGAATCTTAGACAAATGGAACACCTTTTAGTAACAATGAGTTCCTCTCGGCTTTTACTCTGCTTCCTGTCTGAGCTTACTACCCTAATCTCTCATATGCTCATCTTCACTCTGGAAAATCATTCTTCATCTACCATGGTTTAGCTGAGCAACCCTTCTATATGCCCTCAAAGCACCCTTGGCTTAGCTCATTATAGCATCTAGCAAAGTAATTGTCCATGTGTCTGTCTAAACATATAGCTAAATGGACCATATACTCCTTAAGAGCAAAAAATCTGTTTTACCGTGAAGCTTAGATAGTGATTGGCACTAAACAGATTCTCAACAGAGGCAGCATTAGCCCCACAAGCACATCGACCAGCACCCATCACTGATCCACCCATACTGTCTGTGGTAATTTGAATGCAATAGCTTGAACATACAGTCCCATAGACTCTGGTGTTTTATTAAAATTGAACTTGCAGGCAGAACTCTATGAGAGGGGGGCGGGCCACTGGGGGGGGGGGCAGATCTTGGGGTCCAGACCTAAGATGTGTAAGTGCAGTTTGAGTTCTGATTGTTGGTGCTTGCTGGCACGTTGGTGATGTCTCTCTGCTTGGAGCTATGGAACTAAGTCAGCTTCTTTTGCCATAGATACCGTTTCCCCTGGAATTTGTAAGCCTGAAATAAACTCTTTCCTTCTATAAGCTACTTCTAGTCTGCTGTTTGTCCAGCAACACAAAGCTGACTGCAACACCACTTGCACTAAACCTCATTAGTCTCTGCTGTCTGGAAGGCAAGAAAACTTCCCTGGAGGATCCTTTGAGTCCTGATACAAATGGTCTACAGTATGCTAAGGCAGGCAGACACAGACAGACAGACAGATAGACACACACACACACACACACACACAGAGAGTTGTCAACAAAAGGTTATTTTTGTTTAAATTATTTATTTATTTATTTGAGAGTGATGGACAGAGAGAGAGAAAGAGGCAGAGAGAGAGAGAAAGAGAATGGGTGTGCCAGGGCCTCCAGCCACTGCAAACAAACTCCAGACGCGTATGCCCCCCTGTGCATCTGGCTAATGTGGGTCCTGGGGAGTCAAGCCTCGAACCAGGGTCCTTAGGCTTCATAGGCAAGTGCTTAACCACTAAGCCATCTCTCCAGCCCAAAGGTTTTTTTGTTTGCTTGTTTTTTAAGTAAGTCCTAAAAAATTATCAGGAATGTTGAATTTAACCAAATGTTTTACCAGTAACTTAAACTGATGCTTACTTGAACTTGCCCTCTGATCTGTTAGTTTTGCTATATATCTTATAATGCTAGTAATACTTTTGTTCCCAAACTTGGCTTTGCCTGAGCTCTATCAAACTTTTGTTCATCACTGTACCCATGTGAGTGTCTTTAACCATTTACACTTTCCAAATCTTTAGCTTATATTAGTGAAGGATGCCATGCTGTAATACTGTCTCAATGATTCCCAAACTTTCCCATGTCATAGCACCCTTAGGTCAAAGAAATACATAACTATATTTATTAGGCAGTTAAGTTCAAATAAATTAATATTTAAGCTAACAACTTACTAGCTGTTTGAAAAAAAATAGTACATAATTAAATGAAAAATGAACATTCTCTTTCAGCCAGGTGTCACGCATGCCTTTAATTCCAGCACTCAGGAAGCAGAGGTAGGAGAATCGCTGTGAATCTGAGGCCAACCTGAGACTACATAGTTAATTCCAGGTCATCCTGAGCTACAGCAAGACCCTACCTCAAAAAAATGAATGGAAGAAAGAACGAATGAACATTGTGTTGTTGGATAAAGCACTGGTTGTGTAAATATTAGTACCTGAGTTTGTACCTCCAGGACCCAAGTAAAAACTGGAAGCTGTGGCAAGTTTATGTAACCCTTGCATGCTGTCAGCAAGTTGGGAAGCAGAGACAGCAGAACTTCCTAGAAGTTTATGGATCAGTTAGTCTAGCAATGGCAGTGGTGAACAAGTAAAACAAGAAACCCTGCCTCAACTGAGATGGAAGGTGAGAGCTGACCCCTGAAAGTTGTCCTCTGACCTCCGCACGCACACCTTGGCATGTGTGCACCTGCACTCACATATATGTTCACACATACAAACACATATCAAAAATTTTTAAATGAATATTCTATTTTATTCAAACTTACTTGTAGATAATGGAATGTCTATACCCAAGAATAATGTATAAACTTGTCAAACCTTGAAATCACATTGCTGCCTTTATTTCCTGTTTCTGGTTGATTTTCACGTGATGCTTGCTCTTTATTACAACTGCCATTAACTCAGATTCACAGAGATAAAGTGGCATAAAAAGCACTATGAGATTTACTATTGTAACTGAAATAATGTATGTGTTCTCTGACAGATGTCAGTTACGAAGTGCTGTGTTTCCCTGAAATGGTAATGTGCCATGACACCCATGAGAATTCACTGTGGCATCCCAGGACAACTTGGAGCTTTAGTTTCAGAACAAGTTGGTTTTTCTGTTTTAAGAGCATACTGTTAGAATGCAAACAATGAAAGATACTGGACTTTGTTTTTCCTTTTAGTTTAACGATGGTTAAGAACCGCTATCAAGTCAAAAAGCTGACTGCTCCTTTATGTAAATAATTGAATACAACTTTATGTTTATCAAAGATAAGGTTGCAAACAGGGGCTAGAGAGATGGCATAGTGGTTAAGCGCTTGCCTGTGAAGCCTAAGGACCCTGGTTTGAGGATTGATTCCCCAGGACCCACGGAAGCCAGATGCACAATGTGGTGCATGCATCTAGAGTTCGTTTCTAGTGGCTGGAACCCCTGGCGTGCCCATTCTCTCTCTCTCTCTCTCTTTCTCTCTGTCTCTTTCTCTGTCTGTCTGTCACTCTCAAATAAATAAATAAAAGATAAGGTAGCAATCATAGTATGCATGCATTAATCTTAACTGTTAGTGTTGCCATTATTAAATGCTGGGCCTGATTGCAAGTCCTTCACATAAACTGTCATTTATATCTCACAATAACTATATAGCTACTGTTGTTTTAGAGATTAGCAAACTGAAGCCCAGAGAAATAAATTATCCAAATTTACATAGCTAGTAGGTTGCAATATTGACACATATCCAGTTGTCAAATTCCAAAAGAAATCATCATTACCCCATGTCTTCATGTACTCCAAATAATTCAGATTCACTTTACTGATTCCCAAAAGACAGCTAACATTGCACAATGTAGGATGTAAAATAAATTTGAGTTATTAAGTACATAATCATGTTGATTTTGTAAAGATATTGGGCTGGTAGGATAACAAGGGAGAAACAGCTTCAATTCCTAGGAAGATTTAAGTATAAATCTGTCCTTTCTGAGCTCTGACTCAGATAATTTTTCCTTTAGAGGGTTTTGAAGAAGTAAAATTAAAAAAAAGAACCAACAACTCTGCTGATACTGTATAGTTTTAGCCAGCCCAGTAAGATGGAGGTGTGAAAGAATGGTATGGAAGAAACAAAACTTGGCAAAAAGATAGAAAAAGAGAAACCAGGTAAGTTAGATGTGGTGGTGAATGCATGTAATGTATGTAATGCATGTAATCTGGGATCTCAGGAGATGGAGCAGGAAAACTGTAACTTCAAAGCTAGCCTGGGTTGCATAATGAATTCAAAGTGCATATATATGTAAGTAATAAGTATTACTGAACATACCATATATATAAAAATTTATATTTATGCTAATTTATGTTAATTAAATATATATCTATATATATGGTGTGTGTGTGTTCAGTAATACTTATTTTCAGAAACTAAAAGAACAATCACAAAATTCATAGAGGAAGAGCTTAGAAGATGAATGGTGAGTGGAGAGAGGCTTACACAGGGAGTTTCCCAATATTAGTGAAATTCCATTGTTTTGTTGGACATACATACTATATTGCTTGGTTCCTATTAACATACTAAACAATATGTCTGTATCGTCTATCTCTCAATCATGGTGCTGGGTATATAACCCAATCCCACTTGCATGTTAGGCAAGTGCTCTGCCACTGAACTACATATATTTAATGGAGGGCAATACATTTTATAAAATGGTTATGGAAATCAGAGAACACAATTTTATGAAATATGACTTAATTTTTCAAATAACCCTACTTAGTTTTTATTTATTAACCAAAAAATGTTATCTTTACTTGGGCTACATAGCAAGACTATTAATTACTGCCTATATGTAAAAGAATTTATAAAACAAAAAAGTTCCCCGAAACCATAGACTGTTACTAAAAAATTTCAGTGCCAGAGATAGGTTACTTTCCAGTGAGTTGTTGGCCAGGGAGGTTCCTGATGCCCCCAAAACATTAAAGGCCAATGATTGCCAAGGCTCTTGGTTTCCCTCCAGAATATGGTTAAGACCCTATTGTTGAAGACTCCACATGCTTGGGCTGTAGGTTACTGAAAAATCAAGCTGGAGCTAAGGTGAAAACCATCTCCCTGTAGAATAGCTGACAGAAAGCTGGAAAAAAAACTACACTGCATGTAGCCCTATGGGAGACAGAAGTCATCAGTGGTGATAAACAACAGTGGGCATTGCAAGCCTTAAGACTGGCCAGTCAAACCAAAGGAGCCAAAAGGTACAATAGTGGTATTTCTGTTATGGGGGAAACCAACTTCTCTCTAATTGGACTGGAGGTCCACTTCATGGGAGGGAATACATGCCTGGTACTGAAAACCTAGTCAAAAGCCTATGGTGGGGGAGATCATGAGCCCTAGAAGAGTAACAACTGCTGGTGTGTAGCTAAATGTATATATTATGCTCACCAAACTGCCCTGTAAGCACTTTTCTTAATGTTTGTACCATGTTAATGCTACTCTCACTTTTGGTTAGAGAAGCTTAATTTTCAGATGGCAATGACCTCTAGCATGACTCAGAAGGCACCACAGTGCTGAGAAAAAGTGACAAAGGAGTGCTCAGCACTGAAACATCTCTATCACACCCTCCAAAGCTCAGAGTCCATTGCAGAAGAGGTGGCAGGAAGAATGTAAGAGCCAAAGAAAGGGTAGGACTCCTTACAACATGCTCCTCCAGACACAAAATGGTCGGGATATCCATGACCTCACAGAGCCTGGTACAACCTACACAGGACCAGTATAATAGGAGGAAAAGAAGATTACATCAAAATAAAAGGGAGACTAATTGAGAGGGGCGGGGATATGATGGAAGGTGGATTTGTGAAGAGGAAAGTAGGGGAGGGAAGGGAATTATTGTCTAAAATTATGGAAGCTATCAAAAAAGTTTAAATTTTTTTTTTAAAGTTACCACTTGTGGTGGTTTGATCAAGGTTAAATGTGTAATGATGTGCTTGGCTAGAGATATTGGACTGAGTACAATTTATAATGTGTGATGGTTATAAATCTATGGGGCCAGGGTGGAATGTGGTGGTTTGAATACATGGCCCCAATATATTCAGTTTTTTTATTTGTTTGTAGTTTGCATCTGCAGCCACCTGGCTGGAGGCAATGTCACTGGGTGGATCTTAAGGTGTGGTGGTGGGTTTCAGATTTCAATCTAAAAGATATGCAAAGTGTGCCTAGCAGGGAGTTCCTGGAGTGTTCTGTGCTGTATGGCTTTTGGCTTGTACTTCTCTCTCTCTGTTTTGTCCCGTGAAGGCAGGCCAGTTTCTTCTGCCACTATGGAACTTCCCTGGATCTGTAAGCTTCAATAAATATCCCTTCCTCCATAACTGTGTCTGGTCTGAAAGTTCATCTCAGTAAACCTGAAGCTGTCTGCTACACCACTTAAGGGTTCATTTACTTGTTAATATTTATTTATTTGAGAGAAGGACAGAGAGAAAGAGAGAGAGAATGGACATACCAGAGCATCCTGCCACTGCAAATGAACTCCAGAATAATGTGCCATGTTGTGCACCTGGCTTTTCGAGGTACTGGGAAATTGAACCCAGGCCATCAGGCTTTGCAAGCAAGTGCCATTAACTGGTGAGACATCTCCGCAGCCCAAGGATTCGTTTATTTGTTGGTATTCTTCTCAAATAACATGATAAACCATCAAACAATATTTAATATTACAAATGACAGCTACACTGAAGTTTCAGTATTCTTAATGAGTCTGAGTTATAAGTGGCCATTTTGAAACATAATTAAAGGGTGAAGGCATATGTTATGGTTTGGATGTGAAATAAACCCTTCATATAATATATATGAACACCTGGTCTGCAGGTGGTGGCGCTGTTTGGGAGGCTGTTGGGATCCTTACCAGGTGAGGCCTCGCTGGAGGAAATGAGTCACTGTTAAGGATTAGAGACATGCCTGGTTCTGGACCAAGTTCCCTCCCTGTTGCTTGACTGTGGACATGAAAAGTAACCAGCCACATTACACTCACTCATGTTGCCACAGCCAACAGGACTTCCTGGCTTTGATGGGCTGCACGTATCCCCTAAACCATGAGCCAAAAGAAACCACTGCTCCCTTAAACTGTCTCCCCTTTCCACAGTACTGGGGATTGAACCCAGGATCTCCTGCATGGCAGGCAAGCACTCTGCCAATGAGTTGATATCTCAGCCTCCCTACTTTTTTTTTTTTTTCGAGGTAGGGTCTCACTCTAGCTCAGGCTGACCTGGAATTCACTATGCAGTCTCAGAGTGGCCTCAAACTCATGGTGATCCTCCTACCTCTGCCTCCCAAGTGCTGGGATTAAAGGCGTGCACCACCACGCCTGGCTTCAGGCCTTCTACTTTTTATCATGAGGTAGGCTAGCCTTGAACTTGCAATCCTCCTGCCTCAGCTTTCCAAATAACAAAGGCATGGTTTTGTAAACTGTTCTGTCAGGTATTGTCAGAATAACAAGAAAACTAACCCATGGTGTATAGTAACTTTAACCAGGGTTAAGGGACATGTTATGGAAGGAATACTTGTATGCTGACTTCTTGGTAAGGAGGGCAGAAGGAGCTGTTTTCTAAAAAATCATCTCCAGAGGAATCCCAATTAGTAAAACTGCTAGGGAAAGAAGTGGGATGGAGATGCTCTGTATCCATGTGATGGTTTATATCTTGCTAGGACCTAGAATCACCTGCAGGGACTATGTAGATTTGGTTACTCACTGGAAATGCCTGTCTGAGAGATTAACTAGATTAGGTTGAGGTAGGAAGACCCACTTTAACTGTGGATGGCACCATTCTATAGGGTGACACCCTGGGCTGTATAAAAAGGAGAAAGACACTAAATACAAGCATTTATCACTCTGCTTTCTTACTGTAGACCAAATATGACCACCTGAGTTGAGATCCTTGGCAGCCTTCCCCGCCATGATGGACTGTAATCTCAGACAGCAAGCCAAAATAAACCTTCTTCCTTCTTTCCTTCAACTGCTTTTGTCAGGTATTTGGTAACAGCAACAAGAAAGTAACTAATACAATCTATTAAATCCTTTTCTCCTGGCACTTTTAAAAATGTAGCTTCAGGGCTGGAGAGATGGCTTAGCAGTTAATGCACTTGCCTGCAAAGCCTAAGGACCCATGTTTTCTACTCTCTAGATCTCATGTAAGCCAGACACACAAAGGTAAGGAAAGAACAAGGTTGTACATGCTCAGTAGGTGGTGCAAGCATCTGGAGTTTGATGACAGTGGCTGAGGCCCTTGCCTCTCTGTCTCTACTTTTTTTTCTTTTTGGTTTTTCAAGGTAGGGTCTCACTCTAGCCCAGGCTGACCTGGAATTCACTATGGAGTCTCAGGGTGGCCTCAAACTCATGGCGATCCTCCTACCTCTGCCTCCCGAGTGCTGGGATTAAAGGCGTGCACCACCACACCCAGCTATCTGGCTCTCTCTAAAAACACCATATGCCAGGCATGGTGGTGCACACCTTTAATCCTAGCACTCAGGAGGCAGAGGTAGGTGGATCACTGTGAGTTCAAGGCCACCCTGAGACTCCATAGTGAATTCCAGGTCAGCCTGGGCTACAGTGAGACTGTACCTCGATAAACCGAAAAAAGAAGAAAGAAAGAGAGAAAGAATGAAAGAAAGGAAGAAATGAATTTGACTTGATAGAATAAAATATTACCTAAGATATATAAAATAGTAATTCAGATATTATGTATATCATTATAATCACTATAAATTCAACCAAAAGAAGATATATATTATAAAAGTAAGGAAAACAAAAATCAGGATGGGGCTTGAAAAGCAAGGTTAGAAAGAATTCCAGGTCAGCCTGAAGCAGAGTGAGACCCTACCTCAAAAAACCAAAAAATAAAAAATAAAAATTAAAAAAAGAAAGTTTTCAAAAATAAAGAATAGAGGGGCTGGGGATATGGTTTAGTGGTTAAGGCGCTTGCCTGCAAAGTCAAAGGACCTAGGTTCGATTCCCCAGGACCCACATAAGCTAGGTGTACAAGGTGGCACATGCATCTAGAATTCGTCTGAAGTGGCTGGAGGCCCTGGAGTGCCCATTCTCTCTCTCTCAAATAAATAAATTAAAATTTAAAAAGAATAGAGCTTTTGATCACTTTTATTCTAATTAATTCTCAGAAGCTTTTTCTAATTGTTTAAAGAAATTTAAAGTATATATTCTAGCTTGGTGTGACAGCACAGGCCTTTAACCCAGCGCTCAGGAGGCAGAGGTAGGAGGATTGCTATGAGTTTGAGGCCAGTCTGAGACTATATAGTGAATTCCAGGTTAGCATGGGCTGATCACATTTACTTGAAAATTCCCCAATGGATGCATTATTTAGTATTTGTTCATAAACTTTGTTTCCATTTTGTACTTAACATGCAAGGTTCTAATATAGCAAGGTATTTGTAAACATGCATATTTCTTCTTTTGGTTTAGATTTTTCTTTAAAGTCAAGGGCCAGTAAATTCAATTTTTCTAACTTTCAGTATTTTATTTATAATACATTTAAAATGTCTGCTTCAGTTTTATTGTTTTGTATTGCTAGGGACTGAACCGACAGCCTTGTGCCTGCTAGGCAGGCTCTCTAAAACTATTTCCTCAACTTTTTTTTGATTCATTTATTTGAAAAAGAGAGAGGCAGCTTAGGGGAGGGGGCAGAGAATGGGCATGCCAGGGCCTCCAGCCATTGCCAACAAACTCCAGATGTATGCACATCTTGAGCATCTGGCTTTACATGGGCATGGGGGAATCAAACCTGAGTCCTTTGGCTTTGCCAGCAAGTGCCTTAACTGCGAAGCCATCTCTCCAGCCCATCAACTTAAAAAAAAAAAAATCTTTGTTACTAGTTCTTATTATACTAATTTCAATTTTTTCACAGCTTATTTCATTACTGAGAATACTAAGAAATATCTTCCTGCTGAGAGTAACCAAGTACTTGGTACCTTAACAGGTTACTTCCGTGTGTCAACTATACCACTGATTTCAGAGATCTGATCAAACACCAGTATAAAAATAGTGTGAAGGTATTTTTTACATGAGAACCACATTTCAATCAGTAAAGCAAATTATGCACCATAATGTATGGTCTGGAAGCTTTGAGAGATTGAGATTCCCTAAGAAAGAGCGAATTTTGTCTCAAGCCTTTACCAGACATACCCTGTAATGTCAACTCTCCCCTGGATCTCTTGCCTAAATGTTTGCTTTACAAATTTCTTTTTAACCAGCCCCTTCAATCATAAAGCAATTCCTCAGTCTACCCCTTTTTACACACACATTACTGAGTCTATTTATTTTTCTGAAGAACCCTAACTGGGGATTGAATCCAAGGCCTCATACACATGAGACAAGGCACTTACAATTAGGCTATTACCAAATGTATTACCAGGCTGGTCTCAAACTTGCAATGATCTTCCTACTTCAAAGTAGCTGGGACTGTGTGCATGTGCCACCATGCTCAGCTGGAAGACATGGTTTTTATGACTATGGAAAAGAATGATGATTTTTTAAAAAAGATTTTATTTTTATTTATTCATTTGAGACTTAGAGAGGGAGAGAAAAAGAGAGAGAGAAAGAGAGAAAGAGAGAGAGAGAGAGTGTGTGTGTGTGTGTGTGTGAGCCAGAGAGAGAGAGAATGGGCATGCCAGGGCCTCTAGCCACTGCAAATGAACTCCAGATGCATGTGCCACCATGTGCTTATGTGGGACCTGGAGAACCAAACCTGGGTCCTTAATCTTCACAGGCAAATGCCTTAACTGCTAAGCCATTCCTCCAGTCCGAGAATGATGATTTTATTTTATTTTATTGGTTTTTCGAGGTAGGGTCTCACTCTAGCCCAGGCTGACCTGGAATTCACTATGGAGTCTCAGGGTGGCCTCGAACTCACGGCAATCCTCCTATCTCTGCCTCCCGAGTGCTGGGATTAAAGGCCTGCGCCACCACACCCGGCTTGAGAATGATGATTTTAAATGAAATGTATAACAAGTTAAACCAAGCCATCTCTAATTTGTAAATCTGAAATGTTCTAAACTGTTGAACATTGTGAGTACCAAAAAATGGGAAATTCCATACCACAAGTAGAAAATTCCACATGTGACCCACCTGATGAGTCTTGGTTAAAATGCAGGTGTGAACTAAAGTTCTCAGAAAAGCACTGCATCTGCTGTGCCTACTTGATGAATGGACTGACATAACTGTGACCACAGAGATTGAACTGTTGCAAATCAGCGCCAACTTACCTTGGGCTACCTTTAGCCCTTTATTTATTTATTTTATTTTGTTTTATTTTATTTTATTTTTTTTTTTTTTTGGTTTCTCGAGGCAAGGTCTCACTCTAGCCCAGGCTGACCTGGAATTCACTATGGAGTCTCAGGGTGGCCTCAAACTCACAGCGATCCTCCTACCTCTGCCTCCCGAGTGCTGGGATTAAAGGCATGCGCCACCACGCCCGGCTTCTTTAGCCCGTTAATAGGCATTTATTGTTCACCTCTGTGTCTGACCTAATATCTTAGTGACTAGCAGTTGATCAAACATGATACTTTTTGGAATGTACTGACAGACCCCCAGCTCCCACCAACCCAAGGGCTAAGAATGTCATCAGCTAGCATCTGAAGCCTATGGTGGAGATTTCCCACTTTGGTATAACCTGACTACCTGATGGTCAACCAATGTATTTAAAAAGTGCCTTGATTTATGACTTTCTTTTATTCTATAACTAAAAAACCTTCATGAAATTGTTAACATATTGGAACACTAGAGTTGGTATAATCTAAATCTGTGTTCCCCAGACATGGTCACTCACATTTGGCTTACGAACAAACTACCTCTTATTTCTTTGAAGTGAGAGCTGTGTCTTTTGCATTGACCTGCACTAAAAATATTATGCAGTGTTACTTTCAGGCTTTGGTGTCTAAAGCAATAAATGAAATATAAATCAATAAATGAAATATAAATCAATAAATGAAATATAAATGAATTTTGTGCTCACACTGTTATAGTTTATAGATTCATATCTCATGTATATTCAAATAATGCAGAATTTGAAAAAAAAGGCTAAAATCTAAGTATTTCTGGTCTCAAGCACTTAGAAAGAGACACTCAATGTGTAGCTTAGATAAACTAATAGTAAACAAAAGGCTCAGATAGATGAAAACAAACTTATGATTATGCAATGCCAATTTCAATTCTAATAAACCAACAATATTGAAAACATTTATTTAGATTTCAAAGTTTAATAAAAAAATTTGATAAATCCAATTCTCTCCATCTAGACAATCTATCTGCAGCTATAACCTGAGTAAAAGTATAAAACTAGGGGGCTGGAGAGATGGCTTAATGGTTAAGGCACTTGCCAGCAAAGCCAAAGGACCCAGGTTTGATTCTCCAGTACCCATGTAAGCCAAATGCACAAGATGGCATATGTGTCTCTCTCTGCCTCTTTCCCTCTCTCAAATAAATAAAAATAAAATAAAATATTTAAAAATGCAAAACTAAGCCAGGTGTGGTGGCGCATGCCTTTAATCCCAGCACTCGGGAGGCAGAGGTAGGAGGATTGCCATGAGTTCGAGGCCACCCTAAGACTCTATAGTGAATTCCAGGTCAGCCTGGGCTAGAGTGAGACCCTACCTTGAAAAACAAAACAAAACAAAAAAAAGCAAAACTAAGCATAAATGATTCAACTGTGACAGTAGTTTGAATTTCTGAAAGATTAGACACCAAGCATGTATTACACCTTCATTTAAAAGTAAGATTGGTTAAGTGGCTAGAGAGGTGGCTTAGCGGTTAAGGCGCTTGCCTGTGAAGGCTAAGGCCTAGGTTCAATTCCCCAGGACCCATGTAAGCCAGATGCACAAGGTGGTGTGTGAGTCTGGAGTTCATGTGCAGTAGCTCAAGGCCCTGGCACATCCATTCTCTCTCTCTCTCTCAAATAAATAAAAAAGTAAATAAATAAATAAGATATAAAAAATATGGGTTAAGTATTTAAGCTAGAATGTGAATTTTCCTTATTTTTATTTCTAAGAAAGAAAGCACCAACATTTCAAATCGGGTCTGAATTGTTGTAGAAATTACATAATTCCTTAGAGGCTAATTAAAAATAGACAAAAGTACTGTTGTTAAGTTTTTCTACATTATTTGCAGAACAAGCCAAAAAGGCACTAGTCTCTGTTTCTGCAGTCTAGTTTAAATGAACCCTTTTGTGCAAGTTTCTCTTAGGAGTTCTTATCTAAAATGGAGCCCCAGGGAAGCAGCAAGATGATATTTGGTGATTATTTTTTTAATGGAAAATTGCCTTTCTAACAGTGAATGTGAGGAAAATAATGACTGCCCCAATTGTGATGGCAATAACCCTGGAAGGAGGGAATGAGGGAAGTAGGGAGGAAGGTGTCAGGGCCCTTTTGCCACTGCAAATGAATTCCAGATGCATGTGCCATCTTTGTGCATCTGGCTTTACATGGGTACTGGGGAATCAAGCCTTGTTATCAGGTTTTGCCAGCAAGCATTTTTAACCACTGAGCCATCTCTCCAGACCCTCTGTTATATTTCTTTTGTCTGTTTTAGTTAAATTACATCTAATTCTCTTACTGAAGTTATTTTCATTAGTTATTAAGTCACAAAGTAGCAGTTTATTATAAAATGCAAATTATAGTTTGTTCCATTCATAAAAGAAAAATATTTAAAACAGTTACACAACCTACTACTAGCAACATAAATTCTGGATTCTTCAATGTTACATTTACAAATTACTTATTAATTGTGAAGATAATTATTTGTTTACTTGAACAATAGCACATTTCTCTCACATGAATTATACTGTATAAAGGGCCTAAGGAATGAACATTATTACATTTTAGTTCACAATAGCTGAGTGTGGTGGTACACGCCTTTAATCCCAGCATTTGGGAGGCAGAGGTGGGAGGATTGTGAGTTCGAGCCACTCTGAGACTACATAGTGAATTCCAAATCAGCCTAGGCTATAGCAAGAACTTACCTCAGCTGGGCATGATGGTGCACACCTTTAATCCCAGCGCTGGGGAGGCAGAGGTTAGGAGGATCATTGTGAGTTGGAGGCCCACCTGAGACTACATAGTGTATAGTATATTCCAGGCCAGCCTAGGCTAGAGTGAGACTCTACCTTGAAAGACCAAAAAAAAAAAAAAAAAAAAAAAGCCTATCTCAAAAAAATAAAAAAGAGAGCCAGGTACAGGGTGTGGTGGCACACGCCTTTAATCCCAGCACTTGGGAGGCAGAGGTAGGAGGATTGCCATGAGTTCAAGGCCACCCTGAGACTACATAGTGAATTCCAGGTCAGCCTGCACTAGAGTGACACCCTACCTCATAAAACCAAATAAATAAATAAATAAAAATAAAAAAATTTAAAAGACTGCTTAGATCTTAGTTCACAGTAAATCTCACAGTCCCAGTGTATATCCTAGGTTCTCATTTCTGTTTATCAGAATGGTATGTTTCTTAACAATTGCAAAGATATCAATAACAGAGTTAAGTTAGAATCTAGATGTAATGCTTCTCTCCTCTTCAGCTATTTCTCAACTTTTCCAAGTAGTCCCACTTAGAACTACAGAAAGAGTGGGCAAGTGTCCTCTCATATATCCATTAAAGCAATGCGAAAATGACAAGATGTTAAGTATAGGTGTTCCCCACAATAACAATATCATTCTCTCACCCAGTCCATCTATATGAGATGCATATTTTTCTATAAGGAGCCAGATAATAAATATTTTAAGTTTTTGTAGGTTATTGTTATGACTGTCTGTCACAACTACTCAGCTTTGGATCTGAATGTGAACGCAGTTATATGAAGGGACCAAACTGATGCCATGACAGGCTTCAGTAAGGTGCTGCCCTAACTAGGCCTAAGTTTCAGTTTCCCAGAGAGGTAGGCAAGACTTCTTGGAAAAACCACGAACAAAGGGCAGGCTGTTAACAGTGACCCTGACATGTGGCCAGGGATGACAGCCATCATTTTGTGCTCAGGGGGCTGAGTCAGTTCCTGGAGACATGTCCAAACATGTCCCTTCGCTCGCTTTTGCCCCAACCAATCAGAGACGTACAACTGTAACTGCTGCTTGCCTAGCCAATCATGTCAGAAGATGACCTAACCCACCTGGAATTCCCCTAGTTGTGCTTAAAAGGAGCCTACATGCTTCTCATGGTGGCCATTTTGTATGAATGGCTGACCCCCTCATGCTGGCTAATTCTGCAGAATAAACGCTCTTTGTTTTTACATACTATTTGAGTCTGGGGTCTTTCTTTAGCGATCTTCGGGCCCTTACATTATAGACTATAAACAAACCAATGGGCATTGTAGCTCTGTGGCAAGAAAACTTTCCATAGGCTGCAGACTAGTTTTCTTCCATGGTCTGTAGTCTGCCAACTTCTGGGCTAGATCACAGAAATAAAAAAGATGGATACACCAGCTACACAATAAGAAGGCACAGTTTCAGAATAGAAAACTAGTTTTAAATATTAGTAGTCAGGGCTGGAGAGATGACTTAGTGATCAAGGCGCTTGCCTGCGAAGCTTAAGGACCCATATTTGACTCCCCATGTCCCACATGCCAGATACACAAAGAGACACAAGCGCAAGGTTACACATGTGCATAAGATGGCACAGGTGTCTGGAGTGCAACTGCAGTGGCTGGAAGCCCTGGCACACCAATTCTCTATCTCTCTTATTAAAAAAATTACCAGTCACCTTAAATTTCACAGAATGAGAAATAATAGCTTACTATAAAAGAGAACATGATAACAGTTAAAAAGGTCATATACACATTTTCAACATATACTATATGCTTAATAAAATAGTGCCATCCATCGGGGCTGGAGAGATAGCTTAGCAGTCAAGGCATTTGCCTGCAAAGCCAAGGGATCTCAGTTCGATTCTCCAGGACCCATGTAAGCCAGATGCACAAGAGGGTGGATGTGTCTGGAGTTCGTTTGCAGTGGCTAGAGGCCCTGGCGTGCCCATTCTCTCTCTCTCCCCCACCCTTTCTCTCTCAAATAAACAAATAGAATAATTTAAAAAATAATGCCATGCATCAAACCAGTATTTGCTGCTAAGACTTACTCCTAGAAAACATTTTTCCTGGCTCCCTGATAAAGAATAGTCCTTATGTTGCAGTCAGCTCCTAGTTGCTGGGAGAAACATCTAAACAGATACAGCTTATGGAAGGAAGGGGTTTATTTCAGGCTTACAAAACACAGGGCAACACTATCAATGGAAGAAGCTGGCTACCTTTCATATATCCAAGTACAAAGAAACAACTGCAACAAGCAAACACCAACACCAACAAGCACAAACAGCCAGAGCTCAAACTGCTCTGAACACACCTAGTAGGGATGAACTAAAGATCCCCCCACAAACACTCCCCAGTGACACCTCCTCCAGACAGGCCACAACAGACCCAAGTTACAACCTCAATTCTTTGTTTTTTAATTTTTTTAATTGCAAGGAGAGAGAGAAAAAAAAACATGGCAAGAGAGAATGAATGCACCAGAGTCTCTAATCCCCACAAAGGAATTCCAGATGCACGTAACACTGTGCATCCAGCTTTACATGGGTACTGGGGAATCAAACCTGTGTCATTAGGCTCTGCAACTTTAACCACTGATGCATCTCTCCACCCTACCTCAAAAAACCAAAAATATATATATATTTTTGTTATTTATTTATTTTAGAGAAAGAGAGAGGCAGATAGAGAAAGAGAGAGAGAGAGAATGGACATGCCAGGACTGCCAGCCAATGCCAATGAACTCCAGACACACATGCCACCTTGTGCATCTGGTTTATGTGACTCCTGGGAATTGAACCGAGGTCCTTTGGGCTTTGCAGGTCTCTCCAGCCCTTGTATCAAGCTTTAAAAAAACAAAAACAAAACATATGTTTATTTATTTCAAAGAAAGAGAGAAGGAATGGGCATACCAGGGCCTCCAGCCACTGCAAACGAACTCCAGATGCATGCCCTACCTTGTGCATCTGGCTTACATTGGTCATGGGGAGTTGAACCTGGATCCTTTGGCTTTGAAGGCAAACACCTTAACTGCTAAGCCTTCTCTCCAGCCCTTGTATCAAGCTTTTAATGCTAATTTATTCCTTTCCACAATCCAAAGCCACATCCTAAGTAAGCTCTGAATGTCAGTATTACCATCAATCATTTAGGAAAATATTATTTGGAATAGACAAAAATAGAAAAAGCTAAAGATAGGACAAGCTGAATGGTAGTATTACTACCATTCCCAGACTCTAGAAAGGAGTCAGGAGCAGATTTACTATTCATTTAAACTAAAATGCTATCTACTTTAGTGAGAACAAAGGACATTTCAATTTACTGAAGTGCTCACTGAAAGAAGTCAGTTATGGGATGAGGTTTCAGTAAGCTTTGTTCTTACCCTTTTATCTAGATTACTCTGTTGTGAAACATACTGATGTTGCTGAAGTTCCCTAGGAGCCTCTACTAGTACATGGTTACTACTTCAGAAGAGTACAAAATTAAAAGTAGGAGGGAATTTCAATTTGAGAATAGATTTCTTTAATTTCATTAAAAAAATTAATATGAGGCTGGAGAGATGGTTTAGTGGTTAAGACGTTTGCCTGCAAAGCCAAAGGTTCCTGGTTTGATTCTCCAGGACTCACGTAAGCCAGATGCACAGGGGGTGCATGCATCTGGTGTTCGTTTGTAGTGGCTGGAGGCCCTGGTGCACCCATTCTCTCCCTCTCTGCCTTTCTCTGTCTGAAATAAATACATAAAATATATTTTAAAAAATTAATACTACAAAGACTATGACTTCTCTACAGAACCTTCAGGGTGCTTGATCTCATAGCCCCACCAGTCCACTATGTCAATGATTCACTTTGCTTTATCCAGGAGTCATTCTCAAATGGTTGTGTTTACAGTGGGCAAGACCTTATGAGCCAACTAATATTTTCGTTACAAGACTGTAAAATTTGCTGTTTTTATTTTTTTAAATATTTATTTCCTTATGAGAGAGAGAGATTAGGGTCTTTTGCCTCTGCAAATGAACTTCAGATACATGTGCCACTTAATGCATCTATCTGGCTTTATGTAGGTACTGGGCAAATCCAACCTGGGCTGTCAGACTTTGCAAGTGGTTTAAAGGATAGTAAGTGGCAAACCATCAAAGCATGGTAGGGAAAAGGCATTTTATCACAGAGAACTTTGTTCTCCAAATCCCAGTTCCTATGTTGAAGAAACATCAAGCAGCACAGCAAAACCAGGGAAAGTGAGAAAGTGTAAAATACCCAGAAAGAGGTAACAAAACAAAGGTGTCACTTCTCCCCCAAAAGATTCTTTAAGTCAATGTAATTTTATTAGCATCCTGCTATATGCTAAATTTTAACTTGTTGACTATCTCTAAAGCTAATATATAAGAATATGAAACAGGGCTGGAGAGATGTCTTAGCAGTTAAGGTGCTTGCCTATGATGCCTAAGGACTCATGTTCAACTTTCCAGGGCCCACGTAAGCCAGATGCACAAAGGTGAGGCAAGCACAAGGTCACACATGCTCAGTAGGTGGCACAAGGGTCTGGAATTCGACTGCAGTGGTAGGGGCCCTGGCGCTCCAATTCTTTCTCTCTCTAAAAAAAATAACAAAAAAAGAATGTGAAAGAAAAAGAACACAAAGATTTTTAAAAATATTTGTATTTATTTATTTGCAAGCAGAGAGAGAGAGACAGAGAAAGAGAGAATGGGCATGCTAGGCCCTTTAGCCACGGCAAATGAACACTAGATGCATGTGCCATGTTGTACATTTGGCTCTATGTGGGTACTGGGGAATTGACCTGGGTTGTGAGGCTTTACAGGCAAGAGCCTTATTCCACTGAGCCATCTCTTCAGCCCCTTTTGTTTGATTTTTCAAGGTAGGGTCTCACTCTAGCAGACTCACTTAGAATTCATTCTCTGGTCTTAGGGTAGCCTTGAATTCACAGCAATTCTCCTACATCTGCCTCCCAAATGCTGGGATTAAAGGCATGCACCACCATGCCTGAACACAAAGATTTTTTTTTTTTAAATCTCTGATTCGGGGCCACCCTGAGACTACCTAGTGAATTCCAGGTTCAGCCTGGACTAGAGCAAGACCTTACCTCAAAACAAACAACAACAAAACACTACCAGGCATGGGGAGTACGCCTTTAATCTCAGCACTTGGGAAGAAGAGGTAGGAGGAGTGCTGTGAGTTCGAGGCCACTCTGAGACTACATAGTGAATTCCAGGTCAGCCTGAGCTAGAGTGAGACCTACCTCAGAAAAAAAAAAAAAAAAACTTAAAAAAATTGTTTTAATAACAAGACATTTAATCCATAACATCAAAACAGTGAGAATTATGTGGATATTGAGGTTTAGATCAAAGGAATACTTGTACAGACCTAAATGCATATCTACCTGGGGATCTTATACATAATAAAGGTAAACACTAAAATCAATTACTAGAAAAAACTTAAATAAGTGTTATCAAAACTAGTAACTTATTTTCAAAAGAAAAGATTACTACATAACTGTATTAGACAGCTTCAAGTTCGCTGAGATGAACTTCCAGACCAGGCACAGTTATGGAGGAAGGGATATTTATTGAAGCTTACAGATCCAGGGGAAGTTCCATAATGGCAGAAGAAACTGGCCTGCCTTCACAGGCCCAAGCAGAGAGAGAGAAGTACAAGCCTAAAGGTCAAAAGCCAAAAGCCACAGCACACTTCAGGAACTCCAGCTAGGCACACTTTGCATATCTTTAGATTGAAACCTGAAAACCACCACCACACCTTAAGATCCACCCAGTGACATTGACTGACTCCAGCCAGGTGGCTGTAAATGCAAACTACAAACAAACAACTGAATATATTGGGGGCCATCTATTCTATTCAAACCACCACAATAACGTTTATAAGAATTGTGACAGCACAGGCTGGGAAGGTAATTCATCATAAAGTGCTTTCCTTGCAAGCAGCAGGACCTGAATTGAATTCCCAGAACCCATGTAGGTTGAGGGTATGAGAGACAACTCAGTTGGTAAAGTGCTTGCTAGGCAAGCGTGAGAACCTAACTATGGATCCCCAGATCCACATAAAAATCATGTGTAATCATAGCACTGAGAAGGCAGAGATAGAAGGATCCTTAGGACTTGCTAGCTAGCTAAATCAGCGAGCTCTGGGTTCAATGAGACCCTGTCTCAAAATAAAGTTGAGAGTGATTCAGAGAAAAGACCCATTGTCAACCTCTGTTCTCTACACACATATGTACACATATGCCCATATACAAATGAATACACACACTCAAACACATCCATTAAAAAAAACATCAAAAATTGGCATAATAGCTCATGCTTACAGTTCTAGATCTTGGAAGAGATTGGGGTATATGTATATGCTAGGAATATGTTGCTTTGATTTCCTGCATTATTTGTTTTGTGTTGAGGTTTGCCCATCTCAAGATAGACCTGTTTGACTAAGAATACAGCAATAGCAGCTCTTGTGGAGCCTGTGTTGAATGGGCTGGTCAGCCTTGATGGAGGGGGTTGTAGGATGGCACTCTATCTACAGGTTTACACTGGATGCACTTGAATCTGTACAGGCTCCTCTTTGTGTGTGTAGTTTCCAAGTATGTCTGGGCTGGACTCTGAAAGGCCTGGCTTACTAAATGCTCAGGTTGTCGAGTGTGATCAGGCAGGGGGTCTCTAGTTGGGAAGGAACAGAGAGGCCTGCCAGGCCAGACAGTGAGAGGTTATATGGCAGCAAACACTGGGTAGACCCAAGATCTATCAGTATGACAAGACAAAGGTGATTGCCTAGCATTCGGAAATAAGCCACCTCTCTCACGTCTGCCAGGAGACATAGAGGAAGAGGTGGATTAAATTTATTTAAACATGAGTGCTGCTCTCACTGTTAGCCTGAAAACCTCTTCCAGGGAAATGTGGCAGACACTAAGGAGACCTGAAACTCTTCAAAGGTAGAAAACCAGAGGATGCAGAGAGCTCAACACTAAAGGAGACGTAACCTGCCCTTCAAGGCTCAGAAACATTGTGGAAGGGCTGGAGAGATGGCTTAGTGGTTAAGGCATTTGCCAGTGAAGCTAAAGGACCCAGGTTTGACTCCCCAGGACCCATATAAGCCAGATTCATAAGGTGGTACATATGTCTGGAGTTCATTTGCAGCAGCTGGAGGCCCTGGGGCACCCATTTTATCTTTCTCTGAAATAAATAAAATCATTCTTAAAAAAGAAACATTATGGAAGAGAGGGCAGAAAGATTGTAAGAGAGCTACAGGATGGGAAAGAGTATCCTAAAGCAATGTTTCCCCCACAGAAAGTGACTGTTGCATTCATGACTGCCCCCTCCCCCTGCAACGAATAACAAAACACCCACCCACTGAGAAGGGCCCTAAGTAGAAGATATGAGTATAACCTGATGGAAATATGATCAATATGTTCATATAGCAAAGTTCACAATTGACAAGTTAAAAAAAAAATGTCTTCTAAGAGTTATCAGAATTTAGAAAAATCTTTTATCCTGGCCTCAAATTTACAGCTATGTTACTAAAGGTACATGCTTCTTTGAGCAGCAGTTTCTTCATTGTAAAATATGAACACAAGCCACTAATTCAAAGACATGTGATATTTCAGCAAGTAACAAAGCTACAGGGTTCTTCATGGTCTGAGGTCTATACAAGTATTGAGATAGTTCAGACTTGTGAAATGTTCACACATGTATGAATGAATGTGAAAAGATCCACCTTTGGGGTTGGGGAGACAGTCTGTAAAATGCTAACCTTAGAAGCATGAGGATTCAGTATCTAGTGTACATGTAAAACCACTGGGCATGGCCATGTGTATTTGCAATCCCAGTGCTGAGGAGGTAGAGGCAAAAGGATCCTACGGGTTCAATGATCAGAGTCAAGCCTAATTGGTGAGACCCAAGCTTATAAGAGACACTATATCCAAAAAGGAAGGAAGGAAGGAAGGAAGGAAGGAAGGAAGGAAGGAAGGAAGGAAGGAAGGAAGGAAGGAAAGAAGGAAGGGGGAGTGAAATATGTTCCTGAAGAACTACACACCCAAGGTTGTCCTCTGGCCTCCCCATACACACACATGCATTAAGAAAAGATGAGCTGGGCATGGTGGCGCACGCCTTTAATCCCAGCACTCGAGAGGCAGAGGTAGGAGGATTGCCATGAGTTTGAGGCCACCCTGAGACTCCATAATGAATTCCAGGTCAGCCTGGGCTAGAGTGAGACCATACCTTGAAAAAACAAAACAAAACAAAAGATGACCATGTACAAACCATGCTAAAGCACCCTAGGAGAGAAAAAGCCAAAAAAGAAAATAAAATTGAGCAAAATACACCCATCTACTAAAAAGGGAAGGCGTATAATAAATTATCAACCACAGCAGAGAAGTAGGAGAGATCCAGAGCATCTACAGCCCACAGAAGCAGGCAGAAATGGCTTCAGCAGCACAGGCACCAGGTCCTATGGCCACAGCCATCAGGCTTGGCCTGAGACACAGGAAAAGGAGGTGACAGGATTCTCCACTCACACTGACCTTCTAACAAACTCAGGAAACGTGAATGGAGGACAACAGGGACCAATGGAGTGGCTCATGAGGAAGAGAATCATGAGGACTAGCAGGAGAACTTCAGCCACCATCCACATCCACTCCCCAACTGCCAGCACAAGCGCCAATAAGCACAACGAGACCTGGGTAAGGGAGCTCACCTACACAGCACCTAGCACAGGCGATCAGAGCAGCAACCTACAGACCCAGCCAGCCTACCTGAGCCCAGTGCACAGCAAACAGGGACCCAAGCGGGCATGCAGCATAGCTGAGACCAAAGCCACTCTAAAGGGTAACTGAGATTACACCAGGTTAGTACCTGTCAAAAGAGCCTGGTATAGGGCTGGAGGGATGGCTTAGCCATTAAGGCATTTCCCGGAAAAGCCAAAGGGCCCAGGTTTGATTCCCCAGGACCAAGATGCACAAAGGGGTGCATGCATCTGGAGTTCTTCTGCAGTGGCTGGAGGCCCTGACGCACCCATTAGTTAGTTAGTTCGTTCGTTAATTCTTTCCTTCTTTCTCTCTCTCTATAAAATAAATAAATAAAATAAAATACAATAAAGTTTTAAAGCCTGGTATGTAGGCGTACATTGGAAGTGCTAATTGAATATTCCATGTCAGGATAAGTTATATGTTAAATCTGATGGATGGTCTGATTTGCCATTCTTAAATAAGCTATATTTTGGGCTTGTCATTTGTTACTTCCTAATTTAGTGTGTTTATCTCTTCTGTCGTTCATTGGGGCAGGGTCTCACTCAGTGACAAGCTAATCTTGGAACCCCCTGCAGACAAGAAATTGTACCCTCCAAGTTGACAGGATTAAGGGAGTGGGGCAAAAGAACATCCTTAGAGACTGACTTTGTTAGAGGATCTGGTTGTGATAATACCTACTCTTTCATAAATAATCTGTACTATTTTCCATTGAATCTGTACACTGTTAACTTTAGTTAAATTTTAAATTTAGCCTATATTTTGTTCCACTCAGCCTACTTGAATATAATCATAGCAGGCAAACCCAATACCTAGGGTCACTTTTGTGGGTACTCTGAGAGTGTGAAGAGCCACATCTACCAACTTAATCTACTACACTGAAGATATATAGCATCAAATTGATTGACACATCTAATCATACTGCAGATAATTAGAAAACCTAAGCATTAAATAAATCTAAGATGCAAAAATCTCTACATTATAATAGAAGAAAGACAAAAAATCAAGACAATATAAATCCACCAAAAAGTACTAATGTCAGAAATGACCTCCAGTGAGACTGATTTAGAGGAAATGCCTGAGAAAGATTCTAAAAAAATGATTATAAACATGTTCAAAGAAATCAAAGAGCATCAAAGAAGACAAAAGAAACCAATTTAATGCAATAAGGTGGTCAACACAAGACATAAATAAGGAAATAGAAACAATAAAGAAAAACCGGTCAAAAACAGTAGCAATGAAGAACACAGTAGTGAAATTAAAAACTCTAGAAAATCTCACCAGTAGAATGGATGAAGGAAAGAATAGAATATCTAAACTCAAAGACCAGGTTGCAGATATAATATAGTCCAAAAAAGAGATAGACAAACTAATAGGAAAGTATGAATGGGAATTTCAAGATATTCAGGACACTATGAAAAGATTAAACATAAGAATGCAGGGTATAGTAGAAGGAGAAGAATTTCACTCCAAAGGTATAGTAGGCATTTTCAACAAAATCACAGAAGAAATTCCCCAAATAGGGAAAGAGATGCCAGTGCAGACACGGGAATCTTTTAGAACACCAACCAGACAAAACCTGGAAAGAACCTCTCCTCACCATATTATAATTAAACTATCAAACATACAAACCAAAGAAAATATATTGAAAGTAGTTAGAGAGAAAAATCAAGTCATATACAAAGGCAAATCCATCAGGATCATAGCAGATTACTCAACACAGACTTTGAAAGCCAGAAGGGCGTGGAATGAAGTATTCCAAGTTCTGAAAGATAACAACTGTCAACCAAGGTTACTTTACCTGCAAAACTATCCATTCAAATAGACAGAGGAATAAGGACATTCCATAACAAAAGCAGGCTAAAGGAATATTTGAAGACAAAACCAGCTCTCAACCAAGGTTACTTTACCTGCAAAACTATCCATTCAAGTACACAGAGGAATAAGGACATTCCATAACAAAAGCAGGCTAAAAGAATATTTGAAGACAAAACCAGCTCTACAGAAAATACTTGAAATGATCCTCCATGCTTAAGAGAAAGAAAAGCACACATATAAGGAACCTGGGAAAAACAAAGAATACTCAAACACTAGTTAATACAAGAAAGCAAGGGTAAAACTGGAAGAACGACAAAACAAGAAAAATGGCAAAAATAAATACACACCTTTCAATAATAACTCTTAATATCAACAGCCTCAATGCCCTAAGCAAAAGACATAGATTTGAAGACTGGGTTAAAAATCAGGACCCTTCAATTTGCTGCCTCCAAGAAACTCACCTTTCTACAAAGAATAGACACTATCTCAGGGTGAAAGGTTGGAAACCGGTGTTTCAAGCAAATGAACCTAGAAAACAAGCAGGGGTTGCTATCCTAATATCTGAGAGGGAGGACTTCAGACCAACAGAAAGATAAGAAAGGTCACTTTATATTGATTAAAGGAACACTCCAACAGGAGGACATTACAATCCTAAACATATATGCACCTAACATGGGGGCTCCCAACTTCATCAAACACTATTAGAACTAATATCACAATAACACCAAACACAGTTGTAGTGGGGTGACTTCAAAACCCCACTCTCTTCAATTGACAGGTCATCCAGGCAAAAAATAAATACAGATGCATCTGGATAAAAGAGGTCATAAAACAAATGGACCTAACAGATATATATAGGACATTTCATCCAAATGCTGCAGAATACACATTCTTTTCAGAAGCACATGGAACATTCTCTAAAATAGACCATATATTAGGACACAAAGCAAATCTTAACAAATACAGGAAAACTGAAATAATTCCTTGCACTCTATCTGATCACAATGGTATCAAACTACAAATCAATAGCAAGAAAAGCTACAGAGCATACACAAAAATCATGGAAACTAAACAATACACCACTAAATGATGAATGGGTCAATGAAGAAATCAAAGAAATCACAAAATTCATAGAGTCAAATGATAATGAGAACACAACATATCAAAACCTTTGGGACACAATGAAGGCAGTCCTAAGAGAGAAAATTATAGCTTTCAGTGCCTATATTAAGAAATTAGCTGGGCGTGGTGGCGCACACCTTTAATCCCAGCACTCAGGAGGCAGAGGTAGGAGGATCACCATGAGTTCAAGGCCACCCTGAGACTACATAGTAAATTTCAGGTCAACCCGGGCTAGAATAAGACCCTACCTCAGAAAAACAAAACAGAAAAGAAAAGAAAAGAAAAGAAATTAGAAAGGCTGCAAATAAACAACTTAATGCTTCACCTTCAACCTTGGAAAAAGAAGAACAAAGCAAACCAAAAATCAGTAAATGAGAAGAAATTTAAATGAGAAAAAGATTAGGGCAGAAATTAATGAAATACAAATAAAAAACAATCTAAAGAATCAATGAAACAAAGAGTTGTTTCTTTAAAAGGATAAAGAAAACTGATAAACCCTTAGCAAATCTGACCAAAGCAAATCTGACCAAAGAAAGAGAGAAGAGACACAAATTAATAAAATTAGAGATGAAAAGGGCACCAACACAACATATACAAGAGAAATTCAAAAAATCTTCTAAAAAATTCAAAAAATCATATAGACATACTATAAGACCATACACTCTACTATGTTTGAAAATTTGAATGAAATGGGTGATTTCCTTGATTTATATGACCTACCTAACTTAAGTCAAGATGAAATTAACCACTTAAATAGACCTATAACAAGTATGAAAATCCAAGCAGTTAAAAAAAAAAAATCTCCCAACTAAAAACAGATGGACTCACTGGTGAATTTTACCAGACCTTCATGGAAGAACAAAATCCAATGCTTTTCAAACTTTTCCATAAAATAGAAAAGGGCGGAATCCTACCAAATTGTTCTACGAAGCCAGCATCACCATGATACTCGAACCAGACAAAGATAGAACAAAAAAATTACAGACCAAACTCCCTCAGGAAAATAGGAGCAAAATTTCTCAACAATACTGGCAAACAGAATACAAGAATATATCAAAAACATTATTCACTTGGACCAAGTAAGCTTTATCCCAAACATGCAGAGATGGTTCAACATATGCAAATCGATAAATGTAATACATTATATAAATGGACTTTAGGACAAAAAAAATCACATGATCCTCCCAGTAGATGCAGAAAAAGCATTTCACAATATCATCCCTTCACGATAAAAGTCCTATAGAGACTAGGAATAGAAGGAATATTTGTAAACATAATAAAGACTATTTATGACAAATCTACAGCCAACATAATACTAATGGAGAAAAACTTGAAGCTCTTCCACTAAAATCAGCAACAAGACAAGGGTGTCAATTGTCCCCACTTTTATTTAATATAGTACTTGAACTCTTAGCCATAGCCATTAGGCAAAAGACACAGAGAAAAGGGATACAAATTGGAAAGGAAGAGATCAAGTTGTTATCACTTGCATATGACATGATTCTATAAATAAAGGACCTTAAAGACTCTACCAGCAAACTGATAAACACCTACAGCCATGTAGCGGGATACAAAATAAACACACAGAATCAACAGCCTTCCTATATGCTAACAACAAACACAGAGGATGAAATCAGAACATCATTCCCGTTCACAATTGCATTTAAAAAAAAAAAGGTAACTTGGAATAAACCTAACCTTTGAAGTAAAGGATCTCTATAATGAAAACACTCAAGTGAGAAAATGCAGAAGACACTAGGAAATGGAAAAAAATCCCTTGTTCTTGGATCGGAAGAATCAATAGTGTGAAAATTGCAAATTTACCAAAAGCAATCTACACATTTAATGGAATCCTCATCAAAATTCCAATGGCAATCTTCACAGGGAATAGAAAAAAAAAAAAAAAAACCCAAAAACTCATTTGGAAGCACAAAAAAAACCCTTGAATATCTAAAGCAATTTTCAGAAAAAAATAAGGCTGGTGGTATCAACCTGATTTTAACTTATATTACATTATATTACAGAGCCATAGTAACAAAAACAGCACTTGGGAGGCAGAGGTAGGAGGATCACAGTGAGTTCAAGGCCACTCTGAAATTACATAGTGAATTCCATGTCAGCCTGGGCTAGAGCGAGACCCTACCTCAAAAAACAAAAAGTGAAGAAAGAATGAAAAAGATCTAGATCTTTAAGAATATCCTCAAGAAGGTCCCTGATCCAAGTGCAAATTAAACCCCAGCAGGTGCACTGCATGCAGCCCTTTGGGAGACAGAAGTCATCCGCGGTGAAAACAGTGGACACTGGAAGTGTCAAGTGTGGCCAGATAGGCCAAATGACCAAACAGTTGCAATAGTGGCATGTCTGCTCTGGGGGAAACCAACTGCTCTCTAATCAGACTGGAGGCCCGCTCTATGGGAGAGAATACATGCCTGGTACTGAAAACCTAATCAAAAGCCTATGGCAGGGGAGGTAATGTACCTTAGGGGTATAAAGTCTGCTCTTGTCTGGCAAACCTAATCAAAAGCCTATGGCAGGGGAGGTAATGTACCTTAGGGGTATAAAGTCTGCTCTTGTCTGGCTAAATGCATATATTATTCTCACCCAACTGCCCTGAAAGCACTACACTTAATATTCATACTCATATATTTATGCTATTCCCTTCCTTCCTTCCTTCCTTCCTCCCTCCTTCCCTCCCTCCCTTCCTTCCTTCCTTTCTTTTTGGTTTTTCGAGGTAGGGTCTCACTCTAGCCCAGGATGACCTGGAATTCACTATGTAGTCTCAGGGTGCCCTCGAACTCATGGTGATCCTCCTACCTCTGCCTCCTGAGCACTGGGATTAAAAGTGTGCACCACCATGTCCATGTCACTACCCTCACCTTTTTTTTTTTTTTTTTGGATTTTTCGAGGTAGGGTCTTGCTCTAGCCCAGGCTGACCTGGAATTCACTATGGAGTCTCAGGGTGGCCTTGAACTCACAGCTACCCTCCTACCTCTGCCTCCCGAGTACTGGGATTAAAGGTGTGTGCCACCCAGCTTCACTCTCACTTTTGAGAAGCTTCTCTTTTCAGATGGTGGTGACCGCTGCAATGACCCAAAAGGCAACATAGTGCTGAGAAGAAGTTATGGAGGAGCGTTCTGCACTGAGACATCTCTATCACACTCTCCAAGGCTCAGTGTCTATTGTAGAAGAGGTGGTGGAAAGAATGGAAGAGGCAAAGGAAGTACGGTACCACTCCTTACAATGCATCTGTTCAGACAAAAATTGGCCTTAATATCCATGATCTCTCATTGCCTAGCAATGCCTTCACAAGACCCTCATAATAGGAGAAAAAGACGATGGCATCAAGATAAAAGAGAGACTAATGGAGAGGGGGAGTGGATATGATAGACAACAGAGTTGTGAAGGGGAAAATGGATGGGGAGGGGAGGGAAATACCATGGTTTAATGTCTGTAAGTATAGAAGTTGTTAATAAAAAAAAATTAAAAAAAAAAAAAAGAAAACAAAATATCCAGCAGGCACATAGCAAAGTAACAGTGAAGGTGCTTAGTGTCCACCTTTTCCTGGCCCAGCACAGGCCCACATTAGGAAAACACTGAAAATCCAGGTAATTTAAGATATTAAACTTACCTTGTTCATTCTAAATGTCTCGGAGTATTATTTAGTGATTTCTTAGGAGATTAATGCATTCTCCGATGTAGTTGTAAAAGGAACCTGAAATTAAGAAAACAATGACAGTTGAATCAACCTGGATCACTCACATGAAATTAATACAATCTAATTTAGAAAATTTAGAAATATATATATATATTGGTTTTTCGAGGTAGGGTCTCACTCCTATGCAGGCTGACCTGGAATTTACTATGTAGTCTCAGGGTGGCCTCAAACTCACGGGGATCCTCCTACCTCCCAAATGCTGGGATTAAAGATGTGTGCCACCATGCCCGCTAAGCTTAATATATTTAAAGTACTATCCTTTTTTTTGTTTTGTTTTTAGTTTTTCAAGGTAGGGTCTCACTCTAGCTCAGGCTGACCTGGAATTTACTATGTAGCCTCAGAGTGCCCTCCAACTCACTGTGATCCTCCTACTGTGATTAAAGACGTGTTCTACCACGCCTGGCCTAAAGTACTATTCTTAATTAAGACAAAACTAGTTGGATCCTGCCATAAAAAAATAATTTAAAAGTATAACTAGCTGAATGTGGTGGCACATGCCTTTAATCCCTGCACTTGGGAGGCAGAGAGAGGTAGGAGGATTGCCATGAAATAGCAATACAAGCAATCCAATTTGAACAACAGGGAGAAAGTAGATTGAAAGAAAATAAACAGAGCCTGAGGAAGTGTGACTATGCCAAAAGATCTATTTCCATGTCATCAAGGTGAGAACAGGTCAGGGCTAAAAAATAAAACATTCCTGTCTGGCAATCCCAAATTGGGCAGCATATGCATTTACCAATTCAACAGACTGAGTGGACTGCCAAACAGTAATCCATACCAAACCTTAGCACAGCTAGACTTCAGAAAACTAAAGAAGTAAGGAAGAAAATCATGTTCTTCCTGCATGTGAATAACAACTCACATCATTCATCAGAAACAAAGGAGGGATAAAAAAATTATCACTCCAGTTTTCACTGATGTCCACATCTAAGGCTGGGTGGGTGGGTGTGTTTGAGGCAAGGTCTCACTCTAGCCCAGGCTGACCAGGCACTCACTCTGGAGTCCCGGACTGGCCTCCAACACACAAGATGCAACAATCCTCCTACCTCTGCCTCCTGAGTGCTAGGTTTAAAGGTGTGCACCACTAAAGCCCAGCTGTGTGTTTCTGTTGTCCCTGTCTCTTGGCAAATCTGGAATCTGGTGGCTAAATGTAAGACATTGTGTCACAAAAACAGTACATGTAAGTGATATCATCTTTCAATCAGTTCTGGTTAGCAGTATAAATATAATTCAATCAAAGAGTAAACTAATTTGAAGATGTTTCAATCTTCTTTATTTCTGGGAATGGTAATGAGGCACTCTTCTCCCTCACCCCCAAACCAAAGAGGATTTAATTCTTCAGAAGTAGGGACTCACAGTAGCCCAGGCTGACCTGAAATTCACTATGTAGTCTCAGGCTGGCCTGGAAATCATAGCAATCCTCTTACCTCTACCTTCCAAGTGCTAGGATTAAAGGCGTGGGACACCATGCCTGGTTAGGTGTATTTTTATATACTTGAGAACAAGAAAATGATGAGGAGAATCACTGTACTAGTTCTAAAAATATCGACTTATTTAATTTATTTAAGAGAGAAGGAGAGAGAAAGAAAGAGCATGTGTATGTGTATGCACCATGGCCTCTTGCCATTTATTTACTTACTCATTCATTCATTTATTCATTGAGAGGGAGAAAGAAAGTGTATATGGGCATACCAGGGCCTCCTGCTACTGCAAATGAACTCCAGATACAAGTGCCAAAACATGGAACTCCTCTCTATTTAATTCTAGTAACTATTTTGTAAACAACCATGCAGAAAAGCAGCTTTCTATGCATATGGTTCTCTGAATGTAAATGTGTGCTCAGAATTCTGTTACTTCCACCAGCAGCAAAACACAAGGGCTCCCCTACTCCCCAACCCCCACTCCTAAAACCTTCCTCACACTTGGTACTACATCTAACCCTTAATTGTTCTTATCCGAATTCTTGTCGTTTCCTCATATACTAGAATGTCACATAAGTAGAACTGTATAGTATGCAATCATTTGACATCGTCTTCTTTCACCCAACACAGCGCTACAGAGAATCATCCAAGGCATTGCATGCATCAATAATTTGTTCCTTTTGATTATGGAGTAGTAACCTACTGTACTAATAGACCATCATTTATATTTCCCTATTAAACATTTAAGAGGGTTGGGGAGATAGCTCAGTGGGTAAAGGGCTTACCTCACAAGTATGAAAACCTGAGTTCTATCCCCAAAACCCACCTAAAAATGCCACTGTGGTGGCACATATCTGTAATCCCAGCACTGGGGAGATCTCTGTGGCTGGCTGGCCAATCTAGCCTAATGGGAAAGCTCCAGGCCAAGGAAAGACCCTGTCTCAAAAAAGGAGGACAGCATTCCTGAGGAATGACAACTGAGGTTGCCCTCTAGGCTCCACAGGTTTGCGAACATACACACATGCATGTGTACCCATATACACACATATACATATACACTGAAATGAAGGGCTGGAGAGATGGCATGGTGGTTAAGGTGCTTGCTTGCAAAGCCTAAGAACCCAGGTTCGATTCACCAGGACCCACATAAGCCAGATGCACAAGGTGGCTCATGCATCTGAGTTTGTATGCAGTGACCAGAGACCCTGGTGTGCCCTTTGTCTTCCTAGCTGCCTCTCCCCACCCTACTCTCTCAAATAACTGAATGAATAAATAAAATATTTTTTAAAAAAACAGACAAAAAGGGCTGGAGAGATTGGTCAGTGGTTAAGGCACTTTTCCCAGTACCCACATAAAGCCAGATGCACAGTGGTGCATGCATCTGGAATTCGCTTACAACAGCTGCAGGCCCTGGTGCCCCCATTCTCCCTCCCTCCCTCTCTTTCTCTCTGCTTGCAAATAAATGAATAAATAAAAATATGCATTTAAAAAAAAATCTCTGGGTTGTTTCCAGCATGTGATTGTGAATAGAATGGCTACAGACACTGACATGGTACATAGTTAAAAATAATACACCAGGGCTGGAGAGATGGCTTAGCAGTTAAGGTGCTTGTCTGCAAAGCCTAAGGACCCACGTTTGACTCTCCAGATCCCATACAGGCTGGACACAAAAAGATGAGGCAAGCGCAAGTCACATGTGATTACTAGGTGGCACAATCATCAGGTGTTTGACTGCAGTGGCTGAGGCCCTGGCATGCCAATTCTCTCTCTCTCTCTCTCTCTCTCTCTAAAAAAATAAAAATACACCAATGTTTACTTGCTCAGTTTTGAAATATATAGTATGGTTTGTAAGATATCAACACTAGGGGAAAGTGAAGTATATAGAAATCTTGTACTATCTTTGCAATTTTTCTGCAAATATAAAACCATAACAAATTTTTGAAAAATAAGAATAATGTATGTAATATTGTTCATTATTCCCGGTAATGTATCATAGTTCCATTTTTCTATATCCTGCCCACCACCTGGTATTTTTTGTTTTGTTTATTTTTATTTATTTTATTTGAGAGCAACAGAGAGAGAAAGAGGCAGAAAGACAGAGAGAGATAGAGAGAGAATGGGTGCACCAGGGCCTCCAGCCACTGCAAACAAACTCCAGATGCATGCGCCACCTTGTGCATGTGGCTAATGTGGGTCTTGGGGAATCGAGCCTCTATCTAATCGGTCCTTGGGCTTCATAGGCAAGCACTTAAATACTAATCCATCTCTCCAGCCCCACCACCTGGTATTTTAACTTCCTTTTTAAACATCTTTTCATGTGAGACTACTTCAACCTTTGATGGAATGTTTATGTTGTTGGTTCACTTTTTTATTTTATGTTTAGAGAGGTAGTTTTGTATTTTTACTTTTTATTGACAACTTCCATAGTTGCAAACAATATCCCATGGTAATTCCCCTTCCCCCCCTTCACCCACTGAAACTCCACTCTTCATCATGTCTCATTGGCTTATTTTTAAATTAGATTGCTTACTTATTGGATATATCACTTGCAAATACTTTTCTGTGTGATAGTTTGAATGTATGTCTCCTCATAGACTCAGGTGTTAATAAAATTGAGTTTGCAGCTTCAGCCCCTAGCAGGTGACTCCTGCTGGGAGGAGAGGTTACTGTAGGCGAATCTGAATTCCAGCTTAAGGTATACAGAGTGAGCTCTGGGAGTCCTATACTATAAGTTCTTGCTTGCTTGCTTGCTTGTGATGCTGGCTGCTTGTTTTTTTGTTTTTTTCTCCTCTCTCTCTCTGCTTGGATCTGTGAAAGGGGCCAGTCTCTCCAGCCATTATGAAACTTCCCCTGGATCTGTAAGCCTAAAATAAATCCCATTCCTCCCATAAACTGTAACAGTTTGGACATTCATCCCGACAGAGTGGAGCTGACTACAACACTGTCTAACTTATATTTCACTCTCTTAACACTGTTTTATGCAACCAAAACTTAGTGTTTATAAAGTGTAATCTATTATTAAAGAAAATGGATCTATGCTTCTGTTATCCTGTACAAGCACTCTTTCCCTAACCTGAAGTAAAAAAGATCTTTTCTCTATGCTTTCTTCCAAAAACTTAATGTTTTCACAAGTTACACTTAGGTATATGCTCTATTATGAGTTAGTCTTTATATAAAGACATGAGGTGTATTAGTCCATTTTCTTTGCCTATAAACACAAAGCCAATCTTACTTACTAAGAAGGCTATTCTTCACTTAACTGCTTCTGTACCATTGTCAAAAACACAACTGTCTATATTTGCATGTCTTATTTCTGGACTATTTATTCTATTTCTGTTGTAGACAGTTCCACAATCTGGGATGAACATCTAACCAACACAGTTTTATAGAAGGATGAGATTAATTTCAAGCTTATGTATCCAGGGAAGTTCCACTAATGGTGGAAGGAGCTGGCTCCCTTTTACACATTCAAGCAGAGAGAAACTACCAGCAGCCAGCAAACACCAAAAGCAGCAAGCATAAAAATCCACCAGAGCTCAAACTGCTCAACACACTTTTGAGCTGCAATCAGATCCACCTCTCAACACTCCTTTGGACTGGATCCCAGGATCTGTCTGGCCCCAGTGACACCTCCTCCAGCCAGGCAGCTGAAGATTCAGGTCATAAGTTTAATAAAATACCTGAGTCTAAAGCTGGGCATGATGGTGAACACCTTTAATCCCAGCACTCGGGAGGCAGAGGTAGGAGGAATGCTGTGAATTCGAGGCCACCCTAAGACTACATAATGAATTCCAGGTCAGCTTGGAATGGAATGAGACCCTACCTCAACAAACCAAACTGAAAAACAATAAAACAAACAAACAAAACAAACAAAAACCCTGAGTTTATGGGGGGCATTCATTTATACTCAAAGCACCATATTTCCAAAGACCTGTGTGTCTAACATTCTCGCCAGTACCTCAAGGCCACCCTGAAACTACATAGTGAATTTCAGGTCAGCCTGGAGTAGAGTGATACTCTACCTCAACAAGCCAAATTAAAACAACAACGAAACACCTGAGTCTGCGGGGGGGGGGGGGGGGGGGCACACATTTACATTTAAACCACCACATTTCCAAAGACCTACGTGTCTAACATTCTCACCTGTATCACACCATCTAAATCACTATACTGACATCCTTTTATTAGTTTAAATATAACTTTATTTATTTATTTTCTTTTTGGGGTTTTTTTCTTCGAGGTCTCGTTCTAGCCCAGGCTGACCTGGAATTCACTATGTCATATCAGAGTGGCCTTGAACTCACAGCTATCCTCTTACCTCTGCCTCCCAAGTGCTGGGATTAAAGGTGTGCGCCACCATGCCTGACTTTTATAACTTTATTTTTTATTTTTCTGGTTTTTCGAGGTAGAGTCTCACTCTAGCTCAGGCTGACCTGGAATTCACTATGTAGTCTCAGGGTGGCCTCGAGCTCATAGTAATGCTCCTACCACTGCCTCCCAAGTGATAGAATTAAAGGCATGGGCCACCATGCCATGCTAAATATAACTTTAAATATTCTGTTTTGTCTGCATAAGCACATTTTCCCTCCTTCATCCACTAATTCCTAACTCATCTTCCAGAAATCTGCTTAAATGTCACTTCCTCAAGAAAATCTTGCCACCATGAAGGTCAAAGGGCTTCTAGTTACCAACTCAGCAAGAGTCAGGGGCTACCTACTAGATTTTGGCAGAAGAACTTCTTAAGCTTTGTCACCGTTCTATTTTCATTTGTGATCATCCCCTTCCCTTCATCTTTTCTTCTCTTTTTCCCATAGTCTTGAGCTGTGGAATTCTCAGAGCACAAAAGCTAAAGCTACTTATCAAACCATGTGATAAGCAAGTGAGGAGGCTACTACCAAGATCTCATTCCACTTTTCCCATAGTTGGGTGCTCTTACACAAAACATTCTAAGAACAAAATCAAGTGGAGGAAATTTCCTAAATCTATGGTAAGGAGGTTATGGTAGGATTAACAACAAAATGGTTCAGCCCTAACAAAAAGGCAAAGCCAGTATTGAGGAATAGGCTGATCTTTTTGTATTAAATAATCACAGTTTAATTTAATTGTGCGTGGTGGTGCACTCCTTTAAACCCAGCATTTGGAAGGCAGAGGTAGGTGTATCCTCATGGATTTTGAGGCCACCCTGAGACTACACAGTAAATTCTAGGTCAGCCTGGCCTACAGTGAAACCCTACCTCAAAAAAACACCCCCCCCCCAAAAAAAATCACAATTTAAAGAACCGGTAGATGAAAAAATGTTAAGATTTTCTTTAAAGAGCCTGTTTCTTTAAGATGGTATATTGCTGCAGTGGTGATTTCAAAATGTTAAGGCAAGAAAAATAAGTATACTTGTGTTTTCTAAACATCTGTCATGTTCCAGGAACTGAGTTAATTAAATGTTCTTACATAGTCTTTACACAAAGTCTATATACTAGCTATTCTGCTTTATCAAAAAAGACATTAAGTGTATACAACTGGTTTTATTTTCTATTTTATTCTTATATCCTAATTTGTTATTTACAATATTGTCATTATCAAAAAAAAAAAAAAAAACAAGACAGTATCTGGAAAATCTTTATTTAAGAGAGAAAACTAACAAGCACACCACCTGGATGATGTGGTTATTATTTGAATTATCTGGAAAGGATTTTAGAGCAGCTATCTGTAAAATGTCCCAACAAGCAATTATGAAAATGACTGAAGCAGAGGAAAAAAATTCCACCAAGAAACAAAAGATACAAAGAACCAAGTGGAAACTTTAGAACTGAAAAATAGCCAAAATTAAATTCAGCAGAATTAAAGTATAAAAAAATAAAGAGAGAAAGCCAGGCATGGTAGCACATGCCTTTAATCCCAGCACTCGGGAGGAAGAGGTAGGAGTGAGTTCAAGGTCAGCCTGGGCTAAAGTGAGACCCTATTTCAAAACACCAAAAAAAATAAAAATAAGTAAGTCAGTGAATTTGAAGATAGAAATGATCCAGTGTGAACAATGGAAAATAATAGAAAAATGATAATTAATGAAGCCTCAGAACAAAGGAACTTTACAGAGGATGTACCATTTTTTGTCGTCAAAGTCACAAAAGGAAAGGAAAAATTAGATTGTGTTTACTGGCTCCTTTTTACAAAAATAAAGTACATTCGTACCTGTCATACCCCATCTTATTGTTTTATTTTGTCTCCAGAATTTATTTTCTATGTTTACAAAGACATTTGCAATCTCCATAGGTATTCAATCTTACTTCTATACTTCAGTAAATTATGTTCATAAGATTACAAATATGGCTTAGTCAACACTATTGATATGGTTGACTCATTAAGGCATTTGGTTTCTTTATCTCACATAATTCTTCCCTGCCACAAATGGCCGTCACAATAAACTTTTTAAATTTAATTTTGTTTTTCAAGGTAGGGTAGCACTCTATCCCAGGCTGACCTAAAACTCATTCTATAGTTCTAGGCTAGCCTTGAACTTACAGCGATCCTCCCACCTGTCTCCTGAATGCTGGAATTGAAGGCATACGCCACCACATCCCGCCTTAAACCTTTATTTTTCATGTGGTCTAATTATCTGAAAATAATTGTTTTATTTTTCTTCTTTAATACCTGTCTCTTTCTCCACTAAAAAGTCAGTTCTGGGCTGGAAAGATAGCTTAGCAGTTAAGGCACTTGCCTACAAAGCCTAAGGACCCATGTTCCACTCTGCAGATAAGCCAGATACACAAAGGTAAGGCAAGGTTGCACATGCCCACTAGTACACATGCCCACTAGGAGGCACAAGCATCTGGAGCATCCATTCAGTGACTGAGGACCTCTAAGAGAGAGAGAAAGAGAGAGAGAGAAAAGAAAAGAAAAGTCAGTTCCATGAAAGCCTGGATCTTACATACTCTGTTCTCTGATGTCTAATTTATATGCTTAGTCTTATGGTAGAGAAGGGATTGCTAAAACCTTCCTCAGAAACTTTCAAAAAACTTGTTTATTTATTTTTTGGTTTTGCCAGGTAGGGTCTCACTCTGGTCCAGGCTGACCTGGAATGTAGTCTCAGGGTGGCCTCGAACTCTCAGTGATCCTCCTACCTCTGCCTCCCAAGTACTGGGATTAAAGCCCTGCGCCACCACACCCGGCTTTATTTATTTATTTATTTATTTATTTATTTATTTATTTAATAGGAAGAAAGAAGCAGAGTGAAAGAAATAGAATGGGTGCACCAGGCCCTCCAGCCACTGTAAAGGAACTCCAGATGAATGCATCCCTTGTGCATATGGTTTACGTGGGATCCTCTGGCTTTGGAGGCAAATGCCTTAACCACTAAGCCATCTCTCCAGCCCAGAAACCTGGTTTTTAATATGTTGATAAAAATTTCTGAGATATGAGAGTCACACACAATTTTAATGTTATTGAGATAAAGTTAATATGCAATAGCATGCATATTAACATAAGAAATGTGCGGGGGAATGAGTTTTCACAATTAAAAACACCATGTGCGGGGAATGTGTTTTGACAATTAAAAACACCATGTGCCACCTTCCCAAACATTTCCTTTATTTCACCAAAATGCATCTTCATAGCTCTTTACAATTTAGATATTTTTAGCTTTTAAGAATATTTTTATTGATTATTTGCAAAGTGAGAGAGTGTGTGAGAGTGTGTGAAAGTGTGTGTGTGTGTGTGTGTGTGTGTGTGAGAGAGAGAGAGAGAGAGAGAGAGAGAGAGAGAACTGGCATGCCAGGGCCTCCTGCTATTACAAACAAGCTCTAGACACATTTGCCACTTTGTGCATCTTGCTTTACATGGGTATTGGGGGAACTGAACCCAGGCCTTCAGGCTTTAGCAAGCAAGTGCCTTTAACAGTTGAGCCATCTCTCCAGCCCCTACTTTTTTTGTAATTTTTTTTGTTTATTTTTATTTATTTATTTAAGAGTGACAGACAGAGAGAAAGAGGCAGATAGAGAGAGAGAATGGGTGTGCCAGGGCCTCCAGCCCTACAAACAAACTCCAGACGTGTGTGCCCCCTTGTGCATCTGGCTAACATGGGTCCTGGGGACTTGAGCCTTGAATTGGAGTCCTTAGGCTTCACAGGCAAGCGCTTCACCGCTAAGCCATCTTACCAGCCCCCTACTTTTAGCTTTAATCTACAAAGGTATCTGTGGTGGTTTTATTCAGGTGTCCCCCATAAACTTAGGTATTCTGAATGCTTAGGTCCCTGAAAGACTCAGGAACCAGATGGACGCTATGACAGGCTTCAGAGTCCTCAGTAGGCCTAAGTTTCTATTTCCTGGCAAGGTCTAAGTTTTTATTTTCTGGTAAGGGTGGGTTTAACAGTTACTGGAAACTGATTATGCCATGCATTCCTGTAGTCATAGATAAGTACAATTCCCCTAGCCCCAGCCCGCCAACTTTGCCCACCAAAATCCTAAGCCAATCAGAAGAGTCAAGTGCAGTTACTGTTTAAATCAACCAATCATATACCCATCCCCTTCTTCTATGTTCAAATCCCTATAAAAACCCTACCCTCCCGCTACTTAGGGCTCTTGTATGGATCCACTGCATTGGTGAAGTCAAGAGACCAAGCTTAAGCCCGAAATAAAGCTCCTTGCCCTTGCGTATGTGTTTGGTTCTCCTTGGTGGTCACTGGGGTGTGCCAAGAACTGGGCATAACAGTCCCCAGCTGGTGTCAATTTGACAACTGAAGCCTCCTGGAGATAATGTGTTGTTGGGAGCAGGCTTATGGGTGTTATAGCCAGCTTCTCCTGCTGCTGTTATCCACCCGATGTTGGCCAAGAGTTTATGTCCACGCTCTGCTCATGCCATCGTTTCCCCCTGCCATCATGGAGCTTCCCCTCTAGTCGGTAAGCCAAAATAAACCCTTTCTTCCCACAAGCTACTCTTGGTTGAGTGTTTTCTGCCACCAATGTGAACCTGACTGCAATCGTATCCTAAATGAATTCTATGAGAAATGATTTGACACATGGCAGTTTTTTTTTTTCCTATACATATCAGTTAAAGGATCAAAACACTTATATACATATTTTAATGAGAAGAAAGAAAACTCTGCATTTCTTCCTATGGTGCTATATCTGCAAGCACCTTTTCTCCCCTTCTGCAGGGCATGTACCATTCACCACTCAAGTTCTGGCTCATGCCGTCTTCTCTGCAAAGCTCTAACCGTTCTTACTCCAAAATAATCTATGCTTCCATGCCATAGTACCATTTGCCTGTATCTCAATGTCTATAACATGGTTTATAAGCAATCATCAGTCCATTAAGGAAAGGAATGCACCTTATACCTGTGTGCAAACCCAGCATCTAGTATGGAGAGCCAAAAATCATGTGAGATGAATAATTATGAAATCACACAATCCTAGTAAGACACTATCTACTCTACAAAGCCTAACTCAAAATTTAACTCTGAAATAAAACAATTTAATTAGGCATTAGGGCATATTCTTCTATACTACTATTAAAAAAATTTAACTGAATTATCATTAAAATAAAAAAATCATTTGATGGTCTAAAACTCATTTAAAAATATTTTTGAGTCAGGATTTCATTTTGTAGTCCTAAGTGGCCTAGTCCTTGCTTTGTAGATTAGTCTGGCATCAAAATCAGAGATCCAACTACCTCACCCTCACAAATGCTATGATTAAGCCGGGCGTGGTGGCACCACCATTAATCCCAGCACTTGGGAGGCAGAGGTAGGAGGACTGCCATGAGTTCAAGGCCAGCCTGAGACTACATAGTGGATTCCAGGTCATGGGCTAGATTGAAATCCTATCTCAAAAAAAAAAAAAAAAAAAAAGGATTATAGGCATGAGCCACCATTCCATACAATACTCATATAACTTTTTAATTATGAACTGCAAACATTAATGCTCAGAACTATTCAACTGTTCAATAAATTCCATTTTTTTTTTAAAGAACTGGACTGGAGAGATAGCTTAGTGATTAAGACATTAGCCTGCAAAGCCTAAGAATCCAGGTTCAATTCTCCAGGTCCCAGGTAAGCCAGATAGATGCACATGGTGGCCCATACATCTGGAGTTCATTTGCAGTGGCTAGAGGCCCTGGCATGCCCATTCTCTTTGTCTCTCTAATATATAAAACTTTTAAGAAAAGAATCTATATATGTGTGTATGTATATATGTATGTGTGTATATACATATATACATCTCTATATATGTATGTATGTATGTATATACATATACACATATATATATGTGTTTGTGTGTGTATGTATGCATATATATATACATATATACATATATATGTATGTGTATACATCTATCTATCTATCTATCTATCTATATATATCTATATATATCTATATCTATATATATATATATATATTTTTTTTTTTTTTTTTTTTTTTGGTTTTTCGAGGTAAGATCTCACTCTAGCTCAGGGTGACCTGGATTCCACTATTTCACTGTGTAGTCTCAGGGTGGCCTCAAACTCACAGCACTCCTCCTACCTCTGCCTCCCAAGTGCTGGAATTAAAGGTGTGCTCTACCATGCCAGGCAAGAATCATCATATTTATCTAAAGAAAATTTATGATGTTTTTCCATTTTATAAGCAATGCAGAGCATTACACGGCAATTGGCAACGAATTAAGGTTTCCTTTAAAGTCTTCTTAGTTTACTTCAAATAAATTTCAATATCTTAATTCCGTACAACAGCTTGCTTCATAAATGTCATCTTTTACTACCCAAATGTTGCTAATATCCTAAAAGCATGGTGGGGGGGGGGATACACATAAACAATAAATCCACATTTTCATAAAATCCTAAATGAGAAACTTGGCCTTTAATTCACAATTTTAAGAGCTTGATTCTTCACTAGAGGACTATAATTATTTTTTAAAAAAAAAACACTCTAGGGTTAGAGGTAAGTTCAGTGGTTTTGGCTCTTACTTGCAAAGCCTAAAGGCCCTAGCTTAATTCCCCAGTACCCACAAGAAGCCAGGTACACAGAGTGGCATATATGTATATATCTGGAGTTCATTTGTAATGGCAGGAGGACCTCTTTTCTCTCTCTCTCTCTGCTAATAAATAAATTTAAGTATTAGGGACTTCCAGTTAAGATGGCAGCTATGCGAAAGCAGCCTGGGGGAGAAAAAGCAAAAAAATAAAAATAAAAGCAAAATACACTCTTATACTAAAAAGTGAGGTGTATAAGAAATTAAGAACTGCAGCAGAGAAGCAGGAGAGATTCAGAGCATCTAGAGACAACAGAAGCCGACAGAAGCGGATCCAGCAGCGGCGGCGGCACCAGGTCTGGAGGCCACAGCCGCCAGAATCTGCCTGAGCTGCAGGAAGAGCCAGGTGAGGAGACTTTCCACTCACACCAGACCCCTTGAAAACTCAAGAAAAGTGAAGGGAGGGCTGCAGGGACCAACGAAGCGGCTCCTGAGGAAGAGAATCTCAAGAACTAGTGGGAGAACTTCAGCCACCATCCACAGCCTCCCCTCCCAACTGCCAGCACAAGAGCCAGCAAGCACCAGAGACCTGGGGAAGGGAGCTCACTACACAGCACCCAGCACAGGTAATCAGAGCAGCAAACCAGTCAGCATGAGCCCACAGCGCAGCAAAGACCCAAGTGGGTGTGCAGCATAATTGAGACCAAAACCATCCCAAAAGGTAATTGGGATTATACCAGGTCAGTACCCACCAAATAAGCCTGGTATATAGACTTGTATCAGAAGTGCTAATTGCACCGTCCATGTCAGGGTAAATTATACGTTAAATCTGATGGATGGTCGGATTTGTCATCTATATTTTGGGCTTGTCATTTGTTACTTCCTGATTTATAGTGCCTTTGTTTCCTCTTCTGTTCCTCCTTGGGGAAGGGTCTCACTTCATCACAAGCTGACTTGGAACTCACTACAGACCATAAATCCTCCCAGTTAACAGGATTAAGGGTGTGGGGCAACACATATCCTTAGGGACTGTTACTTCGTTAGAGGATCTGGTTGTCATAATACCTACTCTTGCATAAATACTTTGTGCTGTTTTTCATTGAATGTGTACATTGTTTAGTTAAATTTTAGAATTTGCCTGTATTTTGTTCCACTCAGCCTATGTGAATACTCTCATAGCATGATTCTATACATAAAGGACCCTAAAGACTCTACCAGAAAACTGTTAGAGCTGATAAACACCTATAGCCATGTAGCAGGATACAAAATAAACACACAGAAATCAGTAGCCTTCCTATATGCTCAAACCAAACACACGGAGAATGAAATCAGAGAATCACTCCCATTCACAATTGCATCAAAAGAAAGAAAGAAAGAAAGAAAGAAAGAAAGAAAGGAAGAAAGAAAGAAAGAAAGAAAGAACGAACCAACCTTAGAATAAACTTAACCAAAGAAGTGAAGGATCTTTATAATGAAAACTTCAAAACATTCAAGTAAGAAATTGCAGAAGACACTAGGAAATGGAAAGACATCCCTGTTCTTGGATTGGAAGAATACTGTGAAAATGGCAAACTTACCATAAGCAATCTATACATTTCATGCAATCCCCATCAAAATTCCAATGGCATTCTTCACAGAAATAGAAAAAAAAAATCCAAAAATTCGTTTAGAAACACACAGAAAATAACCCAAATATCTAAAACAATTTTGAGCAGCAAAAATAAGGCTGATGAGGCTGGAGGAATTGCTTAGCAGTTAAGGCATTTGCCTGCAAGCCAAAGACCCATGTTCAATCCCTCAGGACCCACATTAGCCCGATGCACAAGTGGGTACATGCGTCTGGAGTTCATTTGCACTGGCTGGAGACCTTGGCACACCCGTTCTCTCTCTCTCCCCCTCTTTCTCTGTCAAATATATTGAATAAAATAAGGCTGATGGTATCACCATACCTGATTTTAACCTGTATTAACAGAGCCATAGTAACAAAAACAGACACATAGATCAATGGAACAGAACAGAGGGCCCAGATGTAAGTCCAGGTAGCTATAGCCACCCGATATTGTACAAACATACTCATTGGAGAAAAGACAGCCTCTTCAGCAATTGGTGCCGGGAAAACCAGATATGTATCTGTAGAAGGATGAAAATAGATCCTTATCTCCCCATGCATAAGAATTAAGTCCAAATGGATCAAAGACCTTAACTTCAGACATGAAACTCTGAACCTGCTAGAGGAAAAAGTAGGGGAAACCCTTCAACATATTGGTCTTGGCAAAGACTTTCTGAATAATCCCAACTGCTCAGGAAATAAAACCACAGATCAACTTCTGGAATCTCATGAAATTACAAAGCTTTTGTATGGCAAACGACACTGTGACTAGAGCTAAGAGGCAGCCTACAGAATGAGAAAAAGTCTTTGCCAGCTATACATCTGATAGAGGATTAATATCTAGGATATACAAAGAACTCAAAAAATTAAATAATAAGAAACCAAACAACACAATTTTAAAAAATGGGCTTGGAACTAAATAGAGAGTTCCCTAAAAGAAAAAAATACAGATGCCATATAAGCATCTAAAAAATTGTTCTACATCCCTAGTCATCAGGGAAATGCAGATTAAAACTGCGTTGAAATTCCATCTCACTCCTGTCAGATTGGCTACCATCATGAAAACAAATGAGAATAAATGCTAGCAAGGACAAGGAAAAAGAGGAACCTTTCTACATTGTTGGTGGGAAGGTAATCTGGTCCAACTATTGTGGAAGTTCCTAAGACAGCTAAAAATAGATCTACCACATGACATAGCTATACAACTCCTAGGCATATATCCTAAGGACTCATCTCACCACCTTAGAGATACTTGCTCAACCATGTTATTGCTACTCTATTCACGATAGCTAGGAAATTGAACTACCCTAGATGTCCCTCAACTGAGGAGTAGATAAATGAAGATGTGGCACATTTACACAATGGAGTTCTATTCAGTAGTAAAGAAAAATGAAGTTATGAAATTGCAGGAAAATGGATGGATACAGAAAGTATTATCCTTAGTGAGGTAACTCAGTCCCAGAAAGCCAAATGTCACATGTTCTCTCTTATATGTGGATAGTAGCTATGTGAGTAGGAATAAAACTCAGTAGCAGAGGCCAGTAAGCTACAAGGAGGTATAAAGGGAATAGAAGGGGGGGGGGGGAACAGTCGTAATAGGATGGTATTATATATATGTAAGTAGAAGAACAGATTAATGGTGAAAAAGCCTAAGTGAGGTCAGGGGAGGAGACTGAGTAAAGGAAAGGTGGAGGGAGGGCTAATCAAAATCTAAGAGGATATAAATAAGTCATATGGAAAGCTACTTTTTTGGACAATGGAACACTCAGAGCCATAGATTGTCGCTAGAAAATTTTCAGTGCCAGGGATGGGATACCTTCCAGTGAGTTGTTGACCAGGGAGGTCCCTGATGCCCCCAAAACATTACAGGCCATTGCTGAGGCCCTTGGTTTCCCACCAGGAATAGATGGTAAGACCCTTCTGCTGAAGACTCCACATACTTGGGCTGCAAGGTCACTGAGGAATCCTGCTGGAGCTGAGCTGAAAACCTCCTCCATGTAGACCAGCTGACAGAAAGTTGGCAAAAGCCACGCTGCATGCAGTTCAATGGGAGAGAGAGAAATCACCAGTGAACAGATTCAACAGTGAACACTGCAAGCCTCTGCAAGCCTTGTATTTGGCCAGCCAGGCCAAAAGAGCTAACGAGTATAATAGTGGCATGTCTGTTATGGGGGAAACCAACCGCCCTCTAATTTGGCTCACTCCATGGGAGGGAATACATCTCTGATACTGAAAACCTACAACAGGGGTAGTCATGAGCCCTAGGGGTGTAATGCCTGCTGCTATCTGGCTAAATGTATATCCTATGCTCACCAAACTGCCCATTAAGCACTTCTCTTTTTTTTTTCATTTTTATTATTATTATTATTATTTTTATTTTTTTTTACAGTCAGTTTGGTACCATTATTAGGCTCATCCATGACCTACCCCCTCCCCTTAGCCCCTCCTTGTTGAGGTATACGGGTCATGCATTGTGGAGTTAGCCCATAGTTATGGGTAAGCTAAATGTCTCTGCATATCACATGACCCAACATGTGGCTCTGACATTCTTTCCGCCCCCTCTTCCGCAAAATTTCCCTGAGCCATGTTGGGTTCATTTTTGGTCTGCTTCAGTGATGAGGTGTTGGGGGGCTCTGAGGCTCTGGCTCTCTGATTTGGTAGGAGTTGATTTTTCTCTGTGCTGATCTCCTTCCCCCTTGCCATTAAGCACTTCTCTTAATGTTCATACCCATATATTAATGCTACTGTCACTTTTGGATAGAGCAGCTCCTCTTTTCAGATGGCAGTGACCTCTGGGATGACTCAAAATGTACCACAGTGCTGAGAAGAAGTGAGTGAGAACTGTTCAGCACTGAAACATCTCTATCACACCTTCCAAGGCTCAGGGTCCATTGTGGAAAGGTGGCAGAAAGAATTTAAGAGCCAAAGGAAGGGTAGGACTCCTTACAACATGCTCCTCCAAACACAAAATGGCCTGGATATCAATGACCTTGCAGTGCCTGACACTACCTACACAAGACCATCATAACAGGAGGAAAAGATCATGACATCAAAATAAGAGAGAGACTGACTGGGGGGGGGGGGGAATATGATGGACAGTGAAGTTTCAAAGGGGAAAGTGGGGGGAGGGAGGGAATTACCATGGGATATTGTTGACAATTATGGAAGTTGTCAACAAAAAAAAAATTAAAGAAGCACTGGAGAGATGGCTTAGCGGTCAAGACACATGCCTGCGAAGCCTAAGGACCCTGGTTTGATCCTCCAGGTCTCACGTAAGCCAGATGCACATGGTGGCACATGCATCTGGATTTTGTTCGCTGTGGCTAGAGGCTCTGGCACACCCATTCTCACTCTCTCTCTCTCTCTCTCTCTGTCTCTAGTAAATTAATTAATTAAAAAATAAAAAAGAAAAATTATTAGAAAAAAGCTCTTTATTTTGTTAACTAATTAAAAATATAATTTTTTTGTGAGGCATGGTGGTGCATGCCTTTAATCACAGCACTTGGGAGGCAAAGGTAGGAGAATCCCCATGAATTCGAGGCCACCCTGAGACTACATAGTGAGTTCTAGGGCAGCCTGGGCTACAGTGAAACCCTACCTTGAAAAACCAATACACATACACACACATACACATATATAATTTTTAAGATGGCAATGGAAGGGTATTATGATCATGGCAAGCTGTGTATATAAATGGAGGTTGCTAACAGAATGTTAAAAATATAAATTTAGGGCTTAGCAGTTAAGGCACTTACCAGCAAAGCCTAAGGACCCAGGTTCGATTCCCCAGGACCCATGTAAGCCAGATGCACAAGGTGGCCCATGCATCTGGAGTTTGTTTGCAGTGACTAGAGGCCCTGTCATGCCCTTTCTCTCTTCCTCTCCCCCTCATCAAAAATAAATAAATAAATAAAAATTAAACAGGAGGGATGGCTTAGCAATGAAGGTGTTTGCCTGCAAAGCCAAAGGACCCAGGTTTGATTCCCCAGAACCCACATTAGCCAGCTGCACAAGGAGGCACACATGTCTGGAGTTCATCTGCAGTAGCTGGAGGCCCTGTCATGCCCATTTTCTCACTCTTTCTCTGTCAAATAAATAAATAAAAATAAGATATTTAAAAATTAAATATTTTTTTAAATAGAAGAGGAAAGAACAAGGCTTCAGAGGAAGCAAGATGTGGAATAAAAGATGGCAATGGAAGGAATTCTGATCAAATACATTCTGTACACATATGCAAACTGTCAACAAATAAGTTTTTCAAATATTCTAGCAATATATTTGACAAAACAATGATAGCTCTCTTGTCCTCAAAAAGAGGCATTTTCAAAAAGAAAAAAAAAGAAAAATACTCTGTGAGGTAAATTCAACATTGCTAGAATATATTTGAAATAATAAATAAATTAATAGAATATAGAATTTTTACTGAAATCTTATTTTAAATTATTTACAAAGATGTGCCCATCTCTCCCTCCCCCACCCCCCTTGCAAATATAAGTGCAGTTTTTTGAGGTAGGGTCTTGCTCTAGCTCAGGCTGGCCTGCAAATCACTCTGTAGCCTCAGACTGGCCTCGAACTCTCCTTGCAAATAAACAAAAAAAAAAATTTTTCACATGTAGTTGAATTTTAACTTTATATGAAAGCCTAACTTCCTTGAAAACGTCTACTGTGATGCAAAAGTTATCTGTTGCAAGCCCAGCAAAGGCAATTAAAGGCAGCAGAAACTGCGCAGTCTTTCAGGAGAGATACAGTATCACCAAAGCTGGAAAGTGCTGGTGCAATCAATTTGCATTTTACAAAGTGCTCTCCACAAGTGCTTGATATCAATCTGTCAGAAGTTTCCAGCTGACTCAAAAAGGAAGTCACTTAATTCATGGTTCATCAAGAGAAAAAGTGAAACTGAGTTTGGTCAAAACAAGTGCCTGACATGGTGGCCCACACCTTTAATCCCAGCACTTGGGAGGCAGAGTTGGGAGGATCACCATGAGTTCGAGGCTATCCTGAGAGTACAAAGTGAATTCCAAGTCAGCCTGGGCTATAGTATGACTCTTTCTTGAAAACGTAAAAAAATAAAAATAAAAAAATAAAGAAGAAACAAAGAAAGAGAGACAGGAAAGGAGGGAGGGAGGGAGGAGAGAAGAAGGAAGGAAGGAAGGAAGGAAGGAAGGAAGGAAGGAAGGAAGGAAGGAAGGAAGGAAGGAAGGAAGGAATTGGCTAAGAAAAAGCAATTAAATTTGGGTCTCAATTCACTGGAAAGTTAAAGTACTAAGAACTTTCAAAGACCATGTAGTACTTGACCAAGGTTCAGAATAGGCATGCATGTGTGCGTGCTGGGCACTGAACATGGTAAGTATGAGCTCTATCTATTGAGCTACAACTTCAGCTCTAGCTCATTTGCTTATTATTATTATCCAACAGTTTTGGCCACAGGCAGCATGGGTTCCTCTGTCTCAGTTACAGGTAAGCCTAAAACACTGAGAACTTGTCAACTGGTCCCTTGGCTTGTGTTTCTTAGGAGAATGAAAATGATTATCAGAAATTTCCAAAGGCTGTGATGATAACATAACAGGTATTAGAATTACCCCTCAAGTCAAGTTGTATAACCAGAAAACTAGTAAAACAGATGAAATGACAGATTTCAAACATTGTGCAACAGTTAGAACAAGAGAGGGACCCTTGAGAAAAGTGCAGGAAGTGAAGCTGGGTGCTCATCTGTCATGTATGAAAGGTGTACTTTTTTTTTAATTAAATAAAGAAGAGTAAGGTTTTTCTAGGCATAAATGGAACTTCTAGAAATGCAAAATAATATATTTAAAAAATACTTTATCAGAGAGAGAGAGAGAGAGAGAGAGAGAGAAAGAGGCAAATATATAAAGAGAATGAGCATGCCAGGGCCTCTAGCCACTGCAACAAACTCCAGACACATGTGCCACCTTGTGCATCTGGCTTACATTGGTCCTGGGGGATGGAACCTGGGTCTTTAGGCTTCACAGGCAAGTGCCTTAACCACTAAGCCATCTCTTCAGCCCCAAAATAATATACCTTAAACAAAAATACACAGGATGGAATTAACAGCAGATTGGACAGATAACTAGAAAACAGCAATAGAAAATATAAAAAATGAAGTACTAGGAGAAAATTATTTTTAAAAAGTAAACACCAGTGATTGAAATAAACATACTAACAAGCTAACATATTACTAGTTGAGTTCTAAGACCTAGAGAGAAGGTAACAAAAAAAAAAAAAGTTTGAAGTAATAATGGGGAAAAAGATATTTATAGTGGTGGTAGAATTGGGTAGGGAACAAAGAAGGGAGGTAGGAGGAGATTATGTTCAGAAGGTATTATGCATATTGTGTATATGTTTCTAAATAAAGAAAAAGAAAAGAATATATTATGTAGAGAGGAAGAAGGGAGGAAAGGGAAAGAAGTGACTCCCTATGTAAGTCTGGATGCCCTTGAACTTGTGATTCTCCTGTCTCCACCTAACAACTGCTAGTATTAAAGGTGTGTACCACCATGACTGATAAAAATAATAATAAATTGGGGCTGGAGAGATGGCTCAGCAGTTAAGGCATTTGCCTGTGAAGCCAAAGGACTGAGGTTTGATTCCCCATTGCCCACATAAGCCAGATGCACAAGGTGGCACATGCATCTGGAGTTGTTTACAATGGCTGAAGGACCTGGTGTGCCCATTCTCTTTCATCTGCCTTTCTCTCTCCCTCAAAATAAATAAAATAAAAAGTAAAACTTTAAAAAAATTTAATGAAGGGCTGGGGAGTAAAGTGCTAGCTATACAAATATAGGGACCTGAGTTCAGCTCCCCAGGACCACATAAAAGCTGGCCATGGCAATCCATGCCTGCAATCCCAGCACTGAGATGGTGAAGACAGGAAGATTACTGGGAATCACTGACTAGCTAGTCTAGCCAAACTGGGGAGTTCCCGGTTCAGTGAAATAATATCTCACAAAATAAGGTGGAAGGCAGGAGACATGGCTCAGTGGTTTACGAGCTTCCTTGCAAAGCCTACTCCCAGCACACACATAAGGACAGATGCTCAGAGTAGTGCATGCATCTGAAGTCTGTTCAGTGGCAGGAGGCCCTGGCATGCCTCTTCTCCCCCCCTCTCTCTCTCTCTCTCTCTCTCTCTCTCTCTCTCTCTCTCTGTCTCTACATCTCCGCTTACAAATAAAGATTTTTTTTAAAGGTAGACAGTGAGTGATTGAAAAAGATATTCAAGCTCTGGCCTCCACACACATGTGCACACACAAGAACACATAACAGATACAGATGTATGCCTACATACACACCACACACATAAGTATGCAAAAATAATAATAAAGAAAATAATTTAAGGATTATTACTTGCATGTCTATGTAGTGTGCATGTCAACATTGGAGGGTCTTTCTCAGTCACTCTCTACCTTATTCTTTGAGACAGGATCTTTTGCTGAGTTCACCAATTTAGCTATACCACACCCAGCATTTTACATGGTCTTTAGTTTACTCAGACTTTTTTTTTTCTTATATCAACCTGAGTATTTCTTAATTCACTTTAGAAGAATTTGAAATAAATTAGCTTAGAGTTAACAGTGTCCTCTTACAACTTTTTTTTAAAAATATTTTTTTATTTTGATTTATTTGAGAGAGAGAGAATGAGAATGGGTGTGCCAGGGCCTCTAGCCACTGCAAACGAACTCCAGACGCATGCACCACCTTGTGCATCTGGCTTACGTGGGTCCTGGGGAATCGAACCAGGTCCTTTGTCTTTGCAGGAAAACACCTTAACCACTAAGTCATCCCTCCAGTCTCTCCTCTTACAACATTTTTTTCTTTTTTTTTTTTTTTTGAGGTAGTGCCTTAGGTAGTGCTCAGGCTGACCTGGAATTCACTATGTAGTCTCAGGGTGGCCTTGAACTCACAGTGATCCTCCTACCTCTGCCTTCCAAGTCCTGGGATTAAAGGCATGAACCACCATGCCCGGCCCCCTCTTACAACTTTTAAAGAAACTCTTTTCGATTTTTATGATTAGGTTAACCTTTTAAGTTTTCTACATTTCCCTTGATGATATCTGTCATATATTTATCAATTTTGTTTTTTAACTGTTAGAAATAGCTCTTAGTCACTTCTCTGCCTTATGCCTTGTCATCCATCTGTTCTTGTTTTTTGTCCTCTTAATACCCTCCCTCTCTGCATGGATTATTATGTTGGCTTTTATTTATCTTACTGAATTCTGAAGCTGAATGATTAGTACATTATTTTCTTTCTTATTAAATGAGTTTAGTTAAAGTTATTAATCTGCTTCTAAGCAAAGTATTAGTCTTAGCCTAAGCTCCATTCCAGCTTGGTAAATAATCAGCTAATGTTAAATATTTACTTAAGAAATACTTCTGCTTGATTTTTCCAAGTTATTGGAGTTGTGCATTTTTGGAAGGCAACTACACTCACCACTATACTCCATAGAGTTGCATATTTGTAAATGCCTTTTGTAGTCAGAAAAAAGATTATATATATGTATATGTATGTATGTGTGTATATATATGTGTGTGTGTGTGTGTGTATGTATGGTATAATTTAGTTTTTTATTGAAATTTATTTTTTCCTTGAGGTTTAACACAAAATTGTTTTCTCAATTGCAAATAGTAAAGTGGAAAAACATCTTAATCTAAAATTTAAATGAAAGCTTCCTAAATAGTTAAATAGACCCCATTACCAATGATACTTCTCCAGGCTTGAAATTTTCCTAGTAGGAAACCCATATATTCTGTATGAATAGTAAGGACAGACATTGTCAATTTTGTACCTAATCTAATTTTAAGTCTATTTCACCAACTTGTAGTAGGAAAAAGTGTTTGCTAATAATGTTTTATTTTATTTTAAAAGCTGAGTATAGTAGCACATGTCTATAAACCTGTACTCAGCACTTCGAAGACTGGGGCAGCGGAATTGTGAGTTTAAAGCCACTCTGAGCTTATCTACCAAGTTCAAGACTTGAGCGACACAGTGAGCTCTTATCATAAATAAACTAACAACAAAAAAAAAAAAAACCTAAAGAAAATTTAGAATTCTTTCCCATTTTAGACATTGCCATGTTCATTTATTTTGCTTGTTTGTTTTAATATTTTATTTATTTATTTATTTGAGAGAGACAGGAAAAAGCAGATAGAGAGAAAAAGACAATGGGCACGCCAGGGCCTCCAACCACTAAAAACGAGCTCCAGACGCATGTGCCCTTTGTACATCTGGCTTATGTGGGTCCTGGTGAATCGAACCAGGGTCCTTAGGCTTCGCCTTAATGGCTAAGCCATTTCCCCAACCCTGTTTGTTTTTTGAGGTAGGGTCTCACTTTAGCCTGGGCTGACCTGGAATTCACTATCTAGTCTCTGGGTGGCCTTGAACTCATACTAATCCTCCTACTACCTCTGCCTCCCAAGTGCTGGGATTAAAGGCATGTACCACCATGCCCAGCTACTATACACTATACTGGTGATTATAATACTTTTTTAGGCACTCGATCATATCATAAACTTAAATTGAACCAGTGAACCATGTTGTCTGTTTATCAGAAGTCTAAGCTTTTGGAACTGGAGAGGTGTCTTAGTGGTTAAGGTGCTTGCCTGCAAAGCCAAAGGGCTGAGGTTCGATTCCCCAGTACCCATGTAAAGTCAGGTGTATATGGTGGCATATGCATCTGGAGTTCGTTTACAGTGGCTAGGGCTCCTGGTGTGCCCATTCTCTCTCTATCTGCCACACACAGACCCCACCCTTATTCCCACATGAGCTCCTTACCTCCTCCTGCCCTCCATACGGCAGGAGCTCTATGTACTTTCTCTACTGTCTCTCTCTCTCTCTTGTTTGTTTGTTTTTGAGGTAGGCCATTCCCCAGCCCTATTTGTTTGTTTTTTGAGGTAGGGTCTCACTGTAGCCCAGGCTGACCTGGAATTCACTATGTAGTCTCAGGGTGGCCTCAAACTCACAGAAATCCTCCTACCTCTGCCTCCCGAATGCTGGGATTAAAGGCATGTGCCACCACACTTGGCTTCTACTTTCCTTCTCTTAATCTAATACAGTTTCCCTAAGTCTTTAAAAAAAGAAAAGAAAAGAAAAGAAAAGAAAAGAAAAGAAAAGAAAAGAAAAGAAAAGAAAAGGAAAGGAAAGAAAAGAAAAGGAAGAAACAAAAGACAACAATGAATGAATTAGGTCCTAGCTGGATATGGTGGAATATGCCTTTAATCCCAGTACTTGAGAAGCAGAAGTAGGAAGATGGCTGTAAAGTCAAGGCCAGCCTGGGACTAATTCCAGGTCAGCCAGAGCTAGAGCAAGACCCTATCTTGAAAAACGAGACCCTATCTTGAAAAACCAAAAATAAATAAATAAATAAATAAATAATAAGCAAACAAATAAAATCCAACAACAACAAAAGAAAAGAATTAGGTCCTTATCTTTAAAAAAAAATTTTTTTTTTCTGAGTCTCACTCTGGCCCAGGCTGACCTGGAATTCATTATGGAGTCTCAAGGTGGCTTCGAACTCATGGCGATCCTCCTACCTCTGCCTCCTGAGTGCTGGGATTAAAGGCATGCGCCACCACGCCTGGCTCTAAAAAATATTTTTACTGGACTGGAGAGATGGCTTAGTGGTTAGGGTGCTTGCCTGCAAAGCCAAAGGACCTCCCTTGGGTTCCCCAGGACCCATGTAAGCCAGATGCACAAGGTGGCACATGCATCTGGAGTTCATTTGCAGTGGCTGGAGGCCCTGGTGCACCCATTCTTTCTTTCTCTCTCTCGCTCTCTCTTCCTCTGCCTTGTTCTCTCTCTTAAATAAATAAAAATATTTCTAATTTATTTATGAAAGAGAGAAAAAAATGAGCACGCCAGGGCCTCCAGCCACTGCAAATGAACTCCAGATACATGCACTACCTTATGCATCTGGCTTACATGGGTTCTGGGGAACTGAACCTGGGTCTTTAGGCTTCCCAAGCAAGTACCCTAAATGCTAAGCTATTTTTCAGCCCAGCCATAGGTCCTTATCTTAAACTTTGTCTCATCCCAAGACAAAGAGGAGATGGATGAATCCTGGCTCGATGTGAGTTATTCAACTTCTAAGTAGGTCATCCCACACCTGTCTGCTTTTATATAATACAGATGCAGTAATAAGCTATACCTCACATGGTAACTGGGACAGTATCTGAAAACATGTCAAGCATGATGGCACGTGTTTGTAGTCCTAATTACTCAGAAAGTTGAAGTAAGAGCCAGAGTTTTAGGTCAGCATGAGTAGCATACAGAGATCCCCAACTCAAAAATAAAGTATCTTGGCACAATGCCTGACACATAGCAATAATTAAATACTTGCTGTCTTATTTTTTTCCTCAATATAGCTTTCTTTTTTTTTTTTTTTTGAGGTAGGGTCTCACTCTAGCCCAGGCTGACCTGGAATTCACTATGTAGTCTCAGGGTGGCCTCGAACTCACTGTGATCCTCCTACCTCTGCCTCCTGAGTGCTGGGATTAAAGGAATGCACCACCACACCCAGTTAGCTTTCTTTTTTCTTAAATTCACTTGATCCCCACTCTAATACCACAGTTATTCCTCTTCACTTAAGATCACCTTCACAAAAATAACCATTTCAACGTTTCACTACCTAATTTCTTGGGGGGGGGGGGACTTTTTGAGGTAATCTCAGGTGGCCTCGAACTCATGGTGATCCTCCTACCTCTTCCTCCTGAGTACTGGGATTAAATGCGTGCGCCACCACACCTGGCTTCTTCTTCTTCTTTTTTTTAAAGTAAGCTAAGAACTTCTCAGTTATGTTTGTTCTTGCATAAACCTTTTTTAGATATGTTTTATTTATTTATTTACTTGAGAGAGAGAAAGAGAAAGAGAGTGGGCACACCAGGGCCTCCAGCCACTGCAAACGAACTCCAGATGCAGGCACCCCCTTGTGCAGCTGGCCTATGTGGGTCCTGGAGAGTCGAAATGGGATCCTTTGGCCTTGCAGGCAAATGCCTTAACCATTAAGCCATCTCTCCAGCTTTGCATAGACCTTTTGCTTTCTACAGAATCCAGTCTGCAAAGTATTTTTCTCTCCTCTCGAAGTTTTTGTGAATAGAAACAAGACTGAGTTTCTGTCATGCACATTAATTTTGTTCTTCTAAAATTGTTTTGCACAAAGTAGTGCATATTTGGAGTTCATCTGCATTGGCAAGAGGCCCTGGTGCACCCATTCTATCTGTCTCTCTCCTCTCTCTCTCCTTGCAAATAAATAAACTTTAAAAGAAATTTTATCTTATCACTAACCTTTGGCTCCCCAATAGCAAATCCTCCTCTTTTATATATTCACATAATTGGTTGGACACTTGCAATAGCTATGCTACCACTCAATAATTGTAACTGTCTTTGGAATTAAAAGAAACTCTTGGGCTGGAGAGATGGCTTAGCAGTTAAGGCACTTACCTGAAACGCCAAAAGATCCAGGTTGGACTGCCTAGTACCCACATAAAGCCAGATGTACAAGGTGACACATGCATCTGGAGTTTGTTTGCAGTGGCTAGAGGCCCTGGCACACCCATTCTCTCTCACTCTGTCTGTTTCTGTCTCTCACTCTTTCTCTCAAATAAATAAACTCTTGTGCCTCTACAATTCTGAAGCTTCCAAATACTTAATGTCATCTTCAAAAATACCAAATATAAAAAGATACATTAAAAGATTACTTTGAAGCCGGGCATGGTGGCACACGCCTTTAATCCCAGCACTCAGAGGGCAGAGGTAGGAGGATTGCCATGAGTTCAAGGCCACCCTGAGACTACATAGTGAAATCCAGGTCAGCCTGGGCTAGAGTGAGATCCTACCTCGAAAAACAAAGCAAATAAACAAAAAAGAAGATTACTTTGATTTATTACTATATACAAAACCAGGTGTAGGGGCTGGAGAGATGGTTCAGTGGGTAAAATCACTTGCCCTTCAAGCAAGAGGGCCTGAAAAGGCCTGAGGCTATCCAAGTTCAACTCCCCAGCACCCACATAAAAAAGTGGACATGGCTATGAACATTTGTAACTTCACCCTGTATGGTCATTGAGATTTCCTGACTGAAAAACTCAGCAGCTTTGGGTTGAGGGTCACACTCTACCTCAAAGAAATGCATGGATAACTGACAAGGGAAGGTACCCGAGGGACTACTCTGGCCTCTGCATACATGAGCATAGAGTATGTGCATCTGCAATACATATGCAAATGCTAAATGCATCATATCACAAACCACTACACACATACACATGCAAACACACACAAGTGTATGCAATTGTTTCTTATATTTATTATATATATATATATATATATTTCTTATATTTACTTACTAAATACATATTAAATGCTAATGAGTATATTAAGTACATTGCCTAATTTTATCTCAAGTAGCCAATAAAAAGTCAAATAGGAGCCGGACATGGTGGCGCACGCCTTTAATAGTGAATTCCAGGTCAGCCTGGGCTAGAGTAAGACCCTACCTCGAAAAACCAAAAAAAAAAAAAAAAAGTCAAATAGGATGCAATTACAAAAAAGGTTTAGGAATTAAGAGAAAGGAGTTGTGTTATCTAAGAATTTAAAAAAAAAATCAAGTAACACCGATAAAATCAACAAATGAAATAAAGTAGGCCATGAAAAGGCTGCATACAGATCAGCAGAGAAGTGTGTTTCTAAAAATGACATATTGTTATAAAACACTTCAGAGGCTGGAGAGATGGCTTATCAGCTAAGGCACTTGTCTGCAAACCCTAAGGACCCAGGTTTTCATTTTCTGTATCTGCCTCTCATATATACATACACACACACACACACACACACACATATATATATATATAGAGAGAGAGAGAGAGAGAGACACACACTAGAGTAAAAATTTAGCCAGGCATGGTGGCACAAGCCTCGTCATATCATGCACTAGGGAAGGAGGGAGGGATAGGAGGCTAGCATGGGGCTACAGAGAGTGAGTTCCAGGTCAGCCTGGGCTAGAGTGAGACTTTGCCGTGCAAAAAAAAAAGTAAGAAGTTATAAAAAGAGATGCAAAAATCAGAGAATCATAGATTCTAGGGCTGGAATGCTTGGAAGCTCTGCTAAATACCAGCTAATTAACTTTTGGCAAGTTTGCATTCACTTCATCAGCATTCTTGTGAGAATCTAGTGAGCTAATATGTACAAAGTGCTTAGAATAGAGCGCTAAGAAACAAGTACCATACAGTCTGTCTGCCCTTTGTTGGAAGTGTCTTTTCTATACAGAATACTTTCTGATTTGATAAAATGTTTCAAATAGGAATTCAGCACATCATATGTATAGTGGCCATCTGGGCTAACTAGTGTGTCATTCCTCTCTATCTGACACAAGATCCAACCATATTCAAATTCCTTCTGTCCTGCCCTATGGCAGGACCCTATGTACTTGCTCTACTGTCTCTCTCTCTTCTTGTTTTTTTTTTTGAGGTGCCTTCCAGCCCTATTTGTTTGTTTTTTGAGGTAGGGTCTCACTGTAGCCCAGGCTGACCTGGAATTCACTATGTAGTCTCAGGGTGGCCTCAAACTCACAGAAATCCTCCTACCTCTGCCTCCCGAGTGCTGGGATTAAAGGCATGTGCCACCACACTTGGCTTCTACTTTCCTTCTCTTAATCTAATACAGTTTCCCTAAGTCTTTAAAAAAAGAAAAGAAAAGAAAAGAAAAGAAAAGGAAAGAAAAGAAAAGAAAAGGAAGAAACAAAAGACAACAATGAATGAATTAGGTCCTAGCTGGATATGGTGGAATATGCCTTTAATCCCAGTACTTGAGAAGCAGAAGTAGGAAGATGGCTGTAAAGTCAAGGCCAGCCTGGGACTAATTCCAGGTCAGCCAGAGCTAGAGCAAGACCCTATCTTGAAAAACGAGACCCTATCTTGAAAAACCAAAAATAAATAAATAAATAAATAAATAATAAGCAAACAAATAAAATCCAACAACAACAAAAGAAAAGAATTAGGTCCTTATCTTTAAAAAAAAATTTTTTTTTTTCTGAGTCTCACTCTGGCCCAGGCTGACCTGGAATTCATTATGGAGTCTCAAGGTGGCTTCGAACTCATGGCGATCCTCCTACCTCTGCCTCCTGAGTGCTGGGATTAAAGGCATGCGCCACCACGCCTGGCTCTAAAAAATATTTTTACTGGACTGGAGAGATGGCTTAGTGGTTAGGGTGCTTGCCTGCAAAGCCAAAGGACCTCCCTTGGGTTCCCCAGGACCCATGTAAGCCAGATGCACAAGGTGGCACATGCATCTGGAGTTCATTTGCAGTGGCTGGAGGCCCTGGTGCACCCATTCTTTCTTTCTCTCTCTCGCTCTCTCTTCCTCTGCCTTGTTCTCTCTCTTAAATAAATAAAAATATTTCTAATTTATTTATGAAAGAGAGAAAAAAATGAGCACGCCAGGGCCTCCAGCCACTGCAAATGAACTCCAGATACATGCACTACCTTATGCATCTGGCTTACATGGGTTCTGGGGAACTGAACCTGGGTCTTTAGGCTTCCCAAGCAAGTACCCTAAATGCTAAGCTATTTTTCAGCCCAGCCATAGGTCCTTATCTTAAACTTTGTCTCATCCCAAGACAAAGAGGAGATGGATGAATCCTGGCTCGATGTGAGTTATTCAACTTCTAAGTAGGTCATCCCACACCTGTCTGCTTTTATATAATACAGATGCAGTAATAAGCTATACCTCACATGGTAACTGGGACAGTATCTGAAAACATGTCAAGCATGATGGCACGTGTTTGTAGTCCTAATTACTCAGAAAGTTGAAGTAAGAGCCAGAGTTTTAGGTCAGCATGAGTAGCATACAGAGATCCCCAACTCAAAAATAAAGTATCTTGGCACAATGCCTGACACATAGCAATAATTAAATACTTGCTGTCTTATTTTTTTCCTCAATATAGCTTTCTTTTTTTTTTTTTTTTTTTTTTTTGAGGTAGGGTCTCACTCTAGCCCAGGCTGACCTGGAATTCACTATGTAGTCTCAGGGTGGCCTCGAACTCACTGTGATCCTCCTACCTCTGCCTCCTGAGTGCTGGGATTAAAGGAATGCACCACCACACCCAGTTAGCTTTCTTTTTTCTTAAATTCACTTGATCCCCACTCTAATACCACAGTTATTCCTCTTCACTTAAGATCACCTTCACAAAAATAACCATTTCAACGTTTCACTACCTAATTTCTTTGGGGGGGGGGGACTTTTTGAGGTAATCTCAGGTGGCCTCGAACTCATGGTGATCCTCCTACCTCTTCCTCCTGAGTACTGGGATTAAATGCGTGCGCCACCACACCTGGCTTCTTCTTCTTCTTTTTTTTAAAGTAAGCTAAGAACTTCTCAGTTATGTTTGTTCTTGCATAAACCTTTTTTAGATATGTTTTATTTATTTATTTACTTGAGAGAGAGAAAGAGAAAGAGAGTGGGCATACCAGGGCCTCCAGCCACTGCAAACGAACTCCAGATGCAGGCACCCCCCTTGTGCAGCTGGCCTATGTGGGTCCTGGAGAGTCGAAATGGGATCCTTTGGCCTTGCAGGCAAATGCCTTAACCATTAAGCCATCTCTCCAGCTTTGCATAGACCTTTTGCTTTCTACAGAATCCAGTCTGCAAAGTATTTTTCTCTCCTCTCGAAGTTTTTGTGAATAGAAACAAGACTGAGTTTCTGTCATGCACATTAATTTTGTTCTTCTAAAATTGTTTTGCACAAAGTAGTGCATATTTGGAGTTCATCTGCATTGGCAAGAGGCCCTGGTGCACCCATTCTATCTGTCTCTCTCCTCTCTCTCTCCTTGCAAATAAATAAACTTTAAAAGAAATTTTATCTTATCACTAACCTTTGGCTCCCCAATAGCAAATCCTCCTCTTTTATATATTCACATAATTGGTTGGACACTTGCAATAGCTATGCTACCACTCAATAATTGTAACTGTCTTTGGAATTAAAAGAAACTCTTGGGCTGGAGAGATGGCTTAGCAGTTAAGGCACTTACCTGAAACGCCAAAAGATCCAGGTTGGACTGCCTAGTACCCACATAAAGCCAGATGTACAAGGTGACACATGCATCTGGAGTTTGTTTGCAGTGGCTAGAGGCCCTGGCACACCCATTCTCTCTCACTCTGTCTGTTTCTGTCTCTCACTCTTTCTCTCAAATAAATAAACTCTTGTGCCTCTACAATTCTGAAGCTTCCAAATACTTAATGTCATCTTCAAAAATACCAAATATAAAAAGATACATTAAAAGATTACTTTGAAGCCGGGCATGGTGGCACACGCCTTTAATCCCAGCACTCAGAGGGCAGAGGTAGGAGGATTGCCATGAGTTCAAGGCCACCCTGAGACTACATAGTGAAATCCAGGTCAGCCTGGGCTAGAGTGAGATCCTACCTCGAAAAACAAAGCAAATAAACAAAAAAGAAGATTACTTTGATTTATTACTATATACAAAACCAGGTGTAGGGGCTGGAGAGATGGTTCAGTGGGTAAAATCACTTGCCCTTCAAGCAAGAGGGCCTGAAAAGGCCTGAGGCTATCCAAGTTCAACTCCCCAGCACCCACATAAAAAAGTGGACATGGCTATGAACATTTGTAACTTCACCCTGTATGGTCATTGAGATTTCCTGACTGAAAAACTCAGCAGCTTTGGGTTGAGGGTCACACTCTACCTCAAAGAAATGCATGGATAACTGACAAGGGAAGGTACCCGAGGGACTACTCTGGCCTCTGCATACATGAGCATAGAGTATGTGCATCTGCAATACATATGCAAATGCTAAATGCATCATATCACAAACCACTACACACATACACATGCAAACACACACAAGTGTATGCAATTGTTTCTTATATTTATTATATATATATAATATATATATTTCTTATATTTACTTACTAAATACATATTAAATGCTAATGAGTATATTAAGTACATTGCCTAATTTTATCCTCAAGTAGCCAATAAAAAGTCAAATAGGAGCCGGACATGGTGGCGCACGCCTTTAATAGTGAATTCCAGGTCAGCCTGGGCTAGAGTAAGACCCTACCTCGAAAAACCAAAAAAAAAAAAAAAAAGTCAAATAGGATGCAATTACAAAAAAGGTTTAGGAATTAAGAGAAAGGAGTTGTGTTATCTAAGAATTTTAAAAAAAAATCAAGTAACACCGATAAAATCAACAAATGAAATAAAGTAGGCCATGAAAAGGCTGCATACAGATCAGCAGAGAAGTGTGTTTCTAAAAATGACATATTGTTATAAAACACTTCAGAGGCTGGAGAGATGGCTTATCAGCTAAGGCACTTGTCTGCAAACCCTAAGGACCCAGGTTTCCATTTTCTGTATCTGCCTCTCATATATACATACACACACACACACACACACACATACACACACACACACACACACACACACACACATATATATATAGAGAGAGAGAGAGAGAGAGAGACACACTAGAGTAAAAATTTAGCCAGGCATGGTGGCACAAGCCTCGTCATATCATGCACTAGGGAAGGAGGGAGGGATAGGAGGCTAGCATGGGGCTACAGAGAGTGAGTTCCAGGTCAGCCTGGGCTAGAGTGAGACTTTGCCGTGCAAAAAAAAAAGTAAGAAGTTATAAAAAGAGATGCAAAAATCAGAGAATCATAGATTCTAGGGCTGGAATGCTTGGAAGCTCTGCTAAATACCAGCTAATTAACTTTTGGCAAGTTTGCATTCACTTCATCAGCATTCTTGTGAGAATCTAGTGAGCTAATATGTACAAAGTGCTTAGAATAGAGCGCTAAGAAACAAGTACCATACAGTCTGTCTGCCCTTTGTTGGAAGTGTCTTTTCTATACAGAATACTTTCTGATTTGATAAAATGTTTCAAATAGGAATTCAGCACAGTACTAAATGTACATAATGAACAAAGAAAAAATAAAATTTTGGACCTTTTTCTTATGAGATTTTCCAGGAAACATCCCTCACCCTTCATTACTATGCCAAATCACAAGCACTGCGTTTAAATAATGATCAACTACCACCTGGTCAATCTTTAATCTCCACCCTGAGATTCTATTCCTTTGGACACTAATAAAGCATATCTAAGACACTACCTCGCCACCCAAGGGTATGATTATTTTAATGTGCCACCACAATACTGGGATTGGAAAATATAACAACATACTGCTGTCATATCTAAAATTAAAGATAACTCTTGACTATCAAGTATCCAATCAGTATTCAAATTTCCATGATCATGTAATAAGTGTTTATGGACAAAATGTGCACCAACTAAAAGCCAAAACATTGCTAATAACCTAAGTTTCCTCTTCTGGTCCTGCTTTTTTTTTTTTTTTTTTGTTATTGCTGTTTTCTATTTGTTTGTTTTTTGTTTGTTTGTTTGTTTAAGTTGGGTCCTGTTCTAGCCCAAGCTGACCTGGAATTCACTATGCAGTCTCAGGCTGGCCTTGAACTCACAGGAATCTTCCTACTCTGCCTCCTGAGTGCTGGGTGGGATTAAAGGCATGTGCCACAACACCTGGCTCTGTTCCTCGTGTTTTTTTTAAAATATTTATTTATTTGAGAGAGTGAGAGAATAAGAATGCTAGGGCATCCTGTCGCTATAAACAAACTCCAGACACATGTGCCACTTCAGTATTTTTTGGCAAGGCTACTTCATAGGTAGTGTTTTGAACTTTCATTAAGAGCAATCTATGGGAGGCAGAGGTAGGAGGATCGTTGTGAGTTTGAGGCCACCCTGAGACTACATAGTGAATTCCAGGTCAGTCTGGGCTAGAATGAGATCCTACCTTAGAAAAAAAGAGAGAGAGAGAAATCTAATGTCTAAATGTTTGTCCTCCTCTAATGCTAGCAGCTACTTGTGATCTCTGCTTAGGTTCAGGATTCATTATCAAATGGTGATGTTGTGCCTTTATTGCCCTTTCCTTATTAACTAGAACAATTTAATAAAAGAAACTTCCAGCCGGGAGTGGTGGCACACACTTTTAATCCCAGCACTTGGGAGGCAGAGGTAGGAGGATCGCCATGAGTTCAAAGCCACCCTGGGTCTACATAGTGTATTCTTGGTCAGTCTTGGGTAGAGTAAAACCCTACCTCAATTGAAAAATAAAAAATAAAAGCCGGGCGTGGTGGCGCACGCCTTTAATCCCAGCACTCGGGAGGCAGAGGTAGGAGGATTGCCGTGAGTTCGAGGCCACCCTGAGACTCCATAGTGAATTCCAGGTCAGCCTGGGCTAGAGTGAGACCCTACCTTGAAAAACAAAACAAAACAAAAAAATAAATAAATAAAAAATAAGAAGGAGGAGGAGGAGAGGGAGAAGAAGAAGGAGGGGGAGAAGGAGAAGGAGGAGGAGGAGGAAAAGAATGAGAAGGAGGAGGAGGAGAAGGAAGAGAAGGAGAAGAAGAAGTAAGAGGAGGAGGAGAAGAGGAAGAAGGAGAAGGAGGAGGAGAAGAAGAGGAAGAAGAAGAAGGAGAAGGAGGAGGAGGAGAAGAAGAAGAAACTTCCTTTCATCCACTACTGGACTACTCTGAAGTAGAGCTGGTTCCTAAGTATACTTTAAAGAAAGCTAAATTGTTGTTTTTTAAGTATCATATTAAAGCTTACACTTAAACATATTTGATATGAATCATTATACTGCAGTGATCCTTACCCACTCTCAAACTGACTCACCTTTGGCTGAAGAGATAGCTTAACAGTTAAGGTGCTTGCCTGTGAAGCCTAAGGATCCAGGTTCAATTCCCATTTACCTACGTAAGCCAGATCACAAGGTAGTGCATACGTCTGGAGTCTGTGTGCAGTGGCTAGTGTCCTGGTGCACCCATTTTCTCTCTCTCTCTTAAATAAATAAAATATTTTTTTAAGAAAGGAAAATGTCTGGGAACACAGATTTGGAATCAGATGGAGGCACAAACCAATCATACTAAGCTTGTTTCTTTATCATTTATTTTTACTGAATTAAAAATTCTGAAGCCAGACGTGGTAGTGCATGCCTTTAATCCCAGCACTTGGGAGGCACAGGCAGGAGGATTGCCATGAGTTTGAGGCCACACTGAGATTACAGAGTGAATTCCAAGTCAACCTGAGTTAGAGTAAGACCCTGCCTCAAAAAAAAAATTATGAATTATAGGAGCTGGGGAGATCAATGGCTCAGTGGTTACCTGCATAAAATCAGATGCACAAGGTGGTACATGCATCTGGAGTTCATTTGCAGTGACAAGACACTGTGGCACGTCCATATTCATTCCCATATTTTCTCCTCTCTTTCTCTCTCTCTCATATATGCACACACACAAAGAATAAAGAAATAAGAGGTATTTACCTAATTTTACCAAAAAGTAACAAGCATATACTTTCCTCTGTATGGAGAGCATATAATACTACAGCAAAGCATAATACAACAGTTATGGACCATTTCATAAATCTCTGAAAATCTAGTGGCTTAATTTTAACTCTTTTCAACACTGAGAGATGGCTTAGCAGTTAAGGCGCTTGCCTACAAAGCCAAAGAACACAGGTTTGATTCTCCAGGCCCCTCATAAGCCAGATGCACATGGTGGCGCATGCGTCTGGAATTCATTTGCAGTGGCTAGAGGCCCTGGCGTGCCCATTCTCTGTCTCTCTCTCTCTCACACACACACACACACACTCTCTCTCTTTCTCCCTCTTTCTCTGTCTCTAATAAATAAATAAATAAAAATAAAATTTTAGAAAAGAAGCAGGAATTAATATCATGGTGCAATTTCTTTTACTCAAAAAAAAGTACACACTTTACTACAGCTCAAGTTGTCTGTGCTTTGATCTGAGGGAGAAAATATAACTTCTACAACTATAAGTGGCTTTAAAAAAACCACCAACAAAACAAAACAGAAACAAAACCTGCTGCAGTGATTCTTCAGTCATAATCAATAGGGCCTATGTGAAGTGTTACTATGTTCCTTATACATCAGTGCCTTCCTCCTACTGCAAAACAAAATGTCTGCTAGCACGTGCACAGCAGTAATTGCTTTTCCAGATGGTATGCCTTTGATAAGAGATTTTTGCTAAAAGCTCAGCTTACTTTCTCTCCAAGCATAATTGTATAATTTTTTTTTTTTTCGAGGTAGGGTTTCACTCTAGCCTAGGCTGGCCTGGAACTCAAACTCACTATGTAGTCTCAGGTTGGCCTGGAATGCATGGCAAGCCTTTTACTTCAGCCTCCCAAGTGCTGGGATTAAAGGGATGCTCAATCACATCCAGCTGTTATTAATTTTGAAACTGGTTATACAAGTTTCTAGTAGTAGTGTGAGTTGACCTGTTTTTGGCATGAGAAGGAACCTCTGATACTTTGATAGTCAGGTATTCAAGTATTATGCGTTAGTAGTAAGGTATTCAAGTATGATAGTTGGGTAGTAAGGCATTCAAGTTTTAGTTAACACCATTCATTAAATTTGCCCCTAAACCTATTGTTATTATTTGGTGGGGGGAGGTCAAGGTAGAGTCTCGCTCTAGCCCAGGCTGACCTGGAATTCACTACTATATAGTTTCAGGCTACCCTTGAACTCACTGCAATCCTCCTATCTCTGCCTACTGAGTGCTGGGATTAAAGGTGTGCACCACCATGCCTGGCTTATTTTATATTATTTAATACAATAATTTAATTTTCACATCTAAATGTTATTACTATTACGGTTGTTGTTGAAGAAGAAACTAAGAAATACTGATTCAGTTGCCCAAAATAGCATGAAAGAAGAGCTGAAGCTTGTGATCCTTCCACGAGGCCTCAGCAACGAGAAAGAAAAGCTGTAGCAAAGCGTTCTCCATTCCCTTAACAGACCTTGCTGAAGTTTGCCTTCAGCTACATCTTTGCTTTATGTTTTATTTTGTGGTACATAATATGTGTGGGGTGATGTGTGCATGGTGTATGCATTTGTGTGCAGATGCTGAGTCCAGGGAAAACCTCTACTGCTCCTCTACTGCTTCTCTGTACATTTCCTAGGTTCCTTAGTTAACCTAGAGCTGCTATTTTCAGTCAGCAGCTCAACAGAAATTGCCAGAAAATAATATTCAAATATACTATGTAAAGCTTTCAAGTAGAAATTGTGAATTTGGGGCTGGAAAGATGGCTTAGCAGTTAAGGCACTTGCCTGTGAAGTCTAAGGACCCAGATTCGATTCCCCAATAAACATAAGCTAGATGCATAAGGTGACACATGCATCTGGAGTTCATTTGCAGTGGCTGGAGGCCCTGGCACACCTATTCCCTCCCCCACTTCTCTCTCTCTCAAATGAATAAATAAAATATATTTTAAAAAGAAATTGTGAATTTTTTTTAATTTTCTTCATTTTTAAAAGGGAAAACAAATATGAATACAGGATATCATTCTGTGAGGCTTTCTAATAGTGGGAAGATATGAAAAAGTGATGAAATAAAAAATTCCAATCATGGGTAGAGAAGTCTGGTGGCCTACGGTGATTTCTTCTGTATTCAGTCTCTGTGCCCTTCTCAGAGCTGCCAGCAGTGCCATGTTGAGCCAGGGCATCTGGTGGTTCATGACCTCCATGATCCTCCGTGGTCACTACGAGGAGGGCCAGGGGAAGACGCTGCCATTTTCAGTGGAAAACAAGTGGTTACTGGACATGATAGCTGTTTGCTTTGGGTCTGGATTTGTAGCACCTTTCTTTATAGTGAGACGCCAATTGCTTAATAAATAAGGATGTTTTAATGCATCCAATTGACAGATATGAAGAATGCTTAAGAGGTACAATCTCTGAAATGGATCAGACTCTTAAACTCCTACAAGAGATGCTTATAAACCGGGCATGGTGGTGCATGCCTTTAATCCCAGCACTTAGGAGGCAGAGGTAGGAGGATTGCCAAGAGTTCAAGGCCACCCTGAGACTACATAATGAATTCCAGGTCAGCCTGGGCTAGAGCAAGACCCTACCTCAAAAAAAAAATATATATGCTTTTCAATAGACTAATGTAAGGACATTAAAAAAAAAAAAAAAGCTGGGCGGGGTGGCACACGCCTTTAATCCCAGCACTTGGGAGGCAGAGGTAGGAGGATCACCGTGAGTTCGAGGCCACCCTGAGACTACAGCCAATTCCAGGTCAGCCTGATCTAGAGTGAGACCCTACCTTGAAAAACAAAACAAACAAACAAACAAAAAAAAATCCAAGGGTCTGGAGAGATGGCAAAGCCTGATGGCCTGGATTCAAGTCCCCAGTACCCACATAAAGCCAGATGCACAAAGTGGAACATGCATCTGGAGTTTGTTTACAGTAGCAGGAGGCCTTGCTGTACCCATACTCTTACACACATACATACACACACACACACTCTCTCTCTCTCTCTCTCAAATAAATGCATAAATATTTTTTAAAAAATTCAGAACAAGGGCTCTCCACATTGCTTAGCAGTTAAGGCACTTGCCTGTGAAGACTAAAAAGCCAGGTCCGATTCTCCAGGTCCCACATAAGCCCGATGCACAAGGTGGCGCATGCATCTGGAGTTCGTTTGCAGTGGCTAGAGGCCCTGGCATGCCCATTCCCCCTCTCTCCCTCTCTCAATCTGTCTCTTTCCCTCCCTCTCATTTTCTCTAATAAATAAGTAAAAATAAAAAATTTTTTTAAAAGAAAAAAGAAAAAAATCAGAACAAGAGCCAGGCGTGGTGGTGCATGCCTTTAATCCTAGCATTCAGGAGGGAGAGTTAGAACTGCTGTGAGTTCGAGACCAATCTGGGACTATAGTGAGTTCCATGTCAGCCTGGGCTAGAGTGAGACATAACCTCGAAAAACCAAACAAAATCCAAAGAATCTAAGCTACCTATTTTAGGCAACAGACTTTTATAAGTAGAATCCTAAGTACTTAACAACCACAACAACCCAGTAAGCAAATTCAAATAATCAGAATTTCTCCTATCCTAATCTTTGCTTTCATTAAGTCTGAATATGAAACAAAACTACTTAAAACAGGAATCTAAATTAGGATTTTCATGGCTGTATATAAATCATTTCAGGTGGTAATATTTAGTCTACCTAGCCCTAAAATAAACATGCTGTGTGAATGATATCTTCAACTTCATCGATAATAAAGTTACAGAATAATATACATTTCCACATAAGTACAATCATTCTTTACAAAACTTGGGCATTCAAATTATGCTGTTTTTATTTTTTCCTGGCTTTTTGAAGCATGGTTTCACTCTAGCCCAGACAGGTCTTGAACTCATGGTGATCCTCCTACCTCAGTTCCTGAGTGCTGGGATTAAAGTTGTATGCCAGCACACCTAGCAAAAATTATATTCTTAAATGAAAGTCAGAAAAAACAACATATCTGAACACATCTAAAAAAATAAGTAAAACAACTATAATATTAAAACAAATCATATATTTTTAATCATTTACTATTTTACTCAAAATAACTTAGAAAAGTGTATCTAGGACTGGAGAGATGGCTTAGCAGCTAAGGCACTTGCCTGTAAAACCTAAGGACCCAGGTTCAATTCTGCAGTACCCACATAAGCCAGATGACATGATGGTACATACGTCTGAAGTTCGTTTGCAGGCAGTGGCTAGAGGTCCTGATGTACACATTTTCTATCTCTCTATCTGCCTCTTTCTCTCTCTCTCAAATAAATAAATAAAAATACATTTTTAAGAAAGTACACCTACTAGCTGCCAGAGAAATTTTAAAACTGTTACTAAAGCAAGCCAGTGTGCTAGTGTGCAAGTCAGGAGAACGATAGCTAAACATCTTCATTCATTGCTCTCTGCTTCCTGAGTGCAGGTCCAGCTGCCTCCTGCTACTGATCCCCTGCCTTCCCTCCATGATGGACTGTGTTTTCTGAAACTGTAATTCAGAATAAACCTTTTGTTACTTTAAAATAAATAAATAAATAAATAAATAAATAAATAAATAAATAAATAAATAAAAACAGGGCTGGAGAGACGGTTTAACGGTTAAGGCATTTGCCTACAAAGCTAAAAAGGACCCACATTCAATTTCCCAGTACCCATGAAAGCCAGGTATATAATGTGGTGCATGTGTCTGGATATTATTTGCAGTGGCTAGAGGTCTTGGTAGGTCCATTCTCTCTCTCAAATAAATAAGTAATTTTTAAAAATATGGACCTTGGGGGCTGGAGAGATGGCTTAGCAATTAAGGTGCTTGCTTGCAAAACTTAGAACAAGAGTTACCCAGTATCCACATAAAGCTGGATGCACAAAGTGGCACATGCATCTGGGGTTCATTCGCAGTGGCTATAGGCCCTGGCCTGCCCGTTCATTCATTCATTTTTTCTCTCTTTCTGCTTGCAAATAAATAATTTTTTAAAAAATTAAAAGAAAGAAAGAAATGTGGACCTTTCCTCTGTTGATTTTTTTTTCAGTAGAGAGGGTGAATGAGGCAGGGCATGAATGTGAACTTTTCCTTAAAAGCTACCCACACTCTAACATACAAGAACTTTTAAACTTGCAAAATCGACATATGGCCAGGCATGGTGGCACACACCTTTAATCCCAGCACTAAGGAGGCAGAGATAGGAGGATTGCTGTGACTTTGAAGCCAGCCTGAGACTACAGAGTGAATTCCAGGTCAGCCTGGGCTAGAGCAACACCTTACCTTGATAAAACAAACAATAAAAAAATCTACATATGCAAAACATTATAAAATCAATACAAAAGGGTCAAGCTAAAGTAAAATTGTGCCTCAAATACCTTTAGAATAAGTAGAAATTTAAAATGTTGGCACCTTCATTTGGAAGCAAAGTTTCTATTGTGTGATCTTGTCTGGTCCTTGATTTTATCATCAAAGTCAGTTCCAGTTATTTTTCCATTAGTACGGAGAGATCTAGAGTAGAAGAAAGAAGGCACATTCAGGCCACTACAATCATTGCAGATTCTGGATGCCTGTCACTGTCCGCTGCAAACATACGAAAATTTTTAGGCAGATGCTCTACTTTGTTAAGAAATGCTAGTTCTGCTGGACATGTTGATGCAAGCCTTTAATCCCAGCACTCGGGAAGCTGAGGTAGGAGGACCACTGTGAGTTCAAGGTCCGCCTGAGACTACATAGTGAATTTGAGATCAGCCTGGGTTAGCGTGAGACCCTACCTGGAAAAAAAAGGGAAGGAAGGAAGAAGGGAGGGAAGAAGGGAGGGAGGGAGGGACGGTGGAAGGAAGGGAGGGAGGGAGGGAGGAAGGAAGAGAAGGAGGAAGAGAAGAAGAAAAGGAGGAAGGGAGGGCAAACAATGCCAGTTTCCATTACTGTCACTTCTGCAGGTGGAGAAAAAAATGTTGAAATAAAATTAAAGGTACAGGGATAGAGAGATGGCTTGGCAGTTTAGTGTGCTTCTTGCACAAGCCTAAGACCAGAAGAGTTCTACATAAACAGCTGGGCATGGCCAATGGGGAACAGAAATCCAAAACTCATTAGAAACCCACAAGATGTGGAATCAGTGAAGAGGCCCCAGCTCTAAAACAAGACGAGGTGAAGAGCCGGGCATGGTGGCGCACGCCTTTAATCCCAGCACTTGGGAGGCGGAGGTAGGAGGATCACCGTGAGTTCGAGGCCACCCTGAGATTACATAGTAAATTCCAGGTCAGCCTGAGCTAGAGTGAGACCCTACCACGAAGCCCCCCCCCCAAAAAAAAAGATGAGGTGAAGAGCAATAGAGTGTTAACACCCTTGTTCTGCTCCACTTTGGCTACCATAGGCCAGTAACCTCTGCTGCAGATGAGCATATGGGGCACCATACCACACCACACCACACCATATACACATACTACATTACCCACACACACAAATTTTTAAAAAAAGATTAAAGGTATAGATGAAAGCTGATGAGAGGCCAAGTGGCTTTCTTTTTTTTTAAGGTCAGACCACCAAAGGAGGTATGCAGCAAATTGAAGTTTGCACTGGTATCCTAAAAAAGGAATGGAGCATAAAAAAATCAGCACACTCAGAGCTGTTGAGATCACCTGGCAAAAGTGGGCTCAGCATCTATCCTGTTTCAGATAAATGGAACAATAATAAAAACAGGAGTTCCAGAATAAGATAATTTTGGGACAGAGAAGAATCTAATATTATGGCCAATATTTAAATCTGGACCACTGATGTAAGACAGAAAGGACAAACTAGAGTTACTAACAATGCTGAATGTTCCTATTCCATCTCAAAATGACCATGAAATAGTGGGGGAGTTTACAGGCAGGGTTATCTTGCCAAGAAATCAAGCTGGAGCTGATCTGGAAACCTCCTCCCTATTGACTAATAGTCACTGATGCTGGTAAGAGCCATGTAACCTGTTAGGGGACAAAAGTCTTAATCAGCAGTGAACCCTGAAAGCTCTACAGATGGCCAGCCAGGCCAAATGTGACAACTGGTACAATGGTGTCATGTCTGTTTTGAGGGAGACCAACTGTTCTCCGATTAGATTTGAAACCCTATCCATGGGAGAGGGAATTCATGACCGGCAATTATTTTTCTTCTTTATTCATTTTGGAGACAGAAAGAAAGAAAGAAGAGAGAGAGAGAGAGAGAGAATGGGTACGCAAGGGCCTCCAGCCACTGCAAACAAACTCCAGATGCATGCTCCCTCTTGTGCATCTGGCTTATGTGGGTACTGGGAAATCAAACCTAGGTCCTTAGGCTTCACAGACAAGCACCTTAACCACCAAGCCATCTCTCCAGCCCAAAATATCTTTTTTGGTTTTGGGGTTTTTTTTTGAGATAGGGTTTCACTCTAGCCCAGATTGGACTTGAATTCACTATGTAGTCTCAGGGAGGCCTCAAACTCACTGTGATCCTCCTACCTCTGCCTCCCAAGTGCCGGGATTAAAGGTGTGCACCACCATGCCCACAAGCCTGGCACTTTAAACCTAATAAAAAGTCTATGGCTGGGGAGGTCACAAACGCCACTAGGGAAAAGCACTATACTTGTTTAGCTAAATGGATATATTATGCCCACCAAATTGTCCTATAAATACTTAAGTTTATACCCATATATTAATGCTACTGTCTCTTTTCAGATGGTGGTGACCACTAAAAAGACTCAAAGCTCATCAAAGTGCTTAGAAGAAGTGACAGTAGAATGTTTATCACTAAGTGAGGCATCTCTATCACACACCTCCAAGGCTCAGAAACTACTGAAGAAGAGGTGGCAAGACATCCAAGTCACACATACCCAGAAGGTCAGGGATCATTGCAAAAGAGGTGGTGGAAAGAATAGAAAATCTAAAAGAAGAGGAAGAGTGCTTTGTAATACTGTCTTCCAAACACAAGGTGGCTATGACATTCAAAACTTCACAATAAAACTGGGCGTGGTGGCGCAGGCAGAGGTAGGAGGATCCCCGTGAGTTCGAGGCCGCTCTGAGACTGCATAGTGAGCTCCAGGTTAGCCTGGACTAGAGTGAGACCCTACCTCGAAAAACCAAAAAAAAGAAAAAAAAGAAAAAAAAGAAAAAAAAAACCCTCACAATAGTTTACATTACCTAGATAAGACCTACATGATAAGAGAAGAAAACAATGATGACATCTGTGGTAGTTTGGATGTATGTCCCCTATACACTCAGGTGTTTTATTAAGCTTATAACACGGATCTCCACCACCTTGATGGTAGAAGTATCACTGGAAATGGATCTAAATTCCAGAAGCCAGCTTCTTCCACCATAGATGGAACTTCCCCTAGATTTGTAAGCTTGAAATAAATCCCATTCCTCCCACAAACTGTGTCTGATTTGGATATTCATCCCAGCATCATGAAACCGTCTACAACAGAAATTTGGTACCAGAGAAGTGGGATCTTACAGAGATGAGTCTGACCAAGTAGATGTTGGTCTTTTGGAACTTGTGTACTAAAGAAATGTGTATGGACTTGGCACTTGGGATGAAGAAGACCTCCAGAGTGGTAAGCCAATTTTATGGGCTATTCTGATGAGAGTTTGAAAATGGTAAGTGCAGAGAGCATTTTGTTGGCTTTTGAACTAAAGGGGAAGTAAGACATCAGAAAACTTTGTTAGACCTGGGCTACTGGTGTAAAGGGTGGCTGCATTCATCTGTCCAAGCCCTAAAGGTGTGATCAAGGTTGAATTTGAAAGTAATGGACTGGTGTGCTTGGTGGAAGATATAGAACTGAAAGATGTACAATTTAAGAGAAGAAAATTCAAGTAAGTCTAAAATTACTGGCATACACACAAGTTTTAGGTAACTGAAGCTGCTATTGTCAAGCAGATTTCTACCATCAAGGATAGCCCAGCTAGTTTACATTGAAATAATGGAAAAGATGCCTGAGGTAAATTCCACCCAGGAAAGACTGAATGGTAAAAATGCAAACTCTTAAAGGAGATGACTGAAGGTAAAAATTTTGTGAAAGAAACCTAGTTATTTCCTCCTTGGATTAATAAAATGGCTGTGTCTCTGCACACCTGGCATTGGTATGAAAAGCATGAAAAATGTATTGAAGTAGGTCATGAATTTCACATAGTTCCAGGAGCCACTGCTGAAATGCAGCATGGGAAGCAGGGCAATATCCCTTGGCAGAGAGGCCAGTAAGGCCATCGTTAAGATGGCCTGTGGTTTGTAATGGAGATGGGAGGATGTTTTGGATATATCAGGACTGTACAAAGGCTACCATGGAGCACTGTTGGCTTGGGATGAAGTTTTCTCTGGCTACTCAGCCCAGTGGTAAGGAAGGAAATTAGAAATCCAGAGACTGTCACCACTGATTATGGATATTAGGCTTGAATTTCAGATATGTTTACCTGATGGTTATTGATTTTTGCATTGGTCCAGTCTCTCCTTGTTATGCCTTACTGCAGTGGATATGTTTACTCTGTGCCATTATATGTTGGAAGTATGTAACCTGTTTTGATTTTATAGGATTTATAGTTGAGGAACAGTCTTAAAGTTGGTAAAGACTATGAGGACCTTGGAAGTTGCACTGAATACAATTTGCAATGTGAGATGATTATGAGTCAATGGGGAAGAGGGGAAGATTGTGGTAATTTGCATGTATGTCTCCTATTGACTCAAGTGTTAAGTTAAACTTGTAACTTGCATCTCCAGCTGCCTGGCTGGAGGAGGTATTACTGGGAATGGATCCTGAAGTCTAGACCTATGGAGTCACCAGTGGCAGATCTGAATTCTAGCCCAAAGGTATAAGAGAGCAGTTTGAGTTCTGAGGGTCATGCTTGCTGCTGGTTTGTGCTTGCTGCTATTTATTTATTTAGCTAGCTGTTGGTGGTTTTTCTCTCTGCTTGGATCTGTGAAAGGAAGCCAGATTCTTCTGCTATTGATGGAACTTCCCCTGGATCTATAAGCTTGAAAAAAATCTCATTCCTCCCATAAACTGTCTGATTTGTATGTTTAATCCCAGCATCGCAGAACTGTCTACAAGAACATCCAAATAGAAAAGGGACTAGTTGGAAAGATGAAGGGATTTAGTAAATGTGGGATAGGGTGAGGGAAAAGACAGAGTGGTAGTGGTGGGAAGGGATTATGAACATAGTATATTGTCTATTTATGGAGAGAGCCAATAAAAAGAAAGAAATATGAGTCTTAATGACTTCAGCTTTACCACTGGGGGTGAAGTTTGCATCTGAGGCAAGTACTCTACCAACAAAGCTACATCCCCAGCTCCTTCTCTCCCAAACTAAGCTTTACAGTAATATTTCCTCAAAACACAAATCAGGCCCCAGAGATAATCACTAATATCACAAGTCAGTTTAGGAACTTGAGCTACTTAACTCTATGATCCCCATGCCTGGCATGCCTTATTCAAAACACTAAGCATCCTGGGAGTCTACCCTCTCTTATTTTCATGCCCACAGTACTTTCTGCTTTCTCGCTCATCTCATTTATTCTACCACTGCTGTCCTTCATTCCATACAAATGGCTAGGTATGTAAAAAAAGAAAAAAAAGTTCAACATCACCAATAATCAGGGAAATACAATTTGAAATTACAATAAGACAACATCTAACTTAAATAAGGATAACTAACATCAAAGAGACAAAAGATAACAAGCGTGGGTACAGACTGGAGAAAGGGAACCCTTGTATAATCATTGCTGGAATATGAATTAGTACTTCTATTGTGGAAAACAGTATGGAGATTCCTCAAAAAATTAAAAATAAAACTACCATATGATCAAACAAGCTCATTTCTGAGCCTGCATCCAAAGGAAATGAAATCAGTAAATCAGTATATCAAAGAGACATCTGCACATCCATGCTCACTGCAGTACTATGACAAATGAAAACAATTGAATACCCATCAACTGATGAATGGATAAAGATAATGTGGTATAAATACACAATAGAACATATTCAGCCATAAAACAGAATAAAATCTTGTTATTTGTGCCAACATGGATGAAAGTGAAGATCATTATGTTAATTGAAACAAGCCAGGCACTGAAAGACAAGTACTGCATAATATCACCCATATGTGGAACATAAAAAGTTGATCTCATCAACACTCAGAATAATATGGTAGATACCAGAGGCTAGGGAGAGTAGGAACAGAAAGGTATGGGGAAAGATTGATCAATGGGTACTAAGTTAAATAGGATTAAGAAATTCTGGTGCTCTATTGCATAGTGGTATGACTATAGCTATAACTATGTAGTATATATTTCAAAAAGCTAGAAGAACAGGATTTAATGCCAGCACTAGGAAACCAAAGGTAGGAGGATCACCATGAGTTCAAGGACAGCCTGAGAGACTACATAGTGAATTCCAGGCCAGCTTGGGCTATAGCCCTACAAAGGGAAGGAGGGAGGGAAAGAAGAGAAGGAAGAAGGAAGGAAGGAAAGAAGGAGAAAGAGAGAGAAGGGAGAGAGGGAAAAAGGGAAGAAGAGAAGGGAGAAAAAAGAAAGATATAAATGTTTTCAGTGAATAAATAATAAATGTTTAAGAAGATAGCTGTGTTTAACCTGACATAAATATTACATAACAGATATATACAAGTATCAAAACATCACATGATACACTATGTATGTTTATGTTTTCATGAATCAATTAAAAATAAATTTAAACTGGGTGTATTGGCACAAGCCTTTAATCCCAGCACTCGGGAGGCAGAGGTAGGAGGATCGTCATGAGTTTGAGGCTACCCTGAGAGTACATAGTGAATTCCAAGTCGGCTTGGACTAGAGTGAAACAACTACCTAAAAAAAAAAAAAGAAAAAAAAATGAAATTTCTGCCACACTAATCCATTGATTTATGTATAAGTTTAAGAGTAAATGTAGCCTTTAATCCCAGGACTTGGGAGGCTGAGGTAAGAGGATCACTGTGAGTTCAAGGCCACCCTGACACTACATAGTGAATTTCAGGTCAGCCTGGGCTAGAGTGAGACCCTAGCTTGGAAAACAAAACAAAAGAATTATTGTAAAAATATAAAAATAAAATTTTTATTCTATTAATAAATGAGTTCCTTTGCATATCATTTTATTTTATTTCAAACTTACTCTATGACCCTATCTAAAGCCTACAGCTGTTATGAACTCTGAATATAGTAAGCTAGCTCCCAAAGTGATGGGCCTCGAAATATGAAAGCTGGTAAACTGGGTGTGATGGTGCACACCTTTAATCCTAGCACTTGAGAGGCAGAGGTAGGTAGTAGATCACTGTGAGTCCAAGGCCACCCTGAGACTACAGTGAATTCCATATCAGCCTGGGCTAAAGAGTAAGACCCTACCTCAAAACACACACAAACACACACACACACACACACACACACACACACACAAACAAAAACAAAAAACCAAAAAAACAAAGCTGGTGCTGGAGAGATGCCTCATTGATTAAGGTGCTTCCCTGTAAAGCCAAATAAGCAGGTTTGATACCTCACTACCCATGTAAAGCCAAATGCATAAAGTGGTGCATGCATCTGGAGTTCGTTTGCAGTAGATGGAGGCCCTGATGTGTCCATTCTATCTGGCTCTATTCTCACCATATCTCTCTGCTTACAAATAAATAAATAAAAAAATATATTTTAAAATTCTGAAAGCTTCCTAGCCTGATGGTTGGTTTCAATGTGCCTACCAAAAAAAAAAAAAAAAATTAGATCTACTGTATGAGAATTTAAAAACCCAGAAATGTTCTGTTCTCTATGGTGGAATCAGGAAAGGCTGCAATAAAGTACTGAAGAGGCAGATAAAGGAAAATGGAAAACATTTAAGGGACACTAAGAACAGAAGTTTGAAATAGCATGCTTTGTCAAGAACAAATAAAAAGTTCCACTTTCACTTATAATTACGAAAGCCACAAAAGCATGTCATCACCACCCTAGTGAGGAAAAAAAACCAAAACCTACCTATAAAATCAAAACTCCTCATGATTAACAAACAATAGAGGTTACAAAGCAACAAAGTATATTTAATGCTTACCAAGTAAACCTAATAAAATTCCAAGAAAATTTTATTCTTCTCCTTGGAGAAATGAGCTCCTCGAAGGAAAGACTATATACACAAATTGTTTGGCAGGTCACAGAAAAAGGAAGTGGGTAACATAGTGTGGTGGGGTTTTTTTGTTTATTTTTATTTATTTATTTGAAAGCAACAGATAGAGAGAGAGAGAGAATGGGCACGCCAGGGCTTCCAGCCACTGCAAATGAACTCCAGATGCGTGCACACCCTGTGCATCTGGCTAACGTGGGTCCTGGGGAATAGGGCCTCGAACCGGAGTCCTTAGGCTTCACAGGCAAGCGCTTAACCACTGAGCCATCTCTCCAGCCCAAGTGTGGTGGTTTGATTCAGGTGTCCCTCATAAATGTAGGTGCTCTGAATCCTAGGTTCCTAGCTGATGAAGATTTGGGAATTAAACACCACCTGGAGGCACTGTATTGTTGGGGGCGGGCTTATGGGTATTACAGCAGTGTCCCCTTGACAGCCAGTGTTTGGCACACTCTCCTGTTCCTGCTGTCCACCTTATGTTGGTCAGGAGGTGATGTCCACCCTCTGCTCATGCCATTATTTTCCCCTGCCATCATGGAGCTTCCCCTCAAGTCTGTAAGCCAAAATAAACCCTTTTTTAATCCCCCCAAAAGCTGCTTTTGGTCGGGTGATTTCTGCCAGCAATGCGAACCTGACTACAACATATACAAAAGGATAAAAAAAAAACAGGCTAAAATTTTAACAAACTGCAATGGCTGAGGACTCTCTAGACACAGAACTCAAACTGGAAGGTGATCTCCATGTGCCTTAAATGGGTGCTCCCAAGAAATATGAGAACTAAGATAGGGCACCCTACAGCATGGAGGCACTGTGCAGGAGTCTAGATCCAATGCACTGTCTAATTCCCTAACAAGGGAGGAAAAAAGCAAAAACAAAAAAACCTAAAGTCATTAGAGAAAGAACAGAAAACCCTCTCACTTCAGTGTCCAGGCAAAAAACATTGCTTCAGAGAACAGACACAATATGCCTCTATCTTTGGGGAGGAGATTGGGGTTTGGAAAAGTACTTGGCCATGGGACACAAAGAATACTGGTGCTAAAGGAAAGGAATAAGAAAAGGTAACAAAGGATTCTGCTCCAATCACAAGGAATCTATTACCACTAGGGTTGGCGAAAGTATTACTATTGAACACCAATCCAAATAAATGGCAGGATATGACTTCCACAAGGAAGGCTGAACAGGAATGCTAATAAAGCCCAAACCTCAATGGCCCCCCAGAATTGCCTATGATTTAATCTAGAACAAAGAGAAGTCTCCCTGCTCCACAAACACAGTAAAAAGAAATAATATCTACCCCTGGAAGGACAAATGCATAAAATGGAATTCCTCCATGGCACAGATGTGCAACAACTTATCAAAGCCAGGCAAGATGGCACGTGTATTTAGTCCTAGCACTCTGGAGGCTGAGGTAGGAGCACTGCCAACCTGGGGCTAGAGTGAGGTCCAGGTCAACCTGCACTGGAGTGAGACATTACCTGGGGGCGGGGGGCCGTTGGCTAAAGAAATAATCCTATATCACTATGTGCTGTGCTCTAGGCACGCAATAGCAGACATCAGCTTGAGAAGTCCGAGGTTGTTGTACACAGAACGTAATGACAGCAAACCCAAACAAGCTCAACTCCTGACACAATGACTCAACCTGTAGGACACACAGCCTAACAGAGGAAGTGGCAGAAGAAGATCACCTTCACACAAGATCCTGAGTGCAAATCAAAAAGTATGAGGCATGTACAAAAGCAGAATAAGAACCCTCTACTCACAGATAAAGTAACCAACAGAACCAGAAGTGTTTTCTGTTGTTGAACCTATTTTAATCTAACTATAAATAATATGCTAGATAATCTCATAAAAACTGTCAACTGCAGGTACTAGAAATGTTAAAGAGAGGTCTTGAAGCAGGAGCATATCATTGAAAATGTTTCTACAAAAAAAAATAAGTGAAGGCTGGAGAGATGGCTTAGCAGTTAAGTGCTTGCCTCTGAAGCCTGAGGACCCCGGTTCGAGGCTCAATTCCCCAGGACCCACATAAGCTAGATGCACAAGGTGGCGCATGAATCTGGAGTTTGTTTGCAGTGCTGGAGGCCTTAGTGTGCCCATTCTCTCTCTCTCTCTCTCTCTCTCTCTCTCTCTCTCTCTCTCTGCCACTTTCTCTGTTGCTCTCAAATAAAAAATAAAAGTAAAAAGTAAGGAGCATTACAAAGGGAAAGTAAACATAAAAGACCATTAATTTTTTTTATTCACTAGGTTATTCACTCACTAAATAAATAGTAACAATATTGTGGAGCTAAAACATATATAATAGGTCAGGTGTGGTGGTGCACACCTTTAATCCCAGCACTTGGGAGGCTGAATTAGAGGATTACTATGCATTCGAGGCCACTCTGAGACTACAGAGTGAATTCCAAGTCAGCCTGGGTTACAGGAAGACCCTACCTTGAAAGAAAAACACACATATTTAAATAAAATATGTAATAATACTGCATAAAATGGGAGGTACAAAACTGAAGCATAAGGATGCCAGATGTGTGTGTGTGTGTGTGTGTGTATATATATGTATATATATATATATAAAGTGGCATATTATTTGAAGAAAGAATGTGATATATTAAAGACAAATCTACTCTGTATAGATATGTGTGAAATGTGTGTGCAGTGTGTTTGAGGTGTAGTATATACATGTATGTGTACAGATGCATGGACTCCATGAGTGCCCATGTAGATGCCTAGATGAGAGCATTAGGTACCCTTCCCTTATCACTCATCCATGTATTTCACTGAGATGGGGCCTCTCCCTCAACCCAGATCTACTGTCAGTGGACAGCAGTAATTCTCTGGTCTCTACCCCCTGCAGACTAGGGTTACAGATGTTGATAGTCTCACCCAGCTTTTTACATGGGTTCTGGGCAGTTAAATTTGGTGATCTCAGGCCCAAAGGCCCTCATGCCTAAGCAGCAAGTGGTCTTAACCACTGAGCCATCTCCCCAGCTCTAAACACATACCTTTTTAAAAATATGTTTATTTTTATTTATTTGCAAAGCAGAGAGAGATAGAAAAGGGACAGAGAGCCGGGCGTGGTGGTGCATGCCTTTAATCCCAGCACTCGGGAGGCGGAGGTAAGAGGATCGCCGTGAGTTCGAGGCCAGCCTGAGAATGCAGAGTGAATTCCAGGTCAGCCTGAGCTAGAGTGAGACCCTACCTTGAAAAACCAAAAAAAAAAAAAAAAAAAAAAAAGAAAGAAAAAGAAAAAGAAAAAGAAAAAAAAGAAAAGGGACAGAGAGAATAGGCACACCAAACTCCAGACACATGAGACACTTTCTGTATCTGGCTTTATGTGGTGTACTGGGTAATCAAAAATGGAGTTTGGGCTTTGCAGGTAAGCATCTTAACTGCTAAGCCATCTCTATAACCCAAAGATGTATCTTTTAAAACTTGGAGTAGTAGTTCTCAGCCAAGGATAATGCTCACCCACCCCTACCTCTTACACACTCACTCACACTCACTCACAATGAGAACTTTTGGCACAATCTAGAGATATTTTTGGTTATCACAACTGGGTGGAAGGAGCAGCTAAAAATCCTATAGTGTACATAGGACAGCCACTTTCCTAACAATACAAATTTGTTTGCCCAAAATATCAATAATGCCAACACTGAAAAACCATGGCTTAGGGCTGGAGAGATGACTTAGGAGTTGAAGTGCTTGTCTGCAAAGCAAAAGGACCCAGTTTTGATTCCCCAAGACCCACATAAGTCAGATGCACAAGGTGGCACAGGCATCTGGAGTTAATTTGCAGTGGATAGAGGCCCATGTGTGCCCATTTTCTCTCTCTCCCTCTCTCAAATAAATAAAAATATTTTAAAAATATTATTATTATTATTTTGAGGAAGGGTCTCATTCTAACTCAGACTGACCTGGAATTCACTATGTAGTCTCAGGGTGGCCTCGAACTCATGGTGATCCTCCTACCTCTGCCTCCCAAGTGCTGGGATTATAGGCATGCACCACCAGACCTGGTTATTTATTTATTTATTTGAGAGAGAGAGAAAGAAGCAGAGAGAAAAAGAGAGAGGCAGATAGAAAATGGACACGCCAGGGCCTCTAGCCACTGCAAGCGAACTCCAGACACATGTGCCACCTTATGCATCTGGCTTATGTGGGTCCTGGGGAATCGAACCTAGGCCCTTTGGCTTTGTAGGCAAGTGCCTTAACCACTAAGGCATTTCTCCAGCCCAAAAATAAAATATTTTTTAAAAAACATGACTTAGTCATAGGGCAGCCTTATATGCATGTATGTATGTATATGTGTACACATATATGAAGTCAAAAATAGAGATAAAATGTAATTCTGAAAAATTATTAATTCAATATAAAAAATAAAAGATTTTTAAAATAGGAAACAACTAGCAAGATTGCAATTTAAATCCAAACTTATCAATGATTACATTAAAAATTATCTTAACAACCTAATTAAAGGGGTAGATTATCAGAAAATAAGCCAAACATATCTCCTCCACATTATGCACATTAAGAAATAGAAAAGACAAAAGAATAGGAAGGCTTAATCAACAGAATGAGAGCACAAAACTACTAAGACATCAAGGATCTGAAAGTACTATCAGCTGACTTGGACCAACCTGGACATTTCTGAAACCTGCTATACAACAGTAGAATAAACATCCTTTTCAGGAGTACATGAAATATTTACTAAGAGAGACCATATTCTGGATCATAAAAGAAACTGCAAGATATTTAAAGGAATTACATTAGAAGGCAGATTAAAAAATTAGCAAAAGAGGGTCAGGGAGATGACTAAGTGGATAAAAAGCACTTGCTGCACAAGCATGAGGAGTTCTGTTTGATCCTCGGCACCCATGTAACAAGCTAGAAGGAGCACTGAGTCTTGCTACTCTAATCAAAGCCTGCAAACTCCAGGTTCTGCAAGAGGAATGCTATCTCAAGAAAAGAAGAGGCAAGAGTGACAGAGGCAAAAAACAATGTCCTAATCTGGTCTCTGCATATGTGTGCCCAGGTTAAGTGCCTCTGTACATACACATGCACACACTATGCAGACACAGAAGCAGCAAAGAGATGGAAATTAAACAACACATTTTAAATAGTCTAATTTAAAGAAAAATTAAAACATCAAAGTTTGTGTGGGTTACTACTAAAGTAGTTCTCAGAGAAAAACTTACAGGATTAAATGCTTACATAAGCAATAAGAAAGAAGGGAGAAGGGGAGAAAGAAAATGGAGAGAGGTGGACAGGACTAAAATTTAAACAACAAAAAAGAAAATCTATGAGACTAAAAACTAAGTCTTCAAAAAGTTCAATTAAATTAAGTGAATTTCTTGCTAGAATGATTAAGAAATAAATGAGATGCCACAAGTTACAAATACCAGGAATGAGAGGGGAATGTCAATAGAGATTTTATAGAGTAGCAGCCCCTTATCCACCTGGGATATTTCTGAAATCACAGATAATACTGAATCTTATATGTGTTTTCAAACATAATACATACACAAATTTAATGTACATTAGCTAAGCACTTATCATACATCATGACCCTAAGTTTTGATTAATCTTGATTGTCAACTTGTTGAGACTGAGAAATAGCTAGGAGATTTATAAAACATGCCTCATAGTATGCAATGAGACCATTTTCAGAAATTATTAAATTATGAAGACTGTGATATAATGAATGGCTTAAACCATTGATGGATTCAAATATGAATAGACTATATTGTAAGCAAGTACCCTATAACCACTGGGCTACCTCTCCAGCCCCATGAATAGACTATGCTAGGAGGTAAGGCCTAGCTGGATGAAGTAATCACTGAAGGATGTTCTTGGAGGCTGTATCTTGGTCTGGGCCCTTATTGCTAATGTTCTGCTCAGCTTCTTCTGTGAAATATATGAGCTACTCCCTGCCATGATGGATTCACTAAAACCTCTGAAACTGTGAGCTTAAGCATAACCTTTATTCCTTAAGTTTTCTCTTATGTATTTTGGTGACAACTACAGAAAGCTAAATAACAAAACAAAGACAGCAAAACTCACATACTTCTTTTCCCTTCTTCAGAATTTCACAAATAGAATATTTGTTCTTAGCAACTTCAGTATATAATTTTTATTCTTTCCTTAGAAAACTTTCATCTTTTTGCTTAACAACAATACTTTGAGAGGCTTCTTTTTGACATACATGAATTCCAAGAATTACTACTTGTAGTAATACTTGTAGTAGCTCTATGTTGCTGGGATGAACTTGAAAACCAGACACAGTTTATGGGAGGAAGGAATTTTGTTTGACACTTACAGATCCAGGGGAAGTTCCAATGATGACAGAAGCTGGACCCTTTCACAGATCCAAGCAGAGAGACACAACCACAAGCAAGCAAGGGGGAACCTGCAATAGTAGGACCCCCAGAGTTCACTCTGCATACCTTAGGATGGAATTCAGGTCAGCCTCCAGTAACACCTTAGGGCTAAACCCATGATCCCCCCCCCCCCCCCCCAGTGACACTGCCTCCAACCAGGCAAGTGAAAACAAGCTTTTTAATAAAAAACAACTGAGTCCGTTGGGGACCTACATTCAAACTACCATGCTACTCTTGCACATTAGAGTCATTATTAAGTAAAATTAAGGGTTATGTGAACATAAGCACTATAACACAGTGACAATCCAAGTGACAGGAGGGTAGCATATACTAAATATATAGGCTGGACAAAGGGATAATTTGTGTCCTAAGTGGAATAAAGCTTGATACTACTTAGACCAGGGTACAATTTAAAATTTAGGAATTGCTCTTTTCTGACATTAACCATTTGTTTTCAATCGTAGTTAGCCACAAATAACTTAAAGTATAGAAAGCAAAACTACAGATAGATCTTAATCCTTTTCTCTCTCTGTATCTCTCTGCTTGTAAATAAACAAAATGTTTTTTGTTTAAAAAAAAAAACATCATAGGAGGGCATGACTATTGTATTAAAAGAACAATAAGAGGGGCTGGGTAGATGACTCAAAGGCAAAAAGCACTTGGTTGCACAGCCCGCTGGCTCAGGTTCAATTCCATAGCACCCATGTAAAGCTGGATACAAAGTGCCACAAACATCTGTGATCCCAATGTACCTGTGAGCAACTATGACAATGAGGAGAAGAGCTAAGAAGATCTGAAGCTCAAGCACCAACTAGTTTGGAATTCTTTTCAGTCTGGTAGTTCATTTACAAGTGGCAAGAGACCCTGTCTTAAAAAAAAAAAAGGTGAGCATAGACACCTCAAAGGTTGCCCTCTGACATCCACATGTGCACAGTGGCACGCATACACACACAAATAAATAAATAAAAACTTTTAAAAATGGGCAAAAGGAAATCGGGTGTGGTGGCACACACCTTTAATCCCAGCACTTGGGAGGCAGAGGTAGGAGGATCACCGTGAGTACGAGGCCACCCTGAGACTACACAGTGAATTCCAGGTCAGCCTGGGCTAGAGACCCTACCTCAAAAAACAAAACAAAAAAAGGACAAGAGGGCTGGAGAGAGATGGCTTAGTGGTTAAGACACTGGCCTATGAAGCCTAAGGAACCAGGTTTGATTCTCCAGTACCCACATAAAGCCAGATGCACAAGGTGGCAAACACGTCTGGAGTTCATTTGCAGAGGCTAGAGGCCCTAGTGCACTCATTTTCTCTATCTGCCTCTTTCTTTCCCTCTGAAATTAATTAATTAATTAATTTTTAAAAATGGATATGGGAATACAATGGAGAAGCTTTCACACCAAATACAATAGAAATAAAACCAATTATCTGAAACATTGGGGTTAAATTACTAAGTTCAATCAAGAAAAAAAAATTAAGGACTTTGAGAGATGGCTCAGTGGTTAAGATGCTTGTCTGAAAAGCCTAATGACCTAGGTTCAATTGCCCAGTAACCACAGAAAGCTGGATGCACAAAGTGGTGCATGCATCTGGAATTTGTTTGCAGTAGCTGGAGACCCTGGAGCACCCATTCTCTTTCTTTCTCTCTCTCTTTACAAATAAATAAATAAAGTATTTCTAAAAAATTGTAAAAAAAAAAAAAAAAAGAATAGCTCTTCATATATCAAGACAATTAAATTTATAATTAAAACTTTTCTACAGATAAAGTTTTATGGCTTCCTTTGTAAATTCCAAAAACATTTGAGAAACAAAAACCAAACCAATGTTACAAAAACTCCTCCAAAAGTAAAGCAAAACAACTTCCCAATTCAAGAGGCTAGCATTACCATGGAACAAAATTCACACCCCTCCAAAAAAAGAAAAAAAAGAAAAGTAAGCTATGGACCATCCTTTAATGAACATAAATGGAAAAAATGTATTCAGTAAAGAAGTCTAACAATATATATAAAAGAATAAGAGTGTATATACCATAGCCATGCGTGGTGGTACAGGCCTTTAATTCCAGCACTACTGAGGCAGAGGTAGGAGGGTCATTGTGAGTTTGAAGCCAGCCTGGGAATAGAGTGAATTCCAGGTCAACCTGAGCTAAAGTGAGACCTTATCTCATAAAGAAAATAATAATAATAATCATATATATATATATAATTCCATCAGGATACTGCACTATATTAACATATTAGAAAAAAAGGGGAGAGGACTTCCGGTTAAGATGGCAGTATAGGAACCATGCCAAAGCAGCTTAGGGGAGAAAAAGCCAAAAAAAACCCCAGCAAAATACACTCTTCTACTAAAAAGTGAGGTGTATAAGACATTACCAACTGCAGCAGAGAAGTAGGAGAGATTCAGAGCATCTAGAGACAACAGAAGCCAGCAGAAGCAGAGACAGCACCAGATCTGCGTGGCCATAGCCGCAAAAGGCTCTGCTTGAGCTGCAGGAACAGCCAGGTGAGGGGATTCTCTTGAGTTTCTTGCAAACTCAAGAAAAGTGACGGGAGGATGGCAGGGACCAATGGAGCAGACTGGATCGAGAGGAAGAGGATCACAGAACTAGCGGGAGAACTTCAGCCACCATCCACAGCCTCCCCTCCCTCACTGCCAGCACAAGAGCCAGCAAGCACCAGAGACCTCGAAAAGGGAGCTCACCCACACAGAACCCAGCACAGGCGATCAGAGCAGCGAACCACCAACCCAGCCACCCTACTTGAACCCACAGCACAGCACAGCAAAGAGGGAGGAGACCCAAGCAGGGAGGGTGCAGCATAATTGAGACCAAAGCTATCCCAAAAGGTAACTGGGATTCCACCAGGATAGTACCCGCAAAATAAGCCTAGCATATAGGCTTGAATCGGAAGTGCCAATTGCACCTTCCATGTCAGGGTAAATTATATGTTTAGGAAGCCTTTAGAACACCAAACGGATAAAACCTGGAAAGAACCTCTCCTCACCATATTATAATTAAGCTACCAAACATACAAACGAAAGAAAATATATTGAAAGCAGTTAGAGAGAGGCCAACTGAGCCAACGGGTGCAATAGTGGCATGGCTGTTGTGGGGGAAACCAGCTGCCCTCTAATTGGACTGGAGGCCCGCTCCATGGGAAGGAGTACATCCCTGATACTGAAAACTTAAAACAGGGCTAGTCATAAGCCCTAGGGGTGTAACGTCTGCTGTTGTCTGGCTAAATGTATATACTATGTTCAGCACACTGTCCAGTAAGCACTTCTCTTAATGTTCATACCCATATATTAATGCTACTCTCACTTTTGGTTAGAGAACCTTCTCTTTTCAGATGGCAGTGACCTTGGGATGACTCAGAAGGCACCATGGTGCTGAGAAGTGACAGAGGAGTGCTCAGCACTGAAATATATCTATCACATCTTCCAGGGCTCAGGGTCCATTGAGGAAGAGGTGGTGGAAAGAATGTAAGAGCCAAAGGAAGGGTAGAACTCCTTAGAACGTGCTCCTCCAGACACGAAATGGCCTGGATATCCATGACCTCGCAGTGCCTGACACTACCTACACAAGACCATCATAAGAGGAGGAAAAGATCATGACATCAAAATAAAGAGAGACTGGTTGAGAAGGGGGCGGGGTATGATGGAGAGTAGAGTTTCAAGGGGAAAGTGATAGGAGGGAGGGAATTACCATGGGTTATTGTCTACAATTATGAAAATTTTCAATAAAAAATATTTTAAATAAAAAATAAAAATAAATTTAAGAAAAATCAAAACCAGACAAACAAAAAAAGAATCGATAGTCAGATGTCGATTCTTCAAGTTAATCTGTTAAGATAAATTCCAATTATTAAAAATAACTTTCAGCTCATACATTGTGATATAGACAAAAATTAATAGATTTAAATATACAAAAATAAAATAAGTAGAGAAAAATCAAAGGATAAATTTTATTTTTGTTTATTTATTAGAGACAGAGGGAAGGAGAGAGGGGGGAGAATGGGCACACCAGGGCCTCTAGACACTGTAAATGACTTCCAGATGCATGCCTCACCTTGTGCATCTGGCTTATGTGAGACCTGGAGAATCAAACCTGGGTCATTAGGCTTTGCAGGCAAGCACCTTAACCACTAAGTCATCTCTCCAGCCCCAAAGAATAAATTTTTTGGGACCCTGGACTGGAGAGATGGCTTGACAGTTAAAGGTGCTTACTTGAAAAATCGGCTAGTCTGGGTTTAGTTCTTCTGCCATCCATGTAAGCCAGACACTAAAAATGATGCAAACAAGCATCTGATGTTTGTTTGCAGCAGCAAAAGGTCCTGGAGCCTCCTGCACATGGCTTTTTTGAGGTAGGATTTCACTGTAGCCCAGGCTAACCTAGAGTTCACTGTGTAGTCCCAAACTTGACTCAAACTCACAGCAATCTTCCTATTTCTGCCTCCCAAGTGCTGGGATTGAAGGTTTGTGCCACCACCCAGCTAAAATGTTTTTAAGATTTTAAAATATTTGGTACCGTTAGACTGAGCCCAAGTGTTGGAAAACTTACTGGTAAAAAGCCATGAGGTCTCTGTGACAACTTAGCTCTGTCCACATAAGCATGACAAATGCCATACCTGAAACTGGGCTGTGTTCAAGTAACTTTTATTTACAAAAATCAGTACTGTGGGTTGGAGAGATGGCTTAGAGGTTAAGCACTTGCCTGTGAAGCCTAAGGACCCCAGTTCGAGGCTTGATTCCCCACGTTAGCCAGATGCACAAGGGGGCACACGCATCTGGAGTTCGTGTCCAGTGGCTGGAGGCCCTGACACACCCATTCTCTCTCTCTCTCTCTCTGCCTCTTTCTCTGTCTGCCACTTTCAAATATATGAGTAAAAATAAACAAAATATTTAAAATTAGTAGTAAACTGAATCATCTTACCAACCCCTGAATCAATCCAAGAGTTTTCAAATATGACATAACATACACTAGGGCTGGACAGATGGTTTAGGGATTAAGGTGTTTGCCTGCAAAGCCAAATAACCAAAGTCTGAGTCCCCACTACCCATACAGGCCAGATGCACAAGGTGGCACATACGTCTGGAGTTCATTTGCAGGGGCTGAGGGCCCTGGCTTGCCTTTTCTCTCTTTTGCCTTTCTCTCTCTCTTTCTCAAATAAATAAAAATAAAAATAAACCATTAAAAATTTAAAAAATTTAGCCAGGCGTGGTAGCGCACGCCTGTAATCGTGGGAGGCAGAGGTAGGAGGATCGCCATGAGTTAGAGGCCACCCTGTGACTACATAGTGAATTCCAGGTCAGTTTGGGTTAGAGAGCAAGACCCTACTTCGAAAAAAAAAATATATATATATATTTTTTTGAAAAACTTTATAGTTTCTACCCCCCAAAAGATACTGCTATGAAAATATAAACATAAATGACAACTTAGGAAAAATATTTACAAAATAAATATATGAAAAAGAACTTGTTTCCAGAATATAATGAATTTTTCAACATAGGAAGAAGATTAAATCCAGGAAGATGCTAAGGAAATCATATGGACAACACAAAGATGACAACTGCGACCAGCACTCTGGTTAGACAATGTGGTGGTTAATGTTTCTTACTGACCTTTTGGCTCCCAGACCAGCCCACTCCTGTCTGAGGGGACATGAAATATCCTGCCTTATACATAAGGACACCCAAAATCAAATACAATAGTCTTCCCTTTGCTGTAGTTTTGCCTTCCACAGTCTGAGTAACCTCCAATCAATCATAGTCCAAAAATGTTAAATAAAAAATTCCAAAAATAAACAATTTTTAAGTTTTAAATCGTATGGCATTTGGAGTAGCAGTACAATGAAATCTTGTGCCATCCAACTTCAGATTGAGATGATTCTTTTCCTACATATTCTGGGAAAGTCAATAGTAACCTAATACTCATCACAAGGTCTATGTAATTCACCCCACTTCAGCTCATCATACAGGCATCGTATCATCTCACATCATTATAAGTATAGCCAGGAGTGGTACTGCACACCTTCAATTCCAATACTCAAGAGGCAGAGGGAGGAGGATCACTGTGAATTCAAGGCCAGCCTGAGACTACATAGTGAATTCCAGATCAGCCTGAGTGAGTGCGAGAGAGCCTACCTAGAAAAGCAAAAAAAAAAAGTGTAAAACTCCAGGCATGGTGGTGCATACCTTTAATCCCAGCACTTGGGAGGCAGAGGTAGGAGGATCATTGTGAGTTGGAGGCCACCCTGAGAGTACATAGTGAACTCCAGGTAAGCCTGGGCTAGAGCAAAACCCTACCTCCAAAACAAAACAAAACAAAACAAAAACCTATTGCCAGGCATGGTGACACATGCCTTTAAACCCAGCACTCAAGAGGCAGAGGTAAGAGGGCTGTCATAAATTCGAGGCCACCCTAAGACTACATAGTGAGTTCCAGGTCAGCCTGGGCTAGAGTGAGACCCTTCCTTGAAAAACAAACAAACAAAAAAAAAGTGTAAGTACCTTACAGTAGAATAATATATTGGGGGAAGCGGAGCAATCACAGATCACATTCATGTAACTTTGATTACAATATATTGTTGTAATTATCCCATTATTAGCTTTTGCTATTAACTTTTTACTATGCTTAATTTATAAACTTTATTACAGTTATGCATATATAGGAAAAACAAAATATGTAATATACTTATGGATTGGCACCAGCTACAGTTTCAGATTTCTACAAGGGGGTCTTGGAATGCCTGGTAGGGTCCTCCTACCTCTGCCTCCCAAGTGCTGGGATTAAAGGTGTGTGCCACCATACCCGGCTTAAGTTGATTTTTTAAAATTAATTATTTATTTATTTGAGAGAAAGGACCAGGAAAAGGCAGACAGAGAGAAAGAATGGCTGCACAAGAGTTTTAAGTTGACTTTATAAAGTAAATAATATAAGCATCAGATTTCAAAATTTAAATACAGGAGATGGTAAGATAGCTCAGTAGTTAAAGATGCTTGCTTGCATAGCCTGATGGCTTGGGTTTGATTTCCCAGTACCCACATAAAGCCAGATGCACAAAGTGCTGCATGGGTTTGGTGTTCGTTTGTAGTAGCAGGGAGCCCTAGGGTGCCCATACTCACCCTCTCTCAAAAACATACGTACATATATACAGAAATACTCTTTTTTAGATTTATTTCTATTTATTTGAGAGAGAAAGAGAGAGAGAAAGAAAGAAGCTAAATGCAACTGGGCATAGTGATGCACACCTTTAACCCCAGCACTCAGAAGGCAGAGGGAAGAAGACTGCTGTGAGTTTGAAGGCAGCCTGGGACCACAGAGTAAGTTCCAGGTCAGCCTGGGCCCTAGTAAGATCCTACCCGAAAAACAAAAACAAAAACAAATGTATAAGGAGCTATGACATATTCTATACATATAAACATGTGAACATTGTATTTTTAAACAAAACTAGTAGCATACTACAAACAGTTTTATATTATGTTTTTATTTAATGTAGCTGAATTCCTTTCACCCCTATACCCCACCCTTATACTGAGGATTGGAGGCAAGCTCTTCACCACTGAGTTACATTCTTAGCCTCTTCTAAATATCAGAGCTCATGGACACCAGTCTTTGTACAATCACTCATCCTTTAAACACCTTCATATGCTACATGAGTGTGTATATAATATAATTAGTCTCTCATTTGTAATAAATACCCCTTTTATAGTATTTTGCCATTACTGTCACTGTTATGCTTTTGTACTTAGAAAATAGAATTACTGAGCTGTAGAATCAACTTTTTTTGTTTGTTTGTTTGTTTTGTTTTGTTTTCCGAGGTACGGTCTCACTCTAGCTCAGGCTGACCTGGAATTCACTGTGTAGTCTCAGGTTGGCCTAGAGCTCACAGCAATCCTCCTACCTCTGCCTCCCAAGTGATGTTATTAAAGGCATGTGCCACCACGCACAGCTATCATTTTTACATAATAGTTTTGGCTAAACTATGTTCCACATTGTCTACCAGGGCTTTAAAAAAAAAAGACAGAGCATGTTGCTAACTTTCCAGATCAGCAGCAAATTTCATAATATGGCCCCAATTCCTAAGAAAGGATGCGCTGGACAATTTTCAACTAAACAATCCAAGATAATTATTAATCAAAGATAATTTTATAGTGAGTGGCAACAAAGTTGTTTTGTATGTGTGTATGTATGTTTGAGTTAGGGTCTTACTCTAGCCCAGGCTGATATGGAATTCACTATGTAGTCTCAGGGCAGCCTCGAACTCACAGCAATCCTCTACCTCCCAAGTGCTGGGATAAAGACATGTGTTACCACGCCCGGCCAAGTTTTATTTTTTGTTTTTGTTTCTTACATATACTATTCTCTAAAGATAACTGCCATCATTTTTTTTCCTTCAGTGTATACTCATATCATACCATCCAGTAATTTCCCAGCCTCTTGACTCCTGGCTAGCCTTCTGACTTGCAATGACCAGAAGGATGTGTGATCCTAAAGTTCAGAAATGAGCAGGACTGGCAGCTTTCCTTTTCTGCCTCTTGGCAATCAGAAAACATGTTAAAAAAAAAAAAAATCTGTGAACATCTGCCACTACAATGCCTCTGAGAGGACATGTAGAAGCATCTGAAAGCACCAGTCATGTGAGCCCAGACCAGCCACCAGCAGAGTAAGTGATCTCAGCTAATGTGACAAACAGATTACCTTAGGCAAGCCCTACCCAAATTCCTGAGCTACAGAACTGGGAAAATAATGAAGAAGTGCTTTAAGTCATGAAGTTTTGGCGTAGTTTGCTATTATGGCATTTAACAACTTAAATAGACATAAGTAGGTTGATGGTATCAGCAATTACAAATACTGAGTGCCAGTTCTGAGTCTAAGCATTCCAGGTGACAAATCTGCGTTTGCTAATACAAAGAAAATATGTAATGTTTATATTTGAACTGTATAAAGTTGTTCAAAAAACAATGAATCCAAGCTGGGCAGAGATAGCAGGATTGCCAAGAGTTCGAGGCCACCCTGAGACTACATAGTGAGTTCAAGGTCAGCCTGGGCTAGAGTAAGACCCTACCTTGAAAAATCAAAAGTAGGGGGAAAAAAAAAAAGACCAATGAATCCAGTTTCAGAGTTAATTTTAGAAAATGCTTAAATGATGTTTCTTGCAGACAGATCATATGCAGACAGATGACATATCATCAGATTGAAAGTGAGCATTCAGACATTTTCATGCCAAGAGAGACCAAGATGACATTATCTTGATTTTTTTTTTTGTTCTCTGAAGCCTTAATATAAGAAACTTGATAAAAGCATAATTAAGATATTCATTAGTCTGTCTTCCTCATATCTGATGTTTTACGTGGGCTTTTGACAGACACTAAATACTTGTCAGTTTCTGATTAAATTTATTTACTTATAGAATAAGTATTCTATAAGATTGGTCCAAGTTAGAGCCATATACATTTAGAGCCCCAAGAGGTCTCTCCCACAGAACAGCCCCCAGTACAATCATCATCATATCCCATGAAAGTGTCTTGGATTTGACTTATATGATGTTAAATAGCATTTAGTCAAATAACCATTCCTTCTCAGTCACTAAGTACAGGCATGCTTATGGGGAGGGGAGTTATGTTCCACCTCCTCAGGAGTAAAGTATCTGCATGGATTACTTGGAATTCCTCAGTATATTATTTATTTAACCATTTATTTCACTTGGCATGGACTCAAGAATATTTGTTCTTTGTGATTATAGTCTAACACTATGTTATTTTTATTGTTGTCTAAACTGTTCTAGCTTTGGTCATTAGGTGCTTTTTCAGACTGGCTCCTGCAACCCAAGCACCATCTTTTTAAATTTTGAGTGTTTCCTTACCCTCTGGCACTGTAAAACACCATGAACACCCTGTGTATTCCTAGCCCCAGCCCTAAAATGAGCCATTTTCCAAAGAGTATTAGTTCTTTTCACTAGACAATGACATTAGCAACCAAAATCTGGGTGCAAAGGGTGCTCATGCCATTACTATTAACTGTTTCTAGGCCCAGGTACATGTAGGAAATAAATTTATATATGCTAAGCTATGTATACATGCATATCTGTAATAACTTCTGTATTGATAACTGTATTAAATAAATTAAGTGTTCATTCTAATGTCTTTAATCCAGTATCACGTTTTGATCTAGCCTCCCTCTGGCCTGTAATCTTACTCTGAAAAGTAAGAATCCTGGTTCCTACTATTTATCCTTTCTTTTTATTTTTATTTATTTATTTACTTCAGAGGGAGGGAGGAAAGGAGAGAAAGAAGGAGGGAGAGAGGGAGGAAGGAAAGGAGAGAAGGAGGGAGGGAGGGAGAGAGGGAAGGAGACAGAGAGAGAGAGAGAGAGAGAGAATGGGCACACCAGGGCCTCCAACCACTGCAAATGAACTCCAGATGCATGGACCACCTTGTTTATCTGGCTTATGTGGGTCCTGGGGAATCAAACCTGGGTCCTTTGGTTTTGCAAACAAGCATCTTAACCACTAACCCATCTCTCCAGACCTATTTATCCTTTCTTAGCATTTCTAATGCCCACCAACATGTACAATAATTTCTGTTGCTCACACATCTCCTGATTTTTTTGTTCTACTTTTTCTCCTAAAGTCTTTTTTTTTTTTTTTTTTTTTTCCCAAGGTAGGGTCTTACTCTAGCTCAGGCTGACCTGGAATTCACTATGTAGTCTCAGAGTGGCCTTGAACTCACAGTGATCCTCCTACCTCTGCCTCCCGAGTGCTGGGATTAAAGGTGTGTGCCACCACGCCCAGCTTCTCCTAAAGTCTTAGAAGAACTCACATTGTAGATGTATTGTTCCAACAATCTTTGATCTAGGTTGTCTTTCTGCACACTCAGCCAGGGTAACCTTTCATATTTAACAACTTTAGATATTTTCCAAATCAAGTATTTTCACCCGAGGTCTGTCATCTAAACTTCAAACACACTTAACTATCAACTAGATCTCAATTTAGATATAGTATAAGCAACTCAAACTAAAGTCATCATCTTTCCTTCATCTTCTCCTCCAGGATTCATCCACTGCGTGGCAATATCATATACCATATACCTATCTGCAAAGGCTAGATATTGAAGATCAGGGCATCCTCTTCCCCTTAGCATCTCCCTAATATCCAACCACCAAAGCACAAGAGTACTTCTCAACCATCCTTAATTCCCCACATCATCGCTAACAAGAAATGTTATTACTAGAACAAATGAATAAACAAGAACAAGGGAGGGGGAGGGAAGGAGAAAGAAAGAGAGAGGGGGAGGAGAAAGGAAAGGAAAGTGGGGTAAGGAGGAAAACAACATTACATTTTTTGTTATTGCTATTGTGAGTGGTTTTTTTTTTTTTTTTTAATCACTATTTAGCCCAGTGTAGTCTCTACCTCATGATCTTCCTACCTCAGCCTCCTGAGTACTGGTTTTATAGACATATAACACCATATATGATTAAAAAGAAAAACACATTTTTTTTCGAAGTAGAGTCTCACTCTAGCCCAGACTGACCTGGAATACACTCTATAGTCTCAGGTTGGCCTCGAACTCACAGTGATCCTCCTACCTCTGCCTCCCAAATGCTGGGATTAAATGTATGCATCACCACGCCAGCTATTATTACTTATTATAGTTCAAAATTAATGACTTCGTTTTCCAAAAGCTTTTACCTATTTCAGAATATCCCTTGTTCATAGTACTCTCCCCTTAAATCTAAGAACCAGATTTTTTTTTTATATCTGTCACAGTGCCATAACTATTTAACTGGTAGTCATCTACTAAGAAAACTCAAGTATTCCTTCTTTTTAACTGCTAAATCTTATCTCCTGTTATTCTTTCTGTTTACTCACATCTACAAAAACAAAGATTGCTTACATTTTTAAAATTGGAAACTCAGAAAGGCTTTCAAGGATTATGTGGACCCATGTTTAAAAATTTTTTTTAAAATCTCTCCATGTCAAACTTGGAAACCTAAAACCAGCTGTTTCCACAACCTCTTCTCCATCTATAGAAAAAAGGCTGCAGAGGCTAGCCTCCCAATCTATCTGTTAAGAAGAGGCTGCTGGGGCTGGAGATATGGCTTAACAGTTAAGGCGCTTACCTGCAAAAGCTAAGGACCCAGGTTTGATTCTCCAGGTCCCATGTAAACCAGATGCACAAGGTGGCACATGTGTCTGGAGTTTGTTTGCAGTGGCTAGAGGCCCTGGTGTGCCCATTTTATTTCTCTCTCTCCCTCCTTCCTCCCTCCCTGTCTCAAATAAATAAAACTAAAAAGAAGAGGCTGCTACAGCTAACCTTGGCAAAAAGCTTTTCTCCAATTAATGGATCGACTCCCCAAGCCAGAGAGGTTCGGTTGCTCATGACAAATTCCTACAGTTGAGTAGACAGGCTTATTTTTCTCTAACATAGAAGGCCTGGAAGAATGCCATTTAGGTTAGATTGGCAGATCTATAGCCACCAAGAGCCACTGTTTATCTACTCTTTCTCTCTCTCTCAGCCTTGCCCCTTGGTGTCAATGTTGAAAGGCAACAGATGACAAAAATGCGTGTGTGTGTAAGAGAGAGAGAGAGATCACCGCAGCTAGACATTACACCTATGTTCTAGCAGAGGACAGGAAAGGACAAGAGCCCTGAGGCTTCCCAGATGAGTTCATCCTCTTTAAAGAGCTTTCATAGACGCCCTGTTTACAGCCACTAGGTAATGCCATTTTGTAGCTGGACTCAATGATGTGCTCATTGTATGGTAGTTATGTCACTAGTAGGTACTGGATTCGCAACCAGAAGTAAATTCATTTCTCTCACTCTCCTAAACAAGGTTCTAGTTTTTCAATGTTCTCTTAATTATGATATTCAGAATTAAAATAAAACATATGTTACTGGGCAGAATTTAATACCCACATTTTCCCATAAGTCAAATCAAGCCTTTCATTGTTGAAAACATACACATTTTTTCAAGAGCTATGCAAAACCAAAATTCTTTCACACTATGTTTGTATAACTGATTTTCAAGAACTATTTATTTTATTTTATTTTATTTTATTTTATTGAGGTAGGGTCTCACTGTAGCCTAGGCTGACCTGGAATACACTCTGGAGTCTCAGGGTGGCCTCGAACTCACAATGATCCTCCTACCTCTGCCTCTCGAATGCTGGGATTAAAGGCATGTGCCACCACATCCAACTCAGGACATTTTTGAGAAAGTTTTTTTTTTAATATTTAATTTAATTTATTTATTTGAGACTGAGAGAAATAAGCAGAGAGAGAGGAGAAGGGAGATAGAGAGAGAATGGGTGCACCAGGGCCTCCAGCCACTTCAAATGAACTCCAGATGCATGCACCACCTTGTGCATCTGGCTTACGTGGGTCCTGGGAAATTGAACCTAGGTCCTTTGGCTTTGCAGGCATGTTCCTTATGCTAAGCCATCTCCCCAGCCCAAGAAAGAATTTTTCCATGTAGACAAGGCTAACCTCAAACTCATTATCCTCTTAAGTCCCATGAGTGTTAGAATTACAGGATGTGCCACCATGCTTAGTCTCAAGAACTTTTGAGTGTCTTTAGTATGATGCCAGTCAAATGGAAGACAGAAAATGACACTGTCCTGGACCTTCAAAGACTTGTTCTATCAAGCAGCTAAGAAGCCAACATATATAACTACATGAAGGATGCTCCAAAATGCTATGTGAAACAGTCCAGATAAGAAAAAGAAAACAGGGCTGGAGAGATGGCTTAGCGGTTAAGCGCTTGCCTGTGAAGCCTAAGGATCCCGGTTTGAGGCTCAACTCCCCAGGACCCACGTTAGCCAGATGCACATGGGGGCACACGCGTCTGGAGTTCATTTGCAGTGGCTGGAGGCCCTGGAGCGCCCATTCTCTCTCTCTGTCTCCCTCTCTCTGCCTCTTTCTCGCTCTGTCTGTCGCTCTCAAATAAATAAATAAGTAAAAAATAAAAAAGAAAAAAAAAAAAGAAAAAGAAAACAAATGCTGAAAAAAAAAGTAGATTTCCTTTAGGCCATATATTTATTAAGCCTGAAAAAAAAAAAAAGGTAAAAAGTTAAGCTAAAAGAGAAAATACCTTGCAATGCTTGCAAAGAGTAAGAAAATAGTAGAAAAAGACAGAGGCCAGAGAAGAAAATAGGACTGACCCAGAGATATTAGTCATTCATTGTCCCCTTCAACTCAAGCTTCTCACCCTCATATCCCAACTTTCACAGACCTCACACTGTTGCAAACCTAAGTATTTGCAGAGACACTTATCTGTGCCACCTAATAGTCTATTCCACAGTACACTTCAATCTGTTTACTTTATGTGGGTTGGTTTTTATTTATTTTTTTTTTAATTTTTTTGAGGTAGGATCTCACTCTAGCCCAGGCTGACCTGGAATTCACTATGTAGTCTTAGGGTGGCCTCGAACTCATGGTGATCCTCCTACCTCTGCCTCCTGAGTGCTGGGATTAAAGGCGTGCGCCACCACGCCTGGCTCTCAATCTGCTTTTATCCCCACTTTCCCCCACCCCTCCACTGAAGCATTTCCAGTTTTGGTCAGACTTAATTGCCAAATTACTACTCAACCTTTCATTGACCATTTTGGTAACCTGGCATTGCTGGCTACTCCCTTGCTTCTACTTAGTTTCAGCCTCTCTTCCGTCCCTTGCGTAGTGGGCACCTCTTCTTTTGCATCTCTTCATATGGTAACAGTCCTTGTGCTTCACATGCTAGCCATATTTCTTTTGTTACTGTTGTTACTTTAAAACTACTTTTTGACAGCTTCCATAAATATACAGAATATACCATGATCATTAGCCCCTCTTACCACCCTCCTTTTTCCTCTCCCCAAAATCCCCTCTCCACTGAATCCCTTTTTCCTTCCAAGTAGTCTGTCTTCTATTTTGATGTCATCATTTTCCCCCTCCTATTATGCATGTCCTTGGTAGGTAGCATCAGCCACTGTGAAGTCATGAATATCAAGGCCACTTTGTGTCTGAATGACAGCACTATAGCAGTCCTCACCTTCGTCTGGCCTTGGAAGCTGTGGCAATCTGTATTTCTTTTTATTTTACTTTATTGCATTGTATTTATTTATTTTTGGTTTTTCAAATACAGGCTAACCTGGAATTCACTATGTAGTCTCAGAGTGGCCTCAAACTCACTGAGATTCTCCTACCTCTGCCTCCCGGAGTGCTGGGATAAAAGGCATGGGCCACCACGCCCAGCTCATATTTCGTTTTTTCTTTTCTTTTCTTTTCCTTCTTTCTTTTTTTGTTTTTGTTTTTGGAGGAAGGGTTTTGCTCCAGCCCAAGCTGACCTAGATTTCACTATGTAGTCTCAGGGTGGCCTCAAACTCATGACAATCTTCCTACCTCTGCCTCCCAAGTGCTGAGATTAAAGGCGTGCACCACCATGCCCGGCTTCTATCCATATTTCTTAAGCTACCTCATCCATGCATATGAGATCAACCCACCACTATCATTTACATGACTGCCCAATTTTACTCAAGTCCAAGCATTTGCATTCCAAGTCCATATATCCACCAGTCTACAGACTACTTTTCTACATGGCTGTATTGCAAGCACCTCAATTTCTGCAAACCCATGTAAGATAATAGTGCCCTCCATTTTCACCGCAAAAGCTGCTTGCAATCTTGATTTGCCAGCATAGTCACAGATAATGTCATCTCTCCACTCAAGAAGCAGGGAGTCGGAGAGATGGCTTAGCAGTTAAGACACCTGCCTGCAAAGCCTAAGGACCCAGGTTCAATTCCCTAGTACCCACGTAAAATCAGATGCGCAAGGTGGTCCATGTATCTGGAGTTCATTTGCAGTGGCTAGAGGCCCTGGCACACCCATTTTCTCATTCTCTGGATCTTTAATTACCTGTTTTTAATAAACACCTACTCTTGTTTTGAAACTACTTGTCTTCTTTAAGGATGTAATAAATTACATCTGTATAACATTAGTTACACTTATTTTAGAATTCTGCTTTAGTAATTTTTTACTTGAACCTAAATTTTCCTGTTTGGTATTTCTGTTTGTTATGGTACTGGTTATAGTGAAACATTTGGAAATTTTCATTTTTGTACTCAGGATTGTGTGATACACTCTGTTGGTTTCTGGAGCAGCTTACTCTGGGAGTAACACGCATCTCATAGTGGTTATAGGAAGAGTGCAGGAAGAACAGAATCAAGAGTTCTTGTGCCTAGTATTCTAGGGATAAGCATAGCTAGTTGCCCAGGGTGCTTCCCAGGAGGGTAGACCAAAGCTGCTGCATGCATCTCATCCACAGAAACAGCATTTGCTTGGACCTCGTCAGTTTTAGAATGTACAGGGCTGTCTGACTACTCAGGTTGCAGCACCTACTACTCTGGGACCCTTTCTGTTCCCATTGAGAACAACTCTGATTGTATTACCCGCAGAACTTCCACAGTTGCTGATTTACCAGAAGTTTCCCTTCTTATAACTACATGCTACAATGGCGGGTTTGTTTCTATTATTTCTATACGTTTGATGAAGAACAAAAAAACCAGTGAGTGTTGTATCTGCCTTCTTGAAATTGGCCAGAATGAAACCGTTCCTTTTCCAGACACACTTTAGTGGCTACTGACTTCACCAAGACCAAAAAACATACAAAGATATAACTTGTGCCCGAGAGTTGGTTTAGCAGATGAAGAGCTTGCCTGAGAAGCCTAAGGACCCATGTTTGACTCTCCAGGTCCCACGTAAGTCAGACAAATAAGGTGACACAAATGCACAAGGTTGTACGTGCTGAATGCCTGCAAAGGCACATAGGCAGCCTTCAGGCATTGACAGGTGCCCATCCAAGGCCACCATCACAGTCTTCAGACATTAATAACTGCCCATCCCCACATTGAGGAGCACCAGACCCATACAGGCCTGTCAAAGTGGCTTGGCCACTGCAGAACCCTCAGAAACTCAAAAGACACCCACAAAAGCACTACAGGCCACACCATAAACAGAATGGCTGACACACTCCCCATTTAAAAGTGTCCCATCACAACTGGCAGAACAATCCCACCAACCTCTAAGGCCTAGGCTACCAACACACCCACAGAAATCACCCATGCTGATTACAGCTGAAATTATAGGAAGATTACACTACTGCATCAACCTGGTACAAGAAACAAAATGGCCTGCCAATCAACACCCTAGGACCCTTTGCCAGGAAAAGGCGCTGTTACTATAAAAGCCACTATAAAATTCAGTGAGGTGAGGCAACTGATCCACTTCATGTATAAATATCAACGTGGGAACACAAGGGGTGTGAAAAAGGAAAGGAAGAATGCTTCCAAAGGAACATAACAAATCAAGCAACAGGTCTCAAGAGAAATCTAGAAGAAGAATTACCTGAAAAGGAATTTATAATAAAGATATTAACAAAGTTCAACAAGATACAAGAGAATATACACTGAAAGTAGAAAAACCTCAGCAGAGACAGAAATCATGAGAAAGAACCACACAAAAGTTCTACAGCTGAAGACAGGATAATAGGGTTTGGGGGAAAATAAAATTTTGCATATTTTCTCTCACAAATGGAGTCTACATTTTGACTTGAAAACAGAGACTACTTGGGGTGAGGAAAAGGGCCAACAAGGAATAGGAGGATGAATATGAACAAGGTACAATATTACATATACATACCACACACATATATATAATAGGAAAATATCATCATGAAACCAATTACTTGTATGCCAAGTTAAAAAAAAATTAATTAAGCCAGGCGTGGTAGCACACACCTTTAATCCCAGCACTCAGGAGGTAGAGGTAGGAGGATCACCGTGAGTTGGTGGCCACCCAGAGACTACATAATGAATTCCAGGTCAGCCTGGACTAGAATGAAACCCTACCTTGAAAAACCAAAAAAAAGAAAATAATAATAACTAAAATACTTGGCACTTGGTGCTGGGCTGGGAACATGGCTCAGGAGCTAGACACTTGCTTACTAAGTATGCCTGCCTGGATTCAATTGCCAGTACCCATATAAACCTGATATACGAGGTGGAGCACACATCTGGAGATCATTTGCAATGGCACAGACTCTGGTGTGCCCATAGTTTGTTTGTCTCGGTCTCCTCTCTCTTCCTCCCTTCCAAATAAACATAAAAATATTTCTAAATTATTTTTTCTGTTTTTGTTTTTCAAGGTAGGTTCTTGTAATAGCCCAGGCTGACCTGGAATTCACTCTGTAGTCTCAGGCTGACCTCGAACTCACAGAGATCCTCCTACCTCAGCCTCCCGAATGCCGGAAATAAAAAAATGCACTACCATGTCCAGCGAGCTTCATATTTTTAATAAAAGGAAAAAAATGAATACCCCGGTGTGGTGGTACACACCTTTAATTCTAGTACTTGGGAGGCAAAGGTAGAGGATCACCATAAGTTCGAAGCTACCTGGAGACTATTTTATTTTATTTATTTATTTATTTTTAACTAGGATCTCATTCTAGCCCAGGCTGACCTGGAATTCACTATGTAGTCTCAAGTTGGTCTCAAACTCATGACAATCCTCCTGCCTCTGCCTCTGAAGTGATGGGATTAAAGGTGTGCGCCACCACACCCAGCCTCCCTGACACTACATAGTGAATGCCAGGTCAGCCTGGGCTAGAACAAGATCCTACCTCAAAAACAAACAAACAAACAAACAAAAAGAGAATATAGCCTATGAAACATAAAAACACTATTATGCAGGCAAATATTTGCATTGTGGTTATTCCAGGAAGGAAAGGGAAAAGAAAAGACACATAAGACCTATTTAATGAAATAGTGGCACCAATGTTCCTAATCATGAGGAAGATATAGGCATCCAGATCCAGAAAGCTCAAAGAGGATCTGGATCTGGACGCCTATATCTGACCAAGAAAGGTCCTCTTTGAAGGACCTCACTTCTTATGGCCAAGCTATTAAAAGTCCAAAACAGAGAATTTTTAAAAGCATGAAAAGTGTTTAAATATAAAGGAAACTCTACAGACAGGTTTTTTCAACAGAAACTTTATAAGGCAGGGGGAGAAAATGGGACAGAACAGTCAAAGTCTTAAAAGAAAAATAAAAGCTAAGACTACTGTGCCCAGAAAAACTAGCCTTCAGCAATACTTTCCAACACAGCCAAAATGGAGGGGCTTCATCACCACTCTGCCGGCTTTCCAATAAGTGACTGGGAAAGTCCTAAACTCAAAAACAAAACGATTACAGCATGTATCATGAAAACACAAAGAAGTATGTAACCGCAGGGCGTGGTGAGCACGCCTTTAATCCCAGCACTTGAGAGGCAGAGGTAGGAGGGTTACCGTGATTTCAAGGCTACCTAAGACTACATAGTAAATTCCAAGTCAGCCTGAGCTAGAGCAAGAACCTACCTCAGAAAACCAAAAAAAAAAAAAAAAAAAAACCTCAATGACATGCTATCTACAAAAACTTGTCAAGATGCATCATAGATTTAAAATGAATGAAAAAGGGGAAACAGTCTATGCAAATAGAAATAAGATATGAGAAGAAATAGTTAAAGTTCTATCAAATAAAACAGATTTACGTTAAAATAATAGAAAGTGAAAGAGGACTTCCTATGATGATAAAGAAATCAACTCAACAATATAAAACCATTATAAGTATATCCAGTGCTTGAATACCAGTTATGTATCACAAATATTATTAGACACAGAAGGATAGACTATCATACGGTAATAGCTGAGGATTTGAACATTCCACTTTTCATCAACGGATCATCCAGATTTCCCCCTACCCGGCCCCCCCAAAAAAGTCAAGTCAGGTGTGTGGAACACACCTTTAATCCTAGCACTTAGGAGGCTGAGCTAGGAGGATCACTGTGAGTTCCAGGCCACCCTGAGACTAGATAGTGAATTCCAGGTTAGTCTGAACTAGAGTGAGACCCTACCTCAAAAAAAAAAAAAAAAAGTCAAAAACGGGCTACGATGAGGGCTCAGTGGTTAAAGACCATTGTTTGCAAAGCCTACAAGCCCATCCACATAAGCCAAATGCAAAAAGTGGCACATGCATCTGAAGAATGTTTGCAGTATGAAGAGGCCTTGGCATGCCTATATAGACACATGCACAAATGCAGCAGGCATGCACACACAAGCAAATAAATTTTCAAGGAAGAAACATTGAAGTTAAACTATACTATAGACCAAATGGATATAATAGACATTTACAGAACATTTTGTCCAAAGAATGTACAAAATATACATTCTTCTCAGCAGCATATGGAACATCTCCAGGATAGAGTCATGGGAGGGCATTCGTGCCTGGTACTGAAAACCTAGTCAAAACCTATGGCTGAGAAAGTCATACGCCCTAAGAGGGCAACTACTACTGTTGTTTGGATAAATGTGTATCTGTGTATTTTTGTTGTTGTTCTTGTTGTTTTGGTTTTTTGAGGTAGGGTCTCGCTCTAGCCCAGGCCGATGTGGACATCACTACGTAGTCTCAGGCTGGCCTCAAACTCACAGTGATCCTCCTACCATGATGCTTCCCAAGTGCTGGGATTAAAGGCATGCGCCACCTTGCCCAGCTTAAGTGTATATATTTTGACCACCAAACTGCCCTCTAAACACTTATGTTTATGCCCATATATTAATGCTACTCTCACTTTTGGCTATAGAAGCTTCTCTTTTCAGTTGGCAGTGACTACTAGGGTGACTCAAAAATGGCCAAAGTGCTGAGAAGCAACAATGGAGTGTTCAGCACTAAATGAGGTATCTTTATCAAACCCTCCACAGGGAGCACTGTGGAAGAGGTGGCAGAAAGCATGGGAAAGCCAAAGATGGGGAAGACTGCTTACTGTCATCCGAACACAAGGCGGCCTTCATATTCATGACCTCACAGTGGTTGGTGCTGCCTACAAAAGACATGAGTAATAGAAAAAAAAAATGATGGCCTCAAAATAGAGACTAATTGGAAAGAAGAAGGGATTCAGTGGAGGGGAGATTTGGGAGGGGGGAAGAGGGAATGCTGATAGGGGATTATGTTCATGGTAAACTGTCTATATTTATGGAAGTTGTCAAAAAAATTTTAAAGAAGTTATACAAATGACCAAAGATATGAAAAAAAGGCTTCACATTACTAATAATTAAGGAAATGCAAATCAAAACTACAATGACATATCATCTTACCCCAGTTAGAATAGCTATAATCCAAAAAGACCAAAAATAAAGAAAAAGGAAGGAAGGAAATAGGAAGGGAGGGAAGGCTAGGAAATATCTCATTAGGTAAAGTGCTTATCTCACAAGCATGGGGACCTGAGTTCATTCCATAGAATCCATGTAAATGCTGTGTGGTGGCACAAACCTATAATCCCAGCACTGTGGAGGTAGAGACAGGGGAATCCCTGGAACTCACTGGCTAGCCATTACAGCTTAACTGGTGAGCCCCAGGCCAATGAGAGACCCTACCTCAAAAAGAAGTGGATGGCCATGCATGGTGGCACATGCCTTTAATACCAGCACTTGGGAGGCAGAAGTAGGAGGATCATGATGAGCTCAAGGCCAGTCTGGAACTAGAGTTCTATGTTAGCCTGAGCTAGAGTAAGACCCTACCTCAAAATACCAAAAAAAAAAGGGGGGAGGGATGGAGGGGCTAGAGAGGTAGCTTAGCAGCTAAAGGTGCTTACCTGACAGCCCAGGTTTAATTCCCCAGTATCCATGTAAAGCCAGATGCACAAAGTGGTATGTGTGTCTGGAATTTGTTAACAATGGCAGGAGGCCCTGATGTGCCCATTCATTCTCATTTTTTTTCCTCCCTCCCTCCCTCTCTCCTTCCCTCTGTCAGTAAATAAAGCGGGACATGCACTGGGGGAGGACTGAGGTGAGTTCAAGGCCAGCCTGGGACTACAGAATGAGCGTCAGGCCAACCTGGTCTAGAGTGACACCCTACCTCAGGAAATATGTGCGCACACACACACACACACACCTCTGTACATATGTGTGCCTACACACATACACACATGCATGTACACCACTCTTATGCAAAAAAATAACAAATGCTGATAAGAATGTAAAGAAAAAAGAGCCCATGGACACTGTTGGTGGGGATGAAAATTAGAATAGCCATTGTAAAAAATAATATGGACCCTCTTCAATAAATTGAAAACTACCCTATGATCCAACAATCCCACTACTAAGTACATATACCAAGGAAATGAAATTAATATTTCAAAGAGATAGTTAATTCTCATGTTTATTTGAGCACTATTCATACTAAGTTCTAAAATCAATCTATGGTGTCCACTGAAGGGTGGATGAATAAAGAAAATATGGTATTTATTCACAATAAAATATTAATTGATCATAATAAAAAATGAAATCCTGCCATGCATGGTGGCACAAGCCTTGAATCCCAGCAATTGGGAGGCAAAGTAAGAGGACTGCTGTGAGTTTGAGGTCACCCTGACACTACTCAGTGAATTCCAGGTCATTCTGGGCTACAGCAAGACCCTACAAAACAAAAAGAAAAAAAGAAATCCTGTCATTTGCAACAACATGAATTGAATAGAACATTAAGTGAAATGAGCTAGGCACAGAAAAACAAATACACGTTCTCACTCATATGCAAATGTTAAGAAATTGATTTCAGAGAAAGAGAGAAGAGAAGTATAGTCACAAGAGGTTAAGAATAGTAAGAGTGGGCTGGAGAGATGGCTTAGTGGTTAAGCGCTTGCCTGTGAACCCTAAGGACTCCGGTTCGAAGCTTGATTCCCCAGGACCCACGTTAGCCAGATGCACAAGGGGCGCACGTGTCTGGAATTTGTCTGCAGTGGCTGGAGGCCCTGGCGAGCCCATTCTCTCTCTATCTGCCTCTTTCTCTCTATCTGTAGCTCTCAAATAAATAAAAAATAAACCAAAAAAATGTAATTAAAAAAAAAAGAATAGTGAGGGTGGTCAATGAGAGACTAGATAACAGGAAACAAAATGTAGCATTAGACTAGAGGAATAAATTGTAGTGTTCTCACCAAAATTTATTATATTTTACAAAAAACTAGAAGAGAAAAGCTCAAAAAATCCCAGTTCAACATGAAGAAATGATAAATGTTTTAACAGATGGAAATGCTAATTATCCTGATTTTATTTCCTAGTAGTAGCATTGCTGTATGATATGTACATGAATGGAATTATCACAGTGAACTCTACAAATATGTACAACTATGTGTCTATAACAAATATTTTTAAGAAATTTAATGTATAAGCAATCTCCATATGACTGAATGTATAATAACCAACACACCCTTATAAAGGATCTACTGTATAAATACAGTTTTTCTCTTCGTGCTTTCCCCTCAAGAAATGTGTCTCACTCACTCAATCCTTCCCTTCCATACTAGCTCTGAAGAAATTCTTCAAAGGTGCTATACACTCAAGTACAAACATAAGTGGACTCTGGACTTCGCCATCTATAAGGAAGTGCTGAACAAAATAAAGGAACAAAACAAAACAAAATATCTGCAAGCTCAGTGAGAGTAACTGGTCTGCTCTGTTTAACCTGCATGCAGGTGAAGCAGTAGAAAGCAGATATGTAAAAACTAAAGCAAGATTAAAGGGCTGGGAGTATAAAGCTGAGTCACAGAGCAACTGCTGGCAAATAAGAGGTCCTAGGCTCAATTCCCAGGACAACAAAAATAAAGAAGTAAATCAAAACCTAAATTAAGAATGGGGCCAGGGGCTGGAGAGATGGGTTAGCGGTTAAGCGCTTGCCTGTGAAGCCTAAGGACCCCAGTTTGAGGCTCGATTCTCCAGGACCCATGTTAGCTAGATGCATAAGGGGGCACACGCATCTGGAGTTCGTTTGCAGTGGCTGGAGGCCCTGGCGCGCCCATTCTCTCTTTCTCCCTCTCTCTCTCTCTCTCCCTCCCTTCCTCTCTTTCCCTCGCTCTCTCCTTCCCCCTCTCTCTCTCTCTCCCTCCCTCCCTCCCTTCCTCTCTCTCCCTCCCTCTCTCCTTCCCCCCCCCCTCTCTCTGCCTTTCTCTCTCTGTCTGTCACTCTCAAATAAATAAGTAAAAGAAAAAAAATAATGGGGCCGGGCGTGGTGGCGCACGCCATTTTTAATCCCAGCACTCAGGAGGCAGAGGTGGGAGGATTGCTCTGAGTTCAAGGCCATCCTGAGACTACATAGTGAATTCCAGGTCAGCCTGGGCCAGAGTAAAATACTACCTCAAAAAAAAAAAACCAAACCAAAAAAAAAAGGAACTCAGCATGAAAAAGTACCATTAACTACCTAACAGACAAGGTGGACAAAAGCCAAAGTTATGAAATGCATACCCAAGGCCATATTCCTGTGAAAGTGTGAAATACAAGAATCCAGTTTTTCTACTCATTAGATGACTTTCTTTCCCAAAATAAATTTGAATTACCTAAAAAGTCTATAATATAGTTCAGTCAAAATAAAGCTTCTCCCTCTAAAGCCCAAATATATAAAGGAAGCAAATGCAGTTATTAACCAGTGAGCCTTCTCTAGCTCTTAATGGTAAACAAATTGATAGATTTTTCCCTTAACTGTTCTGAAGGCAGGAGATGGCTCAGCAGTTAAGGCACCTGCCTGCAACACCTAATGACCAGAGTTCAATTCCTCAATACCCATATAAAGCCAGATACATAAAGTGGTGCATGCATCTGGATTCATTTCCAGCAGCTAGAGGCCCTGGAAAACCTATTCTCTATCATTTTCTCTCCTTGCAAATAAAAAAATTAAAATATTTCAAAATAAGCCAGGCATGGTGATGCATGCCTTTAATCCCAGCACTCGGGAGGCAGAGGTAGGAGGATCACTGTGAGTTCAAGGCCACCCTGAGACTAGTGAATTCCAGGTCAGCCTGAGCCAGAGTGAGATACTACCTCGAAAAACCAAAAAAACAAATTTTAATATATTTATTTATTTATTTATTTAAGAGAGAGAAAGAGGCAGAGAGAGAGAGAGAGAGAATGAGCGCACCAGAGCCTGCAGTCACTGCAAATGAACTCCAGACCCATGGGTCACCTTATGCATCTGGCTTACATGGGTCTTGGGGATCAAACTGAGGTCCCTTGGCTTTGCAGGCAAGTGCCTTAACTGCTAAACCATCTCTTCAGCCCAATAAAAATATTTTTAAAAACTGTTCTGAATATGTTGTCTAGAATTCCTTCAGATATTCTACTTGCTGATGGCTTTAAAAAGTTACAAATAGGCAGCTGGGTGTGGTGGCACATACCTTTAATCCCAGCAGAAGGCAGAGGTAGGAGGATCACTGTGAGTTCGAGGCCACGCTGAGACTACATAGTGAATTCCAGGTCAGTCTGGACTACAGTGAGACCCTACCCCCCCCCCAAAAAAAAGTTACAAATAGAGACCCTATTGCTGAAGACTCTATATGCCTGGGCTACAAGGTCACTGAAAATCAAGCTGGGGCTGAGCTGAAAATCTCCTCCCTGTAGATCAGCTGACAGAAAGCTGGAAAAAGCTGCAGAGCATGCAGCACTATGGGAGACAGAAGTCATCAGTGGTGAAAACAGTGACCTCAAGATTGGCCAGTCAGGACAAATGACAATGGAACACACAGGAGCCATAGATTGTTACTAGAAAATTTTCAGTGCCAGGGATGGGATACCTTCCAGTTGAGTTGTTGGCCAGGGAGGTCCCTGATGCCCCCAAAACGTTACAGGCCATTGCCGAGGCCCTTGGTTTCTCACCAGGAATAGATGGTAAGACCCTATTGCAGAAGACTCCACATACTTGGGCTACAAGGTCACTGAGAAATCCTGCTGGATCTGAGCTGAAAACCTCCTCCCATGTAGACCAGCTGACAGAAAGCTGGAAGAAGGCATGCTGCATGCAGTTCAAAAAAATATAAAAGGGGCCTGGTGCTCCTCTCAGGATCACCATTTTGCATGAATGGTTGACCCCAGCATGCTGGCTGATTCTGCAGAATAAACGCTCTTTGCTTTTATATACTATTTGAGTCCCAGTTCTTGCTTCAGCAATTCTCAGATCCTTACAAAATAAAATCCCTTCCTTCTATGAACTATCTGTTGGAGGTTCGTCCCATCAATGTGAAACTGACTACAACACCTTCTCTTCTTGATTTTAGTTTAAAATGAAAACAAAGGTGGGAGAAATGGCTTAGCAGTTAAGGCAGTTGCCTACAAAGCCAAAGGACCCAGGTTCAATTCCCCAGTATCTATTGTACAAAGTGGTGCATGCGTCTCGTGTTCATTTGCAGCAGCTGGAAGCTCTGGTACACGCATTCTATCTGCTTCTCTCTCAGTCTCTCTCTTGCTAATAAATAAAATAAGAAGTGGAGGAGGAGAAAGAGGAGCAAGAGGAGGAAGAAGTAGTAGTAGTAGTAGTAGGTCTAAATGTACAAGGACTTTAAAAAAGTAAAAAAATTAAAATAAAATGAAGACAGATGGGCTGGAGAAATGGTTTAGCAGTTAAGGCACTTGCCCGTAAAGCCAAAAGACCCAAGGTCAAGTCTCCAGGACCCACCTAAGCCAGATGCACAAGGTGGCACATGTGTTTGGAATTCATCTGCAGTGGCTAGAGACCCTGGTGCACCCATTCCCTATCTCTCTCTCTGCCTTTCTCTCTTTCTCAAAATAAATAAATAAATAAATTTTTGAAATTTTTCTCCAGCCCTAATTTTTTAATGTTTAAAATGAAGACAGGAAGACACCAGGCTTGATAGTCAATTATGAAAGTAAATAACAGGTACTAGGTTAATTGATTGGTTGCCTGACTGGGTGACTGATTTACCTACAGATAATTAATTATATGACTAAAGTGTTGTTTACTGCAAATAAAACATGGGATAGAGCTGAGAGGGGGTTAGAGTTAGGGTGACTGGACCCCTGAAGGTCAAAAGGACAGGAAAGTTTGCATCTTCTTTGAAACATATGACTTTTTATCTCTTCTCTACTTCCCTAGAGACCTGTTTTTCTATAAACAATCAGGACCCCTCCTGGGAGGGAGGTCTTTCATAGGATTTAAACATTGTGGTTGGTCAAGTTCAGCCCTGGAACTTGTTACCAGCACTAACCTCTTCCTGAGACAGCCCCTAGCCCTAACCAACCAGCTGGCCCTCTGGTTCACCTGAGCCAGAAGACAGTCTACCACCTAAGGTTATAAATGCCTTTGCAAGGAGGGGGCAGGCTCTCTCTCTCTCTCTGATCACTTGGGAACTTCCAGCTACAGGTGAGTTTTTCTCTCGGCTGGGCCTGGGCTGATTTGGTCCAGGCCCAGGCTCAGACCCAGCCAGAAGGGCCTTTACTCCCCACATGGGCTCCTTTATCCTCTCCAGCTCCCCACATGGCAGAGTTCCTTGAACTTTCTTTTTTCTTTCCATGCTTTCCCCCCAGGCCCTCCACATGGAATCTCTAGGCACGCGGGTGCCTTTCCTTGGCTCTACATCCCTCAATAAATATAGTAACTTAATAATTATCCTTCTGAGTTTTTTTTTCTTTGACTAAGATTAGAAGTGAACCTAGGGTTTGGGGTACAAAGATTTTCCTGGACCCTTAACACCCCATTACACAGCCATTGAAAGAAAAATTAATTACAAATTTAGACTACCTTAATCACACTGATTAAATACTGATTCTAATCTGAACTCTCAGACTACTATCTGAACCATTATGTGAGATTTTGAATAACACAATGTAAAAAGTTGCAAACTAAGCCGGGCGTGGTGGTGCACGCCTTTAATCCCAGCACTTGGGAGGCAGAGGTAGGAGGATCACCGTGAGTTCGAGGCCACCCTGAGACTCCATAGTGAATTCCAGGTCAGCCTGGGCTAGAGTGAGACCCTACCTCGAAAAACCAAAAAAAAAAAAAAAAAAAAAAAAAAAAACCAAAGTTGCTAGAAAATACCAAAAGAGTCTGGAAACAGTAATACACAATGGACAATTAGTGGGAGCTGGAGAGATGGCTCAGCAGTTAAATGGGCTTGCTTGCAAAGTCTAGTGGCCTGAGTTTGATTCCTCAGTACACTCGTAAAGCTAGATGCACAAAGTGGTGCATGCCCATTCATATTCTTGCTTAAAAATAAAATAAAACCATTTAGGGAAATTCAGCCTGGAAAAAAGGAACTGCGTAGGAAGACAGAATAGCTACTTTTAGTTAAAGACATCAAAGTGATCATCAAATATCAAAGGCCTGATGTGCTGAAGTGGATACAGATTTCTCCTATACAACTGCAGGAATTAATTAGATCCAGTACCTATAAGAGGATAGCAAGAAAGTCAAGACTCCTGATCCTAGGAAGACCATATCATAATTTCAATATTACTAAAGATAATAAAGTAGATGTGAGGTGAACTAACCAAAAGTTTCTTACAGGGCTGGAGAGATGGCTTAGCAGTTAAGGCGCTTGCCCGCAAAGCCTAAGGACCCAGGTTCAATTCTTCAGTACCCACATAAGCCAGATGCACAAAGTGGCATATGTGTCTGGAGTTTGTTTGCAGTGGCTAGAGGCCCTAGTGTGCCCATTCTCTGCCTTTCTTTCTCTCTCTAATAAATAAATATTTTTTAAGTTTCTTATAAATCTTAGATTCTGTTTCCTTAAATCTTATCCTTATTCTGAGATTTGTGTCATCTAAAACAAATTATACCCTTATTTTAACTGCATGTTAGCCATTCATTAGCATTTTATGAGCATCTTCCCATAAAACAAATGTTACAAATTATGGTTCAATTGGCAGGCAAGTCTATAAAAGGTTATTTGACAAAGCTTTATTATAGTATTAATTAAAGCTGAGTCACTTTTTATTTGCTTTTATCTTTTTCAGATCCAACCTAACCTTCTTACAACTGATCTCCCAAAATAGAAAGAGCCTCCACTTTAGAAATGTGAGATCTGAGCAAAGGAGCAAGAGTAAACAAACATCACTAACATGTTGCTCCCTGAAGTACCATCTCTATTAATATTTTGTTGTTGTTGTTGTTGTTTTGAGGTAGGGTCTCACTCTAGCTTCAGGCTGACCTGGAATTCACTATGTAGCCTCAGGTGGCCTTGAACTCGCCTTTCATCCCAGCACTCAGGAGGCAGAGGTAGAAGGATCTGGTATGAGTTCATAGAGATCAGCCTCAGTTCACAGTGAATTCCAGGTCAGCATGGGCTAGAGTGAGACCCTACCTTGAAAGATCAAATAAATAAATAAATAAATAGGGATGAAGAAATTTTTATGTAAAGTCCACCTTATGCTTTGCCTGAAGTCAGTTCTCACAAGTAAATTGTATTATAAACTCCCCGCCTTCCTCTTAACTTTGAGCTTTCAAATCCTTGAAAAAGTCTGGTTTGTAACCCTTGTGGACCCTAGTTCGTAGGAGGAATGTAGTCTCTGAGAAGTACACATGGGAAAATGGCTTCCAATGTTCCATTAACAGGTGATTATATTGTATCTGATAAAATGTTCATGAGCTGAATAAACAGTTAAGATCAGGAAGTTAAGAATATCCTAAGAATGGGCTGGAGAGATGGCTTAGCAGTTAAGCGCTTGCCTGTGAAGCCTAAGGACCCTGGTTCGAGGTTCGATTCCCTAGGACCCACATTAGCCAGATGCACAAGGGGGTGCACACATCTGGAGTTCGTTTGCAGTGGCTGGAGGTCCTGGCGCGCCCATTCTCTCTCTCTCTCTCTCTCTCTCTCTGCCTCTTTCTCTCTCTGTCGCTCTCAAATAAATAAAAAAATATAAACAAAAAAAATTTTTTTAAAAAAAGAACATCCAAGCCGGGCGTGGTGGCGCACGCCTTTAATCCCAGCACTTGGGAGGCAGAGGTAAGAGGATTGCCATGAGTTTGAGGCCACCCTGAGACGACATAGTGAATTCCAGGTCAGCCTGAACTAGAGTGAGACCCTACCTCGAAAAACCAAAAAAAAAAAAAAAAAGAACATCCTAAGACTAACAAAACTGAGTTTTATACTTTTCTCAAATGATCCATGCTGCCATTAGGACCCATCAGATGTCAACAAATGGAGCAGACAAATCCAGGAGCACCAGCATTGCTCTCTTGCTGCTTCTTGGCTACAGACATGTGCCCAACCACCTCAAGCTACTGATGCCATGCCTTTCCTGCCATGATGGACCACATACCTTAAACCATGCACCAACACAAACCCTTTCTTACTTAAGTTATTCTGTCAGGTATTTTGTTAAAGTAACAAAAAAGGGGGGGGGGCACTAATATGGAACGTTGGTCTAGAGGAGTGGGGCTGATGCTGTGATAACCCTAAAAACGTGGGGACAGACCTTTTGTGGTGGTTTGATTCAGGTGTCCCCCATAAACATAGGTGTTGTGAATGCTAGGTTCCCAGCTGATGGAGATTTGGGAATTAATGCCTCCTGGAGGGAGTGTATTGTTGGGGGCAGGCTTATGGGTATTAAAGCCAGTTTCCCCTTGCCAGTGTTTGGCACACTCTCCTGTTGCTATGATCCACCTTATGTTGGCCAGGGGGTGATGTCCACCCTCTGCTCATGCCATCGTTTTCCCTTGCCATTGTGGAGCTTCCCCTCAAGCCTGTAAGCCAAAATAAACCTCTTTTTCCCACAAGGTGCTCTTAGTTGGGTGAGTTCTATCAGCAAGGCAAACCGGACTGCAACACCTTTGAAACTAGTTTGCGGAAGGAATATGGAAGAGTTTGGAGCTGTGGGCTAAAGAAACCCTGAAATGCTGTAATCAGAGGTTAATGAGTCATTCTAGTGGGAGTGTGGAAGATCAGAATGCCAGAAGGCAGAGTAAAGACTGTCCATATAGTTTCAAAGATGAATAAAGACTCTAACAAGAACTAGAAACCATTCATGTTACACTGGCTTAAAATCTGGCTATAGGGTCTCACTCTATAGCCCAGGCTGTTCTCTAACTATAGCCATCCTCCTACCTCAGACCTCCTAAGTATTGGGATGACCACTATACACCTACCTTGGAGGAAAAAAAAGAGAGAGAGAGAGAAACAACTAAGAAAATGCATTTAATGGATGTAGATGCCAAGCTGATAACTAAGTGACACAATCCCACATATGCAGGCTCAAGAAATTCAAAATTTTGACTAAGCAAAATTAATATTTACTACAAAACAATAATTGAACTTAATACTACTTAAAAGTTGTCAAAAATACAAATGTAAACCTGAGTGTAGTGGCCAATGCCTTTAATCTTAGCACCTGGGAGGCAAAGGTAGGAGGATTAAAATGAGTTGGAGGACAGCCTGGGACTACAGAGTAAATGCCAGGTCAGCCTAAGCTAGCTAGCATGAGAACCTACCTCTAAAAAGAAAAAAAGAAAGAAAAGAGCATGAGAGTGTTTAAAGTTTCCAACAAGATGGTTGCAGAAAAAAACAGCTGTGATACTGCAATTATTAAACAGATTAGCACCATTAAAAGGAGAAACCTCAGGCCGGGTGTGGTGGTACAAGCCTTTAACACAGTGAATTCCAGGTCAGCCTGGACCAGAGTGAGACTCTACCTCGAAAATCCAAAAAATAAAAATAAAAAAGAAGAAGAAACCTCACCCTGTACTGAGACACTAAGTACTAAGACACCTTCTCAATTGGGCAATATCTCCACCCGTCAAAGGCTCTAACTTGTGAAAATATAAATTCATTAAAAAGGAGAAAATAAAAATAAAATAAAAAGGAGAGAGTCTGGGCTGGAGAGATGGCTTAGCAGTTAAGGGGCTTTCCTGAGAAGCCTAAGGACCTATGTTGGACTCTCCAGATCCCACATAAGCCAGACACACAAAGGAGAGGCAAGCACAAGGTTGCACAAGCCCACTAGGAGGTGCAAGTGTCTGGAGTTCAATTTCAGCAGCTGAGGCTCCTTCCTGATCAAAAACAAGTCTTTCACAGGTTTAGCTGCCAAGGCACAACAAGACCACTAAAGCTGTGGTAGAAGAGGCAAAAGCACATTTCAACCTGACAGCAGAACTCAGCAGCAGACGTATCCACACAGATGCAAAATGCAAACACTACAGGGTCATGAAGGCTTATAGCAAGGTTCTAGAAAGCTGCTGATGCCAGAAAATGCATAGCCAAGTCAGATTCCCTGTAAAAAAAAAAAAAAAAAAAAAAAAAAGGCTCTGAAGCCACTGTATGAAGCTATAAAGGTGAAGTCTAAGTTGGAAGGGAGACCCCAAGATCTTAAGAGATGCCAGAACTGTGGAATGTCTGCCAAGGAGAGCTGCAAGCACAAGTGGAACTGGCCCTAGAGAGAGACCACCTGCATTGCAGATGGCAGACCCGAACAGGAGGTGAGGGTACCCCAGGCTATTGCAATTCAGAAGACCCCATCTCAAGCCCCAGAGGCTGGACATGGAACTACAAGAGTTGGTGTGTACTGAGTTTCAGACTTGCTTTGGTCTGATTTTCCCTTGGTATGCTACCACTCTTCCTTTTTTTTTTTTTTTTTTTTTTTTTTTTTGAGAAACACACACAGAGAGAATGGGCATGCCAGGGCCTCCAGATGCATGTGCCCCCTTGTGCATCTGGTTTACGTGGGTCCTGGGGAAATCGAACTGGGGTCCTTGGCTTTGCAGGCGAATGCCTTAACCACTAAGCCATCTCTCCAGGCCCCACTCTTCCTTCTTGGATTAAGAATGTTTACTCTGTGCCATTGTATAATGGAAGTATATAACTTTCTTTTAATTTGGTTTTTTGAAATAGGGTCTCACTCTAGCCCAGGCTGACCTGGAATTAAGTCTCAGGCTGGTCTTGAACTCAGCAATCCTCCCACCTCAACTTCCCAAGTGATTAAAGGGATTAAAGGCATGTGCTACCGCCTGGCATTGTTTTTTGATTTTACAAGGGTTCACAATTAAGAGATTGCTCTGAGTCTTAGAAGACACTTTGGACTCCTGAACATTAGAACTGCTAAGACTTGTAAGACTCTTACAGATGGACTAAATGCATTTTGTTATGAGATGGTCATGAATCTTTGAAAACCAAGGATAGAAGGTTAATGGTGTAAAGGCAATGTGATTTTGATGTCAAATTGACAAGAGGTGGATTTGTGATTACTAATCTTCATTGACAAGTTAACTAGATTTTAGAATCACCTAGGAGATATACCTAAGCTTATCTCTTACAGAGGTTTAAGTAAGGAGGAAGACCCATCCTTAAACAGGGGCTTATTGCCAAGAAAGGGCTCAGGAAAGCTGGATGAGCACCAGCACTCACCTCTGATTCTTGACTGCAGACACAATGTGACAAGCCATCTCCCACTCCTGCTGCAGGGCCATCTGCTGTGATGAACTGTACTCCTCAACCTGTAAACCCTTCTTTGTCTCAAAAAAGAGGTGAGGATGGAGGAGAACAGGGGAATTTAAGAAACTTTTACCTAAAGTCATAAACAAAGGTTTTATACTGTGCTTTTTCTAAAGTTCTGTGATCCATCTGGAGGTTTTTTTTTTTTTTTTTTTCTTAATGCGATATTTGGTATGGCAAAAAGTTTAGCCTTGTGCACATAAACATCCAATTGCTTCAATACAAACTGTTGAAAAGAAATACTACTCTTTTGTCATTGGTCTGCTTTAGTATTTTTGTTAAAAATCAATTTAACACTGTGTGTAGGCTTATTGGGTTCTATATTCTAATCTACCAATCGACTTACCTGTCTCAAGACTCAACCTCCTGTGATTATTGTTTGGTGATAAAAGGTACCATAAGTCCTACTTTTTCTTGCCTTTCAAAGTTGTTTTGACTAGTGTGGTACTTTGAGTGTATGGACCATATACTCAGGTGTTTTTCATTGAAAATAGAGCTTGTAAACTGGAGAGATGGCTCAGTGGTTAAAATTCTTGCCTGCAGGGCTGGAGGGATGGCTTAGCTGTTAAGGCATTCGCCTACAAAGCCAAAGGACTCAGGTTCAATTCCCCAGGACCCACATTAGCCAGATGCACAAGGGGGCACATGTGTCTGGAGTTTGTTTGCAGTGGCTGGAGACCCTGGCGCACCCATTCTCTCTCTCTCTCTCTGTGTGTGTGTGTGTGTGTGTGTGTGTGTCCCCTCTTTCTGTCAAATAAATAAATAAAAATAAAATATTTTAAAAAAACCTCTTGCCTGCAGAGCCTAAGGACCCAGGTTCAATTCCCCATTACCCATGTAAAGGCAGATGCACAAGGCAGTGCACACATCTGGAATTTGTTTGCAGTGGCTTGAAGCACTGGCATGCCCATATTCATTCATTTGTTCATTCATTCATTCTCTGCCCCTTCCTCTCTCAAATTAATTATTTCAAAAATAAGAGCTGAGCTTACAACTTGAGTTTCCAATAGCTTGACTGGAAGAGGTATCTATGGGGGCAGATCTTCAAGTCCAGCTCTAAGGTATGTTTGGGGATAGATCTTGAGTTAGCCCTAAGGTGTGTTCAGAGCAGTTTGGAGCTCTGGCTGTTTGGTGGTGTCTCTCTGCTTGGATCTATGGAAGTGAGCCAGCTTCATTCAACTTTGATGGTTATTCCCCTGGAATCCACAGCCTAAAATAAACCCTTTTCTTTCATAAGCTGCTTCTGATAAGCTGTTTATCAGGCAACTAGTCTAGGTCCTCTGTATCTATGTATGAATTTTAGAATCACGTTATCAATTACCAATAAATTTTTGAAAACCCTGCTGGGATGTGACTGGGATTGCCTTGCATATAGAACAGTTTGCAGAGAAGGACATCTTATCTAAAATTATTATTCTTTTTGATGCACAAAAACAATTTCTCTCCCTGAAAACCTGAGTTATCTTCAATTTCTGAAGAGTAGCACCACCACCTCAGTCTGGCAAAAGCCCTCATATATAAACTCTATAGGAGAGACCCCAGGTCCATATGAAGGAAATCGGAGGAGGCTGATGTGAAAAGAAACAAATGTAGCCTTGGGAACAAGAGAAATTCACATGCTCAGAAGAAGGCTGGTAAACACTGGGTCTGGAAGTGGTGGGTAGTGTGCAAAGACAGAAGCATGACAAGTAGAAGGGATTCCACAGAATATCAAAGAAAACAAAATGAGGGCTGGACAATGGCTTAGCGGTTAAGGCACTTGCCTGCAAAGCCTAAGAACCCATGTTCAACTCTCCAGATATCACATAAGCCAGATGCACAAGGTGACACAAGTGCACAAAGTCACACATGCAGACAAGGTGGCGTACATGTCTGGAGGTCGACTGCAGTGGCTGGAGGCCCTGGCGAGCCAATTCTCTCTCATATAATAATAAAATTTAAAAAAGAAAAAAGAAAATGAGGGCTCTCACAAAGTAGTGTAAGAAAGCAAAAATTCAAATCCTTACAACAGCCAATGTAAAAATATCAAAAGTATGTAAATGACACAAAGTTAAGCCACAGGAAAATATACGGCTTGTATTAACTAAGTAGCGTATACCATAGCCTTAAAGCATTCAAATACAACTTCTAAAGCACTGTTAACCGAACAAAACCATATATATGTATATACAGGGTTGAGGAAAGTATGTAGAAAAATAACACTGATACATGCAAATTACATATGTATATTTGGTTTTTTGAGGTAAGGTCTTGCTTTTGCCCAGGCTGACCTGAAATTCACTTTGTAGTCTCAGAGTAGCCTCAAACTCACAGTGATCCTATCTTGGTTTCCCCAATGCCGAGACTAAAGGTGTATGCCACCATGTCAAACCTCAGATTTTATTTATATATATATATATGTATATATATGTGTGTGTGTATATATATGTGTATATATATATATATATATACATGTATATATATATGTGTGTGTGTGTGTTTGTTGGTAGGGTCTCACTCTAGCCCAGGCTGACCTGGAATTCACTATGTAGTCTCAGGGTGGCCTCGAACTCATGGCAATCCTCCTCTCTGCCTCCTAACTGCTGGGATTAAAGGCATATGTCACCACCCCTGACTCTCAAATATATTTTTAATTTAAAAAAATAGATGGGGGGGCTGGAGAAATGGCTTAACAGTTAAGGCATTTGCCTGCAAAACCAAAGGATCCCAATTCAACTCTCCAGGACCCACATAAGCCAGATGCACAAGGGGGCACATGCATCTGGAGTTTGCTTGCAGTGACTGGAGGACCTGGCGCACCCATTCTCTCTCCCCCTCTCTGCCTCTTTATCGCTCTCTCTCTCTCAAATAAATAAATATAGAGTTTAAAAAAAAATAGATAGGGGGTTAGTGAGATTGTTCAGTGGTTAAGGCACTTGCCTGTAATGCCTAACAACCCAGATTAGATTCCCCAGTACCCATATAAAGACAGATGCAAAAAGTGCTGCATGCATCTGGAGTTCATTTGCAGTGACTAGAAACCCTGGCACACCCATTCATTCTTCGCACGCTCGCTCGCTCTCGCGCGCTCTCTCTCTCTCTCTCTCTCTCCCTTTTTCTCCACCCCCTTGCAAATAAATAAATTGGATAGAGCTGGGCCTAGTGGCACATACCTTTAATCCCAGCACTCGGGAAGCAGAGGTACGAGGATCACCATGAGTTTGAGGCCAGCCTGGGACTACAGAGCAAATTCCAGGTCAACATGGATTAGAGTGAGAGCTTACCTAAAAAAAAAAAAGAAAGAAAGAAAGAAAGAAAAGCAGCAGCAATGTCGCAACAACGAGTAAATCAGAGTTAGGAAGAGAGAAAAGGAAAAAGATGACAGTAACAGTAGGCGGAGAAAAAAGGGACCAATTATCTGAGAACTGAGAACTGAAGTGAGTTAGGACAAGTATAAAAACTGAGTTTATACAATATTAAGATCACTGATTTTTTTATATTTTATTTTTACTAATTTATTTGAGAGAGGCAGAGAGAGACAGATTGGGTGTGCTAGGGTCTCCAGCCACTACAAATGAACTCTATCGTTCACCTTGTGCATCTGGCTTACATGGGTCCTGGAGAATCGAACCTGGGTCCTTTGGCTTTGCAGGCAAGCACCTTAATCACTAAGCCATCTCTCCAGCCCAAGATCACTGATATTTTGACATGGATGATGAACAAAATTTAAAAGAGACATCAAGCCAGGTGTGGTGGTGCACGCCTTTAATCCCAGAACTCAGGAGGCATAGGAGGATTGCTTTTGAGGTTACCCTGAGGCTATATAGTGAATTCTTATGCTAGGGTGAGTGCCTACCTCGGGAGGCGGGGGGGGGGGGGGGCGGGAAGAGACATTAAAAAAGAATATTGACTGCTTATAAAGAAGTGCTTCAGCAGGGCATGGTGGCACACATCTTTAATCCCAGCACTTGGGAGGCAGAGGTAGGAGGATGCCACAAGTTCTAGGCCACCCTGAGACTACACAGTGAATTCCAGGTCAGCCTGAGCTAGAGTGAAACCGTGTACCTCAAAAAAAAATAAAAAAGAAGTGGTTCAATGGAAGGGGGGCAGGAGTGGAAAACAAAATGTAACGGGAAGGGATTATGATCAAAATACATTATATGCTATGCATAAAAATTGTCAACACAATGCTTTTTAAAAATATTTATTTATTTATTTATTTGAGAAAGAGAAAGAGGCAGAGAGAGAGAATGGGAGCGCCAGAGCCTCCAGCCACAGCAAATGAACTCCACATGCATGCACCCCCTTGTGCATCTTGCTTATGTGGGTCCTGGAGAGTCAAACAGGGATCCTTTGGCTTTGCAAGCAAACACCTTAGCTGCTAAGCTCTCTCTCTCCAGCCCTCAATACAATGTTTTTATTTAATATGTGTATGTCTATTAATAGAAATATTTGCTGACATTTCACTCATTTGGCTTAGCTACCAGCAGTGACAGCTTAATGAACTCTTTTCTTTGTTTCTCTCTTCACAACAAAACCAACGCAAAAATTACATAAGGAGCGGGGCTGGAGGCATGGCTAGTGGTTAAGGTGTTTGCCTGCAAAGCCAAATGACCAAGGTTCGATTCCCCAGGACCCACGTTAGCCAGATGCACCAGGGGACGCATGCATCTGGAGTTCATTTGCAGTGGCTGGAGACCCTGGCCTCAAACTCACAGTGATTCTCCTACCTCTGCCTCCCAAGTGCTGTGATTAAAGGTGTGCACCACCACACCTGGCAACCCTGTTCAATTTTAAAGGTTTTTTATTTTTTTCTTCCCAAGGTAGGGTCTCACTCTCACCCAGGCTGACCTGGAATTCACTATGTAGTCTCAGGCTGGCCTTGAACTCAGGGTGATCCTTGTACCTCTGCCTCCTGAGTACTGGGATTAAAAGGCATGTGCTACCATGGCTGGCCAATTTTAAAGTTTAAAAAATATATATATATTGGGGGGGCTGAGGAAATGGCTTAGCGGTTAAGGCCTTTACCTGCAAAGCCTAAGGACTCTAGTTCGATTCCCCAGGACCCAAGCAAGCCAGATGCACAAGGGGGCTCATGTGTCTGGAGTTCGTTTGCAGTGGCTGGAGGTCCTTGCATGCCCATTCTCTATCTGCCTCTCTCACGCTCAAGATAAATAAATAAAACTTAAAAGAAATTATTTTTTTCTTTTTTCTTTTTTTTTTTTTTTTCAGAGGTAGGGTTTCACTCTAGCTCAGGCTGACCTGGAATTCACTATGTAGTCTCAGGGTGGCCTCAAACTCATGGCGATCCTCCTACCTCTGCCTCCCGAGTGCTGGGATTAAAGGCGTGCGCCACCATGCCTGGCTAAAAAAAAATTATTTTTTAAGAGAGAATGAGAGAGAGAGAATTGGCATGACAGGGCCTCAGCCACTGAAGTTGAACTCCAAACGCTTGCATCACCTATACACATGTGCAACCTTGAGCTTGCGTCACCTTAGTAACTTATGTGGGATCTGGACAGAGACAGAACATGGGTCTTCAGGCTTCATAGGCAAGTGCCTTAACTGCTAAACTCTCTCTCCAGCCCTTAAAAAAAACTTTTATTTACAACTTCCATAAATATAAATTGTACACACACAGACACACACCATGATGAAATTTTAAATTTTTGATGAAGTCTAAATTTTTTTTTCAAGGTAGGGTCTCACTCTAGCCCAAGCTAACCTGGAACTCATTCTGTAGTCCCAGGCTGGCTTTGAACTCACAGTGATCCTCCTACCTTTGCCTCCAGAGTGCTGGGATTAAAGGTGTATGCTACCACACCTGGCTGAAGTCTAATTTTATTGACTTTTTTTTCTTCTTGTGTTTTTAATGTTATATATAAGAAACCATTGCCTAATCCATGGTCATGAAAATTTAGCCCATATTTTCTTCTAAGTTTTACAGCTTCGGTGTTTATATTTAGATCTTTGTTTTTATTTTCAGTTAGTTGTAGTATGTAGTATGAAGTAGGTTTCAGTTCTTTTTGTAGTAACAATAAAGTTCATTGTTTTCCAAAGATAACAAGTATCAGCAACACTGATTCATTGTGCCTGGTAACATTTTAATTACTTTTATGAATCTTCTACTTAATTAGTTTCCCATCTGACTCCCTACTAGTGAATATTTTGTTGGTCTTCATGAAATGTCTTTACCAAGACCATATAACCTTTGCTCTCCCCATAGGATGTGAGAATTATGAGGAAGTTTATTGATGACGAAGTCCAACCTGTTACTAGAGTAGAGGTCTCCACACCAGTGGCTTAAACTTCATGGACACTTTTGGAAATAGCTGGTTCATTAATGCATGTTGTACTAGAACATCACCGTAAGTAGTAACGTTAAGAGATCCCACCTATTCAGACATTTTATCAATAAAATATCAGAGAGAACACAGACTTAGTAGCTCATGTGTCCACAGATCTAATAAGTTACTTTTTTTCCCATAGCCATTTAAATTAAGTTAGTGAAGGCTGAGTATGGGTGGCTTACACCTTTAATCCCAGCACTTGGGAGGCAGAGGTAGAAGGATCACTGTGAGTATGAGACTAGCCTGGGACTACAGAGTGAGTTCCAGGTCACCCTGGGTTAGAGTGAGACCTTATTTGGGGGGAGGGAGGAGTTAGTGATTGCATTATAACCTACTGTGTTCTAAAATTCAACAAGAGTATCCTATCCATCAGTACAGTAGCAGAAATGAAATTCTTCAGTGGGTTGTATTTGTAAAAGAATTGTTAGAAAGCGTGTTCTTTTATTCAGCTGGAATTTGCCCTTGGTAATAACTACCCATTTTATCAATGTCCTCTTTAGTCTCAAATCTAAAACTAAGCTTAGTAGTACTTCATTTACGTAGAGTAGTACAAAGTGCCATCAGCTAATAGTTTTGGGGAGGGCCAGCCTCATTTTAAAATAACTCAAAAATCACATTGTTTGGGGGGGAATCTATGTTACCTTTGGCGACTTGATTAGAGTTTTGTAATCAATTAAACTTTTATTTTATTTTTAAATTATTTTTTTCTTAAGATTTTTAAAATTTTTAAATTTTTATTTATTTATTAGAGACAGAGGTAGAAAGAGAGAGAGAGAGGGAGAATAGGCACACCAGGGCCTCTAGCCACTGCAAACAAACCAGATGCCTGCACCACCATGTGCGTAGTGGTTTGATTCAGGTGTCCCACATAAACTTAGGTGTTCTGGATGCTAGATTCCCAGCTGATGGAGATTTGGGAATTAACACCACCTGGAGGCAGTGTGTTGTTGGGACAGGCTTATGGGTATTATAGCCAGTGTCCCCTTGCCAGGGTTTGGCACACTCTCCTGTTGTTATTGTCCACCTTATGTTGGCCAGGGGGTGATGTCCACCCTGTGCTCATGCCATCGTTTCCCCCTGCCATCATGGAGCTTCCCCTCAAGTAAGCCATAAAAAACCCTTTTCCCCACAAGCTGCCCTTGGTCAGGTGTTTTTTTTTGTTGTTGTTGTTGTTTTTTTTTACCAACAATGTGAACCTGACTGCAACACTTAATTAATTTGGTGGCTTTCTGAAAGTTACAATATAGATTTATACCTTTATTCATTTTGTTCTCTTTTTTATAGCAAATAACTCTTCCATAATAGAGTAGACTACTTGTTAAAAACAAAACAAAGAAGCAGGGTGTGGTGGCACACCCCTTTAATCTAAGCACTTGGGAGACAGAAGTAGGAGGATTGCCATGAGTTCAAGGCCAGCCTGAAACTGCATAGTGAATTCCAGGTCAGCCTGGGCTAGAGCAACACCCTACCTCAAAAAAACAAAACAAAACAAAAAAGGAAAAAAGGAGGTGGGGAGAGAGAGGGCTCAGCAGTTAAGGCACTTGCCTGCAAAGCCTAACAGCCCTGGCTCAATTCCCCAGTACACACACAAAGCTGGATGCACAAAGTGATGCACGCATCTGGATTTTGTTTACAGCAGTTGGAGGCCCTGGCACACCCATTCTCTCTCTGTGTGTCTTCTCTCGTCTCTTTCTGCTTGCAAATAATTAAATAAATAATTTTAAAAAGAAAAAAAGGAGGATGGAGAGATGGCTTAGTAGTTAAGCACTTGCTTATGAAGCCTAAGGACCCTGGTTCAAGGCTTGATTCCCCAGTACCCACGTAAGCCAGCACATGCATCTGGAGTTCATTTGCAGTGGCTGGAGGCCCTGATGCACCCATTCTCATTCTCTCTCTCTCTGCTGCTCTCAAAAAAACAAATAAAAATAAATAAAAAAGAAAGAAAGCCCCCAAGCCCAGAAAGGTATAATAAAGCTTCTCCGTGAAAGAAATTGCTAGCAGTCTTTTACTTCTGCCTCTAATCTTGTCCAAAGGGAATTATAGCTGCTCAAGACAGTAGCTCAGTGCTGGGTGCTGTGGACTGTGACTTCTTATGCTTTGTGTGGAGTGAGCCTTGTGCCGTATGGTGTAAAGACACATGCCATGGACCCTGACTTGAGGACAGGGGTTTCTCACACTTGTAATCTCAGCACTCTGAAATCGGAAGTAGGTGTATCATTAGTTGAGGCTAGCCTGGGCTACAGTGAGTTCCAAGTCAGCCTGGCTAGACTGAGACCAGAGTGTCCCGGGAAGGAAGGAGGCTGTTCAGCATAATTATCAGGAAATGCAAACCAAACTTACATTGAGATGCCACTTCAAACCCACTAAGATGGATATAATCAAAAAGTGAAACATGTTGCCGGGCATGGTGGCACACGCCTTTAATCCCAGCACTGGGGATGCAGAGGTAGGAGGGTGGCCATGAGTTCGAAGCCACCCTGAGACTACATAGTGAATTCCAGGTGAGCCTGGGTGAATGTAGAGAAAGCAGAACCCTCCATACTAATGATAGGGATGTAAGATGGTATGCCCACTTTGGAAAACACTTGTGTAGCTTCCCAAAATGATAAACATAGTGTTACCACATGACTCTGCAATTCTACTCCTAGATATAAGCCCAAGAGAAATAAAATTGTATGCCATACAAAAACTTGCACACAAATGTTTACAGTAGCTGTATTCATAATGAAGCAGGCAGTCACAGGTGCTTTTGCTGAGAAGCACTGGCCCCTCACCTGGGTCCACAGACTAAAAGCAGGATAAAAGCCTGACATTTGACTTCATTTTGTGTTTGTCTCCTTTACTGTAGCTGAAGGTACGGGGATAAGTCATTGTCCTTAACTTTTCCTCTTGGTGTCACCTTAAATACCAGGAACAGCAAAACAGCAAACCAGGACGGATGGACGGACGGACACACACACACACACACACACACACACACACACACACACACGGAGGAGGAATCCATGAAGGCAAAGCTGTACCCTGGAGCAGAAATAATATTATAGGACCCTCTCAGCAGGGACCGCATAATAACTTCTTTAGATAACTTGAACCTCAGCTAAGACAATCATCAAGCAGATGACTCTTTGAGCAAAACTGTGTTCTTTGCCCCGTGCCTCAATTCTTTCCTATGTAAAGATAAGGCTCTTCATCCTGTATTTGTTCTTCCCAGTAAGCCACATGGAATCCATCTCCTTTTTCTGCTTTTTGCAATTACTTGTGTCTTTAATTGGCATATTGGGGACCGATGGCCACGCCAAGCTTGTTGGGGTTTTATCCTAAAAGCTCTAGTAACAATAGAACAGTCAAAATAGAATGTAATATAATATTATTTGGGTATAAAACAAAGAATGGATGCATGCCATAACAAGGGTTAGCCTTAAAAACAACATGCTCAGTGAAAGAAACTGACTCAAAAGGTCATATATTGATACCAATTATATGAAATGTCCAAAATATGGAAATCCATAGAGATATTAAGTAAATTGGTGGCTGCCAGGGGCTGAGGGAGAAACAGTGACTGTTCTAATGAACATAGTACTCATTCTTGAGATAATGAAATAGGCTAGTACTGTTAGATATATAACTATGAGAAGACTGAAAGCCAAACTGCAGACTTTGCAAGAGCAACTTATGGCATGAATTGTATCTCAACAAAAATCAAGAAGACATCCTTCTTGGGAATATTTGTATCATATACTGTTTTGCAATAGAAAGCAGCATGTAGTAACTGATTCTCACAGGAACTGAAGAACTGCAAGAAGCAAAGTACCAAAACAATGTGTCTAGGTCAAGCCTGGGAACACTGTGACAGACACATTACTGAAGTCTCTCCCAAGTAGACATCAGTAATCAATCATTGCACCCTGTGCAACACAGCCTGGATCTGCTCAGAGATCTCTTCATAACACAGTTCTCCATGCAGTCACTACCAATTTACCCTAAGTCATAACACAGTTACTTCTTTCTTGTTCGGTTACCATCTAAATATTAATGGTTTGTACTTTCATAGTTTTATTAATTACACAATACTTCAGACATACAAAAGAGATGTTCAAAATAATTTTTTCAATGAAGCAGCATTTCATTCTGATTGGGGATAGCAGGAAAGGCATTATGAAAGCAGCAGAGCTGAGGGTGGCCTGGACAAGTGAGACAGACTTGGGGATTTTGAAAAATGGCTAGGGCCAGGTATGGGGGAGCACACCTTTAATCCCAGCACTCAGGAGGAAGAGGTAGGAGAAACTCTGTGAGTTCAAAGCCACCCTGAGACAACATAGTGAATTCCAGGTCAGCCTGGGCTAGAGCGAGACCCTACCTCAAAGAACAAACAAACAACAACAACAACAAAAAGCTCAGCAATCCAGCCTGAGCCAAAAGTTTTTGCCTGGCTTTGGTCCCAGCACTCAGGAGGCTAAAGTAGGAGGATTGCTGTGACTTCAAGGGAAGCCTGGGGCCACAGAACAAACTGCATATCAGCTTAGGCTACAGTAAGACACTGACTTAAGAAAAACCTCATAAATAAATAAAGTGTGAGTTAAGGAGTTCACATCTTTTTTGTGGTCATAGTCATGATAAGGGGTACAAAGAGGGAGAAACAAAGCAGAAAAGTTGGAAGTTGATAGGGCTGCATTCAGGAACTGGGACACTCACGTCTTCAACAACTCTAGTAGTGAAGACCCTACAGATGATACAGTGAAGTTCAATCTTCTCTTCTCATTCTATATTCCAGTTTTTGATTAAGGGAGCTGGTACACTTAATCTGTTCGGTAGGGGAATGAGGCCCTGCCCACTGCAGGCATAGGCACCCCTACACCCTTAGACCCCACCTTCCCATGGTGGGGGACTGGCCTTCCGTAGGCCTTTCAGTTTGCTCAGGACAGCAGGCCTGCATAAGAGAGTGAGCACTCCTGTGGCCACTGATGGTAGGTGAGATCCAAAAAATTTTTTTTAATATTTTATTTATTTGCAAGCACAGAAAGACAATGGGTGTGCCAAGGCCTCCAGCCATTGAAAACAAACTACAGGTATGTGCACCTGGCTTCAAGTAGGTCCTGGGGAATTGAACCTGGGTCATTAGGCTTTGCAGGCAAGCACCTTAACTGCTGAGCACCTCTCCAGCCCCAAAATAATTTTAACATACCATATACTTACTACCTAAAGAAACAAAATATTATAAATTCAGTTACAAATTTCCTTATAAGTGTTTGTCCTTTTAGAAAAAGAGCTGCACTGTGAGTATACTCATTCTCTTAAACATACCTGTACTAGGACTACGTAATTGGGCCACGGAGCAAAACTAACATCATTGTTCACCCAGGGACATTTAAGCAACCTCTGATGTTGATATTTAGCACTTTATAAGATCTCTGTCACTCTTGGCTTTAACAAGAGAAAAAAACCAAGCCGGGCGTGGTGGCGCACGCCTTTAATCCCAGCACTTGGGAGGCAGAGGTAGGAGGATCGCCGTGAGTTCGAGGCCACCCTGAGAGTCCACAGTGAATTCCAGGTCAGCCTGGGCTAGAGTGAAACCCTACCTCAAAAAACCAAAAAAAAAAAAGAGAAAAAAACCTTTCCATATTTTACCAATAATAATATTTAAAAAATAAGTCAGAAAATGACTAAAGGCTTTCTTCATTTCATATTTTTCACTGTGTCTTAGTAAAAAAACAATGGCTTCATACCAGGCGTGGTAGCACTTGGGAGGCTGAGGTAGGAGAATCACTGTGAGTTTGAAGCCAGACTAGAGCTACATACAGAGTGAGTACCACGTCATACTTGGCTAGAGTAAGATCCTACTTCAAGAGGGGGGGGAAAAGGTATCATTTTGAGAGCTGGGGAGATGACCAGTGCTTAAGGACATTTACTTGCTGGCCAGTTTCAATTACTGCTGGCCAGGTACAATTCCCCAACCGTGTAAAGCCGCATACAAAGTGGCACAAAGCAGGGCAGGGTGGTGAATGCCTTTAGTCCCAACATTTGGGAGGCTGATGTAGGAGGATCACCTTGAGTCTAAGGACAACATTTGCTGTAGAATGAGTTTCAGGTCAGCCTTGGCTAAAGTGAGACCCTGCCTCAAAAAAGCCAAAAAAAAAAAAAAAAAAAAAGAATCACAGGGTCTGACATTCATGACCCTGACACACACATGCACACAAATAAATTTTTAAAGTCTTATTCTGGAGATTATTTTTAAAGACTATAGGTTTTCAAACTTTTTAGAGATGAATTCCCCATAACGAAATCTGTAAGAGATGGTTGAAGCAAAAGTCGAAGTATAAATCAACAAAAAGAAGAAAAACTAAGAAGGAATATATATATAATGGAAACTTAATAGAAAATTCATACCTTCAACAAGATTAGTTACAACAGGAACTGTTCCATAAATAACCTATCTATAATGTGATATGAGATACCTTAATGAAAAGGTTAGTACTGTCATCAAGAAGTAGCCAGCTGGGCTGGAGAGATGGCTTAGCGGTTAAGTGCTTGCCTGTGAAGCCTAAGGACCCCGGTTCAAGGCTTGGTTCCCCAGGACCCACGTTAGCCAGATGCACAAGAGGGCGCACGCATCTGGAGTTCGTTTACAGAGGCTGGAAGCTCTGGCGCGCCCATTCTCTCTCTCTCTCTCTCTCTCTCTCTCTCTCTCTCTCTCTCTCTCTGCCTCCTCTCTGTCGTTCTCAAATAAATAAACAAAAAAAATTAAAAAAAAAAAAGAAGTAGCCAGCTTAAGATAATGTTTTCTATTTATTTATTTGAGAGAGAGAGAGAAGCAGATAGAAAGAGAATGGACACATCTGGGCCTCTAGCTAATGCAAGCAAACTCCAGACTCATGTACCACCTTGGGCATCTGGCTTTAACATGGGTACTGAAGAATCAAACCTGGGTCCTTAGGTACTGCAGGCAAGTGCCTTAACTGCTAAGCCATCTCTCTAGCCCCAACTTAAGATAAATTAAATGCAAATGACTGACATTTCAATATGACCACATGTAATGCAAAATACTTATTTCCCTATCAGTCCAAAAAAGACTTGAGATAGTCCACAGGGTGACTTATAATTTGTGATTGTTTTAATATGAATCTGTTTTGAATGCTTGGCCTTCAGTTGATGATGCTATTTGAGGAGGTTGTGGAAACTTAGGGAGGTGGGCCCAGTTGGAAGAAGCGGGTCACTGGGATATGTCTTTAAAGATTATACTGGGTCCCCAATCTCCTTCCTCTCTCTGCTACCTGTGTGCCATGAGATAAACAGTTTTCTTCTGCCACATGCTCCTGCCCAAGCACATGGGGCCAAACAACAGAAGTTGAACCCTCAGAAACCTCAAGTATTTGGTCACAGCTATACAAAAAGCAACTAATACACAATTAGAAAGAGGTGAAGATGTTAGGCAATGAGAAAGAAAATGAGGGAGGAATATAAGATGAACTGAAACGTAACTTTAAGCCAGGTGTGGTGGTACATGGCTTTAGTCCCAGCACTCAGGAGGCCGAGGTAGGAGGATCGCCAAGAGTTTGAGGCCACCCTGAGACTACATAGTGAATTCCAGGTCAGCCTATGCTAGAGTAAGACCCTACCTCAAAAACAAACAAACAAACAAACAAAACAAGGTAACTTAGGGCTGGAGAGATGGTTTAGCAGTTAAGGCACTTGCCTGCGAAGCCTAAGGACCCAGGTTCCATCCCCCAGGTCCCACATAAGACAGATACACAAGGTGGCACATGCATCAGAGGTTCGTTTCAGTGCCTAGAGGCCCTGGCATGCCCATTCTCTCTCTCTCTCTAATAAATAAATTAAAATAAATATTTTTTAAAATAAGGTAACTTTACCAAGCAAACCATATGTGACAAGATCCCATACAGTTGTAAAGAAAAGGCCACTAACTCATTAGAGTCTGAGCTCCCTCCAAAAAGAGAAATATCATTGGTTTCAAGAGTTATGATGATATGCCAAGTGTGGTAGTGCACATCTTTAATCCCAGCATTTGGGAGGCAGAGGTAGGAGGACTGCCATGAGTTCAAGGACAGCCTGAGACTACATAGTGAATTTCAGGTCAGCGTGGGCTAGGGCAAGACCCTACCTTGAAAAAAACAGGGAGTCATAAACAAGTGGGATAAACAAAGGAAAGACAGCTTTTCCTGGTACCAAGATCTGAGGGGAGAGAGAGGATCACTACATAATATTAATAATAATAACACTGGGAAGGTGGCTCAGCAGTTAAAGGCACTTTCTTGCAAAGCCTACTGGCCTGGGTTTAATTCCTAGTACTCATGAAATGCCAGATACAAAAAGTGGCACGTGTCTGGATTTCATATACAATGGCAGGAGGCCTTGGCATACCCATTCTAATATTCTCCCCCCTGCCACCTCAAATAAATAAAATAATAGCTGGGCATGGTGGTGCACGGCTATAATCCCAGCACTTGGGAGGCAGAGGTAGGAGGATCACTATGAGTTCGAGGCCAGCCTGAGACTACATAGTGAATTCCAAGTCATCCTGGACTAGAGGCAGATCCTACCTCTAAAACCAAAATAAATAAATAAAATAATTTTTAAAATTAATATATTAATGAGAGCTACAGAGATGGCTTAGCTGTTAAAGGCACTTGCTTACAAAGCCTGATGGCCTGGGTTCAACTCCCAAGTTGCATCCCCAGCCAGATGCACCAAGTGGTGTATATATCTGGAGTTTGCAGCGGCAACAGGCCCTAGCACACCCATTCCCTCTCTCATTGTCTTTCTCTCTCTGCTTACAGATTAATAATTTTGTTGTTGTTTTTTCGAGGTAGGGTCTCACTCTAGCCCAAGCTGACCTGGAATTCACTATGTACCCTCAGGGTGGCCTCTCAACACTCACAGTGGTCCTCCTACCTCTGTCTCCTGAATACTGGAATTAAAGGCATGTGTCAGCACACCCAGCTGACAAATTAATAATCTTTAAAAAAGGAAAAATATATTAATGATACTTAGAGCAGCCAGGTATGCTCTAAGCATTTATATGTGCAAGCTCAGGAAATTCTCCTGACTGTGTGGAGGTAGATACAATCACCATCATTATTTTATACATGAAAAAGCTGGTGTGCCAACAGATGAAGTGCCATACAACAAGAAAGTAGCAAAAGCACAAGTCAAGCTCGGAAATCCATCTCCAAAGACTGTATTTCTAGCCATTACATAATTTCTCATCAATACAAATCTCCCTTTGGACATAAGCTTTTGTCCACCAAATACTAGCTCATTCTGTATTCAGTATTAGTCCTCCAGATCAGCTGTTAGAGTACCAGCAGTATGGTAGTAATAGCATCAACAGAACTGAGATAAAGGAGATGCCTTCAAAAAAAATTCTACAGGAACAGGAGTAATAAACCTCATAATGCTGGTTTTAATGGCTCTCCATACATGCTGACTGCATTACACCAAACAAGAATTCTGTATAAGCAATTCAACCCACCATAAAGGAATGTAATCAAGCCAGGTGTGGTGGTGGTGCACCCCTTTAAACCCAGCACTTGGGAGGATTACTGTGAGTTCCAGGTCACCCTGAGCCTCCACAGTGAACTCCAAGTCAGCCTGAGGTAGAGTGAGACCCTGCCTTGAAAAACCAAAAAATATACACATATAAAAGTAATACACTGAATATATTTTAAGCAATCCTAGTTTTTTGCTAAACACTGGGCAGCACTGGAAGCAGATACACTTATTAGAATGAAGCTATATCATACAGCTCAGTACTAGCACAGCGTCACGGAGATGCTCGCCTCTCACAGCTGAGTACTAGCACAGTGTCACGGACACGCTCGCCTCTCACAGCTGAGTACTAGCACAGTGTCACGGACACTCTCGCCTCTCACAGCTGAGTACTAGCACAGTGTCACGGACACGCTCGCCTCTCACAGCTGAGTACGAGCACAGTGTCACGGACACGCTCGCCTCTCACAGCTGAGTACTAGCACAGTGTCACGGACACGCTCGCCTCTCACAGCTGAGTACTAGCACAGTGTCACGGACACGCTCGCCTCTCACAGCTGAGTACTAGCACAGTGTCACGGACACGCTCGCCTCTCACAGCTGAGTACTAGCACAGTGTCACGGACACGCTCGCCTCTCACAGCTGAGTACGAGCACAGTGTCACGGACACGCTCGCCTCTCACAGCTGAGTACGAGCACAGTGTCACGGAGATGCTCGCCTCTCACAGCTGAGTACTAGCACAGTGTCACGGAGATGCTCGCCTCTCACAGCTGAGTACTAGCACAGTGTCACGGACACGCTCGCCTCTCACAGCTGAGTACTAGCACAGTGTCACGGACACTCTCGCCTCTCACAGCTGAGTACTAGCACAGTGTCACGGACACGCTCGCCTCTCACAGCTGAGTACTAGCACAGTGTCATGACACGCTCGCCTCTCACAGCTGAGTACTAGCACAGTGTCACGACACGCTCGCCTCTCACAGCTGAGTACTAGCACAGTGTCATGACACGCTCGCCTCTCACTGCTGAGTACTAGCACAGTGTCACGGACACGCTCGCCTCTCACAGCTGAGTACTAGCACAGTGTCATGACACGCTAGCCTCTCACAGCTGAGTACTAGCACAGTGTCACAGACACGCACGCCTCTCACAGCTGAGTACTAGCACAGTGTCACGGACACGCTCACCTCTCACAGCTGAGTACTAGCACAGTGTCACGGACACGCTTGCCTCTCACAGCTGAGTACTAGCACAGTGTCATGACACGCTCACCTCTCACAGCTGAGTACTAGCAGAGTGTCATGACACGCTCACTTCTCACAGCTGAGTACTAGCACAGTGTCATGACACGCTCGCCTCTCACTGCTGAGTACTAGCACAGTGTCACGGACACGCACGCCTCTCACAGCTGAGTACTAGCAGAGTGTCATGACACGCTCGCCTCTCACAGCTGAGTACTAGCACAGTGTCATGACACGCTCGCCTCTCACAGCTGAGTACTAGCACAGTGTCACGGACACGCTCACCTCTCACAGCTGAGTACAAGCACAGTGTCACGGACATGCTCGCCTCTCACAGCTGAGTACTAGCACAGTGTCACGGACACGCTCGCCTCTCACAGCTGAGTACTAGCACAGTGTCATGACACGCTCGCCTCTTACAGCTGAGTACTAGCACAGTGTCACGGACACGCTCGCCTCTCACAGCTGAGTACTAGCACAGTGTCATGACACGCTCGCCTCTCACAGCTGAGTACTAGCACAGTGTCACGGACACGCTCGCCTCTCACAGCTGAGTACTAGCACAGTGTCACGGACACACTCGCCTCTCACAGCTGAGTACTAGCACAGTGTCACGGACACGCTCACTTCTCACAGCTGAGTACTAGCACAGTGTCACGGACACCCTCGCCTCTCACAGCTGAGTACTAGCACAGCGTCACGGAGACGCTCGCCTCTCACAGCTGAGTACTAGCACAGTGTCACGGACACACTCGCCTCTCACAGCTGAGTACTAGCACAGTGTCACGGAGACGCTCGCCTCTCACAGCTGAGTACGAGCACAGTGTCACGGACACGCTCGCCTCTCACAGCTGAGTACTAGCACAGTGTCACGGACACACTCACCTCTCACAGCTGAGTACTAGCAGAGTGTCATGACACGCACGCCTCTCACAGCTGAGTACTAGCACAGTGTCACGGACACACTCGCCTCTCACAGCTGAGTATGTCACGGACACACTCGCCTCTGACAGCTGAGTACTAGCACAGTGTCACGGACACGCTCACCTCTCACAGCTGAGTACTAACACAGTGTCACGGACACGCTCGTCTCTCACAGCTGAGTACTAGCACAGTGTCACGGAGACGCTCGCCTCTCACAGCTGAGTACTAGCACAGTGTCACGGACACGCTCGCCTCTCACAGCTGAGTACTAGCACAGTGTCACGGACACGCTCGCCTCTCACAGCTGAGTACTAGCACAGTGTCACGGACACGCTCGCCTCTCACAGCTGAGTACTAGCACAGTGTCACGGACACGCTCGCCTCTCACAGCTGAGTACTAGCACAGTGTCACGGACACGCTCGCCTCTCACAGCTGAGTACTAGCACAGTGTCACGGACACGCTCACCTCTCACAGCTGAGTACTAGCACAGTGTCACGGACACGCTCGCCTCTCACTGCTGAGTACTAGCACAGTGTCACGGACACGCTCACTTCTCACAGCTGAGTACTAGCACAGTGTCACGGACACGCTCGCCTCTCACAGCTGAGTACTAGCACAGTGTCACGGACACACTCGCCTCTCACGGCTGAGAACTAGCACAGTGTCACGGACACGCTCGCCTCTCACTGCTGAGTACTAGCACAGTGTCATGACACGCTCGCCTTTCACAGCTGAGTACTAGCACAGTGTCACGGACACGCTCGCCTCTCACAGCTGAGTACGAGCACAGTGTCACGGACACGCTCACTTCTCACAGCTGAGTACTAGCACAGTGTCACGGACACACTCACCTCTCACAGCTGAGTACTAGCACAGTGTCACGGACACGCTCGCCTCTCACAGCTGAGTACTAGCACAGTGTCACGGACACGCTCACTTCTCACAGCTGAGTACTAGCACAGTGTCACGGACACGCTCGCCTCTCACTGCTGAGTACTAGCACAGTGTCACGGACACGCTCACCTCTCACTGCTGAGTACTAGCACAGTGTCACGGACACACTCGCCTCTCACAGCTGAGTACTAGCACAGTGTCATGACACGCTCACCTCTCACAGCTGAGTACTAGCACAGTGTCACGGAGACGCTCGCCTCTCACAGCTGAGTACTAGCACAGTGTCACGGAGACGCTCGCCTCTCACAGCTGAGTACTAGCACAGTGTCATGACACGCTCGCCTCTCACAGCTGAGTACTAGCACAGTGTCACGGACACACTCGCCTCTCACAGCTGAGTACTAGCACAGTGTCACGGACACGCTCGCCTCTCACAGCTGAGTACTAGCACAGTGTCACGGACACGCTCACTTCTCACAGCTGAGTACTAGCACAGTGTCACGGACACGCTCGCCTCTCACTGCTGAGTACTAGCACAGTGTCACGGACACGCTCACCTCTCACTGCTGAGTACTAGCACAGTGTCATGACACGCTCGCCTCTCACAGCTGAGTACTAGCACAGTGTCATAGACATGCTCACCTTTCAAAAAAAAAAAAAGGCAGTCATTGAGAGAGGAAGAATGGATGTGCCAGGGCCTCCAGTTATTGTAAATAAACTCCAGAAGCATGTGCCCCCTTGTGCATCTGGCTTACATGGGTCCTGGAGAATCGAACTGGGATCCTATGACTTTGTAGGCAAATGCCTTAACTGCTAAGCCATCTCTCTAGCCCTGACCCACACTTTTATTGTTTACTTGTTTGTTTGTTCAAGACCTAGCTGGAATTCACTCTGTAGCTCCAGGCTGGCCTCAAAATCATGACAAGCCTCCTACCTCAGCCTCCCAAGTGCTGGTATTCAAGGCATGTGCCACCACAGCAGGCTCTGGCCCACATTTTAACAACTCGCCAACAGTCCTTACCAAATCAATCAATACAAAGGCAAACAAAAAGGACACAGATTTTAATTAACTAACAATGTTGGTAAGAGGTAGAAGAACTCCATGGACACTACAAAAAAAAAAATCAGTGAGCAAAAGGTCTCCACTAATATCTGAAAGCCTCTTCACTTCTCTCACTCTATAATCTTACCAGCTAAACCATGTTAGCAGGAAAAGTTTCGGAGTTGTTAGACTGTCCCTACGGATATCTAAATATCCATTCTACAGTAACAAAATAAAGCAAATTATAATAGCTACCCCATTAGATATTAGTAAAATCTGTCCTTTAATTGACCTAAGGGTTACTATTCAGAACTTACAAGTTCTTTTCAAAAGTAAATTTAACAGGGCTAGAGAGATGACTTAGCAGTTAAGGTGCTTGCCTGCAAAGCCTAAGGACCCATATTCGACTTTCCAGGTCCCACATAAGCCAGATGCACAAGGTGATGCGCAAGCATGCAAGGTCACACATGTGCACTAGGTAGTACATGCTTCTGGATTCGACTGCAATAGCTGGAGGCCCTGGCACACCAATTAATTCTCTTTCTCTCTCCCTCTCTCTTTCATTTAAAAAAAATTACAAATAAATAAATTTAACAACAGGGCATGGTGGCACACACCTTTTTAATCCCAGCACTCAGGAGGCAGAAGGAGGATTGCTATTAGTTCACCAAGGCCAGCCTGAGACTACACAGTGAATTCCAGGTCACTATGGTGACAGCAAGACCCCCACCTCAAAAAATTAAAATAAAATAAACTTAACAATAAAAGTTCTACTTAGCCTGATTTAAAAAAAAAAAAAAAGGCAACTTGAAGCCGGGCATGGCGGTGCATGCTTTTAATCCCTGCACTTGGGAGGCAGAGGTAGGAGGATCTCCATGAGTTCAAGGCCACATTGAATTCCAGGTCAGGCTGAGCTAGAGTGAGACCCTACCTAAAATGCTACACGCGCCTTTAATCCCAGCACTCAGGAGGCAGAGGTAGGAGGACTGCTGTGAGTTCGAGGCCAACCTGAGACTACATAGTGAATTCCAGGTTAGCCTGAGCCAGAGTGAGACCCTACCTCAAAAAAAAAAAAAAAAAGGCAGCCCAGCATGGTAGCATATGCCTTTAATCCCAGCACTGGGGAGGCAGAGGCAGGAGAATCTCCATGAGTTAAAGGCCACCCTAAGACTACATAGTGAATTCCAGGTCAACTTGGAAAAGAGTGAAACCCTATCTCGAAAAACCAATAAATAAATAAATAAATAAATAAGGCAACTCACCTGTTGTTCAATGACTCCCAAATGGGGCCTACCAATTTTTAAAAAATATTTATTTGAAGGCAGGCGTGGTGGTGCACACCTTTAATCCCAGCACTCGGGAGGCAGAGGTAAGAGGATAGCCATGAGCTCGAGGCCACCCTGAGACTACAGAGTGACCTCTAGGTCAACCTGGGCTAGAGTGAGAACCTACCTCGAAAAAATAAAAACACAAACAAACAAAAAATTTATTTGAGAGAGAGAAAAAATGAATGGGCACACCAGGGCCTCTAGCCACTGCAAATGGACTCCATATGCATGTGCCACCTTGTATATCTGGCTTATATGGGTACTGAAGAATCAAACCTGTGTCCTTAGGCTTCACAGGCAAGCACCTTAACCACTAAGCTATCTCCAGCCGACCTGCCAATTTTTGTATTCTCTTTAAAGAGAACCATGGGTGGGCTTACTCATGTTCTCTGTCCACATGTTCTAGCCCCGTAAGTAGTACTCTATGACTACTTTGGGTCAATAGCAATGAGTTATACAAGGAAATATTATGAGTCACTTTGGGCAATGCCACAGTAACCAACGAAGCTATTTCATGTTTTGGAAGATACATTAAACCTACTTTGTTACTGAAAATATAGAACCCATTTCTCATGTACCATGGGCCTATTCTATAATCCAATGGCAAAGTCCCATGGCATATTTGGAATGGCATCATTCCAAATTCTAATTCAAATCCATTTCTTCCAGGGTGTGGTGGTTTGATTCAGGTGTCCTCCACAAACTTAGGCATTCTGAATATTAAGTCTCCAGCTGATAGGGATTTGGAAACTGCCTCCTAGAGGCAATGCATTGTTGGGGACAGACCTATGGGTGCTATGGCCAGCTTCCTCTTGGCAGTGTTTGGCACACTCTCCTGTTGTTCTCCATCTGATGTTGTCCAAGAGGTGATACCACCCTCTACTCATGTCATCATTTTCCCCTGCCATCATAGAGCTTCCCCTTGAGTATGTAAGCCAAAATAAACCTTTTTTTTTCCCCATAAGCTGCTCTTGGTGGGTTTTTTCTGCCAGCAATGGGAATCTGACTGCAACACAGAGTCTACCTAGACCATGATAAACTCCTAGCACTGAAAGAAGACAGAAGAAAGCTAGCTGTTTTAGGCAGTTTCAGTTAGGGATCGAGGCTCTGACATATGGAATCGAGACTGATCTACGGTGCCCCCTGCTGCCCAGTCTAGCACGCTACCTATACAGATAGCTCTGAATAGGCTGGCCTACCAACCAATCAGGTCTTCCCCTTGCCTATAAAGGCTTCTGTCTTCTTACTGTCTCAGACTCAAGCTCAGTCAAGCTTCTCTGCTAGGCCCACTTACCTCTCTTCACTAGGGCCACAAGGATACTTGTGAATCTGGCTTCCCCTTACCCAGCCACAGCATAAAATTGTTTTTAGTTTGGAAGGCTTTTCTGCTTGTCTCTGCTTAATACTTTGAGGTAACTTCTCTCTTTGATTACATACATGGATTTTCCTCTGATTTTTGAATCTACCATGTGTATATTTTTCTTACACTCCAGATCTACCACGTGGGTGCCCTCACCAACTCCTGACTTGCTACCTGTGTAATTTCATTGAACTTGGGATAACCATGAGTGCAACCATCTTCATTACTCATTTCTCCTCTGAATCTCGGTCTCTGTTTGATATCTGACCCCTCATTTTCTTTCTTGGGCCTCATCATTTGTTCTCTTCTCTGAAAACACATGGCAGACACCATGCTGGTTTCTCCTGTCTCCCTACACAAACTCCTAAATTCCTACTTCCCACATGTTTATGACTCTGTTCTAGCTTTCCTTCCTAGATCCCAAGCTCCCAAAAATAAACCCCACAATTTGCAACTTCTCCCTTAAATAAACCCCAAAATTTATGATATTCTCCTCAATAAACTTAATAATTCATATTTTATCCTTCTTGAGTCCATCTTTATTAATTCTTTATTAAATGTAGGACAGAACCCAAAACTTGGGGTTCATAAATTCTGAGACCCCTCTTGAACCCCAAAATCCTGCATCACAAGCACTAGTAACAAATTTATACATATACACTATGGGTTGAGTATTATGAAAGCATTATAGCACAAACTAGTATAACTCACCTCTAATCTCTAATTTACAATTTGATTGGAAGGATGCAGATAAAAACAGAAACAAGCCTACATTATAATAAATTTCAGGCAAGTACAAAAATCGTAATTCTCCTGTGTGACACTTTATATTGTTTCATACTACTCTTTAATTTGTGTATGATTTCAAACAAGAGACTCCTCCATAAGGATTATGATCTTCTTGAAGAGCAGGAGCTCTAGGAATAACTTTATGATACTGCAGATTATCATTCAGATAACAGAAATTCTACACACACACACACACACACGAAGAATGTGTAAATAAAAACAGGGTGCTGGACAGATAGCTCAGTAGTTAAAGGCACTTGCTTGCAAAGCCTGCTGGCCCGGAATTCCATTCCACAGTACCTGCATAAAGCCAGACACACAAAGTAATATATGCTTCTGGAGTTAGTTTGCAGGGTCAGGAGGCCGTGGTGCACCAAGAAAAGGGAAAGGGGAAAAAGGGGAAAGAGGGAAGAGAAAAAGAGAGGCTGGAGAGATGGCTCAGTGGTAAAGGTGCTTGCCTGCAAATTCTAATGACCTGGGTTTGATTCTCCAGTACCCATATAAGCCAGATGTATCTGGAGTTCATCTGCAATGGACAGAGGCCCTGGAGCGCCCATTTTCTCTCTCTGACTCTCTGTGCTTGCAAATAAACAAACAAATATTTTTTTTTAATTTTTTGTTTATTTTTATTTATTTATTTGAGAGCAACAGCCAAAGAAAGAGGCAGAAAGAGAGAGAGAGAGAGAATGGGCACGACAGGGCCTCCAGCCATTGCAAACCAACTCCAGATGCATGCGCCCCCCTAACATGGGTCCTGGGGAATCAAGTCTCAAACAGAGGTTCTTAGGCTTCACAGGCAAGCGCTTAACCGCTAAGCCATCTCTCCAGCCCACAAATAATTTTTTAAAAAGGGAAAGGGGAAGGAAAGGGAAGGAAATGGCAAGGGCAAGAGGAAGAAAAAGGGAAGGGAAGGGAAGAATAAATAAAAATAGAGAGGTAGTAATGACCAGTTGTGGTCATATGTGCCTGTAGGAAATTGCTGAAAAGGCAGAGGCAGGAAAATCTGAAAGATACTAATAATAAAGACATTAGGATCTGTTACTCCAGCACCTCTAAAGAGACTAAAAGAAACACAAGTTTGTTTGTTTGCTTGATCCACAACAGGTAGACCTCTGCACTGAAAAAACAATAATTCACCAGGCTACTTTAGACTTTTTTGTTTGATTTTAAGATCTGAGGGAAGGGTAGTACTGGGATCGAACCCAAGACCTCATACATGCTTAGGCAAGTACTTTACCACTGATCTAAATCCCTAGCCTCCTCCCCTTCAAAACTGTAAGACAGGGCCTGGTGTAGTGACACATGCCTTTATTTAATTCCAGCACTCAGGAGACAGAGGTAGGAGGATCGCCACCCTGAGACTACATAGTAAATTCCAAGTCAGCCTAAGCTACAGAGAGACCCTACCTCAAAAACAAAAAATTAAGACAGAGCCTTGCTCTGTTGCCCAATCTAGTCTCAAATTTCAGATCCTCCCATCTCAGCCTCTTAAGTAGCTGTGATTACAGGTTTGCAACACCATGCATAGCTATCCCAGACTTTTGAACATAGCACTTTACAGCCAATAACTTATATTGTAAAGCAACATGTTCACCAACCAATATTTGATTTCCAAATCTCTTAAATATCCAGGAACTAAAAGAGAGAACCCCAAGAATATTAAATGCAAATTCCAGACATATACATGTGTGTGCACATGTGCTATTTCTCTAAGTACATTCACAAGTAGCATTATGAATTAATCAATATGATTTGCTCAACATTTTAACATCCATGGATCTAAGCTATCACCAAAGACAAAATATAAAATATGAACCCTTTTGGCTATTCTCATTGAAATTCATAATTTATATATATACATATACATATATACACATATATATGCATGTGTATATAAATCTAAAAATTAATAATAAGAAAAATAAATACTAAGAGAGTTTACAGACAGAACACTTTTTTTTTTTTTTTTTTTTTTTTGGTTTTTCGAGGTAGGGTCTCACTCTAGCCCAGGCCAACCTGGAATTCACTATGTAGTCTCAGGGTGGCCTCGAACTCACAGTGATCCTTCCATCTCTGCCTCCAAGTGCTGGGATTAAAGGCATGTTTCACTATGCCCAGCTGGAATATTTTTTTTTTTTTTTTTTTTTTTTGAGGTAGGGTTTCACTCTACCTCTGCCTCCTGAGTGCTGAGATTAAAGGCATGCACCACCACACCCGGCCCTGGAGTACATTATTTTTAATGAACTATAGAAATGATTCCTGAAGGCAGGTGTGATGGCTCATGTCTTTAATCCCAGAACTTAAGAGGATAAGATAGGAAGATGCTATGAGTTCAAGGCCAGCCTGAGCTAGAGTGAGTTCCAGGTGAGCCTGGGCTAGAGTGAAACCCTGCCTTGGTGGGGGTGGGGGGAGGCAACCAAATAATGAAGGGACAAGTAGTTATGCAACAAATACAGCTCAAGCACCTGTAAGGGCCAAAGGCATTGCAATCGCATCTATTGCAAAATGAAAAAACAGACTGCAAATCCAGTCATACTGTGGGCTTGAGTAATGACATCACATATATCCATTAAACCTGGCGAGAGGGTAAGACTGGATAAATGGTATCATTGGAGTGCCTATCTTCAGCAGCAAAGATTTTCAGTTTTGGAGAAGATGATAGATCCTTTCTAGGATTTGATGAAATCTGTAGACCCTCTCCCAGAGAAATGGTAAACTTACAAAAGGTTACGTACAATTACAAAATGTTTACAGACTTCTACTGAAGCCAATCTGGAGACTCTTAGTTTAAGAACTCCAAAAACCTGTTAATAAAATAGTGGTAACTATTTTATCATATTTCATAGAGTTTAAAAGTTTGAAATAAGGAAATCATAGGCATGTATATTTATTTACAATTATTATACACTGCACAGCAAACCAATAAATTATGTACATGTAAACCATACACAGAAATGGAAAGTTAAGAAATAACATCAGTGGGGCATGGTGGTGCATACCTTTAGCCCCATCACTAGGGAGATGGAAATAGGAGAATCACAATGAGTTTGAGGCCAGGACATGGCTATAGAGTGAGTTCCAGGTCAGCCTGGACTAGACTGAAACCCTACCTTGAAAAAAGAAAACACAAAGAAAGAAATAAAAAAATAAGAAAAGTGGGCTGGAGAGATGGCTCAACAGTTAATTAAGGTGCTTGCCTGCAAAGCCTAAGGACCTGAGTTCAATTCCCCAGGACCCAAATAACACCAGATGTACAAGGTGTGGCATATGCATCTGGAGCTCGTTTACAGTGACTAGAGGTCCTGCAGCGTCCATTCTCTATTTACCTGTATCTCTCTCTCTCTCTCTCTCTCTCTCTCTCTCTCTTTCAAATAAATAAATTATTTATAAGAAGGGAAAGGAAAGGGAAAGGAAAGGAAAAGGAAAAGGGAAAGGGAAAGGGAAAGGAAAGAAAAGCCAAACCTGGTACTGGTGGTTCACACCTTTAATCCCAGCACTCAGGAGGCAGAGGTAGGAGGATCACTGTGAGTTCGAGGCCACCCTGAGACTACATAGTGAATTTCAGGTCAGTCTGGGCTAGAGTGAAACTCTACCTCGAAAAACCAAAAATAACAAAAGATTTATCAAACGCAACTAAACAAACTTTAATTATTTATTTTACTTATTGATGACAAAAACTATGTGCTCTTTTGAATAAATACTGTTAACAATTCCACTCCTTTTGGTAACAGTAATGTGACTGAGAACAGTTTGCTACATTTTTTTCCTTAGAAAGAATTTTTTAAACTTTTTTTTTTGTTTTTGTTTTTGTTTTTGTTTTTGTTTTTCGAGGTAGCGTCTCCCTCTAGCACAGGCTGACCTGGAATTCACTATGCAGTCTCAGGTTGGCCTCAAACTCATGGCAATCTTCCTATCTCTGCCTCCCGAGTGCTGGGATTAAAGGCATGGGCGCACACCAGGGCCTTTAGCTGTTACAAACAGACTCTAGGTGCACGCACTACTTTGTACATCTGGCTTTCCATGGGTACTGGGGAATCGAACTCAAGTCATTAGGCTTTGCAGTCAGGTGCCTTAACCACTGAGCCATCTTTGCAGCTCTTTTTAAACCTTATATTGACAACTTCCATACATATACACTACCCTATCATAATTCCCTCCCACCACCCTCTTTTATCTACCCTCCCCTTCTCCCCAGCTAGTACCTCTTCTATTCTGATGTCATCTTTTTCATATTTTGCTTTTTTTTTTTTTGCAGATCTTATGTTACTAGTGAGAGCCACTGTGAGGTCATGAATGCAATGGCTACTTTGTGTCTGAAAGACGGCTTTTGGAAGCACTCCTTTCCTTCCTTTGGCTCTTACATTCTTTTTTTTAATTTTATTTATTTATTTATTTATTTATTTTTTTTTTTTTTGAGGTAGGGTCTCACTCTAGCCCAGTCTGACCTGGAATTCACTATGTAGTCTCAAGGTAGCCTTGAACTTACAGTGATCCTCCTACCTCTGCCTCCCAAGTGCTGGGATTAAAGATATGTGCCACCATGCCAGGCTTAAAGTTCTTTTTTATAATTTTATTTTTATTTACTTATTTGACACAGAGAGGGGCTGGAGAGATGGCGTAACAGTTAAGGCATTTGCCTGTAAAGCCAAAAGACTAAGGTTCAATTCCCCAAGCCACACTAAGCCAGATGCGCAAGGTGGCACATGTGTCTGGAGTTCGTTTGCAGCAGCCGGAGGCCCTGATGCACCCATTCTCCCCCCCTCTCATTCTGTGCTTCTCTGTCTCTTTCAAAGAAATAAGTTTTTAAATATTAGAAAGAGAGGGCTGGAGAGATGACTCAGCAGTTAAGGCACTTGCCTACAAAGCCTAAGGACCCATGTGCAACTCTCCAGATCCCACATAAGCCAGATGCACAAAGGTGAGGCAAGCGCAAGGTCACAAATGCCCACTAGGTGGCATAAGCATCTGGAGTTTGATTGCAATGGCTGAGGCCCTGGCATGACAATTCTCTGTCTCTCTTGCTTTGTCTCTTAAGGAGCGATTAGGGGAGAATGGGCACACCAGGGCCTCTAGCCACTGCAAACAAACTCCAGACACATGTGCCACCTTATGCATCTGGTTTACCTCGGTTCTGGTGAGTCAAACCTGGGTCCTTAGGCTTTGCAGACAAGCACGTTAATGACTAAGCCATCTCTCCAGCGCATTGGTTCGTACATTCTTTCTGCCACCTCTACCACAATGGGCCCTGAGCCTTAGAGGGTGTGATAGAGATATCTCACTTAGTGCTGAACACTCCACTATAGGTTTTTGTTATTTTTTAATCTTGCTTTCATACATTTTAAAACCACAACTTGAATTCTAAATTCAGCTTATTTTATAATAAATAATAATTTCACTTGGTTTTTTCATGCAATTAACTTAAGTTTCATTAAGCTAAGAACAAGTTACAGTAAAATTTTAATTAAGTCTTATGAAAATACTTCAACATTATACTATAGCCATTTTGAGGGGCAGTAATGACCTCAGTTGTCCTTAAGGCTCATAAAAATGGCATCACTATTGCCAGCTGTTTCTAAATTTCTGCAGAAACACTTTCAAATAAGATTACTTGGGGCTGGACAGATGGCTTAGCAGTTAAGCGCTTGCCTGTATAGCCTAAGGACCCCAGTTCGAAGCTCCATTCCCCAGGACCCACGTTAGCCAGATGCACAAGGGGGCGCACGCGTCTGGAGTTTGTTTGCAGTGGCTGGAGGCCCTGGAGTGCCCATTCTCTCTCTCTCTCTCTGTCTGCCTCTTTCTCTCTCTGTCTGTCGCTCTCAAATAAATAAATAAAAATAAACAAAAAAAAATTTTTAAAAAGATTACTTGGCTGGTTTATTACTTGGTTTTAATAGTTAGCATAGCTGAAAAACACAGCTGACAAAGATGGATAAAATCAAAAGAAGAATTTCATTACTAGCTGTACTGAATAAAACAGGATACTCAAGTACAAGCCTACTTAGCCACTTATGCAAAGGTTTGGGGATGGGTGGTGGTGGTTGTATTTTCAGCAGATGGATCCAAAACCACTAAAACATGTAAAACAAGGTTTTTATACAGGTTGGAATTTTTTTTTCACAAGTCCAAGAGTACAGGTAAAGGAGTTCTTAAAGTTAACATTTATCACTATAGCAATTAAATCTAATATCCTCTCTCTAGAGCACTGAACTTTGTTTTGTTCTGAAAGCTAATTACTTTTTGAGTCACTGTTAAGAAAGTACCATTAGAGCCTGGAGAGGTGAGTCAGCAGTTAAGGACCTTGCTTGCAAGGCCTGAAGGCCCAGATTTGATCTGAAGCCAGATGCACAGAGTGGTACATGCATACATCTGGAGTTTGGTTCCAGTGGCGAGGGGCCCTGGTGTGTTCATTTCTCTCTCCTTCTCCCCTCATTGCAAATAAATAATAAATAAAATTTTAAAAAAATACAGAGCTGGAGCAGGGCGTGGTGGCGCACGCCTTTAATTCCATCATTCAGGAGAAAGAAGTAGGAGGATCGCCGTGAGTTCGAGGCCATCCTGAGGATACACGTGCCTCGAAAAACTGAAAAAAAATGAATAAATAAAAGTACAGAGCTGGAGAGATGGCTCAGTAGTTAAGGCACTTATCTTTAAAGTGTGCTGGCCCAGGATTGATTCACCACTATCCATATAAAGGCAGATGCACAAAGTGGAACAGGTGGATCTGGAGTTCATTCACAGGAGCTAGAGATCCTGACACACCCATTCATTCATTCTCTCTCATTTTTTTTCTCTTTCCCCCCTTGCAAAGAAAAATAAATAAATAAAAATTTTTAAAGTTCAAAGGCTATCCTCAACTATACAGCAAGCTTGACCAGCTTGGAATACAAGAAACCCTGCCTGAAAAAAAAGAGGGGAGGGATGATGGGAAGATGACCCAGAAGTTATAGGTGCTTGCTGGCAAAGCCTGCCAGCCTGGGTTTCATTCCCCAGTACCCATGTAAAGCCAGATGCACAAAGTGGCACATGCATCTGGAGTTCATGTGCAAGAGGCCCTGATGTGTCCATTCTCTCCTTCCTCCTCTCTTCCTCTCTGCTTGCAGTTTATTTATTAAATAAATAAAACAAATAAAATAAAAATATGTTTTTTAAATGGGCTGGAGAAATGGCTCAGTAGCTAAAGGTGCTTGCCTGAAAGCCTAACCACCTGAGTTCAATTACCCAGTACCCACTTAAAGAAAGCCAAGTGCACAAATGGTACACGTATCTCGAGTTTGTTTGCAGGGGCAAGGGGCCGTGGTGCACTCATATTCATTCATTCTGTTTGCAAATTAATAAACAAAATATTTGGGGGGCTGGAGAGATGGCTTAGCAGTTAAAGTGCTTGCTTGCAAAGCCTAAGGACCTAGGTTCTATTCCCCAGGACTCACATAAACCAGATGCATAAGGTGGTGTATGCGTATGGAGTGAGTTTGCAGCAGCTGGAGGCCCTGGCACACCTATTTTCTCCCTCTCTCTCATAAATAAATAAAAATAAAGCCAGGCATGGTGGTGCATGCCTTTAATCCCAGCACTTGTGAGACAGAGGTAGGAGGACTGCCGTGAGTTTGAGGCCACCCTGAGATTACATAGTAAATTCCAGGTCAGCCAGTCTGAGCTACAGTGAAACCCTACCTCGAAAATCCAAAAAAAGAAAAAGAAAAAACAAAAAAGAAAAAATAGCCGGGCGTGGTGGCACACGCCACTCAGGAGGCAGAGGTAGGAGGATCACCGTGAGTTCGAGGCCACTCTGAGACTCCATAGTGAATTTCAGGTCATCCTGAGCCAGACTGAGACCCTACCTGGAAAAACCAAAAGATATTTTAAAATTTTTGCAAAAAACTGGGGCTGGAGAAATGGCTTAGTGGTTAAGGCATTTGCCTGCAATGCCACAGGACCCAGGTTCGATTCCCCAGTACCCACCTAAAGCCAGATGCACAAGGTGGCACATGCAACTGGAGTTGCTTTGCAGTGGCAAGGCCCTGGCACACCCATATTCATATTCTCTCTCAATAAATCAAAAATTTTTTTTTAATTTACAAAAAACAAAGCCAAAAGAGGGCTGAAGAGATTGCTCAATGGTTAAGGCACTTGTTTGCAAAGCATAATGGCCTTGGTTTGATTGCCCAGTACCCACCTTGGGCCAGATGCACAAAGTGATGCATGTATCTGGAGTTTGTTTGCAGCAGCTAGAGACCCTGGCATGACCATTCATTCTCATTCTTATTCATTCTTTCCCTTCCTCCCTGCTTTCTGCTTGCACATAAATAAAATTTTTTAACTGCCATTACTGGGCTGGCTTAGTGGTTAAGGTGCTTGCCTGTGAAGCCTAAGGACCCATGTTCAACTCTCCAGGTCGCACATAAGCCAGACACATAAGGTGACACAAGTATGCAAGGTCACACATGCACACAAGGTGGCATATGCATCTGGAGTTCAATTACAGTGGCTGGAGGCCCTGGCGCACCAATTCTCTCTCTCTCTCTTAAAACAAAAATACAAAAAAAAGTTCCAAGCCGGGTGTGGTGGTGCACGCCTTTAATCCCAGCACTAGGGAGGCAGAAGTGGGAGGATCACCATGAGTTCAAGGCCACCCTGAGACTACATAGTGAATTCCTGGTCATCCTGAGCCAGAGTGAGACCCTACCTCGAAAAAAAAAAAAAAAAAGTTCCATTACTGGCCTGGAAAGATGGCCTAACAGTAAGGCACTTGCCTGCAAAGCTAAACAACCTAGGTTCAATTCCCCAGGACCTACATAAGCCAGATGCACAAGGTGGGCATGTGTCTGGAGTTTGTTTGCAGTGGCTGGGGGCCCTGGCACACCCATTCCCTCTCTCTATTTGCCTCCTTCTCTCTCTCTCTCAAATAAATATATTTTTTAAGTGCTATTATCACTAAAGGCAGACTAAGTATCCTTATTTGCTAGACTGCATCTCACACACAACCATGTAGCACAGAAAATGTCCGCAAATTTGGGATATTTGTCTTTTTGTGAATAAAGAATGAGAAAGTAAGTCATCTTTAAGTTAGACAATTCTTAAATTTTTTAAATTAAATTTTATTTTATTTGTTTGGGAGGGCACAGATAGAGAGAGAGAATGGGTGCACCAGGGCCTTCAGCCACTGTAAACAAACTCCAGGTGCATGTGCCACCTTGTGCATCTGGCTTATGTGGGTACTGAAGAATTGAACCTGGACCCTTTGGCTAAGCAGGCAAACAACTTAACCACTAAGCCATCTCTCCAGTTCCAATTCTTAAATTTTTTGCTTCAAAATAGCCAGTTAATCTCTATGAAATATTGTACAAAAAAGCTGCATGGAAACCCTTTACTGCAATACTCTGTGGTATTGAGTCGGCCATCTACAAGAGGGTGTAGTGGTGCACTCCTTTACTCCCAGCACTCAATGGCCAGAGGTGGAAGGATTACTGTGAATTTAAGGCCAACCTGGGATGAGTTCCAGGTCAGCCTGGGCTACAGTGAGACCTTGTCTCAAAAAAAAAAAAAATGTCTACCAGGTACAATAATAAACCTGAGTCTATTGACCCAAACTCTCTAAACTGCAAAACATCAAAATTGACTGGAAGTGAAAGAACTTCCTCACTGATCTCTCAAATTCCTTGCATTTTCAAGATACTATAATGTAAATTCTACTTTAGAAACCAATGTTCTATTTTCAGTCCAACCAATTTCCCCTGTATGTTAGTTATCAAAGTTTAAACAACTTATTTTTAAAGGTACTCCAACTATGTTGTAACCATCTCTGAATTACTACTAATTTGACAAAAGGCATACTAGGGCATATTCTGTGACTCCATTCATTTTCAGCACTGGCTCTCTTATTGTATTGTTAGGTAAATGCTTACGAATATACAGGCTGAAACAAGGTCCAAAACTCTCCATGATATATCCTTCCTGAAATCATGATTGAGAGCCAAGCGTTTACCTTATCTGACAAACTCACTTATACAGTCAGATACATCATACAAGGAGACGGCATTTTGCATGAGAAAAACAAGTCTGCTGCATCAGCTTAAAAATGTCAAATGATAATACACTATTTAAAATGATAATGTACTATTTAAAAGAATAGCTGCTACTGGGGCTGGAGAGATGGCTTAGTAGTTAAGGCACTTGTCTACAAAGCCAAAGGACCCAAGTTCAATTCCCTAGGACCCACATAAGCCAGATGCACAAGGTGGTACATGCATCTAGAGTTTGTTTGCAGAGGCTGGAGGCCTTGGCGTGCCTATTCTCTCTCCCTCTCTCTCTCTAATAAATAAATAAAATGTTTTAAAAATACATAAATAAGCTGGGTGTGGCGGCTCATGCCTTTAATCCCAGCACTCGGGAGGCAGAGGCAGAAGGATTGCCATGAGTTCAAGGCCACCCTGAGACTACATAGTGAATTCCAGGTTAGCCTGAGCTCAAAAAAAAAAAAAAAAAAAAAATCAACAAAAAAAAAAAAACCATAAAAGAATAGCTGCTGCTGCTGTGGGGGAAAAAAAAAGAAGTATAAGACAGTGAAAAATATTTTATACCAACTTATATTCAAAAAACACATCATCTGGGCTACAGATGGCTTAGCAGTTAAAGTGCTTGCCTGCAAAGCCAAAGGATCCAGGTTCAATTCACGATGCACAAGGTGAAGCATACATCTGGAGTTCATTTGCACTGGCCAGAGGCCCTGATGCACCATTCTTTATCTCTCTCTCTCTCTCCCTCCTCTCCCTCCTCTCTCTCTCTCAAATAAATAAAAATTAAAATATAAAAAAATTAAAAATCTGTGAGTGAATAAGTTCCCAGTGTGTTAAGCCTTATGGAATCATTTTAAAAATTATGAAAATATAAAATTGTGGATATAAAACCTGGCAAGAAAAGAGCCACATAAATTTGGAAATTTGACATTTCTCATTTTCATCCAGATCTACATACTTACTGTTCCCACTATCTCCCCCATAAAATCCTTTGGTGACTGCAACTAGCATATCTGGTTCCCTGTCCCATGCAGCTGATGCAATCCTTCTCTTTGCACAGTCCCCTTTACATTAAAGCTTCCCTGCCCGTTCTTCATTTCCATTGAACCTTTCTGAATATAGTGTTCTCCTTGCTCCACCCTTACAGAAACCATGCAAGATTTCAATGCCACTGTCCACCACTAAGCCTAAAACCTGCCTTCTTTCTCTCAAATGAAAAACTACTCCTTCTCCATGAACCCTCAAGTACACTACTGTTTCAGTGGGTTTTCAGTAAATTTCTCAATAACATTCACATTTAATTAGTATTATGGGTGTGTGTCTTATCATCTCTTTTAGGTCATAATCTCCCTAAGAATAGGATCTGTTCTCTATCTCTTTTTTTGTTTATTTTGTTTTGGTTTTGAAGGTAAGGTCTCCCTTTAGCCCAGGCTGACCTGGAATTCACTGTGTAGTCTCAGGCTGGCCTTGAACTCACAGTGATCTTTCTACCTCTGCCTCCTGAGTGCTGACATTAAAGGTGTGAGCCATTTTAATTTCTATTAATTGATTTGCAAGCAGAGAGAGAAAGAGAGACAGAAAGTCAGAGAGAAAGAGCGCACCAGGGCCTCCAGCTGCTGCAAATTCCAGACGCATGCACCACCTTGTGCATCTGGCTCTACCTGATACTGGGAAATCGAACCTGGATCGTTAGACTTTGCAGGCAAGCACCTTAACTCCTGAGCCATCTCTCCAGCCTCACTTCCCTATCTTTTAACAACACAGCACCTGCAACAAAGTATATACTCACATAACTATGGCTTCAATGAATGACTGAGTGGCTACTTAGAAATTCAATTATATATTCCCTGTGCTAGATTCTAAAATACAGGAGATAAGACTTGAGCTTTCTAGAACAAATAACTTTTCCCTGTTTCTTCCCAACAAACCAAAGTAAAAACAGTATTATACATTACACAGATGCTTTCAAAAGCCAAGGACATTTAAAATCACCCTCCACTATCTGGTCAAATACAGGCATTTAAACAATCAAAGTTATGGCCATAATAAAATATGTAAGTATTTCAACAATTTAGGAAAACCAAAATTTCAAGATGCAACATATTAACATGACCAGAACAAGATTAATCATTCAAAACCCACTGCAAAGAAAATGATCAAACAACTTGTTCCAAATCAAAGAAAACAGCCTAAGCTTTTTTTTAAATGCTAACAAAACTTGAGAGGCAGAATTTTATTGCTAAGAATCCAAAACCAAGCATTCAAAGATAAAGCTTACCTGGGCAGAAACACCAAAGAATCAACATTACTAAAGTACAAAGGTGAGGTCAGAAAGAGCACAAGAATCTTAAAGTGACACTTCCATTAAGTAACTGGCATATATATGCCCCTAGGTCATCAGGCACAAGATTGAAGAGCTTCACAGCACATTTATGAAAAGCCCCCCCCAAAAAAAATTTCCAGAAAAAGAAGGCTATAATGTAGCCAAGTGTGGCAGATATGCTGAGGAAAGCCAATTTAAAGGTGTACATGTGATTTCCAGTCAGAAAATCGGAGCTCAAATGTCATTTCTACAAGCAATGTGATCTTATACCAGCTACCTAACTTCCCTGAGCCTTGTTCCCTCATTTATTAAATGTAGTGTGTAGAATTAGCACGGTACCTGGCTCAGAGACAGCACTAAATAAATATTTGCCGACTTTAAGTGAAAACCACACAAGTAAAGCAGGCAATTCTCTCCAAGCATTTTTGTAATTTTTAAGAGAAATGTTCTTAATTACTTCCTTATTACAATATGTGAGAATCAATTTTTGATCAAAACAAAAACATACACTTGTCTCTCAGTACCTGTGAAAGGCTGGATCCAGAAACCCCTGGGATACCAAAATCTGTGCATGTTCAAGTGCATTATAGAAAACGGCACAGGAATTTCATGTAACATATACTCATCCTCCTGTATACTTTAAAGCGTAGTCTAGATTAGTTATAATATCTAATGCAATATAAATGTTTTGAAATAGTTACTATAACGTATTATTTAGGGAATGACCAACAATCTGCACATGTCTACTATTGTAATAATTTCTTTCAATTCTTATCCTTTTTTTTTTCCCCATGGTACTAGGGCCTTGTACAACCTACACAAACCCTTTACCACTGATCACCAGCCCTTTTGAATATTTTCCTGTTTTAAATTTTTTTAATATTTTATTTTTATTTATTTATTTGACAGATAGAGAGAATGGGTGTGCTGGGGCCTCCAGCCACTGAAAATGAACTCCATATGCATGCACCCCCTTGTGCATCGGGCTAACATAGGTCCTAGGGAATTGAACCTAGGCCCTTTGGCTTAGCAGACAAACGCTTCAACTGCTAAGCAATCCCTCCAGCTCCTTTTTTAAAATTTTTATTGGGAACTTTAAGATATGAATACTATAGTCACGTTCCCATCTGAATAGTTTCAATAAATGGTTAGTTGAACCAAGAATATGGTGGAACTAACTATATGCCTTCCCTCATTAGTTCATAGATTGATACTTCAAAGTTAACCAGAATTCTTTTTCTTTTTTTTTTTTTTTTTGGTTTTTCAAGGTAGGGTCTCTCTCTGGTCCAGGCTGACCTGAAACTAACTATATAGTCTCAGGGTGGCCTCGAACTCATGGAGATCCACCTACCTCTGCCTCCCAAGTGCTGGGATTCTTGGAATTCTTAAATTCAAAAATCTCTGTAGCCAACCAAATACATTGACCTGGACTTGGTCATCTTGTCTATAATATTAAGAAGGTTGTCCTAAATAACCCTTAAGGCATTTTACTCTGAATGTTGTGATTCATGCAATCTTGGGGATTTTCCAGTCTAATTAGAGAGGGAGGAGAGGAGGAGGGAGGGAGGGATTATTATATAGAATAAACAGTAACTGATGCTAAGGGAGTGAAAAACCAAACTGTGGAATATATATCAGCTTTGATTATGGTTTTGAAGATCAAGAGAACACAAAGGACAAAGAAATACAATTCAAATAAAGGAAAGGAAGCATGTAAAAGCTAAAAAGCAGAGCTGGGATGACAGCTTAATCAGTCAAGTGCATGCATGAGGATCTGAGTTTGATTCCCACAATCCACACTAAAAAAAAAGGCAGCCCAGCATGGTGGTGCACGCCTTTACTCCCAGCACTCGGGAGGCAGAAGCAGGAGGACCGCTATGAGTTCGAAGCCACTCTGAGACTACACAGTGAATTCCAGGTCAGCCTGGACTAAAGTGAAACCCTACCTTGAAAAACCAGACAAAAAAAGGCATGGTGACAGGCACTTGTAATCCCGGTGCTGAGTCAGAAACAGACAGTTCTCTGAGGCTCACTGACCAGTCAGTCTAGGCTACATGGTAAATTCCAAGCCAGTGAGAGACCCTGTCTCAAAAAAGGTAGATGGTGACCAGGGAACTGAGATTGTTCTCCGGCCTCTGCGCATACACATACGTGAATAGACAAACCAACAAATAAATGCTAAGAAACAAGATACCTATGGGTGACTTTTTTTTTTTAAAGACGGGGTCTTGCTACATATGCTGGACTATGGTGACTGTAATACTTTCTTTACTTGTGTAGCACTTTACAATTTATAAAACTACATGTTATCTACAGAAAATTTCCTGAAATCAGAAATAAAGGAATCCATTTAAATGTCTTTCATTTCATAAATTTGCAGTCTTCACTAAAGACATCAACTGACATTTTAGAAAGGAATTTTTTAGCATTTATGTGTAGATTGAATCAAGGAAGCAAAATGCATGCAAACAGCTCTAAAACTGAAAATCATAGAATTTTAGCACAAAAAGAAATGTAAAATCTGATCAATAGGTCATTTGATGACAAAGAAAGTCAGACCCTCAAAGTCAATGTGCATCCATCACTCCACATTAACATTGACCAGAGGAGGGCCAGATTATAGAACCAGGAAACAAGGAACACCCAAAAAAATGACAAAGAATCAGAGAAATTGGTGACTGATCAGCTAGTTAAGTGTCCATCTGATAGCTAGTTACATGTCTTACTATGCACCAATATTGCTATACAATAATGCTAAACAATGTTATTTAAGTAATTTTTTAAAATCACAATAAGGAGGTTATGTACATTAGTCCAATTTTAAATATAAAAACCCAAGGTTCAACATGGCTAAATATCTAAGGTTACATGAAGCAAGTATTAGATGAACAACACCAGCCTCTGACACTGAAGTCAAAATTCCACTCCTAAGAGAACCTTGAAAATTGCCTCAACGTTACAAGCCAAAAAGGTAAAAACAAAGTATCACTGTGGAAAAATTCAGTAATCTGGTGTGATTGGAATTCTGGGGGCTGGGGAGATAGCTCCATGATTAAAGTCACTTGATCTACAATACAAGACCAGACCATGAACCAGAGTTCAAATCTCCAATACCACACAGAGCAGAATACAAAGTGGCCCATGCTTCTGTAATCCCAATGCACTTAAGGCAATGGCAATGGAAGACAGCTGGGAGAACTCCCAACCTCCGGAGACAGTTACTCTGGCCTTACCAGCAGCAAAACCAATGAGAGAGACATTGTCTCAAATAAACTGGAAAAAAAAGGTCCAACACCCCAAAGTTGTTCTCTGACCTACCCACGAGAGCAATGGCATACACACACACACACACACACACACACACACACACACACAATTATAGATAGATGAGAGAGAGATGGATGGATGATAGATGGGAAAGAGGGAAGGAGGAAGGCAGAAAGAAAGAACTCTGACTCTGTTGATGGGATTTTTGCCTCTGGGCTTTCACCTATTTTGATTAGTTTGGTCTCTATTCCTAATAGTAGGGACCAGGGCCACTCAGTAAAACCAAATGTTTTATGTTAAATGTTCACTCCTCTGAAACATGAGGAGGGATATCAAAACAAAATATATCTAAGATACAGGTGACTAACTGATTAACTTCAAGTCTTCCATAACTCAGGAGATTATAGCTTCTATTTTAGTATAAGATACTAAGCGTTAAATATAATGACTATGTTAAGCCTATCACTTCAAATGACCTCAAAAAGACTATGAAAGAAGTTGGGACCTTGGCACATGCTATAAATCCAGCTACTTTGGAGACTGGGGCAGGAGTTTGAGGCCAGCCTGAGGAACTTTACAAGACTCTGTCTCAAAATAAAATTTAAAGGCTAGAGAGATGTCTCAGTGGTTAAGGTGCTTACCTGCAAAGCCTAACTACCTGGGTTCAATTCCTCAGTGTCCACATAAAGCCAGATGCACAAAGTGGCATCTAGCTGTTTGCAGGGCTGGAGAGATGTGCTTAGTGGTTAAGTACTTGCCTGCAAAGCCTAGGAACCCAGGTTTGATTCCCCAGTACCCACATAAGCCAAATGCACAAGGTGGCACATTTGTCTGGAGTTCATTTGCAATGCCTAGAGGCCCTGGCATACCTATTCTCTTCTATCTGCCTCTTTATCTCCCTCTCAAATAAATAAATAAACAGAAGTTGTTTGCAGTGACTGGAGGCCCTAGCACACCCATTCTCATTCTCTCTCTCTCTTTCTATCTCTACTTGAAAATAAATAAATCAAATATTCAAATAAAAATAAATTTAAGCAGGGCGTGGTGGCACACGCCTTTAATCCCAGCACTCGGGAGGCAGAGGTAGGAAGATCTCCATGAGTCTGAGGCCACCCTGAGACTACATAATGAATTCCAGGTCAGCCTGGGCCAGAGTGAGGCCCTACCTCGAAAAACAAAAAAAAAAATAAAAATAAATAAATAAATAAATTTTAAGGAGGCTGGAAAGATGGCTTAGCGGTTAAGGCATGCCTGTGAAGCCTAAGGACCCAGGTTCAATTCCCCAGTACCCACATAAGCCAGATAGATGCACATGGTGGCACAAGCGTCTGGAGTGCACCCATTCTCTCTCCCCCTCTCCTTCTTTCTCTATCCCTGATAAATAAAATTTTAAATAAAACAATATGCTGTGGATAGAATAATCGCTTTTACTTGCACTGATGGAACTGGACTTAGATGTTTCAGGATTTTAAAATAACTTCATTTCTATGCTCTATGTTAGCCCAAACAGTATACACTCACAAATCATTCCCAAAACTAGATTAGGCTATAGAAAATTTTGCATATCCTTAAATTAAGCAACCAAGAATAGTACCCAGTTGCCACCAACCCATGTTATGCCCTCTGACACTATACACTGAAGTATGTACTATACCTTTTGGCACACAGTCTAATTAAAATGTAAAGACAAGAGAAAGGAAGGTTTGAAATGCCTAGACATTGCCTCAAATGATAAAAGATCAGATATCATGAAGTCTATCCTCAGTGGCCAATAACTAAAAGATTTTTAATCTAATCAGTGAGCATGGAGAGAAGCAACAAAGGGCTGGGGAGATGGCTCACTTGCTACTCAAGCATGAGAGTGCCTGAGTTCAGAACCCACAAAAGCCAGATGTGTGGTGCATCTGTAACCTAGCACACCTGGGGCAAGAAGGAAGGCAGAGTCAAGAGACTCACCCAGAAGCTTGGAGGCCAACTAGCCCATCATTCACAGTAGTCAACAAGAGCCCTTCCTCAAACAAGGTGGAAGTTGAGGACTGACACCTGAACTTGTCCTCTGACCTCCACATATGTACTCACACACATACACACACACCAAAAATCATGAACAAGAAGCAATAAAAAAAATCCTTTCCTACAGTCTAGTCTGTCCAAATGAGTAAGAAAGCTATATGAGGTGGATGAAAAATTGTATGGCCCTATTATCTAACCCCTGAAACCCAAGTCTTTCAAATAATCCGACATCTACGTGTCTCAGTATTTGTAGGTAATGTAGAAAAGTATCCCCACCACCAATGTTTTGGGACCTCTGCCAGGGAAATAATGGATGGCCCTTTGGGAACTACCATGATTATCATATCAGAAGACAAAATCACTGCCAAGACAATAATGAGCATCCTGGGATCCTCTCCATCTAAGTTAGGGGATTCTAGTAAGCCTTGTGTTGACCTTCTATATCTGCCCTAAAATGGAAGCTAAATTGGCCATACCTTCAAGCCAACCAAATCCCTAAGATATGCAACATTAAAAAAATAAAATAAGCTGGGCATGGTGGCACACACCTTTAATCCCAGCACGGAGGCAGAGATAGGATGGCCATGAGTTTGAAGGCACCCTGAGACTACAGAGTGAATTCCAGGTCAGCATGGACTACAGTGAGACACTACCTTGAAAAACCAAACAAATAAATAAAATAAAATAAAATAAAATAAAAATATATGCAACATAACACCCAGATAATAGAGAGTCATTGTCAAATAAAACGGTGTGTGTGTGGGGGGGGGGGGAACTATAGTAAGAAACAGAGGAAGTTAACTCCCCAAGAGACTATATATGCAACTGACAACAACTGAGCAGAGAGAGTTAAAATGTCCTTCAATAACAATTCCAAGTCACAGTCTAGTAGTCCAGGAGAAAAATGTTTCAAGAGGAGTCCAGCATCTTCTCTGTCCCACTCCACCTTTCAACACCTCTCCACCACCCTCATCACTTATTCAACATTTAGTCCTGGTGAAGATTGCTCACTGGATTAGCAGGATCAAGAGGACATGCAGAGAACATTCCATCCTAAGAACAACATCTTTAAGTTATTTCGCTTGTTTACCACCCTCCCCTATAGAGTAGAAGCAACACAAAATTTTGCCAACACTTTCACATTTACACACAGTCAGCACCATAGCAACCCAACCCTCTTGTCACCCAAAAGATTAACACATACACAGAAAACAGGAAATACAGCAAAAAATATAAAGTTTGACTATAGACTCTTCTAATAGCTCACTGTCCTCAAGAGTCGCAGTGTCTTTATATCACACCCACTTCATGTCACCTCTACAGCTTCCTGCCATAAGTACGTACATTCTTGGGATTATACAAACTGTTGTTTCTTTTTCCAGCCCTGATTTCTAGAAATGAAACCCTGAAGCTGAGGGAGAAAGAAAAACAAATGTTGGCAGAAATAGAGAGGAAAATGCATTGCCTATATAATCCCAGTTTAAGTGGAACAATCACCATTAGTTTCACAGAGCATTTTTTTTTTTCAACAAAACCACTTACCCAAAAATACAGATCTAGAAACACTCCCTTGGCATAAACCACACCCCAAAAGAAGCAATTTAATAGACACAATCCTGAACATTTTCTCAGAAATAAGAAAGAGATTAACTATCAATTATGCAAAATTCAAAGTAAATATCCACTTTTAAGTAATGGCCCTCTATTCTCTATCCAAGCTCCTTACATATAAAGTCAGAAAAAGAAAACATTGCAGACATTCACAGAACCAACTCAGACCTTTCCACAAAGTACGGGAGAAAAAGTAGAAACACTTCCATTTTACCTATTTTATTAACAAATTGCTCAAAGAATGCCTATTTATGAAAGTGAATTAAACCCCGTGGCTACCTTTAACCCAAAACTATTTCTAGCTCAAGAGCCAAAAGACCCAAGCAAATACGCAAATACTTTCTTTTCACCTTATTCCCAAAGTGAAGAAATCCGACCCCCTTCCTACTACATCACAGCTTCTGTGAAACTCCAGAGAGGCCCCTTTGGCCAACTTTCTTTTTTTTTTTTTTTTTTTTTTGAGACAAACCTCCAACCAATTCCAGAAGAGAAGACAAACCTCAAACAAATTTAACCCTTAAAATCCATCCCTGCAACTATGTAACAGAATGGAAGCTTTACTGCAATACAGTACTGCACAGACTCAAAGATTTCTTCATGAAATGTAATCATAACGCCTCACAAATCACCAGAGATTCCTCCTGGTGTCCACACAGGTGCTAGGACTGCAATTCACCCAAGAAGTCCTCGTTAAAAGTTCACTATCTCCAAAGAATAAGGTATGTCAGCTTACTCACAAGGACACCTGCCTGTCCACTGTCTTTACATGAGAGGAGCTGAGCAAGAACTGCTAACAAATCCTTCAGCTTAAAGTTTTCCTGCCCACCAAACTCTGCCGCCACGGCAACACGGCCTGTCCTACACACTCTCCCTCTCTCGCTGTATTTATTGTCAACCCCTCCATCTCCCTCCAACATTGTCAGCCTAAGCAGTGTCTTGCCGGTGGGAGTGACTCCGAAAAAAATACAAATAAAAGCGAGTTAACGCAGACGGGTTGTAAGAACTAGGGAACTAGGGACCCCGTGTCCAGCTTCTACGTCTCTTCCAAAAGACCAGACAGAGCTCAAGTTCCATCGCTGACCACTAAAGCAACCCCACCTCCAATCGCCTGGCCAACATGTTTCCTTCGCTCTCTAGGCCCTTTCAGCAGAACCCCTAGAAGGGGATCGAACCCCAGTCGCAACAAGAAAATCTCATTTATCCGCCCATTTCTACCTCCGAAGCCCTCGTTCGGAGAGAGGAGACAGGCAAGTTCGGCGGGGCCAGACCGAAGGGCCGTCGAAAGCTGCGTGTACCGAAAGGCACGTCGTGGTCGCCCCAGTTCGCCGCCCGGGTGGACGGGAGACTGTCGGGCTGGCCAAGGTCACGGTGCTCGCGGGGCCGAGGGGCGCGCGCGCCGACTTCCGGCTCCCCCTTTCGGCGGCGGCCCGGGGCGCCCGCTGCCCACCGGCCCGCGCAGCCTCGCGCGCCCTCCGCAGATGCTCGCCCTGCGCTAACTAGGGCAAGCGGGGCGCGCCGCAGGGACGGCGCAGAGCGCGGACCGGCCCCGAGCAGCCCCGCCGCGGCCGTGACAGCTGCGACCTCCGTCCCCCGCAGCCGCGCAGGCCGGGAGGGACCTCGGCGAAGCGGGAGGGGTGCCCCAGAGAAAGGAGCGCGGGGCGGAGGGCGCCAGCTGCTCCCCGCCCCCTAGGGCGCCGCGGCCGCGCGGCTCGTGACAGCTGCGCCCGCCGCGAGGCTCCCGCCCGCCGCCGCCGCCGCTCACCTGCCGCCGCCGCCTCTGGGCCGCGCTCCCGGGCTCCGCGCTCGTCCGCGGCCGTGGCGCCGCCGCGGCGGGCTCGGCCGCTCCTCGGGCCGGGCGCCCGTCCCCCGGGCCCCAGGCGGCCGCTGCGGCGCTCCGGCCCCCTCCTCCGGAGCAGGAGTTCCCCCGCGGGGGATGCAGAAGGACCCGGCGGAGGCTCGGCCGGAGGGCAGGGCAGCGAACGGGCCGGCCGCGGCGCTCGAGGCCCCGGTCAGCCGTCGGAGGACGAGGCCAGACGAAGCGCGTCAGTCTCCAGCTCGCCCGGCCTGCAGAACAGGCATTTCAGCCGCTCTCCGCGGCCGCCATGTTCTCCTCCTCCTCCGGCTGCACGGCCGCCGCCGCCCCCCGCGCGCGGCCCCGCCCCCGCGCCCCGCCCGCCGCCGCCCCGCCCCGGCCCGCCCCGCCCCGCCGCCGCGGCCCGGCCCGCTCCGCCGGCTCGGCCCCGCGACCCGGTGCGCCCGAGTCCCGACGGCGCGGCCCGCCTGCCCGGCCGGCCCGAGGAGCGAGGAGCTGCCCCGCGCCCCCTGCCGGCCGCCAGGCCCGCCCCGGCCCCGGCCCCGGTCCTCAGGAAGTGTGCGACGGGAGGCCCGGACCCTCCCCGCGGGGCGGTCCCCTGCCCGCTGCCGGGAAGTGGCCTCGAACCCCAGGGTGCCCCCAGGCGGGCGACCGGGCCCGCGGCTCTTTATCTCTGCGGGAAGGGTGAGGAGGCCCCGTGGGCGGGGGAGGAGTCGGTTCTGGGCCTGGCTCTCCACTAACGTGGTATTACTTTGAGTGAGACACATCCCGAGGGCCTCGTCTTTTATTCTGTAAAATTCAAAGGTGGATGCCTGGATGATTTCACAGGCTATTAGACAAGGGAGACGTGAGATGATCTGCCCCCTTCATTTTACACATGAAAAGATCTGACGGACACGTCTGGCTCTGCAATTCCATGAATTGCCTAAAATATCTGCCAGTCACAAGATCTTTCCCCTCGAGGGGCCCCACACTTTCTTCTTTTCCACCTCCTTATGCTTGCAGGGTAGGTTTTGGTTTGTTTGTTTGTTTGTTTTTAATTTTATTTTTATTTATTTGCAGGCAGAGAGAAATACAGACAGAAAGAGAATGAGCATGTCGGGCCTCCAGCTGCTGCAAACGAACTCCAGATGCATGCACCACCTTGTGCATCTGACTTTACAAGGGTGCTGGGGAATCGAACCCGGGTTGTTAGGCTTTGAAGGCAAGTGCTTTAACCGCTGGGTCATGTCTCCAGTCCTTTTTTTTTTTTTTTTTTTTAAATAAGGTCTCACTGTAGCCCAGGCTGATCTGAAACTCACTCTGTAGTTCCAGGCTGACCTTGAATTTACAGCGATCCTCCTACCTCTGCCTCCCAAGTGCGGGGATTAAAGGCGTGCACCACCATGCCCCGGGTTCCAGCTCCTTTTCTTAACCTATAATGGAAGTGCTACATTCAGAAGTAGTGTTCTTTGTCACCACCAGAGGAATCAAACAGTGACAGAACAAACCCCTTAGGCTTAACATGATGACTTTATCTGGAAAGCAAACCTCATGCAAAGACCAGCACAAGCTCTCTGCCTGGCCGGAAGTGCTTGGTAAAAGGCGTGTTTGTCCTTTCCTTTCCTTTCCTTTCCTTTCCTTTCCTTTCCTTTCCTTTCCTTTCCTTTCCTTTCCTTTCTTTCCTGCCTTACTCCCATTTAGTCTTCATCCGCTGTCTCCTGCTGTTTCTCTTAGTACACAAAAAGCAACCTCTGTAAAACAAACCTTTCACACCCCTCTCCTGACTAAACCTGGTGGCATTGACCAATCGACCTCCTGGCACCCTTGTGATACTGCAGGTGACTTCTTATGTAGGCTTAAAACAGCCACTTGACCAAACCTACATTCGTTCTTATATTCATTCATTTAATATGTTCAAGCAGCTCTTCTTGTCAAAGACCTACTGCTGGTACCTTGGTACATTTCATTAACTCTTGCATTGACCTGCTTAGCATTACCTCTAGCAACCTTCACAGTCGGTATCCTTAGTAATAGCTGGAGATGTTCAAGGATCTATGTAGTCAGGCGTTCATCAGCTTAGTCTCCTCTGGAGCCTACTTGCCAGTCTAGTCCAATCCAGACTGCAAAATACCTTGTCCTGGTGCTTACAAATGAGCCGCTTGTATGCAATGGTCCTGCCTCCTCTGATTGCCAGATGCACTGGATACTCCATCTAACTGCTGTTTTCCCCCTGGCTTCTCCTTGTAGAAATGCTTCACCCCTTCCCTTCTTCTGCAGTACTCTTCTTGCTCTGTACCCATTTTCTGGGCTTTGTTTCACTAGCACTTTTCTTGGCAGTTCTTTTTATAAAGTCATAAAATGTTAGTGTTGCCAAGCTTGGGGTCACATGCCTTTAATCCCAGCACTAGAGAGGCAGAGATAGGAGGATCAGGAGGCAGAGGCAGGAAGATCTCCTGAGTTCCAGACCAGCCTAGGGCTACAGAGGGAGCTCCAGGTTAGCCTGAGATTAAGTGAAACCCTATCTCAGGGAAAAAAAAAAAAAAAGTTAGTATCCTCAAGCCTTTAATTTTTTTTCTTCCCCTTCTCTCATGTTGATTCTGTTTATGTCCACAAATTCAGTAGCTGCTTAGTCTCTTTATTCCATAATTGTCTCACCCTGCAGTCTAGTGTCTTTCCCTCCCCCCTCCCAGGTAGGGTTTCACTCTCGCCCAGGCTGACCTGGAATTCACTATGTAGTCTCAAGGTGGCCTCGAATTCACAGTAATCCTCCCACCTCTGCCTCCCAAATGCTGGGATTAAAGGCGTGCGCCACCATGCCTGGCTAGTGTCTTGACTTTGAAACAGTCTCAGGGCTGGAGAGATGACTCACCAGTTAAAAGTACTTGCTTGTGCCAGGTATTTCTCTGTGTGTGTGTGTGTGTGTGTGTGTGCGCGCGCGCACACACACACGCGCTCTAGAGGTTAACATCATGTATGTATTTCAATCACCCTCTACTTTATTTGCTGAGACAGCAGGGTTTCTCACTTGAACCCAGAGATCACAGATTCAGTTAATCTAGATAGCCAGCTTGCCCCAAGGAGCCTCTGTCTCTGTACTGGGATTACAAATAGTCTGCCATGGCCAGGGATTCAAACTCAGGTCCTCATGCTTGCACAGTAGACCTTTTATCCACTGAGCCATCTCCCCAGCTTTCCTTTGAAATTCCCCCCCTCCTTGTAAGTCATAATCACTTCTCAAAACAGTTCTGTCACTCTCTTGTTCTCAAAATGGTTATCTTTTCTCTGTTCATATTCAATTTCTCTCTGTCTCCATCTGCTTTTACTAAGGAGATCCACTTTCTTAAATCCAGCTAAACCCTGCCATCTTCCAGGAATCTTACATGTAAAGAGCAAGACTCATTAGTGAAATTTACTTCCTGAATACTTCAGTAGCCTCTCTAAAATTCATTTACTTTAGCCATCTCAGTAAACATGTCTTTACTACCTAACTATTGTTCTAGCCAACAAGCAGAACTAACCCCAGTGAAATAAAAGTGACTTGAAAAGAGGCTTAAAATATATATGTATATAACACACTGGACATGGTAGCACACGCCTTTGATCCCAGCACTCCAGAGGAAGACAGAGGTAGAAGGATTATTTGTGAGTTCGAAGCCAGCCTGGAACTACAGCATGAATGCCAGGTCAACCTGAACTAAAGTGATAACCTACCTCAAAAAAAAAATTATACATATTTTTTCACAATATTTACCTTTTTTTTTTCTCTCGAGGCAGGGTCTCACTCTAGCTCAGGCTGACCTGGAATTCACTATGTAGTCTCAGGGTGGCCTCGAACTCATGGCGATCCTTCTACCTCTGCCTCCCAAGTGCTGGGATTAAAGGCGTGTGCCACCAGGCCCAGCTCACAATATTTAACTTTTATAGCCCAGATATATCTGATGTTATCAGGCCCTATTGACTCATACATTATAATGATCCTTTGCTGGAATAAAAATATACTGGGAGCTTTCAGGTTTAGCAAATAAGTGCCTTTAACCACTGAGCCAGCTCTCAAGGCCCCAGTTCTTTTTATTTTAATCAGTTTTACATTCGACATTAATTTGTACATTGGCCTGAAGTGCAGATGTTAAGAAGACTCATACCCATAATCCAGCAGTAAATGGGCTGAGACGAGAGGATTGCGCCAATTAAAGGTCAGCCTGGGCCACATAGAAAATTCCAGGCATCTGGGCTATAGCATGGGCTACTCTCTTATAAACAAACCAGAAGAAAAGGATGAGGAGGACAGTAACTAGATTTGGAGTTAGAAAGGCCTATTGTAGTCTCAGGTTGGCCTCGAACTCATAGCGATCCTCCTACCTCTGCCTGGGATTAAAGGCATGCATCACCATGCCCCGCAAGACCTCAGGTTTTGAAATGTCTCTGCCTCTTAATAGTTTTGTAATCTTGGACAAATCACTTCAGCACCTCCAAGCCTCAGTGCCCTCATCTATGAAACAGGAGGCTGACACTTGCTTAAAAAAATTGCTTTGTACAATGTTTGACATTTAGGATTGCCCGGGAGAGTGAAGATTAGCTCAAACTCAGAAGGTGAAAATCTTCCCAGATACTCATCAGGCTAGAATAATAGGCACAAATAAAGCCAGCTGCAAAGTTAACAGGATGAGAGTTTTCTAAGGACATACTGCAGCTGTATATGTCATAATAACTCCCTTCTTTGAGTGACTACTGCTTTCCTATTCACTGAAAAACTTTATTCTCTAAAATCATAGATATCAGAAATTTTGGATGTTTGTAATTATGGCAGTAAGAAAGAAGCATCTCTCTCCTGGCTGGGATATCTAAGTCCTTCCTGGCAATGATACAACCTCCATTTATGAGGGATTACTTAGATTAGGTTAGCCTCTAGGCATACCTGTGAGGGATTATCTTGATTAGGTTCATTAAAGTGAGGCAATCCACCAGAACCTGCGTCCTGGACTATATAAAAATGTGAGCCAGATATGGTGATGCACACCTTTAATCCCAGCACTCAGGAGGCCAACATAGGAGGATCACTGTGAGTTCAAGGCCAGCCTGAGACTACAATAGTGAATTCCAGGTCAGCATGGGCTAGAGCAAGACCCTACCTTGAAGAAAAAGGTGAGCTGGCTGAGAATGGGCATTCATCACACTCTGCCTCCTCACTATGGACTGAATGTGACCAGCTCCACTTCAAGCTCCTACCACCATGGCTTTCCCACTGTAGTGATGAACTGTAGCCTGGAACTAAAAGCTGAAATAAACTCTTCCTCCTCTTAACTGATCTTTGTCAAGTATTTTGTCCTAGCAACGAGAAGGTAACTAATACAATGTCTAATCTAGGTGCAGCACTTTAGATGAAGGGCTCCAAATGCATCTATCTTACACACAAGGCAAGGATGTTGACCCTTTTACTTACTGTCATGCTTTACTTTGAGCCTATCAAATTTTTCCTTTATCTGGGTGCTGGAGAGATTCCTCAGTGGCTAAAGAAACTTGCTTGCAAAGCCTGATCACCTGATGACCATGTAAAGTCAGATGCACAAAGTGGTGCATGCATTTGCAGCTCATTTGCAGGAAGCCTTGGTGTGCTCATATTCACTCTGTCTGTCACTCTCAAATAAATTAATAAATAAAAATCAGGGTTGGTGTGGTGGTGTACAATTTTAATCCCAGCACTTGTGAGGCAGAGGCAGAAGGATCACCATGAGTTCAAGGCCAGCCTGGGACTACAGAGAGAGCTGGGTCAGCCTGGGCTAGAGTGATACCCTACCTCAAAAGAACTTTAAAAAAATTTTTTTCCCTTATTTAAACTGCATCAAAACTGTTCACGATGCTTATCTTCCCTAGAGGGGTTACGTAGGATTAGTACTACATGTCATAGGGCCTCACTTGGTGTCTCATAATTTTATCAGCATTTGACACTGTTATTATTTGTCAATAAATTGAAAGGTTTTTGTGCCCATATGGAACATTTTGGTATAAGTTCCTCAGAGTTTGCCTATTTTTTTTATGGCATTTTCTTTACTTTTTTTTTCTTCTTAGTTTTTCAAGGTAGGATCTTACTCTAGCCCAGGCTGACCTATTCACTATGTAGTAGTGAATTCACTATATAGTCTATTCACTATTCACCTATTCACTAATAGTAGAATTCATTATGTAGTCTCAGGGTTGCCTCAAACTTCCAGATATCCTCCTATCTGTGCCATCCAAGTGCTAGGATTACAGGCATGTGCCACCACACCCAGCTGTTTTGTTTTTTTACTTGTGATTTGTAGAAATTATATTCTCTGTGACATTTTGGTTATTTATTTTTTTAATATTTATTTATTTGATGGAGAGAGAGTGGGAGAATGGGTGCACCAGGGCCTTCAGCCACTGCAAACAAACTCCAGATGCATGTGCCCCCTTGTGCATCTGGCTTACATGGGTCCTGGGGAATCAAACCTGGGTACTTTGGATTTGCAGGCAAATGCCTTAACTGCTAAGCCATCTCTCCAGCCCTATAGTTTTTTAAACTATTAAAAGCACACTGCAGTAAATGCTTTCCTTGCACCACGCTGAGGTTATAGCATGCTTTATGTTTTTTGAGTGTTAATGGCATAGGCATGCCTCCTCACATATGTAGCCTTCATTCAGACTTGCTATAGTGGCTGCAACTCAACTTTGATGTTTGGATGCCAAAGCCAGTTGTCCACGTAGGAGGATTGGTTTGGCAGAAGCCTGTGTTGTGGGCTTTGGGAAATGTCAGATGCATCCCCACCCCCTGTAATTTCAGCAACTGAGATTCATTCCTTTGGGCTTGTAACTTGTTATCTTGGGATGATCCTTGAAACAAATCATTCCTTCTTGGTTATGGATACTGCAGAAGATTGAGAACAACTTAGTTAAATAAATGAAGACACCTTCAATCCCAGCACTTGGGAGGCAGAGTTCAGCCTGGGCTAGAGCAAGACACTACCTGGAAAAACCAAAATAAATAAGTAAATAAATACAGCTAGAAAATACCTGTAGCTCACAACTGAGACAGCACTACAGGTGATGTTTCAGTGTCTCCTACTTTATCTTTTCTGTACATATAATTGAAAAGTTGATCTTCCTGCAAAAGCTATTTGTTACTCACTTAAACAGGTTTACAGTAAAAGAAATCTGATCAGTATTAAATTACAAGCATTACTCACTTAGTAAACATTAAATATCTACTATACACAGGTAGGGTCTCATTGTAGCCTAGGCTGACCTGGAACTCACTCTGTAGTTCCAAATATTCTTTCTTTCTTTCTTTCTTTCTTTCTTTCTTTCTTTCTTTCTTTCTTCTTCTTTCCTTCTTCTTCTCCTTCTTCTTCTTCTCCTCCTCTTCTCCTCCTCCTCCTCCTCCTTCTCCTCCTCCTCCTTCTTCTGCTTCTTCTTCCTTTTAGTTTTTTGAGGCAGGGTCTTGCTGTAGCCCATACTGACCTGGAATTCACTGTGTAGTCTCAGGGTAGCCTTGAATTCACGGTGATCCTACCTCTGCCTCCCGAGTGCTGGGATTAAAAGTGTCCACCACCACGCCTGGCCCAAATGTTATTCTAAGTGTTAGAAGCAGTAGATCAAAAAGACTCTTACCTTCAATAGATTACATAAGGAAAATGGTATGTAGGAGGAACTCTGTCTTAGGGTGGCTTTAAGGAGCTCTGTCCTTCAAGTATACCACCTGCATCAGCACAAGAGACTCTAAAGACTGGGTGTGAGGAGGTGCTGGAGTATACAGAGTGTGGAAGGTTAACTGAAGCGGCGACTTCCTCTATGCAGCTATGGGGAAGTATCCATGCTAGGGTGAGACTTTTTGGTGATACAGCTGCTTTGGAATAACCCATTCTCCTGTGAGTAACCTCCCCCGTGCTCTGTAAGTAAGCTCAGTAAATGAATTGGTTCGTCAAACTAGACTTGAATGGAATCATTGTTATTGGTGTGTCATTGGTGCCCTGTGTGTGTGTGGGGGGGGGGGGGAGGATAGTGGATGTTTGTTCACTTTTTTTTCCAGGGAAAGTTCGTGCAACAAGCAGAAACAGATAAAATGAATGAACAATGGCTGGACACATGGCTTAGTGGTTATGGCCTTGCCAGCAAAGCCAAACGACCCAGGTTTGACTCTCCAGTACCCATGTAAAGCCAGATGTACAAGGTAGCACATGCATCTGAAGTTCATTTGCAGTGGCTGGAGGCCCTGGAGCGCCCATTCTCTCTCTTTCTTGCACTCTCTAAATAAATAAATAAATAAAATATTTAAATCTGGCATGGTAGTGCATGCCTGTAATCCCAGCTCTTGGGAGGCAGAGGTAGGAGGATCTCCATGAGTTCAAGACCACCCTGATACTACAAAGTGAATTCCAGGTCAGCCTGGGCCAGAAAAACCCTACCTCAAAAACCCAAAAAAACAATTTTTGCCAGGTGTGGTGGTGCACACCTTTAATCCCAGCACTCGGGAGGTAGAGGTAGGAGGATCATTGTAAGTTCGAGGCCACCCTGAGACTACATGGTGAATTCCAGGTCAGCCTGGGCTAGAGTGAGACGCTACCTCAAAAAACAAAAACAAAAAACAAAACAAAACAAAAAAACATTTTTTGAAATGAATGAACAAGTAAAGAGATGAGGAAATGTGGTGTGTGTGTGTATGTGAAGGTTCATGTAGGGACAGTGTACATGTGTGTCTATGCAGGCAGAGACCAGAGGACAACCTCAAGTATCATTCCTCAGGAACCATCTACTTTTGTTGTTGTTGTTATTGTTTTTTGGTGGGAGGGGTTGGTGCCCAGCTCCATCCATTCTTTTTTTTTTCGAGGTAGGGTCTCACTCTAGCCCAGGATGACCTGGAATTCACTATGTCATCTCAGAGTGGCTTTGAACTCACAGAGATCCTCCTACCTCTGTCTCCCGAGTGTCCATCCATTTTTTTGAGACAAGGTCTCTCACTGACTTGTAACTCAGCAAATAGACCAGACTAGTTAGCCAGTAAACCCTAGGGATCTACCTGTTTCTGCCTCCCCAGTGCTAGGATTACAAGTGTGTGCCACTACATCCACTTTTTTTTTTTTTTTTTTCGAGGTAGGGTCTCACTCTAGCTCAGGTTAACCTGAAATTCACTATGTAGTCTTAGGGTGGCCTCAAACTCTTGGCAATTCTCCTACCTCTGCCTCCCGAGTGCTGGGGTTAAAGGCGTGTGCCACCATGCCTGGCTTACATCCACTTTTTTTTTTTCAAGGTAGGGTCTCACTATAGCTCAGGTTAACCTGGAATTCACTGTGTAGTCTCAGGGTGGCCCCAAACTCTTGGCAATCCTTCTACCTCTGCCTCCTGAGTGCTGGGGTTAAAGGCGTGAGCCACCATGCCCAGCTTACATCCACTTTTTTTTTTTTTTTTTTTTGAGGTAGGGTCTCACTCTAGCTCAGGCTAACCTGGAATTCACTATGTAGTCTCAGGGTGGCCTTGAACTCATGGCGATCCTCCTACCTCTGCCTTCCAAGTGCTGGGATTAAAGGCGTGTGCCACCACGCCTAGCTACATCCACTTTTTTTAATGGAGGTTCTGGGAATCAAACTCAGGTTCTCATGCTTGCAAGGCAAACACTTTACCAACTGAGCTATCTCCTCAGCTCCAGGGAAAGATTCTATATATATGCTTATGTATGTATTATGTATTTACGTGTGTATGTAAATGCAAAAAATAATGCTAAAACAATTCAATGTGTTCATCACTCTGAGTCAATCTTAAAACTTCTTATCAGTACTAAATTGGATAAAATACAAGAGTATTATTCAGTTATATTTCACCAACTAAGTGCCTTCATTCCCTGGTAGGTTTTTTTTTTTTTTTTTTTTGGTTTTTTGAGGTAGGGTCTCACTCTAGCCCAGGCTGACCCGGAATTCACTATGTAATCTCAGGGTGGCCTCGAACTCCCAGCGATCCACCTACCTCTGCCTCCCAAGTGCTGGGATTAAAGGCATGCGCCACCACGCCCGGCTCCCTGGTAGGTTTTTTAAAAACATGTTTTCATATTTTATTCATTTATTTGAGAGAGAGAGACAGAGGTGGGCAGATAGAGAAAGATAATGGGTATGCCAGGGCCTCTAGCCACCACAAACAAAACCAGACGCATGTACCACCTTGTACATCTGGCTTATATGAATACTGGGGAATTGAACCTGAGTCTTTAGTCTTTGCAGGCAAGCACCTTAACCACTAAGCCATCTCTCCAGTCCCCCTGGTAGGTTTCTGGTAGGTTTTAAAGCTTGGAAGACTGAAGAGAACCTACCTGCCCTCAAGTCCTCTCCTTGAAATAGCATGCTTCCAACTAACCAAAATAGCTGGGGGTTGAACTATACAGTTTCAGGGTTGGGAGGGGAGCTGTTGGTATTTCCATTCTGGGCTAGCTTTAAGATCATGTAACCTGCGTTCACAAGCTCAGAGACTGCCTTCAATGTTCAATGTTCAATGACTCTACTTATGATTCAACTCTCAGACTATTGTCTTCTGTCTCTCCTTCTCACCTGATTATCCTTTCTCCAGGAGCTAACAGAGTTTGTCACCTCTTTGCTTTCCTACTGCCCCCAGGATCAGGAGACCCTGGAGACACTCTTGAAGATCTTTCCTCATCTAATTAGACTATATTTCCTCTACCCACAAAAATTCCTAAGGCAGAAAAAGGCTCTTAGTACAACTTACTCATATTATACCTTAAATAATGGAGGCCCAGAGATTATATGTGACTTCATCCAAAGTCACATGATTAGCTAGTTGCTTCTTACAGTAGCTTTTTTGCTGTGGTGAGTCTAGGGAAAGGCGTGCAAGGACAGTTTCATGGATTGAAAAGATCTTTCTTGCCTGCTGTTGCCTCTCAGAATGAAAAGAACTTTTAGTGACTCAAATAAAGGAAATGCACAGAATTTAGTGTTCACCAGGCCACCCAGAAGGAGTTGAAGCAGGATTGCAAGTGGTTAAGTAAGTAGGCAGTAGGAGATCAAGGCTGAGTCCCTAGTAAAGTCTGTTGCTGGGGAAGAAAAGATGATAATCAAGAATTTAAATGGAGATAAGAGGATTATCCTACAGTACGTAGGAGACTTGAACATATTGGAGGACAGAGGGAAAGATCCTTTATTAGAAAAGTTTCAAGTTGCTAGAGTAGAAACTAATTCACCAACATAGGTTTGGGGAAATGGAAGGAGGTAAGATTAAAGCCATAAGTGAGAACAAGTCTTCTTGGCTTTTTCTGCCATAAACTATGTATTTGACTCTAAACTCCATAAGGTAAAGAATCATAAAAGGCCGGGCATGGTGGAGCACGCCTTTAATCCCAGCACTTGGGAGGCAGAGGTAGGAGGATCATCATGAGTTCAAGGCCACCCTGAGACTACATAGTGAATTCCAAGTCAGCCTGAGCTAGAGTGAGACCCTGCCTTGAAAAACAAAAATCATAACAGGGTGTGCTCACCACTGTGTCTGGTCATTAGCACATATCAGGAATGCTACAGTATTCAATATTGTTTGGAACAATAAATGAGGAAATGCTGAAGGAACCTCCCAGTTCTGTACTTCATGCACTCAGTACCAAAAGTTTAGATGCAAATTAGAGAAGGGGAAAAAGATGCAAGAAGGAAAGGAGATTGAAATGTAACACAGATGCCTGCTTTGGCCTCCTTGGCCAATGTACTGGATGACATCCAGGAAGCCAAGACAAATTGTCAGTACTGGTTGCCACACAGAGAAACTGACAGTTCTGGTGACTTCTGTGCTGATGTCAATTGGAACTGTACATTACAGCATAAAGTTATTTGTCATCCTGAGTTCTGAATGCCAAGTGAAATTTATCATGAAAATCCTTATATGGATAAGAGAGTAGCTGGTGCCCTTGACATATAGGTTACCACCCACCCAAATCAAAACATTATACTTTAAACCAGGTGTGGTGGCGCACACCTTTAATCCAGCACTCGGGAATCAGAGGTAGGAGGATCACCCTGAGACTACATAGTGAATTCTAGGTCAGCCTGGGCTAGAGCAAGACCCTACCTTGAAAAAAATATATACTTTGATACAGGGGGACATTCAAAATATTTAATGACTAGTGCCCACAAACAAACCAGCTCCAAGTAACCGGTATATTGCATCTGCCCAAACTATGAGACATGGCTCCTGCTTATAGTGATACTCAGAGACAAACAGTGTGTACTTTTTTTAAAAAAGTTTTTTTTTTAATTTATTTGAGAGAGAGTGAAAGAAGCAGAGAGAGAGGGGGAGACATACAGAGGATGGGCACACCAGGGCCTCCAGCCACTATAAACAAACTCCGATGCATGTGCCACCATGTGCATCTGGCTTACGTGGGTCCTGGGAATCGAACCTAGGTCCTTTGGCTTTGCAGGCATGTGCCTTGACCGCTAAGCCATCTCTCCAGGCCCAACAGTGTGTACTTTTTAAAGAGGCTTTCTGCTGAGTAAAAGAGTATATAAAGCAATGTTGTGTGCTATCAGAGGAACTTCTTCCCCAAGAATTCTTAGCCCAGTGCATCTCTACCCATCAGAGAAGAACTTCACTCACTGTTCCTTCAACTTTGTCCTCCAGGCATTGGCAGCCCCCCTAACTTGGCCATTTGCCCAATATTTTGTCCTCTTTGACTCATGTAGATCTTGTGCCAGTAGCACCTGTGTGAGACCTGCCCTTTACTAATCCATTGCCAATTACCTTCACTAGCCTGCAAATATCCCCGGGATCTAACATCTATCCCAAACATGTACCTAAAAGAACAGGTTCTTAACAAGATTTAACCACAAAAGAGAGACGCATTTTTTTTTTCTGTTTGTTTTTGCAAGGTAGGGTCTCACTCTAGCACAGGCTAGAGATTCACTATGTAGTCTTAGAGTGGCCTCGAGCTCACAGTGATCCTCTACCTCTGCTTCCCTCGTGCTGGGATTAATGATGTGTACCACCATGCCCAGCTATACTTCTATTTTTTAAAATATTTTTTAATTTTTATTTATTTATTTGAGAGTGACAGACAGAGAGAGAACAGGCAGATAGACAGAGAGAATGGGTGTGCCAGGGCCTCCAGCCACTGCAAATGAACTCCAGACGTGTGCACCCCCTTGTGCATCTGGCTAACGTGGGTCCTAGGGAATTAAGCCTTGAACCGGGGTCCTTAGGCTTCACAGGCAAGCACTTAACCACTAAGCCATCTCTCCAGCCCTAAAAAAATATTTTTATTTATGTATTTGCAAGCAGAGACAGATAGGAGAGAAAGAGAGAGAGAGAGAATGGGTACACCAGGGCCTCCAGCCACCGCAAAAGAACTCTAGATGCGTGTATCACTGTGCATCTGGCTTTACGTGGGTACTGGGGAATCCAACCTGAGTTGTTAGGCTTTTCAGGCAAGGATTTTAACTGCTAAGTCATCTCTCCAAGCCTCTACATATATATATATACATATATATATATATGTTTTAAGCATACATTTCCCATCTGTCTGGGTTAGCAAACCTTAGTTGAATATTTTATTTATTTATTGGGGAGAGAGAGAGGCAGATAGAGAGAGAGAGAGAGAATGGGTACACCAGGGCCTCTAGCCATTGCAAATGAACTCCAGACACATGTGCCAACTTTTGCATCTAGCTTACATGGGTCCTGGGGAATTGAACCTGGGTTCTTAGGCTTCACAGGCAAATACCTTAACCACTAAGTCATGTCTCCAGCCCCTACTTCTATTTTTGAAAGACAAAATAAAATACAACAATGATACTCTTCAGCTCATTGCTTATGGGATTCAGGAATTCACTGGGCTCTACATTATATTTTGTACAAAAACATAAGAATGTTTATATGATGGAAGGCCCATGTAAATCCAGAAATGGGTTAGTCTGCAGCTCACAGGTAATTCTACATCTATTTTGTCTGTCTCTCACAGAACATAGGACTTATCCCACAGGACTAAGGTTTTGAGAGTTTAGTGGGAAGCATACTTGGAGCCACAACAACTGAAATGAGGTCCCCTCCACAATTCATCTGTAGAAGTCCAGATTCCAGTACCTCAGCATGTGACTGCATTTGGAAACAGGGTCTCTAGAGAGATAATTAGATTGTAGTGAGCCAGTAAGTGTGAACCCTAACTCAATCTGTCTGGGGACATTATACAAAGAGGAAATATGGGCATGAAAAGAAACCGAGGATGGGCTAGAGAGATGACATAGCAGTTAAGGTACATGCCTGCAAAGCCTAAGAACCCAGGTTCAGTTCCCCAGTATTCACGTAAGCCAAATGCACATGGTGGTGCATGTGTCTGGAGTTCATTTGCAGTGGCTAGAGGCCCTGGCACACCTATTTCTTCTCTCTCTCTCTCCAATAAATAGATAAAAAATAAACAAAGAAACCAAGGATGCATATGGCACAGAGAGAGGAAAGGCCTAACTTCCTTAAAGGACTAGGGAACCTCAGTTGGATCTAACAATAGAGGCCAAATAAAAAAGAATAAGGGGAGCTGGGCATGGTGGCGCACACCTTTAATCCTAGCACTCAGGAGGCAGAGGTAGGAGGGTTGCTGTGAGTTGGAGGCCACCTTGAGACTTTGCAGTGAATTCCAGAGGTCAGCCTGGGCTAAGTGAGACCCTACCTCAAAAACAAAAACAACAACAACAAAAAAAAGAATAAGAAGGCTGGAGAGATGGCTTAGCGATTAAGGCGTTTGCCTGCAAAGCCAAAGGATCCCGGTTTAATTCTCAGGGACCCACGTAAGCCAGATGCACAAGGGGCACATGCATCTGGAGTTCATTTGCAATGGCTAGAGGCCCTGGCCCATTCTCTCTCTCTCTCTTTCCTTTCCTGTCTTTCTCTCTCTGCCTCTTTCTGTCTCAAATAAATAAAAAAAATTTTAAATTATTTTAAAAAATGACATGTCTGGGGCTGAGGATGTGGCTCAGTGGGTAGAGTTCCCACCTAGCTTGCATGAAGCCTGAGTTCAATTCCCAGCAGGTCATACAACCTGTGTGGTAGTGCATGCCTATAATTCTAGCACTCAGAAGGCAAGACCTTGAATCAGAAATTCAAGGTCATCTTTAGGTACACAGCGAATATGAAGCTAGCCTAAGCTACATGAGGCCCTGGCTCAAAATAAATAAATAAATAAAAGCTGGGCATGGTGGTGCACGCCTTTAATCCCAGGACTCAGGAGGCAGAGGTAGGAGGATCACCGTGAGTTCAAGGCCACCCCGAGACTACATAGTGAATTCCAGGTCAGCCTGGGCTACAGAGTGAGACCCTACCTCGAAAAATAAAAAAAATAAAAAAAATTTTTTTTTTTTCAAGGAGAGAGAGAGAATGGCTACACTAGGGCTTCCAACCACTGCAAACGAACTACGGATACATGAGTCCCTTTGTTCATCTGGCTTCACATGATCACTGGGGAGTCAAACCCAAGTTGTTAGGCTTTGCAGGCAAGCACCCTAACTGCTGAGCCATCTCTCCAGCCTGTTGTTTTGTTTTTAAATTATGTGTTCTTTTTATCTATTGCAAGCAGAGAGAGAGAGAGAGAGAGAGAGAGAGAATATGAATGAATGGGCATGCCAGGGCCTCCAGCCACTCCAGATGCATGAGCCACTTTGTTCATCTGGCTTTACATGGGTACTGGGGAATTGAACTCCAGACATTAGGCTTTGCAGACAAGCACCTTAACTGCTGAGCCATCTCTCCAGCCCTAGACTATGTATTCTTAGAACTAAGCAATGTAGATCAGTGGTAGAGTACTAGCCTAGCATGTACGAGGGCCTGGATGCAAACCCTAATACAATAAAAGATTTATGAATTCCTACAGAGCTAAAGTTGTCCACGTAGCTGATGGAGTCTACTCTTTCCTGTTTTCTGGCTTTGGCACACTGAGGCGCAGTCTTCCGACACATGGGCAAAGCACGGGCTGAGGTTGCAGGTGCCTATTACCTTCCTGCTTCCCTGTTGCTGTGTGCGTTGTGTCCTCACCAGCCCTTAGAGCGCTGTGGGCTGCCCTCTACCATATAAACTGTCCAACCAGAGTGGTTTAGTTCCTATTATCTTGCCTTAATATCTTTGATTCTTTCTTCTTCTTTAATCTCTCTAAACCCATACTATAGAAGCACATGACATCCAATATTCATGACAACCTCCTTACTTTTACCTAAGCCTGCTCAGTTGTTCCTCTAATGAGTTATTTTTTTTGTGGGGTGGGAGGGGTTGCTTGTTCCTCCAAGTAAATAGGTTTTTTTTTTTTTCCCCAGACTTCTAGACATTCCTAGATGTGTTAGAACCCCAAAGGCTGGGCGTGGTGGCACATGCCTTTAATCCCAGTCATCGAGAGGCAGAGATACCATGATCACTGTGAGTTGGAGGGCAGCCTGAGACAACATAGTGAGTTCCAGGTCAGCCTGGACTAGAGTGGGACCCTACCTCGAAAGAGAGAAAGAGAGAAAGAAAGACAGACAGAGAAATATGATTTAGTGGTTAAGGCGCTTGCCTGCAAAGCCTAAAGAATGATTCCCCAGTACCCACATCAGCCAGATGCACAAGGTGGCACATTCATTTGCGGTGGCTTGAGCTCCTGTCATGCCCATTCTTTTTCTCACTGTCTCTTTCTCTTTTTTTCTCTCTCAAGTAAATAAATACATTTCAAAAAAAAAAAAAAAAAAAGGTTCATTCTGGGTGTGGTAGTGCATGCCTTTAATCCCAGCACTCAGGAGGCAGAGGTAGGAGGATCGCCATGAGTTTGAGGCCACCTTGAGACTACATAGTGAATTCCAGGCCAGCCTGGGCTAGAGAGGGATCCTACCTTGAAATAAAAAAGCAGTTTCACAATAAAGGTTGGATTCTTTCATATCCCATGGGCTCCTTCTGGCATCACCAATGTTGATAGATATGTAATCTGTTCTCTTGAGGGGAGCCTCCTTGCTGCATACCTCCCTGAATTTTGGATAGTTTAAGTTCTGCATTACCTTGGTATGTATAACAAAATCAACATTTTCAATTAATGGACAGTCTTGGAATATAAGATCTGGAGAGCTTGAATTTTCTAAATTAAGAAGCCACAAGGGAGTGGTATCATGAGAGTAGTGTGCTTACACATTGATTTTCCAGTCACACAGAGATATGTTCTATTCAGTGGATATGTGAGCCACTGAAGTGGTGCTATACATGTAGCTGCTATATGAGTCCCACCAGAAACTGAAATTATACCTTGAAATACACAGAAAAAGGGAAGAAAATGTAAAAGAGAGAAAAATATGAAAAACAAAATGCGCCAACACATAACTTCTGGATGAATTTGAGCAGGAAAGAACAGAAATGTGGGAAACAAGAAGAAGGAGCAGATGAGGACCTGACCCAGGGAGATCATTCTTTAATGCTTTGACAGTAGCAGGTGAGTCAAGAAAACTCAGGAGGGCTGAAGACATGGCTCAGTGGTTAAGAGTCTTGCCCGCAAAGCCTAACAACGTGAGTTCAATTCCCCAGTACCCACTTGAAGCCAGATGTACAAAGTGGCACATATGTATGGACTTTGTTTGCAGTGACTATAGGCCCTGGCACACCCATTCTCTCTGTCAGTATATCTCTCTCTGTACTTGCAAATAAATAAATATTTTTAAAAAATGAAAAAAGGCCAGGCACTTGGGAGGCAGAGGTCGGAGGATTTTTGTGACTTCAAGGCCACCCTGAGATTACATAACTGAATTCCAGGTCAACCAGGGCTAGAGCAAGACCCTACCTTGAAAAACCCAAAATAAAATAAATATAAAAAGAAAATTCAGGAGAAGCCAGGCATGGTGGCACACACCTTTAATCCCCGCACTTGGGAGGCAGAGGTAGAAGGATCGCTGTGAGTTCCAGGCCATGATGAGAGTGAATTCCAGGTCAGCCTGAGCTAGAGTGAGACCTTACCTTGAAAAACCAAAACAAACAAACAAACAAAAAATTTTCAAGGTGGGATTTCACTTCCTAGGCTGGCCGGAAACTCACAGCAACCCTCCTACCTTAGCTTGAAGGAGAATGGGAGAAAGCTAGCTTGTGTTAGGCAATTTAGTTAGAGATTGACGCCCAGAGAGAACCAGGAGATGCTACCAGTTTGATTCAGGTGTCCCCCATAAACTTAGGTGTTCTGAATGCTAGGTTCCCAGCTGATGGAGACTTGGGAATTAATGCCTCCTGGAGGCAGTGCACTGTTGGGTGCAGGCTTATGGGTGTTATAGCCAGCTTCCCCTTGCCAGTGTTTGGCATGCTCTCCTGTTGTTGTTGTCCACCTGATGTTGGCCAGGAGGTGATATCCACCCTCTGCTCATGCCATCGTTTTCCCGTGCCATCATGGAGCTCCCCCTCAAGTCTGTAAGCCAAAATAAACCCTTTTCTCCCACAAGCTGCTCTTGGTCAGGTGTTTTCTGCCAGCAATGCAAACCTGACAGCAACACCACCTTACATGCCATCTCCCCCTGACACAAGAAGTGAACTCTTGGCAGAAATGGAACTTGTGTCTGATGTAGACTGATCCACAGCGCCTCCTGCTACCCACAGTCTAGGGCGCTACCTAGATGGGCACCCTCCAAACCTACCAACCAAACAGGTCTTTCCCCTGCCTATAAAGGCTGCTATCTTAACTCCACCCCACTGCTCCTAGCTCCCCTCAGCTCTGCTCTGCTTTTCTGGCTCTGCTTGGCCTGCCTGGCTCTTCTGTGAGCCTGGCTGGGTGGGCTGGGGGTGGGAGAACACAATATTGTTTCTTGGTTTGGATGGTTTTTCTGCTTGGCTCTGCTTTAGTTTGGGGCAACTTCTCTCCTTAAGCACATACATGACTTTCCTGTGGTCTCTGATCTACCACATGGATGCCTTTTTGAACACTAGGCCTGCTACCTGGGTAGTTTCCTTAAACTTGGGATAACCATGAGTGTAACTCTCTTTATTACTCATTTCTCCTCTGAGTTTATTGGTTTCTGTTTTGATATTTTCCCTCTTATTTTACCCTGAAAGCCTCAGTTTAACTCCTCTCCATGTGCTTGCAGCTCTACCTCAATCTTTCCTTGAAAGCTTTATTTTAACTCCCCTCCACATGCTTGTGGCTCTACTCCAGTTTTTTTTTCCCTAAAACTTCAATTTCTCTTAAACGAACCTTATAAATTATGCAGTGTTTCCACATAAGAATGTGTTTCCTAAATGCCACAATTTGTGATTTCTCCCTAAATAAACTTAATAATTCGTAATTTACCCTTCTTAAGTCCATCTTTATCAATTCTCTGTTAAAGATAGGGCAGAACCCAACCTTGGGGTTCATACATTGGGGGACCCCTTCTGAACCCCCAAATCCTACATCAGGCCTTCCCAGTGCTGGGATCAAAGGCATGTGCCACACTGCCTGGCCTTCATTTCCTTTTCTGGAAAGTGCCTCTACTAACCTCAAAGTGGTTGTTTTTTTTTTTTTTTTTTTTTTTTTTTTCCGAGGTACAGTCTCACTCTAGCCCAAGCTGACCTGGAACTCTGTAGATCCAGGCTGGCCTTGAACTCACAGGGATTTTCCTACCTTTGTCCCTGAATGCTGGGATTAAAGGCGTGTACCACTACACCCTAGCAGAGAAAATATATTTTTTAAATATTTTACTTACTTGAGAAAGTGAATGCATATGGGCACATAAGGGCCTCCTGCCACTGCAAACAAATTCCAAATGTATGCCCACTTTTTCCATCTGACTTTACATGGGTACTGGAAATTGAACCCAGGCCATCAGGCTTTGCAGGCAAGTGCCTTTAATCACTGAACTATTTCACCAGCCCAAGAAAAAATATATATGTATATACATTTAAGAGAGAGAAAGAGGCAGAGAAGGGGAGAGAAAGGGCATGCCAGGGCCTCCAGCCACTGCAAATGAACTCCAGATTCATGCATCACTTTGTGCATCTGGTTTATGTGGGTCCTGGGGAATTGAACGTGGGTCCTTTGGCTTTGCAGGCAAGTGCTTTACCCACTAAGCCATCTCTTCATCCCCAAGAAAATATTTTTTGTTTGTTTGTTTGTTTTTCGAGGTAAGGTCTCACTGTAGCCCAGGCTGACCTGAAATTCACTATGTACTCTCAGGGTGCCCTCAAACTCACGGTGATCCTCCTACCTCTGCCTCCTGAGTGCTGGGATTAAAGGCATGCTCCACCACACCCAGCTAAGAAAATATTTTTTAAGGAGCTACATCTTCAGGTTAGTGATCTGATTTGGGATGTGAGTCATTTGCATGGTATAGTAAGTATACACAGAACACTCAAGAAACAGTGTTAGTGGCATTTCTATTCAAGAAAGGTTTGATTCCTGTTACACTATGGATTCTTGACTAGAGGCTTGCATATCTACCAGTATAGCATGCCCAAAACATGGTGACAGAAAATAAGTCTAAAATGCAGGGGGAGGGGGATGAAAGGGGAAGGTAATGGTGTAGAAATTAATAGGAAAGGATAAAAGAAAGCAAGAATAAGATAGGAAATAAAAAAGCAATGCTTAAAAAAACAAAAACAAAAACAAACAAACAAACAAACAAAAAAAAAAAACAGGCATGGGCCAAAGAGATGGCTTAGCCGTTAAGGGACTTGTCTGCAAAGCCAAAGGATGCAGGTTTGTTTCCCTAGGACCCATATAAGCCAGATGCACAAGGTGGTACATGTGTCTGGAGTTCATTTGCAGCTGCTCTCTATCTGCCTCTTTCTCTCTCTCAGATAAAAATAAATAAAAATTAAAAAAAAAACAGACATGGTGGTGTATGCCTTTAATCCCACACTTGGGAAGAAGAGGTAGGAGGAGCACTGTGAGTTCGAGGCCACCCTGAGACTCCATAGTGAATTCCAGGTCAGCCTGGGCTAGAGTGAGACCCTACCTCAAAAAAAAAAAGCAATGCTGAGCAAAGGATATATGATCATTGGATACAATCATAAACAAACCAATAAAAACATGATTTGCATATAGTTAAGGGTGGAAATTGGTGAACTGAATTGAGTTTTATATAAAAACTATAAGGCAGCCAAGCATAGTGGTACATGCTGTAATCTCAGCATTCAGGAGGCTGAAGCAAGAGGAACATGAGTTGGAGAATAGCATGGCTATATGGAGAGTTCAAGGCCAACCTGAGCTGTAAAGCTAGATTCAGCCTCAATAAACCCAGGGGCTGGAGGTACAGCTCAGTGGCAGAGAGCTTGCCTAGGAAGCAAGATGCTTTCAAGTGGTGGTGACATAAGAAACCTCATTCACTTTTCTTGAAAAATAAGTCACAGGAGATCACCCTTTATAAAATAAATTATTATTATTTAAATATTTTTATTTGTTTATTTGAGAGAGGGAAAGAGGGAGGGAGGGAGAGAATGGGTGCACCAGGGCTTCTAACCACTGTAAACAAACCGCAGATGCATGTGCCCCCTTGTGCATCTGGCTAACGTGGGTTCTAGGGAATCCAACCAAGGATTTTTGGTTTTGCAGCCAAGCGCCTTAACCAAGCCATCTCGCCGGCCCCCAAAATAAATTATTTTTCATGTACAAAATGAGAATTTGCTGTTTGAAGTATTCCTATGTAAAGGAGAATTTGTATCTTTAAGTGAACTATCATTTCCATTTGTTAAATAGATGAACTGGTTAATTACACAATTTAACATATTTGTAGATCTGTATTGTCATCTAGTAGTGAAGCAATTTAGGGTGACTGGGTCCCCCAAATGTTAAAGTGAGGAATGTCCTTGAGCCTGTCCTTGTAGTCTTCACTTTGCTAGAGGTCAGAGAAGGATCTCTTGTTACCTACAGGAGTTCTGTAGATCTGTTTTTATTTAAACTCAACCTGAGTTCCACTTTCCTAGAAATAAGATTCCTGGAAGGATTAAACCTGAACCTGGCAGTTTTGGCAGATTTTCTCATAACCCAAAACTTGGCCCCAGGGCTGGCAAGCTCAGCTCCCATTCAAAATTTATAAATGATCCCAACTTGGGTCTCTAGGTGGACTTTACCCTGCTTCTGCCTTCTCATGGGCTGGGGCTCTCTTTATTCTATCTTTTTCCCTTCTCTTAAACTCTGGGCTTTTCCATTTCTGGGAAGCTCAATCATCCCTCGTGGGCATGAGCTCTGTATTCCTTCCTTTTCTTAAATTCTATCTATAATCTAATAAAACCTGTGTGGTGGTTTGATTCAGGTGTCCCCCATAAACTTAGGTGTTCTAAATGCTAGGTTCCCAGCTAATGGAGATTTGGGAATTAACGCCTCCTGGAGGCAGTGTATTGTTGTGGGTGGGCTTATGGGTGTTATAGCCAGCGTCCCCTGTGTTTGGCACACTCTCCTGGGCCTCCAGCTGCTGCAAATGAACTCGAGATGTATGCCACTGTGTAGCTGGCGTTATGTAGGTAATCAAACCCAGGTTGTTAGACTTTGCATTCAAACACTTTAATCACTGAACCATCTCTCCAGCCTTCCTTCGCTATTTCTTAATCTTCTCTCCTCTCTCTTTAAAATTTTTAAATTTATTTTATTTGATGGAGAGAGAGATAAAGGAAAGAAGGAAAGAAGGAAGAAGAAAGAAGAAAGGAAGAAAGGAAGAGGGGGAATGGGTGGGCCAGGGCCTTCAGCCTTTGCAAACAAACTCCAGATGCATATGCCACCTTGTGCATCTGGCTTACGTGAGTCCTGAGGAATCGAACCTGGGTCCTTTGGCTTTGTAGGCAAGTGCCTTAACTGCTAAGCCACCTCTCCAGCCCAACCTTCTCTCTTTTATTTTATTGGTTTTTGAGGGTCTTGTGGGTCCCTTGATCCTTGGGGCTGCAGTTCCCTGAAGGCGTCCAGGTAACCGTGGAGAGCATGATCTTGAGGGGCCATGAGAGAGACAGGAAATACACCTGGGAGACAACTTCAGTTTATTCAATAGGGAAATGGGTTTATAAGCACTTGAGAGAGAGAGAGAGCAGGAAGAGGGTCCTAAAGGGATTGGTGGATTCAGTGGTTGCTTGCCTAGGAACCATTCATTCCAGTACATAGGAAGCAAGTCAGGTGATCTACATAGTGGCTGGAAGAGGGCCGAAGGGGGATGGGCTGTGTCAAGGCTGCTTGCTGATACCATATAAGGAGTTTCCTAGGCAACTGGCCAAAGGTCACAGGGCTATGAGCTAAGCCTAAATCCAGGTGTGCTGGGTTTGGAGAGGGATTGGCCTCCTATTGGGGGAGGTTCTTAGCCATGCCTGGCAGCTCAGGGCCCATCTCCTGAAGGCTCCAGCCTGTGCCTGGCAGTGCCCTACAGTGTCTCACTCTAGCACAGACTGACCTGGAATTCACTTTGTAGTCTCAGGACTCAAAAGGACTCCCAAAGAGGGAACAAGGTGATGCCATTCTGCCCTTCCTGGCAAACTGGAACTTGGGTCTGATCCTGTCTCTCAAACACATAGTGATCCTCCTGCCTCTGCCCCCCAAGTGTTGGGATTAAAGGCGTGTGCCACCACAGCCTGGTATCTTCTCTGATTTTCACATGGAAGGGATCTTTTGGTTCTTTTTAAAAAAACTACTTTATTTGCTCATGTGTTTATTTATTTATTTATTGGAGAAAGAGAGGCCGAGAGAGAAAGAAAAAATGGGCCCGCCAGGGCCTCTTGCCACTGAAATGCACTCCAGGTGCCTGAGCCACCTTGTGCATCTGGCTTATGTTGGTCTTGGGCAATCGAACCTGGATCCTTTGGCTTTGCAGGCAAGCGACTTTGCTAAGCCATCTCTCCAGCCCAATCTTTTGGTTCTTATGCCTTACCATCCACATGTGGATGTATGTGACCCCTCCAGAACCCTTTTACCGCCAGAGGTGTCTCTGTGATGGGGATTCTCTTCATCTCCCCTCTCCGTTTATAGCCAGGCAAGGAGCAGAATTCTCCTCTGGCTTGAGTCTTTCAGTTAGCCTTCTCCCTGGATCTTAATTCTCTATAATTATTGTAAAATAAACCTTCCAATTCATAATTTCTCCCTAAATAAATTTAATAATTCATAATTTACTCTTCTTTGAGTCTGTTTTATCAATTCTTTGCTAAAATAGGATAAGTACCCAAAAGTTGTGGTTCACAGACCTGGGGGACTCCCCAAACCTCCAAATCCTGCAGAGTATCCAATAATAGCTACCATTTACTAAGTACTTTCTGGGATCTAGGTTCTGTGTTACCTGCTCAATTTTTTCAATTTCTTTTTAATTTACCCCATATCTCTGTGAAGTATGTCTTATGATCTTCTCCACTGGTTGATGAGAAATCCAAGACCAAAAGAGCTCAACATTGGTTACATGACACAAGCCATTAGTGAGTGGCAGATTAAAGACTTCAATTCATGTTGCGAACACTGTATTGTTCTGTCTCTTACTCAATAATTAGAATATACAGACTAGGGCTGGAGAGATTGCTGAGTGGTTAAGGCACTTGCCTGCAAAGCCAAAGGACTCAGGTATAATTCCCCAGGACCCATGTAAGCCAGATGCACCCATCCCTCCAGCCCCAGTATGAAATATTTAAATCCTACAGATTTATATCAGAAAAAAATACATATTATGGCTGGAGAGATGGCTTAGTGGTTAAGACCCTTATCTGCAAAGCCCAAGAACCCAGGTTCAATTCTCCAGGTCCCAGGTAAGCCAGATACACATAGTGGCACATGCGTCTGGAGTTCATTTGCAGAGATTAGAGGCTCTGGTGTGCTCATTCTCACTCTCTCTCCATCTCTAATAAATAAAGAAAAAATTATATATTAGATTTGATTTAAAAAATTATGCTTAGCCAGGCGTGGTGGTGCATGCCTTTAATCCCAGCACTTGGGAGGCAGAGGTAGGAGGATCACCATGAGTTCAAGGTCACCCTGAGACTACATAGTGAATTCCAGGTCAGCCTGAGCTAGAGACAGACCCTACCTCAAAAAACCAAAAAACCAAAAAACAAAAAAAAAAAAAAAAAAAAAAAATGCTTGTGGGCTGAAGAGATTTCTCAGTGGTTAAAGGTGCTCACTTGCAAATCCTGATGACTTGTGTTCAAATCTCCAGTACCCACATAAAGCCAGATGCATCTAGAGTTCATTTGTAGTGGCAAGAGGTCTTGACATGCCCATTCACTCCCTCCCTCTACCTTCCCCCCTCTCTGCTTGCTAATAAATTATATATATATATATATATATATATACATATATATATATATATATATTTTTCAGGTAGGGTCTCACTCTAGCCCAGGCTGACCTGGAATTTACTATGTAGTCTCAGTGTGGCATCAAAGTCATGGCGGTCCTCCTACCTCTGCCTTTCCAGTGCTAGGATTAAAGGCATGTGCCACTACATGCAACCTCATATTAAAAAAATATTTTATTTCCAGGTGTGGCGGCACATGCCTTTAATTCCAACACTTGGGTGTCTGAAGTAGGAGGATTGCTGTGAGTTTGAGCCCACTGTGAAACTACAGAATGAATTCTAGGTCAGCCTGGGCTACCGCAAGAACCTACCTCAAAATCAAACGCCACCAACAAAACAAAACAAAACAAAACAAAAAAAAGAAAAAAAAAAAAAAACAATGCTTGGGAAGCTAAGGTAGGAGGATTGCTGTGAATTTGAGTCCAGTCTGGACTACAGAGTGCATTCCAGGTCAGCCTAAACTAGAGTGAGACCCTACCTCAAAAAGATATCATGCTTGCACAATTCTTTTGTTTGTTTGTTTGTTTTTGTTTTTTTGTTTTTTGAGGTCAGCTCAGGCTGACCTGGAATTAACTATGTACTCTCTGGGTGGCCTCGAACTCATGGTGATCCTCCTACGTCTGCCTCCCGAGTGCTGGGATTAAAGGCGTGCACCACCACACCCGGCACTTGTACAATTTTTTTTTTTTTTTCAGTTTTAAGCCTTCCTTTTTTTTTTTTTCTTAATTTTTATTAACATTTTCCATGATTACAAAAAATATCCCATGGTGCTACCCTCCCTCCCCCCACTTTCCCCTTTGAAATTCCATTCTCCATCATATCTCCTCCCCATCTCAATCAGTCTCTCTTTCATTTTGATGTCATGATCTTTTCCTCCTCTTATGATGGTCTTGTATGGGTAGTGTCAGGCACTATGAGGTCATGGATATCCAGGCCATTTTATGTCTGGAGGGAGGACGTTGTAAGGAGTCCTACCCTTCCTTTGGCTCTTACATTCTTTCCACCACCTCTTCCACATTAGACCCTGAGCCTTGGAAGGTGTGATCGAGATGTTACTCAGTACTCCAGTCACATCTTTCCAGCACTATGATACCTTCTGAGTCATCCCAAGGTCACTGCCATCTGAAAAGAGAAGATTCTCTACCCAAAGTGAGAGTAGCGTTAATATAAGGGTATAAATATTAAGAGAAGTGCTTACTGGGCAGTTTGATAAGCATAGTATATACATTTTTCCAGACATCAGCAGATGTTACACTCCTAGGGCTCATGACTACCCCTGTTGTAAGTTTTCAGTATCAGGGATGTATTCCCTTCCATGGAGTGGGCCTCCAGTCCAATTGGAGGGCAGTCGGTTTCCACCATGACAGACATGCCACTATTGCACCCGTTGGTTCATTTGGCCTGACTGGCTTGCAGTGTCGACTGTTGAGTGTCTTCACTGGTGATAACTCTCTCCCATTGAACTACATGTAGAATGGCTTCTTCCAGCTTTCCCTCAGCTGGTCTACATGGAGGAGGTTATCAGCTCAGTCCCAGCAGAATTTCTCAGTGGCCTTGCCACCCAGGTATGTGGAGTCTTCAGCAATAGGGTCTTACCATCTATTCCTGCTGGGAAACCAAGGGCCTCGGCAATGGCCTATAATGTTTTGGGGGCATCAGGGACCTCCATGGCCAACAACTCACTGGAGGTATCCCATCCCTGGCACTGAAAATTTTCTAACAACAATCTATGGCTCCTGAGTGTTCCATTGTCCAAAACCAGAGGATTCCATATGATTTATTTGCATCCTCTTAGATTTTGATTATCCCTCCCTCCACCTTTCCTTTACTCAATCTCTTTCCATGACCTCACTTTGGGCCTTTTCACCCCCATTAATCTATTCCTCTACTTACATATATATAATATCAACCTATTAAGTACCCTCCTCCCTTCCTTTCTCTTCCCTTTATATCTCCTTTTTAACTCACTGGCCTCTGATACTGAGTTTTTTTCCTTCTCACACAGAAGTCCAATTATCTGTAGCTAGGATCCACATATGAGGGAAAACATGTGGCACTTGGCTTTCTGGGCTTGGGTTACCTCACTTAGTATAATCCTTTCCAGATCCATCCATTTTCCTGCAAATTTCATAACATCATTTTTCTTTACCGCTGAGTAGAACTCCATTGTATAAATGTGCCACATCTTCATTATCCACTCATCAGTTGAGGGACATCTAGGCTGGTTCCATTTCCCAGCTATTATGAATTGAGCGGCAATAAACATGGTTGAGCATGTATTTCTAAGGAAATGGGATAAGTCCTTAGGATGTATGCCTAGGAGTGCTATAGCTGGGTCATATGGTAGATCAATTTTTAGCTGTCTTAGGAACCTCCACACTGATTTCCACAATGGCTGGACCAGATTGCATTCCCACCAACAGTGTAGAAGGGTTCCTCTTTTTCCACCTCCTCACCAGCATTTATGATCATTTGTTTTCATGATGGTAGCCAATCTGACAGGAGTGAGATGGAATCTCAATGTAGTTTTAATCTGCATGTCCCTGATGATTAGGGATGTAGAACATTTTTTTAGATGCTTATGCACCATCCGTATTTCTTCTTTTGAGAACTCTCTATTTAGCTCCATAGCCCATTTTTTAATTGCCTTGTTTGATTTCTTATGATTTAGCTTTTTGAGTTCTTTGTATATCCTAGATATTAATCCTCTATCTATATAGCTGGCAAAGATTTTTTCCCATTCTGTAGGTTGCCTCTTTGCTTTATTCACAGTGTCCTTTGCAGTACAAAATTTTTGTAATTTCATGAGGTCCAAGTGGTTAATCTGTGGTTTCATTACCTGGGCAATTGAGGTTATATTCAGAAAGTCTTTGTCAAGACCAATATGTTGAAGGGTTTCCCCCTACTTTTTCCTTTAGCAAGGTCAGAGTTTCAGGTCGACGTTAAGGTCTTTAGTCCATTTGGACTTAATTCTTGTGCATGGAGAGAGAGAAAAATCTATTTTCATCCTTCCACAGATACATATCCAGTTTTCCCAGCACCATTTGCTCAAGAGGCTATCTTTTCTCCAATGAGTATTTTTGGCATTTTTATCGAATATCAGGTGTCTATAGCTACCTGGACTTATATCTGGGTCCTCTATTCTGTTCCATTGATATACATATCTGCTTTTGTGCCAGTACCATGCTGTTTTTGTTACTATGGCTCTGTAGTATAGGTTAAAATCAGGTATGGTATACCACCCGCCTCATTTTTGTTACTCAGTATTATTTTAGGTATTCGAGGTTTTTTGTGATTCCAAATGAAGTTTTGGATTGTTTTTTCTATTTCCATGAAGAATGCCTTTCGAATTTTGATGGGGATTGCATTAAATGTGTAGATTGCTTTCGGTAAGATTGCCATTTTCCCAATATTGATTCTTCCAATCCAGGAACAAGGGATGTTTTTCCATTTCCTAGTGTCTTCTGCAATTTCTTGCTTGAGTGTTTTACAGTTTTCATTGTAGAGATTCTTTACTTCCTTGGTTAGGTTTATTCCAAGGTACTTTATTTTATTTGATGCAATTGTGAATGGGAGTGATTCTCTGATTTCATCCTCTCTGTGTTTGTTGTTAGCATATAGGAATGCTACTGATTTCTGTGTATTTATTTTGTATCCTGCTACATGGCTGTAGGTGTTTATCAGCTCTAACAGTTTACTGGTAGAGTCCTTAGGGTCTTTTATATATAGAATCATGTCATCTGAAAATAATGATAACTTGATCTCTTCCTTTCCAATTTGTATCCCTTTTATGTGTGTCTCTTGCCTTATTGCTATGGCTAAGACTTCCAGTACTATATTAAATAAAAGTGGGGACAGTGGACACCCTTGTCTTGTTCCTGATTTTAGTGGAAAAGCTTCCAGTTTTCCCCGTTTAGTAATATGTTGGCTGTAGGTTTGTCATAAATAGCCTTTATTATATTGTGATATGTTCCTTCTATTCCCAGTCTCTGTAGGACTTTTAGTATGAAGGGATGTTGGATTTTGTCAAATGCTTTTTCTGCATCTAATGAGATGATCATGTGGTTTTTGTCCTTCAGTCCATTTATATAATGTATTACATTTATCCATTTGCATATGTTGAACCATCCCTGCATCTGTGGGATAAAGCCTACTTGGTCAGGGTGAATGATCTTTCTGATATATTCTTGCATTCTGTTGCCAATATTTTGTTGAGGATTTTTCCATCTATGTTCATGAGGAAGATTTGTCTGTAATTTTCTTTTTTTGTTCGATCTTTGCCTGGTTTTGGTATCAGGGTGATGCTGGCTTCATAGAAGGAATTTGGTAGGATTCCTTCTCTTTCTATTTTATGGAAAAGCTTAAGAAGCAATGGTGTTAGTTCTTCCCTGAAGGTTTTGTAAAATTCAGCAGTGAATCCATCTGGGTCTGGACTTTTTTTAGTTGGGAGATTTTTGATAACTGCTTGGATCTCCATACTTGTTATAGGTCTATTTAAGTGATTAATCTCATCTTGATATAATTTAGGTAGGTCATATAAATCAAGGAAATCATCCATTTCTTTCATATTTTCATACTTAATGGAGTATATGCTTTTATAGTATGTCCCTATGATTTTTTGAATTTCTCTGGTATCTGTTGTGATGTTACCTTTTTCATCTCTAATTTTATTAATTTGTGTCCCTTCTCTCTTTCTTTTGGTCAGATTTGCTAAGGGTTTATAAATCTTGTTTATCCTTTCAAAGAACCAACTCTTTGTTTCACTGATTCTTTGGATTGCTTTTTTGGTTTCTATTTCATTAATTTCTGCCCTAATCTTTATTATTTCTTCCTGTCTACTGATTTTTGGTTTGCCTTGTTCTTCTTTTTCCAAGGCTTTAAGGTGAAGCATTAGGTCATTTACTTGTAACCTTTCTAATTTCTTAATATAGGCACTTAAAGCTATAGATTTACCTCTTAGGACTGCCTTCATTGTGTCCTGGAGATTTTGGTATGTTGTGTTCTCATTATCGTTTGACTCTATGAATTTTTTGATTTCCTTCTTGATTTCTTCATTGATCCATTCATCATTTAGTAGTGTGTTGTTTAATATCCATGATTTTGTGTATGCTCTATAGCCTTTCTTGCTATTGATTTGTAGTTTGATTCCATTGTGGTCAGATAGAATGCAAGGAATTATTTCAATTTTCCTGTATTTGTTAAGATTTGCTTTGTGTCCTAATATATGGTCTATTTTAGAGAATGTTCCATGTGCTGCTGAAAAGAATGTATATTCTGTAGCATTTGGATGAAATGTCCTGTAGATAACTGTTAGGTCCATTTCTTCTATGATCTCATTTAGTCCAGATGCCTCTCTGTTTATTTTTTCCTGGGAGGACCTGTCAATTGATGAGAGTGGTGTGTTGAAGTCACCCACTACCACTGTGTTTGGTGTTATCTGTGACCTTAGTTCTAATAGCATTTGTTTGATGAATTTGGGAGCCCCCATGTTAGGTACATATATGTTTAGGATTGTAATATCCTCCTGTTGGAGGGTGCCCTTATTCAATATAAAGTGACCTTCCTTATCTTTCTTTACTAATGTTGGACTGAAGTCTACCTTGTCAGATATTAGGATAGCAACCCCTGCTTGTTTTCTAGGCCCATTTGCTTGAAACACCATTTTCCAACCTTTCACCCTAAGATAATGTCCATCCTTTGTAGAAAGGTGGGTTTCTTGGAGGCAACAAATTGAAGGATCCTGATTCTTAACCCAGTCTATGAACCTATGCCTTTTGGTTGGAGCATTGAGGCCGTTGATATTAAGAGATAATATTGAAAGGTTTGTATTCATTTCTGCCATTTTTTTGTAGTTCTTCTGGTTTTACCTTTGCTCTCTTTTGTTAATTAGTATTTAAGTATTGTTTGTTTTTTCCAGGTTCCTCCTATGTGTGCTTTTCTTTTTCTTCAGCATGGAGGATTCTTTCAAGTATTTTCTGTAGAGCTGGTTTTGTCTTCAAATACTCCTTTAGCTTGCTTTTGTCATGGAATGTCCTTATTTCTCCGTCTATTTGAATGGATAGTTTTGCAGGATAAAGTAACTTTGGTTGTCAGTTGTTATCTTTCAGGACTTGGAATACATCACCCCATGCCGTTCTGGCTTTTATAGTTTGTGTTGAGTAATCTGCTGTAATCCTGATAGGCTTGCCTTTGTAGGTAACTTGATTTTTCTCTCTGACTGCTTTCAATATTTTTTCTTTGGTTTGTATGTTTGGTAGTTTGATTATAATATGGCGAGGAGAGGTTCTTTCCAGGTATTGTCTGGCTGGTGTTCTAAAGGATTCCTGTATCTGCATTGGTACCTCTTTCCCAATTTGGGGGAAGTTTTCTTCTATGATTTTGTTGAAGATGCCTACTATGCCTTTGGAGTGAAATTCTTCTCCTCCTATATACCCTGAATTCTTATGTTTGATCTTTTCATAGTGTTCCGAATATCCTGAAATTCCCACTCATACTTTTCTATTAGTTTGTCTTTCTTTTTGTTGGACTGTATTAGATCTGCCACCTGGTCTTCTAGCTTAGATATTCTGTCCTTTCCTTCATCCATTCTACTGGTGAGATTTTCTACAGAGTTTTATATTTCATGAACTGTGTTTTTTATTGCTAGTAATTCTGACTGGTTTTTCTTTATTATTTCTAAATCCTTATTTATGTCTAGTATTGACCTCTTTATTTCATTAAATTGGTGTCCTGTGTTTTCTTTGATTCCTTTGATTTCCTTTTTGATTCCTTTGATTTCTTCTTTGACTTCTTTGAACATATTCATAATCATTCTTTTGAAATCTTTCTCTTGCATATCCTCTAACTCGTTGTCACTGGAGGTCATATCTGATGCATTAATACTTTTTGGTGGATTTATATTGTCTTCATTTTTGGTGTTTCTTGTGTCATAATGTATATATTTTTGCATCCTGGATTATTTAATGATTGGACTTTCTAGTTATCTGGGTTTTATTAGATGTATCAGTCAATCTGATGTTATATAACTTCAGGGTAGGAGCTTAAGGCGTTAGGTGTGGCTCTCAAGACTCTCAGAGTATCTACAAAAGTGACCCTACGTGTTGGGTTTGCCTGCTATGAGGGTATTCTAGTAGGCTGAGTGGAACCAAATACAGATAGATTCTGAAATTCAATTAAACAATATACACTTTCAATGAGAAACAGCTCAGAATATTTATCCAAGAGTAGGTATTATGACAACCAGATCCTCTAACTGTCCTTTAGGATGTGTGGTGACCCACCCAAAGCCTAAATCCTGACCCCAAGGAGGTTAAGAGGTCTAATCTGTTGAGGGTTCCAAGTCAGTTTGTGACCAGATGAGACCCTTCCCTGGTGTAATCCCAGTACCTCTGCTCCTGCCTGGGTCCCGCTGTGGGTTCAAGTTGGTGTGTCTGGGTCCCTGGACCACTGCTCTGTTCGCTGGAGCCGGGCACTGGCGGTGGGGGAGGGGAGGCTGCCAATGCTGCTCCAGTTCGCCCGCTGTTCCACGTGTTCTTCTACCTTGTGATCTGCTCCTCCGTTGTTCACTGCCATTCTCCCTTCACGTTTCTTGAGTTTGCGGAGAGCTCTGGTGTGAGTGGAAAATCCCCTCATCTGGCTTTTCCTGTGGCTCAAGCCGCGCCTGGCGACTTTCTGGCCACCACCGCCGCCGCCGCCGCCGCCTCGGGCCGCAGAACTGCTGGAGATGCTCCTGCTGGTCTGTGTGGGCTCTGGATGCTCTGGATCTCTCCTACTTCTCCACTGCTGTTTCAATTTACTATTCACCTCACTTTTTAGTAAAACTGTGTATTTTGCTGCAGTTTTTTTTTTTTTTTTGGCTCCCCCCCCCCCCCCAGGCTGCTTTGGTGTGGTACCTATGCTGCCATCTTAATTGGAAGTCTACAATTCTTTAATGGACATGGTAGAGGATATGCCTATTGTGGACTCTCCTTCTTTGAAAGAGAGAAGAAATACAGCAGCTATGGGATTGAGTCATAGAAGAAAAGATTAGAAATTCACTTTTTAAAAAAGGATTTACAGGCTGGGAAGATGTCTTAGCAGTTAAGGTGTTTGCCTGCAAAGCCTAAGGACCTGGGTTTGATTCTCCAGATCCCAAGTTAGCCAGATGCACAAGGTGGCACATGTGTCTGGAGTTTGTTTACAGTAGGTAGAGGCCCTGGCATGCCCATTCTCTCTGTGTGTCTTTCTCTCTCTCTATCTTTCACTCGCCCTCCTTCTCTCTTTCTCTAATAAATAACTAAAAATTAAAAAACTTTAATTTTAGACAAAAGTGTTTAACAGTAGATTGAAAAGAACATCAGTGAGAACGGACAGTTGTTAATGGGTGGAAGGTTGAAGAATATCTGCTTGGGATTTCAAGGGGATGGGTAAAATGAGACCCATCCTGTATGGGAAGGAAATATGTTGGGAAAATAAGACTAAACTCCTCTTTGAGCCAGGGACTTTATTTAGAGTAGGGGGTAGAGCTGGCCTGATAGAACTAAAATAAGATAAAGAAATTATGTATTAATTATCTTTCAAAAATATTATTTATTTATTTATTTGAGAGAGACAGAGAGAAAATCGGTGCACCAGGGCCTCTAGCCACTGCAAAAAAAACTCCAGGTGCATGCTCCACCTTGTGCAGATGGCTTATGTGGGAATCAAACCTGGCTCCTTAGGCTTTGCAGGCAAGTGTATTAACCACTAAGCCATCTCTCCAGCCCTATTATGTTTTGATAAGTCATTAGATAAGCTTAAGAACTGGACCATGTACCTATCATTTATTTCAGATAGCATATAAGCTAAGATTCCCATACACTATAGTAAGCTAGTTTTACATGTTTCCTCATTGCCTATATAAATTGAAATAAAAAAAATTAATGTAGCATGGGCTCTATAGAAAAGAGTAGATCTGAATCTCCAGGACATAGACAATGTTGGGTTTTCTGTTTGTTTGTTTGTTTTTTGTTTGAGACAGTGAGAGAGAGAGAGAGAGAGAGAGAGAGAGAGAGAGAGAGAGAGAGAGAATGGGAGTGCCAGGACCTCCAGCCACTGCAAACAAACTCCAGATGCATGTGCTACCCTTGTACATCTGGCTTACATGGGTCCTAGAGAATCAAACCTGGTTCCTCTCACTTTGCAGGCAAGCACCTTAGCCACCAAGCCATTCCTTCAGCCCTAGACAATGTTTTTAATGCTTCCTTTTGGTAAAGTTTAAAATCTTACCTTCCCAAGACTCTGAAACTATCAACTATCACTTCAGGGAAATGCTTTCTAATAAATCAATTTAAATGGTCATCATACTCAATTTTAAATTTTTTTTAATTTTCATTTATTTGAGGGACACACAGAGAGAGAGGCAGATAGAGAGAGAGAATGGGTATGCCAGGGCCTCCAGCCACTGCAACTGAACTCCAGACACATGTGCCACCTTGTGCATTTGGCTTATGTGGGTCCTAGGGAATTGAACCTGGGTCCTTTGGCTTAGCAGGGAAGCACCTCAACTGCTAAGCCATCTATCCAGCCCCTTATTTTTATTTTTTTGGGGGGAGGTTTCAAGGTAGAGTCTCACTCTGGCCCAGGCTGACCTGGAATTCACTATGTACTCTCAGGGTGACCTCAAACTCACGGTGATCCTCCTACCTCTGCATCCCAAGTGCTGGGATTAAAGGCATGTGTCACCACATCTGGCCCTTCTTCTGATTTTTGTTTTTGTTTTTGGTATGTTGAGGTAGGGTCTTGTTGTATCCCAGGCTGACCTGGAATTCACTATGTAGTCTCAGGGTAGCCTCAAATATGGTGATCCTCCTATGTCTGCCTCCTGAGGTCTGGGAATAAAGGCATGTGTCACTATGCCTGCCTGTTTCTGTTTTTTAAGATTTTTTGTTTTTGTTTTTGTTTTTTTCAAGGTAGGGTCTCACTCTATCTCAGGCTGACCTGGAATTCAGTAGGTAATCTTGGGCTGGCCTTGAACTCAAGGAGATCCTCAATCCTCCTACCTCTGTCTCCAGAGTGCTGGAATTAAAGGCATGCACTACCACACGTGGCTTTTTAAGATTTTGTTGTTGTTGTTTGCTTGCTTGGTTTCTTTTTTCCCCCAAATTTTTATTAACAAATTCCATGATTATAAAAAAATGCCCCATGATAATACCCTCCCTGACCCACTTTCCCCTGTGAAACTCCATTCTCCATCATATCCCCTCCCCATCTCAATCAGGTTCTCTTTTACTTTTGATGTCATGATCTTTTCCTCCTCTTATGATGGTCTTGTGCAGGTAGTGTAAGGCACTGTGAGGCCATGGATATCCAGGCCATTTTATGTCTGGAGGGAGCGCGTTGTATGGAGTCCTATGCTTCCTTTGGCTCTTACATTCTTTCTGCCACCTCTTCCACATTAGACCCTGAGCCTTGGAAGGTGTGATAGAGATATTGCAGTACTGAGCACTGCGGTCATTTCTTTCCATCACCATGATACCTTCTGAGCCATCCCAAGGTCACTGCCATCTGAATAGAGAAGATTCTCAACCAAAAGTGAGAGTAGCATTAATATAAGAGTATGAACATTAACAGAAGTGCTTACTGGGCAGTTTGATAAGCATAGTATATACATTTAGCGAGACAACAGCAGACGTTACACCCCTAGGGCTCATGACTATCCCTGTTTTAAGTTTTCAGTATCAGGGATGTATTCCCCCCATGGAGCGGGGCTCCAGTCCAATTAGAGGGTAGTTGGTTTCTACCATGATAGACATGCCACTATTGCACCTGTTGGCTCATTTGGCCTGGCTGGCCAAATATAAGGCTCTTGTGTCCACTGCTGAGTATCTTCACTGGTGATTTCTCTTTCCCCAGTGAACTGCATGCAGAATGGCTTCTTTCAGCTTTCTGTCAGCTGGTCTACATGGAGGAGGTTATCAGCTCAGTTCCAGCAGGATTTCTTAGTGGCCTTGCAGCCCAAGTATGTGGAGTCTTCAGCAACAGAGTTTTACCATCTATTTGTGGTGGGAAACCAAGGGCCTTGGCAATGGCCTATAATGTTTTGGGGGCATCAGGGAACTCCCTGGCCAACAACTCTCTGTAAGGTATCCCATCCCTGGCACTGAAATTTTTCTAGTGACAATCTACAGCTCCTGAGTGTTCCATTGTCCAAAAAAAGTAGGATTACATATGATTTATTTATATCCTCTTAGACTTTGATTAGTCCTCCCTCCACCTTTCTTTTACTCGATCTCTTCCCCTGACCTAATTTTGGGCCTTTTCACCCCCATTAATCTATTCTTCTACTTACATATATACAATACCATCCTATTATGTACCCCCTCCCTTCCTTTCTCTTCCCTTTCTATCTCTTTTCTAGCTTACTGGCCTCTGATACTGAGTTTTTTCCTTCTCACACAGAAGCCCAGTCATCTGTAGCTAGGATCCACATATGAGAGAGAACATGCGACACTTGGCTGTCTGGGCCTGTGTTACCTCAGTTAGTATAATCCTTTCCAGATCCATCCATTTTGTGTAAATTTCATAACTTCATTTTTCTTTACCACTGAGTAGAACCCCATTGAATAAATGTGCCATATCTTCATTATCCACTCATCAGTTGAAGGACATCTAGGCTGTTTCCATTTCCCAGCTATTGTGAATTGAGTAGCAAAAAACATGGTTGAGCAAGTATCTCTAAGGTAATGAGATGAGTCCTTAGAATATATGCCTAGCAGTGCTATAGCTGGGTCATATGGTAGATCAATTTTTAGCTGTCTTAGGAACCTCCACACTGATTTCCACAATGGCTGGACCAGATTGCATTCCCACCAACAGTGTAGAAGGGTTCCTCTTTTTCCACATCCTCGCCAGCATTTATGGTCATTTGTTTTCATGATGGTAGCCAATCTGATAGGAATCTCAATGTAGTTTTAATCTGCATGTCCCTGATGACTAGGGATGAAGAACATTTTTTTTATATGCTTATATGCCATCTGCATTTCTTCTTTTGAGAACTCTCTATTTAGTTCCAGAGCCCATTTTTTAATTGGCTTGTTTAATTTCTTATTATTTAATTTTTTGAGTTCTTTGTATATCCTAGATATTAATCCTCTATCAGATGTATAGCTGGCAAAGGTTTTTTTTTTTTCCCATTCTGTAGGTTGCCTCCTTGCTTTATTCACAGTGTCCTTTGGCATACAAAATCTTTGTAATTTCATAAGGTCCCAGCGGTTAATTTGTGATTGTATTGCCTGAGCAATCGGGGTTATATTCAGAAAGTCTTTGTCAAGACCAATATGTTGAAGGGTTTCCCCTACTTTTTCCTCTAGCAGTTTCAGAGTTTCAGGTCTGATGTTAAGGTCTTTAGTCCATTTGGACTTAATTCTTGTGCATGGAGAGAGAGAAAAATCTGTTTTCATCCTTCTACAGATACATATCCAGTTTTCCCAGCACCATTTGCTCAAGAGGCTGTCTTTTCTCCAATGAGTATTTTTGGCATTTCTATCAAATATCAGGTGTCTATAGCTACCTGGACTTATATCTGGGTCCTCTATTCTGTTCCATTGATCTACATGTCTGCTTTTGTGCCAGTACCATGCTGTTTTTGTTACTATGGCTTTGTAGCATAGGTTAAAATCAGGTATGGTGATATCACCAGCCTTATTTTTGGTGCTAAGTATTATTTTAGATATTCGAGGTTTTTTTGTGATTCCAGATGAATTTTTGGATTGTTTTTTCTATTTCCGTGAAGAATGCCATTGGAATTTTGATGGGGATTGCATTAAATGTGTAGATTGCTTTTGGTAAGATTGCCATTTTCCCAATATTGATTGTTCTGATCCAGGAACAAGGGATGTTTTTCCATTTCCTAGTATATTCTCCAATTTCTCGCTTGAGTGTTTTAAAGTTTTCATTGTAGAGATCCTTTACTTCCTTGGTTAGGTATATTCCAAGGTAGTTTTTTTTGTAAATGCAATTGTGAATGGGAGTGATTCTCTGATTTCATCCTCTCTGTGTTTGTTGTTAGCACATAGGAAGGGTACTGATTTCTGTGTATTTATTTTGTATCCTGCTACATGGCTGTAGGTGTTTATCAGCTCTAACAGTTTGCTGGTAGAGCCTTTAGTGTCCTTTATATATAAAATCATTTCACCTGCAAATAATGATAACTTGATCTCTTCCTTTCCAATTTGTATCCCTTTTATGTGTGTCTTGCCTTATTGCTATGGCTAAGACTTCCAGTACTATATTAAATAAAAGTGGGGACAGTGGACACCCTTGTCTTGTTCCTGATTTTAGTGGGAAAGCTTCCAGTTTTTCCCCATTTAGTAATATGTTGGCTGTAGGCTTGTCATAAGTAGCCTTTATTATATTGAGATATGTTCCTTCTATTCCCAGTCTCTATAGGACTTTTATCATGAAGGGATGTTGGACTATGTCAGATGCTTTTTCTGCGTCTAATGAGATGATCATATGATTTTTGTCCTTCAGCCCATTTATATAATGTATTACATTTATCGATCTGCATATGTTGAACCATCCCTGAATCTCTTGGATAGAGCCTACTTTGTCAGGGTGAATGATCTTTCTGATATATTCTTGCATTTTGTTTGCCAATATTTTGTTGAGAATTTTGCATCTATGTTCATGAGGGAGATTGGTCTGTAATTTTCTTTTTTTGTTCTATCCTTGCCTGGTTTTGGTATCAGGGTGATGCTGGGTTCATAGGAGTTTGGTATGATTCCTTCTTTTTCTATTGTATGGAAAAGCTTAAGAAGCAATGGTGTTAGTTCTTCCCTGAAGGTTTTGTAAAATTCAGCAGTGAATCCATCTGGGTCTGGACTTTTTTTAGTTGGGAGATTTTTGATAACTGCTTGAATCTCCATACTTGTTATAGGTCTATTTACGTTATTAATCTCATCTTGATATAATTTAGGTAGGTCATATAAATCAAGGAAATCATCCATTTCTTTCTGATTTTCATACTTTGTGCAATATGTGTTTTTATAGTATGTCCCTATGATTTTTTGAATTTCTCTGGTATCTGTTGTGATGTTACCTTTTTCATCTCTAATTTTATTAATTTGTGTCTCTTCTCTCTTTCTTTTGGTCAGATTTGCTAAGGGTTTATAAATATTGTTTATCCTTTCAAAGAACCAACTCTGTTTCATTGATTGTTTGATTGGTTTTTTGGTTTCTATTTCATTAATTTCTGCCCTAATCTTTATTATTTCTTCCTGTCTACTGATTTTTGGTTTGCCTTGTTCTTTTTCCAAGGCTTTAAGGTGAAGCATTAGGTCATTTACTTGTGACCTTTCTAATTACTTAATATAGGCACTTAAAGCTATAAATTTACCTCTTAGGACTGCCTTCATTGTGTCCTGGAGATTTTGGTATGTTCTGTTCTCATTATCGTTTGACTCTATGAATTTTTTGATTTCCTTCTTGATTTCTTCATTGATCCATTCATCATTTAGTAGTGTGTTGTTTAATATCCATGGTTTTGTGTATGCTCTATCGCTTTCCTTGCTATTGTTTTGTAGTTTGATTCCATTGTGGTCAGATAGAATGCAAGGAATTATTTCAATTTTCCTGTATTTGTTAAGATTTGCTTTGTGTCCTAATGTATGGTCTATTTTAGAGAATGTTCCATGTGCTGCTGAAAAGAATGTATATTCTGTAGCATTTGGATGAAATGTTGTGTATATATCTTTTAGGTCTATTCCTTCTATGACTTCATTTAGTCCAGATGCCTCTCTGTTTAATTTTTCCCGGGATGACCTGTCAATTGATGAGAGTGGTGTGTTGAAGTCACCCACTACCACTGTGTTTGGTGTTATCTGTGACCTTAGTTCTAATAGCATTTGTTTGATGAATTTGGGGGCCCTCATGTTAGGTGCATATATGTTTAGGATTGTAATTTCCTCCTGTTGGAATGTGCCCTTATTCAATAAAAAGTGATCTTTCTTATCTTTCTTAACTAACATTGGAGTGAAGTCTACCTTGTCAGATATTAGGGTAGCAACCCCTGCTTGTTTTCTAGGCCCATTTGCTTGAAACACCATTTTCCAACCTTTCACCCTAAGATAATGTCCATCCTTTGTAGAAAGGTGGGTTTCTTGGAGACAACAAACTGTAGGATCCTGATTTTTGACCCAGTCTGCAAACCTGTGTCTTTTGTTTGGGGCATTGAGACGGTTGATATTAATAGATGTTATTGAAAGGTATGTATTTATGTTTGCCATTTTTCTGTAGTTCTTCTGGTTCTACCTTTGCTCTCTTGTGTTAACTAGTACTTAGTATTGTTTGTTTTTTCCAGGTTCCTTAGATGTGTGCTTTTTTTTTCTCTTCAGCATGGAGGATTCTTTCAAGTGTTTTCTGTAGAGCTGGTTTTGTCTTCAAATACTCCTGTAGCCTGCTTTTGTCATGGAATGTCCTTATTTCTCCATCTATTTTCATGGATAGCTTTGCAGGATAAAGTAACCTTGGTTGACAGTTGTTATCTTTCAGAACTTGGAATACATCACTCCAACCCGTTCTGTTTATTTATTTATTTATTTTTATTTATTTATTTGAGAGCAACAAATATTTGAGAGAGAAAGAGGCAGATATATATATAGAGAGAGAATGGGTGCACCAGGGCCTCCAGCCACTGCAAACGAACTCCAGATCCATGCGCCCCTTGTGCATCTGGCTAACATGGGTCCTGGGGAATTGAGCCTCAAACTGGGTCCTTAGGATTCATAGGGAAATGCTTAACTGCTAAGCCATTTCTCTAGCCCCATTCAGGCTTTTAAAGTTTGTGTTGAGTAATCTGCTGTAATCCTGATGGGCTTGCCTTTGTAGTTAACTTGATTTTTCTCTCTAACTGCTTTAATATTTTTTCTTTGGATTGTGTGTTTGGTAGTTTGATTATAATATGGTGTGGAGAGGTTCTTTCCAGGTTTTGTCTGGCTGGGGTTCTAAAGGCTTCCTGTATCTGCATTGGCACCTCTTTCCCAATTTGGGGGATGTTTTCTTCTATGATTTTGTTGAAGATGCCAACTATGCCTTTGGAGTGAAATTCTTCTCCTTCTATATACCCTGAATTCTTATGTTTCATCTTTTCATAGTGTCCTGAATATCTTGAAAGTCCCATTCATACTTTTCTATTAGTTTGTCTTTCTCTTTGTTGGACTGTATTAGATCTGCCACCTGGTCTTCTAGCTTAGATATTCTGTCCTCTCCTTCAGCCATTCTACTGGTGAGATTTTCTACAGAGTTTTTTATTTCATGAACTGTGTTTTTTATTGCTAGTAATTCTGACTGGTTTTTCTTTATTATTTCTATTTCCTTATTTATGTCTTGTATTGACTTCTTTATTTCATTAAATTGGTGTCCTATGTCTTCTTTGATTCCTTTTGATTTCTTCTTTGACCTCTTTGAAGATATGTATAATCATTCTTTTGAAATCTTTCTCAGGCATTTCCTCTAACTCGTTCTCACTGGAGGTCATTTCTGATGCATTAATACTTTTTGGTAGATTTATATTATCTTGATTTTTGGTGTTTCTTGTGTATATGTATATACTTTTGCATCTTGGATTAATTTAATGCCTGGATTTTCTAGTTAGCTGGGTATTATTAGATGTATCAGTCAATCTGATGTTATATAACTTCAGGGTAGGAGCTTAAGGCGTTAGGTGTGGCTCTCAAGACTCTCAGAGTTTCTACAATAGTGACCCTAGGTGTTGGGTTTGCGTGCTATGGGAGTATTCAAGTAGGCTGAGTGGAACAAAATACAGGCAAATTCTAAAATTTAACTAAACAATGTACACATCAATAAAAAACAGCACACATTATTTATGCAAGAGTAGGTATTATGACAACCAGATCCTCTATCAACAAGGAGGTTAAGATTTCTGGTCTGTTGAGGGTTCCAAGTCAGCTTGTGACCAAGTGAGACCCTTCCCTAACGTATAACAGAAGAGGAAACAAAGCCACTATAAATCAAGAAGCAATAAATAACAAGCCCAAAATATAGCTTATTTAAGAATGGCAAATCTGACCATCTATCAGATTTAACATATAATTTATCCTGATATGGAAAGTGCAATTAGCACTTCCAGTTCAGGGCTATATACCAGGCTTATTTGGTGGGTACTGACCTGGTATAATCCCCGTTACCTTTTGGGATGATTTTGGTCTCAATTATGCTGCGCTCCTGCTTCAGTCCCTCTTTGGGGCTGTGGGTTCAAGTAGACTGGCGGGGTTGCTGGACCGCTGCTCTGTTCACCGGAGCTGGGCCCTAGCTTTTCCTGCCTCTCAAGCCGAGCCTGGCAGCTGTGCTCCTGCGGACCAGGCATTGCCACTGCAGGAGCCGCTTAGGCCTTCCTGTGTGGGCTCTGGATGCCCTGGATCTCTCCTACTTCTCTGATGCTCTTTTAATTTCTTATACTCCTCACTTTTTAGTAAAAGTGTATATTTTGTTGTTGTTTTTTTTTTTTTCTTTTTCTCCCCTAGGCTGCTTTGGCATGGTTTCTATGCCACCATCTTAACTGGAAGTCTGTTTTTAAGATTTTTAAGTGTGTGTGTACTCTATGGTCTCTTGCTGCTGCAAAAGAATGCCCATCCAGCTTTAAGTAGCTGACTGGGGAATTAAACCAGAGCCAGACCATTTTGTTTTGTTTTGGTTTTGGTTTTTCAAGGTAGGGTCTCACTCTAGCCCAGGCTGACCTGGAATTCACTATGTAGTCTCAGGGTGGCCTCAAACTTACAGAAATCCTCCTACCGCTGCCTCCCGAGTGCTGGGATTAAAGGCGTGTGCCACCACGCCCAGCTGCCAGACCACTTTGTAAGCAAGTGTCTTTAACCATTGAGCAATCTCCCAGCCCCGTTTTTGTTTTTTGATTCAAGATCTTACTCTATAACCTAAAATGTACTGGAACTACTGTGTAGACCAGGCTAGCCCTGAACTCACAGTGATCTGCCTGTCTCAGCCTCCTGAGTACTAAGATTACAGGTATAAGCAATCACACCTGCTAATCATTAAAAAATGAGATTACATACTGGTAAGAAATTATAGTTTTTTAAATTTATTTTTTATTTATTTAACAGAGAGAGAGAATGGGAATGCCAGGACTTCTAGCCACTGCAAACTCCAGATGCATGTGCCACCTTATGCATCTGGTTTACATGGGTCTAGAGAATCAAACCTGGGTCCTTTGGCTTTGTGGGCAAGTGCCTTAACCATTAAGCAATCCTTCCAGCCCTGAAATTATGGTTTTTAAAAATATTTTATTTATCCCAGCACTGAGGAGGCAGAGGTAGGAGGATTGCCATGAGCTCAAGGCCAGCCGGAGACTACATAGTGAATTCCTGGTCAGCCTGGGCTAGAGTGCAACCCTACCTCAAAAAAAATTATTTATTTATTTGAGAGAGAGAGAGAAAAGCGGGCCTCTAGTCACTGCAAACAAACTCCAAATGCATGTGCTACCTTGTATATCTGGCTTATGTGGGTCTTGGGGAATTGAACCTAGGTCCTTAGTCTTCACAGGCAAGCACCTTAATCACTAAGTCATCTCCCCAGCCCAAGAAATTATGGTTTTAATTAGAGACACACATGAATGTATATTGAGTTAACAAATAAATATATTTGTTACTATAGCCTAAAACAAGAGTCAGAAAATCACTGCCTTTTTTTGGCCTTCCTCTTCAGATTATTATTATTATTATTTTGGTTTTTCCAGGTAGGGTTTCATTCTAACTCAGACCTGGAATTCACTGTGTAGTCTCAGGGGGTCCTCGAACTCATGGCATTCCTCCTACCTCTGCCTCCTAAATGCTGGGATTAAAGGCATGCGCCACCATGCCCAGCTTCTTCAGATTATTTTATGCATATGTCTGGATTTACTTTTTTTTTTTTGAGGTAGAGTCTTACTCTAACCCAGGCTGACCTGGAATTCACTATGTAGTCTCAAGGTGGCCTCAAACTCCCAGCGATCCTTCTACCTCTGCCTCTCAAGTGTTGGGATTAAAGGCGTGCACCACACCTGGCAATTTTTTTTTTCTTTTTGGTTTAGGATTTACATTAAAGCCTCACATATTTTCCAAATACATACACTTTTGTTTTGTTTTGTTTTTTAGAGGTAGTCTCTTTCTCTAGCCCAGGCTGACTTGCAATTCACTATATAATCTCAAACTGGCCTCAAACTCACAATGATCCTCCTATCTCTACCTTTCAAGTGCTGGGATTAAAGTTGTGTGTCACCACACTTGGCTCAACTAAAGCATACTAAATGTGCATTTTCATAGTGCCTCCTCCCCTGGGCCTGGGGATTCTCGTATTTCCCCAAGGACCAGGGTCTTCCTGGTTGAGAATCACTGGACAAAAGCCCAGAGAACTCTAGTCCATAGATGGTAGAAATAGCATCAATTCTTAGCAAGGGAAGCTTATAAACATTCTCCTTGGGATTTTTCCTGACCTGAATCTCGTCAAAGTGTTCCCAGGCAGATGTAAAGGTCAGTGAGCCACCAAGAATCTTATAAACTGACATTTACACTCTGGGAATTCTCAGTTGATTATTAAAGTTAAAAAGCTGTTATTCTCAGTGTGACTGTTAAGCTAATATTTTAGCCAGGGTGAGATGCCCTTCACAATATTAAATATATCAACATGGCTACTGAGCAATCTGAATGAAAAATGACCATCAACAACCAATAGGTAGCCAGGCATGATGACACAGGCCAATAATCTCAGCCCTGGGAGAGTGAGGCAGGAGGATCATGAATTTGAGGTTATACAGTAAGTTTCAGACCAGCCAGGGCTATAGAGTGAAACTGTTTCCAAAAACAAAAGAAACAAAGCCAATAGGCTCATTCCGCTTTAAGGTCATATACACTTAGCAACAGAGCAGAACAGTATGATTCAGTACCTAGCCTATCTACAAATAATACTTATGATTTTTTTTTTCATTTTTGGTTTTTTGAGGTAAGGTCTCACTCTAGCCCGGGCTGACCTGGAATTCACTATGTAGTTCCAGGGTGGCCTTGAACTCACGGCTATCCTGCTACCTCTGTCTCCCAGTGCTGGGATTAAAGGCATGTGCCACCACGCCCGGCAATATTTATGAATTTTGAGAAGGCACTTCGGTGTCAAAAGATAATGGTGGGCTGGAGAGATGGCATAATGGTTAAGGTGCTTGCCTGCAAAGCCGAAAGACCCAGATTTGATTCCCCAGGACCCACATAAGCCAGATGCACAAGGTGGCACATGTGTTTGGAGTTCGTTTGCAGTGGCTAGAAGCCCTGGCACACCCATTTTCTCCCTCTCTTTCTCTCTCTCTGCCTCTTTCTCTCTCAAATAAGTGAATACAAATGAAAAGATAATGGGGACAGCCTGGGATAGAGCAAGACCCTACTTCAAAAAAGCAAAACAAAACAAAACAAAAAGATAATGATGAGATTTAAAGGATTTTTGGGGGGTGTGTGTGTTGGTTTTTCAAGGTAGGGTCTCACTCTAGCCCAGGCTGACCTGGAATTCACTATGTAGTCTCAGGATGACCTCGAACTCATGGTGATCCTCCTACCTGTACCTCCCAGGTGCTGGGATTAAAGGCGTGTACCAGCACGCCCCACTCGAGTTTTTTTTTTTTTTTTAACATTTATTTATTTATTTGACAGAGAAAGAGGGAGAGAGAGAGAGAATGGGGCACCAGGGCCTCCAGCCACTGCAAATGAACTACAGATGCATGCGTCCCCTTGTGCATCTGGCTAATGTGGGTCCTGGGGAATTGAAACTGGGTCCTTTGGCTTTGCAGGCAAATGCCTTAACCACTAAGCCATTTCTCTAGCCCAAGTTTTTAAAGTTTTTATTGATAACTTCAATAAACATAAAATATATTCCATGATCATAATCCCCTCCCACCTCTCTCCCTTTTAAAGCAGGTTTGTAAGAGACATTAAAGACTACAGGGAAAGGTAGAAGAGAAGCTAAAAGGAAGGTTCAAAAGATACAAGGTGATACAATCATGGTAATGGATGAAAAAGCACGTGTAATTCAGATTAGTCCAGGTTTGGAAAAAGTTGATAGGCATAAGAAGAATGCCAGGAAACTTTAAATGGAAAGATAATGTTAAAGGACCAAGGCAGGATGTTGTCTGACCTTTGTTCTTGGATGCATCCAGTAACCCATACTTGCTGTAGGATCTGTGAGGAAGAATTAATGTCAGAGATGAGCAAGATTGGCCCAAGGGTATAATTGATGGAACCCAGGGAAAGATTGTATCCACGGGCAAGGCTAAGAGTGTACCAAACAAAGTCTCACTGAAGAATGGGACCAGAGGATCTGGGCAAAAAGCAGAAGTAGCCAGGTGTGGGCAAAGGAACAGAAACTAAAGTTCCCAGGTCAGAGCAAGCAATTTTGAAGGACAGGTGAGAAGTAGAGTCTTAGTTTCCCAGGGCACTAGAGTGTCATCACAGGATTTTTATGAGGCCGTTTAAGATGTGAGTCTGCTTTTACATAAATTAATGGAGCAATCACTTCCAGGATCAAGAATCAATGAACCTCAGCAGGAAACACCACCTCCAACACCACCAGGAGCAATGACAAGTAGCAGCCTGGATTACACTTGTAATCTAAACCAGCATTCTGTAGACTGAAGCAAGAGGGTCTGAAGTTTGAGACTAGCTTGGCTACCTAACAAGACCTTGTCTCAAAACATAAAAATAGTCCTGGAGAGATGGCTTAGCAGTTAAGGCGCTTGCCTACAAAGCCAAAGGACCCAGGTTCCATTTCCCAGGACCCACGTTAGCTAGATGCATAAGGTAGTGCATGCATTTGGAGTTCATTTGCAGTGGCTGGAGGTCCTGGCACATCCATTCTCTCTCTATCTGCCTCTTTCTCCCTATCTCTTTCTCAAATAAACAAATAAATAAATAAATAATAAAAATTTAAAATGTAAAAATAAAAAACTACTCTTCTAGGCTGGAGAGATGGCTTAGTGGTTAAGGCGTTTGCCTGCAAAGCCAAAGGATCCCGGTCTGACTCTCCAGAACCCATGTAAGCCAGATGCACAAGGGGGCACATGCATCTGGAGTTAGTTTTCAGTGGCTAGAGACCCTGGCGTGCCCATTCTTTCTCTCTCTCAAATAAATAAATAAAATATATTAAAAGAAAGTTAAAAAAAAAAAACAACTATTCTTCCTACCTACTTTGGATTTGGTTTTGGATTGAATCTTGGTCCATTGTTTACTGGTGGCATAACTGGTATATTTGACAAGTTACTTAATCTCTCACAACTTCAATTTTCTCCTCATTTATTTAGGTTTTTGGAGGTAGGGTCTTACTAGCTCAGGCTGACCTGAAATTCACTATGTAGTCTCAGGGTGGCTTGAACTCATGGTGATCCTTCTACCTCTGCCTCCTAAGTGCTGGGATTAAAGATGTGTGCCACCACACCCAGCTCCTCTTTTAAAATAAAGATCAAAAGCATTTTTTTTTTGCATATGTGTAGTATATGTGGTGTGGCATGTGTATTATAGTGCACACACATGTGTGCAGATGCTCACACCCCATGTGTACACATGCAAAGAGGTTAGAGGAGAATGTCAGATGTTTTCCTCTATCATTCCTTCACATAGTTTCTTTAAGACTGAATCTCTCCCTTAACCTGAAACTGCCATTTTCACTCAGACTGGCTGACCAGTGAGTCCCAGAGATTCTCCTGCCTCCCCCTACACACACACACACACACACAGAGAGAGAGAGAGAGAGAGAGAGAGAGAGAGAGAGAGAGAGAGAAAACTGGGGTTATAGGTGTGCATAGCCATGCAGGGCTTTTTACATAAATGCTAGAGGTCAAAATCTTAGCCCTCGTGGTGTGTGTCAAGTGCTCTGACCTCCTGGGCCACCTCCCCAAGCCTCCATGAGTACTTTTATACCCTTTCCTTGGGTGATTACATCTATTTCCATAGCATTAAGAATAGGTGTGTTGGGGCAGGAGAGATAGCTTAGAGGTTAAAGGCACTTGTTTGCAAAGCCTGATGCATATGTTTGATTCCCCAGTACCCATGTAAAGCCAGATGCACAAAATGGCACATGCATCTGAAGTTCGTTTACAGTGAGTGGCAGGAGGCACTGGTATACACACATTCATATTCTCTCTGTCTGCCTCTTTCTATCTCTCTCATTCGAATAAATAAATAAAAATATTTTTTGAAAAAGAATAAGTGTGTTGGCAATTCTCAAACCAGAACCTCTCTGAGTTTCAAACTCCTGCATATGAACAACTCCAACCTAACGAAGCTAAGATGGAATTCTTCAGATTCTCTGGACCCTAGTCTGGATCTAAAGACTTTATCTCCCTAAAGGTCACCCTCAGTGGCTCCAGTTGACAGTCTGAATTCCTCCTTCTCCTGACTTCAGTGACTTCTAGAATTAAAGCTAAAAATTCTTTCCTTGGCCACAGCCAAACCTCCTTTAGTCTCATCCTTGCCTCAGAATAAACTTCCTCCACCCTGTTTCTCCCCTTTCTTCTTGATGCCCTCCTCTACTGGATCTCAACTGCTGCTGCTAATCCTTCTCCATGTTCTTCTAGCCCTATTTGATTACTTTTTGTTTTTATTTATCCAGTGCTTTAAAGATCTGGCATTGTCATCTATTTGGGATGTGCCTCCTGGCTCTGCCTCAGCTTTCTTCCTCATAAAGAGTCCTTTTCTTTTGCCACCAGCCCTACACCCAGGGTCCCAAGCTCATTTAAACTTTAGTAAAATTTGCTTTTGGGCTGGAGAGATGGCTTAGCAGTTAAGGCACTTGCTTGCAACGTCAAAGGACCCAGATTCAATTCCCCAGGACCTATGTAAGCCAGATGCACATGCCTCTGGAGTTCATTTGCAGAGGCTGAAAGCCCTGGCATGCCCATTCTTTCTACCTCTTTCTCTCTTGCTTTCCCTCAAGTTAAAAAAAAAAAAATTGCTTTTGTTCAGAACTGTGAAGGCAGGTCAGTGAACAAACTAAATAAGTGCTTTTTATCCAGGCGCGGTGGTGCACGCCCTAATCTCAGCACTCCTGAGATTAGGGCGGGAGGTAAGAAGGTCGTTGTGAGTTTGAGAGCACCCTGAGACTACATACTGAATTCGAGGTCAGCCTGGGCTGGAGGGAGACCATGCTTTAAACCCCTCCCCCCAAGAAAGAGCTTTTTTTTTTTTCTTTTTCAAGGTAGAGTCTCACTCTAGCCCAGGCTGACCTGGAATTCACTGGAGTCTCAGGTGGTCTCGAACTCACGGCGATCCTCCTACCTCTGCCTCCTGAGTGCTGGGATTAAAGGCGTGCACCACCACACCCGGCTCTGAAAGTGCTTTTTTTTTTTTAATTTATTTTTATTTATTTGAGAGTGATAGAGAGAGAAAGAGGCAGTGTGTGTGTGTGTGTGAGAGAGAGAGAGAGAGAGAGAGAGAGAATGGGTGCGCCAGAGCTTCCAGCCACTGCAAACGAACTGCAGATGCGTGCGCCCCCTTGTGCATCTGGCTTACGTGGGTCCTGGGGAATCGAGCCTCGAACCGGTGTCCTTAAGCTTCACAGGCAAGCGCTTAACCGCTAAGCCATCCCCCAGCCCTGAAAGTGCTTTTTAAGAGAGTCTCTATGTTCAGCGACAACTAAATCTAAAGCTACAGCTTTTTGTGGAAAAAATATCTGCCCTTTTGTGCTGAAGCAGGTTTGGTAGGATTCAAGCTCACCCTGAAGATAAGGGACAAGCAGGGGTGGGGCTCCGAGCACTCCTCTGCTTCTCTCGCTTTGCCGCTGCCTCACTTGCCCTCTCACTTTCCTTCCCACTCACGGCACCATATGCAGCCAGACAGTCAGGTTATCAGCCAACAGTGCAGTTCCATGAAGCAGTACAGCCCATAAAAGGCAGAATGATAAAGGATTCAAACTCCGGCAATTTTTCTCTGATCCATCTACTTTGGGGTTCGTAGCGAACCCTCAGAAATGCTCAGGAAGCTGAGAAGCACTATCTAGAAAGAATAATCCACAGGGAAGAAACTTGGAAAGGAGGACAGATGTCTAAGATACACGTGTTAGAGCAGGTTAAGAGAAATACAAAATCCTAACATCCTTGAAGAAAGAATAAAGAACAAGATTAGGAAGTGGGCCTGGGGAGATGGCTCAGCAGTTAAAAGCACTCACTTGCAAAGCCTGCCAGCCAGGGTTCAATTCACCAGGCAACCAAATAAAGCCAGGCAGGCATTCAATTATAGTGGCAAGAGATACTGGAGCCTGCATGCACACGTGCGTGTGCACACCCACACCCCCCACACGAGCAAATGAACAATTAAAAAATAAAGCCAGGCATGGTGGTGCACACTTTTAATGCCAGCACACAAGCAGCAGAGAATCACCATGAGTTCAAGGCCACGCTGACACTACATAGTGAATTCCAGGTCAGCTTTGGCTAGAGTGAGACCCTGCCTCGAAAAACCAAAATAAATCAATCAATAAATAAATTAAATTAAGAGGCTGGAGAGATAGTTCACTGGTTAAGGTGCTTGTCTACAAAGCCTAATGACCCAGGTTTGCTTCCCCAGCACCCAAGTAAAGCCAGGTGTACAAAGTGGCATATGCATCTTGAGTTTGTTTGCAGCAGCTAAAAGCCCTGGCACACTCATTGTCTCTCTTTCCTTGCAAATAAATGAAAATAAATGAATGAAATAAATAAAATTAGGGCTGGAGACATGCTCATTAAAGGCACTTGCTTGCAAAGCCTGATGGCCCAGGTTTGATTCCCTAGTACCCATGTAAAGCCAGATATACAAAGTGGCACATGCATCTGTTGCCTATTTGCAGTAGTAAGAGGCCCTGGCCCATCCATTCTCTCCTCCTCCCCTTCTTTTTTTTTTTGGTTTTTCGAGGTAGGGTTTCACTCTAACCCAGGCTGACCTGGAATTCACTATGGAGTCTCAGGGTGGCCTCGAACTCATGGCGATCCTCCTACCTCTGCCTCCCGAGTGCTGGGATTAAAGGCGTGTGCCACCACGCCCGGCTCTCTCCTCCTCCCCTTCTTGCAAATAAATAAGAAATAAAAATTTTAAAAACTAGAATTAGGAAGTACTCTTTCATGGAAGATAGTGACTAAAATCTCATTTCAGATATATCTACCTAGTAGAAATCCTTGCCTGGCTCTTTTCCTCCCGCGGGCCACCGAAGGTCTTAGCGTCGTCATGGGCCCCCGCCCCGCCCGGTGCTACCGGTATTGTAAGAACAAGCCGTACCCAAAGTCTCGCTTCTGCCGAGGTGTCCCTGATGCCAAGATCCGCATCTTTGACCTGGGGCGGAAGAAGGCAAAAGTGGATGAATTCCCACTTTGTGGCCACATGGCGTCAGATGAATATGAGCAGCTCTCCTCTGAAGCCCTGGAGGCTGCCAGTATTTGTGCCAACAAATACATGGTAAAAAGTTGTGGCAAAGATGGCTTTCATATTCGCGTGCGACTCCACCCTTTCCATGTCATCTGCATCAACAAGATGTTGTCATGTGCTGGGGCTGACAGGCTCCAGACAGGTATGCGGGGTGCTTTTGGGAAGCCTCAGGGCACAGTGGCCAGGGTTCATATTGGCCAGGTTATCATGTCCATCCGCACCAAGATGCAGAATAAAGAGCATGTGATTGAGGCCCTGCGCAGAGCCAAATTCAAGTTTCCTGGCCGCCAGAAGATCCACATCTCAAACAAGTGGGGCTTCACCAAGTTCAATGCAGATGAATTTGAAGATGTGGTAGCCGAGAAGCGGCTCATCCCTGATGGCTGCGGGGTCAAGTACATCCCCAATAGTGGTCCCCTGGACAAGTGGCGAGCTCTGCACCCATAAGCTCCCAGTGCTCAACCTTACCAACCATGTTCACTCAATAAATCTCACAATACTAAAAAAAAAAAGAAACCCTTGCCTGATTACCTTCTTTCTATGCCCTCTGGGATAGCTAGACTCTGTTTTGTTTATTTTAGAATCCCTACCATCTAGGTACAGTACCAGGTATTAGACAGTCACTGAAACTTTGTTGTATAAGTGTAATCATGTGGGCGTCCCAGCACCCTAACTTCTCCCTGCCGTTTGCATTTTATAATCTTTTTTCTTTTAAACTATTTCAGTCCTCAGAACACAATCTGACCACTCAAAATAATCCAGACAGCCTGGCAAGACAGGGGCTCAGAGGCCTCAAATGAGAAGCACAGAGTGTCAGTGCTTATATGTAATGCCTATCATTCTTCAGATTCATTGTCCATTGTACGCCCACACCTCTGAAGGAAGAATAGCAGGTGAGTACTGCTTCTGCAATGTGTAGAGGAAACAGGCCCAAAGACGTGAAGTAACTTCTTTCTGTTAGAGTGGCAGGACCAGAAGTCTCTTGGAACTTTGGAAAGAGACTGAGCTAGTCCAAATTCAGATCAGGGCCCTGCCACTTAGACATCACATCATCTCTGAGGGCTTCATCTTCCTCTGTAATAGTGATGTCTTCCTCACAGGATTATTCTCCCCTAAGGACTAAATGACAATAGGTTGATATAGCAAAGTGTGTAGTTTTTTTCCCCAGTCTCCACAGTAGGCACAGAAGGGACAACTTTACATTGATAAAACTTTCCATTGGTTATTTTTCAAGTCAATCTGAAAATGAATATCACATGCATAATAAATCAGTATTTATAGTCATTTAATTTAAAAGGCATTTCAATGTTAATTCTTAGGTCTGCAGTATGTATTATCTGATATACATGCATGTGCACACACACACACACACACGCAAGCATGCACACATGTCTTTCCTTCCTCAGTAGCCAGCATTGAGTCAGTCTGCAGAGGGGAGCAACCAGGGACCCAGGAAGCCAGGGCAGAGAAGCTCCTGAATCAGATGGGTTTCGAAACAGCTTTCCTCCTTTCCTCACACTGAGATATTCTGCCATCTGTTTTGATTAAACCTTTCAAAATTCAACTTGTGTTTTTCCTTCCATTCCTTTGAAATCTCCTTTAATTCAAGAGTCTTTAGGCTTTCTTCTTTCCCTTAACCACCATCTGGTGCTTCTATTAAAAAAAAAAGAATGAAAGAAAAAGAAAAAGAAAACACACACAACAAACACTTGAGTTCCTTGGAAGAAAGGTATAATGATGAGGCTAATTTATTCCCATAGTGAGGCCCATTACTATTTCCATGGCAACAGACTGTGATGTTCTGAACATGAGACTTTGTAATCATCACAAGAACAGAGTGGCAAAAAGCCCTGTTCAAACTCTTTGTCCTTATGGATTCTTTGGGTAGTCACCCTTGATGGCTCCCAAGTGCCTACAGAATTAAGTCCAAAGGCTTCTGCATGGCATTCAAGGCCAATCTTTCTCACTCTGATCCAGGCATCCCAGGTTCATTGTCAGTCTTACACATATGGGACTCTGGTCATTCCAGCTCCTGGTATCCTGGACATATCTATCACATACTCAGGCTTCCATGCCTGCTCTTGCCTCTACTCCTTCCTCTCCTTTAAATGCCCTCCCTCTACTCTCTATTTTTTCTTAACCTAATGCTTGCTCTAAAGATTTGGCTGCAATGTCTCTTTCTCTGCAGCCTCTCCCAGGGTTCACCCAGGAAATTTCTGAGCACAAACAAGTACAATACACTGAAGATGTTCAGAGCGCCTTCCTCTGAGTGTGGATTCGTTGTTCCAGAATGCATGCTTGCCTCATTTTTGCATGCCAACTCAATTACTTCACATGGTAGGCAGGCATTTTATTTCCATTTTATTGTTAACATCCCCAAAGTTCAGAAAATATAAGTGATTTTGACAGGTAGTAATTTAGCCAAGACAGAGTTCTGTTGATAGAATGGGGAAGACGTGAAAGTCTGGAGGCAGACCTGTTTGGGTTCCAGTTCTGGAATTTCTCTAACCTTTCCTTGCTTCCCAAATTAAACAATGTTAAGGTGCTTGGCACATATTAGATATCCATGTAATGTTAGTTTTCTTTTTCTTTGTTTCCCCCAACCCCCTTCCTTTTTTTTTTTTTTTTTTTTTTTTTTTTTTTTTTTTTTTTTTGGTTTTTCAAGGTAGGTTCTCTACTCTAGCACAGGCTGACCTGGAATTTACCATGTAGTCTCAGGGTGGCCTCGAACTCATGGCTATCCTTCTACCTCTGCCTTCCAAGTTAAAGGTGTGTGCCACCATGCCCGACTAGTTTTAGTTTTCTTTCGCCTTCAAGTTCTCCTGTCTAGCAACATCTGGAAACAAAATTTTTCTTTCATTTTTGTTTTTTCAATTTAAAAACTTTTTTTATTTATTTGAAAGATAAAGCAAGAGGAAAGATAGAGCAAGAGGGAGGGAGGAAGAGAGAGAGAGAGAGAGAGAGAGAGAGAGAGAGAGAGAGAGAGAGAATGGGTGTACCAGGGCTTTTAGGCACTGCAACAGAACTGCAGACACATGCACCATCTTGTGCATCTGGCTTGCATGGGTCCTGGGGAACCCAACCTAGGTCCTCTGGCTTTACAGGCAAGTACCTTAACTGCTAAGCCATCTCTCCAGTCCATATTTCTCCAATTTTTATACAATGCTGAAACCCAGATGGACAAGCAAATAAATGTTTTCAGCCTCTTCCAGAGAGAAAATTCACCTTAATTCCCTTATCTATAATCTAGTTTAATAAAAGAAGCTACAGGACAGAGCTGTTGTAAAAAAATTAAATGAAACAGTGCATGAATCCATGAAGCTCTTTAGCACAGTGTTTGGTGCACAGTAAGCACTCAAGATGTCTGCAATTACATTACCATCGTTATCACTATTATTATCATTATCTGTGTACAACACAATAATAAGCCCTCTGAGAGTTACAAAAATTAGCAGGGCAGCTTCATGAGTCTGTCCTGAGAATTGTCTTACTGCAGCCTACCTCTTGCAGTAACTTCCTTCCACATGTATGTAGGCTAGAGACAGGGCTTCTGCTCCCTGCTGTGTTAACCTACACAAAACCCTGTACCCCAGAGGCCTTCAGAATGCTATTCTATTTCTCCATAAAAAGGGAACTCATGCTAAAATAAAACTCAGAGAAGCCTTGGGCTCTCATCATCAAGACATTAATATGCCAGGTGTGGTGGTGCACACCTTTAATCCCAGCACTTGGGAGGCAGAGGTAGGAGGATCACCAGAGTTCGAGGCCAGCCTGAGACTACATAGTGAATTCCATGTCAGTCTGGGCTAGAGTGAGACCCTGCCTCAAACAAACAAACAAACAAACAAACAAACAAACAAACAAACAAACAAACAAACAGAAAAGACATTAATCTTCAGTGGTGGAGTGTTGACTCTGAGAGTCATTTTTGTGAAGGTTGTGCATATCTGTAGATTATTGAACAAGTGTGTGTGTGTGTGTGTGTGTGTGTGTGTGTGCGTGTGTTTGGCTACAGATTGAACACAGGGCCTTGTGCAAGCTAGGCAAGTGCTCTACCACTGAGCTATATCCCTAGCCCCAAACATACCATGGAATACTTTATATTTTCTTTTTTTAAATTTATTTTTATTCATTTATTTGGGAGAGAGAAAGAGACAGATAGAGAGAATGGGTGCGCCAGGGCCTCCAGCTGCTGCAAACAATGCCAGATGCATGCACCATCTTGTGCATCTGGCTTACATGGGTCCTGGGGAATCGAACCTGGGTCCTTTGACTTTGCAGGCAAATGCCTTAGCTAAGCCATCTCACCAGCCCTATATTTTCATTTGATACTTTTTTCTTCTTCCTTTCCCCCTCTCCCTCCCTACTGCCTTCTCCCTCTCCTTTCTCTCCAGTCTCACCCTTTGTTCCTTCTCTCTCTCTTGACTGGCCTCAAACTTGCTATATAGGAGAGCCTAGCCTTAAACTCCTGGGCTTCTTTTTCTTTTTTCTTTTTTCTAAATTTCTTGTTTTTTTTTTAATTGTTTGTTTGTTTTTATTTATTTTTTTACTGACAACTTCCATAATTGTAAACAATAACCCGAGGTAATTCCCAATGTCAACTAGAGCAACATGCAAAGGCCCTGCTGGGTGATCTAATGCTAGCGCCATCCAGACATTCATCCAGTTACTATGTATTGAATACTTTTTGTTTGTTTGTTTATTTTTTTGAGGTAGGGTCTCACTCTAATCCAGGCTGACCTGGAATTCACTATGTAGTCACAGGCTGGCCCCAAACTCATGATGATCCTCCTATCTCTGTTTCCTGAGTCCTGGGATTAAAGGTGTATGCCCCCGTGCCTGGTTAATACTTCTTTTTTGACAAGCCCAGTGCTAAGCTAAGCAATGCAGTAGTGCCCCTTTATCTGTAAAGGATATGTTCAAATGTGTGCCTGAAACTCCAGACTGTACCAAGTCCTACATATGCTACATTTTTTGTTTGTTATATATATATTCATGTACAATAAGGTTGAAAATTTTCATCTTTTACTTAAAGAAAGCTCTTTACAACCTTCCCTGGCGTATCCAAAATGCTAGTACCACTAGTCATACTCTTTGCTCATTAAATGAATGAAGGGTTACTTGTACATAAGCACTGTGATACTGCAATAGTCAATCTGATAACAGAGACAGCTATAAAGCAACCAAGAGGCAGGCAGCATATACAGCACAGATACACTGGACAGAAAGGTGATTCACACCCTGTGGGATGGGATAGCACAGTACTAATTTTGCCATACTACTTACAATGGCATGCAATTTAAAGCTTATGAATTTATTTCTAAAATGTTCCATTTAATATTTTTGGACCATGGTTGACCTTGGATAACTGAAACCATAAAAAGTAAAATCTGGTTTAGCAACCTTGCACCAGTCCGCCCCCCACACTACAGAACAACCACCTATCAAAAGGATATTATTACCTTCAGATAAAAGAAGTATGGTTCAGAGTTCAAGGGATTTATCCTGATAACACATGCTTAAATGATAGATGAGGGATTTAAATTTAAGCCTAAGTTTCACTAGGCCTCACTCTTTTTCCATGATGTATCCCTGAGCTTCCAAGATCATTTGCAGTTGTCTCAAGAGGCATTGCTGGTGATGATACCCCAGTGACAGGTGCTGGCCTCCTCCCTTTTTTAAATTTTATTTTATTTTTTTGTTTATTTATTTATTTGCGAGCTACAGAGAGAAGGAGGCAGAGAGAGAGAGAGAGAGAGAGAGAGAGAGAGAGAGAGAATGGGTGTGCCAGAGCTTCCAGCCTCTGTAAACGAACTCCAGATGCGTGCGCCCCCTTGTGCATCTGGCTAACATGGGTCCTGGGGAATCGAGCCTCGAACCGGGGTCCTCAGGCTTCACAGGCAAGCGCTTAACCGCTAAGCCATCTCTCCAGCCCCCTCCTCCCTTTCTTGAGCTCCATCATATTGGAATTAATTTTGGGGCTAGCTTTCTGGCTTTCCCTAGTCATCACTTAGGTTGTGGTCTCTGATCTTTTCTACCTGAGGAATAGGAAAGGGCTACAACACTCAGGGTTCAAGGGGTCCTGTTGACAGTGGTCTTGTTTGGCCCAGGAGTGGGGTAAGGTTTGTCCTTTAATCCCTTTTAGAACTCCCCAAAGTTTTTCTTCTTCCTTTATGTTTTTTCCTTTACCCACAGCTGAGGAAGGGGGGGATGGATTCTAACGTACTGCACCCTTTAAGCACCTCTGACTCATCTCAGTGCTGGTGTTTTTCCAGCCTTGCTTAGTACACTCTGGGTGCCTTTCCTTAGCTGCCCAGGATCTGCCGGACCCGTTCAGATGTGCTTGGCTCAGCCCAAAGTGACACCAAGATTCATTAGTAAATTAGACACACACAGAAGAAACAAAAACTCCCCAGCAACCAAGAGGGCCTAGGCAAATTTTGGACTCTGCTGAAGCCAAGATTAATGTGCACTATCATTAAAATTAATGAACTACTTTGCAGTCAAACATATATTTTACATTTACATTGATTGTATTGAATTTTTTTTTTAATGAGACAGAGAGAGAGAGAGAGGGAGAGAGAGAGAGAATTGGCGCACTAGGGCCTCCAGCCACTGCGATCAAACTCCAGACAGGTGTGCCACCTTGTATGCATGTGTGATCATGGATGCTTGCTTCACCTTGTGTGTCTGGCTTACATGGGATCAGGAGAATCAAACATGGGTCCTTAGGTTTCACAGGCAAACTCCTTAATTGCTAAGCCATCTCTCCAACTCTGGTTGCATTAATTTTTTTATTTTTACTTTTATTTTATTTTATTTTATTTATTTTTTATTTTTTATTTTTTTTTGAGGTAGGGTCTCACTCTAGTCCAGACTGACCTGGAATTCACTATGTAGTCTGAGGGTGGCCTTGAACTCACAGTGATCCTCCTACCTCTGCCTCCTGAGTGCTGGGATTAAAGGCTTGGGCTATCACACCAGGCTTTTTATAAGTTTCTTATAGTGAATTCCAGGTCAGCCTGGGCTAGAGTAAGACCTTACTTCCAAAAACAAAAAACAAAAAACAAAACACAAAAAAAAAAAGAAAAGAAAGGAATTTATAAACGCTAATATTAAGGACTGGGAATTGAAAGTTAAAGGATCACTGTAAATTTTTTTGTTTGTTTTTGTAGGCAAACTCCTTAACTGCTGAGCCATCTCTTCAGCCAATTTTGTTTTTGAGGTAGAGTCTCACTGTAGCTCTGGCTGACCTGGAACTCACTCTATAGTCTCAGGCTGACCTCGAGTTCATGGTGATCCTCCCACCTCTATCTCCCAAGAGCTGGGCCCTGTAATTTTTTGTTGTTGTTGTTAACCATGAGTTAAAAGTAAAAGCTTCAACTCAGTGTGCTGGCACACACACACACACACACACACACATACATAATTTTTATTTATTTGAGAGAGAAAGCAAGAGAGAGGTGCACCAGGGCCTCCAGCCACTGCAAACAAACTCCAGACGCATGCACCATCTTGTGCATCTGGTTTATGTGGGCACTCGCAAGGCAGAGGTAGGAGGATCACTGTGAGTTCTAGGGACAGAGTGAATTTCATGCAGCCTGGCCTACAGTGACTGGGACCCTGCTTTGAAAAAAAAAAAAGAAAGAAAGAAAAAAGAAACAAATTTGAATTTGACTAAAGAATTAGCTTTTTTGGCTGTTTTCACATAGTAATTTACAGGTGTTTCCTCAAACACACAAAGGGTTACAAGTTAATTTAATTGTTTATGACTCCTGTTTCAGTCACTATGCAATAATTTCTTTTCAAAGAAGAATGTTGCGTTTGGTAGACTTTGGCATTACACTGTCGTTCCATGAACCTAATCTCTGGAGAGGAGAGTTTGTTTGTTGTGAAGAAGTTCTTCCTTCATCTGACTCTTTTTTTTTTTTTTTGGTTTTTCGAGGTAGGGTCTCACTCTAGCCCAGGCTGACCTGGAATTCACTATGTAGTCTCAGGGTGGCCTCAAACTCACGGCGATCCACCTACCTCGGCCTCCCAAGTGCTGGGATTAAAGGCGTGTGCCACCACGGTCAGCTCCCTGACTATTTTGTTTACTCTAACTATACAACTTTAATTTCCAGTAGTTGCAATATTCTATGATGTGGATTTATTTATTTATTTATTTTGAGAAAGAGTCTTACTATGTAGCTGTGGCTGGACTGTCAATTGCTACATAGCCCAGGTTGATCTCGAACAGCTATCTTCCTGCCTAGGCCTCCCAAGGGTTCTGATTACAGTTGTGAGCCTCCACACCCAGCTTATGGTGGTTTTAATATTAATAGTAAACATGTTCTCATCTTAGAGTGAATGTTCTGTGCATTAGCAATGACCAGCAGGAGACATGGGCTTCACCTACGTTTTTGAGAACGAATGCTTGTATGCTCTGCTGAACTCTGAACTCGGATTTCTTCCAATTTCATTTATTTGGGTTTGACACAAGTTTCTTGTTTTATTCTTGACCTGACATCTTATGCTTTCGTTAGGGTCCCTACAAAAAGCTTATGTGCTAAGATATGGCTAGCTCTGGAGCTGGGATCTTTGTTACCTCCCCTGGCCACATCTTTCAAATGTTTCCTAGTCATTTGTAAGGGATGAAATGGAGCCACAGTTCTGCAGAAATTTGATAATGTTCTCCCTGGAGGCCGCCTTATGGCTCAGCTTCCAGAAGACTCGCCACCCCATCTTCCCTCTTTGTGTGGGCCCTCAGCATGAGTGTGTTAGATGTGTTTGGACAGAGAGTTTGGTAGGACAAAGGACGTTTTAAAGATTTAGAGAGAAAGAGCCGCCTACATGGAACTCACTCGTGTGCCGAAGTTCCTGCAGTCCCCGCACCGACACCCCGTGTGTTCAGGCTTTTAGCAGGCTTGTCCCAGCTTCGCTCTGAGACGCAAAGCCCCATTGCCCGTTGCAAGTCTTAATGAAAAGCAGCTCATAAGCAACTTACGTAACCTAATTGTAATCCAGGGATCAGCTCGGTTATATTATTTAAAGAAATAGCATCCATTTTCCATGACCTGATTTAGAAAAGAAACCCGGGGAAGAAAAAAAGAAAACAGTTTAGCACTTGGCTTCCTGTGCTCATTCTAACGAGAATGCCGGTAAATAATTCAGAAACAATGCCTTTTAAGAGCGTTCAACTCAACTTAGCTCAGGGTTCTGTCTCAAAGCAACTAAAGCCATGTACAGCAAATTATAAATGATCATGAAAGCTTATTTTTGCAGAAAAACGTGGTCATTTAGCAAGTTTATTTCCTCACCAATTTAACACACGTGGAGTCCCGGCTAACAAGATGGCGAAGGCTACAATGCTAGGCTCTCAGAAAGCTTAAAATGTGGTTAGCAATAATAATGTATCCGACACTGGCTCATTGGTTAGGACAATGTCACACAGTAAAAGGAAGGCGTTAATAGTAGAGGAAAGAGAAGGAGTTTTAGGAACTCTCTGTACTACCTTTACGATTATTCTATAGATCTAAACCTATTCTAAAATTAAAAGTATATACATACATACATACATACATACATACATAATTTTTTTATTTTGAAGCAGGGCCTCACTCTAGCACAGGCTGACTTGAAATCCACTATGTAGTCTCAGGGAAGCCTCAAACTCATAGTAATCCTCCTACCTCTGCCTCCCCAGTGCTGGGATTAAAGGTGTGTGCCACCACACACAGCTGAAAGTATATATATATTTATTTTAGTTTAGTTTAGTTTTTCCAGGTAGGGTTTCACTCTAGGCCAGGCTGACCTGGAATTCACTATGTAGTCTCAGGGTGGCCTCGAACTCATTGTGATCCTTCTACCTCTGCCTCCCAAGTGCTGGGATTAAAGGTGTGTGCCACCACTCCCGGCTTCTAAAAGTATATTTTTTAAAAACTATATTTTTTAAAACCTGGTTAGAGAAAGAGTTACATACACAAATTAGAAACACATCCACTCTTGTTGCCTGGTTCATAGGAATAAAACCTGCATAATAGACAGCTTCCTATGTGTAGTGATTACTCAGTGAACTTCTGAAAGACAAGATTGGATTCATCATAGTCTTGATTCGTTTAGTCCTTTGGTCCTTACACAAACCTCTGGTAATTGCTTCATACAAACAACTCATAGATTTGCTTTTCAATCCAAGAGCTAAAAGTTCTGTATAACTTACATTGTCCTATATGTTCCTTTCCTATGCCATCCAACAATCCCTCTCTCAGGGGTAACCACCTTAAATTTTTATTTGATCGCACCTTCACTTTTTTTTCTATTTTATTACACATATGGCTGTTGTATGATATGTTGGTTTTATTTCTGATTTTTTTTTTCCAGGTTTTCAAGGTAGGGCCTCACTCTACCTCAGGCTGACCTGGAATTCACTACGTAATCATAGTCAGGCCTTGAACTCAGAGTGACCCTCCTACCTCTGCCTCCCTAGTGCTGTACTTAAAGGCATGTTCCACCCCACCTGACAAGGTTCCTTTTTTTTTTATGAGACAGAGAGAATTGGTGTGCCAGGACCTTAGCCACTGCAAACTCGCCGCACGTACTACCTTGTGTGCGTGCACCACCTGTGTGTATGTGTCACCTTGTACATCTGGCTTCCATGCGTTCTGGGGAAGTGAACCTGGATCCTTAGGCTTTACAGGCAAGTGTCCTAACTACTAAGCCATCTCCCCTAGCTGCCATGTTTTATTCCATCTATTGACTTAAAAGATGTCATTTGGCATATAGAAACTCTCACTAAATATACCCAGAAGACTTTAAATGGCACAGCTTAGGGGACCTCCCTTCTAAATTCTGAGATTCAAATAATGAGAAAGACAATTATATAAAAATCACATGACTTTAAACATCCTCACAGCAGCCCATGGAGGTACATGCACCATTATCATGGCTGAATGGTTTATATATATATTCCTGATAATCATGCTAATGTCTCATCTGCTTTACAGGAACAGATTCAGACCATGTCAGATACCCCTGTGTCATCTGGTAAAATTTAGAAGTGGATTTCTTTTTTTAAAAAAACATATATATATGTTTTTTAAATGGGTGTGTCAGGGCCTCTGACCACTGCAAACAAACTCCAGATGCATGCACCCCCTTGTGCATCTGGCTTATGTGGGTCCTGGAGAGTTGAACCAGGATCCTTTGGCTTTGCAGCTGAATGCCTTAACCACTAAGCTATCTCTCCAGCCCTAGAAACGGATTTCTACATCTTCATGGTAAAGAAAGTTATGCTATTTTTCTGGTAATAGTAATTCTGTTAATTTTAGGGCCTTGTGTGCTCAGTGGCTTTTTAATTTTTATTTGTTTATGACAGAGATTGAGAGAGAGGGAAAGAAAGAAAGAAAGAAAGAAAGAAAGAAAGAAAGGGCATGCCAGGGCCTCTAGCAACTGCAAATGAATTGCAGACACATGCGCCACCATGTGCATCTGGCTTACATGGGTTCTGGGGAGTCCAACCTGGGTCCTTACACTTCGCAGGCAAGTGCCTTAACTGTTAAAACCATCTCTCTAACCCCTCAGTGGCTTTTAAAAACTACCTCCTCTTATTTACAGTCAGCTCACACTCAGATTGTCCTGAGACAATCTACATCCATCTACCTGGGTTCCTTCATCACCCTCCAAGGCCTGAAAGTCTACAAGAATGGGAACCCTAACGAGCTCCAGTTTGCTGTGTGCCCACTTCCCCTGAACTCCTTGCTTCTATTCTTTCTCCCCAACCTTTTCTTTCAGGACTGTCTTCCTGCATCCACCAATGCACCTTCAGGGTCCCTTAGATAGACCCACTGGAGAAGTTGCCCAACTACAACACCTGACAACCCCACTCAGCTCGAAGACACCAGATTGGTCATCACCCTCAAATCTAACCAGAGAGCAATTGGTTTCCCCCAACACAAATATGCCACCATTGCACCAGTTGGTGCATTTTGCCTAGCTAAATTACAGGGTTAAGACTGGTTAAGACTGTTGATGTTCTCCTCCCAAAGGCCGTGTGCTGCATAACTCTTTCCAGTATCCTGACAGAAGCTGACATTTGTGGTCAGACTGACTGACTAGCAATTCCCTACAGAGCTGGGGTTACATGTGTGCATGGCCACACCCAGCTATTTATGTACTAGGAATTGAACTCAAGGCAAATCAGGCCTACTCAGTCCATCATGCTTGGAAAGCAAATACCCCTACCCACCGAGTCATCTCTCCAGCCCTTCACATGTTATTTTTATTTTTTATTTTTCTGGTTTTTCAAGGTAGGGTCTCACTCTAGCTCAGGCTGACCTGGAATTCACTCTGTAGTCTCAGGGTAGCCTCAAACTCCTGGTGATCCTCCTACCTCTGCTTCCCAAGTCCCAAGTACTGGGATTAAAGGCATGTGCCACCATGCCCACCTTCTTCACATGTTATTTTTTTATTTTATTTTATTTTTAAAAAATATTTTATGCTTTATTTATTTAACAGAGAAAGAAAGAGAGAGAGAGAGAGAGAGAGAGAGAGAGAATGGGTGTGCCAGGGCCTCCAGCCACTGCAAACAAACTCCAGATGCATGCACCCTCTTGTGCATCTGGCTAACATGGGTCCTGGGGAATCAAACCTGGGTCCTTTGGATTTGCAGGCAAACACCTTAACTGCTAAGCCATCCCTCTAGCCTGTCACATGTTATTAAAAACTATTTATTTATTTGTTGGAAAGACAGAGATAGAGACAGAGAGAAAGAGGAAGACAGAGAGAGTAAGTATGGTCATGCCAAGGCCTCCTGCCACTACAAATGAACTCCAGATGTGTGTGCCACCTTGTGCATCTTGCTTCATTTGGGTACTGGGGAATTTGAACTCAGGCTGTCAGGGTTTCCATATATTTTTATTTATTTATATATTTGAGAGAGAGAGAGAGGCAGATAGAGAGAGAGAGAGAATGGGTGTGCCAGGGCCTTCTGCCACTGCAAATAAACTCCAGATGTATGTGCCTCCTTGGGCATCTTGCTTCATGTGGGTACCAGGGATTCAAACTTGGACTGTCAGACTTTTCATGTATTTTTATTTATTTATATTTTTTTTATTTGAGAGAAAGAAAGAGGTAAATATATAGAGAGAATGGGTGTGCCAGGACCTCTAGCCACTGCAAATGAACTCCAGACACATGTGCTACCTTGTGTATCTGGTTTACATGGGTACTGGGGAATCAAACCTGGGTCATTAGGCTTCAAAGACAAGTGTCTTAACTGTCAATCCATCTCTCCAGTCCACCCCCCCCCCACCGCCCCACCAATCAGGCTTTTCAAAAAAGTGCCTTTATTTTATTTGTTTAATTGTTGACAACTTCCATAATTATAGACAATAAATCATGATAATTTCCCCCCAATTTCACCTTCACAACTCCACTATCATATCCCATCCCCCTCTCAATTAATCTCTTTTTTATTTTGATGTCATCATCTTTTCCTCCTATTATACTGGTCTGGTGTAGGCAGGGCCAGGCATGCAAGGCCATGGATATCCAGCATATTTTGTGTCTTACATTGTAAGGAGTCCTACCCTTCCTTTGGCTCTTATATTCTTCCTGTCACCTCTTCTGCAATGGACCCTGAGCCTTGGAAGGTGTGATGGAGATATTTCAGTGCTGCACACTCCTCTCTCACTTCTCAACACTACGGTGCCTTTTGAGTCATCCCAGAGGCCACTGCCATCTGAAGAGAAGCTTCTCTAACCAAAAGTGAGAGTAGCATTAATATATGGGTATGAACATTAAGAAAAGTGAGTAGAGTGAGACTGTACCTTGAAAAAAAGAAAAGAAAAGTACTTACTGGGCAGTTTGGTGAGCATAATATATGCCTTTAGCTAGACACAAGCAGTTGTTAGATCCCTAAGTCTCATGACCTCACACATCATAGGTTTTCAGTATCAGGCATGTGTTCTCCTCCTGTGGAGCAGGCCTCTAGTCCAATTAGAGAACAGTTGGTTTCCCCCATAACAGACATGTCACTATTGTACATGTTGGCTCATTTGGCCTGACTGGCCAAACTTAACGCTTGCAGTTTCCACTATTGTTTATTTCCACTGATGACTTTTCTCTCTCCCATGGAGTTGCATGCAGCATAGCTTTTTACAGCTTTCTGTCAGCTGTTCTTCATGGAGGAGGTTTTCAGCTCAGCTCCAGCAGGATTTCTCAGTGACCTTGCAGCCCAAGCATGTGGAGTCCCTACTATCTATTTCTGGTGGGAAACCAAGAGTCTTGACAATGGCCTGTAATATTTTGTGGGGCATCAGGGACGTCCCTGGCCAACAACTCACTGGAAGGTATCACATTCCTGGCACTGGCACTGAAAAAAAATTTTTTTGTTTATTTTTATTTATTTGAGAGTGAAAGACAGAGGCGGGAGAGGGGGGGGGGAGAATGAATGGGTGCACCAGGGCCTCTAGTCACTGCAAACGAACTCCAGAAGCATACGCCACCTTGTGCATCTGGCTTATGTGGATCCTGGGGAATGGAACCTTGAACCAGGGTCCTTAGGCTTCACAGGCAAGCACTTAACCACTAAGCCATCTCTCCAGCCCAAAAATTTTTAATAATTTATGTCTTCTGGATACGTCATTGTCCAAAAATGTAGGTTCCCATATGACTTATACCTTATTCCCTCTTAGTTTTTTTTTTTTTTTTTTTTTTAGGTAGAGTTTCACTCTAGTCCTGGCTGACCTGGAATTCATTCTGTTTCTGTAGCCTCAGGGTGGCCTCAAACTCACAGCGATCTTCCTACTTTTGCCTCCTGAGTGCTGGGATTAAAGGCATGTGCCACCATGCCCAGCCCCTCTTAGATTTTGATTAATCCTCCCTACCCCTTTTTTTTTTAATTTTTTTATTAACAACTTCCATGATTCTAAAAAAATACCCCATACCCCATGGTGATACCCTCCCTCCTCCCACTTACCCCTTTGAATCTCCACTCTTCATCATACCCCCTCCCCATCTCAATCAGTCTCTCTTTTACTTTTGATGTCTTGATCTTTTCCTCCTCTTATGATGGTCTTATGCAGGTAGTGTCAGGCACTGTGAGGCCATGGATATCCAGGCCATTTTTTGTATGGAGGGAGCATGTTGTATGGAGTCCTACCCTTCCTTTGGCTCTACATTCTTTCCGCCACCTCTTCCGTGTTAGACCCTGAGCCTTGGAAGGTGTGATACAGATATTGCAGTACTGAGCACTCCAGTCACTTCTTTCCAGCACCATGATACCTTCTGAGTTGTCCCAAGGTCACTGCCATCTGAAAAGAGAAGATTCTCAACCAAAAGTGAGACTAGCATTAATATAAGGGTGTCAATATTAACAGAAGTGCTTACTGGGCAGTTTGATAAGCATAGTATATACATTTGGCCAGACAACAGCAGACGTTACACCCCTAGGGCTTATGACTAGCCCTATTTTAAGTTTTCAGTATCAGGGATGTATTCCCTCCCATGGAGCAGGCCTCCAGTCCAATTGGAGGGCAGTTGGTTTCCACCATGACGGACGTGCCACTATTGCACCCGTTGGCTTATTTGGCCTGGCTGGCCAATTGTAAGGCTTGCACTGTCCACTGATGAGTATCTTCACTGGTGATTTCTCTTTCTCCCATTGAACTGCATGCAGAATGGCTTCTTCCAGCTTTCTCTCAGCTGGTCTACATGGAGGAGGTTATCATCCCAGTTCCATCAAGATTTCTCAGTGGCCTTGCAGCCCAAGTATATGGAGTCTTCAGCAATAGGGTCTTACCATCTATTCCTGTTGGGAAACCAAGGGCCTTAGTAATGGCCTATAATGTTTTGGGGGCATCAGGGACCTCCCTGGCCAACAACTCACTGGAAGATATTCCATCCCTGGCACTGAAAATTTTCTAGCAACAATCTACAGCTCCTGAGTGTTCCATTGTCCAAAAAAGTAGGATTACATATGTTTTATTTATATCCTCTTAGATTTTGATTAGTCCTCCCTCCACCTTTCTTTTACTCGATCTCTTCCCCAGACCTCATTTTGGGCTTTTTCACCCCCATTAATCTATTCTTCTACTTACATATATACAATACCATCCTATTACGTACCCCCCTCCCTTCCTTTCTCTTCCTTTCCTATCTCTTTTCTAGCTTACTGGCCTCTGATACTGAGTTTTTCCTTCTCACACAGAAGCCCAGTCATCTGTAGCTGGGATCCACATATGAGAGAGAAATGCGGCGCTTGGCTTTCTGGGCCTGGGTTACCTCACTTAGTATAATTCTTTCCAGATACATCCATTTTCCTGTGAAATTCATAAGTTCATTTTTCTTTACTGCTGAGTAGAACTCCATTGTATAAATGTGCCATATCTTCATTATCCACTCATCAGTTCAGGGACATATAGGCTGCTTCCATTTCCCAGCTATTGTGAATTGAGCAGCAATATACATGGTAGAGCATGTACTTCTAAGGAAATGAGATGAGTCCTTAGGATATATGCCTAGGAGTGCTATAGCTGGGTCACATGGTAGATCAATTTTTAGCTGTCTTAGGAACCTCCACACTGGTTTCCACAATGGCTGGACCAGATTGCATTCCCACCAACAGTGTAGAAGGGCTCCTCTTTTCCACATCCCTGTCAGCATTTATGGTCATTTGTTCTCATGATGGTAGCCAATCTGATAGGAGTGAGATGGAATCTCAAAGTAGTTTTAATCTGCATTTCCCTGGTGACTAGGGATGTAGAACATTTTTTTATATGCTTATATGCCATTCATATTTCTTCTTTTGAGAACTCTCTATTTAGTTCCAGAGCCCATTTTTTAATTGGCTTGTTAGATTTCTTATTATTTAATTTTTTGAGTTCTTTGTATATCCTAGATATTAATCCCCTATCAGATGTGTAGCTGGCAAAGATTTTTTTCCCATTCTGTAGGTTGCCTCTTTGCTTTATTCACAGTGTCCTTTGCTGTACAAAATTTTTGTAATTTCATGAGGTCCTAGCAGTCAATGTGTGGCTTTATTGCCTGAGCAATTGGGGCTATATTCAGAAAGTCTTTGCCAAGATCAATATGTTGAAGGGTTTCCCCTACTTTTTCCTCTAGCAGTTTCAGAGTTTCAGGTCTGATATTAAGGTCTTTAATCCATTTGGACTTAATTCTTGTGCATGGAGAGAGAGAGAGAAGAATCTATTTTCATCCTTCTACAGATACATATCCAGTTTTCCCAGCACCATTTGCTGAAGAAGCTGTCTTTTCTCCAATGAGTATTTTTGGCATTTTTATCGAATATCAGGTGTCTATAGCTACCTGGACTTACATCTGGGTCCTCTATTCTGTTCCATTGATCTACATGTCTGCTTTTGTGCTAGTACCAAGATGTTTTTGTTACTATGGCTCTGTAGTATCGGTTAAAATCAGGTATAGTGATACCACTCCCCTCATTTTTGTTGCTCAGTTTTATTTTAGATATTCGAGTTTTTTGTGATTCCAAATGAAGTTTTGGATTGTATTTTCTATTTCAGTGAAGAATGCCATTGGAATTTTGATAGGGATTGCATTAAATGTGTAGATTGCTTTTGGTAAGATTGCCATTTTCCCAATATTGATTCTTCCAATCCAGGAACAAGGGATGTTTTTCCATTTCCTAGTGTCCTCTGCAATTTCTCGCTTGAGTGTTTTATAGTTTTCATTATAGAGATCCTTTACTTCCTTGGTTAGGTTTATTCCAAGGTACTTTATTTTCTTTGATGCAATTGTGAATGGGAGTGCTTCTCTGATTTCATCCTCTGTGTGTTTGTTGTTAGCATATAGGAAGGCTACTGATTTCTGTGTATTTATTTTGTATCCTGCTACGTGGCTATAGGTGTTTATCAGCTCTAACAGTTTTCTGGTAGAGTCTTTAGGGTCCTTTATATATAGAATCATGTCATCTGCAAATAATGATATCTTGATCTCTTCCTTTCCATTTTGTACCCCTTTCATGCACATCTCTTGCCTTATTGCTATGGCTAAAACTTCCAGTACTATATTAAATAAAAGTGGGGACAGTGGACACCTTTGTCTTGTTCCTGATTTTAGTGGAAAAGCTTCCAGTTTTTCCCCATTTAGTAATATGTTCGCTGTAGGCTTCTCATAAATAGCCTTTATTATATTGAGATAAGATCCTTCTATTTCTAGTCTCTGTAGGACTTTTATCATGAAGGGATATTAGACTTTGTCAAATGCTTTTTCTGCATCTAATGAGATGATCCTATGATTTTTGTCCTTCAGTCCATTTATATAATGTATTATATTTATTGATTTGCGTATGTTGAACCATCCCTGCATCTCTGGTATAAAGCCTACTTGGTCCGGGTGAATGATCTTTCTGATATATTCTTGTATTCTGTTTGCCAATATTTTGTCGAGAATTTTTGCATCTATGTTCATGAGGGAGATTGGTTTGTAATTTTCTTTTTTTGTTCTATCTTTGCCTGGTTTTGTTATCAGGGTGATGCTGGCTTCGAAAAGGAGTTTGGTAGGATTCCTTCTTCTTCTATTTTATGGAAAAGCTTAAGAAACAATGGCGTTAGTTCTTCACTGAAGGTCTGGTAAATTTCAGCAGTGAATCCATCTGGGCCTGGACTTTTTTTAGTTGGGAGATTTTTGATAACTGCTAGGATCTCCATACATGTTATAGGTGTATTTAAGTAATTAATCTCATCTTGATTTAATTTAGGTAGGTCATATAAATCAAGGAAATCATCCATTTCTTTCAGATTTTCATACTTAGTGGAATATATGTTTTTATAGTATGTCCCTATGGTTTTTTGAATTTCTCTGGTGTCTGTTGTGATGTTACCTTTTTCATCTCTAATTTTATTAATTTGTGTCTCTTCTCTCTTTCTTTTGGTCAGATTCTAAGGGTTTATCAATCTTGCTTGCCCTTTCAAAGAACCAACTCTTTGTTTCATTGATTCTTTGGATTGTTTTTTTTGTTTCTATTTCATTAATTTCTGCCCTAATCTTTATTATTTCTTCCCGTCTACTGATTTTTGGTTTGCCTTGTTCTTCTTTTTCCAAGGCTTTAAGGTGAAGCATTAGGTCGTTTACTTGCGACCTTTCTAATTTCTTAATATAGGCACTTAAAGCTATAAATTTACCTCTTAGAACTGCCTTCATTGTGTCCCACAGATTTTGGTATGTTGTCTTCTCATTTTCGTTTGACTCTATGAATTTTTTGATTTCCTTCTTGATTTCTTCATTGATCCATTCATCATTTAGTAGTGTATTGTTTAGTTTCCGTGATTTTGTGTATGATCTATAGCTTTTCTTGCTATTGATTTGTAGTTTGATTCCATGTGGTCAGATAGAATGCAAGGAATTATTTCAATTTTCCTGCATTTGTTATGATTTCCTTTGTGTCCTAATATATGGTCTATTTTAGAGAATGTTCCACGTGCTGCTGAAAAGAATGTATATTCTGTAGCATTTGGATGAAATGTCCTGTATATATCTGTTAGGTCCATCCTTTTATGATCTCATTTAGTCCAGCTGCCTCTCTGTTTATTTTTTCCTGGGAGGACCTGTCAATTGATGAGAGTGGTGTGTTGAAGTCACCCACTACCACTGTGTTTGACATTATCTGTGACCTTAGTTCTAATAGCATTTTTTGATGAGTTTAGGAGCCCCCATGTTAGGTGCATATATGTTTAGGATTGTAATGTCCTCCTGTTGGAGTGTGCCCTTATTCAATATAAAGTGACCTTTCTTATCTTTCTTGACTAACGTTGGGCTGAAGTCTACCTTGTCAGATATTAGGATAGCAACCCCTGCTTGTTTTCTAGGCCCATTTGCTTGAAACACTGTTTTCCAACCTTTCACCCTAAGATAGTGTCCATCCTTTGTAGAAAGGTGGGTTTCTTGGAGACAACAAATTGTAGGATCCTGCTTTTTAACCCAGCCTGCAAACCTATGTCTTTTGTTTAGGGCATTGAGGCCATTGATATTAAGAGATATTATTGAAAGGTGTGTATTTATGTTTGCCATTTTTTTTAATGTAGTTCCAGTTCTACCTTTGCTCTCTTGTGTTAACTAGTATTTGAGTATTGTTTGTTTTTCTTCCAGGTTCCTTATATGTGTGCTTTTCCTTCTCTTCAGCATGGAGGATTCTTTCAAGTATTTTCTGTAGAACTGATTTTCTCTTCAAATACTCCTTTAGCCTGCTTTTGTTGTGGAATGTCCTTATTTCTCCATGAATTTGAATGGATAGCTTTCCAGGATAAAGTAACCTTGGTTGACAGTTGTTATCTTTCAGAACTTGGAATACATCACTCCAAGCCCTTCTGGCTTTGAAAGTTTGTGTTGAGTAGTCTGCTGTAATCCTGATGGGCTTGCCTTTGTAGTTAACTTGATTTTTCTAACTGCTTTAATATTTTTTCTTTGTATTGTGTGTTTGGTAGTTTGATTATAATATGGCGAGGAGAGGTTCTTTCCAGGTTTTGTCTGGCTGGGGTTCTAAAGGATTCCTGTATCTGCATTGGCACCTCTTTCCCAATTTGCGGGACGTTTTCTTCTATGATTTTGTTGAAGATGCCTACTATGCCTTTGGAGTGAAATTCTTCTCCTTCTATATACCCTGAATTCTTATGTTTCACCTTTTCATAGTGTCCCGAATATCTTGAAAGTCCCATTCATACTTTTCTATTAGTTTGTCTTTCTCTTTGTTGGACTATATTAGATCTGCCTCCTGGTCTTCTAGCTTAGATATTCTGTCCTCTCCTTCAGCCATTCTACTGGTGAGATTTTCTACAGAGTTTTATATTTCATTAACTGTGTTCTTCATTGTTAGTAATTCTGACTGGTTTTTCTTTATTATTTCTATTTCCTTATTTATGTCTTGCATTGACTTCTTTATTTCATTAAATTAGTGTCCTATGTCTTCTTTGATTCCTTTGATTTCCTCTTTGATTCCTTTGATTTCTTCCTTGACTTCTTTGAGCATATTTATAAGCATTCTTTTGAAATCTTTCTCTTGCATTTCCTCTAACTCATTCTCACTGGAGGTCATATCTGATGCATTAATACTTTTTGGTGGATTTATATTGTCTTGCTTTGTAGTGTTTCTTGTTTATAATTTATATATTTTTGCATCTTAGATTAAGTTAATGCTTGGATTTTCTAGCTAGCTGGGTATTCTTAGGTTTATCAATTGATCTGATGTTATATATCTTCAGAGTAGGAGCTTAAGGTGCTAGGTGTGGCTCTTAAGAGTCTCAGAGTATCTACAAAGGTGTTCCTAGGGGTTGGGTTTGCCTGCTATAGGTGTATACAAGTAGGCTGAGTGGAATAAAATACAGATAGATTCTAAAACATAACTAAACAATGTACACATTCAATGAAAAGCAGCACCAAGTATTTATGCAAGAGTAGGTATTATAACAACCAAATCCTCTATCAACAAAGGGGTTAAGATTTCTGGTCTGCTGAGGGTTCCAAGTCAGCTTGTGACCAAGTGAGACCCTTCCCTGATGCAATCCCAGTTATCTTTTTGGCTGATTTTGGTCTGTTATGCGTCCCTCTTTGGTGCCCTGTGGGTTCAAGTAGGCTGGCTGGATTGCTGGACCACTGTTCTGTTTTCTGGAGCTGGGCACTGGCTTTTCCTGTGGGGCAAGCCAAGCCTGGAAGCTGTGGCCCCACAGACCTGGCACCGCTGCCGCTGCCGCTGCTGAATCTGCCGCTGCTGGATCCGCTGCTGCTGTAGCCACCGCTGCTGCCCCTGCTGGAGCTGGAGCTGCTGCTGCCACTGCTGGATCCGCCGCTGCTGCTGCTGTGGGAGCTGGCACTGCCAATGCTGGAGCCGGAGCCGAAGCTGGAGCCGCCGCTGCCGCTGCAGGAGCAGCCGCTGCAGGAGGAGCCGCTTAGGCCTGCCTGTGTGGGCTCTGGATGCCCTGGATCTCTCCTACTTCTCTGCTGCTGTTTTAATTTCTTATACACCTCACTTTTTAGTAAAAGTGTGTATTTTGATGGGTATTCTTTGGCTTTTTGTTCCCAAGGCTGCTTTGGTGTGGTTCCTAAGACGTCTTCTTAACCGGAAGTCCCTCCTTACGCTTTCTTTACTTTGTCTCTTCCCCTGACCTCACTTAAGCCTTTCCATCCCCAGTAATCTGTTTTTCTACTTACGTATATACAATACCATCCCCTTAAGTCCTCCCCTCTCTTCCCTCCCTTATAGCCCCTTTCTAGTTTACTGGCCTCTGCTACTAAGTTTTATTCCAATTCACATACATGTCCAGTCAGTTGTAGCTAGGATCCACATATGAGAAAGAACATGTGGTGCTTTCCAGGTCCATCCATTTCCCTGCAAATTTCATAATTTCATTTTTCTTTATCACTGAGTAGAACTCCATTGTATAAATGTGCCACATCTTCATTATCTACTCATCAGTTGAGGGATATCTAGGCTGATGGTATTTTTTAGCTATTGTGAATACAGTGGCAATAAACATAGATGTGCAAGTATCTCTAAGGTAGTGCCATGAGTCCTTAGGATATATGCCTAGGAGTGCTATAGCTGGGTCATATGGTAGATCTATTTTAAGCCGTCTCAGGAGCCTCCACACTGATCTCCACAATGGCTGTACTAGATTGCATTCCCACCAACAGTGTAGAAGGGTTCCTCTTTTTCTGCATCTTCACTAACATTTGATGTCATTTGATTTTTTTTTTTTTCAAGGTAGGGTCTCACTCTAGCCCAGACTGACCTGGAATTCACTCTGTGTTCTCAGGGTGGCCTCAAACTCATGGGGGTCCTCCTATCTCTGCCTCCTGAGTGCTGGGATTAAAGGTGTGTGCCACCAAGCCCAGCTTGTCATTTGATTTCTTGATAATAGACATTCTCACAGGAGTGAGATCCAATAGCAAAGTAGTTTCACTTTGCATTTCCCTGATGCCTAAGGAGGTAGAACAATTTTAGATGTTTATATGTTATCTGTATTTCTCCTTTTGAGAACTCTCTATTTAGTTCCATTGTGCCCCCCTTCTTTTGTTTGTTTGTTTGTTTGTTGTTTGTTTTTGTTTTTTGAGACAGGGTCTCCCTCTAGCCCAGGCTGACCTGACCTGAAATTCACTATGTAGTCTCTGGGTGGCCTCAAACTCACAGTGATCAGTGATCCTCCTACCTCTGCCTCCTGAGTGCTGATATTAAAGGCATGCGCCACCACGCCCAGCCCATAGCCCATTTTTTAATTGGGTTGGTTGATTTCTTATTGTCTAGTTTTTTGAGTTCTTTGTATATCCTACATATTAATCCTCTGTCAGATGTATAGCTGGCAAAGATTTTCTCCCATTCTGTAGATTACCTCTTTGCTCTATTCATAGTGTCCTTTGTTGTACAAGAGCTTTGTAATTTCATGAGGTCCCAGTGGTTGATCAGTGGTTTTATTTCCTGAGCCACTGGGGTTATGGTCAGAAAGTCTTTGCCTATATTAATATGTTGAAGGGTTTCCCCTACATTTTCCTCTAGCAGTTTCAGAGATTCAGGTCTGATATTAAGGTTTTTGATCCATATGGACTTGATTCTTGTGCAAGGGGAAAGATAATGATCTATTTTCATCCTTCTACATATAGATACCCAGTTTTCCCAGCACCATTTGTTGAAGAGGCTATTATTTCTTTTTTCTTTTTTGGTTTTTCAAGGTAGGATCTTGTTCTCTAGTCCAGGATGACCTGGAATTCATTATGTAGTCTCAGGGTGGCCTCAAACTCATAGTGATCCACTTACCTCTGCCTCCCCAGTGCTAGGATTAAAAAGGTGTGCCACCACACCCAGTCTATCTTTTCTCCAATGAGTTTTTTTTTTTCAATTAGTATTTTTTGGCATTTTTGTTGAAGATCAGGTGGTTGTAGCTGCCCAGACTTACATCTGGGTCCTCTATTCTGTTCCGTTGATCTATGTGTCTGTTTTTGTGCCAGTACCATGCTGTTTTTGTTATGATGTCTGTGTAATACAGGTAAAAATCATGTATAGGGACACCACCAGCCTTATTTTTGTTGTTCAAAATTATTTTAGATATTGGAGGGTTTTTGTGCTTCCAGATGATATTTAGGATTGTGTTTTCTATTTCTGTGAAGCAAGCCATTGGAATTTTGATGGGAATTGCACTAAATGTGTAGATTGCTTTTGGTAAGATTGCCATTTTCACAATATTGAGTCTTCCAATCCAAGAATATGGGATGTCTTTCCATTTCCTAGTGTCTTCTGCAATTTCTGACTTGAGTGTTTTAAAGTTTTCACTGTAGAGATCCTTCACTTCCTTGGATATGTTTATTCCAGGGTATTTTCATTTATTTATTTATTTATTTATTTATTTGCAATTGTGAATGGGAGTAATTCCCTGATTTCATCCTCAGTGTGTTTGTTGTTATTATATAGGAAGGCTACTGTGGTGGTTTGATTCACATGTACCCAGAAGCTTAAGTATTCTGAATGCTCATCTCCTCACCTGGTTGCAATTCGAAATTAAAGTCTCCTGGAGGCAGTGTATTGTTGGAGGTGCACTTATGGGTGTTGTGGTGGTTTGATTCACTCCATAAACTTAGGTGTTCTGAATGCTAGGTTCCTGGATTGTAGAGATTTGGGAACTAATGCCTGATGGAGGCAGTGTATTATTGGGGGTGGGCTTATGGGTGTTATAGCCAGTTTCCCCTTGCCAGTGTTTGCCACACTCTCCTGTTGTAACTGTCCACCTTATGTTGGCCAGGGGGTGATGTCCACCCTCTGCTCATGCCATCATTTTCTCCTGCCATTGTGGAGCTTCCTCTTGAGCCTATAAACCAAAATTAACCTCATTTTCCCACAAGCTGCTCTTAGTTGGATGATTTCTACTAGCAATGTGAACCTTACTGCAACAGTAAAGTGGTACCAGAAGTGGGGTTGCTGCTAGACACCTGACTGTGTGGCCTTTTGGAGCTGATTTTCAAGAGTAATGTGGAAGGATTTGAAACCTTCACCTAAGAGATGCCTTTCAATGTTGTAAGTACAGCTTGATGGACTATTCCAGTCAGAGTTGAAAGGTCTGAATGCAGTAAGAACTATGGACTGTGAGGTTTGGCTGATGAGGGTAAGAAAGAGCTTTGCCTGGACTGGGCTAGCAGTTTGTGTGGGAAGCTTGCTGTTATGCCTGGGTTCTGAGAAGTTGTACAGGGTTGCTTTGCGAAGAAATGAACTGGTATGAGTAGAGGGATATGGTGCAGAAAAAAAAAAAAAAACATCTTTGGGTGAACTGTTGCCCATTTAGCTGCAACAGAGATATTACAACCATTTATATTGGGCTAGCTGACCTGCACTGGGGCAACAGGAAGAATGTAGACTCTTTTGGAGGGGCCTGAGTGCTCAAGAAGTGTCCTGTTCTTCAAAGTCTGTTTTATCCCCCCCCCTTCCCCGGATTAACAAATTGGCACCCTACCTGGTACTATGGAGTATAAGAAATGCAGGAAAGAGGGGGTCATTGACTTTGCAACACAGTCTTGTGTTTTGGAAATGGCCATGGGCAGTGTGAAGCAGGTTTGCTGGATGATTGCATGGAGACCCTGTGGAGCTGCTGGCCACAGATGAAGCTTTCCAGGACTGTGAGTAGCCTAGTTGGAGGGGCAGAATGGGAATTCCAGAGACCTGTTGCTGGTTAGAATTATTGGACTCAGAGACTTGTCATTGGTTAGAGTTGTTGGACTTGAAGCTACAGAGTTTGATGTTTGCCCTGGTTGTTTCAAATCTTGTATTGTTTGAATATTTCTTTGCTATGCCCAATGCCATCTTTTGCAGTATGAATGTTTATTCTGTGCCATTATGGGTTTTGTGGGATTTTTTTTTTTTTTTTTTTTTTTTTTTTTGTATAATGGCTCAGTTAAAAGACCTTGGACTGTGGGGATGTATGAACATCATTAGAATTGACAAAAACCATTGGGGACTTCTAAAGATGGACTGAATGCATTGCATTTTACATCATGGGTGGTTAACAGTTTATGGGGCCAGGGCGGAATGTGGTGGTTTGATTCAGGTGTCCCCCATAAACTTAGGTGTTCTGAATGCTAGGTTCGCAGATCATGGAGATTTGGGAATTAACGCCTGCTGGAGGTAGTGAATTGTTGGGGGCAGGCTCATAGGTGTTATATCCAGTTTCCCCTTGCCAGTGTTTGGCACATTTTGCTGTTGTTATTGTCCAGCTAATGTTGACCAGGGGGTAATGTCCACCCTCTGCTCATGCCATCATTTTCCCCTGCCATCATGGAGCTTCCCCCCGAGCCTGTAAGCCAAAATAAACCTCTTTTTCCCACAAGCTGCTCCTAGTTGGGTGATTTCTACCAGCAATGTGAACCTGACTGTAACAGGTGTTATAGCCAGCTTCCCCTTGCCAGCGTTTGGCACACTCTCTTGTCACTGTTGTCCATCTGATGTTGGCCAGGAGGTGATGTCCACCCTCTGCTCATGCCATCATTATTCCTGCCATCATGGAGTTTCCCCTCCAGTCTGTAAGGCAAAATAAACATTTTTTTTTCCCCCACAAGCTGCTCTTGGTCAGGTGATTTCTGCCAGCAATGCAAACCTAACTGCAACAGCTACTGATTTCTTGTTTATCTTGTATCCTGCTACATTACTAAAAGTTTTTATCAGCTCTAACAATTTGCTGGTAGAGTCTTTAGAGTCCTTTATGTATAGAATCATATCATCTGCAAATAATGATAATTTGTTCTCTTCCTTTCTAATTTGTATCCCTTTTATGTATGTTTCTTACCTCACTTTTATAGCTAAGACTTCCAGTACTATATTAAATAAAAGCGGGGACAGTGGACACCCTTGTCTTTTTGCTGATTTTAGTGTAAAAGTTTCATATTTTTCCCCATTTAGTTTTTTGTTGGCTATAGGTTTGTCATAAATAGCTTTATTATGTTGAGATATGTTCCTCCTATTCCCAGTGTCTGTAGGACTTTTACCATGAAGGGATGTTGGAGTTTGTCAAATGCCTTTTCTGTATCTATTGAGATTATCATGTTATTTTTGTCTTCAGTCCATTTATATAGTGTATTACATTTATCAATTTGTGTATGTTGAACCATCCCTGCATCTCTAGGATAAAGCCTACTTGGTTGGTGTGAATGATCTTTTTCATATATTCTTGCCAATATCTTTTTTCTGTGGTTTTTCAAGGTAGAGTCTCACTCTAGCCCAGGCTAACCTGTAATTCACTATGTAGTCTCAGGCTGGCCTCAAATCAAGGCAATACTCCTACCTCTGCCTCCTGAGTGCGGGGATTAAAGGTATGTGCCACCATGCAAGGCTGTTTGCCAATATCTTGTTAAGAAATTTTGCATCTATGTTCATAAAGGAGATTGGCCTGCAGTTTTCTTTTTTATTTTCTTTTTCTTTTCTTTTTTTTTCTTTTTTTTTCTTTTTTTTTGTTCTGTCTTTATCTGGTTTTGGTATCAGGGTGATACTGGCTTTGTAGAAGGCGTTTGGTAGAATTTCTTCCTTTGCTATTTTATGGAAAAGTTTGAGAAGCATTGGTGTTAGTTCTTCTGTGAAGGTCTGGTACTATTCACCAGTGAATCCATCTGGGACTATTTTTAGTTGGGAGATTTTTTTTAAAAAAATAACTGCTTGGATCTCCATACTTGTTATAGGTCTAGTTAAGTGGTTAATCTTATCTTGATTTAACTTGGGTAGGTCATATAAATCAAGGAAATTATCCATTTCTTTGAGATTTTCAAACTTAGTGGAGTTTAAGCTTTTAACGTATGTCCTTATAATTTTCTGAATTTCTTTGGTATCTGTTGTAATGGTACCTTTAATCTCTAATTTTGTTGATTTGTATCTCTTCTGTCTTTCTTTTGCAGATGTGCTAAAGGTTTATCAATCCTGTTTATCCTTTCAAAGAATCAACTCTTTGTTTCATTGATTTTTTTTTGTTTCTGTTTCATTAATTTCTGCTCTAATCTTTATTATTTCTTCCTGTCTACTGATTTTTTGGTTTGTCTTGTTCTTTGTTTTCCAACACCTTAAGGTGGAGCATTAAGTTGTTTACTTGTGACCTTTCTAATTTCTTAATAGGCACTTAAAGCTATATATTGTGTTTTTTATATAAGTCTGCCTTATCTGATACTAGATAGTGACACCTGTGTGTTTTCTAGGCCCATTTGCTCAAAATACTGTTTTCCAACCTTTCACCATAAGATAGTGTCCATTTTTTGTGGGAAGGTGGGTTTCTTGGAGGCAACTAATAGAAGGATCCTGTTTTATAACTCAGTCTGCAAACCTGTGTCTTTTGGTTGGGGCATTGAGGCAATTGATATTAAGAGTTATTATTTAAAAGTGTGTTCTTGCCATTCTTCTTGTTTTGTAGTTCTTCTGATTTTTCCTTTACTCTCTTGTATTAACTAGTATTTGAGTATGGTTATTTTTCTTTTCCTGGTTCCTTATGTGTGTCCTTTTCTTTCTCTTCAGCATAGAAGGTCCTTTCAAGTATTTTCTGTGGAGCTGGTTTAGCATTCATATATTCCTTTAGCCTGTTTTTTGTTGTCCAGTGTCCTTATTTCTCCATCAGTTTGGATGGATGGCTTTGCTGAATAAAATAATCTTGGTTGACAGTTGCTATCTTTCAGAAGTTGGAATACATCATTCCAAGCCTTCTGGCTTTTAAAGTTTGTGTTGAGTAATCTGCTGTGATCCTGATGGGCTTGCCTTTGTATATGACTTGATTTTTCTAACTGCTTTCAATATGTTTTCTTTGGTTTGTGTGTTTTGTAGCTTAATTATAATATGGTGGTGAGAGGTTCTTTCCTGATTTTGTCTTGCATTCTAAAGGCTTCCTGTATCTGCATTAGAATCACTTTCCCTGTTTGGGGGAAGTTTTCTTCTATGATTTTGTTGGAAATACCTGCCATGCCTTTGCAATAAAATTCTTATCCTTCTACTATGTCCTGAAATCTTATGTTTGATCTCTTCATAGTGTCCCAAATATCTTCAAATTCCCATTCATGCCTTTGTATTAGTTTGTCTTTCTCTTTGTTGAACTGTATTAGACCTGTCACCTGCTCTTCTAGTTTAGATATTCTGTCCTCTTCTTGATCTATTCTACTGGTGAGACTTTCTACAAAGCTTTCTATTTAACTTACTCTATTTTTCATTTCTAATATTTCTGATTGGTATTTTTTTCATTATTTTTATTTTCTTACTCATGTCTTATATTGACCTCCTTATTCCATTAAGTTGGTTTCCTGTGTTCTCCTTCAGGAGTTTGTTTTCTTTGATTTCTTTGAGTATAGATTTAGTCACTTTTTTGAAATCTTTGTCATGCAATTCATCTAATACAGTCCCACTGGGGGGTCATTACTGATGGAATTATAATTTTTGGCAGGATTGTATTGTCTTTTTTGTTTCTTATATTATAATGTAGAGATTTTTGCATACTGAGTTAATTTGATGCTTGGGTTTTCTAATTATCTGCAGTGTTCTTAGCTGTGTAGATCCATATATATATATCTTCAGTGTAGGAGTTTAAGGTGCCAAGTGTAGCTCTTATACTCAGAGAAAACAGTAGGAGTGACCGTAGGTGTTGTTTGCCTGATATTCAAGTATTCTGGTATTCTGGGTGGAGCAATTTACTGGAAAATTCTAAAATTCAACTGAACAGTATACACATTCAATCCAAACCAGCACAGAGTATTTATACAAGAGTAAGGATTAAAATAAATAGATAATCTAATAAAGCCAAAGTCCCTAAGGGTGTGTGTTGCCACACACCCTTAATCTTGTCAACTAGGAGGTGGAGATTTGTGATCTGAAATGGGTTCCAGGACAGCATTGGGCTGAGTTAGACCCTGCCTGCAATAATGACAGAAGAAAAAGACAAATATCCTATGAATCAGGAAATATCAAAGGCAACAATAGTCAATCCCAAAATAGAGCTTATTTGATAATGGTAAAGCTAACCAAGAATATGTAACACATAACCTGCCCTGATATGGAAAGAGAGATTAGCACTTCCAGTTTAGGCCTATGTACCTATCTTTGTGTAAGTAGACCCTGTTTCCTTTTGGGATGGCAACCAATCTCACCAGTACTGAGTTCCCACCTCGACCCCTCTGTGTTGTAGTATGGATCTGGTGTTCTGATTGGCTGTGCTGGATGACATGCAGCTGGGGTGAATGAGTTCTCCAGAGGTTTATGGTATTCATGGTTGGGAGATGTGAAGCTACGTAAGATGCCTGTGGTTGTACCTGAGCTGTCCAGCTGGTCCTGTTTGTGTTCCTTCAGCAGCTGTCTTGTGGTGCTACGGAGATGGCTCAGCAATTAAAGGTGCTTGCTTGCAAAGCCTGCCTACCCAGTAACCACATGAAGCCAGATGCACAAAGTGGTGCATGCATCTCAAGTTTGCATCAGCAAGAGGCCCTGGCAAGCCCATTCTCTCTCTCCTTACAAATAAATAAAAAGCTATTTTAAAAAATAGATTTTTAAGCTGAGCATACTGGTACACTCCTTGAATCACAGCACTTGGGAGGCAGAGATAGGAGGATCGCCATGAGTTCGAGGCCACCCTGGGTCAGCCTGGTCTAGAGTAAGATGCTACCTTGAAAAACAAACAGAAAAGACTTTTTGAGAGGATGTCTCACTCTTTTCCAGGCTGAACTGGAACTCTGTAGCCCAGGCTGGCCTCACACTCATAGCAATCCTCCTAACTCAGCCTCTCAAGTGTTGGAATTAAAGGTGTGCACCACCACATGCAGCTAAAAAGATTTTGTTTGTTTGTTTGTTTGTTTGGTTGGTTGGTTGGTTTTTTTGAGGTAGGGTTTCACTATAGCTCAGAATGACCTGGAACTCACTATGTAGCCTCAGGCTGGCCTTGAACTTAAGGCAGTCCTCCTACCTCTGCCTGTGCTGGGATTAAAGGCATATGCCACTATACCCAGCTTCAAAAGGTTTTTTAAACTATAAATTAAAAAACTTATTTCTCACAGTCTTTCTAGAGGCTAAAATCCAAAACCAAGATGCTAAGGGATTCCATATCTGATGAGGGCCCTGTTCCTCAGAGAGCTGTGTTCTTATTATAACTTCACATAGAGTGATGAGGGAGCTGCCTGAGACTTTATCTATAAGAGCAATAATCTCATCTATGACAGCTGTGGTTTTATAACCTAATTAAATTCTTAAGTCCCAGCTCTAAATATGGTCACATTGGGCATTAGGTTGCAAGATGTGAATTTGAGGGTTTACAAACATTTGAAACATACTAAGTAGTATAAAGATAAGAACATATGGAGAATTAGCATAACATCAAATTCATCTCAGTGCTTCCTGACTGTGGACCCAGAGTGACCAGCCTCCTCCTGCTCTTACTGCCATGACCCGTGCTTTATACCAATCTTTTTTTCATGAAAATTTGACGGACTAAGGAAAGCATGTGTTTGGGAATTAAAGGTATAAAAATAGCACTAACATTGTTGAGATAAACCTGGTTTATTGGCCAAATGACTGGCCTGGGAAGTGCCTGGGGGATCAGAAGCCAGTTGTGGAGTTGGAAGGGAAGATCTGAAACGAGAGCTCAGGACTGAGGGCATGAGGATCATTCAGAAAACAAAGCCCAGGACAAAACACTATAGTCAGCAGACACAAGGAAATCAAAAATGTTTGTTTGTAAAGGAGGAGGGTGGTAGAAATAGGACGAAAGGGTCTGGAGAGATTTCTCAGTGCTTAAGGCACTTGCCTGCAAAGCCAATCGACCTGGGTTTGATTCCCCAGTAGTGCATGCATCTAGAGTTTGCAGTGGCTAGAGGCCCTGGCATGCCCTCTCTCTCTCTCTCCTAGCAGATAAATAGATAAAATGTTTTTTTAAAAAATGGAATAGGACCAGGGGGGAAAAATGATCAGAAATAATAGAGAATATTTGGTGCTTTCCATTTAAGCTTATACCTTAGTAGGTAGAGAAATATTAGGGGCTTCCCTGTCAAACTTTGGTTATATTAACATCATTGTTTACCTTATCTCTTTTTCAACTTTTTCTGTTTTATTCTCTGAACCTCATTAGGTATAACTTTATGCAATATTAAAATACTTATATGGAGTATTTGGTTCTGAATGTTGCCCTAATGTGAACTAATTCTCACTATAGGTATCTTAAATGATATATAAAATAATATAAACTTTAATTACATAGGTTGAGAGAGAAAAGAAGGAGAAAACTGGGTGTGGCAATGCATGCCCTTAATACCAGCACTTGGGAGACAGAAGTAGGAGGATCGTCATGAATTCAAGGGCACTCTGATACTACATAGTGAATTCCAGGTCCAGTGAATTCTGGACTAGAGTGAAACCCTTCCTCAAAAAAAAAAAAAAAAAAAAGAAAAAGAAAAAGAAAAAAAGAAAAGAAAGAAAAGAAAAGAAAAGAAAAAGAAGGAGAAACAAGAGAGAAGGGAAATTGCAGATACCATGGAAAAGAGTGAGTTTAAATCAAAGCAGTAAATTCTAGTTACTTGCATAGTAATCTGGAAAGGTGGGATACTGGATTGCATATAAGGATCTAAGAGCCAAGGCTAGAGATTGGACATTCTTACAGGGAAAAAGTACATGGCTACCGACTGGACAAAGACAGTTGGAACTGGGATTCCTGCTTAAATCCTGCTTAATACTAGTTAAGTCCATGACAACGGTACTTTTAAAAAGCTGTCCTAGTGGCCCACAGATATAGCAATGCATCTCTGCACCTGATGAAAGACAAATAAAGTCTTACATATGAAGTGGGGAATCCAGACCAAATAGTGAAGCAAAATCTATGTTTTTAGTACCCTTAATGTATATCAATCCCCTAGGACCCTTACTTACTTAAACCCTGGCAAAAGAAAATGTAAAACCTCAAGGTGGAGTTATTCTTGAGTTCAGGGCATAAGATAAAGAAAAAACAACACCCCCCCCAGAAAGCTTATAATCTACAAGCAAGATTTACAAATGAGCCAGCATAAAGAAGAACTCGCAGGCACAACAACATGGGCATCTGGGCCCTAAGAGCTATACAGCAGCACGCAGAAAAAAAGATCATTGGTGGAGAGCTTGCTGAGAATCCAAGCATGAATAAAGCCCTACATTTAATCCCTAGTACTGAAGAAAAGAAAGAGACTGCAAAATAGTTAGGTCAAAATGATAAAGGAATTGATACTAAATGTATGATTCAGAAAAGGAAAAATTAACAAACTGTATCTTATCTAAATTTTAAAACTAGCTAAGAGTGTAGCTTAGTGGCAGAGTGTGGACTTAGCATGTATGAGACCTTTGGTTCAATACCTAGTACCCTACCCAAAAAATTCTGCTCTCCAACATCTATAAATATGGTTGAAAGATAACCCACAGACCAAATTAATGTGGTTCAAAAGGATGAAAGAGGATGGGAAATCTGTGAGAAAATTAAAAGAGTGTAATGGGTGGCGGGGGAGGGGGGAGAGCTTGCTGCTTGCCTAATATATATGAAATCCTGGGTTCAATTCCCAGTATTACATAAAAGCACAGTCAGAAGGTAATATATATCTGTAATACTAGCAAACAGAAGGAGGGGCAATGTTCAAAAAGATAACAGGCTAAAATTTACCACAGTTTAGGGAAAAATGTTAAGTTCTTACATTAAAGAAACACACACACAGTACCGACTATTAGACACAAAGTTCCCAAAGCAACCAGAGATGAAAGACATTAAAGAACATTAAAGAATAACTACTTGATGGACAGCAGGTCTCTCAGCAGCAGCAAAACATCTTCAAGCCTAGATTAATATATTCAAAGAAAAAAAGATAAAATATCTACTGAAAATCATCTAGATAACTAATATGCCTTTTTTCCAAAATATTTTTATTTACTTATTTGCATGCAGTGGGAGATAGAAAGAAGAGAGACAGAGAGAATGGGCACGCCAGGGCCTCCAGCCACAGCAAGCACCACTTTGTGCATCTGGCTTAATGTAGGTACTGGGGAATTGAACTCTGGTCCTTAGGCTTTGCAGGCAAGTGCCTTAACCACTAAACCATCTCTCCAACCCTAATATGTCTTTTCTTTTTTAATTTTGAGAGAAAGAGAGAGAGAGAAAGAAAGAAGGAAAGAATGGGTACACCAGGGCCTTCAGCTGGTGTGAAGGAACTACAGACATGTGCTCCCCTTGTGTGCACATGTGACATTGTGCACTTGCATCACTGTGCATCTGGCTACGTGGGACCTGGAGATTTGAACAGGAGTTTGTAGCTTTTGCAGGCAAGTACCTTAACCACTAAGCTCTCTCTCCAGTCCTCTAATATGTCTTTTAAAATAAGAGAAATAGAGCTGGAGAGATGGCTTAGCAGTTAGAGCACTTGCCTACAAAGCTGTAGGACCCCATGTTCAATTCCCTAGTACCCTTGTAAACCAAATGTGCAAGGTAGTGCATGCATTTGGAGTTTGTTTGCAGTGGCTAGAGGCCTTGGCATACCTGTTCTCTCTCCCTCTGTCCCTCTCTATTTGCCCTGCCTCCCCCGCCCCCAAAAATAAGTAAATAAATAAAAGTTTTTTAAAAAGAAATATGTAGCCAGGGGTAGTGGGGCACACCTTTAACCCAGCTTTTGGGAGGCCAAGGTAAGAGGATCGTTGTGAGTTCAAGGCCAGCCTGAGACTACATAGTGAATTCTAGGTCAGCCTGGGCTAGAATGAGACCCTAACTCAAAAAAACAAATATAAAAAATAAAAATAAGAGAAATAAAGTCATTGTCAGACAAAAAGAGAATAAAGTTATTATTCATAGACTATCCCTGGAAGATGCATGAAAATCTGTCAAAATTGTTTCTTCCTGGAGTACTAAAAGGAAGAAAGTAAAAAAGGTGAATAAAACAAGCATAAGAAATAGCTGAGAAATGAAGTGGCAAACATGTAAACTAAATTTATATAAATAACAATTGTAAAAACAACAGCAAATGAAGATCATGGCATACTAGCCACACCAAAGCAGCCTAGGGAGGGAAATAAACATAAACACAGCACAATACACTCTTCTACTGAAAAGTGAAGGCGTATAAGTTATTGTCAAGCACAGCAGAGCAGGAGAGACCAATATCTTCCAGAAAGGAGGAAACAGGCCAGCCAGAATCCCGCCAAGGCACCAGCAGCCCTGATCTGTGAGTCCACCTGGCTGGTGGCACAGAGCGACAGGAGCAGAAACAAGGTGAAGGGATTTTCCACTCACATCAGCCTCCTAACAAAGTCCAGAAACCTGAAGAGGAAGACAGCAGACACCAGCTGAGCAGCTGCTAAAGGAGAACACAAACAGGATGAGCTGAGCAGCTCCAATACAACTCCAGACACCCTGCAAAGTCTCCCACCCCCCACCTGTCAATCCATGAGTGCCCGGAGAGCTCACTCACCCCCAGCCACCTGGCACTGGCATTGAGAGAAATCAAGGTGGGAACTCAGCACTGATGAGATTGGAAGCTATCCCAAAAGGCAACAGGGTCTACTTATACAAAGCCAGATACATAGGCCTGTACTAGAAGTGCTAATCTCTCTTTCCACGTCAGGAAAGTTTGCATTACATTTAAATGATATATTCTTGGTTGGCTTTACCCTTCTCAAATAAGCTGTATCTTGGTGTTGACAAATGCTGCCTTTGACATTGTCTGAGTTTTAGAGCCTTTGTCTTTTTCTTCTGTCATTGGGGGCAGGGACTGACTGGCCCCAGGCTGACTTGGAACCCATTTCAGACTAGAAATCTCAACCTCCTAGTTGATAGGATTAAGGGACTTTGACTTTACTAGATTATCTGTTTAGTTTAATCCCCACACTTGTATAAATACTCTGTGATGGTTGTGATTGAATGTCTATATTGCTCAGTTGTATTTTAGAATTTGCCAGTAATTTGCTTCACCCATTCTCCTACAATGCTTGAATAGCAGGCAAACTCAACACATAGGGTCACTTTTGCTGTTTCTCTTGGAGTATAAGAGCTATACCTGGCACCTTAAACTCCTACCCAGAAGATATATAAAGTTATATTTATATATGGCTAAGAACACTGCAGATAATTAGAAAACTCAAGCATCAAATTAACTCAAAATGCAAAAATCTCTACATTATAATACAAGAAACAAAAATATCAAGACAATACAATCCCACCAAAACTTGCATATTCATCAGAAATGGCCTCCAGTGAGACTGCTTTAGATGAAATTCCTGAAAAAGATTTTAAAAATTATATCTATGTTCAAAGAAATCAAAGAAGCAAATAAACTCCTGAAGGATAACACAGGAAACCAATTTAATGAAATAAGGAGGTCATTACAAAACATGAGTAAGGAAATAGAAATATGAAAAAAATCAGATATACTAGAAATGAAAAACAGAGTAAGTCAAATAGAAAACTCTATAGAAAGTCTCACCAATAGAATGGATCAAGGAGAGGACAGAATATTTAAATTAGAGGACCAGGTGGCAGATCTAATACAGTACAACAAAGAGAAAGACAAACTAATACAAAGGCATGAATGGGAATTTCAAGATATTTGGGACACTATGAGGAGATCAAACATAACAATTCAAGACATAGTAGGGGAAGAAATTCACTCCAAAGGCATAACAGGTATTTTTAACAAAATCAAAGAAGAAAACTTACCCTAAGTAGGAAAAGTGATGCCAATACAGATACAGGAAGCCTACAGAAAGGCAAACAGACAAAATCAGGAAAGAACCTCTCACCACCATATTATAATTAAGCTACAAAACACACAAACCAAAGAAAACATATTGAAAGCAGTTAGAAAAATCAAGTCATATACAAAGGCAAGCCCATCAGGATCACAGCAGATTACTCAACAAAAACCTTAAAAGCCAGAAGGCTTGGAATGATGTATTCCAACTTCTGAAAGATAGCAACTGCCAACCAAGATTACTTTATTCAGCAAAGCTATCCATCCAAATAAATGGAGAAATAAGGACATTCCAAAACAAGAGCAGGCTAAAAGAATATATGAAGACCAAGCCAACTCTATAGAAAATACTTGAAAGGATCCTCCATACTTAAGAGAAAGAAAAGCCCACACATAAGGAACCAGGAAAAAAAGAAACCATGCTCAAATACTAGCTAATACAAGAGACCAAAAGCAAAACCGGAAGAACTACAAAACAAGACGTAAGTCCAGGTAGCAATAACCACCAGATATTTGATAAAAATGCCAAAAATACTCATTGGAGTAAAGACAGCCTCTTCAGGAAATGGTGTTGGGAAAACTGGATACGTATCTGTAGAAGGATGAAATAGATCCTTCTCTTTTTCCATGCACAAGAAAAATGGCAAAAATAAAAATACAACTTTCAATAGTAACTCAATATCAAAGACCTCAATGCCCCAAACAAAAGACACAGGTTTGCAGACTGCATTAAAAAGCAGGATCCTCCAATTTGTTGCCTCCAGGAAACTCACCTTTCACAAAAGATGGACATTATCTTATGGTGAAAGGTTAGAAAATGGTGTTTCAAGCAAATGGGCCTAGAAAACAAGCAGTGTCACTATCCTAATATCTGACGGGGTAGACTTCAGACCAACATTAGTTAGGAAAGATAATAAAGGTCACTTTATATTGATTAAAAGAACACACCAGGGCTGGAGGGATGGGTCAGCAGTTAAAATTTTTATCCTGCAAAGCCAAAGGACCCAGGTTCAATTCCCCAGGACCCACATAAGCCAGATGCACAAGGTGACACATGTGTCTGGAGTTCATTTGCAGTGGCTAGAGGCCCTGGCACACCCATCCTTTCTCTCTCTCTCTCTCTCTCTGCCTCTAATAAATGAATAAAAATAAGTAAAATTTAAAAAAATAAAAGAACACACCAACAGAAGGACATTAAAATCCTAAACATATATGCATATATGCATGGGGGCTCCCAATTTCATCAACCAAACACTATTAGAACTAAGGTCACAGATAACACCAAACACAGTTGTAGTGGGTGACTTCAACACCTCAATTGGCAGGTCATCCCGGTAAAAATAAACAGAGATGCAGCTGGATTAAATGAGGTCATAGAACAAATCAACCTAACAGATATCTACAGAACATTTCACCCAAATGCTGCAGAATATACATTCTTTTCATCAGCACATAGAATATTCTGTAAAATATACCATATATTAGGACACAAAGCAACTCTTAACAAATACAGGAAAACTTAAATAATTCCTAGCACTCTATCTGATCACAGTAGGATCAACAGCAAGAAAATCTTCAGAGCATACACAAAATCACGGAAATTAAACAACACAATACTACATGATGAAAAGGTCGATGAAGAAATCAAGAAGGAAATCAAAAAAACTTATAGAACCAAGCCAGGTGTGGTGGCACATGCCTTTAATTCCAGTACTTGGGAGGCAGAGATAGGAGGATTGCCAAGACTTTGAGGCCACCCTGAGAAAACACAGTGAATTCCAGGTCAGCCTGAGCTAGAGTGAGACTCTGCCTCCAAAAACAAAAGGAGAGAAAACAAATTTATAGAACCAAATGATAATGAGAACACAACATACCAAAATCTTTGGGACACAATGAAGGCAGTCCTAAGAGGGAAATTTATAGCTTTAAGTGCCTATATTAAAAAATTGGAAAGGTCACAAGTAAACAACTTAATGTTTCACCTTAGGCCTCGGAAAATGAATAACAAGGCAAAAAAAAAAAATCAATAGACAGGAAGAAATAATAAAGACTAGGGCAGAAATTAATAAAATAGATACAAAAAATAATAATCCAGAATCAATGAAAAGCAGAGCTGGTTCTTTGAAAGGATAAATAAGATTGATAAACCCTTAGTAAATCTGACCAAAAGAAAAAGAGAAGAGACACAAATTAATAAAAGTAGAGATTAAAGGCACCATTACAACAGAAATCAGAGAAATTCAAAAAATCATAGGGACATACTATAAGACCATACACTCCACTAAGTTTGAAAATTTGAAAGAAATGAATGATTTCCTTGATTTATATGACCTACCAAAATTAAATCAACATGAGATAAAGCATTTAAATAGACCTATAGCAAGTACATATCCAGGCAGTTATAAAAAACATCTCCCGAAGCAATCAGAAGATGGTGGCGTAGGAACCATGCCAAAGCAGCCTAGGGGAGAAAAAGCCAAAAAAAAAAAAAAAAAAAGCAGCAAAATACACTCTTCTACTAAAAAGTGAGGTGTATAAGAAATTATCAACTGCAGCAAAGAAGTAGGAGAGATCCAGAGAGTCTAGAGCCCACAGAGGCAGCTCCAGCAGAGGCGGAACCGGCTCCGTATGGCCACAGATGTAAGGCTAGGCCTGAGCTGCAGGAAGAGACAGGTGAGGGGACTCTCCACTCACACAGGAGCTCCTCGCAAACTCAAGAAAAGTGAAGGGAGGACAGCAGGGAAGAGCAGAGGAGCAGCTCGTGAGGAAGAGAACTTCAGCCACCATACATACTCTCCCCTCACCTGGGGAAGGGAGCTCACCTACACTACACCTGGCACACATGAGCAGAGCAGCGATCAAGCGACCCAGCCAGCCTACCTGAACCCACAGTGCAGCAAAGAGGGACCCAAGCAGGAGCGCAGCATAACTGAGGCCAAAATCATCCGAAAAGGTAACTGGTATTGCACCAGGTCAGTACCCACCAAATAGCCTAGCATATAGGCTTGGATCAGAAGTGCTAATTGCACCTTCCATGTCAGGATAAAGTATATGTTAAATCTCATGAATGGTCAGATTTGCCATTCTTAAATAAGCTATATTTTGGGCTTCTCATTTGTTGCTTCCTGATTTATAGTGCCTATGTTTCCTCTTCTGTTGTTTATTAGGGAAGGGTCTCACTTGGTCACAAGCTGACTTGGAACCCTCAACAGACCAGAAATCTTAGCCTCCTAGTTGACAGGATTAAGGGTGTGGGGCAACACACATCCTAAGGGACGGTGACTTTGTTAGAGGATCTGGTTGTCATAATGCCTACTCTTGCATAAATATTCTGTGCTGATTTTCATTGAATGTGTTCATTGCTTAGTTAAATTTTAGAATCTGCCTGTATTTTGTTCCACTCAGCCTACTTGAATACTCTCATAGAAAGCAAACCCAATATCTAGGGTCACTTTTGTAGTTACTCTGAGAGTCTTAAGAGCCATACCTAGTACCTTAAGCTCCTACCCTGAAGATATATAACATCAGATTGATTGATATATCTAATAATTCTGCAGATAATTAGAAAATCCAAGCATTATATTAACCCAAGATGGAAAAATATGTACATTTTAACAAGAAACACAAAAAATCAAGGCAATATAAATCCACCAAAAGTGACCTCCAGTGAGACTCATTTAGAGGAAATTCCTGGGAAAGATTTCAAAAGAATGATTATAAATATGCAAAAAAAAGAGAAAGAAATCAAAGAAGACACAGGAAGCCAATTCAAATATTTAAAACAATTTTAAGCAACAAAAATTAGGTTGGTGGTATTACCATACCTGGTTTTAACCTATATTACAGAGCCGTAGCAACAAAAACAGCATGGTACTGGCACAAAAACAGATATATAGATCAATGGAACAGAAAAGAGGACCCAGATGTATGTCCAGGTAACTGCAGCCACTTGCTTTTTGACAAAAATGCCAAAAATACTCACTGGAGAAAAGACAGCCTCTTTAGCAGATGGTGCTGGGGAAACTGGATATGTATCTGTAGAAGGTTGAAAATAGATCCTTTTCTCTCTCCATGCACAGCAGGGGACACTGCAAGCCTTACATTTGGCCAGCCAAGCCAAATGAGCCAATAGGTACAATAGTGGCATGTCTGTTATGGGGGAAACCAAGCCACTCTCTAGTTGGACTGGAGGCCCACTCCATGGGAGGGAATACATGCCTGATACTGAAAACCTATGAAGGGGGAGGTCATGAGCCTTAGGGATCTAACACCTGCTGGTGTCTGGCTAAATGCATATATTATGCTCAACAAACTGCCTGATAAATACTTCTCTTAATGTTCATACCCATATATTAATGATACTGTCACTTTTGGTTAGAACAGCTCCTCTTTTCAGATGGAAGTGACCTCTGGGATGACTCAAAATGTACCATAGTGCTGAGAAGAAGTGAGTGAGGAGTGTTCAGCACTGAAACATCTCCATCATACCTTCTAAGGCTCAGGGTCCATTGTGAAAGAGGTGGCAGAAAGAATGTAAGAGCCAGGCCGGGCGTGGTGGCGCACGCCTTTAATCCCAGCACACGGGAGGCAGAGGTAGGAGGATCGCCTTGAGTTTGAGGCCACCCTGAGACTCCATAATGAATTCCAGGTCAGCCTGGGCTAGAGTGAGACCCTACCTCGAAAAAAACAAACAAACAAACAAAAAAAAAGAATGTAAGAGCCAAAGGAAGGGTAGGACTCCTTACAACAAGCTCCTCCAGATACAAAATGGCCTGGATATCCATGTCCTCACAGTGCTTGGCACTACCTACATGAGGCCATCATAATAGGAGGAAACAATGATAACATCAAAATAAAAGAGAGACTGATTGAGAGGGGTAAAGTGTATGATAGAGAGTGGAGTCACAAAGGGGAAGTTGGGGGGAGGGAGGGAATTACCATGGGTTGTTGTCTATAAGTATGGAAGTTTTCAATAAAAAGTAAATTAAAAACATTGTAATAATATTAATAACTGATTGGAGATTAAAACACAAAGTGTGGATAAAATACTAGTCAATACTAACATGTCAGGCTAGAGAGTTAATGTGCTTGCCTGAAAGCCTAAGGACCCAGGTTCAATTCCCCAGTACCCATGTAAGCCAAATGCACAAAGTGGCACATGTGTCTGTAGTTCTTTTGCAGTGTCTAGAGACCCTGGTGTGACCATTTTCCTTCTCTATCTGCCTCTCTCTCTCTCTCTCTCTCTAATAAGTAAATAAAATTAAGCTAAATACAAAAGAATAGGGTACTGGAGAGATGGCTTAGCAGTTAAGGCACTTGCCTGTGAAACCTAAGAACTCATATTCGAATCTCCAGGTCCCACGTAAGCCAGACACACAGTGGTGCAAGTGTGCAATATTGCACATGCACACAAGGGGGTGCGTGCATCTGGAGTTTGTTTGGTATGTCCATTCTCTCTTTCTCTCTGCATCTTTTCCTTTCTCTCTCTCTCTCTCTCAAATAGGGCTGGTGAAATGGCTTAGTGGTTAAAGCGCTTGCCTGTGAAGCCTAAGGACCCAGGTCTGATTCCTCAGAACACATGCAAGCCAGTTGCATAAGGTGGCGCACACATCTGGAGTATGTTTGCAGTGGCTTGAGGCCCTGATGTGCCCATTCTTTGTATCTACCTCCCCTCTTCTCTCTCAAATAAATAAATAAAATATTTTTAAAAAGAATAGCATGTCTACCTGGGCAGTGACACATGCTTGTAATCTCAGCATCTGGGGGTGGAAGCAGAAGAATGTGGAGTTCAAAGTCATCCTTGTCACATTGTGAGTTTGAGTTTAGCCTGATCTACATAAGACCTGTTAAAGAAATGAGAAGAGGAAGGAAGGAAGGAAGAGAGGGAGGGAGGGAGGGAAGGAAGGGAAAGGAAAAAAGGAAGGAAAGGAAGGAAGGCAGGCAGGTAGCCAGGCATGGTGGCGCACGCCTTTAATCCCAGCACTCAGGAGGCAGAGGTAGGAGGATTGCCGAGAGTTCCAGGCCACCCTGAGACTACACATTGAATTCCAGATCAGCCTGAGCTAGAGTGAGACCCTACCTAAAACAAACAAACAAACAAAAAAAAAAAAAAAAAAAGAAGAAGAAGGGAAGAAGTGTCAGGAGTCCAAAATTTTTTTTTGAGGAGGGCAGTTTAGAGGTAGGGTTTCATTCTAGCCCAGGGTGATCTGGAACTCACTCTGTTGTCCCAGGCTGGCCTTGAACTCATAGTGATCATTTAAAAAAATTTTATTATTGACAACTTCCATAATTACAGACAACAAACTATGATAATCACCCCCCACCCTCAAATTCCCTTTGCAATTCAACTCTCCATCATATCCTCTCCCCATCTCAATCAGTCTCTCTTTTATTTTAATGTCATCATCTTTTTCTCCTATTATATCACAGTGATCTTTATGACACAGCCTCCTAAGTGCTAGGATTAAAAGCTTGTGTCACCACGCCTAGCTAAGGTGTCCAAATTTTAAGACTATAAGGCCCTTGTATTGTTTCGGAAGAAGATAAAACTCTTTACCTTAAGCTGTGCTAATGGACATTTTAAATGTTAATAATTTAAAAAATTATTAAAAAAATATTTTGTGGGCTGGAGCGATGGCTTAGCTTAAGTGCTTGCCTGTAAAACCTAAGGACCTTGGTTTGAGGCTCGATTCCCCAGGACTCACATTAGCCAGATACACAAGGGGCCGCACGTATCTGGAGTTCGTTTGCAGTGGCTGGAGGCACCTGGCGTGTACATTCTCTCTCTCTCTCTCTCTGTCTCTCTGTCTCTCTCTCTATCTGCCTCTCTCTCTCAAATAAATAAGTAAACAGAAAGTAAAAGGAATAATAAGATAGCAACAGTAATTCATATGAAAAATCAAATACTGAAACAGTGCAGTCCTTTGGGCAAGACTTAAAAAGTACCTATTTCCCTACTTTTGGACATGTTTGTATATCTCTTAAATATTGGGCAGGGGAGATGACTCAGTGGCTAAAGTACTTGCCATGCAAACATGAGGACTTGTGTTCAGTCCACAGAACCCATATAAAAAATAAAATAAAATAAAAGCCAGGCATGGTGGCACACACTTGTAATCCCAGTTCTGGGGAGGCAGAGGCAGGTTCCTAAGGCTTTTTCTGGTCAGCCAGTGTAGCCTACTTGGCAAGTGCCAGTAAGAGACCCTGTCTTCAAGAAACAATGGGCAGCACCTGAGGAATGGCACCTGAGGTTGTCCTCTGGCCTCTGCATACATGTGCATCCACGCACACAGAGTAAAATGTTTTACAATTGATATCTATAATTCAATAAATTTGGTAAACAAAAAGTTAATTCAAAAAAGAAAAACCAAAAGAAGGCACAGATAAACAATATTGTAAATAAAATACTTAACAATGATTACAATAAAGATGCTTTGACCAAATTAGTAACACACATACATAATATGTATATATACAAATACATGTAAAGTTTATAATATTTAGGTTGAGATGTAAAAAATATACTGGAGCTATAATCAAAAACAAGATGGAGGCCAGACGTGGATGGCGCACACCTTTTAATCCCAGCACTTCAGAAGCAGAGGTAGGAAGATCACTGTGAGTTCAAGGCCACCTTGAGACTACATAGTGAATTCCAGGTCAGCCTGGGCTAGAGTGAAACCCTACCTTGAAAAACAAATAAATCAAAACAAGATGGAATTATAATTGTCTACCACAAAGAAAACATAAGGTTCATGTGATTTTATAAGCAAGTTCATTTCCAGAAAATGAACTGAAAGTTGGGAAATTCATTTTATGAGGCTAGTATATCCTTGATCCCAAATCCAGGCAAATGACTGTACGAAAAAGGAAAACATATATCAATCTTAGTTAAAACCATAAATGTGACAAAACCTCCTAAACAATTCAAATCCAGGAATGTATTTCTTTAAAATATCATGACCAATTTGAATTTATCTACAAATGCAATGAATAATTATGATAAGAAAAAACTCTGCAGTTTCATTTCAGCACATTAATAAATTAAAGGAGGCAAGGCATGTGACCTTCTCAAAGGGTACAGGAAAAGCATTCAATAGAATTTAACAACCATTCATGATTAAAAAAAAAAAACACAAATCACTTAGCTGACTGGAAATAATAGGAGACTTTCCTAATCTAAAAATAAAATCTACCAAAAGTTTATTGCAAATACTATATTCAATAGTGAAATGTTAGGAACATTTTTTCAGGAACATTTTTTAATTCAGGGAAAAGGAGGATCATTATCATGTTTTCAGTTAATATGTACTGGAGGTCCTGTGCAAAAAACAAATAAAACATAAAGTTTAGAATTATGAGAACAAAACTATTAGAGCATGTTAATTATAGCTGTTTAAAATTCCCAGTCTGCTAATTCCACTTCTACTATATCTGAGTCTGGTTCTGATGCTTGCTCTGTGTCTATGAACTGTTATTTTTGTCACTCAAAAATCAAACCTTAGGGCTGTAGAGATGGCCTAGCAGTTAAAGTGTTTGCCTGCAAAGCCAAAGGATCCAGGTTCAACTCCCCAGGACCCACGTAAACCAGATGCACAAAGGGGCACATGTGTCTGGAGTTCATTTGCAGTGGCTGGAGATCCTGACGTGCCCATTCTCCATCTGCCTCTTTCTTCATCTTTCTCTCTCTCTCTCAAATAAATAAATGAAAAAAAATTTTTTTTAAATATCAAACCTTAAAGGTTTTGTTGAAAGCCAGACATGAGATGTACTGGATGCAAGGAACTGAGGTAAATAGGCCAATTAATGTGAGGTTTTATATTTATCTGGCTGGAGGTGAGGCTTACTGTTTGCTGTAGCTATAGGTAACAGAGGCTAAAATTTCCTCTTGTGACCTTGTTTTTATCTCTTCTGTAGGGTTTAGGTTTCTCTAATACAGGTTTTCTTAAATAAATCTGAGACCCACAATTCCTTCAATTATATTCCCTGGTGGTTTTAGGGAGCCCAAGTGATGTAGTCATAAAGTGTAGGGGAAGAAGAAAAGGCCCATTAGACATCTAAATAGATCTTGGGCTTAATTGTACCCTATGCCTGGGCTGTGACCTTCACAAATGCCTCTTGCTTTAGCTTTGCCTTGCTTCCTCCACCTGTGGGTGAGGTAGGAAGGCTGGGGGCAACAGGAATTGTGTAGTTTTTCTTCCTTCCTGTGGGAAGACAACGGGGCTGGAAGTATTTCCTTTCCCTTGGGTTAGTCTGTTAAAAGCCCAGTCAGTCAGTTCTGGTGAGATCATTTCTCTTGAGAGCAGCCTGGTTGAGAAGCACAGAAGGCTCCAGGCACATTGCAGAATGGCTACTTCTGCCAGAAGCACAAGGGGATTTCTCTCCAATGTTCTCCAGGAAGACTTCTGAGATCAAAACTCATAAAAGTGGAGAGATGCCACAAATACTGGACCCTTCAAGTTTTTAAAATTTATTTTATTTTTTAAGATTTATTTTTATTTATTTATTTATTTATTAGAGACAGAGAGAGGGAGAGAGAGAGAGAGAGAGAGAGAGAGAGAGAGAGAGAGAGAATGGGCACACCAGGACCTCTAGCCACTGCAAATGAACTCCAGATACATGCGCCACCATGTGCATCTGGTTTACGTGGGATCTGGAGAATCAAACCTGGGTCCTTAGGTTTCACAAGCATGCACCTTAACTGCTAAGCTATCTCTCTAGCCTGGACCCTTGAAGTTTTTAACTCTTAAACATGTCCATATTGTGCCTCCAGCAACTCACCAATTACAGCCTAGGTTTTTCTACTCCAGTTACTGGTTCCTATAGGTATTTCTTCTCCTAGGTTTCTGCTATTGTAGGTTGTGATTTTCTCGGTCCACTTTTCTATCTCTTTAATTTAGGGGGAAGTGGTTTGCCCAGTTTTCTGCTGCATTTTCTTTTACTTGTTAATTTTCAATCTGGTCAGCCAATTTTTTTTTTTTTTTTTTTTTTGTGGCCAAGGATGACAACTTCTAATCTCTTACATTGCAGGCCACAAATCAGAATACTAAAAAAAAAAAAAAAAAAACTAGCTTTATTGAAAAGTTATATGATAAAGCGATCTGGCCATGGTAGGGCACACCTTTAATCCCAGCTCTCAGGAAAACCCTAGATAACCCACTATTGGAACTGTGATGGTAAATATAGATTGTCAACCTGATTGGCTCTAGGATCAGCTAAGAAATAAATCTCTGGCCATGTCTGTGAGAGTTCCTAGATTAGGTTAATTGAGGAGGGAGGACCCACTCTAACTGTGGGTTGCACCATCCTGTGGGCTAGAGTCTCAGACTGAACACAAAGGAGAAAGCTAGTTGAGCATCTGCATTCACTGATGCTTCCTGACCAGGGAAGCAACTGAATCAGCCTCTCAAGATTCCTTCACTACATATTTCTATCACGATGGAATGTGTCCCTGAAAACTTTAAACTCAATAAACCCTTCCTCCATTAATTTGCTTTTTATTAAGTATTTGGTCATAGCAATGAGAAAAGTAACTAATATAAGAACTAATAGAGTTCAGTAAGGTTTCTAAATATAATATAAATATACAAAATTCAATAGCATTATTATACAGCAAGAACAACCAAATGCAAAATGTAGCTAATAAAAGAGTTTATTAATGGGCTGGAGAGATGGCTTAGTGGTTAAGGCATTGCTTGCAAAGCCAAAGGATCCCGGTTCTATTTTCTAGGACTCATGTAAGCCAGATGCACCAGGGGATGCATGCATCTGGAGTTCCTTTGCAGTGGCTGGAGGTCCTGGCATACCCATTCACTTTCTCTCTCTTCTCTCTCTCAAACAAATAAATAAAATATATTTTAAAAATAGTCTATTAACCATAGGAAAAATATATAAGATACAAATCTAACAAGAGATGCAAAATATTTATGAAAAATACGATTTGAAGCCAGGCGTGGTGGCACACACCTTTAATCCCAGCACTCAGGAGGCAGAGATAGGAGGATCACCATGAGTTTAGGGCCACCTTGAGACTATAAAATGAGTTCCAGGTCAGCCTGGGCTAGAGCAAGACCCTACCTCAAAAAACTAAAAAAAAGAAAAAAAGGAAAAAGAAAAATATGATTTGAGACAATTTTTTTTGCATGTGTATGGTATGTACACATGTGTATATTCATATGTATGATGGTATGCATGTGTGCAGGTGCTATGCACATGTGTGCGCATTCATGTGGAGGCCAGAGGTTGATGTCAGCGGTTTCCCTCAGCCTCTCTCCACATGATTTACTGAGGTGGGGTCTCTCACTTGAATCCAGAGCTTGTTGATAACCAGCTTACCCTGGAGATCCCTTGTCTCTACCTTTTAAGTGCTGGAATCACAGGCAGGCCACCATGGGCTTGGGCATCTGAACTCTAGTCTTCATGCCAGTGTGGCAAGCAGTTGATCCACTAAGCCTTCTTCCCAGCCCCAAATTTAAAAAATCTAAATAAATGGATATATATATATATATATATACTCATACATCATAATCCACATAAATATTAATAAACATTAATATAACTATATTTTAAAACCTAAATATCTGTACCAAGACAGAAAGCCTCAGCTAAGAGATAAGTTCAATGTTGTCAGGTTATAAAGAAATAGGAACACTTTTTTGACAAGTAATTTAGCATTCTCTTCTAAAATTTTAAGCCAGGTGTAGTGTCATGCTTGTAATCCTAGCAGTTGGAAGACTGCGGCGGAAGGGGTAAAAATTCATGGGTAACTCTATGCTGTACAGTGAGCTCAAGGCCAGGCTGAACTTCACAGCCAGACACTGACTCAAACAACCAAGGGTTGAGGATAGAGCTTAGTGAGAGCACACTTGCTGAGAATGTACAAAGACCTGGTTTTAATTCCCAATACTGAAGAAACAATGTGCAAATGTATATAGCATTACCCTCTAGTTGCTGGAACAAACCACACATTTGGCTTATAGTTTTGAAGGGAAGATCCATCATAGTGCAGAAAGCATGGCTGAGCAGATAGCAGGTCATTACATCTTGCCATGTATCAGCAGAGAGGAAACAGCAAAAGGGACTTAGCTTAGTTCCCAGTGGAACTGAACTAATAAACCTCAATGTTCACCCCCAGAGATACATCTCCTTCCACTGCTCGAAGCTTTCACTACCTGGCAACTAAGCATGAGGCTTAATCAAACACATGAGGTGTGAGGGACTACATTCAAAACATGACAATGTACAGCTTGTAGGCCCTAACAATTCCACAGTGTGAAAATTTGTTTTTGTCAATGTGATATTTTAATATTTTTATTTATTTATTTGCAAGGAGAGAGAGAGAGGAGAGAATGAGAGAGGGAAAATGGGCAAGACAAGCCCTTTTACCAGTGCAAACAAACTCCAAACACTTGTGCCTCTTTGTGCATCTGGCTTTATGTGGGTACTAGGGAATTGAACCCAGGCCATCAGACTTTGACTGCTGAGCCACTTCTCCAGTGCTTCAATGTTTGTTTGTTTGTTTTTTTTTTTGTTGTTGTTTTTTTTGGAGGTAGGGTTTCACTCTAGCTCAGGTTGACCTGGAATTCACTATGTAGTCTTGGGCTGGCCTTGAACTCACTGTGATCCTCCTACCTCTCCTGAGTGCTAGGATTAAAAGGCATGTGCCACCACACCCTGCTGTAGTTGTCCTTTCAATTCAAAGAAAATCATGGGTAACACTGGTGTTACTTTGGTTCACACCAACTGTTCTGTTCATTACTGCATTCATTACTGTCATGTACTCAATACAAAATAATAGTAGTAATAATTTAATGTTACTTAGTTTTATAAATAAAGCAATACAATTGTTATTAAATGTTATCAAACCTCAGGACATGTCTTGAGTATTTCTCTTTCTGTTGTTGTTTTTTTGAGGTAGGGTCTCACTCTAGGCCAGACTGACCTGGGACTCTGGAGTCCCAGGCTGACCTCATACTCACAGCTATCCTACCTCTGTCTCCTGAGTGCTAGGATTTAAGGCATGTGCTACCATGCCTGGCAGTACATGTCTTTTTAATATTAACATTAAATTTAATGAACTGAGAAAGGTGCATAAAGCCCTTCTGCATGCCATGGCTTGATAGCTGTTCTTCAAGGAAAAACATGTGTGCACTGCTTTGAGCTCTGAGCCGAGGTTGCTGCTTCGTTTCTCATGAAATACCGTTTTTACTTGAAAGAAAGACTGACAAACCATGGTTATTCAGACTTGGGAATTTGGCAGGCATTTTCTTAAAGAAATGAATAAAGTGAGCCTGTCACTTCAAGGAAAGAGACTGCATCTGTTGCCAATGATAAATTTTGAGCTTTCAAGCAAAAATTAGAATTTTGGAAAACTCGTGTCCACCACCATGAACTTCACAGTTCCCAGTTTTTTCAAAACTTTGATGATTCAATCAGTAATGATATAAATAAAAGTGCATTTTGATATTGCATAATGAAATCTGTCAACATTTGTAAGACACACATAATTCAGCAAACCGTTTTCCAAATGACCGAGAAGGACTCGTGGATTTATATAATACAGCAGAAGTATCTTTCATGATTTCAGAGTCCATGTAAGATGATTACTTGTTGGATTTGGATTTAGATTATTTGATGAAGAGTATTTAAAATCATCTGAGATTCTCAGGACTCAACTCCCTTTAATAACGGCGTGTCTGTGGGAGGCCTGTTTCTTCACGTGCTTCAGTGAAAGAGCAGATTGTGGCTAATTGGATGCAGAAACAGATATGAGAGTTCCCTAACTTCTAACAAGGCTGACATTAAAGGTTCTTACAAAAAATACAAAATAATTCCCCCATTTCTCAATTTATCTATTTATTTATTTTTGTTTTTCAAGGTATGGTCTCACTCTAGCCCAGGCTGACCTGGAATTCACTATGTAGTCTTAGGCCTCAAACTCATAGAGATCCTCCTGCCTAAAACTATTAAGTTTCTCAGTTTTAATTTTGAATACCAAAAATATCAATAAATAGCCAGCCATGGTGGAGCACACCTTTAATCCCAGCACTCAGGAGGCAGAGGCAGGAAGATCTTTGTGAGTTTGAGCCACCCTGACATTACATAGTGTCATTACTCAGGTCAGCCTGGACTAGAGTGAAACCCTACCTCAAAAAAACAAGCAAATATCCGGGCGTGGTGGCGTAGGCCTTTAATCCCAGCACTTGGGAGGCAGAGGTAGGAGGACTGACGAGAGTTCAAGGCCACCCTGAGACTACATAGTGAATTCCAGGTCAGCCTGGGCTAGAGTGAGACCCTATCTCAAAACAAAAACAAAACAAAACAAAACCCAAACAAATGAAATAATAAAATAAATAAGTGAAATCCACAAAAACAAAAGCTATTTGGAGTCTTTAATTATTACAGTAGTATAAAAGGATCCCAAGAGCAAACCTTCAAGATTCTTTGCCCCAGAGATAAAATCTACTGTATGTTTTCCCAGAAGATAAACACAAAACTATTCATTACAGCCATGCTAGTGATTCCCCTTCAAAAATAAATTACTTAGCTGGGTGTGGTAGCACACACCTTTAATCTCAGTCAGCACTCAGAGTAAGTTTCAGGTCAGCCTGGACTAGAGTGAGTCTCTATCTCAAAAAAAGGGGGGAGGGCTGGAGAGATGGCTCAGTGGTTAAGGCACTTGCCTGCAAAGCCTAAAGACCTGGGTTTGACTCCCCAGTACCCATGTAAAGCCATATGCACAAGGTGGCACATGCATCTGTAGTTCAGTTGAGGCATGGCTAGAGGCCTTGGTGTGCTCATTCTCTCTCTGCTTGCAAACAAATAAATAAATAAAAATATTTTTTAAAAAAGTATCCATCCGGGCTGGAGAGATAGCTTAGCGGTTAAGCACTTGCCTGTGAAGCCTAAGGACCCTGGTTCGAGGCTCCATTCCCCAGGACTCATGTTAGCCAGATGCACAAGGGGGTGCACGCGTCTGGAGTTCATCTGCAGTGGCTGGAGGCCCTGGCGCGCCCATTCTCTTTCTCTCTCTCTCTCTCTCTCTGTCACTCTTAAATAAATAAATAAAAATGAACAAAAAAAATTTTAAAAAGTATCCATCCTCTTACTGATGTATATTAAGTTATTTATTTATTTTTTATTTTATATTTTATTTATTTTTTCAAGTTAGGGTCTCACTCTAGCCCAGGCTGTCCTGCAACTCACTCTAGTCCCAGGCTGGCCTTGAATGATCCTCCTACCTCTGCCTCCTGAGTGTTGGGATTAAATGCAGGCATCACCATGCAGGACTAGATAAATACCTTTTGATAAAGTCATGTAATGCCTTTTGAAGTTAAAATGAATGGGTGCTATTTGCTTTGCTTGTATTAATGTGGTTGATTCAGAAATATAAAACTTGTTAAAAAGGAGAGGAATGATAGCACTTGCATACATTTCAAAACCAGAAAAGTATTCTTGCTTATGGATACACCTAGATGTAGTAAGAATATAAACCTTAGGTGGGAAAAACCCAAGATGCTCCATATCAGTCTCAAGGTAGGAGTGCAGGTTGGGACCAAAGGAAGGAGTAGACATTATAATGTATATATGTGATTGCTATAGAAAAAGATTAGTAGGGCTGGAGAGATGGCTTAGCAGTTAAGGCACTTGCCTGGGAAGTCTAAGGACCCAGGATCGATTCCCTCGAATCCAACATATAAATAAATAACATATTTTAAAAAATAAAAATAGATGATAACTAAATAAAATATTTTTTAAAATAAAAATAAACAATACCTATGTTCCCAGCTCAGTAGATGTTAACTTTGTACTACATTTATTTTAAAATATTTAATTAATTCATTTATTTGAGAGAGACAGATATATATATAGAGAGAGAGAGAATCAGCACACCAGGACCTCCAGCCACTGCAAATGAACTCCAGATACATAAGCCACCTTGTGCATCTGGCTTTACATGGATACTGGGGAACCCAGGTCCTTAGACTTTGTAAGCAAGTGCCTTAACCACTGAGCCAACTTTCCAGCCATATAGGTACTGTTTTGTATATTGCTATTCATTTAAAATATTCCAGTATTAAAATATGCCTATTTGGGGCTAGAGAAATGGCTCAGTGGTTAAAGGTGCTTCCTTGAAAGCCTGACAGCCTGGATTTGATTCCTTAGTGCCCACGTAGAGCCAGATGTACAAAGTGGTGCATGCATCTGGAGTTTGATTGCAGAAGTAAAAGGCCCCAGCGTATCCATTCTCTCTCTCTCTCTCCTTGAAAATTAATGAATAAAATATTTTAAATAGCTGGGTATGGTGGTTGGTGGCTCATGTCTATAGTACCAGCATTTGGGAGGTTGAGGTAGAAGAATCACTGTGAGTTTGAGGGTAGACTACATAGTGAATTCCAGGTCAGCTTGGGCTACAGGGAGACCCTACACTGAAAAACAAAAACAAGAGGCTGGGCATGGTGGTGCACACCTTTAATCCCAGCACTTGGGAGGCAGAGGTAGGAGGATTGCCATGAGTTCGAGGCCACCCTGAGACTACATAGTGAATTCCAGGTCAGCCTGTGCCAGAGTGAGACCCTACCTCAAAAAAACAAAACAAAATAAATAAATACATAAATTTACATATATATATATATATATTTTTTTTTTTTAAACGCTTCTGTGCAGTTGTCTCAATTGGCAAAGAAAATTCAACTAGCTAGATCCTAGTGAAATGTATTTTCTCCATCCAGGGTAGAAGGGCCAGCTGTCCTGCTTTTTAAGCCTGCTGCTTGTTGAGCCTAATAAATGATGGGATAGTTGGGAGGGTAATGTCTTTTCTGTCTGCAAAGCTCTTGATCCTAGGTCCTCGGTCATGGCTGCAAAGGAAATTCTCCCTCAGATTTCTTGCAGAACTCCTGCAGCTGTCAGGCAGGGCAAGAAGCCAGAATACCCAGGGAACAACATGAACAGGCATCAGCAGAGCTCCCAGTCGGGGCAGGACTCCCAACACAAAGTATCCTGTTCCTGTTCCTTTTCTTTTTGAAGCCAGAGAGAAGCCTTTGATTTGTGTGGTGATGATATCATGTAGCCCGCTGGGCTCTAGGCAGAGTTGAGAGGCACCTAATTCCCCCAGCATGGCCCGAGTCTTCTATAGGCCCGCTGGGTAATTTCAGAATGGAGTTGAGACTTTATTTTTGCCTCTAAAAGCCATGCATTCTACCCAGAAGCCCCTCTGCTTCCTGGAATTTGAATTGCGAATACCCTCGGCAATAATTTTCAGACTTGGTGGCTTCTGATAAGGAGGAAAGAGCTTGCTATTCTGTTTTTGTTTCTGTTTGAGGAGTGTGTGCCCAGGGGAATTGTTTGTGTCCCAGATTCCACACAGCTGTTAATTAGAGCTGAGAACACTCGGTTGACCCCTATGTGGCTAATTGCTAGAATTGTGAAGCGTCTCTAAGGGCCTTGTATGATAACAACTGAAAATTGTGCTGAGCCTCACCTAACACTTCTGGAGCCAGCTCAGGACTGGAAGCAATAAGCTCCCTGTGGTTCCTGGCACTGGAGAAACAGCTCTGTGCTGAAGGAGCGCTATTACGGATTCTCTTCAGTGATTAAGACACCCACATTTCACTCTGGATGTGTGGCTTGAGGCAGTGTGCTGGGAAGGGCCGGTGGGAGAGCTCAGAACCGTACAGTGAAGCACCTATGACCTACTTTGGGGGGCTTCAGCGGCTCCCTAAGACTGCAACCTGGCACCAGAACCCCAATCTTTGCAAGGCCATTTCAACGAGATACAGTGTGGGTGTTTCCTTTCTGGACCCTGCACTGCTTCTAATGAGCAGCCTGACATAAGCATTTTTCCCCCACCTTATAATAACAGCAATATCCAGCTCTTAAAATGAGGAAAATGTATAGAAATCACCTGATTCCCCGCTTGTTCCAGTCTCTTATCAACTCTTATGAGCAAACAACAGAGGAAATATCCAGGTTCAGAAAGATGGGATTTGAGCTGGATCTAGGTGGGAAAGAAGGGAGATGAATAATGGAAGAAAATAACGCTGACAGTCAAAAAGCATGCCAGGGACAGTGGCCAGGGTGAGGAGAATGGGGGCAGAAAGATGGGAGGGATGGAGAAGCAGAGGCTGCAAAAGGATAGACCATCCAAACAGAGCAGTAAGAAAGGAAAGCAGGGCTGGAGAGATGGCCTTAGCAGTTAAGGTGCTTGTCAACAAAGCCAAAGGACACAGGTTCAATTCCCCAGTACCTAACTAAGCCAGATGCACAAGGTGGCGCATGCATCTGGAGTTCATTTGCAGTAGATGGAGGCCCTAGTATGCCCATTCTTTCCCTGTCTTTTTCTCAAATAAATAAATAAAATATTTAAAAAAATAAAAAAAAGAAAGGAAAAGTTGGGCATGGTGACTCACGCCTTTAACCCCAGCACTCGAGAGGCTGAGGTAGGAGGATCGCCCATGAGTTTGAGGCCACCCTGAGACTACATAGTGAATTCCAGGTCAGCCTGGGCTAGAGCAAGACCCTACCTCAAGAAAAAAAAAAAAAAAAAGGAGAAGAAAGAAAGAAAGGAGAGGAGAGGAGAGGAGAGGAGAGGAGAGGAGAGGAGAGGAGAGGAGAGGAGAGGAAAGGAAAGGAAAGGAAAGGAAAGGAAAGGAAAGGAAAGGAAAGGAAAGGAAAGGAAAGGAAAGGAAAGGAAAGGAAAGGAAAAAGGAAAGCAGTATCATGCCCTCTTTCCCCCAGGTTCTGGAGAAAAGCAAAAGCAACAAGGCTCATAGGAAGTGTTTTGGCCTTCTCAGCCAAGAGGCCTAAAGCATACCCCAGATAGTGCACTGGCCAGCATCTCTCCCTCAGCCTGGCTGGAGGCAGGTAGGTTGGAGCCAGCATGTAAGGAGAGACTCATGATCCTTTTTCCAGAAGAGCTTGAAACCGTGGGTCCAATTCCAGGAAGTGACAGCAACAGAAACGCAACCAAAAGTCGGCCTTGCCCAGGGGAAGAGCTGCAAAGGAGCCTGCGGAAAAGGAGCCTACTTTAGTGTTCTCTAGAGCTTAGGTAGACTGTCAAGGGACCCTGCTCCAGAGACAACTGGTCTTTGTTGCTGTAGATCAAACCAGGGCCTCATGCACACTAGGCAAGGGCTCTACCATTAAGCTACAGCCCGGCCTACATTGCAGGTCTTGAGTCTTTACTTGGACATTTAACCCTTCTTCCAGCAGCACTCCTCAGTAACAAATGTGTATGGAATCCCCGCTGAGTGCTTTGGCTCTGTTGACAAGAGCAGGGGAAATTGAGAAGGCAAGTCTATAGGCAATACCTTGGGAAGAAAATCAAATATGTAAAGAATCTGTATGCAGCACAGAAGAATATCAAATTACTAGGTAATCGTGCAGTATAGAGGTAATCTATAGAATTGGAAGGGCATCAAGTAGTCATAGAGACTAAATTCAGGCAATAGGATTTGATAATTAGAGGCTGAGGGCAAATACAAAGCTAGATGTGCCTTGCTTAGATAAATTGATAAGGTTGATCTCACTTAATTGGAGGTTTGTGTTGGAGAATAAATCATGGTCCATTGTCATAAATTAACATGAAGCTTCATATGTTGAAACTGTTCATACAGGTTTTTTTTGAAGTAGAGCTTTGTTGTAGCTCCAGGCTGACTATGTAGTCTCAGGGTGGCCTCGAACTCACAACAATCCTACCTCTGTCTCCCAAATGCTTGGGATTAAAAGTGTGCACTACCATGCCCAGCCATACAGGTTCGTTTCTTTTTTCAAGAGACAGAGACAGAGAGAAAGACAGAGTGAGAATGGGTGCACTAGGGCCTGTAGTTACTGCAAACAAACTCCAGATGCATCAGCCACCATGTGCATCTGGCTTATGTGGGATCTGGAGAATCAAACCTGGGTCCTTAGGCTTCGCAGGCAAGTGCCTCAACCACTAAGCTATCTCTCCAGTCCTTTTTAAAATATATTTTTTTTATTTATTTATTGGAGCAAGAGGAAGATAGAGAACGGGCACATCAGGGCCTCTAGCCACTGCAAATGAATTCCAGATCATGTGCCACTTTGTGCATCTGGCTTACGTGGGTACTGGGGAATCAAACCTGGATCCTTAGGTTTTGTAGGCAAATGCCTTGACCGCTAAGCCATGTCTCCCACCCAAAGGTTCTTTTAATTGCTTCTTAGAAATATCTCCTACCTCTACAGTTTTGGGATCAAGGCCTTGTGTATGCTATGTAAGTACTCTGTGTTTGAGCTACAGCCTCAGCTGACTCACAAGGCTAGTAAGAAATAATTAGCTTAGACTTTATATAGTCCAGGCTCCTCACATTACACTTGAAAAAAATGAGTCCAGGGGCTGGAGAGATGGCTTAGCGGTTAAGGCGCTTGCCTGCAAAGCCAAAGGACCCAGGTTTGACTCTCCAGGACCCACATAAGCCAAATGCACAAGGGGGCACACGCATCTGGAGTTTGTTTGCAGTGGCTGGAAGCCCTGGCATGCCCATTCTCTCTTTCTTTCTCTACCTGCCTATTTCTGTATATATCTCTCTCTCAAATAAATATATAAAAATAAAATATTAAAAAATAAGAGCCAGGCGTGGTGGCACACGCCTTTAATCCCAGCACCCAGGAGGCAGAGGTAGGAGGATCACTGTGAGTTCAAGGCCAGCCTGAGACTACATAGTGATTCCAGGTCAGCCTGGACTACAGCAAGACACTACCTTGGAAAAAAAAAAAGAAAAGGAAAAAATGAGTCCAAAAGAGGTCAGGTGATGAACACAAGGCCAACTAGATCCAACACTATATAACTCTGGCTTCATTATTTTCCAATGGACTTGTATTGTTTTTAATTTATATGGATTTTTTGGCAGTGCTGGGTAATAAACCCATATATAGAATTATTATTCTCTATAATAGATACCTACAATTAAAAAGGATAGATTTGGGATAGAGAGATGGCTTAGCAGTTAAGGTGCTTGCCTATGAAGCCCAAAGACCCAGGTTCGAGTCCCCAGTTCCCACATAAGCCAGATGCACAAGGTGGCACATGTGTGTGGAGTTAGTTTGCAGTGGCTGCAGACCCTGGCACACACATACTATCTCCCTCCCTGTAGCAGACAGCTTCAGGTTCGCTGAGATGAACTTCCAGACTAGGCACAGTTATGGAGGAAGGGATATTTATTGAAGCTTACAGATCCAGGGGAAGTTCCATAATGGCAGAAGAAACTGGCCTGCCTTCACAGGCCCAAGCAGAGAGAGAGAAGTACAAGCCAAAAAAGTCAAAAGCCACAGCACACTTCAGGAAGTCCAGCTAGGCACACTTTGCATATCTTTAGATTGAAATCTGAAACCCACCACCACACCTTAAGATCCACCCAGTGACATTGCCTCCAGCCAGGTGGCTGCAGAATGCAAACTACAAACAAATAAACAACTGAATATATTGGGGGCGATCTATTCTATTCAAACCACCACACTCCCTCTCTCTCTCTCTCTCTCTCTCTCTCTCTCTCTCTTTGTCTCTCTCTAGTGAATAAAATAAAATTTTTTTTTTTTTTTGGTTTTTTTGAGGTGGGGTCTCACTCTAGCCCAGGCTGACCTGGAATTCACTATGGAGTCTCAGGGTGGCCTCGAACTCACGGTGATCCTCCTACTTCTGCCTCCTGAGTGCTGGGATTAAAGGCATGCACCACCACGTCTGGCTAAAATAAAATTTTTTTAAAATAAAAATGTTTTTAAAAAGGATAAATTTGCTGGGGGTGGTGGCACATGCCTTTAATCTCAGTACTCAGGAGGCAGAGGTAGGAGGATCTTTGTGAGGTCAAGACCAGCCTGGGACTACAGAGTGAGTGCCAGGTCAGTCTGGACTAGAGTGAGACCCTGCCTTGAAAAAAATAAAGCAAAACGAAGAGGATAAATGTAGCTGAGGCTGGCCTTGACCTCACTATGTAACTGAGGATGACCTTGAACTCCTGATCCTCCTCCTTCTACCTCCCAAATGCTGGAATTACAAGCATTGCCACCATACCTGGCATTAACTTTTTTTAAATATTTTATTTCCATATAATAAAATAAATGTACAATCACAGGAAAATTTGAGCTTTCTTTCACAGGGGTCCCACACATCACCACTGGTGCTGTTGCCATGTCTCAAGTGGTTCCTGAGAAGTACCAGCACATTTAATGTGTGCACACCACCAACATTAATGGATGGATGTCATCTCTGCCATTAACAGTGTGTGACAAAGACGTGCTCACACACCGAGGAAAGAAAGCAGACTCTAACCTCACCAAGAAGGCTGAAGAACTCACCAAGCTCCATGCCAGCATAAGATCCTAGACAGAAGGACATAAAGGATGGAATGGCCAGGTTCTGGCCAATGATTGGGACAAGCTCTGCAGAGACCTGGAGTGAGTGAGGAAGACTAGAGCCCACAGAGGGCTGAGCCACTTCTGCAACCTTAATGTTCAAGACCAGCATCCAAGACCACTGTTGTTATTTAATGGGTGTGTCCAAGAAGAAATGAGTCTGTAGACCTTTTTTTTATTTTAGGTAGGGTCTTGCTATAGGCCAGGCTGACCTAGAATTCACTATATTGCTTCAAGCTGGCCCTGAACTCACAGTGATCTTCCTACCTCTGCCTCTCAAGTGCTGGGACTAAAGGCATGTGCCACCAAACCTGGCTTTTAAAATATATATATACTTTATTTATTTATGTATTTAAGAAGAAGAGAGAGACAGAGAATGAGAATGGGTACGCCAGGGCCTCTTGCCCCTGCACAGGAACGCCAGATGCATGCACTACCTTGTGCATCTGGCTTATGTGGATACTGGGGAACTGAACCTGGGTCCTTAGTCTTCCCAGGCAAGTACCTTAACTGCTAAGCCATCTCTCCAGCCCCTTGACCTTTTTTTTTTTCTTTTTTTTTTTTTGGTTTTTCAAGGTAGGGTCTCACTCTAGCTTAGGCTGACCTGGACTTCACTATGTAGTCTCAGGGTGGCCTTGAACTCTTGGAGATCCTCCTACCTCTGCCTCCTGAGTGCTGGGATTAAAAGAGTGTGCCAATGCACCCAGCTTCTGTAGGCCTTTTCTATTAATAGTTTATATGCCAAAAGAAGGGAAAAATATCGAAATGTAGATAAACCCTGAAATTAAAATGATTTACAACCACAACTATTTCATAGATTTGTTTTTTCAAGGTAGGGTCTTGCTCTAGCCCAGACTGTAGTCTCAGGGTGGCCCTGAACTCACAACACTACTCCTACCTCAGTCCCCCAAGTACTAGGATTAAAGGTGGGCACCACCATACCCAGCTTCCATAGACTTTTTGAAAAATCATTAAATAGCTATATGACTTTCATTTGATTCTTATGCACAGGTTTATTTCAGGGGACAATGTTTTGGGTCCACTTTAAGGAGAAACATTTTAGGCAGGATAATGTGCTAAGAAGAGCATGTGAGTTGGAGACTAAAGATCTAGGATCAAGCCCTGTCCAGTCTTTGTTAGTTGTGTGATCTTCTGTAACTCAATTAACTTCCCCAGGCTTTGATTTCTCATTTACAAAATGATGGGGGTCCAGTGATCCACTTCAGATGCCTGTGTCTGGACTTCAAAAATCAAGCACTGTAAACTTGGAACAGTTAATTAAAACAAAACAGTATCTGATGTTTTTAAAGGAATGTAACAGCATGTCAAAATAGGCCTCTTCCTTTCTCTAGTTTTGGCTGTGGCTCTAAAGCTGAGAACAATAGATTGAAGTCCCTTCCCCCACCCCCACCTCCATATATCCTAAGTGAGACACAAGACTGTCTAGGCAGAGCAGTCTAGAGCTGTGATCACACCTATGTTCTAAGAGAAGTTTAAGACAAGAGACCTAGTGACTGATCTCTGTGTTCACCACAAATAAATAAATAAAGTCTTCAGTAAAAGGCTGGCTGAGCTGGGCATCATGGCACATGCCTTTAATCCCAGCACTTCGGAGGCAGAGGTACAAGGATCACTGTGAGTTCAAGGCCACCATTAGACTACATAGTGAAATCCAGGTCAGCCTGGACTAGAGTGAGACCCTACCTCAAAACCCCCAAATGATCTTCAAAGCCTGTCACTAGAGAAATAGTCATGGGATCTGCTAGTGACCAAGGGAGATTAGAACTGTACGAGCCACTAAAGTCCTGACTTCCAACCTTAGAGTACGTGCTGCTGAAGTGAGCGCAGTCCTGGCTTCGCACTCCCCGCTGCACTCTCTCAGGCCTAGTGCAAAGGTGACGACACAGAGAGGTAAGAATGACCCTCACCTGCCTTCACCATACGCTTGCAGGTCTGGGTCTACACTAATGAAAAGAATTGTAATTTGGGTAAGAAATTGAAGTTTTGACATAATATTGGCCTGAACTTCTTTTTCCCTCTTCCTCTCTCTCTGTCTCCCTCACTATCTTCCTCCGTCTCTTTCTCTTTTTGTGTGTACTATGTATGTTGGTGTGGTGTGTGTTCAGTGCATGCACATGTGAGTACAGATGCATGGCCCCTGTGCATATGCATGCACAGACCAGAGAGAATATCAGTGTCCTCCTGCACAGGCTTTTTCAAAATCTTAGGAGTGGCTGGAGGGATGGCTTAGCAGTTAAGGCGTTTGCCTGCAAAGCCAAAGAACCCAGGTTTGATTCCCCAGGACCTACGTTAGCCATATGCACAAGGGGGCGCACATATTTGGAATTCGTTTGCAGTGGCTGGAGGTCCTGGCGTGCCCATTCTCTCACTCTCTCTCCCTCTTTCTCTGACAAATAAATAAATATAAAATATTTTTTAAAAATCTTAGGAGCTTTTTTTTATTTATTTTCTTTTAAAAATATTTTATTTATTTACTTATTTATTTGAGAGAGAGAAGAGGCAGATAGAGAGAGAGAGAGAGAGAGAGAGTATGGGCAAGCCAGGGCCTCTAGCCACTGCAAACGAATACAGACACATGTGTCACCTTGTGTATCTGGCTTATGTGGGTCCTGGGAAATCAAACCTGGGTCCTTTGACTTTGCAGGCAAGCACCTTAACCAGTAAGCCATCTCTCCAGAACCTTTTTTTTTTTTCTAAGTAGGGTCTCTCTCTCTAGCCCAAGCTGTCCTGGAATTCGTTTTGTAGTCTCAGGCTGGCCTTGAACTCACAAAGATCCTCCTACTCTGCCTCCTGAGTGCTGGGATTAAAATTAAAGGCATAGCTATTTATTATTTTTAATACTTTTATTTATTTATTTGAGGGGGAATGAATGGGTGCACCAGCGCCTCCTGCCACTGCAAACCAACTCCAGAAACATGCACCACTTTGTGCATCTGGCTTACGTGCATCCTTGGGGAATTGAACCCAGGCTCTCAGGCTTTGCATGCAAGCGTCTTTAATGGCTGAGCCATCTTCCCAACCCCTCCACATGCTGTATTGAGACAGGGTCCTTCGCTGGATTTGCAGTTGCCATTTTTGACCAGTCGGGCTGACCAGTGAGTCCCAGTGATTCTCCTGTCTGTGCTCCCCATAGGACTGGGTTACAGGCATGCTTGCCCATGTCCAGCTATTTACGTGGGCGCTGGGGACTGGAACTCAGTGTGAATCAAGCCCACTTGGGCTTTCACGTTTGTGTGGTGAGCATTCTTACCCCCTGAGCCATCTCCCCAGCCCTATCATGAACTGCTTAATACCTGAAAGGTAACCAGAAAACTATGAGTGGGGAAGAAAGATTTCAGAGAGCATTTTTAAAAAATATATTTATTTATTTGTATGCAGAGAAAGAGATAGAGAGAATGGGTGTGCCAGGGCCTTCAGCCGCTGTAAACAAACTCCACATGCATTCACCACTCTGTGCATCTGGCTACACATGGGCACTAGGCACTAGGGAATCAAACCCAGGTCGTTAGGCCTTGCAGGCAAGCACCTCAACTGCTGAGCCATCTCTCCGGCCCAGCTATCTTTCTTTTCTTTTTCTTTTTCTTTTATTTATTTGAGAGAGAGAGAGCGAGCGAATGGGCACATCAGGGCCTTTAGCCACTGTAAACGAACTCCAGACGCGTGCACCACCTTGTGCATCTGGATTACGTGGGTCATGGGGATTCAAACCTGCATCCTTTGACTTTGCAGGCAAACTCCTTAACTGCTAAGCCATCTCTCCAGCCTTTTTTTGTTGGTTCTTTAAGGTAGGGTCTCACTCTAGCCCAGGCTGACCTGGAATTCACTATGTAGTTTCAGGGTGGCCTTGAACTCACAGCAATTCTTCTACCTCTGCCTCCTGAGTGCTGGCCACCATGCCCAGCTCCATTTTTTTTTTTTAAGTATAAACTTTGTATGGATAAATCATGTGTTCGTACCATTCCCCTCCTCCCTGTCCCCACTCCACTGACAGCCCTTCTCAGTGGGGTTACTGGTATTCACCATAAGGTTATGAGTTGTGAGTTGTGAGAGCAGCAGTCATCGTGGTGGGAAGTAATGCCTCTAGTCACTCCCTCCTGCCCTTGAGAGGGCAATTTTAAGACATTGCTATCTATTTTATAGATAGTTTGCTGTCTATTTGAACACTCCAGAGTCCATCTTGTTGAATATACAGGAGAAAGATTTTGCTAAGTTGGAGGAGGACTGATTGCAAAGGAGAAAGAGACTGGTGGCTGTAGTCTAAAAATTGGACAATAAGGCAATGAGGGCAGAGAATATTGCTGATGTAAATCTGGCAGGAGTTTTAATGAGTGCTTAGACGAGGAAGTAAGGTCCAGTGGATGACTCATGTGAGCTTCTAAAGTTTCTAGCCTGAGTTGCTGGAAGATGGTGACTTGATGGATGACAATGACACTTTCACAGATAAATGTGACCACACACTTAGGTCAACACTGCTGCATTTTTGAAACTCTTCTGCTGAGTTCCTTCTGAGCCAACTTATGAGTCATATAAAAGAATCAATCTCATTACTTTTCATTTCTCCTTTTTTTCCCTATTAATTCCACCATTCAGCAAGCTTTGGTTAAGTGCTTCCTACATGTTATATGCTTTGCCAGCCACTGCAGAAAAAGAGGCAGCAAAACACAGGATCTGCTCTCAAAGAGCTCAGTTTTGTTGGACCTGTTCCAATTGAATATTAGGGCACCCTGGGATTTTGGCCTTTACTCTGGTATCCCCTTTATGCCATTGGTCTTCATGTAAGAGTATCATGGGATCTTGGTTGTCCACCTAGCTATTTGCTAACACCCTGTTGCTGAAGACACCAAATGCTTCCACTGCCATACGCAAAGCACTCAAGCAGGAGCTGAGCTGGAAGCCTCCTCCCTGCTGGCTAGCTGACATAGGGTTGGAAGTGCTATGTAACCTGCTAGAGGAGAAAAGTCACCAACTGTCTTCACCATTGGTGAACCACTGGCGCAGCTGTGGCGCAGCCTTCATGGGGATAACTAACTGCTCTCCGACAGGATCTCAGGCCTGCCCTACCAGAGGTACTGCTACTGAAAACCTAGCTAAACGCCTGTGGCTGGGGAGGTCATAGGCCCTGGGAAGGAAGTTACTACTGTTATTTAACCAAATGGATATGTTGGGCTCATCAAATTATCCGCTAAATATGTGTTTATACCCATAGATCAGTGCTGCTCTCACCTTCAGTGAGAGAAGTTTAGTTTTGTGGATTGCAAGAACTTCTGGAGAGGTGACTGTTGAGTACTCAGTACTGAGACATCTACACCACTCCCTCCAGATTCAGGAACACTGCAGAAGAGAAGGCAGAAATATAAGAGCCAGTGAGTGGGAGACGGGTTTTGGGGACCGTGTCTCACACATATAAAGTGGTAATTGCATTCATGATCTCAGTGTCTATTGTCATCTGCATAAGACTTGCACAATATTGGGCCATTCAACACGCCATAATGTATGATGAAGGAAGGCAAAAAAAGAAAAAAGAAAAAAGAAAAATCAAAGCCGGGCGTGGTGGCGCATGCCTTTAATCCCAGCACTCGGGAGGCAGAGGTAGGAGGATCGCCATGAGTTTGAGGCCACCCTGAGACTACATAGTGAACTCCAGGTCAGCCTGAGCTAGAGTGAAACTCTACCTGGAAAAACTGGAAAAAAAAATAGAAGAGGGTATGGGAATAGGATAGGGGAATGAGGACAAAAGAAGGTAATGAGAGATTATATGTATGAAAATTGTCAATTAAAAATATTTTATTTTAAATATGTTTTAATTATTTATTTATGAAAGAGAGAGTGGGTAGGCAGATAGAATGGGAGCACCAGGGCCTCTAGCCACTGCAAACGAACTCCAGATTCATGGGCCACCTTATGCATATGCCTTTAAGTGGGTACTGGAGAATCAAACCTGGGTCCTTAGGCCAAACCATCTCTCCAGCCCTAAAACTTTTTTAAAAGAACTCTACTTTGAAGCCGGGCATGGTGGCGCACGCCTTTAATCCCAGCACTTGGGAGGCAGAGGTAGGAGGATCGCTGTGAGTTCGAGGCCACCCTGAGACTCCATAGTGAATTACAGGTCAGTTTAGGCTAGAGTGAGACCCTACCCCGAAAAACCAAAAAAAAAAAAAAAAAAAAAAAAGAACTCTATTTTGTGTAAATTGGGTATAAACCATCTTAAGTATATCACCTTATCACCTTGTCACATTTTGTCCAAGTTGTGTTTTCTTTCTTTCTTTCTTTCTTTCTTTTTCCCCCAAGGTAAGGTCTCACTCTAGCCCAGGTTCACCTGGAACTCACTCTGTAGTCCCAGGCTGGCCTTAAATTCACAACAATCCTCAAGTGCTGGGATTAAATGTGTGCACCACCACACCTGGTTTCAAGTTATTTAATGTTGTGCAGAATTTAAGCTGTTATGACAACATCCTCCAGAAATTTGATCTCTCTCCAAATTCGTACTTTCTAAATGTAAGTAGACCCTCAAAAATTGTCGACAATGAAGGAGAAATAAGAGAAAGCTAGGTTCTTTCAGACAGTTAGTTAGGGACAGAAGCCAGGGAACAAGGAGATGACACTCTGCCCATTGTGGCAAAACTGAAACTTGTACCTGATCCTGTCTCTCCAAGATGGCTGCCAAGGACACACCTAACAGGAATTTTGTGCTTCTTCATTTCAGCCTCCATGGATTAAACCCCCTGAGTCCACAGACCAATCAAAATTTGGCCTTTGGGGTTAGCCCCTTTAGTCCAAGCCAATCAGGTCTCTGCTTACACACACACCTGAGCCTGATGATGAGGCTCATCCTGATTGGATGTCTGAACTCTATAAAGGAGGTTACCCAGAGAGCCCACCCCTCTTCTCTCTGCCCAAGCTCTCACGAGTTGTTTTCCTTTTGTCCCATGACTTGGCCTGAACATCCACATGGCTATCTCCTCTTCCCAGCCTGGCTGGAAGTGGGGGCTACACTTAACCGTGACATGGTATTTTAATTCTTGCCTTCTATACATGCCATGCTTTGGGGAGTACCCTCTCACTCTGATTAAATGTAAGATTTATCTTTGATCTCTGATTTCTTCACTTTTTTAGAAAAACAGATTTAATTTATTTAAGAGAAAGAGGTAGATGAGAGAGAGAGAGGAAGAGGGAGAGAGACAATGAATGAGAATGGGCACACCAGGGCCTCTAGTCACTGCAAACAAACTCCAGACACATTTCTACCTTGTGCATCTGGCTTTGTGTGTGTACTGGGGAATTGAACCTGGGCCCTTAGGCTTTGCAGTCAAGCACTCTAACCATCTCTTCAGCCCTTTCTTTCACTATTGTGTGTGTGTGTGTGTGTGTGTGTGTGTGTGTGTGTGTGTGTGTGTGTGTGTTTTGTTTTGGTTTTGGTTTTGGTTTTGGTTTTTGGAGGTGAGGTTTCACTTTAGTCCAGGCTGACCTGGAATTCACTATGTAGTCTCAGGCTGGCCTCAAACTCATGGTGATCCACCTACCTCTGCCTCCCAAATGCTGAGATTAAAGGTGTGTGCCACCACGGCCAGCTCCTATTTTTTTAATCCTCTCTGGTCTGTTATTTGAAGGGGCTTCTGTGTTCTATCTCCCATGTGCGTTTGGAACTGCCCCACCTTTCCCTAGATCCAATTTCCCTAAACCTCACAAATTATGATTTCTCCCTAAAAAAACTCAGTAATTCATAATTTAGCACTCCTGAGTCCATTTTTATCAATTATTTTTTAAAAATAGGATAAGGGGGCTAGAGAGACGGCTTTGTGGTTAAGGCACTTGCCTGCAAATCCAAAGGACCTAGGTTCAATTCCCCAGGACCCATGTAAGCCAGATATACAAGGTGGCACATGCATCTGGAGTTCATTTGCAGGGGTGGAGGCCCTGGAGCGCCCATTCTCTCTCTCTGCCTTTCTCTCTCTCTCTCTCTCTGCCTTTCTCTCTCTCTCTCTGCCTCTTTCTCTCTCTCAAATAAATAAATTAAATATTTAAAAAAAAATAGGATAAGGAGGGCTGGAGAGATAGATTAGCGGTTAAGCGCTTGCCTGTGAAGCCTGAGGACCCCGGTTCGAGGCTCGATTCCCCAGGACCCATGTTAGCCAGATGCACAAGGGGGCGCACGCATCTGGAGTTAGTTTGCAGTGACTGGAGGCCCTGGCGCGCCCATTCTCTCTCTCTCTCTTTCTCTGCCTTTTTCTCTCTCTGTCTGTTGCTCTCAAATAAATAAATAAAAATGCTTTTAATAAAAAAATAGGATAAGGGCCTGGAGAGATGGCTTAGTGGTTAAGGCTCTTGCCTGCAAATCCAAAGGACCTAGGTTTGATTCCCCAGGACCCGCGTAAGCCAGATGTACAAGGTGGTGCATGAATCTGGAGTTTGTTTGCAGTGGCTGGAGGCCCTGGCACGTCCATTCTCTCCCTCCCCTCCCCACCCCTGCTTCTTTCATGCTCTCAAATAAATAAATAAAAATAAAACATTAAAAAAATAGGATAAGGACCCAAAATTGGAGTTCACAAGTTTGCAAACTTCTCCTTAATCCCAAAAATTCTCTCTAAAAATAATGGGCAAAATATATGCTCAAACAAGCCCAAATGTGTTCTCTGTGTCTTACTCTCTAAAACACTGAAACATCTTTTTTTAAATCTTTTTTTTAATTGACAACTTCCATGATTATAAACAATATCACATAGTAATTCCCCCCCCCCGCCACTTTCCCCTTTGAAACTCCACTCTCTATCATATCCTCTCCCCCTCTCAATCAGTCTCTCTTTTATTTTGATGTCATGACCTTTTCCTCTTATTATGATGGTCTTGTATAGGTAGTGTCTTGCACTGTGAGGTCCTGTATATCCAGGTCATTTTGTGTCTGGAGGAGCACGTTGTAAGAAGTCCTACCCTTCCTTTGGCTCTTACATTCTTTCTGCCACCTCTTCTGCAATAGACCCTGAGCCTTGGAAGATGTGAGCACTCCTCTGTCACTTCTTCTCAGCACCATGGTACCTTCTGAGTCATCCTAAGGTCACTGCCATCTGAAAAGAGAAGCTTCTCTAACCTAAAGTAAAAGTAGCATTAATATATGGGTATGAGCATTTTAAGAGAAGTGCTTACTGGGCAGTTTGGTGAGCATAGTATATACATTTAGCCAGATACCAGCAGATGTTACACCCCTAGGGCTCATGACTATCCCTGTTGTAGGTTTTGTTTTGTGTTGTTTTTTCAAGGTAGGGTTTCACTCTAGCTCAGGCTGACCTAGAATTTACTATGTAATCACAGGGTGGCCTCAAAGTTATAGCAATCCTCATACCTCTGCCCCCTGAGTGCTGGGATTAAAGGCGTGCACCACCACAGCCAGCCTGTTGTAGGTTTTTCATGTCAGGGATGTGATCCCTCCCACAGAGCAGGCCTCCAGTCAAATTAGAGACTGATTGGTTTCCCCCATAACATATGTGCCACTATTGCACCTGTTGGCTCATTTGGCCTAGCTGGCGAAATATAAGGCTTGCAGTGTCCACTGTTGAGTATCTTCACTGGTGATTTGTCTCGCTCCCATTGAAATGCATGCAGCATGGCTTTTTCCAGCTTTCTGTCAGCTGGTCTACATGGAGGAGGTTTTCAGCTCAGCTCCAGCAGGATTTCTCAGTGACTTTGCAGCCTACATATTAAAACACTGAAACATCTTATACCATTCAGATGCATTTTAATATAATGACAATATATAGCTAGTACTCATAAAATCAAAGTTTTGTATGAAAATTAGCATATTATGAAAATTAGAAACTTAAAATTGAGCTGGGTGTGATGGTACACATCTTTAATCCCAGCACTTGGGAGGCAGAGGTAGGAGGGTTTGCCGTGAGTTTGAGGCTACCCTGAGACTACACAGTGAATTCCAGGTCAGCTTGGACTAGAGTGAGGCCCTATCTCCAAAAAAAAAAAAAAAAAATGAATGTATGAAAGAAAATTAAAATTGTGAAAAATTAGAAACATAGTTGTTTCTTTTTAGAAACCTGTAACTTAGTAGGAAAACAGACATAATATAGAGACATATTTGATACAAAGCAGAGTATGACCTGATATTAAAAAAACAAGTAAATTAGGGCCTCAGGATATAGTTCAGCTGGACACCTGGGTCTTGTCTCCAGCACCACATAAACTAGGAATGGTAGTGCATACCTGTAATCACAGCACTTAGGAGGTAAAGGTAGGAGGATTAGAAGGTCAAGATCATTCTTGGATATGTAGCAAGTTCAAGGCCAGCCTGGGATACATTGAGACCCTACTCAAAAAGGGGGGTGACTGGAGAGATTGCTCAGGCACTTGATTGCAAAGTCTGACAGCCTAGGTTCGATTTTCAGTACCCACATAAAGCCAGATGCATAAAGTGTGCATACATTTGGAGTTTGTTTGCAGTGGCAAGAGGCCCTGATATGCCCATACTCTCTCTCTGTCTGCCCTTTTTTTGCCCTTTCCTGAGAAACTGACATAAAGCCAGATGCACAAGATAGTGCGTGTATTTGGAGTTCATTTGTAGTGGTTAGAGACCCTGATACACCATTCTCTCTCACACTCCCTCTCTCTATACCTCTCTCTCAAATAAATAAATACATTTTTCAAAAAAGGATATTTGCTGGGGCTAGGAAGGTGGCTCAGCAGTTAAAGGTGTTTGCTTGCAAAGTCTGCCAGCCCAGATTCCATTCCCAAGTCACACACATAAACCACACCCCCCAAAAGTGATGCAAGTTTCTGGCATTTGTTTGCCATGGCAAGAGGCCCTTACATGTACACCCCCACACATACACATACATGCAGACACACACTTGCAATTAAATAAATAAAAGTTTTATTAAAAACAAACATGGTTGGGCATAGTGGCACACACCTTTAATCCCAGCAACTCGGGAGGCAGAAGTAGGAGGACTACTGTGAGTTTGAGGCCAGCCTGAGACTACATAGTGAGTTCCAAATCAGCTTGGGCTAGAGTGAGACCCTGCCTCAAAAATAAATAATAAAAGTCAAACAGAAATCTCAGCATCAAGATCCAGGTCTTCTGATTCCATTCTAAGGCTTTTCCCATGGGGAAAATGCTTTTCTCAGGAAACTGACATCTGACCAAATGAATGTGTGTAAAGCATAAATGCAAAGTTGAACTGAATTACTTTTTCAGGGTCAGTTGACAGCAATTTATTAAATGATAACATAGGAGACACTCGTTCTTTTCTTCGTAAGTCAGGAGTTTATCAAAGCGCCTATATCAAGCAGGTATGTGCCAAGCATAAGCTACGTTCACTTCTGAAGGAATTTAGCCTGATTCTTTCCACAATCATAGCCAACACTGAAACAAATGGTAGATTTTTTTGGTGTGTGTGTGTGTGTGTGTGTGTGTGCGTGTGTGTGTGTGTACATGTGTGTGAGTGCTGGCATGCACGTACCATGGCGCACATGTAGAGGTGAGAGGACAACTTTCAGGTCCAGCCTTGTCTTCCACCTCATTTGAGGCAGGGCCTCTCATTGTTTGCTGCTCCATTAGCCAGGCTAGCTGGTCCATGAGCTTCCAGAAAATTTTCTTGTCTCCACCTCCCATCTTGCTATAGGCATACTGGGATTATGGAAGCCCTCCACAACTTCCAGGTTTACGTGAGCCCTGGGCATCCAAACTCAGTTACTCTTGCTTGCAGAGCAAGCTCTTCATCCACAAAGCCATCTCCTCACCCCAGGAAGCAGATTTTCTAAAACTTTTCTGTACTTCTGTTTTCTTACATCTGTATATCATGGTTTCAGAATTCCTCAGAATTGAGGGCTTTACCAAGTTCCTAGTCTCCATTCCAGAGACAACAAATTAGCTCCCACTTCAGGTCATAAGCACCAGTCACTTAGGCAGATGTGTACAAGGCTGGTGACGGGTGCCCAGCGTGTTGCACAGTGAGTTTGTTGGGAGCACAATGCTTCGTTAGCAAACAGAGCAGAACCCTAAACTGAATCTGTTTTAGCTATAGTCAGTTACGGTATTGGGTTGAAATAATTACTTTCTTAGACATGTGGTTCCCAGATGAAATTCATGCTGTGATTTGATTTTTCAAATGAAAAGAAAAACCCTCTAGCAGAAATTCATCATGAACATTTTAAGGAATTTGATGACTAAAATAATTTCTTCCTAAAGTATATTAATGTGGTGTGCACATTTGAGAAAATGACAGGCAACACCAGGGAGTTTGAATCAAAGAATGACATCAGCAATTAACTGGGGCCCATCTTTTGACTTGACTGACATCAAATAGCTATCCCACAGGAGAAAAAATATACTTTAATCTATCAAAGGATAAATGATTGCAAATAGTTACTATGTATACTGGTTATTGATCTTTTCTCATTTATCTAACTCAGCACTGTCCAAGAAATACAATGAATTCACATATATTATTTCTAATTCTCTAATATCACATAAAAAGGCAAAATTAAAGGTGAAATTAGTTTCAATAATTCACTTAACCCAAAACATTTAAAATATTGTTATTTAGCCAGGCGCAGTGGCACATGCCTTTAATCCCAGCACTTGGGAGGCAGAGGTAGGTGGATTGCTGTGAGTTCGAGGCCACCCTGAGATTACATAGTGAATTTCTGGTTGGCTGGGGCTAGAGCAAGACCCAACCTCGAAAAACCAAATATATATATAGTCACTTAAGCATATGCCACTAGCTATATTTAAGTGATCAAGTGCTGCATGTGGCCAGTACTGAGCAGCACAACCCTTTTCTTAAAACCTCCAGGGCCTTCCAGTCCCCTCTTCTGTGATCACAGCTTCTAACCTCAACCCCAGTTTCTCTTAACCATACCAACATCTCACTTGGTTTTTCAATCTTGTGTCCTCCATGGGCCCAAGTCAGTATCTGCCCTTCAGCAAAATGCTCATTTCCCGTGCTCTAATGGGGGAGAACCCTTTCATTCTTCTCTGTATCCTGATATTCAGCATTCTACCTAGCATATCGAACCGCTTCACATGTGGGTGATTCAGGGGGACATCAATAGGAGGGAGTTTCAGAGGAACCCTATGAATGAATGAATGAATGCCATCCTGGCTGCCTTTGTGACTTTGTTCTCATCTTTGGGGCAAGCTCTCACCCTTTAGGCTTTCCTCCCTTCAAGCTGGCTTAGAAAAATTATTTATTTATGAAAAATAGAGAGAGAATGGGTGTACCAGGGCTTCCGGCTTAAGTGGGTTCTGGGGAATCAAAGCTGGGTCCTCAGGCTTTGCAGGCAAGTGCAAGGTTAGGTAGATGTGGGGCACAAGCCTCCCAAGTAGTGAGACTCAGCAAATGTCTGATCAACTGCAGGTAGATAAAAGCACTCAGCTGGCTTGAGACGCAGGCAAGGATACCAGCTGGGGTGAGCCCAAGGAAGAGTCAGTAGCAGTGGGGCAGAGCAACCTATGCAGACGTTTCTACAGCAGGACGCAGCAGCTTGGGCCCAGAGGAAACTTCCCACCCACCAGTTCTGCAGCGTGGCTCTGAGAGTTGATACTGGAAGCCCAACCTGGAACCTGTTCTTCCAGCCCTTCCCATGCTGGTATGAGCTACCTGATGAATGCCTTTCTGTCTAAACAAGTTAGTATGGATTTTACTGTTAACCCCATTTTGTGTATTTGTATTGTTGAGTGTATGTGTGCCTCTATTATCTGATTTATCTTCTTTTTTTTTTTTTTTTTTCGAGGTAAGGTCTCACTGTAGCCCAGGATGACCTGGAATTCACTATGTAGTCTCAGGGTGGCCTCGAACTGACGGCGATCCTCCTACCTGTCTCCTGAGTGCTGGGATTAAAGGCATGCATCACCATGCCCGGCCTGATTTATCTTCTTTAAAATAAATTATTTTTGAACATCTGTCTATGAAAGAGTAAGAATTTGGCAAACTTGTCTTCAATAATGACTACACAACTTCTTTATAGCACCAAAGTTCCCAAATGCTGGGTAGCATGCTCTTCTAGATAATTCTTGTAGATAGTCAACACCTTAAAAGCCAAATCTAGACTGCTTGGTGCAGGTAGCATGATTAGACTCTCTAAGATTGTTTTTATGATTGGCCTATAAGAGAGATGAGCAATGGGGAGCTCCTAGACAGGAGATACATGGGAAATGCTAAGACAATTGACTCTTCAACACAGGAAGACATTAAGACATTTTTTACAATATTTTCACAGTGGAGATGGGTATACAATGTTAAAATTCATTACATATATGCATGAAGTTATCAAGAAAATAAAACACAAACAAAAAGATTTATAGCATGGTGCCTGTCACATTGTAAATAGCTAATAAAGCTCCTTAAACTAGTAATAAAATACATTCTTTTGGCCACTTGAAGTTTTTTTGTGCTTCCTAATGAATTTTAGGGTTGCTTTTTCTATTTTGGTGAAGAATGCCATTGGAATTTTGATGGAGATTGTATTAAATGTATAGAATGTTTTTGGTAAGATTGATATTTTCACAGTACAATGAAATCACATGCCTGGGACATGTCTAGTTTGTAGTAAGCACTCACGTTCTCAGATCTCTCACCCAATGTGATCATGTCTCCTATACAGCTTTCGTGGAGTTACCAACACAACTTTCACATCATAACTTTAGCCACAAAATATCTTTTTCAATTCCAATAGGAAAAATTTCTTCAGAGTAACAACTATATATCTTATGCATGCCTATGTTTTCAGCACCAAGTACAGGATCTGGCATATAATAAACAAGTAAAAACTTGAAAAGAACTTCTGGTTAAGATGGCAGCATAGTAGCCACACCAAAGCAGCCTGAGGGGAGGAAAGGCAGAAAAACAGCAAAATATGCTCTTCTACTGAAAAATGAAGGTGTATAAGGTCATATTAACCCCAGCAGAGAAACAGGAGAGACCCAGAGCTTCTAGCAATATTACAACCAGCCAGAATCAGCTACAGCCACGGCTCCAGTGGTTTGCTGGGAAGAGTTACGTGCCCAGCCCTTCCTGAGCCACAGGAGTAGAACTAAGGTGAAAGTACTCTCCACTCACACCAGCCTCCTCACAAAGTCAAGAAACCTGAAGGAGAAGACAGCAGGGACCAGCTGAGCAACTCTGGACCAACTTCAGGCACTGTCCATGGCCTCCCTGCCCCCAACTGCCACCGTCAGGAACCACTGGATATCTCAGGACACCAAGGCATCCCAGCCACCCCTCAGCCACACAGCATCCAGCCAGCAGATCCACCAACCCAACCAGCCTAGCCAAGTCTACAGTGCATAAAAGAAGGAACCAGGAGGGCACTCAGCATAGGTGAGACTGGAAGCCATCCCAAAAGGTAACAGGGCCTACTTACCCAAAGCCAGGTATATCGGCCTGCACTGGAAATACTAATCACACGTTCCATGTCAGGGCAGGTTACATGTTAGATTTGATTGATGTACTTTTGATCAGCTTTGCCATTCTTAAATAAGTTATGTTTTGGGGTTGATTTTTGATACTTTTGATATTTCTGGATTTAAAGTGCCTTTTTGTCTTTTTCTTCTGTCTTTCTTGGGGGCAGGGTCTTACTTGTCCCAGACTGACCTGAAACCCATTATACACAAGGAATATCAACCTCCTAGTCAATAGGATTAAGGATATGAGTTAACACACACCCTAAGGGACTTTGGCTTTGTTAGATTATCTGTTTGTTTAATCCCCACTCTTACATAAATACTCCATGCTGGTTTTGATTGACAGTATATATTATTCAGTTGAATTTTAAAATTTGCCTATATTTTGCTCCACTCAACCTACTAGAATATCTGCATAACAGGCAAATCCAACACCTAGGGTCACTTCTGCTGTTACTTTGGAAATAATATAAGAGCCACACCTGACACCTTATGTTCCTACCCTGAAGATATGTAACTTCTGATTTGCATGTCTAAGAATACAGCAGATAATTTAAAAACCCAAGATTTAGCTGGGCATGGTGGCACACACCTTTAATCCAAACATTGAAGAGGTAGAGGTAGGAGGTGATTTCTGCCAGCAATGCTAACCTGACTGCAATAAAACCTTTTTACCCACCAAAAAGAAGAGGAGGAGGAGGAGGAGCCAGGCATGGTGGCTAAAGTGAAACCCTACCTTGAAAAACCAAAAGAAGAAGGAGGAGGAGAAGAAGAAACAGTGTAAGGTGAATTGCTGTGAGGGTTAATATTAACCTTGAGAAAAAGATGGAGGTGGCTCAGGTATCCAGCAGAGGGAAGCTGGGTACTGTCAGTTTCCACAAATGTTAGAAGTTATTGAGTCTATGGAAGGTTGTAGTTATGGAGAATAAGGAGGAGTAAAAGGAGGATAGGGTGCGGAACAGGGGTTGGTAAAAGAAGGAAAGTAAACAAGTTATGGGTAGGAGAGGTTGTAGAAAGATCCCCCAGTAGGCTGGGTGTCAAAAATACAGAACAATTCTAAAATCTAACTGAGCAATATATACACACAAACAAAACCAGCATATGCATATGCATGAGTGGTGTTGCAGTCAGGTTCACTGTGCTGACAGAAAACACCTAACCAAAAACAGCTTGTCAGGGAAATGGGGTTATTTTGACTTAAAGACTCAAGGTGAAGCTCCATGATGGCAGAGGAGAATGATGGCATGAGCAGAGGGTGGACATCACCTCCTTGCCTACATAAGATGGACAACAGGAACAGGAGAGTGTGCCAACACTGGCAAGGGGAAGCTGGCTATAATACCCATAAGCCCACCCCAACAATACACTGCCTCCAAGAGGCTTTAATTCCCAAATTGCCACCAGCTAAAAACCTAGCATTCAGAACACCTAAGTTTGTGGGGGGCACCTGAATCAAACCAGTACATTCCACCCCTGGCTCTCATAAACTGATAACCATACATGACATAAAATGCAATGCATTCATCCACCTTTAAAAATTCCCATAGTTTTTATCAATCCCAATGATATCCAAACATCCTGATAGTCCAAAGTCTTTTAACTGAGCTGTAATGCCAAAATAAGTCAATAAATAAATAATCCATTATGGCACAGAATAAACATTCACACTGCGAAAGATGGCATTGGGCATAGCAAAGAAATATTCAACCAATACAAGATTTATTTTTTATTTTATTTTATTTTATTTTATTTTATTTTATTTTATTTTATTTTATTGTTTGCTTTTTCGAGGTAGGGTCTTACTCTAGCTCAGGCTGACCTGGAAATCACTCTGTAGTCTCAGGGTGGCCTTGAACTCATGGCAATCCTCCTACCTCTGCCTCCTGAGTGCTGGGATTAAAGGCGTGCACCACCAAGTCCGGCCAATACAAGATTTAAACAGGACAAACATCAAACTCTGTAGCTCCAAGTCTGACAACTCTAACCAGTGACAAGTCTCTGGAGTTCCAATTCTGCCCCACTAGTTAGGCTATTCATAGTCCCAAAAAACTTCATCTGGTGCCGGTAGCTCTCCTTGGCAGCCATCCGATAGTCCTGGCATCTCCACTGGGTCTCTGCTGCAGCCCACGGTTCATCTTAATGGCTCCATAGGATCTCCACACAGGTAATCCAACAAGCCAGCTTCACATTGCCCATGGCCATTTCCAAAATACAAAACCATGTTGCAGGTCAGCTGGCCCAATCACAATGGTTGTAATCTCTCAAACAATTGCATCTGAACAGTCAGCAGTTTCAACCCAAAAGTTTCTTTCTTTTCTTTTTTTGGGGGGGACCATATTCTTCTGATCACACCAGTCCATTTCTACACCATGCAACCTTGCTCATGTTCCCAGGACACAGGCAAGCAGAACACAACAAGCCTCTCATACAAACTGCTTCTAGACCAACCTTGACACATTCTCACTCTCACAAGCCAAACCTCACAGACCATAGTTCTTACTATATTCAGGTCTTTCAAATCTGACCAGAATAGTCCATCAAGCTGTACTTACAGCACTGCAAGGCATCTTTAAGGCCAAGGTTTCAAATCCTTCCACATTCCTTCTGCAAATCAGTTCCAAAAGGCCAAAAGCCATGCAGTCAGGTTTCTAGCACCAATGACACCACTTCTCAGTACCAACTTTATTGTTGCAGTCAGGTTCACATTGTTGGCATAAAACACCCAACCAAGAGCAGCTTGTGGGAGGAAAGGGTTTATTTTGGCTTACAAACTCAAGGGGAAGCTACATGATGGCAGGGGGAAATGATGGCATGATCAGAAGGTGGACATCACCTCCTGGCCAACATCAAATGGATAACAGCAGCAGGAGAGTTTGCCAAACACTGGCAAGGGGAAGCTGGCTATAATGCCCATAAGCCTGCCCCCAACAATACACTGCCTCTGGGAGGCTTCAATTCCCAAAGTGCCATGAGCTGAGGATCTAGCATTCAGAACATGTAAGTTTATGGGGGACACCTGAATCAAACCACCACAAATGGTGATTAAAACAGTTAAACTAACAAAACCAAATTCACTAAACTGGCTGGGTATGTTGACTCACCCTTAATACTGTCAACTGGGAGGCTGAGATTCCTGATCTATTATAGGTTCCATGTCAGCCTAAGTGAGACTCTGCCCCCAAGACAGACATAAGAAAATGGGGGGAAAAAGGACTGGAGAGATGGCTACGTAGTTAAGGTGCTTGCCTGTGAAACCTAAGGACCAAGGATTGATTCTCCAGAACCCATATAAATCAGATGCACAAGGTGGCACACGTGTCTGGAGTTTGTATGCATTGGCTGGTGGCCCTGGGGCACCCATTCTCTCTTTCTGTTTCTCTCTCTCAAATAAATAAAAGACATGTAACTTTAAAAATAAAAGAGGGCCAGAGGGATTTCTTAGTGGTTAAGGTACTTTTCCACAAAACCAAAGGACCCACTGATCCCTCCCACCCCTGCTCCCTTATGTCCAGTCTCCTTTCTGCTTTCATGCAGCATGTGCTCCTTTGCCCTTCACAATATTTTTATATGTATTGTCTGTCATTTCCTTACTGAAATTAAGTTGTTTTTCTATTTTGTACAGGAACTCTTGGTCATATGTGTATACAAAAATTTGCCAATTTCTTTAGCCTATTTAAGAAATTACTGCTTGCTTGAAAGTTATAAAATATTCCCCCCGGGCTAAAGAGATGGTTTAGCATTTAAGGCGCTTGCCTGCAAAGCTTAAGAACCTAGGTTCAATTCTCCAGATCCCAGGTAAGCCTGATGCACAAGATGGTACATGAGTCTGGAGTTCATTTGCAGTGTCTAGAAGCCCTGGCATGCCCATTCTCTCTCTCTCTCTCTCTCTCTCTCTCTCTCTCTCTCTCCCAAATAAAAATAAATAAATTTTAAAAAATTCTTCCACTGAAAATTTTTTAATATGTTATTTGTTTATTTGAGAGTCTGTGTATATGTGTGTGTGTGTGAGAGAGAGAAAGAGAGTGAGAGAGAATGGGTGCCCCAAAGCCTCCAGCCACTGCAAAGGAACTCCAGACACATGTGCCATCTTGTGCATCTGGCTTTATGTGGGTACTGGGAAGTTGAGCCCAGGTCCTTGGACTTTGCAGGCAAGTGCCTCAACCAGTGAGCCATCTCTCCAACCCCAAGATTTTTGTATTTATTTTTATTTTTATTTTAACTTTCCCATATAATTCTTATTTATTTATTAGAGAGAGATGGAGAGAAAGGCAGAGAGAGAGAGAGAGAGAATGGGCGCCCCAGGGCCTCCAGCCACTGCAAACAAATTTCAGATACATGTGCCCCCTGGTGCATCTGGCTTACATGCATCCTGGAGAGTCGAACCAGCATCCTTTGGCTTTGCAGGCAAATGACTTAAGTGCTAAGCCATCTCTCCAGCCCTTTCCCATATGTATGTATCTCAAATCAATGTTGATATACAGTGATGCAGGGCTCAAGGTCAACTTTTTTTTATTGCATGGATAGCTTGTTAGCTTTACATCATTGCTGCAAATGCCAGTTTCCGCACTGGGCTGTATTGGGAACTTTGTATAACAAGTGTCTGTTCATATGCAGGTCTGTGTACCCAGCACAGAGTGGGCAGACATCCAGGAACAGCTGAGTACACATTTCTTATGTATCCACTTCTCCTCTTGAAGTGGCTTAAATGTAAACTGTTCCCGATAGCCTGATGTGTCTGTGATTAATCCTCATACTCTGCAGCTGGTGGTGCGGTTCAGGAAGGTTACAGAGGAGAAGGCTTGCTGGAGGAGGCGTGTCCCTGGGCGCGGCCTTGGGTATCACATATAACGCAGCCCTGCTTGCTGCACGCAGCTTGCTTGTGCCACTTCCTCCATGCTGATGTGAAGATGTTATGTCTGGCTATCTGCTCTTGTTACACTTTCATTGTCATGACAATACTTCCCCTCAGAACGTTAAGCCAAAAATAAACTCTTCCTTCCACAAGCTACTTCTGGTTGAGTATTTTGTCCCAGCAAAAAAGAAGGTATCTTCCTCCAGTGCTGACTTCCGTCCTGGCTTTTGTCAGAGCTCCTAATACAGAGAAATTACATGAAAGCAGGCGAGGGTTAGGAAAGGTGGCAGTAAAAAGTAGAGAGAGGGACAGTTTACTTCTAGAAGTTGACTTCCTCAGCTGCAACAGGCTGTAGCTGAAAGAAGGCAGTAAGTAGCTTTAAACACTAGGCTTAGGGTGTGTTTGTGATGTAAAACCACTCCAAGGATTATTTTTTGCGTGTGTAGGTGGGATGAACTTGTCTGTGTGTGGTGTATGCATGTGTGTGTGCTCGTGCAGGACCCTCCATTGCTCACTCATTTCCTTGAGATGGGGTCTCTTACTGATTCCAGAATGGCTGGTTTGGGGATCTCCGGGGATTTTCCCAGTCTCCCCATCCCACAGGACTGGGGTTATAGATGTGCTGGTCACACCAAGCTCTTATGTGGGTTATGGGAAATCCAACTCAGCAGTCTCAGGCTCCTTCAGGACTTCCTGCTTTTGCCTAGGAAGCACTCAACGACTAACCCATCTCTTCAGCCACTGTAACAAGTTTTGTCTCTGAAAGTGGCCAGAAATATGATAGCAGGGTTCAAGTTCTCATCCACACAGGAAGGCACGGCCTTCTTCTACTGACCAGCTTTAAAGGGATGAAGATGAAGTTGCTTGTATGATCACAGAACACAAGACCTGCTTGCTCAATGAGCCAGACACACAAAAGAATTCATTAAGCAACAATAAACTCAAAGACTCAAATTTAGAATGCAATTTTTTCACTAATAACAATTCATTCTATCAGATTTGTCCCTCTAAAGAACCTTGACTAATATAGACTTCTAAAGCTCAAGATTTAAGTGAGAAGAGTTGGGATATAAGAACATAAAATTCTTTCTTGGGCAGGGGAGATATGTAGCAGACAAAAGAATAATTTCTTTTTTAAAAAATATTTTATTATTTATTTGAGAGAGAAAGAGGCAGAGACAGTTAAAACTTTTTTCATTTGAAATAGTTTTCAATTTTTAATTAATTTTAATTTCATTTTTATTTATTTATTAGAGACAGAAAGGGAGACCGAGACAGAAAGAGAGAGTGAGAATGAGAATGGGCATGCCAGGACCTCTAGCCACTGCAAACAAACTCCAGATGCATGTGTCACCTTGTGTATCTGGCTTACGTGGGTCCTGGGGAATTGAACCTGGGTCCTTTGGCTTTGCAGGCAAACATCTTAACTGCTAAGCCATCTCTCCAGCTCTTATTTTAAAAATATTTTTAAATATTTATTTATTTATTTATTTACTTGACAGAGAAAGAGGAAGAGAGAGAGAGAATGGGCACGGCAGGGCCTCCTGCCACTGCAAACGAACTTTAGACACATGTGTCCCCTTGTGCATCTGGCTAAAGTGGGTCCTGGGGAATTGAACCTGGGTCCTTTGGCTTTGCAGGCAAACGCCTTAACTGCTAAGCTATCCCTCCAGCCCCAGCCTTTATTTCTTAATTAAAAGGCAGAGGTATGAGGATTGCCATGAGTTTGAGACCACCCTGAGACTACACAATGAATTCCAGGTCAGCCTGGGCTAGAGTGAAACCCTACCTCAAAAAAATCAAGAGGCCAGGCATGGTGGCTCATGCCTTTAATCCTAGCATTCAGGAGGCAGAGGTAGGAGGATCGCCAAGAGTTCGAGGCCACCCTGAGACTACATAGTGAATTCCAGGTCAGCCTGGGCTACAGTGAAACTGTACCTCAGAAAACAAACAAACAAAAAAACCAAAAGAAAAAGAACTATGTGTTGTCTTCCTGTTTCAGAACAATTATGGTCAAATAAGTGGTGGCAAAGCATGACAAACTTATAGGCTAAAACCTCATTTTAGAAGTTTAACTGAAATAGAACTTTTTTTTGAGGTAGGGTTTCATGCTAGCTCAGGCTGACCTGAAATTCATTATGCAGTCTCAGGGTGGACTTGAACTCATGGCAATCCTCCTACCTCTGCTTCCTGAGTGCTGGAATTAAAGATATGCACCACCATGCCTGGCAAAGCAGAAATTTTTATGTGCAGTACTCTTCCAAAGGTTGAGAAAGGATTATGTGTTTATTGTAGAAGGGATACAGTATTTTAAAAAAAATGTTTAAATCTTTATTTCACAAAATAATTGTGCATATTTAGGGGCTGGAGTGGTAGCTCAGCAGTTAAAGCCCTTGCCTGCAGAGCCTAAAACCTGAGTTCAATTCCCTAGTACTCACATAATAATGCACAGGGTGGTACATGCATCTGGAGTCCGTTTGCAGTGGCTGGAGGCCCTGGCATGCCCATTCTCTGTCTGTCTCCTATCTCTCTCTGCTTGCAAATAAATAAAATTATTTTTTAAAATAATAATTGTGTGTATTTGCAAGGTATTGTGTGATATTTCAGTATAGTACATATTGTATAACAATAAAAAACAATGAAAAAACTGATCTATCCAACATCTCAAACCTTTGTCATTTGTTTATGTTGGGAGCATAGAAAAATTTCTCTACCATCATTTTCCAAATATATAATTGTTGACAACTATAGTTAGGAGGTATAGTTCTTATGTGATAGTCCTATGAATATCAACGCTCCCAACATTTGGCAATTTGTATCACAGATAAGGGTAAATTTCCAAAAGTTTCAAATGTCTCTGTAAGTAAATAAGAAACCAATGAACAATAGAAAATATTCTCATATTCCCAAAGTATAAATAATTCCCAGAAAAAATAAAAATGAATCTCATACAAATGAAAAAATGGGGCCTGAAAAGATGGCTCAGTGGTTGAAGGCACTAGTTTGCAAAGCCTGAAGGCCTTTGATTCTCCAGTACCCACGTAAAGCCATATACACAAAGTGCAATGACAGGAAGCCGTGGTGCATCCATATTCTGTCTTTCTCTCTCTCACTCACTCTCCCAAATAACAATATATTTTTTAAAGAAAAGATGTTCAGAATCATCATAAGAGAAGTGAGCTGAGTGTGATGGCACATGTTTGCAACCCTAGCACTTGGAAAGTAGAGGCAAGACAACAGAGTTTAAGGCTAGCCTGACCTATATAGCAAGACCCTGTCTCATACAAAAATATAACATATGCCAGGTGTAGTGGCCCGTGCCTTTAATCCCAGCACTTGGGAGGCAGAGATAGAAAGATTGCCGTGAGTTCCAGGCCACCCTGAGACTACACAGGGAATTCCAGGTCAACCTGAGCTACAGTGAGACTCTACCTGGAAGAAACCAAATAAATAAGTAAATAAAAATAAATAAATAAAACTCTCACCAGGTGTGGTGGCCTAGGCCCTTTAATCCCAGCACTTAGGAGTCCAAGGTAGAAGGATCGCTGAATTGGAGGACAGCCTTAGACTACATAGTGAGTTCCAGGTCAGCCTGGGATAGAGTGAAACCTACCTCAAAAAAATAAGTAAATAAATAAAGGCTGGAGAGATGGCTAAGTGGTTAAGGCACTTGCCTTCAGAGCCTAACAACCCAAGTTTGATTCCCCAGTACCCATGTAAAGCCAAATGCACGAAGTGGTACATACATCTGGAGTCCATTTGCAGTGGCTGGAGGCCAGGGTGCACCCATCCTCTCTGTCTCTCTTCTATCTCTTTCTGCTTGCAAATAAGTAACATGGTATAGTATTACCAATATGGTGGGATACAATAGAGGTGCTTGCATATAAAGATAACCTTAATCAAAGGCTGGGGAGATGGCTGGGCAGTTCAAGGAGCTTGCTTACAAAGCCTGATGGCCCAGTTTTGATTCCTCAGTATCCACATAAAGTCAAATGTACATCTCTGGAGTTCATTTACAGCGGCAAGAGGACCTGGCTTACATGCTCTTTCTCTCTTTTAAATAAATAAATAAAAATATTTATAAAAAACAGAGCCAGGCGTGGTGTCGCATGCCTTTAACCCCAGCACTCAGGAGGCAGAGGTAAGAGGATCACAGTGAGTTCAAGGCCACCCTGAGACTACAGAGTGAATTCCAGGTCATCCTGAACTTGAAAAACCAAAAATAAATAAATAAATAAATAAAAACAAAATAAAGAAAACCTCACCAGCAGATAGGGCTGTAGGGGAGCTGGTCCCACCAGTCTCTTCCCGGGGCTGAGCGGGATGGTGAGTGTCGACGACTCAGAACCTCTCCTAGTCACCGGAGAAAAACCACACTGAGTGGGGAGTCTTGTCGAAGCAGGATCTCGCTTTATTGTTACAGGCGGTTGCCTATATAGTGTTGAGACGAGGGTGGGGATTCTAGGATGGGGGGAGAGGTAAGGGCCAATAGTATACCGCGACTTTTGAAATGATTGGTTCTAAGCGCGCACGGGAACTCTAACTTTTTTGCAGAAGTAACAGGCCAGAGGCCATTTGGCGCCCTGCTGAGTCATAGCTGGCCAGAGACAGGTCACCAAACTTTAGCTAGGCTCAGGAAGTTCCACTAGGCCTCGCGTCCGGGCCTCTCAAGGCCCAACAAATAACATAATGAATGTGTTCTTTCATGCCACCAAGAAGAAAAGATCGCCATATGATCACCGTCATGCATAAAAATAAACTCCAGGGTCCATTGAGGCTAGCTACCTGCTTTCCCATGACGTCATTATGGCCAGTCACCAAAGGTTTCTCACACTGTGACAAGGATGGAGACACCTAGGATGGAGAGTGGGAAAGGTCATCAAAGGGCAAGCCTGTGGTACTGATTTGGAAACATTTCTGAGCGGGTAACTCCACAATGCTCTGCATTTCTGGGCACACATGGTCCTCAGCCATGCACAGAGATTGTGGTCGCAACAGCTGGGTCAGTCTGGTATGCCTGTTTCCCAGGAGAATGCTGTTGGAGCAGAAGAAATGACCGTAGAACTTAAGCATCACACACTAAGATCAGCACTTTAGAATGAGATGCTCATGAATACCAATGATGCACCAATATCTGTAAGTATGGTAAAGATTATTTTATCCATGGAAAAAAATAATTTAGATTCAAAAGGAAACAAATGTATATGCTCAGCCTTGCAGAAACTGTCCTCAGAGTGCACTGTCAGCATAAAGATTAGAGTACATGAAGTACATGAGATAGAGAATACTGATTTATACCTCCCTGGACATTAGGAAGAAAATACTAAAAATGTTGGTCATAACATGTATATTTTCACCTAAGTGTTTTCTATGTTAACATTTATGAAACATTCAGCATCTGAGAATTTTCTTGGCCATGATACTCTAAACAAATGCATAAATTAAAGCTCTTGTCAAGGCCAGACTGGGCTAGAGTGTGACCCTGCTTTAAGATAAACAAACAGGGCTGGCAAGAGGGCTCATCGTTAAGGCACTCGCCAGCAAAGCCTAACAACCTGGGTTCGATTCTACAGTACCCACATAAAGCCAGATGCACAAAGTGGCACGTGCATCTGGAGTTCGTTTGCAGGGCTTGAGACCCTGGCTCACCCATTCTCTCAGTCTGTCTCTCTTCCATCTCTCTGTTTGTAAATAAATAAAGGTATTTAAAAAAATAAAAAACAAAGCAGGAGTTTACTGGAGTATGTAACAGAAAAGTCCAGGAAAACTTCCTCTTTTCTCCCCTTCCCCTCTTCAGCTTTGTTCAGACTGGTTACCATTCAAACTATCAATATTGCGACAGCTACTCTTGGCCTTGCATCCCCTCAGGGGAAAAAAAAAAAAGTCTTCCCGCAACCACCATCTCTTCTCACTGGCTCTGAATGAGGCATGTCCTCGGCAGTCAGTGTGAGCAGGGGAAGGATTTTGAGTTCAAGCTCTGTCCTGAGGCAGTAGCGAAGAGCCAGCAAAGGCAGCCACACTGAGGAGACGAGGCCCGCACACAGGGCTGCTTGGCGGCGGGAGAGCAGCTGTCAGTAAGTAGCTGTAGCTGGAGATAATTGGTGTGCAGTGAAAATCTCGTAGGAATGAGGGTCTGCCAAGGACGAGCCAGGCACACTGGGAAAAAGCGGGTAGGGCATAGGAGAGGTTTATACCCACTGCTTGACGTTAATATTTTCAATTAAGGAAGTGAATATTTCTGGACTTGACATGCAATTTCAGAAAGAAAGAGTAATTGCTTTATTCTTCAGAACTTTAAAAAAAAACCTACATAAAATGAACTTTGAGAAGAAAATTTTATCCTGAGAAATACTGCAAATATGATCACTCTCATCTAAAAGCATGTCAGACATAAAAGACAGTGCTGCGAATCAGTTGCTGTCAGCTTGAGGTGGAACGTCTGGTTTGAAAATGATTTCTTCTCCATGTAAGGCTCTATTCTATTATCTGTAAAACTCATAGTGGTAGACTAAGAGCTAGAGTAAGAAGTTTGGGTTAGAAGCAGTGACTTTTAAAATAGTTTTATTGTTAATTTTTACATTCATCAAGACTTTGATGACAGGAAATTTAGTTCAATCATTTTTTTTTCTAAGTCACTGCAGAGAATTCGTAATTATTAAAGGAAAAAAACCCATTTGTGAACAGGCATTGGTTTGCACTCTGACACAGAGCCTGGAGGATTCAGTGTGGATAATTTCTTCTCAGCTCCTCTGGCAACTTCTACTGGTAGCTTACCCAACAGCTATTTCTCACCTCTTTCTTTCTTTCTTTCTTTTTGTTTATTTTTTATTTATTTGAAAGTGACAGACAGAGAAAGAGGCAGATAGAGAGAGAGAGAGAATGGGCGTGCCAGGGCCTCCAGCCACTGCAAATGAACTCCAGACGCGTGTGCCCCCTTGTTCATCTGGCTAATGTGGGTCCTGGGGAACAGAGCCTTGAACTGGGGTCCTTAGTCTTCACAGGCAAGCGCTTAACCGCTAAGCCATCTCTCCAGCCCCTCCCCCCATCTCTTTCTTGATTGAAAATGCAACATACATAAGTAAAGTACAAGTCCTATTTGCTTGGGCGGTGCACTATGTGCTGAGCTTCAGGGTCTAAGTAAGTCACAAACCTTCTTTCTGTAAATCTAGTGAAGTGTATGATGAAGCTGTACCCCATAAGTCTGCTTCTGGAAACATCAAGATTTTCTTTTCTTAATAGCTTGAATTATTTTGTCATAAAATGACAAATAATATTGAGTTTATAAGTTCTTTTTAGATGCTATATGTAAGCACCTTTTCAAATACACAGTTTGGGAATGTATTCTCATATTCTGTGAATGTCTTTTCATTTTCTTTTTTTAATTATTATTGACAACTTTATTTATCTGAGACAGAGAGAGAGAAAATAGGCATGCCAGGGCCTCCAGCTACTGCAAATGAACTGTAGATGAATGCGCCACATTGTGCATTTGGCTTTACATGGACACTGGAGAATGAAACCCAGGTCCTTAGGCATTGTAGGCAAGTGCCTTAACCACTGAGACATCTCTCCAGCCCTACTTACAATATTTTATACTATGTATTGTAATCATATTCACCCCTCACTATCTTCTGTTGTTCCTCTCCCACTCAACCCCTTCTTCTTCCCAACTAGTCCCATTTCTACTTTGATGTCTTTTTTGTTTGTTTTTCGAGGTAGGGTCTCCCTCTAGTTCAGGCTGACCTGGAATTCACTATGTTGTGGCAGGGTGGCCTCGAACTCATGGGATCCTCCTACCTCTGCCTCTCCAGTGCTGGGATTAAAGGCGTGCGCCACCACACTTTAACCCCACGCTTGGCTCTTTCTTTCTGCCCCTTGTTCCTTGAGCCTTAGAGAGGAAGATATATATGTCCCACTTAGGGCCCAAAACTGAGAGTGGTGCTAATCTCTGGACATAAGCATAAATATTTAGAAAACAGTTTGATTGGCACAACATGTCCATTTAGCAAGAAATAGTAATAGTAATAGTTTCTTCAACAATGGCCTCATCTCCCCATCTACAGGCTTTTGACTAGGTTTACAGTACCCATCATAAATTTACTCCCATGTAGTGGGTCTCGAATCCACTCAGAGAGCAGAGTCCACTGCTGGGTAAGATCATGATGATCTTTCTACCCCAGCAGCCTGCATAGCACTTTCCAGCACTATGACAGCTCGTCCACCTTGATTTCTCAGTGTCTTGCAACCAAAGTATATGATATCTCCAGCAATAGGATCTTACCATCTAGTTCTGTGGGTCAATTTTACTTTCTACTTTTGGAGTACAAGAAGAGCAAGCTTCTTTTAAATATACATATATATTTGTTATTTATTTGAGAGAGGAGAGAGAAAATAGGCACACCAGGACCTCTTGCCACTGCAAATGAATTCCAGACACATGTGCCACTTTGTGCATCTGGCTTTACATGGGTACTGGGGAACTGAACCTGCGTCTTCAGGCTTTGCAAGCAAGTGCCTTTTACCACTGAGCAATCTCTCCAGCTTTCTCTTTTCTTCCTGATTGGCCAACTAAGACTACATAAAGTTTTGGGCAGCTGTGCCATCTTGTGGTCAAAAGTGGAAAGCCCAGGGAACAGTAAATTTGTGCCCAAGCATCTTTGAAAAATCACTTCAGTGGTTCTAGATAATAGTTTGCTAAAACAAGTCATGTGGGCTGAGCCACTTTTTGTTACTTTCAACCAAAATCGTTACTAAGATATATACCTCCTCCTCAAAATTATGTTAAAATAGTTTTATTCGTTTGCAAGCAGAGAGAGAGAGAGAATGTGAGAATGGGAGCACCAGGGTTTAGTGCTGCTGCAGAACTAGCTTCAGACACATGCGCCACTTTGTGCATCTGACTTTACATGGGTACTGGGGAATTGAACACAGTAGTCAGACTACGCAAGCAAATGCTTTTAACCACTGAGCCATCTCTCCAGTGCCTCCTCCTCAAAAAAATTTTAAAATATTTTATTTATTTATTTGAGAGAGAGAGAGAGGTAGAGGAAGAGGCAGATAGAGAGAAAGAGAAAATGAGCACTCCAGGGCCTCTAGCCACTGCAAACGAACTCCAGACGCATGCGTCCCCCTGTGCATCTGGCTTACCTGGGTCCTGGGGAATCGAACTGTGGTCCTTAGGCTTCACAGGCAAATGCTTTAACAGCTAAGCCTTTTCCTCAGCCCCCTCCTCAAAATTTGGATTTGTGGTTGCTATACTAAATACCACATAGTTATATTGGGAGGTTATATATTTATTTCCCTTAAAAGCCTAAAACAAAGGATTAACTCTCAAGAAATTTATACTTGAAGAACAGCTATTTCTTAAACTATCCTATTCATTTATGTTTGATCTAAAAATCAAGGATTTAAAAATCAAGTTATATCCTTTTGATCATTTCCTTTGGGAAGCTTTAAATAAATTAATTAATTAGTAAGAGACTATTCCTTCCCAGCTGATATCTGTTCTCCTGTCTCAAATATGATAATCAGTGAAATTTGGGAAGAAAAATGTTGAGCTCATGATAGGGAAAAACTTTCACTCAAATTAAATTTAATTTTTATAGTTATTTATTTATTTATTTATTTATGGTTTTTCACTTATTTGTTTATGATAGAGAGATACAATGTGAAAGAAAGAATAGGAGCACCAGGGCCTTTTAGCCACTGCAAACGAATTCCAGACTCATGTACTACCATGTGCATCTGGCTTATGTAGGTTCTGGGGAATTGAACCTGGGTCCTTAGACTTCAGAGGCAAATGCCTTAACTGCTAAGCCATCTCTCTAGCCCATTTTTTTAAAAATATTTTATTTATTTATTTGTTAGCGACAGAAAGAGAGAGAGAGAGAGAAAGAGGCAGAAAAAGAGAGAGAGAATAGGTGCATCAGGGCCTCCATCCACTGCAAAGGAACTCCAGATGCATATGCTACCTTGTGCATCTGGCTTACATGGGTACTGGGGAACTGAGCCTTGAGCCAGGGTCCTTAGGCTTCACAGGCAAGTGCTTAAACGCTAAGCCATCTCTCCAGCCTTCTAGCCCAGGCTGACCTGGAATTCACTATATAGTTTCAGGGTGGCCTTGAACTCACAATGATCTTCCTTCCTCTGCCTCCCAAGTGCTGGGATTAAAGGCGTGTGCCATCACACCAGCTCAATACATTTATATATGAAGTAATGTTTAAGTCTTATAAACATATCTATCTCCTTAGAGACGTAGCACTTCTTTATGGTAAATACTTGCAAACCCTTTCTTCTAACTCCTTAAATGTATAGTACATTATTTGTCATCTATATGTAAAGAAAACTTAGAGATTACATGGAATTTAATCAGATGCCTTTAGTGTTTTCCTCAACTCTAAGATTCAAAAGTTTAAAATTGCATATTCTCAAATCCTAAACCCAAAAAGCAAACGTGCCGGGCGTGGTGGCACACGCCTTTAATCCCAGCACTTGGGAGGCAGAGATAGGAGGATCGCCGTGAGTTCGAGGCCACCCTGAGACTCCATAGTGAATTCCAGGTCAGCCTGAGCTAGAGTGAGACCCCGCCTCAAAAAACCAAAAAAAAAAAAACCAAAAAGCAAACGTTTTTGTTTGATTCTCCAAAACTGTTTTCATTACATCTAATCTCCTTAAATGTTTGATTTCTTCCATTCTGCCTACTCCCCATCCTTAATATAATGTACCCATAATGTACCCAAAAGTCAATCCCCAGACTTGGTATTGAAAGTGTTTAGTTTACCAATGACCTTGGAGATTCAAGCCAAATCTAACACATTTTGCCCTTTATTCTCCTTATCTGGGGAGCCTAAGGACCTAGGTATGATTCCCCAGCACCCATATTCTTATTGCTAAACCTAAATCTGACTTAAAGCAGGTTCTCTGATATCCCTTCTCCAGACAGTCTTCTGTACCCACCAGCCCACATGGGAGGACTGTCAGCAACTCTTGCAGACCCTCTTCACCACAGAGGGACATGAGAAAATCTGAAGGGAAGCCAAGAAACTAGTGTTGGGAGCTGACAGCTGCCTCAAGGAGAACCCTAATGTTATTAACAAGGTCTTTCCTTCCACGCGACCAGACTGTGATCCCAACACCGCTGAAGGTAGGGCGCCCCTTAACCTTTTTCATTGGACTCTTATAGGTGGTCTCCTGGCAGCCACTCACTTGGCAGCCTACAAATTTGACTGAGGTGAATGAAGTAACCCAAGGGCCCACAGAATCCCCCTCAGCTTTCCTAGAAAGGCTGCAGAAAGCTTATAGGACATAACCCCCCTCACAGATCCCTAGACCCCTGAGAATAGGCGAACTATGAACATTGCTTTTGTAACTCAGTCTCCACCAGATATTAGAAAGGAGGTTCAAAAAATAGAAAGCTTTAGCCGGGTGTGGTAGCACATGCCTTTAATTCCAGTACTTGGGAGGCAGACGTAGGAGGATTGCCATGAGTTCAAGGCCACACTGAGAGTACAGAGTGAGTTCTAGGTCAGCTTGGGCTAAAGTGAGACCCTACCTCAAAAAAACAAAATAAGGGGACTTCTGGTTAACATGGCGGCATAGCAACCACACCAAAGCAGCCTAAGGAAGAAAAAGCCAAAAACAACAACAACAACAAAAAAAAACCAGCAAAATATACTCTTCTACTAAAAAGTGAGGTGTATAAGAAATTAAGAGGACAGCAGAGAAGTAGGAGAGATCCAGAGCATCCAGAGCCCACACAGGTAGGCAGAAGCGGCTCCAGCAGTGGCAGCACCAGGTCCACAGGGCCACAGTTGCCAGGCTCGGCTTGAGCCACAGGAAAAGCCAGGTGAGGGGATTTTCCACTTACACTGGAGCTCTTCCCAAAGTCAAGAAACATGGAGAACCACAGAGAACAATGGAAGAGCAGATCAGGAGGTAGAGGATCATGTGGACCAGTGGGAGAACTAGAGCCACCATCCACAGCCTCCCCTCCCCCACTGCTAGTGCAAGTGCCAGCAAGCACCAGAGACCTAGGGAAAGGAGATCACAGCACCCAGCACCAGTGACCAGAGCAGCGATCCAGCGACCCAGCCAGCCGACCTGAACCCACAGTACACCAAAGAGGGACCCAAGCAGGAGCACAGCATAACTGAGGCCAAAATCATCCTAAAAGGTAACTGTGATTACACCAAGTCAGTACCCACCAAATAAGCCTGGTATATAGGCCTGGACCAGAAGTGCTAATTTCACCTTCCATATCAGGATAAATTATATGTTAAATCTGATGGATGGTCAACTTTGCCATTCTTAAATAAGCTATATTTGGGGCTTGTTATTTGTTGCTTCTTGATTTTAGTGGCTTTGTTTCCTCTTCTGTTATACATTAGGGAAGGGTCTCACTTGGTCACAAGCTGACTTGGAACCCTCAACAGACCAGAAATCTCAGCCTGTTTATTGTCAGGATTAAGGGTGTGGGGTACCACACACCCTAAGGAACAGTTAGAGGATCTGGTTGGCATAATACCTACTCTTGCATAAATACTCTGTGCTGTTTTTCATTGATTGTGTATATTGTTTAATTGAATTTCAGAATCTATCTGTATTTTGTTCCACTCAGCCTACTTGAATACTCCCATAGCAGGCAGACCCAACACCTAGAGTCACTTTTTTAGATACTCTGAGAGTCTTGAGAGCCACACCTAGCACCTTAAGCTCCTACCCGAAAGATAAGTAACATCAGATTGATTGATACATCTAATAATACTGCAGCTAACTACAAAATCCAAGCAATAAATTAATCCAAGATGCAAAAATATATACATTATAACACAAGAAACACCAAAAAGCAAGACAATATAAATCCACCAAAAAGTATTAATGCATCAGAAATGACCTCCAGTGAGAATGAGTTAGAGGAAATGCCTGAGAAAGATTTCAAAAGAATGATTATAAATATGCTCAAAGAAGTCAAAGAAGAAATCAAAGGAATGAAAGAGGAAATCAAAGGAATCAAAGAAGACACAGGACACCAATTTAATGAAATAAAGAGGTCAATATAAGACATAAATAAAGTAATAGAAATAATAAAAAAAAAACCAGTCAGAATTACTAGCAATGAAGAACACAGTTAATGAAATAAAAAAGTCTATAGAAAATCTCACCAGTAGAATGGATGAAGGAGAGGACAGAATATCTAAGCTAGAAGACCAGGTGGCAGATCTAATACAGTCCAAAAAAGAGAAAGACAAACTAATAGGAAAGTATCAATGGGAATTTCAAGATATTCAGGACACTATGAAAAGATGAAACATAAGAATTCAAGGTATAGTAGAAGGAGAAGAATTTCACTCCAAAGGCATAGTAGGCATCTTCAACAAAATCATAAAAGAAAACTTCTCCCAAATTGGGAAAGAGGTGCCAATGCAGATACAGGAATCCTTTAGAACACCAACCAGACAAAACCTGGAAAGAACCTCAAACTACCAACCACACAAACCAAAGAAAATATATTGAAAGCAGTTAGAGAGAAAAATCAAGTTACTACAAAGGCAAGCCCATCAGGATCACAGCAGATTACACAACACAAACTTTAAAAGCCAGAAAGGCATGGAGTGATGTATTCCAGGTTCTGAAAGATAACAACTGTCAACCAAGGTTACTTTATCCTGCAAAACTATCCATTCAAATAGACCGAGAAATAAGGAATTGCATGACAAAAGCAGGCTAAAGGAGTATTTGAAGACAAAACCAGCTCTACAGAAAATACTTGAAAGAATCCTCCATGCTGAAGAGAAAGAAAAGCACACATATAAGGAACCTGGAAAAAACAAAGAATACTCAAATACTAGTTAACACAAGAGAGCAAAGGTAAAACCAGAAGAACTACAAAAAAATGGCAGAAATGAATACAAACCTTTCAATAATATCTCTTAATATCAACAGCCTCAATGCCCCAACCAAAAGACATAGGTTTGCAGACTGTGTTAAAAAGCAGGATCCTTCAATTTGTTGCCTCCAAGAAACTCACCTTTCTACAAAGGGTGGACATTATCTTAGGGTGAAAGGTTGGAAAACGGTGTTTCAAGCAAATGGGCCTAGAAAACAAGCGGGGGTTGCTATCCTAATATCTGACAAGGTAGACTTCAGCCCAACGTTAGTCAAGAAAGATAAGGAAGGTCACTTTATATTGATTAAAGGCACACTCCAACAGGAGGACATTACAATCCTAAACATATATGCACCTAACAAGGGGGCTCCCAAATTCATCAAACAAACGCTATTAGAACTAAGGTCACAGATAATACCAAACACAGTGGTAGTGGGTGACTTCAACACCCCACTCTCATCAATTGGCAGGTCATCCCGGAAAAAAATAAACAGAGAGGCATCTGGACTAAATGAGGTCATAGAAGAAATAGACCTAACAGATATACACAGGACATTTCATCCAAATGCTGCAGAATATACATTCTTTTCAGCAGCACATGAAACATTCTCTAAAATAGACCATCTAGTGGGACACAAAGCAAATCTTAACAAATACAGGAAAATTGAAATAAGTCCTTGCATTCTATCTGACCACAATGGAATCAAACTACAAGTCAATAGCAAGAAAAGCTATAGAACATACAAAAAATCATGGAAACTAAACATTACACTACTAAATGATGGTCAATGAAGAAATCAAGAAGGAAATCAAGAAATTCATAGAGTCAAATGATAATGAGAACACAACATATCAAAACCTTTAGGACTCAATGATGGCAGTTCTAAGAGGTAAATTTATAGCCTTAAGTGCCTATATTAAGAAATTAGAAAGCCAGGCGTGGTGGCACACGCTTTTAATCCCAACACTCAGGAGGCAGAGGTAGGAGGATTGCCATGAGTTTGAGGCCACCCTGAGACTCCATAGTGAATTCCAGGTCAGCCTGGGCTAGAGTGAAACCCTACCACGAAAAAAAGAAAAAAAGAAATTAGAGAGAGCTGAGCATGGTGGCATGCGCCTTTAATCCCAGCACTCAGTAAGCAGAGGTAGGAGGATCACCGTGAGTTCAAGGCCACCCTGAGACTACATAGTGAATTCCAGGTCAGCCTGGGCTAGAGTGAGACCTTCTCTCAGGCCTGCTAACAGACAGATGACTCCTCTGGTAAGGTACCACCAGTGGGGGTGAGAGAGAAGTGAACAGAGCCAGGAAGATACTGGGAAATTGATTTCACAGAGGTAAAGCCAGATCAGTATGGATATAAATAGTTACTTGTTTATGTTGATACCTTTTCAGGATGGGGGGAAGCTTTCCTGACCAAGACTGAGACAGCCCAAATAGTGACTAAGAAATTGTTAGAGGAAATAATTCCCCACTATGGGTTGCCCCTGAAGACAGTATCAGATAATGGGCCTGCCTTTATGTCAAAAATCACTAAAAAAATTGACTAAGATGCTGGGGATTAATTAGAAATTACATTGTGCCTATCATCCCCAACGTTCAGGACAGGTAGAAAGGATGAATCGGACCTTGAAGGAGACTTTAATTAAATTAACCCTAGAGACCAGTGAAAGATGGGTGGGACTCCTTCCCTTCGCCCTGTTAAGGGCCAGGTGTGCTCCTTATGTAAAAGGAATTACTCCATTTAAAACTAGGTATGGAACCTCCCGCCCCATCCTACCCTGCATGGGTCTTGCAGATAACTGGATTTACTAATGAAAGGCTTCTTCTGTTCTATCCAAGTCTTACAGAGTCCAGGAGTCGATTGTTCCAGCAGTCAAGGCTGCTTTTCAGACACACCCTGTTTGCCCCCATTCCTTTCAGCCTGGCAATAGAGCTTGGATCAAGAGACACCATATTGGGACATTGGAAGGGCCACCACCAGGTCATCCTAACCACTCCAACAGCCATGAAAGTGGAGGGGACAAAATAAAAGAGGATTAGACTTACTTTTTATAAAACAAGGGGGCCTATGTATGGCTTTAGGTAAAATTTGTTGTTTTTATGCCAATCAGTCAGGAATAATCCAAGATACACTGACTTTAATTAGAGAAAACCTCAAAGATAGAAAACTTCAGAGACAAGCTACTAATAATTGGTTCAGTCTGTGTTTAATTGGTCTCCATGATGAACTTCCTTTATCTCTTCTATTGCTGCCCCCACTGATACTACTGCTCTTATGCCTTACCATAGGACTCTGCATTATTAATATTTTGGTCAGATATGTTAAAACAAAATTAGTTTTGTTAAGCTTATGGTATTATGGACACAATATACCCCACTATCTGAAACTAAACAAACCCTACATGTTATCCCTCATGAGTCAAAGATTTAATTCAGTGCCATGTCAGAGGGGAAAATGTAAAGTGAGCAAAATGTTATATTTCTCTACATTTCTTTATACCTGGGTTAGAGAAAAATAGAAGTCACTTCCTTGTATGAGTTCATAAAAGAATGGAATGAAATACTTGTTTAAGCAGATGGGTATGGTAGATAACCAGAAGGCTCTGCTGGTCTGAATATAGCATTACCCCAGGCCTGCATTGTTTAGCAAAATCCTTAAGGGCAGATAAATGGGACATTGGGAGACTCCTGGTTGCAAGCCTACCTCACACCCCCACCCCCAGCTGCTTCCTGTAAATGATTTATGGTTTAACTCCCATACTGTTTTTTCTCCCCTATAAACATCATGTGATTATTTCCAATAAAAGTTGACACTCCAAACAGTTCAGGGCTGCATCCTGAGATCCTGAACTCCAGGGATGCAGACCTGATGCACCAACTTGCTTCTTTTTCTTTCTTTTATCCAATAAAACTTTGCCTCACATTCTATGAGTCAATGCTCTTACTTGTGTGACACCAGACCCCATAACAAACTCTGTACCCCAAAGTGTTTCCCTACTTGATGCTACTTGAAGCCATCTCCTTCTACCTTTTTTTTTTTTCTTCTTTTCTTTTTTTTTTTAGTTTTTGAGGTAAGGTCTTACTTTAGCCGAGGCTAATCTGGAATTCACTATGTCATCTCAGGGTAGCCTCAAACTCATGTTCATCCTCCTACCTCTGCCTACCAAGTGCTGGGAGTAAAGGTGTGCACCACCATGCCCTGCTCCTTCTACCTTCTATTTTTAAAATTTTATTTATTTGTTCATGTATGTATGAATTGTGTATGGGCATGTGTACCATGGTGCACAGGCATGTGGAGATCTCAGATGCATGTACCACTTTGTATCCAGATTTGTGTGTGGCATTGAAACTAGGCCATCAGGCTTTGTAAGCAAGCACCTTTAACCACTGAGCCACTTCCCCAGCCCCTTAATTCTACTTTCTAGGTGCCTGAGTTCTATTTTCTTTTACTTTTTAATCTTAATTACAATATAACTAAATAATTGTGGAGTGGGGGCTGTCAACAATTCTACACATCCAAGCCCATAGTAAGAATCCTGACTCATCTCATGGGTCAAGTATAGATTACTTTTTTTTTTTTTTTTTTTTTGAGGTAGGGTCTCAGTCTAGCCTGGGCTGAACTGAAATTCTCTCTGTAATCTCAACGTATCCTTGAACTCACAGTGATCCTCCTATGTCTGCCTTCTGAGTGCTGGGATTAAAGATGTGTGCCACCACACCTGGCTGGATTGGATTCTTCTTTTCTGAATTTATTTTTGAGGCAAGCCCAAAGACAGGCCTTTATTTATGAGAGAGAGAGAAGGAGGAAGAGGGAAAGCGAGAGTATTGGCACTCTAGGGCCTCCAGCTACTGTAATTGAACTCCAGACACATCTGCCACCTTGTGTGTGTATGTGACCTTGTGCAGTTGTGTCACTTTGTGCATCTGACTTATGTAGGACCTGGAGAGTCAAACATGGGTTCTTAGGTTGCACAGGAAAGCACCTTAACTGCTAAGCCAGCTCTCCAGCTCTTGGTTGGATTCTCTTTTGTTGTTGTTGTTTATGTTTTTTTAAATTCTTTTATTTTCTTTTTACTTATTTATGAAAGAGAAAGCAAGAATGGGTACAGTAGAGCCTCTAGCCACTGCAAACAAACTCTAGACACATGCCCCATTCTGTACATCTGATTTACACAGATCTGGGGAATTGAACCTGGGTCCTTAGACTTCACAGGCAAGCACCTTAACCACTGAGAAATCTCTCCAGTGCCTTAGTTGGATTCTTAACACCACACATGCACAGCCCTAATGAAGAACAAGATTTGGTATGTGTGGTAGTTTGAATGGGATAGTGTAAATATATGGTCCCATAGACTCAGGTGATTTATTAAGGTTAAACTTCCTGCTTAAGTTTCCAGCAGCCTGCTGGATGGCGTGCATCACTGGGGGTGGGTCTGAGTTCTAGTCCAAAAGGTATAGAGAGAAGAGTTTGAGCTCTGGCAGTCTCCCAGCTTGCTGCTTTTAGTGTTTTCTGGCTGTTTGGCAGTTTCTTTCTGCTTGGATCTGTGAAAAGAAACCAGTTTCTTCCACCATTGATGGAACTTCCCTTATCCATTGAAGGACTCAGGAACCAGATGGACACCATGACAGGCTTCAGAGTCACCAGTAGGCCTAAGTTTCTGTTTCCCAGCAAGGTTTAAGTAAGAGTTTAACAGTTGCTGGAGAAACCACAAGCTGCTTATGCCCTACATTCCTGTGGTCATAAGATAAGTTGCTTAAAGTGTTGCTTAAGTTCCTCAAACACACATAGTCATCACAATAAAGGTTACCTAATCTACCTGGCTTTCCCCTAGCCCCTGCCTGCCAGTTTTGCCCGCCAATATCCTAAGCCAATCAGAAGAGTACAAGTGCAGTTACTGTTTAAAACAACCAATCATGTAACCATCCCCTTCTCCTATGTTCAAATCCCTATAAAAAACCCTGCTCTCCTGCCAGTCGGGGCTCTTGCATGGATCCACTGTGCTAGTGAAGTCAAGAGTCCAAGCTTAAGGCTGAAATAAAGCTCTTTGCCTTTGCATAAATGTCTTGTTCTCCTTGGTGGTCACTGGGGATGCTGAGAACTGGGCATAACATCCATAAGCCTGAAATAAATCCCTGCCTCCCATAAACTGTATCTGTTTGGCAGTTTGTCCTAGCAATGTGGAGCTAACAACAACAGAATTTGGTACCAGAGATGAATCTGACCATGTGGATTTTGGTCTTTTGGAACTTGCGTGCTAGAAGAAGATGAATAGACTTGGTATTTGCAACTGCAGAAGTCTTATAGAGTGGTAAGCCAAATTTAATGGCTATTCTGGTGAGGATTTGAAAATGCTAAATGCAGAAAAAATTGTGTCAGCTTATGAGTGTAAGGGTCTGAGAATCGCTGAAGAAAGACCCAAGACTCAAATACTATATAAAAGCAACAGCGTTTATTCTGCAGAATCAGCCAGCACGCGGGGGTCAACCATTCATGCAAAATGGCGACTCTGAGAGGAGCTTGCAGGCTCTTTTTAAGCACAGCTAGAGGGATTTTGGTGGGCTTAGTCTTTTCTAACATGATTGGATAATTTGAACAGTAGCTGTACTTGCACTCTTTTGATTGGTCCTAAGGTTTTGGTGGGCTAGGTCTAGGGGAATTTCAGGTGGGTTAGGTAATTTTTAAAATGAGGGCTGGAGAGATGGCTTAGCGGTTAAGCACTTGCCTATGAAGCCTAAGGACCCCGGTTCGAGGCTTGATTCTCCAGGTCCCACGTTAGCCAGATGCACAAGGGGGCGCACGCATCTGGAGTTTGTTTGCAGTGGCTGGAGGCCCTGGCGCGCCCATTCTCTCTCTCTCTCTCTCTCTCTATCTGCCTCTTTCTCTCTCTGTCACTCTCAAATAAATAAATAAAAATGAACAAAAAAAAATTTTTTTAAATGATTGGCTAGGCAAGCAGCAATTACAGTTGTGCATCTCTGATTAGTTGGGGCAGAAGGGTTGTGGAAGACGTGAAAGGGACATGTCTCCAGGAACTGACTCAGCCCCTGGGTGGTTGTCTTTTCCGGCCACATGTCAGGATCACTGTTGATTAACAGCCTGCCCTTTTTCAGAAATCTTGCCTGCCTCTCCGGGAAATTGGAATTTAGGCCTAGTTAGGGTGGCACCTTACTGAAGCCTGTCATGGCATCAGTTTGGTTCCTTCAATGAACTTTCAAAGGGGAAGGAAACACAGCAGAGAACTTTGTTAGAACTGAGCTACTGGTATAAAGGCTGGCTGCATTCTACTGCATTCTATGGGCTGCTCATGCCCATAGAGTTTGATCAAGGTTGAATTTAAAAGGGTTAGCCAAGTGTGGTAGAGACCATCTTTAATCCCAGCATTCGGGAGGCAGAGGTAGAAGAATCACCATGAGTTCAAGGCCAGCCTGGGACTAGAGTGAGTGTCAGGTTAGCCTGAGCTAGAATAAGACCTTACCCTACCTTGCAAAAACCAAAAATAAAATAAATAAAAATAATGGACTGGTATCCTTGGTGGAAGGTATAGAACTGAAAAATATAAGATTTAAAGTTGGGAAAATTCAAGCAAGTTTAAAATTACTGGCACAGAGACTGATTTTAGGTTGCCAACCCTGCTATTGTTAAGCAGATTACCATCATTAAGGGTGGGCCAACTGCTTTACATTGAAATGATGGAAAAGATGCCTGAGGTGAATTCCAACCAGGAATGGCTGAATGGTGGAAATGAAAACTCTTTCCAAAGGAGATGGCTGAAAGAAAGAAACCTGCTCTTCAAGGTCAGGATTTATTTCCTCCCTAGATTAGCAAATAGCTGTGTTACTGCAGACCTGGAATTAGTTTTGGAAGCATGAAAAAAATGCATGAAGTGGGTCATGTAGTGCACACAGTTCCAAGAGCCATTGCTGAGAGGTAGCAGCATGTGCAGCAGGCGGATGTCCCTGCTAGAGAGACCAATGAGGCCCATGTAAGATAAACTGTCATTTTCAATGCAAAGCCAAAGATGTTTTAGAAATACCAGGACTCTGCAAAGGCTATCATGGAGTGCTGTTGGCTCAGAATGGAAGTTTTCCCAGCTACTCAGCCCAGCTGGAGGGATGAGTTGGAAATTTCAGAGACTGTAGTCACTAGTATGGATGTCAGATTTGAACTTCAGATGTTTGATGTTTGCCTAATGGTTATTGATTTTGTATTGGTTTAGTCTCTCCTTGTTATGCCTTATTGCAATGGAAATGTATATTCCATGCCATTATATGTTGGAAGTATGTAATTTGTTTTGATTTTATGTGACAAACAGTTAACAGACAGTCTTGAGGGTTAGAGAGATGGATTAGTGGTTAAGGCGCTTGCCTGTGAAGCCTAAGGACCCAGGTTTGATTCTCCAGGTCCCACGTAAGCCAGATGCACAAGATGGCACATGCATCTGGAGTTTATTTGCATTGGTTAGGGTCCCTGGCATGCCCATTCTCTCCCTCCTTCTCTCTGTCTCTAATAAATAAATATAAAAATAAATAAATAAATGGACAGTGTTGAATCTCAAATGAGATTTGGACTTTAGAATAGTCTTAAAGTTGGTGAAGCTTATGGGACCTTTGAATTTAACTAAGTACAATTTGCAGTGGGAGATGGTTGGGTCTATGGGGACCAAGTGCAAAATGTGGCACTTTGAATGTGAGAGTATAAATGTATATCCCCATAGACTCAGGTGTTTCATTAAGGTTAACCTTCCTGCTTAAGTCTCCAGCTGCCTGCTGGAGGGAGTGTGTCACTGGGGGAAAATTTGAATTCCAGCCCAGAAGTCTGAAGATCAGTCTGAGCTCTGGAGTTCTTCCTTGCTGGTGGTTCATGTTTTCTGGCTTTGTTTGTTTGTTTGCATGGATTTATAAAAGGGTGGCCAGCTTCTTCTGTCAGTGATGGAAATTTGCCTGGATTTGAAAGCTTGAAATAAATCCCTTCCTCCCATAAACTATGTCTGTTTGGAAGTTCATCCCAGCAACATGGAGCTGACTACAACAGCATGTTTATTTTTTAAAAAATGGACAAAGGGGCTGGAGAGATGGCTTAGTGGTTAAGGCACTTGCCTGCAAAGCCAAAGGACCCAGGTTCTATTCCCCAGGACCCATGTAAGCCAGATGCACAAGGTGGCACATGTGTCTGGATTTCATTTGCAGTGGCCAGAGGCCCTGGCATGCCAATTCTCTCTCTCTTAAATAAATAAAAATAAAAAGATTTTTTTTTTTAATGGACAAAGCCCTGGGAAGATGGCTTTGATATTAATAGTGCTTGCTTAAAAAGTTTGCTGGTCAGGGTTCAATTCCCTAATACCTACATAAAGCCAGTGGGCATTGTTTGCAAAAGCAAGAGAACCTAATGTAAACACATGTGCAAATAAATGAATAAATTTTTTTTAATGGATAAATGAAGGCCAGGTGTGGTGGCATATGCCTTTAATCTCAGCACTTGGGAGGCAGAGGTAGGAGGATTGCCATGAGTTTGAGGCCAGCCTGAGACAACATAATGAGTTCCAGGTCAATTTGGACTAGAGTGAGACCCTACCTCAAAAAACAAATAAGACAAAAAATAGATAAGTGGGTCTTCTCAAACAGGAAAAACAAAACACATTAACTTGAAGAAAAAGAATGATAAATTCTAGTCCAGTTATGTTAAAATTAATAACTTCTATTTATCAAGACCCCATTAAAAGAGAAAAGGTGACAGCCAAGGTGGCACACAGCTTTAATCACAGCACTTGGGAGACAGAGGTAGGAGGATCACTGTGAGACTACATAGTGAATTCTAGGTCAGCCTGGGCTAGAGTGAAACCCTACCTCAATAATAACAATAACAATAATAGTAATAATAAAAGACAGAGCAAGAGGGCAAGAAAGTGATGAGCTGAGTCAGACTTGGAGGTGATAAAACAGAAGAAAAGTGATGTAGTGCACAGGGGCTGTGCTCTTGAGTGCCTGGGCAAGGTGCAGACCCCACATTAAGGGTGATGTCTCTGAGTGCAGTCAGGGGTTAGCTCTGGGTGAGGCTCAGACCACATCTGGTGGGCACTACATGTAGATAGGTGACAACCCAGCAGGAGCAGGTGTTTATAAGATTTAGAGAGATGACACTTTCCACAGAATAATGAGAACACATGGAAACAAAACCAAAACAGAAGAAAGGAAATGAATACCACAAAATTTAAAACAACAATACAGAAATCTCAGAGCAAAGAGACAGGCCAAAACCAGGTGTAGTGGCACACACCTATAATCCCAGTTCTCAGAAGGTTGAGGCAAGGATGAAAGTTCAAGGCCAGCCTGAGCCACATAGTCTCAGAACTTGTCTCAAAAAATAAGGGAGGAGGGCTGGAGAGATGACTTAGCAGTTAAGGTGCTTGCCTGTGAAGCCTAAGGACTCAGGCTTAGCTCCGCAGAGCCCACACAAGCCAGATGCACAAGGTGACATTTGCACATGTGCACAAGATGGCACATGCATCTGGAGTTCAATTGAAGTGTCTAGAGGCCCTGGCATGCTAATTCTCTGCCCCCCTCTCTCTCATAAATAAAACTGAAAAATAAAGGAGTGCCTAGTGGTTAAGACACTTGCCTACAAAGCCTAACAACCCAGGTTCCATTCCCCAGTACCCACATAAAGCCATATGCACAAAGTAGTGATGCATCTGTAGTTCATTTGCAGCAGTTAGAGGCCCTGGTGCATCCATTCTCTCTCTCTCTCTCTCTCTCTCTCTCTCTGTCTGCTTGCAAATAAATAAAAATACATTTTTTTAAATAAGGGCTATGTCATTCACAGACTTTGAGCATTTTCCTTATTGTCTTGTCTAGATAGTGGGACACACGAATCAATAAAACAGAATCACAATGAAAGAGGGAAGTCATAATTCTGGAATTTCAAAGTTCAGTAGAAGGGGGTACCGAGCAGAGGTACAAAGATACCAAATGAGCTCAGTACAAGGGAAACGTGTCTTGTTATGTGATGCCTGAGAAGCCCCACATTAACAATTCATCAACCTAGGAGAAAGGAGACAATCTTTCTAAGGAGAACAGGGCAAACAGGGGTGGGAACAGCTTGGAGCATGTAGACAGCAGCACACATCAACTGTGTGGCCAGAAGCCTGGGGCTTGGGGTTCAGCCCTAGGAAAGCAGCTTGTGGTTTTCCATGAGAAAGTCCTCTTTCCAACCTTTCAAAAAGGCAACTTCCAAAGTGGTAATAAATAAATGATTTAACTAAAGGGTATATTCTGTGAATAAAATCTAGAAATTTTTTGTGAGGATCAACCCCTGTAGTAGTCAGCTTCATGTAGCTGGGATGAACTTCCAAACCAGGCACAGTTTATGGGAAGAACAGGATTTATTGAAGCTTACAGCTCCCAGGGAAGTTCTATAATGATGGAAGAAGCTGTCCCCCTTTCACAGGTCCACACGGGGTCAGAAACACCACCAGCAGCACCATAAGCAAGCACAGTGCAGCAACCCTACGCTGCGCTCAAGTTCTCTGCATACCTTAGGCTAGAATTCAGATCTGCCCCCAAACACACCTTAGGGCTGGACCCTAGGATCTACATACAGTGACACCTCCTCCAGACAGGCAGTTGGAAATGTTATATTACAAGCTTTAATAAACTCCTGAGCTGGGTGTAGTGGTGCATGCCTTTAATCCTAGCACTCGGGAGGCAGAGGTAGGAGGATCACTGTGAGTTCAAGGCCACAGAGATTACAATGGTTAATTCCAGGTCAGCCTGAGCCAGAGTGACACCCTACCTTGAAAAACCAAAATAAATAAATAAAAACAAACTCCTGAATCTATTGGGGGCCATCCAAACTACCACATTCTGCCCCTGGCCCCCAATAGATTCATATCTATCTCACATTGTAAATTTTGTTTAGTCCAACTTCAAAGATCCCCATGGTCTTTTTTATTTATTTTATTTTATCTTTGAGACACAGAGAGGGAGAGAGAGAAGGAGAGAGAGAGAATGGGCATGCCAGGGTATCTATCCACTGCAAACCAACTCCAGATGCATGTGCCACTTTGTGTATCTGGCTTACATGGGTACTGGGGAATCGAACCTGGGTCCTTTGGCTTCGCAGGCAAACGCCTTAACTGCTAAGTCATCTCTCCAGCCCAGTCCCCATAGTCTTAACCAACTTAAGATAGTTCCAAAGTCTCAACTCTCATTTGAGATTTAAGATTGTCTCTTAGCTGTGAGTCCACTCTGGAAGGCATCTTTAGTTGCAAGTACCAAGTCCATGCCCATTTTTCCAAAACAAAAGTTCCAAAAGACCTAAATCCACATTGTCAGATTCATCACACAACAATACAACACTTTCTTGGTACCAATTCTATTGCAGTCAGCTTCATGTTGCTAGGATGAACCTCCAAACCAGACACAGCTTATAGGCAGAATGGAATTTATTTGAAGCTTACAGATCCAGGGGGAGTTCCATAATGGCAGAAGAAGCTGGTCCCCTTTCACAGGTCCATACACAGAGAGAAATACCACACCTGCACCATAAGCAAGCCCACTGCAGGAACCTCAGGCAGAGATCAAGCACTCTGCATACCTTAGGCTGGAATTCAGATCTGCCCCAAACACACCTTAGAGTTGGACCTTAGGATCCCCCCACAGTGACACCTCCTCCATCCAGGCAGCTAGAAATCTAATAAGTTACAAGCTTTAATAAACTACTGAGAGCTGGGTATAGTGCACATCTTTAATCCCAGCACTTGGGAGGCAGAGGTAGGAGGACTGCTGTGAGTTTGAGGCCAGCCTGAGACTACATAGTGAATTCCAGGTCAGCCTGGGCTAGCGCAAGACCCTATCTTGAGAAACAAAATAAATAAATTAATTAAACTTCTGAATCTATTGGCAGGTATTCGTTAAAACTACCACAACCTCCAATGTTCCAGCTCAAGGTCAGCAGTCCAGACTCACTGGCTTTCCTGCTGTGGTGTCAGAGAGAAATCCACTACATAGCCTGCTCAAGAAAAAGGAAGCTCTGACACATCCAAGTCTTTGAAACCACACACCCCACATCCCTCCATTTCCAAGCACCACACTGACTTGAACAGTCTGCTTCATAAGTTATCTGCAGGACCCCCCTGGCATGTAGACCTCTCACCTAAGTGCACAGACACCTCATTTGGTGGAAGGCCCTCCTAGCAGACAAGGTCTGAGGATGGGGCAAAGACCTTCCCAAGCTAATTGTACTCATAAAGCTTCTCTTCAGTGTGCATCTTCTGGTGCTGAAGGAAGTTCAATCTCTGTATAAAGCCTTTCCCACAGTAACTAAAAATGTAGGGCTTCTCTCCAGTGTGCACAATCTGGTGTAGCAGCAGCTTGGAGCTCTGGATGAAGGCTTTCCCATGGTCTTTGCATTCAAAGGGTCTGTCCCCAGTGTGGATCTTCTGATGCTCAGTGAAGTGGGCTTTCTGCAGAAAAGCCTTCCCCCACACTCTTTACTTTCATACACCTGTATATCAATGTGGATTTTTTGGTGTCAAATAAGGTATGAACTCAGACAGAAAGGCCTTCCCACATTTATTTCACTCATAGAGCTTCTCCCCAGTGTGGACTCTCTGATGTGGAGTTAAGTTGGATGTCTGGCTGAAACGTTTCCCACACACATTGCATACATAGGGTTTTTCCCCAGTATGCGTTTTCTGAAGCTAAATAAGCTTTGAGCTTTGAAGAAGGGCCTTCCCTTGCTCATGACACTCAAAGGCCCTCAATCCAGTGTGAATTCTCTGGTGTTCAGTGAGGTCTGAGGGGTGGCAGAAGGCCTTCCCACAATTTGCATTCATACTGCTTCACCTTTGTGTGGATCTGATAATGCCAAATAAGGCTCAAGCTACAAATAAAGGATTTCCCACACTCATTACACTCATGGGGTCTTTCTTCTGTGTGGATTCTCTGATGACGGTGAATGAGTAATGAACCCTGGCTGAAGCCTTTCCCACACTCTGTGCATTCAAAAGGCCTCTCTCTGGTATGAACCCTCTGGTGTTGAAGCAGGTCTGAGGTATAACAAAATGAATTTCCATGCTGTGTACATTTGAACAGCTTTTATCCTGTTCATACTTGCTGATGTTCAATTAGATTTGCACAGTGAATGAAGTCTTTCCCACACGCGGCTGCACACATTCTCTGATGCTCCGTGAGGCTACATCTGACTTGTAGCCTTTTCCACAGTGATCATATTTATAAGGCTTCTCCCCTGTGTGAGATATCTGATGTATATAACTAAATCACAATTAAACAAGAAGCATTTGCCATAAATACCACAGGAATGGGCTTCCCCTTCCTTAAGCTCTCTTGGAAGAATAAGAAGATTTGAGTTCAGAAAACTTACCACACCTGGATTGTTTATCCTGTTTGGATTTTCATGTGGGTCACTGTCACCTGCTTCAAGATGCCCCCACTGAGAAAGGGGACTCTTAGCTTTGGGTTCCCCAGTAGCTGTACCAATCTGTCTTCGTGGAATTCCCTAGTTTCAGGGTTAGGTGGCTCCATCACTGTGAGTTTGTCTGACATCCTCTTATGTGAATTTTCATGCTCAGAAACTCAGGCTTCGGAGTTACCTTCTTGCCGCCAGCTCCCACTGCAGAATCACTTCTTATCTTGGTCCAACCAGTTTTCCATGAGGAAGGGCTTTTTTGTGGCACTACCTCTGACATAACCAATTCCAGGGCAGGCCTGTGCTACACAGCACTCCTCGGACTTCTGAGTCCTTAGAGCTTGACAACAGCCCACGGAAGTTTGCGCTGTAGGCGTTGAGGCCCGTGTGCAACCCCGCAGGCCTTCGGAGTGCTCCGGAACGGTCTGGGCTTGTGCCACATGAATCTCCCGGGGAGAAGAAGCCAGACTTGGCCGGATGGAGGAGATGCTGCCGTCACCCGCAACAGCCAAGTACAGGGCGCGACACCCCAGCTGGGCTTGCAGCATGCCTAGACCCCAAGCACACCACTTCAGATCTGTTTAAGTTTCTAATTGTTTCTTAGTAAACTCTGCTGTGCATGGACATGTTTTGGGGGATGGGCCGTGTTGGGGATTGAACTCGGCTTCAGGCATAGAAGGCAAAAACTCTAGCACTGAGCTATACCCTTCCGGCATGAGTTGTGTCCCCCACCCCTTCTCTCTTTTTGAGGTAGGGTCTTTCTTGCTCTAGTCCAGGCTGAACTGGAATTCACTATGTAGTCTTAGGTTGGCCTCAAATTCACAGTGATCTTCCTACTGCTGCCTCCCAAGTGCTGGAATTAAAGGCGGGGCACCACCATGCCCAGCTCTTTCTTTCTTTTTTTTCTTAAAAATTTTTTGAGGCAGGGTCTCACTCTAGCCTAGGCTGACTTCCAGTTCACTCTGTAGCCCAGCAATCCTCACAGTGCTCCTATCTCAGCCTCCTTAGTGCTGGGACTAAGGGTGTATCCCACCCCACCCCTCCCTCAATGTTTTTTTTCTTCTTCTTCTTTTAAATACTTCACAGCTCAGTCCTCTATGGAATATTCAAACTTCACTTTTATCTGCTTTAACTTGATGAGCATAGTTGCTTGGTCTGTGTCTAAAATCCTTGAGGGTCTGTTTGTGCAGTCTGTTGTATTTTATTTTTCTTATTCATGGTGTTTTAATTTTAATCATTTTTTTACTTTTCTTGAGGCAGGCCCAACAGACTAGACTTATTTTAACTTTATTTATTTGAGAGAGAAAAAAGGCAGAGAGAGAGAGAGAGAGAGAGAGGGAGAGAGAGAGGGAGAGAATGGGCATGCCAGGGCCTTCAGCCACTGCAAATGAACTCCAGAAGCATACAACACCTTGTGCATCTGGCTTATGTGGGTCCTGGCCATTGAACCTGGGTCCTTTGGCTTTGCAGATGAATGCCTTAACGACTAAGCCATCCTTTCCAGCCTGATTTCTGTTTGTTTGTTTGTTTTTTCAAGGCAGGGTCTTGCTCCAGCTCAGGCTGACCTGGAGTTCACTCTGCAATGACTTTTTTTTTTTTTTTTTATGTGAGAGAGCGAGAGATGAGAAGGAAGAGAGAATAGGCATGCCAACGCCTCCAGCCACAGTAATTGAACTCTAGACACATGCACGACCTTGTGTACATGTGCAACCTTTCGTGCTTGTGTCACCTCGTGCATCTGGCTTATGTCGGACATGGAGAGTTGAACATGAGTCCTTAGGCTTCGCAGGCAAGCACCTTTACTGCTAAGCCATCTCTCCAGCCCTAATTTTAATTATTTTGTGTGCTTGGTTATTTTTTCCTATGTCCTGACACATAATTTTTTAATTAATTTAAATTTTTTTTTATTTATTTGAGAGAGTGAGAGAGAGAATGAATGTGCCAGGGCCTCCTACCATTGCAAACAAACTCCATACACATATACTACTTTGTTCATCTGGCTTTACATACGGGTCCTGGGGAACTGATCCCAGGCTGTCAGGATTTGCAAGCAAGTGCCTTTAAGTGCTAAGCCATCTCTCCAGACCTAAATTAACTTTTTACTGACAATCTCCATACATATAAGCAATATACCATGATCATAATCTCTTCTCACCACCTTCCCTTTCCCCTCCCCCTCCACTTTTTTCCAACCAGTCTCTCTTCTATTTGGATGTCATCATTTTTTTTCCTCCCATTACACAGATTATGTGTAGGTGGCATAAGTCACTATGAGGTGATGAATATCATTCCTTCCCTTCCTTTGGCTCTTAAATTCTTTCTTCCACCTTTTATGCAATGGTCCCTGAGCCTTGGAAGGTGTGATAGAGATGTTTCACTTAGTGCTGAACAGTCCACTGTCATTTCTTTTCAGCACTTTAATGAATTTTTAGTCTCCCCAGTGGTCACCACCATCTGAAAAGAGAAACTTCTCTAACCAAAAGTAAGAGAAAAGTTTATATATGGGGCTGAGCATGGTCACACATGTCTTTAAACCCAGAACTTGGGAGGCAGAGGTAGAAGGATTACTGGCAATTCAAGGCCAGCTTGGAACTACAGAGTTCCAGGTCAGCCTGGGCTAAAATATGACCCTACCTCAAAAATTAATACATGGAGGTCAGGCATGGTGGCACATGCCTTTAATCCCAGAACTCACGATGCACAGTAGGAGGATTGCTGATCAATGGCACCCTGAGACTATGTAGTGAATTTCAGGTCAGCTTAGGCTAGAATGAGACCCTACCTCAAAAAAACCAAAATATAAAATAAAATAAAAAAGGAAAAAAATTAGTACAGGGGCATAAACATAAGTATTTGGAGGGCAGTTTGGTAGGCATAGTATATCCATTTAACCAGACAACATATGCCATAGGCTTTTTTTTGTTTGTTTGTTTTTTTGAGGTAGGGTCTCACTCTAGCTCAGGCTGACCTGAAATTCACTATGTAGTCTAAGGGTGGCCTCAAACTCTCAGCAATCCTCCTACCTTGGTCCCCCCCCCCGCCCCCAGGTCTGGGATTAAAGGCATGTGCCACCACTCCCGGGCAAGCCATAGGCTTTTGTTTGTTTGTTTTTGAGCTAGGGTCTCACTGTAATCCAAGCTGATCTAGAATTTACTCTGTAGTTCCAGACTGGCTTCTAACTCACAGCGATCTTCCTACGTCTGTCTTCCAAGTGCTGGGTTTAAAAGTATGCACTACTATACCTGGTAAACTATAGGCTTTTGATTAGGTTTACAATTCCTAAAAGAAATTCCTCAAATCCAATCAGAGAGCAAATGGTTTTTCCTATAACAGACATGCCACCATTGCACCAGTTGGAACATTTGACTTGGTAGATCAACTGTATATCTTGCAGGAACCCTGACACATAATTTTTATTTATTTAATTATTTTTTAATTTTTTGGGGGGAAGGAGGGGTTTTAAGGTAGGGTCAAGCTGCCTGGAATTCACTATGTAGTCTTAGGCTGGCCTTGAATTCACGGTGATCCTCCTAACTCTGCCTCCTGAGTGCTGGAATTAAAGGCATGTGCCACCACACCTGGCAGTATTTTTTAATTTTTTTATGTTTTTAAATTTTATTTATTTACTTATTAAAGAGAGAGAGAAACTGGCAAATAGAGAAAATGGGCATGCCAGGGCCTCCAGCCACTGCAATCGAGCTCCAGATACATGTGCCACCTGGTTCATCTGGCTTATGTGGGTCCTGGGGAGTCTAACTTGAGTCCTTTTGCTTCACAGGCAAGCACCTTAACCACTAAGTCATCTCCCCAGCCCAATTTTTAAATTATTTATAAAAATAACTCAAGGGGATTGGGAGATGGCTTAATAGTTACATGTGCTTGCTTGAAAGACTGCATGTCTGGGTTCAATTCCCTAATACTCATGTAAAGCCAGATGCACATGTGCCTGGAGTTTGCTTGCAATGGCAAGAGGCCTTGAAATGTCCATTCTCCATTCTCTCTCTCCCCATGTCTCAAAAAAAAAAAAAAATTCAAAGCCTATAATGACACTCTCTTTCTTCAAAGTGAAGCACTTGAGGCATCAACAATGGCAGAAGTGGCAGAAAGAATGAAAAATCCAAAGGACAGAGAAGAGTGATTTGCAATGCTGTCTTCCAGACACAGAGGCTGGTGCATTCATGACTTCACAGCAGCTGTCATTACCTGCACAAGACCTGCATAATATTGAGTCCATTAACATGCCATGGATGATGACAGAGGGCCAAAGAAATGATGACATCAAAATTGAAGAGGGGGGCTGGAGAGATGGCTTACTGGTTAAGGAACTTGCCTGCAAAGCCTAAGGACCCAGGTTCAAGTCCCCGGTACCAACATACGCCAGATGCTCATGGGCTATAGTTTGTTTGCAGTGGCTAGAGGCCCCTGGTGTGCCCATTTTCTCTGTCTCTGTCTCTGTCTCTGTCTCCTAAATAAATAAATAAATAAATAAATATTTTTAAAAATTGAAGAAGTGGAAAGAAGAGTTGATTCAGTGGAGGGGATGGGGTATAGAACAAAGGATGGTGGGAGGGGATTATGATCAGGATTCATATGTGTATGTATGAAGTTTGTTAATAAATTTATTTTTAAAAGCACAACCTAAAATGACTAATACAGCTGCAGGGCTGGCTCCTCTTCAAGCTGCTGTTCTTTTATTTCTAACTCAAGTTCTAGGTCACTTACACTTGCTAAGTCCTAGATGCCAAACAAGCCCCAAAGGTACTGTTAAGCCTTTAACCACGTGATCTGGATTACAAGATATCCTGAGGACCAAGATGGCTCCCTTGCATGTGTGGCTGTAGACCTGCCTCTCCTCCAGGATTTTTGCTGAAGAATCCCTCACTATGATTATGTTTACTATTTCTAGAAAGATTATATTACATTTTGTCCCAGCTTTCTCTGGTTGTCTTCAATGGGAACATTTATTGAAATTACTTAGAGCTGGATATATTGCTCAGTGGTTAAAAGTGCTTGCTTGCAAAGCCTGACAGCCTGGGTTCAATTCCCCAGTACACACAAAGCCAGATGCACAAAGTAACACATACATCTGCAGGAGGCCCTGGCCTGCCCATCTCCCCCCTCCCTCTCTCTCCCTTCCTCACACGCACACACACACACACACACACACACACACACACACACACAAATATATAATTTTAAAAATCCTATCAGCCGGTGTGGTGGCGCATGCCTTTAATCCCAGCACTCGGCAGGCAGAGGTAGGAGGTCGCCATGAGTTCGAGGCCACCCTGAGACTACATAGTGAATTACAGGTCAGCCTGGGCTAGAGTGAGACCCTACCTCGAAAAACAAACAAACAAACAAAAAATCCTTAACATCATCATTGGAAGTGGCACTCTAACCCAACTTCATCTCCCTCTCTGACCCATCCTGTAACTCTTAGAGGAAGCAAAGACAGAGCAAAACATGAGTCTTACCTTCACCATAATTTTGTTGGATGCTTTAGAGCAAATTATCTAAACTTTTTCTCACAATTTTCTGGAAACAAATTAAAATTAAACTCTTTCTCCTTAAGGAAATTAGAGAGGAGTTAAGGAAAATATTAAAAGATATTGATGGAAAAATTTAATATGAGTCACTTGGTCCTGTAAGAAGTATTGTACTATTTTTCTAGTTTGTTAGTCTATGTTGATAAGGATAATGGATTTACATTTAATAAACCAGACAACAATAATCTTGTTGGCCCAATCATCCACATTAAATCAGGAACTGCAATTAAATTTGACTATGTTTTACACCAATCATAGGTGCTACATTGTTTTTTGGACTCTCACTCAAGATGTGAAAATAAGAATTCCTTTGCCATCAAAATTTTTCAATAAGAGGGACTATGGAGAAGGTTCAGTTGGTAAGAGTGCTTACTGTACAAGTCTGAGGACATGACTTTGATCCCCAGCCACACGCAAAAAGCTAGGTGTGGCCATGCTCACCCAAACCCCTGTTGTGGGGGTGGAAACAGGAGAATTGCGAGGTCTCACTCATAAGCTAGTCTGATTGAAAAATGGTAGCTCTGGGTCAAATGAGGGACATTGCCTCAAGAAAACAACATGGGTGGGGAATAGAGGAGAATACCTGATGTTCTCTTCTGGCCTCCTCCTCATGCGTGTGCATCTGCACACACACACATACACACACATATACACCAAAAATAAAATACAAGAAAAATGTTTTAACAAGACATAGATGGGAATATTTAGAAAGAAATTTAAATATTCCAATCTGTAAGAGTGTCAAAGCTTCCAAACCATGTTTTAGATAACTGTGGGAAGTTTACAGTGAATGTAAGGATGTAAGAAATGATGACTGTAAGAGATAATGTTCTGGTTAATAACTTAACTGGGATAGAGTAAGTTATGTACCAGTAATAAATATCTCCAAATTTTATTGGTTCAACTTCCTAAAGTTTATTTTTTACTCACACAAAGTTGGCTGGAAGTACATTGCCTCTTCCAGATCTCTCCCTTCCAAGCTAGCTATTTCCGTCTTTCGATTTAGCACCTCAACATTTGGCCTCTGTGGCTGTTGGTAGGAAAAGAGAAAAGCATCAAGAACTAGCAAGTGCTTTGTTCCAGAAGTGACACATGTCACTTCCACTCATGGCTTATATGTCATAATTACTCACATAGACCCATTAACAGCAAGGGAGCAGGGAAACGTGGGGGAGTACATAGATGTTGAATGACTAATAAATTATAATAAATTATACCACTTAAGATGTAATTGAACTTACAATGAACTCCTTGAAGTTTCTCCAACTAAAAATTCCTCCCAAAGCAATACAATAAACTATGGTGATTGCCAATATTTAAAGCAGCAGCCCTGTGCCATTGGCTAATTGTTTTTTTGAGGTAGGGTCTTGCACTAGCCCAGGCTGACCTGGAATTCACTATGAGGTCTCAGGCTGGCCTCAAACTCACAGCGATCCTCCTACCTCAGCCTCCTGAGTGCTGAGATCAAAGGTGTACACCACCATACCTGGCAGTGACTAATTTTTAGAGGTTCTTAGAGTGTCAAAACAAAACACAACATGGGACTTCTTTTATCCTTGGATATTTGCATTATATTCAAAGGGAAGAAATCATATTGAATGATTCTAATGTCACTTATGAGGCCTTGATATTAACTGCCAAAACCAGTTTTTGTTTGTTTTTGTTTTTTGAGGTAAGGTCTCACTTTCTAGCCCACGCTGACCTGGAATTCACTATGTAGTGTCAGAATTGAACTCACAGCAATCCTCCTACCTCTGCCTCCCAAGTGCTGGGATTAAAGACATGTGCCACCATGCCTAGCAAATCAGTTATTTTTTTTTTAACTTGAAAACATTTTTCTGTTTTGTTTTGATTTTTCTTTTACAAATTTATTTATTTATTTGAGAGAGAGAAAGAGGCAGATATATATAGAGAGATAATGTCAGCACCAGGGCCCCTAGCCACCGTAAACAAAAAATAAATAAACTTTTGATTGCAAAACCTTTAGAATCTGACAAACAAGCAGCATAAATGATGAAGCAGACATGTGGTTGTTGTGGAAACAGTGAAGAATAAGACACTTTTTTTTTTTTTTTTTTTTTGCAAGTGAGAGGGAGTTAGGTAGCTTTAGGGAGAGGCAGTTAGATAGGAATTAACATTAGTTATATATATATATATAATTCCACAGAACTGAAATTACTCACATGAGCACAGAGCTCAAGCCCAGCCCTTTAAGGACACTGTACCCAGGTGTGCTGGCTCCTTCCCATTCAGTCCTGGGCTCAAAATAAAAAGCCTGGCTCCTCATGAGGGCTTTCGGGAACTTCTTCCTCTTTTCCGGTTCATTAGGTTTTTGCCACTGGTACGGTGTTTTTGTTTTGATTTTTAAATCATATATATAAAGGCATGTGCCACCACTCCTGGCTTTCATTTTATATTCTTATTGGCAGAGTATGAAGAGTTTGTATTATTCCACACAAGTGCCCAAATTCAATATTATTGGCTTAGCAGTTAAGGTGCTTACCTGCAAAGCCTAATGACCTGGGTTTGATTACCCAGTATCCACGTAAAGCCAAGATGCACAAAGTGGTACATGCATTTGGAGTTCATTTGCAGTAGCTACAAGCCCTGAGACACCCATTCTCTCTCTCTCTCTCTCTCTGCTTGCAAATAAATGAATAAAAAGATTAAGGGGCTGGAGGGATTGCTTAGTGGTTAAGGCACTTGTCTCCAAAGCTAAAGGACCCAGGTTCAATTCCCCAGGACCCACATAGGCCAAATGCACAAAGTGGCACATGCATCTGGAGATAATTTGCAGGGGCTGAAAGCCCTGGCATGTCCATTTCCTCTTTCTCTCTCTCTCAAGTAAATAAAATAAGTTTAAAACTAAAAAAGATTTAAAAAACATATCTATTATATTACTTTTTGGTTTTTTCTTTTTAAAAGAGTTTATTTTTATTTATTTATTTGTAAGTAGAGAGAGAGAGACAGAGAGAGAGGCAGACAGAAAGAGTATAGGCGTGCCAGGGCCTCTAGCCACTTCAAACAAACTCCAGATGCATGTGCTACTTTGTGCATTTGGCTTCATATGGGTACTGAGGAATTGAACCTACATTCTTAGGCTTTGCAGGCAAGCACCTTGACTGCTGAACCATCTCTCCAGCCCCTTTTTTTGTTTTTTTCAAGGTAGGGTCTCACTGTAGCTCAGGCTGACCTGGAATTCAGTATGTAGTCTCAGGGTGGCCTTGAACTCAAGGCAATTCTCCTACCTCTGCCTCCTAAGTGCTGGGATTAAAGGTGTGTGCCACCATTCCCAGCTATGATTTTGTTTTTAATACCCAAATAACTCTACCTCTTGATCTGTTGGCTTGTCACAGTTTGATGGAAAAATTCCAGTTCTGTCTCCAATTTTTCCACCACTCTTCATCTTTCTGGGTCACCTGGATTTCTTCACCTTCAGTGAAAGTCAAATCTCCAGGCTCTACACTTGAATATGGATAAAGTGCAATGTACTCTGTAGGGAACAAGCAAAAATTGTTTCACTCATCCTCCTGGCTATCATAGGACTTCTTGTGGTCAATTGTTCTGTGGGAGTTTATGGTTTTTCCTGTGCCCTGTCCATCTATAACACTGACAAAGTTTAGAGTTCATGTGTAGTTTGCAAATATCCTTCTGTTGCTATTTTTGGTTTTCAAGACAGGGTCTCACTCTAGCCCAAACTGACCTGGAACTCACTCTATGGTCCAGGCTGGCCTTGAACTCACAACAATCCTCCTACCACAGCCTCCTCAGTGCTGGAATCAAAGGCATGCCCCACACCCAGCAATATTTTGCTTTACTTGTAAGCAGAGAGAGAATGTGTGGGAGGGGTTACACCAGAGCCTCTTGCTGCTGCAAATGAATTCCAGATACATGGGATACTTTGAGCACCTGACTAGAAATACAATGCAAGTTTAGCTGAGCTTCCCGACAGTACCTCCTGAAACAGTGAAATCAGCTGCTCTCTACAGTATTCAGAAATGGTAAAAGAGGCTTAGACAATAAGGTACTTTTCTGATTCTTTAATTTCAGATATAATATTCTCCATTTAGGGGCTGAAGAGATGGCTTAGTGGTTAAGGCACTTGCCTGGGAAGCCTAAAGACCCAGGTTCGATTCCCCAGAACCCATGTAAGTCAGGTACACAAGGTGGTACATGCATCTGGAGCTCATTTGCAGTGGCTGGAGGCCCTGGTGTGCCTACTCTCTCCCTCCCCCCCCCCTCTCTCTTTCTGTCTGCCTCTTTCTCTTTCTCTTTCTGTCTCATAAATAAATAAATAAAATATACATTTTTAAATCTCCCATTTAGGAAATGCCCCTGCATGGGGTGGTGAGGGTAGAGCGTAAACTGTGTTCCACCAGCTTCAGCAACAATAAGAAGCAGCAGTGGCACAAGCAGCAATTTGACACCAGGCACTGGCAGCCTGGGGACAGAGATCAGTGAGTCAACAGCCAGCAGAGGTGTGCCCTTTGAAGAGGAAGCAATACAGGACAGAAACTGAAAGTTGCAAGAAACCCACAGAGCATTGGTGAGACACATGTACTGACCCAGGAACCCATTAGGAAGAATCAGAGTAGGTACCAGAACAGAAAGAAAAAGAGATGTCTGGATCTCTGATCATTTCTTTTCCTTATTACAGTAATGTGTACACCTGTTTGACACATTTAAATAGAAGTATTAGCTTACCTGGAGCTGATCTGGACGCCTCCTCCCTGTTGACTGTCAGGATGCTGGAAAGAGCTATATAGCCTGTGATAGTTAAGGTGTTGTCAAGTTGATCTGTTTAGTAATCCACAGAAATCCCTTTCAGGTGGGTCTCGGAGTTGCTTCTAGGAAGGATCAACTAAAGGAGGAAGTCCTTCCCCCATAGTGAACCCTTCCCCCAGAGTGGGCGGCCCCGCTCAGAGGGGGACTTTATATAAGGAAGCTCTGGGTAAAAACAGCCCCTTCCTCCCTTCCTTCCTTCCTTCCACTTGGCTGCCAGAACTTCTCACTACTGAGAGACCAAGGACAAGTAACGTGTTGACTAATGTGCTATTTTTGCTTCTGTATCCATGCTTGCTTAGCTATAGACCCCCCCCTCGATTCCTGGGAAGCCTCCACCCAAGGACATTCCAGAGATACCTAGCCATGGCAGCCCTGGCCTCTTGCAAAAGATAAGTTCTGCAAACAGCTCTTGCAAAAGATAGGTTCTGCAAACAAGTTACTGACCTAAGATAAGTAGGCTGGAGTTCCCACTTGCACCCTCTCTGAAATTCCTGTGCACGCGCTTTTAAACCTGTCATTTCAAAAGTCTCAATGTGCCACTGCTTGCTTAGCCAATCATGTGCCCATCCCCTACCTCTTTGTTGAAATCCCTATATAAACCCCTTCCCCCTGAAGGAAGGGGCTCTCTCCATCACTACTGCTGTGCTGGACTGTGTGGATGGAGCCCAGGCCTAGGCTTGCAATAAAGAAACCTGCTGCTTTTACATTCGAGTGTCTCGGCTTCTGTGGCGGTTCTCTGGGTGACTCCTGGGTGACTGGGGTCATGGCTCCTGGTCAGGGGTCTTGGCACAACATCTTGGGGGCCCGTCCGGGATCCCCAGAGACCCCCCCCCCCGCAACGAACCCAAGACCCCGAAGGTTTCTTCTCCAACCGGTCAAGTAAGTTTTCCACTTGAGCGCTCTCTTTTTCCTTTCACTCTGTAGGGTAGCTGCATCTGTTTTCTGATCAGGTCATATGTCCTGGTGGACGTGCCAGAAGGACAGGCCTGGAGGAGTCACGAGACGTCCTGCCCCCTCATCTGAGTGGGGCTCTGTCCTGGACAGAGCAAACATGCTAATCTGAGTCGGGGCTCTGTCCCAGAGGACAGAGCAAACCTGCTGGGGAGACCTGCTCCCATCTGTACCATGTTTGGCATTATTGAACCATGCCCTAAGGACTCAGACTCTTCTGGCCACCACAGATCTGAATCTGACTCTATAGCACACACATCTGTTTTTTTGGGCCCTGTGTGTCTGTGTAATACTTGTGTGTCTTGTCATTGCCCTAATCCTACGGACGTTCCTCCCCTGACTCAATAACATGGGACAGATTCCTTCCTCCCCTTTAGGACTCTGCCTTGCACACTGGAAGGATGTCAAAGCAGTTGCCCATAACAATGGGGTAAACATTAACAAAGACAGATGGATTACATTTTATTCCTCTGAATGGCCTACCTTTGATGTAGGATGGCCACCAGAGGGGACCTTTCATCTAAATACTATACTTGAGGTTGAAAAAAATTGTTTTTCGCCCTAGGAGTGGACACCCTGATCAAATCCCTTATATTGTGACCTGGAGGAACCTGATAGAAGAGCCTCTCCCCTGGGTGAAGTCTTTCCTCCCTTCCTCACCCCCTCCTTTACAGGTGCTGGCAGTTACACCCAAAAGAGACACCAAGCCCACTGCTGAAGCCTCAGCCCCAATTCTTGAGGGGGGCACTAATGAGATGGACAGGGTGGGTGAGTGCTCTCCCAGAGGAACTGGGAGACATCAGCCCATGTGGCCTTGCCTCCATGTTTTTGAGGGCTGCAGCTTTCTCCTCCTTTATTTTCGGTTTGCGCCATCACGTGGGACCAGACACGACGAACTGGCAACTGATGTCTCTTGGCCGAGGCCACTCTTTGGTATTGACTGAAGGCCATCCGTCCTCTGCCTGGACCCCAACAGTCCATTGGGTGTTGGCAAAAACCCTCTATCTATTTCTCTCTGACACACACACACACAAACTGGTAACACATCGATCCCTTAAAAGCCTGTAGGGAAGGTTGCCGGCCTCTTAAACTTGTGGACAGGCTCATGCCCGGATCTTTGGTGAATCCCCCGTGTGCTAATCAGCCCATGGGAATGTTGCCCTCTGGTCTTGGTGTTTCTAATCTTTCTCTGTCATGGGTAACATTGCCTCCCACCAATATATATATATATATATATATATATATATATATATATATATATATATATATATCTCAGATTCACGGAATAAGAGCTCTTCTGAAAGTTAAGGGAATTAGCTCTCCCAGAGGGAGGCAGGCTCCTTTTGGGAAGAAGTCCTCCAGGTCATTTCTGGATTTGTGGGCATCCATGTGAACCTGCATAGCTCATCTGGCTAGGAAATGAAAAGTTCAGAAAGGAAATTTCCCCTCACTTCCTTTAAGCAGCAAAACTATAAGCCAGCTTTGCAAGTGCTCCAAAGCGGCTTGGGTCAGAGTCCAGTGGCAGCCAGACAATGGCCCCTGTGCCTATGCAGATACCATGTCTCCGCCTCCTCTCCCAGTGGCCCCCGAGCGGGCCCACTCCTTCTTCAGCAGCCTCCCAGTGGGCCGCCTTCTTCAGAGGCCTCCTGGCAGTCCTGGAGGCCCCCCCCCCTTCCCTTTCAGGTAGTCAGAATCCTTGGCCTCCTGGCAGTTTCCTTGGCCATTACCCCCATGTGTACTAGACTGGACCCCTGGTGAGTGCCGGGAGTATGGCAGGGCTGATCTAGGCTGTATACAAGCCCCGCCCAGCCACAACAGCGCACCAAAAAGCGGCATGAAAAAAGAAAAAAAAAAGAGTCACATTTAAATACAGCCTATAAAGAAGTGAAGTTTTACATAAAAAATGTGTCAACTTTGTTACACGGTATCATAAATATAATTACTGAATTTATGTTCTAGGTCAACTTCAACTTTCATAGAGGATTATTAAAAACAACAGAATTCTCTCTAAAGTGGTAACTTATAATTTGTCAGGTATTAAAAAAAAAATTGTAATGTACTTAAAAGGAGGAGGCAACTGACCTGACTTCTAGGCCAGCCTGCCTCAAGATAGCAACAATATTCGCCTTAGTTTAGTGTCTTATTGGTATTAATGACATAAAATTGTCTTTAGACTGCTCACTTGTTAGTGAGTAATAGGATAAATTAATTTGGTGTAGTTTTTCATAATAGCCTTATAAGAAAGGTGGTTAATGTTATGCCTAGTTCTTGGCAACTTCCCCCCCGCCCCCAGTGACCACCAAGGAGAACCATACACATATGCAAGGGCAAGGAACTTTATTTCGGGCTTAAGCTCGGTCTCTTGACTTCACCAACACAGTGAATCCACACAAGAGCCCGGAGCAGCGGGGGGGGGGGGGGGGGGGGGGGGGCAGGTTTTTTATAGGGATTTTAACAAAGAAGTAGGGAATCGGTACATGATTGGTTGATTTCTTAGAACATTGGCGGCAAAGTTGGCAGGTAGGAGCTAGGTAACTAAGCAACCTCTGTTGCGATTGGCTAAACAAGCAGCAATAACATTTATATGTATTTCAATTGGCCAGGGACAGGGAGGTAGGAGGGACAAATCTTTCAATTGGCCGGGGCAGGGAGGTAGGAGGGACAAGTCTTTGGCAAGTCTCAGGTGTCCTGGCCAGGGGGCAGGGCAGCTGCCCCTTTGTTCCTTTGTTTTTTTTTTTGTTGTTGTTTTTTTTTAATATGGAACGCTTCACGAATTTGCGTGTCATCCTTGCGCAGGGGCCATGCTAATCTTCTCTGTATCGTTCCAATTTTAGTATATGTGCTGCCGAAGCGAGCCCCTTTGTTGCTTTGTTTGAGCTGAAACTTTTAACTTAGGCCTAACCAGGGCAGCACTCTACTGAAACCTGTCATGGCATCATTCAGTTCCTGGGTCCCTCATTCCCCCCTCTACTTGTAACTTCAGGAGACCCATCCTTGCATCTTTATTGGGGAAAAGGCTGTAGAGGACAGTACTAAGTTCTTAGTGCCATGAGCTGCACTACATTAATTCGTTCTCTAACAAAGGTAATTATTCTATTAACAATGTAAGGTCCTATTGTAATCAGCAACAAAAATATAAGTAATGGCCCCACTAAAGCAGACAACAGGGTGGTCAACCAAGGAGAATGGCTGAACCATGACTGTGATAGTTAAGGTGTTGTCAACTTGATCTGTTTAGTAATCCACAGGTTGCTTCTAGGAAGGATCAACTAAAGGGGAAAGTCTTTCCTCCAGAGTGAGTCCTTCCCCCAGAGTGTGTGGCCCCACTCAGAGAGGAACTTGATATAAGAAAGCTCTGGGTAAAAAGAGTTCTTTCCTTCCTTCCTTCCTTCCTTCCTTCCTTCCTTCCTTCCTTCCTTCCTTCCACTTGGCTGCCAGAGCTGCTCACTACCTTCCAGCATGGATTGAAGACCAGTGAGGATTAAAGACCAGCATCAACTGAAGACCAGCATGGATCGAAATCCAGCGGCTCCTCAGGAAGCCTCCAGGCTTTCTGGCACCATCTGCAGTGCCGGGTCTGGACTGCTGAGGCATCTGGCCACGAGGACTGAACAGCTACCAGGTTCAGTGATTCTCGGGCCTGCAACTGCTATTGGACTACTGTAAGATGATCCAATAAATCCCCTTTCTAAAATAATTCATTCTAGCAGTTCTGTTCCTCTAGAGAACCCTGACTAATACAATGACTCAAACCATCCTTGAGATTCTTCTCGTTCTTTTTTTCTTTTTAATAATCCCTCACGAATTCTGGCTAGTGATTTTTTAACAATTCCGGAGTGATCAGCATAAAAGCAACATTCTTCTCCCAGGGCTGCACATAGTCCTCCTTGTTGGAGAAAGAGTAGATCTAAACCTCTTCTATTTTGCAGGACTACCTCTGCTAGAGACCTAAGTGACTCTTGCAGGTGGGAAACTGATTTTTCTAATTCCTGAATGTCCAAATCTATAGCTGCTCTAAGGTCAGCATAGTGTTGCTTCTGGGTTACTAAGGAGGTTATTCCTGTTCCTGCTCCGGCAAGTCCCAAACCTATCAGTAAGATAACACTTAGAGCAGTAATAGGTTCTCTCTTTATTCTAACTGGATCTGCACTTAGTTGTTGATCTATTTCTTCAATTGAGTGATAGGTTATTCTGGGGACTAGCTGTACCTGTACACAGAAATCTTTAGCATTAGCCAACACAGATGGGCTAACACAGGGGGTAAGTCCCGTGCTGCAAGCCCACCAGGAGTTTTTGGAGGGAATAAGATAAGAGGGGGATGTATTGATAAAGATGGTTTGGTTACACAAGGAGGGAGAAATTGAATTGGTACTGGCACCGCTAATGCATAGTCCTCGTCCTGATACCTGTTAGAGGGTGAGTCTTACAGTCCCTGATTGTTGCCATCTACATTTATTTACATCTGGTAACACACTATATGAATCAGAGACTGCTATTCCTTCATAGAAAGGGGGGGACAGTGCCATAGCAGAGCCAGCAGGCCGTAGTAAGGTCTGGTCTGTTGGCATTCAGGATCACAAAGAAGTGATTAAGGGGATTACCTAGCTTAGGTATTTGTGGAGGGATGCTGGGCTGAGAACGAGAACTAAGGATGTTTCCTGGTGTCAGAGTGGGGTCAGAGGCAAGGGCTGGTTCTGGTTGTGGTGGTGGTGCTAGGATCTTGTTTGGGCCTATGGGCAACATTTTAGGATGCGATACCCGCAGCCGAACACTTAATAACCCACCTGGGTCACGGGGGGTCAGGCGGTTCTGGTCATAGATTCTTATTCCCCAAATTAGACCCTGTAGCCACCTCTGATCTTGTTTTCCCCCTTCAGTAAATGATAGCTTGATTGGGTTACAGTGTCCCTCAGTCCGAGTCCATGGAACATATTGTGCTCCACTTAATGAGACGACTGCCTTCCTACCAAGTTCCTGCTTACACTTGGGGGTGGCGCCTCTGGTTATAGACAACAGGTCATCTTTCTTTGGGGCTGCCCACCAGATATGTCCTGTAGACACACAGTCCCAAGCCCCACAATAGTATTCATCTGCCCCTCCACACTGCTGACGATATGTCTTCCCCCCAATATAACCAGGGCAAGCATAGAAATGAAGCTTTTGAGTTACTGAGTCGGACCATGGAAGCTCAAGAAAAGTGGCTAGATCAAAATATAGATCTGGAAACCAGGTCCAAAGGGGGTGGAAACCAGTGGTAGAGTTTAGAACCTCCTGAATAGCTAGGTTATAGATTTCCCAAGTCAAGTTGACTGGTTGATGGGGATTAAGGGAAGAAAGGAGGCTACAGTAGGCACAAGTGGTGAATAGTACAAACATTAAGAGCATATAAGCTTGAGTTTGAGAGGGGATTTTTGATCCCGCTTGACTTTCCATTGTGGTTGGTAGTCCTCAGGTTCAGCTATTGGATCTGCCGGTCGGATGTGGGTGTGATGAATCCAAGTGGCAATTCTGTCCACCTTCACGGCAGTGGGCGTGGTCAGAATGATGACGTAGGGTTCCTTCCAGCGGGGCTCCAATGTCTCACGGCGATGGCGGCGAATAAACACCCTGTCTCCCAGATTATAACCATGAGTTGGTGGGGGAGGTCCAGTCTCATATATGGCCTTCAACCTTGGCCATATCTCTTTATGAGTTCTAGCAAAAGATTGAAGAGATTCATGCACGTGTTGATTATCAAATTCAGCAATTAACTCCACCTTTAAATCAGGCAGAATTGGGGGTGGTCTCCCAAACATTATTTCATAGGGTGTTAAGCCTATCATGTAGGGTGTATTTCGCACCCTGTAGAGGGCAAAGGGAAGGAGAGATACCCAGTCCCCGCTGGTCTCCATGGTTAATTTAGTAAGGGTCTCTTTTAGAGTCCTGTTCATTCTTTCTACCTGTCCTGAGCTTTGGGGTCTATAAGCACAATGTAATTTTCTTTTTTTTTTTTTTTTTGGTTTTCCGGTTTTTCAAGGTAGGGTCTCACTCTAGCCCAGGCTGACCTCGAATTCACTATGGAGTCTCAGGGTGGCCTCGAACACACGGCGATCCTCCTACCTCTGCCTCCCGAGTGCTGGGATTAAAGGCGTGCGCCACCACGCCCGGCAACACAATGTAATTTTCAATTCACCCCCAAAATCTTAACAACTTCCTGTGTTACCTGAGAGATAAAGGCTGGTCCATTGTCTGAGCTCAAAAGAGCAGGTATTCCATACCTGGGAAGGATGTCCTCTAGGATTTTCTTAGTTACCACTTGAGCTGTTTCGTGCTTGGTGGGGAAAGCCTCGGTCCATCCTGGAAAAGTATCTACAAAAACTAAAAGGTATCTGTAGCCATATTTACCAGGTTTTACCTCAGTAAAGTCCAATTCCCAGTGTGCTCTGGGCTTGGAGCCTCGCTGGCATGTCCTGTCTCCTTTAGGATGATTGTCTGCATTAGTCATCTAACAACTTAGGCATTTGTTAGCAATTTCTTCAATGTGAGATCTTAAATTGAGTATTTTGAGGTGACTGTGCCTTATCAGTTCTTCAGTCCGCTTTGTGCCCAGATGTGTAGACCAGTGCAAATGTTGGAGAAGCTGCTGAGCCAGGCATGTGGGAAGGATCAATTTATCATCCCCACTTTTGACCCAACCTCCAGCGCCCTCTTGTGTTAAAGGCAACTTGCTAATTTGTTTGGTGTCCTCCTTTGAATACCCTGGAGTGTCAGGTAAAGTTAGAGGTCCTGGGTCTGGGAGTAGAGTCAACACCAGTTCAGTATCTAGGGCAGCCCTCTTAACGACTTCATCTGCCCTCATATTTCCCCTGGCCACCAGAGTATCATTTCTTTGGTGGCCAGGGCAATGCATAATGTCCAGTTTAGTGGGCAACCATAAGGTAGCCAACAAGTCCAAAATTTGCTCTTTGTTTTTGATTGTCTTTCCTTCTGCTGTGAGGAGGCCTCTCTCTTGATAGATAGCCCCATGGACATGGGCAGTCGCAAAGGCATAACGGCTGTCTGTATACACATTCGGCTTCTTGCCTTTGCCTAGTTGCAAAGCCTTTGTCAGAGCAATAAGTTCTGCCCGCCGTGCAGAAGTCCCTCTAGATAATGCTGCCACCCAGACAGTCTCTGTCTCACTCACCACAGCAGCCCCCGCATACCTTTGTCCATTTTTTTTTTTTAAATTTTTTTTTTGTTTTTATTTATTTATTTGAGAGTGACAGACAGAGAGAGGAAGAGGCAGATAGAGACAGAGAGAGAGAATGGGCGCGCCAGGGCTTCCAGCCACTGCAAACGAACTCCAGACGCGTGCGCCCCCTTGTGCATCTGGCTAACGTGGGTCCTGGGGAATCGAGCCTCGAACCGGGGTCCTTAGGCTTCACAGGCAAGCGCTTAACCGCTAAGCCATCTCTCCAGCCCACCTTTGTCCATTTTTCATGAAGCTGCTGCCATCAGTATACCAAATAACTTCAGCATCTGGCAGGGGTTGGTCAGTCAGGTCTTCTCTGATGCTGTAAACCTGGCTCAGGATCTCTGCACAATCATGGAGGGGTCCCTCCAGGTCCGGGTCTGGCAGCAGGGTGGTGGGGTTTACGGTTGTGCTGGGAAAGAATTGTATCTGCGGCAGGTTCAAAAGTAGGCTTTGATAATGGGTTATGCAAACATTACTCATCCACTGGTCGGGAGGTTGTTTGAGAACTCCCTCTATGGCATGGGGGTGACCACCTGAAATTCCTGCCCTAATGTTAATTTGTTGGCATCTTTTACCAGAAGGGCTGTAGCTGCTATTATTCATAGGCATGGTGGTCATCCTGCCGCTACAGGATCCAGTTCCTTTAACAAGTAAGCAACCGGTCGATTCCAAGGTCCCAATGTCTGAGTTAACACTCCTTTAGCTATTCCATTTTTTTCATCTACATAGAGGCGGAAGGCCTTGTTAATGTCAGGCAATGCTAGTGCAGGTGCAGTCAGTAGGGCATGTTTTATTTCATTAAATGCCTGATCCTGGGCTGAAGTCCACTGGAAGGGACTTCCTTCTTTGGTCAATTCATATAAGGGCCTGGCTTTCTCAGCAAACCCAGGGATCCATAAACGGCAAAACCCAGCAGATCCCAGGAACTCACGCACTGCTCTGTGGGTGGTGGGAGTTGGTATACTTAACACAGTCTCTTTTCTGGCCTGGGATAGCCATCTCTGTCTGTCTTTAAGAATGTATCCCAGATATGTTACTTCTCTTAAAGAAATTTGGGCCTTTTTAGCAGAAGCACGATACCCCAAGTCTCCTAAAGTTGTTAGTAAATCTTCCGTGCCTGCTTGGCAAGCCTGGGCTGTATCTGTGGCTATCAGAATGTCATCAACATATTGCAATAAAGTCAAATGTGGGTGCAGTTTCTGGTACTCACCCAGATCCTCATGCAAAGCCTCATCAAACAGGGTAGGCAAGTTTTTGAATCCTTGGGGTAGTGGTGTCCAGGCCAATTGTCCATTAAACCCTTGTTCTGGGTCATGCCATTCAAAGGCAAATAGTGGCTGGCTTTGTGCTGCCAGCGGTAGACTAAAGAAGGCATCTTTAAGTCCAAAACAGTATGCCACATTCTGGAGGGAGGCAAGGAGCTTAAGAGAGTATAGGGGTTTGGCACTGTTGGGTGGATATCCATCACCTGTTTGTTAACTTCCCTTAGGTCCTGGACTGGCCTATAATCCCTGATATGTGGCTTCTTTACCGGTAGGAGCAGAGTATTCCATGCAGAGTGGCAGGGGACAAGCACCCCAAGGTCTTGGAATTGCCTAATATGGGGGGTGATTCCCATATAGGCTTCTCTTGACATGGGGTATTGCCTCACTCTGATGGGAGTTGCTCTGGGCTTTAATTCCACACAAATGGGTGGTCGATGGGAGGCCAGTCCCATCCCTCCTGTTTCTGTCCAGGCCTTAGGGAACTTTTGCAACCACTCAGCAATGTCCATCATGGGACTTGGTTGTTGGTGGAGTCTATATTTATCTTCCAATTGCATGGTCAATATTTGTACTGGGTGCCCATTTCTATCAGTAAGATGAGGCCCATCCAGGTCAAAAGAAATTTGAGCTCCTATTTTGGTTAGTTAGTCTCTTCCCAGTAAGGGGTAGGGGCATTCAGGTATGACCATGAAAGAGTGGGATACCCAACCCATGCCAAGGTCCACTGTTCTTTGGGTAGTCCATGAATACTGGTTCATACCAGTGGCCCCTTGCACCCAAGACTTTTTATCTGACAGTTTCCCTTGGGGCTTTGTTAGCACCTAATTCTGTGCTCCAGTATCCACTAGAAAAGCGATAGGTGTCCCCTCCACTCTTAAGGTTACCCTAGGTTTGGGAAGGGGGTCCGAACCCTGTCTCCCTCAGTCATTAAGCCCTTTTAATTCCAGGACACACACTCGCTCTGTGCTGCTGATTTTCTGAGGAGGGTTCTTAGGACATTCCTTTACCCAGTGCCCCATCTCTTTACAGTAAGCACATTGGTTATGAAGGAGTTTGGGCCTTTCTCGTGAAGGTCCCTTCTTATCTTGCTCTCCTGAAAGTTTCTTGTATTGCCAACGTTGGGTGTCAGGGGACTCTGCGGTGGCTGCCAGGAGAATCTTAGCCAAATTGCAGATACTTCTTTCATTTGCTGAGGCAATAGCTTGGGCTTGACGTTCCTTGGATCTCTCTCTGTTATTATACATTTGTTCTGCCAGTGCCACCAGCTCCCGCAAACTCTTATCTGCTAGCCTGTCCAGTTTTTGAATCTTCCTCCTTATGTCTGGGGCTGCCTGGTTAACAAAACTTAGAATAACTGCCGTCTTATTTTCTGGAAGCTCTGGGTCCATAGGAGTGTATGTACGATATGCCTTCATGAGTCTCTCCACAAAAGCGCAGGAGTCTCATCTTTACCTTGCTGCACATCACTCACCTTAGCCAAATTAGTGGGATGCCTAATGGCAGCCCTGAGACCCCCCAATTAGAGTCCGGCGGTACACCTGGAGTCTCTCCTTACCTGCCGCTGTGTTGAAATCCCAGTCTGGTCTAGTCAAGGGAAAGAAAGGGTCAATGATAGCTTGATTATTGGTGGGATTCCCATCTGTGCCTAGAACCAATTTCTGGGCTTCAGTCTGGATTCTCTCTTTCCTCTGTGGTAAAGAGAATCTGTAACAATTGATGACAGTCATCTCATGTTGGTAGGTGGGTAAAAAAAATAGAATCCATAAGATCAATAATCCCCTGTGGTTTCTCAGAGAATTTAGGAGTCTGCATTTTCCAATTATATAGATCACTGGTGGCGAATGGCCAGTAGTGATGTGGCTGGTTACCATCTTGGTCTGGGGGGGGGGTCCCATAACCCAAAGGGGAAGCATTGTGGCCTCTGGGTCTGGGGGTAGACTCCAGGAGGCCCTACTACAGATGTGGAGAGGACTAAGTACAGGTGGGGGTTGGGCTATTGGTGGTGGGTCTTGAGATTGTGGTTCTGTAAGTGAAGGTGAGTTTATAGGTGGAGGAAGGTAAGGAGGAGGAAAGCTTAATTCTTCTTCCTGGGAATTTGGAAGCACAGGTTATAAGGAAGCAGAGGGAGGAGAGGAAGGGGAGTCATCTGATTCATTATTTTTTTTCTTTATTATTTCTTTATTTGAGAGTGACAGACAGAGAAAGAGGGAGAGAGAGAGAGAGAGAGAGAGAGAGAGCGAGAACAGGCATGCCAGGGCTTCCAGCCACTGCAAACAAACTCCAGACACGTGTGCCCCCTTGTGCATCTGGCTAACGTGGGTCCTGGGGAATCGAGCCTCGAACTGGGGTCCTTAAGCTTCACAGGCAAGCGCTTAACCGCTAAGCCATCTCTCCAGCCCTGACTCATTATTTTTCTTCTTCACTGTCAGAACAGGAGTGGTCTCCTGTGGAGGGGGAAGAAAAGGTTTAACCCAAGAGGGGCGGTCTTCCACCAGATCCCGCCAAACCAGGATATAAAGGATCTGGTCTGGATGGCCATGAGCTTCTTGGAAGATATTTTCCTGGACTCGCTGTATGATCGGTAGTTGGAAGGTGCCCTCTAGTGGCCAACCACATTAAAGGTGGACCATTCATTCCTGCAAAGAACAATGAGTTTATTTATTTATTTATTTTTATCTCTACATTAAGGTTATGAGCTCTAACTTTAACATCCTGAAAATGGTCCGTCAGTAAAGAAAGCGGGGTAGTCTGCATCTGTCCTATCAATCCAATCACACAAACAGTAATTCCAACAAAGAACAGAACAAAGAGACAGCAAAACAGTTCAGCTGGGCAACGATTACAAAACTGAAATTGAGACAATGGGCTCTCGCCTTTCCACGGTAGCAATCTGCCTTGTCTCTGCAAATCTACCAAAGGGATGGAATCGCCTTTGGGCTGGCCTGGGGCACCCAGGACTCGCAATGCAAAATCCCCTTCAGGCGAGCCTGGGGCAGCCAGGACTCCCCGTTCAAATGACGTGGCCTCCAGGGGTGCATCCGCCCAACCACAATTTTTCTGATGAACAGAAGGACAGAGAACAGATATCCAGAGAAAACAAAACACAAAGACACACTTACCAGCTGGCGACCTGAGCTCCACGTATTGGGGGTCCTCAGGGAATCTGGGGGGGGGGGGAATCCCAGACGAGCCCCCAAATATTATGCCCAGTTCTTAGCACCCCCTCCCCAGTGACCACGTATGCAAGGGCAAGGAACTTTATTTCAGGCTTAAGCTTGGTCTCTTGACTTCACCAACGCAGTGGATCCATACAAGAGTTCCAAGCATCAGGGGGGCAGGTTTTTTTTATAGGGATTTGAACAAAGAAGTAGGGAATGGGTACAAGATTGGTTAATTTCTTAGAACATTGGTGGCAAGGTTGGCAGGAGGGAGCTAGGTAACTAAGCAACCTCTGTTGTGATTGGCTAAACAAGCAGCAATAACATTTGTATGTATTTCAATTGGCCAGGATAGGGAGGAAGGAGGGACAAATCTCTCAATTGGCTGGGGCAGGGAGGTAGGAGGGACAAGTCTTTGGCAACTCTCAGGTGTCCTGGGCAGGGGGCGGGGCATCTTCCCCTTTGTTCCTTTGTTTAAACTGAAACTTGGGACTTAGGCTTAACCAGGACAGCACTCTACTAAAGCCTGTCATGGCATCGTTCAGTTTCTGGGTCCTTCAGCTAATAATGGGATGAGATGAATTGATTAAGGGAACTGGGAACGAATTTTCAATGTTGGGACATAGAATGCTTGTTACAAATGCTTTTTGAGTGTCACTTAGATGAGAATGTTAAAGTATGTGGATAAAGATGTGCATATGTAGGAAAGAATTTTCAGGCTAAACCTAAATTCCATGCCTAAAGTTAGAGATTTTTTCAACTGTTTACAGACTCTTAAGGATACTCTAAAAGTTTTATATAGGGACATAGTCTTAATCTAAATTCATCTTATATTAGACACAGGTGATGCCTATGCTAGGTGGGTCACAAAGTCACAAGTACAGATGTAACTGGAGGTTTAACCAGGTTAAACATAGACAAAAGTCTATCACCATGTGTTCTGCAAATGGGTAAATTTGCTATGTAAAAACAAACAACTTCAGAATAGGATAAGGAATGTCAGGATGCTTATCTCTCTGCTCTGTAATTTAATTTTGCTCTTGCTTTCCAACATATGCTACTTAAATTCATGGAAAGCTGGACTCTGAAAAAAACAGAATGAACCCCCTTTATCTCAGACCCCATGCAAGTTTAAGCCATGTGTCCCCCAGACTCTGACTAGAGACAAAATGGCCAATTGCCTCTGACAAGGAAAAAGGAGTACAGTATATAACTGTGGTTCTCTTTAGTTCTTCTCTTTTGAACACCTAAAGTCACATCTGTTAGATAAAGTTTATCACTAGACAAAATGTTAAATAGATAAACTGAGTCAAGGTATTTGATCAGGTTACAAACTCCTTACATAAGACAAGCATCAGGCTTACCTAATGTGTATATCAGGGAAAGGGCCCCTTCATTGCAACATTTAATTGGATTAAATCTAATGTTTACCTGATGCCAAGGTTTTAATCAGTGGAGAAACTGAGACTTATGATAAGGCCTCATTCCTTAACAGGTCACTGATGCTAATTTGTTATGAGTTAAGGGTTATAAAACTGGCTTTAAGACTCTCTCAGTAAAGTAAATTAGGTTCCTCTTTTCATGAAGGTTTTAACTATTCTTAAGATAAAGGCTCACATAGAAGTGGTTAATGTCCAAAGGTGAAGTACTCATACCTAAAGACATTGTGACTCTAAAGATAGCTTCTGTCTTGCCAGGCGTGGTGGCACACGCCTTTAATCCCAGCACTCGGGAGGCAGAGGTAGGAGGATTGCCATGAGTTCAAGGCCACCCTGAGACTACAGAGTTAATTCCAGGTCAACCTGAACCTGAGTGAGACCCTACCTCGAAAAACCAAAAAAAAAAAAAAAAAGATAGCTTCTGTCTTATTTATGCTAATTTTATTGAGTGGTCATAACTAGGTTTAATCACTTAGGTTTAAGTGATTTAATTTCAGTAATGGTAACTTTCATCTTCCTGGGATATGTTGGGATGGATAGCTTGCTTAAGCTTTATCAAATTTAAGTCATGGGTAAAACATAAAATTGTTTTATGTTAATAAAAATTTCTGTGGTACATAAAATCAATAGCTATCAAGTTTAAGCCAAAATCATGGGTTGTCAAATAATGTTTTTTTCTTTCAAAAAGATTTATCAAGGGTTATATTAGAATTTAGCTAGCTGTTTTGGTTTAAAAAATTTTTTCAAGTTCTGTGGTTCTGTTTCCAATGTTCTCTGGGTAATTTGTACCCACACAGGTATCTGAACTAATCAAAGATGTTTTCAAACACAGGTGCTAAGACCTTATACTGTCTTACTTGTCCTTTTCTGACAATTTCTAGGTTAAAGGAGTTAGTCTGTAAATCAATTGGTACTGTTTTCAAGACTGGGAGCAGGTTCTGCCTATATTTATAAATGTTAGATATTTAAAATATGAGATGTGCCTACTTTCTATACCTCATATATAAGGCTTATGCTGCCATAGTAGAACCAAAAATTTAAAGATAGGACAAAATGATTTTATAAGCCCTTGTGTCATTATTTAACTAAGTCTATTTCAGTAATCAAATGTGCTCTATATGTACATACATCCAGGTTGGTGTAACTTCCTTTCTAAGTGTGTTAATTACCTACATAGAAGCCAAAGCCAATTGGAATCATCAGAGCAAGAGGCACCAATATTTTGGCCTGTGCTCCCAGGTCATGAGGCCACTGGAGATGATGGGACACTTCTACACTGGCCCCCTGGTAAGTCACCTGTCTTCCTGAGCAGGGAGGATATGGAGACCCAAACAAAACTGGTGTACAGTCTGAAATAGGAGAGTCACAATTGAGGAGCAATCAGGCCTCCTGACTTCCCAAAGAAGGGAAAACTACTTGGCCAGCATGGCCCTGACTCATCCTAACAGACAAAAGACACCAGTAAGCTATGGGGCTACTCCTGGGTTCCTAAAGTCTCTTTGGAGAGCCATTAGTGACCTCCAAAATTAATCCTTAATTAAATGTGGCTATCTGCATGGTCTTAAACACTCAGAGAGAAATGTATTACTAAAAATAAAAAAAAAACTTACATATATGAATGGCCTATCAAGTAACACAAGAGCTTTCCAAGAGGGGAAACAAACATTAAGACATCTTTTCCCCATAGTTTTAATTCTATAATAAAAAAAAACAAATATAGATATTCAAAGGGTTATTTTCAAATCTAAAATATGTAAATAATCTGGGAGACTGGGTGTCACCATCGCCGCGAGACACTGGAACCCCGCTGGAAGGGACCCTAAGTCTTTATCCTGACCACACCTACCGCTGTGAAGATGGACGGAATTGCCACTTGGATTCATCACACCCACATCCGATCGGCAGATACACTGGCTGAACCTGAGGACTATCAGCCACAATGGAAACGCAGCACCCCACTCAAGCTTCAACTCACACGATCCTGATCCTGACTGTGCTTCTAACTGTACATATTGTGGCAGCTACTCCCCACCAAGTTTATAATCTGACCTGGATAATAACCAACACTGCCACGGGGAAAATTGCTTACTCCAAATCACATCTTGCCCCACGGGGAACCTGGTTTCCTGATTTGATCTTCAACCTCCATCAACTAGAGGGTAGCTGTTGGGACTCTGACAAATCAGGAAATTTCTTATTTCTACATATGCCCCGGGCACTTAGGGAAAGCAAGAATCAAAGGGGGCTTTGGGGGACCTGAAGCCTTCTATTGTGCTGCCTGGAAATGTGTGCCTACCAGAAGGGTATATTGAAACCCACCTACTCTGGTGGACTATATATGGCCTTAGGAAAGAATGTTGTTTTTATATCAACCAATCAGGTATAATTAGAGACTCAATGGCGAGGGTATGAGAGAATTTGAAAAAATAAAAGAAAAAAAAAAGCTGAGGGAGGATGGTTTGAGTCATGGTTCAGTCATTCCCCATGGTTAACGAATCTGCTGTCTGCTTTAGCAGGGCCATTACTTTTATTTTTGTTGCTAATCACAATAGGACCTTGCATTATCAATAGATTAGTTGCTTCTGTTAGGGAATGCATTAATAGAGTATAGCTTATGGTTTTAAGATCACAGTATATACCATTAGACTCCACTCACTAACTCAACTGGGATCCAAGATTGGCTCCTCATGCTACGTAGAGAGGGGGAAATGAGAAACCAAGGAAAAGTAATGTGTTGACTAATGTGCTATTTTTGCCTCTGTATCCATGCTTGCTTAGCTATAGCCCCCTCCCTCGATTCCTGGGAAGCCTCCACCCAAGGACATTCCAGAGATACCTAGCCATGGCGGCCCCGGCCTCTTGCAAAAGATAAGGTCTGCAAACAGCTCTTGCAAAAGATAGGTTCTGCAAACAAGTTACTGACCTAAGATAAGTAGGCTGGAGTTCCCACTCGTGCCCTCTCTGAAATTCCCGCACACGCGCTTTTAAACCTATCATTTCAAAAGTCTCAATGTGCCACTGCTTGCTTAGCCAATCATGTGCCCATTCTCTACTTCTTTGTTGAAATCCCTATATAAACCCCTTCCCCCTGAAGGAAGGGGCTCTCTCCATCACTACCGCTGTGCAGGACTGTGTGGATGGAGCCCAGGCCTAGGCTTGCAATAAAGAAACCTGCTGCTTTTACATTCGAGTGTCTCGGCTTCTGTGGCGGTTCTCTGGGTGACTCCTGGGTGACTGGGGGTCTTGGCTCCTGGTCAGGGGTCTTGGCACAATAGCTACCTTCCAGCGTGGATTGAAGACCAGTGCGGACTAAACACCAGCATCAACTGAAGACCCACGTGGATCAAAACCCAGCAGCTCCTCAGGAAGCCTCCAGGCTTTCTGGCAGTGTCTGCAGTGCTGGGTTGGGACTGCTGAGGCATCTGGCCACGTGGACTGAGCAGCTACCAGGTTTGGTGATTCTTGGGCCTGCAACTGCTATTGGACTACTGTAAGCTAATCCAATAAATATCCCTTCCTCCATAACTGTGCCTGGTCTGGAAGTTCATCTCAGTGAACCTGATGCTGTCTGCTACAGAACTTGGTACCAGGAGTGGGGTGAGATGAACATGACCATGTGGATGTTGATCTTTTGGAACCTTGTTTTGGAGAAATGGGCATGGACTTGGTACTTGCAAATGAAGATGCCTTCTGGAGTGGTAAGCCAAGTTTTATGGGCTATTATGAGTTTGAGAATTCTAAGTATAGACAATATTGAACTTTGAGGCTTCGCTTATGAGCTTTCTAAGAGGAAGGAAAGACTTCAGAGAACTTTGTTGGAACTGGGCTACTGGCATTAGGGCTGGCTGCGTCCTGCTGCCCAGGCCCAGAAAGTTTGATCAAGGTTAAATTTGTAATGGACTGATATGCTTGGCTAGAGATATTGGACTGAGAGATTTAAATTTTTAAGCTGGAAAACCTCAAGAAAGTTAAGATTACAGGCACTGAGACTGGTTTTAGGTTACTGAATCTGCTATTGTCAAACACATTAGCAATCTTAAAGGAAGATGGTCCAATTGCTTTACCATGGAAAGGATGCCTGAGGGAAGACTATCATAGAAATGCAAACACTTTTGGAAAGAGTTGACTGGAGAAGGAACCTTCTTTCAAGGTTATGATTTATTTTGTCTGTGAATTAATAACACGGCTGTGTCCTGCACACCTGGTATTGGCTTCAGAAGCCTGAAAAATGTGAGCAGTGGTCGTGAATTGCACACGGTTCCAGGAGCTGCTGTTGAGATGTGGCATGAGGTAGGGCCTGATGCCCTGATAGGCTGAAAGAGCCTTTGGAAGATGGACTGTGGTTTGCATGAAGACCTGAAGATGTTTTGTATATACCAGGACAATGCAAGGGCTACCATAGACTGCACTGTTGGCCTAAGATGGAAATGTTCCCTGGCTACTCTGCCCAGCTGCAGGGGAAGAATTGGAAAATCTGGAGACTGTTAGTCTCTGGTTGTATTGGACTTGAACTGCAGAAGTTTGATGTTTGTTTGATGGTGGTTGAGTTTGCATTGTTTTAGTCTCTCCTTGCTATGCCTTATACCAGTTGAAAATGTTTACTCTGTGCCTTTATATGTTAGGATTGTTTAACTTGTTTGATTTTACAGATCTTAATATCTTAAATTGGTCAAGACTGTGGGGTCCTTTGAAATTGAGTACAATTTACAGTGTGTGATGGTTATAAATGTATTGGGGGCCAGGGGTGGAATGTGGTAGTTTGAATAGATGGCCCCCAATATATTCAGTTTTTTATTGTTTGTAGTTTGCATCTGCAGCCACCTGGCTGGAGGCAATGTCACTGGGTGGATCTTGAGGTGTGGTGGTGGGTTTCAGATTTCAATCTAAAGATATGCAAAGTGTGCCTAGCCGGAGTTCCTGAAGTGTGCTGTACTGTGTGGCTTTTGGCTTTTGGCTTTTGGCTTGTGCTTCTCTCTGTCTGCTTGGGCCTGTGAAGGCAGGCCAGCTTCTTCTGCCATTATGAAACTTCCCCTGGATCTGTAAGCTTCAATAAATCCCTTCCTCCATAACTGTACCTGGTCTGGAAGTTCATCTCAGCGAACCTGAAGCTGTCTCCTACATAGCGTTTGGAGGCAGAAAAGTCTTCATTGGTCTTAACCAGTAGTGGACCCTGCAAACTTTATGGCCAGCCAGCCAGGCCACGTGTGTCAACTGGTGCAATGGTGGCATGTCTGTTATGGAGGAAACAAACTGCTCCCTGATTGGACTTGAGGCCTATTCCACAGAAGAGAACTCCTGACTGGTACTGAAAACCTAATCAAAAGCCTATGACTGGGGAGGTCTTAAGCCTTAGGGCGGGGGAAACTGCCACTGTTGTCTAGCTAAATGGGTGTATTATGCTTCCCAAACTGCCCTCTAAATACTTATTTATGCCCATATGTTAATGTTGCTTTCACTTTTGGTTAGAGAAACTTATCTTTTTAAATTTTTTTTTTTTACTTATTTGAGAGAGAGAAAGAGGGAGAGGAAGAGTGAAAGAGAATGGATGCACTAGGGCCTCCAGCCACTGCAAATGAACTCCAGACATATGGACCACCTTGTACATCTGGCTCACGTGTGTCCTTAGGCTTTGCAGGCCAAGTGCCTTAACCGTTAAGCCATCTCTCCAACCCAAGCTGATTTTTTTTCTAAAAAAACTCATGCATTTCCATTTTAATGAGAAAGAAATACATTTTAAAAAATCAGGACTGGGGCTGGAGAGATGGCTTACAGATTAAGGAACTTGCCTGCGAAGCCTAAGAAAGCTTGTTCGAATCTCCAGGTCCCACATATAGTCAGATGCAAAATTGATGCAGGAGTGCAATGTTGCATGTGCGCACAAGGGGGTGCACACATCTGGAGTTTGTTCACAGTGGCTGAAAGGCCCTGGTGAGCCATTCTCTGTCTCTCTCTCAAAAATAAAATAAATAAAAAATTTAAAAATATATCAGGACTGGGGCTTAGTGGTTAAGGCATTTGCCTGCAAAGCCAAAGGACCTCAGTTCAATTCCCCACATAAGCCAGATGCACAAGGGGGCACATGTATCTGGAGTTAATTTGTTGTAGCTGGAGGCCCTGGCATGCCCATTCTCTCTCCCTCTCTCTGCCTCTTTCTCTCTCTCTCTCTCTCAAATAAATAAAGTAAAAAAAATTTTAGAGCTGGGCATAGTGGCACACGCCTTTAATCCCAGCACTCGGGAGGCAGAGGTAGGAGGATCAGCATGAGTTCGAGGCCACCCTGAGACTACATAGTGAATTCCAGGTCAGTCTGGGCTAGTGTGAGACCCTACCTCAAAAAAAAAAATTTTTTTTTAAACTCAGGGCTGCTCTATTCATTAAAGTAATAAACATCATATATTGCTTGTTATAGTACACAAAGAAAAACTACTCAATTCAGGAACTCTTCTTTGAGATAATAAGAAATTATTAATTAGTATGATACTAAAATAATAATGATATGATAGCCGGGCGTGGTGGTGCACGCCTTTATTCCCAGCACTCGGGAGGCAGAGGTAGGAGGATCGCCATGAGTTCGAGGCCACCCTGAGACTCCATAGTGAATTCCAGGTCAGCCTGGGCTAGAGTGAGACCCTACCTCGAAAAACAAAAAAAAGAATTAAAAAAAAAATAATGATATGATAAAAGTCAATGTTAAAACTTGAGCCACTCTGAGCAAAAGCTTTGAATTGGTGGCTTACAAAGAATTACACACTGGATAATAACAACAAATACATAACATTTCAAACTATAAATTATTCTTTGTTTGGTTTGTGACAAAGATAATTACTAAAATATTCATATGTTCTAACTAAAGTCATAACATAAGATAATGACCATAAAAATTAGGGCAACATGTATTTATCTCTGGAGTGGGGGGAAAATGTGCTATGCAAATTGTTGCTTGCAAAAAGTTAGATTCCCTTTTCACAATGATTAATGTTCACTATTTACAGGTACATTAACAACTTAATAAAGCTGAAGCTAAGGGCACTTACTACTTAAATTAAGACAATGTGGAATGTGAACACTTTATTACCCACATACTATAAATAATCAGAGTGCAGTAAGAAAGCTAAAGCTAAGAAACACCGCACACCTAATTAAAAGTTTAGTTTATACTTTATATATATATATACACACACACACACACATATATATACATATATATGTATACATTACATATATATACACATATATGTAATTGGTGGCTTTCTTGAGTCATAGAAAGAAGATACACTAACCTTAATTGTCACAAAAGAAAAATGTACAACCACACATGTGAACAGGTAAAACTGAACAAATTATGTACTGTCTTAAATATTCACAAGAATTCTTAAATCATTTTCTAAGTCTAATAATAGTGTTTGTTTATAAATCACAGAATCATTATTCAAAATGCTTTTATTCAACTAAATACTATTATCAGAAATTTGTCATTCATTTTCCTAATAAAATATATTTCTTATTTCCATCCTATATCAATAGACAGTTTTCCAAATTAGTCTTAACAGCATTCACTATATCAAATATAATTGTTCACTCATTTTAAAATATATTCATATAGTCATAAAAAATCCAAGAGATAGAAACTTTCAGAAAGAAGATAACAGAAGCAGTTTAATGAAGCTTTGTTAGATTACCTTTATGTCATTCTTGGCACACAGTATAGAACAGATGAAAGAATGAATGAACAGGGCCCAAGATGAAATAAAACTTAATCCAGCTTGTTGAATGCTGTTGTTCTTGCTCAGCAGTGCTCATTACCAAAAACCATGTACAGTACCTAATAACTGATGAAAAACCTTACATAAAGCAATGACATTAATGTTTCTGAAAGTGTGGTCCCCAATCTCTCAAATCCTAGCAGCAGCAGCAGCAGGAGGAGAACAACAACAACAACAAAAAGTTAAGGAAAATTGAAGGCTGGAATGATGGCTCACTGGTTAAGGGCTACAGGCATATGGTTGCAAAGCCTGCCATTCTAGGTTCAAGTCTCTAGTATCCATGTAAAGCCAGATGCACAAAGTAGCACAGGCATGTGGAGTTCATTTGCAGTGGAATACATACATACATTCTCTCTCCACTCTTTTTTAAAATTGTTTTTGTTTATTTTTATTTATTTATTTGAGAGTGACAGAGAGAGAAAGAGGCAGAGAGAGAGAGAGAGAGAGAGAGAATGGGTGCACCAGGGCCTCCAGTCACTGCAAACTAACTCCAGATGCAAGTGCCCCCTGTGCATCTGGCTAACGTGGGTCCTGGGGAATCGAGCCTGAACCAGGGTCCTTAGGCTTCACAGGCAAGTGCTTAACCACTAAGCCATCTCTCCAGCCTTCTCTCTCCACTCTTAAGTGAAAATATTTTTTAAAATAATGAAAGGTTGAGACTGCTTCATTAAACCATACTAATTATTCCTCCTAGATTTTCCTGGCTATCTGTGGTAAGGAAGGCTTCTATGGAATCATGGTTTGCTGTCTCATTGGTCTACTTTGTTTTCCTGTAACTTGGTTGTCATCATCCTCCCTCAACTGCCCCTACATAGAAAGGTTGGAATACTGTGGTCCACAACCATAAGGTCTCCATATAAAAGGTGGGAACCTTCACCTGTGGAAGAGCCAGCATTATTGGTCCTGGCCTTCAGAAGCACTCGGAGATCTCTTCATTTTATCCCTCATCCTCACTCTGGTAACTATACTGCCAATAGCATGGACAGCATCTACATTGGCTAAGGTCTCATACCCATTTATGGCCTTGAATCTTCAGGGTAGATTCAAGACCCCACTAGGGCCTATGACACCCTTGGCCTCCACACTCTTCTCCTTCAGCATCAGCAAGCTCCATAGTCTCTCCTGCTCCTATAGTGCAAAGGCCTTCCTGGGGTCATTCTTCACCACAGCCAGGTGAACACACAGATCCTGCTTGGTGTTGTTCCTCATCCTGAAGCTCATCACCACTTCTAACAGAAGCAAGCATATCATATAAGCTACAGCACAGATCTTCTATTCTTGGTGCTTTAGTCATTCCCTTCAAAGTTGAACTTAAGCACTTTTCAACTTCACACCACAAAAAGGAACCATTTGTTTTCTCCACAGGCTTGAGTTCTGTGGGGCAATGCTCCTGAAGATGTTCATTCAGGAACTTCTTGTACTCTAGGCTTATAGTTTTCTGGGTTTCACCATTTATTGGTAATTCATCAAAGTGGTCCAAATCATGCATGTCAACTGACAATGCTAAGTTTTTACCAAAAATTATTCTTTCACCACATTGCTTTTCTGCCATGTGGACAAGAGCAATAAGGTCATCTTAACTAACGTGGGAAATAATTCGATTAGTGGCATCACAAGCTGCAGTGGCAGATGAAGGTGGAAATGGACCAAACATCTGCTTAATACCCTTTGTCTCCACGTGGCCAACAGAGTCCCTCAAGTGAAATGTCATAAAGAGAAATGCAGCCCCATTTTCAATTGCTTCTTTCCCATCATCTGTTCCAACAATTTCTTTCACAGCTTGTAATATATCCTTCAAGTCTTCACTGATACTTTGCATTCCATTCTTCTCTTTTAAGAGCCACAGTGAGCACCTTAAGCTCCTACCCTGAAGATGTATAACATCAAATTGATACATCTAATCATACTGCACATAATTAGAAAACCCAAGTATTAAATTAAGCCAGATACAAATGGTGGCACATGCATCTGGAGTTCATTTGCAGTGGTTAGAGGCCCTGGTGTGCCCATTCTCTCTCTCTCTCCCCCCCACTCTCTCTCTGTCTCTAATAAACAAATAAAAATAAAATCTTTAAAAAAATTTTAAAAGAGAAAGACAAACTAATAGGAAGGTATGAATGGCAATTTCAAGACACTCAGGACACTATGAAGAGATCAATTATAAGAATTCAGAGTATAGTAGAAGAATTTCAATCCAAAGACATCATTGGTATTTTCAACAAAATCATAGAAGAAAATTTCCTCCAAATAAGGAAAGAGAGGCCAATACAGACACAGGAACCTCTCCTCACCATATTATAATTAAACTACTAAAAACACAAAGTAAAGAAAATATATTGAAAGCAATGAGAAAAATATCAAGTCATATATAAGGGCAAGCCCATCAGGATAACAGCAGATTACTCAACACAAACTTTTTTTTAAGTATTTTATTTATTTATTTCAGAGAGATAAAGAGGAAGAGAGAGAGAGAGAGAGAATGAGTATACCAGGGCCTGTAGCCATTGCAAATGAACTCCAGATGCATGTACCACCTTGTGCATCTGGCTTATGTGGGTACTGGGGAATCAAACCTGGGTCCTTAGGCTTTGCAGGCAAGTACCTTAACTGCTAAGCTATCTCTCCAGCCCATCAGCACAAACTTCAAAAGCCAGAAGGGCTTGGAATGATGTATTTCAAGTTCTGAAAGATAACTGTCAACCAAGAGTACTTTATCCAGCAAAGCTATCCATCCAAATGGATGGAGAACTAAGGACATTCCACAACCAAAACAGACTAAAAAAATAAAGGAATATATATGATCACTAAGTCAGCTCTACAAATACTTGAAGGGATCCTTTACACCAAAGAGAAAGAAAAGCACACATGAGAAAACAGGAGGGAAAAAAAAAAAAACATTCAAATAATAGTTAACACAAGAGAGTAAAGGAAAAATAGAAAGCACTGCAAAACAAAAAGAATGGCAAGAATAAATTTACACCTTTTAGTAATAACTCCCTTTTTGTTGTTGTTTTGAGATAGGGTTTCACTCTAGTTCAGGCTGACCTGGAATTCACTATGGAGTCTCAGGGTGGCCTTGAGCTCAGGGCGATCCTCCTACCTCTGCCTCCCAAGTGCTGGGATTAAAGGCATGTGCCACCATACCCGGCTGCTTTAGTAATAACTCTTAATATCAATGGCCTCAATGCCCCAACTAAAAGACATAGGCTTGTAGACTGGATTAAAAGGCAGGATCCTTCTGTTTGTTGCCTCCAAGAAATTCTCCATAAAAGACAGACACTATCTTAGGTGAAAGGATGGAAAACAATATTTCAAGCAAATAGGGCTAGGAAACAAGCAGGTGTTGCTATCCTAATATCTGACAGGATACACTTCAAATCAACATTAGTGAGGAAAGATAAATAAGCTCTCTTCATATTGATTAAAGGAACAATTCAACAGGAAGACATTATAATTCTAAACATATATGCACCTAACATGGGTGCTCCCAATTTCATCAAACACAGATAACAATAAGCACAGTGTAATGGATGACTTCAATACCCCACTCTCAATGATGAATGGGTCACTGAATAAATCAAGAAGAAAATCAAAGAATTCATAGAATAAATGATATTGAGAATGCAATATGCCAAAACCTTTGGGACACAATGAAGGCAGTCCTAAGAGGAAAATTTATAGCTCTAAGTGCCTATATTAAGACATTAGAAAGGTTGCAAGCAAGCAACTTAATGTTTCACCTTAAGGCCTTGGGAAAAGAAGAAAAAGGCAAACCAAAAATCAGTAGATGGGAAGAAATAATAAAATGTAGGGCAGAAACTAATGAAATAGAAACAAAAATAAAATCAATGAAATGAAGTGTTGATTCTTTTTTTAAATCTTTTATTTATTTATTTATTTTTATTTATTAGAGAGAGAGAATGGACACATCAGGGCCTCTAGCCACTGCAAAGGAACTCCAGATGCATGTGCTACCATGTTCATCTGGCTTATGTGGGACCTGGAGAATTGAACCTGAGTCCTTATGCTTGGCAGGCATGCGCCTTAACTGCTAAGCCATCTTTCCAGCCCAAAGAGTTGATTCTTTAAAGTATAAATAAGATTGATAAACCCTTAGCAAATCTGACCAAAATCAAAAAAGAAGAGACACAAATTAGTAAAATTAGAGATGAGGGCTGGAAAGATGGCTTAACATCTAAGCACTTGCGTGTGAAGCCTAAGGACCCCAGTTCAAGGCTCAGTTCCCCAGTACCCACATAAGCCAGATGCGCAAGGTGGCACATGCATCTGGAGTTCCTTTGCAGTGGCTGAATGCCCTGGTGTGCCCATTCTCTCTCTCTCGCTCTCCCTCTTTCTGTGTCACTCTCAAATAAATTTTAAAAATAAAATAAAATTAGAGATGAAAAAGGCACTATTACAACAGACACCAGTGAAGTTCAGAAAATCATAGGGACATACTTTAAGAACATATACTCCACTAAATTTGCAAATCTGAAAGAAATGGATGTTTTCCTTGATTTACATGACCCACCAAAATTACATCAAGATGAGATAAACCTTTTAAATAGACCTATAACAAGTATGGAGATCCAAGCAGTAATAAAAAATCTCCCAACTAAGCTGGGCATGGTGATGCACATCTTTAATCCCAGCACTCTGGAGGCAGAAGTAGGAGGATCGCTGTGAGTTCAAGACCACCCTGAGACTACATAGTGAATTCCACATCAGCCTGGGCTGACCTGGGCAAGACTCTACCTCAACAAAACAAACAAACAAAAAAATCTCCCAGCTGAAAAAAGTCCAGGGCTGGAGAGGTGGTTTGATGGTTAAGGTGCTTGCCTGTGAAGCCTAAGAACCCAGGTTCAGTTGCCCAGTATCCACATAAGCTAGATGCATATGGTGGGCATGTGTCTGGAGTTCGTTTGCAGTGGCTGAATATCCTGGCACACTCATTCTCTCTCTCTCTCTTTCTCTCTCTCTCTCTCTCTCTCTCTCTCTCAAAATAGATAAATAAAAGTTTTAAAATAAAATAAAAAAATAATTTTTAAAAAGTCCAGGCCCAGATGGATTCAGTGATGAATATTACCCGACCTTCATGGAAAAACTAACAATGCTTCTCAAACTTTTCCATAAAATAGAAAAGGAAGGAATCCTACAAAACTCCCCCTGATACCCAAACCAGACAAAGACAGAACAAAAAAGAAAGTTACAAACCAATCTCCCTCATGAACATAGATGCAAACATTCTCAACAAAATACTGGTAAACAGAATATAAGAATATATCCAAAAGATCATTCACACCAACCAAGAAGGCCTTATCCCAGAGATGCAGGGATGGTTCAACATATGCAAATAAAAAAATGTAATACACTATATAAATGGACTGAAGGACAAAAATTACATGATCATCTCAATAGATGCAGAAAAGGCCTATGACAAAATCCAACATGCCTTTAAGGTAAAAGTCCTAAAGAGCTAGGCATGGTGGCACATGCCTTTAATCCCAGTCCTTGGGAGGCAGAGGTAGAAGGATCACCCTGAGACTACATAGTGGACTCCAGGGCTAGAGCAAGACCCTACCTTGAAGGAAAAATAAGTCCTAAAGAAACTGGGCATAGAAGGAGGAACATGTCTCAACATAATAAAGGCTGTTTATAACAAACCCACAATCAACATAATACTAAATGGAGAAAAACTTGAAGCTTTTCCACTAAAGTACCAGGGTGTCCACTGTCCCCACTTTTATTTAATATAGTACTGGAAGTTTTAGCTACATCAATAAGGCAAGAAACACACATAAAAAGGGATAAAAAGATTGGAAAGGAAGAGATCAAATTATCATTATTTGCAGATTATATGATTCTATACATAAAGGACCCTAAAGACTCTACCAGCAAACTGTTAGTACTGATAAACACTTTTAGCAAGATAGCAGGATACAAAATAAGCACACAGAAGTCAGTATCCTTCCTATATACTAACAATAAACATATTGAGGATGAAATCAGGGAATCACTCCCATTCACAATTGCCTCAAAAAAAAAAAAAAGTGCCCTGGAATAAACCTAACCAAGGAATTGAAGGATCTCTATAATTAAAATTTTAAAACACTCAACAGGGCTGGAGAGATGGCTTAACAGTTAAGGCACTTGCCTGTGAAGCCTAAGGACCCCGGTTCAATTCCCCAGAACCCATGTAAGCCCTGGAGTGCCCATTCTCTCTCTCTCTCTCTCTCTCTCTCTCTCTCTCTCTCTCACACACACACACACACATACACACACACACACACACACACAAAATTAAAAAAATAAAATAAAAACTCAAGAAAGAAAATACAGAATACACTAGGAAATGGAAAGACATCCCATGTTCTTAGATTAGAAGAATCTATATTGTGAAAAATGCCAATCTTACCAGATGCAATCCCCATCAAAATTCCAATGCCATTCTTTTTTTAGTGTTTAAAATATTTGTTTATTTATTTATTTGAGAGAGAGAGAGAGAGAGAGAAAATATGCGTGTGCCAGGGCTTCTTCCACTCCAATGTCATTCTTCATGGAAATAAAAAAAAAAAAAACTATCCTTAGCTTCATTTTGAAGCACAAATAAACCTCAAATAGCCAAAATAATTTTAAGCAACAAATAAATAATGCTGGCGCTATCACCATACCTGATTTTAAGCTATATTATAGAGCCATAGTAACAAAAACAGCATGGTACTGGCACAAAAACAGACATGTAGATCAATGGAACAGAATAGAGAACCCAGATATACATGCAGGCAGTTACAGCCATCTGATATTCCAAAAAATGCCAGAAATATTCATTTGAGAAAAGACATCTGTAGTAGACAGCCACCCATTGCTGGAATGCTCCATGATGGTAGGGGGAAACAATGGCATGAGCAGAGGATGGGCATCACCTCCTGGCTAACATCACATGGACAACAGTAGCAGGAGAGTGTGCCAAACACTGGCAAGGAGAAGCTGGCTGTAACACCCATAAGCCCATCCCCAACAATATACTGCTTCCAGGTGGATCCAATTCCCAAATTGCTACCAGCTGGGGACCTAGCATTCAGAACACATAAGTTTATGGGGAACACCCAAATCAAACCACAGCAGATAGCCTCTGTGCCACTCATTAATCACCCCAAGTCTACCTTTCTTCAAACTAACATTAAATATTTGTAACTTAAAAGATCTGTATGGAACTTGGTTGTAAAACACTCTTAGGAACATCATATTTATTTGAGAAACTCTAAAATATAAGGCAGTGTTTCTCAAAATACCATCGTAGGATCAACTGCATCGGAATCACATTGGGATGCTTGACAAGATCCAGGTTTCTCACCAGGCATGGTGGTTCATGCCTTTAATCACAGCACTTGAGTGGCTGAGTGTGGTGGTTTGACTCAGGTGTCCCCCATAAACTTAGGTGTTGTGAATGCTAGGTTCCCAGCTGATGGAGATTTTGGAACTAACACCTCTTGGAGGCAGTGTATTGTTGGGGTGGGCTTATGAGTATTGGAGCTAGTTTCCCCTTGCCAGTGGTTGGCAAACTCTCCTGTTCTTATTGTCCATCTGAGGGTAATGTCCACCCTATGCTGTCATCATGAAGCTTCTTCTCAAGCCTGTAAGCCAAAAATAAACCCTTTTTTCTCACAAGCTGCTCTTGTTCGGGTGATTTCTGCCAGCAATGCAAACTTGACTGTAACAGTAATGTTGGTACTGAGGAGTGGGGCCAATTGCTGCTAGACACATGACTGTGTGGCTTTGGCCTTTTGGAGTTGATTTTTCTTTTTTCTTTTCTTATTTATTTATTTATTTGAGAGCGACAGACAGACAGACAGACAGAGAGAGATAGAGGCAGAGAGAGAGAGAGAGAAGATGGGAGCACCAGGGCATCCAGCCACTGAAAACGAACTCCAGATGCATGTGCCACCTTGTGCATCTGGCTTATGTGGGTACTGGGGAATCGAGCCATGAACTGAAGTCCTTAGACTTCACAAGAAAGCACTTAACTGCTAAGCCATCTCTCCAGTCCCTGGAGTTGATTTTTCAAAAGGAATGTGGGAGGATTTGAAACCTTGGTCTAAGAGACACCCTGCAGTGATGTAAGTACAGCTTGATGGACTATTCTGGTCAGAGTTGAAGGAACTGAATGCAGTAACAACTATGGACTGTGACATTTGACTGATGAGGGTGAGAAAGAACTTTGCTTAGACTGGACTAGAAGCAGTTTGTGTGAGAGGCTTGCTGTTATGCTCATGTCCTGAAAACTTGTGCAGGGTTGCAGTGCGTAAAAACAGACTGATGTGAGCAGAGGGATATGGCACAGAAATGAAATCTTTGGGCCAAAACTGTTGCTCATTCAGCTGCAATTATATGAGAGATTACAACCATTGAGATTGAGCCAGCTGACCTGCATTGGGGCAACAGGAAGAATGTAGACTTTTTTGAAGCGGCCTGAGTGCTCAAGGAGTGTCCTGTTGTTCAAAGTATGCTTTATTCCCCCATAGATTAACAAATTGGCACCCTACCTGGTATTGTGGAGTATAAGAAATGCGGGAAAGAGAGGGTCATTGAGTTTGCAACACAGTCTTGTGTTTTGGAAATGGCCATGTGCAGTGTGTAGCAGGTTTGCTGGATGCCTGCATGGAGACCCTATGGAGCCATGAGGATGGACTGTGGATTGCAGTGGAGACCCAGTGGAAGTGCCGGGACCACGAGATGGCTACCAAGGAGAGCTGCTGGCCCTGGATGAAGTTTTCCAGGACTGTGAGTAGCCTAGCTGAAGGGGTGGAATTGGAACTCCAGAGACTATTTGCTGGGTAGGATTATTGGATTTAGAGATTTGTCACTGGCTAGAGTTGTTGGACTTGGAGCTACAGAGTTTGATGTTTGCCCTGTTTAAATCTTGTATTGGCTGAATATTTGTTTGCTATGTCCAGTGCCATCTTTTGCAGCATGCATGTTTATTCTGTGCCATTATGGGTTTTGGGAGGATTTTTTGGTATTATGACTCAGTTAAAAGACCTTGGACCAATGGGATATTTGAACATCATCGGGATTATAAAAACTATGAGGATTTTTAAAGTTGGATGAATACATTTCATTTTATATCATGTATGGTTGTCAGTTTATGGGGGCTGGGTGTAATGTGGTAGTTTGATTCAGGTGTCCTCATAAACTGAGGTGTTCTGAATGCTAGGTTCCCAGCTGATGGAGATTGGAGGCAGCTTATTGTTGGGGGCGGGCTCATGGGTATTATAACCAGTGTTCCCATGCCAGTGTCTGGCACACTCTCCTGTTGCTATTGTCCACCTGATGTTGGCCAGGAGGTGATGTCCACCCTCTGCCCATGCCATCGATTTCCCCTGCCATCATGGAGCTTCCCCTTGAGTCTGTAAGCCAAAATAAACCTTTTTTTTTCCCACAAGCTGCTCTTGGGTAGATGATTTCTGCCAGCAATGCAAACCTAACTGCAACACTGAGGTAGGAGGATTGCTGTGAGTTTGAGGGCACCCCGAGACTACAGAGTGAATTTTATGTCAGCCTTGACTAGGGTAAGACCCTACCTCAAAAAAAAAAAAAGAAAAAAAAAAAAACTTAGCCGGGTGTGGTGGCACACACCTTTAATCCCAGCACTTGGGAGGCAGAGGTAGGAGGATTGCCGTGAGTTCAAGGCCACCCTGAGACTCCATAGTGAATTCCAGGTCAGCCTGGGCTAGAGTGAGACCCTACCTCGAAAAACAAAAAAAACAAAAAACACTTGCCGGGCAGTGGTGGTGCATGCCTTTAATCCCAGCACTCGGGAGGCAGAGGTAGGGGGATCACCATGAGTTCGAGGTCACCCTGAGACTACATAGTGAATTTCAGGTCAGCCTGAACTAGAGTGAGACCCTACCTCAAAAAAAAAAAGAAAGAAAATAAATATAACATAAAATATACAAGTTTCTCACCCCAATCAAGATGCACTGAGCCAAAGGGCTGAGAGTAAGGCCTATGACTGTATAGTTTAAGCATGCTTTCACAGAGAAATTACACAGATATTAAGTGAAGGTATTTGTGCACAGTAGATTCAATTTTATGAATTTTTAAGAAGGAGCTTTTCCTGTTAGCTTACATGGAACTTTGGAAAACTGAACAACATATACTAAATTAATCTACCTTGAGGGTGTGAAAGTAGCAAATAATGTACCTCTATCTAGACAGAATGAACTAATAGGGAAACAACTATTTTACATGTATCCAGGATTTAGAGTCAAAGGATTGAATAGAGAAGGACACTTGTTGGGTTTTGTTTTCAGGGTAAAAGAGCTGCGTTCAGGGACCTGGGAAGATGGCCCAGTGGGTAAGAGCTTTTGCTGCGCAAGCTGAATCCCTAAATTCAATCCTCAGCACCTAGATAAGAAGCATGCCTGGAGCCTCAGTTCTGAGGTGGGGGCGGGGTTGGAGAAAGGACGATCACTGGGGCTTGCTGGTCAGCCAGTCTGACCAAAACCAGCAGCTTCAGCTTTAGTGAGAGCCTCTGTGTGGAGAAGACAAAGCGGAACAGTAGAGGAGGCTGTCTGTCACGTTACTCCAGCCTCTGCACAGCTACGCACATGCTCACCCATACACACAACCTGCCCAGCGTGAAGGACTGGCTTGTGTGCTATATTGATCTTAGTGTATATAAATTGTGTCCTGTCTGATGAGCTCGATTACAACATCATGCCATACAGTTTTAAATGACATATAGATTGGTGGACCAGTAATTACCTTCCTGTTGCTGGAACAAACGCGGGTGGCCTGAAGTAATGGCTCAGCAGTTAAGGCCTTGTCTGCAAAGCCTAATGACCTGTGTTTGATTTCCCAGTACCCACGTAAAAGTCAAATACACAAAGTGGTGAATGCATCTGGTTTTCTTTTGAAGCAGCTGGATGCCCTGGTGTGCCCATTCTCTCTCTGTCTCTGCTAGGTGTGGTGGCGCACACCTTTAATCCCAGCACTCAGGAGGCAAAGGTAGGAGGATCACTGTGAGTTCAAGGGCAGCCTGAGACTACATAATGAATTCCAGGTCAACCAGGGTTCGTGTGAGAACGTACCTTAAAAAACAAAACAAACAAACAAAAAAAAAAAGCAGCTTGTGGGAGGAAAGGGTTTGTTTTGATTTACAGTTTCAAGGGGAAGTGTTATGATGGCAGGGGAAAATGCGGCATGAGCAGAGGCTGAATATCACCTCCTGGCCAACATGAGGTAGACAACATCAGCACGTGAGTATAACAAACACTGGCAAGGGGGAGCTGGCTATAACACCCATAAGATGGCCCCCCAACCATACACCCCTTCCAGCAAGTCTCCAATTGCCACCAGCTGGGGACCTAGTATTCAGAACACATGAGTTTATAGGGGACATCTAATTGAAACTACCAACAGACTTCAAGCAGTGACTCTCAAACCCTAATATGCATAAGAATAGCTTCACTCATAGGAATTATCACTCAGAAGGTTCTGGGGAAGAGCCCAGAAATTTCTTCTTTTTCCTTTTTTCTTTTTTTTTCTTTTTGAGGTAGGGTCTCTCTCTAGCCCAGGCTGACCTGGAATTCACTAGAATTCACTATGTAGTCTCAGGGTGGTCTTGAACTCAGGACAGTTCCCCTACCTCTGCCTCCCAAGTGCTGGGATTAATGGTATGCGCCACCATGCCCGGCCCAGAAATTTTCATTTTAAACAAATATTCCAGGATGTTTTTACAAAGGTGGACCACAGAACGCACTTGAGTTTTACTTGGTAGATGTTCTGTTGGAGTTCCTTGGCTCCTTGAGTGTAACTTCAAAGAACACTTGCAAACAGGCTGAATTACCCATTTCATGAGCCCCAAGTGGAGAACAAACAAGAACTGAGAAGACAGCTGGTGAGGCTGTCAACAGCACGTTCGGATACTCCAGGAATCTTTCTGGACAGGAAAATAAAGTCCTTGTTTTCCTGGTTCAGCTGTAAAACAAAACCCATACACAGCTTGTTGGATTGCATTTTCACCTCTAGGGGGAGCGCAAGGACTTCCGCACACGAACTCCATTTCTGTGCAGGTGCGGCGGATGGGGTGCCTTATACAGGTCAAGGACGCGCTGGGGTTTTATTACTAAGGATGGAGCTAAGAATGGAAGGAGCTAAGACGTTAAAAGCCTTATCAGGGGAGGGCCATTCTCTAAACTGACTTAGCAGGATTCAGGCCTAGCAAGGGCAAGGTCTATGTAAGAGGGCTCAGATGAGTCTAAAGTTTGGTCAAAGAAGGGCATCTTAGTTATGGCTTATAGAGAGAAAGGGCTTTTTTTCTCTTGGTTTTCCATTTCTATTGCTTTCTAGAATAAGGTCAGCATATAAAATGGCTGAGGTAGCACACTCCTTTAGTCCCAGCACTCGGAAGGAGGTAGGAGGATCACTATGAATTCAAGGCCAGCCTGGAGCTACAGAGTGAATTCCAAGTCAGCATGGGCTAGAGACATTTCCTGGAAAACAAAACAAATAAACAACAACAACAACAACAAAAAATCAGATGCCAGGCTTGGTGGTGCACTCCTTTAATCCCGGCACTCAGGAGGCAGAGGTAAGAGGATCTCTGTAAATTTGAGGCCAGTCAGAGACTACATAATAAATTCCACGTCAGCTTGGGCTAGAGAGACTCTACCTCAAAACCAAAAAGATCAGAGTATAGCCCTGAGACATAAGCCTGCTTGCTTGCTTGCTTGCTTTCTTTCTTTCTTTCTTTCTTTCTTTCTTTCTTTCTTTCTTTCTTTCTTTCTTTTTTTCTGAAGTAGGGTCTCACTCTAGCTCAGGCTGACCTGAAATTCACTTCATAGTCTCAGGCCTCGAACTCACAGCGATCCTCCTACCTCTGCCTTCCAAGTGCTGGGATTAAAGGTGTAAACCACCACACCCTGCTGAGACACGATCTTGAAGTCATGCTTTAAATTTAAAAGCATGCTTTACCTGGGAGATTAGAGTGGGAATAGGGCTGAATTTCCAGCCTAAAAACAGTAAACAATGTCCATATCCTCCATTCATATGCTTCTTTCAGATCTACAGGAGTGTCATCCTGGGTGGCTGTTAAGATATATGGGGATGGGGCTGGAAAGATGGCACAGCAGTTAAGTTTTGTTTGAGAAGGCTATAGGCCCAGGTTCAATTCCTCAGTGCTCAGATACACTTGACGGCATATGCATCTGGAGTTTGTTTGCACTGGCTAGAGGCCCTGGCACACACATTCTCTCTCTAATAAATAAACAAAAATAAATTTTAAAAAAATTTAGAAAAATATTTGGGATTCAGGATCCAAAATCTTGTTCACACATATAACAAATACTGATGATGCAGGAGTTCCTGGACTCACAATGGGGTTATATCCTGATAAATCCATAATAGCTTGAAAATAAATAAACCCATAATAGCTTGAAAATAACATGTCAAATATGCTTAACCTTCTGAATACATATATACATATATACATCTTAGCCATACAGTGCACTGTAAAGTATTTGGCCTTCTGCTCTGTGATATAGGATTTTGGGACTTAGGATGGGTGCCCAAACTTGGGTACTTATCTTTTTTTTTTTTTTTTTTTTTTTAGTTTTTAGTTTTTAGTTTTTAGTTTTTCAAGGTAGGGTCTCACTCTAGCTCAAGTTGACCTGGAATTCACTATGTAGTCTCAGGGTGGCCTTGAACTCACAGCAATCCTCCCACCTCTGCCTCCCAAGTGCTGGGATTAAAGGCATGCACCACCATGCCCAGCCTGTTTTTTGTTTGTTTGTTTTGTTTTGTTTTTTGACTTTTTGGTCCTGAGACAGGGTCTTGCTCATTTATGTAGCCTTGACTGACTTTAAGCTCATGGTAATCCTACTGCTTCATCTTCCAAATGCTGGTATTCTACATATGAGCCACCATACCTAGCTCCTTGGTTTTTTTTTTTTAATATTTATGTTTTTTGTTTTTTGAGGTAGGGTCATGTCTAGCCCAGTGTTGTGGCACAAAACACCCAACCAAGAGCAGCTTGTGGGAGAAAAGGGTTTATTTTGGCTTACAGACTCAAGGGGAAGCCCCATGATGGCAGGGGGAAATGGTGGCATGAGCAAAGGGTAGACATCACCTCCTGGCCAACATCCAGTGGACAACAGCAGAGGAGAGTGTGCAAAACTGGCAAGGGGATAACTCTAACCAGTGACAAGTCTCCCAAGTCCAATAATTCTAACCAATGATGAATCTCTGGAGTTCCAATTCTGCCCCTCCAGCTAGGCTACTCACAGTCCTAGAAAACTTCATCAGGTGCTGGCAGCACTCCTTGGAAGCCATCCCATAGTCCTGGCATCTCCACTGGCTCTCCATGGAAACCCATGGTTCATCCTCGTGGCTCCATCAGGTCTCCACGCAGGTAATCCAACAAGCCTGCCTCACACTGTCCATGGCCATTTCCAAAATACAAAACTGTGTTGCAAATTTAATGACCACCTCTTTCCTGCATTTGTTATACTCCATAGTACTAGGTGGGCTACCAATTTATTAATCTAGGGGGGAATAAAACAGACTTTAAAGAACATGACACCTCTTCAGTTTCATTAAGAGTTTGCATTCTTAAAACAGGTGTGGTGGCACACGCCTTTAATCCCAGCACTCAGGAGGCAGAGGTAGAAGGATCGCCATGAGTTTGAGGCCACCCTGAGATTACATAGTGAATTACAGGTCAGCCTGAGCTAGAGTGAGACCCTACCTCAAAAAAAAAAAAAAAAAAAAAAAAAAGTTTGCATTCTTCCTGTTGTCCCAGTGCAGATCAGTTGGCCCAATTTTAATGGTTATAATATCACCAAACAATTGCAGCTGAATGGGCAGCAGTCTCAGCCCAAAGATTTTATTTTATTTTATCCTGTGCTATATCCTTCTGCTCACACTAGTCCATTTCTATACAATGCAACCTTGCACAAGTTCTCAGGACACGGACATAACAACAGCCTCTCACACAAACTGCTTCTATCCCAGTCCAGGCAAAGCTCTTTCTCACTTTCATAAGCCAAACATCACAGTCCATAGTTCTTACTGTATTCAGGTCTTTCAACTCTTACCTGTACTTACAGCAGTGCAAAGTGTCTCTTAGACCAAAGTTCCAAATCCTTCCACATTCTTCTCTCAAATGAGTTCCAAATGACCAAAGCCACAGTCAGGTTTCTAGCATCAACAACCCCACTCCTCTGGTACCAATTTTACTGTTGCATTCAGCTTCACATTGCTGGCAGAAAACACTTGATCAAGGGTGCTTGTGGGAGAAAGGGGCTTATTTTGGCTTACAAACTCAAGGGGAAGCTCCATGATGGCAGGGGAACACAATGACATGAGCAGAGGGTGGACATCACCTCCTGGCCAACATCTCAAGGACAACAGCAGCAGGAGAGTGTGCCAAACACTGGCAAGGAAAAGTTGGCTATGGCACCCACAAGCGGGCCCCAACAATAATTGCTCCAGGAGGATCAAATTCCCGAATTGCCACTGGGAACCTAGCATTCAGAACACATAAGTTTATGGGGGACACGTAAATCAAGCTACCTGTAACAGGCAGCTTCAGGTTCGCTGAGATGAACTTTCAGACCAGACACAGTTATGGAGGAAGGGATATTTATTGAAGCTTACAGATCCAGGGGAAGTTCCATAATGGCAGAAGAAGCTGGCCTACCTTCACATGCCCAAGCAGAGAGAGAGAAGCACAAGCCTAAAGGTCAAAAGCCACAGCATACTTCAGGAACTCCAGGTGGGCACACTTTGCATATCTTTAGATTGAAATCTGAAACCCACCACCACACCTAAAGAACCACCCAGTGACATTGCCTCCAGCCAGGTGGCTAAAGATGCAAACTACAAACAAATAAAGAACTGAATATATTGGGGGCCATCTATTCAAACCACCACACTACCACACTCAGGCTAACCAGGAATTCACTATGTAGTTTCTGTCTGGCCTCAAACTCACAATCCTCCTACCTGAGCCTTCTAAATGCTGGGATTAAAGGTGTGCTCCATTATGCCTGGCCATTATGCTATTGTTAACAAAGAGTTGATCGAATGGACTCCAGAAGGTTAAATTGTACATTATTGAGTTTATTTAGGGGGGAAAATCATAATTCATGAGGTTTGTTTAGGGGAAATTGGTACCTAAGAAAAGGCATGTGGGAAATCAGACATAGAAGCCCCTTCAAAGGACCAGAAAGGATTAAGAAACATAAAGGACTCAGAGATCAAAGATAAAATCTTACATATAATCAAAGTGAGTGGGTACCCTTGGAGCATGACACAGATAGAAGGCAAGAAGAAAAATACCCAAACCAAGATAAGTATTCCCCCTCACCACCCCTTTCCAGCCAGGCTGGTTCTAGCCATGAGAGGAAGGAGGCCAGGTCACAGGGAAAAAGGAAGAGAAGTGCCTGCAAGAGAAAATGTACCCGGGCAAAGATCACAAGGCAAAAAGAGAGGCGGGGCTCTGTGGGTAATCTCCTTTGTATGGACCAGACATTCAATCAGGGTGAGCCTTATCATCAGACTCAAGTGTATGAGCAGAGACCTGATTGGTTCAGACTCAAGGGCCAAGATCTGATTGGTTGGTAGACTCAGAGAGCTGATCCAGCGTGGCTGAGCTGAAGAAGAAGCAGGAAGTTCCTGCTGGGTATGTCTCTGGCAGCCATCTTGGAAAGACTGGATCAGATCGAAGTTTCATTTTTGCCAAAATTGAGTCTCTTTTCTCCTTGTTCCTCCTCTAAGCTTCTGTCCCTAACTAACTACTTGAAAAAACTTAGCTTTCTATTACTCCTTCAATTATGTGGCTGTCTGGGAGCTGCAGCTCCCCACCACTGGCCAGTGTTGTGAGACAGTATCTGTATCAGAGCTCATATTGAGAAAATATCTGTTTGCTACATTTCTTGTTGCTGTTATCTGAATTGACTGAAAGGAATGACAGGGAGTCAGATAGCTTTGTTAGGCAGTTAGGGTGACTAGGCCCCTGAAAGTATCCTTGTAGTCTCCAGTGTTGTAGAGATCAAAGTATGATCTGACTTTTTATCTCTTCCCTAGATCTGTTTTGCCATAACCAACCTGGACTCCTTCTGGGAGGGAGGTCCTCTTTCCTAGGTGGTTAGTCAAGTTCAGCCTGCAGAACTTGGTGTCATGGATAGCCTCTTCCTGAGACAGCCTCTTGCCCAGACAAATCATCTGAGCCAGAAGGTAGGGCCTACCATCTAAGGTATAAATATGTTTACCAGGGCAGGGCAACCTCTCTTGGTGGTCCATTCATCACTTGTAAGCCTCCAGGTTTTGGTGAGTCTCCCCCTGAATCCTACTTCCCATATGGGCTCTTTACTCCCTCCTGCCCTCCACATGACAGGAGCTCTTTGTACTTTCTTTTTTTTTTTTTCTTTTTTTTTTTCCCCCTGAGGTAGGTTTTCACTCTAGCTCAGGCTGACCTGGAATTCATTATGTAGTCTCAGAGTGGCCTCAAACTCCTGGCGATCTTCCTACCTCTGTCTCCTGAGTGCTGGGATTAAAGACATGTGCCACCATGCCCAGCTTGCTCTTTGTGCTTTCTTTTCTTTTCTCTCTCTCTCTCTCTCTCTTTTTACATTTCTTTCAGACCCCTCATGTGGGCTCTCAGACCATGTAACTATATTCATTTTCCTTCCCCTGGTTCTGAACTTCCCTCAAGAAATATAATAATTTAATAATTCTCCTACTCATGTTTTTAAATTCAATTCTTTCATTAGAAGTAGCCATGAACCTAGGGCTTGGGGTTCAAGGACTCTCTTCCTGAACCCGTAACACTCCATTTTAGGAGGAAGGGTTTATTTAAGCTTACAGTTCAAAGGAATACAGTGCAACATGGTGGGTGCGATATTGCAGCAGGAACATGAAGTAGCTGGTCATTAGTGACTCCTCAGTCAGGAAGGAAAGAGAGAAATGTTGCTCTTCAACTTTCTCCTTTTTATTCAATCTGGAACCTCAGCCCATAGATGAATCCACCCACATTTAGAATGGGTTTTTCCACCTCAATTAACCTAGTTTAGAAAATCCATCACAAACATGCCCAGATGCTTGCTTCCATTGTGATATAAAATAAATACAATCAAGTTAATGCTGTAGATTAACCATCTCAAGATCAAAATTCAAATTTTGAAGTATAGCTTTGATTGAACCCATGTGGCTTTTATACCACTGTAAAGTAGAGGAATCCTGAGTCAAATCATCCTAAATTGGGGATTACCTGTAAGCAAAGAGTAAATACACATGTACATATATTCTATTTCATAAAGTATGGATCTACCTACTTTTTATTTTTCTAGACCTAGAAAACAGAATAAAATGCCCAAATTTAATCTAAGTGTTGCAGTCAGGTTCACGTTGCTGGTAGAAATCACCCAACCAAGAGCAGCTTGTGGGAAAAGAAAAGGTTTATTTTGGCTTGTAGGCTCAAAGGGAAGTTCCATGATGGCAGGGAAAATGATGGCATGAGCAGAGGGTGGACATAACCCCCTGGCTAACATAAGGTGGACAATAGCAACAGGAGAGTGTGCCAAACATTGGCATGGGGAAACTGGCTATAACACCCATAAGCCTGCTCCCAACAATACACTCCCTCCAGGAGGCATTCATTTCCAAATCTCCATCAGCTGGGAACCTAGCATTCAGAACACCTAAGTTTATGTGGAACACCTGAATCAAATCACCATACTAAGCCTCCCTAAAATGTGGTGTAAAGTGAAAACTGAATCCCAGTCATGGAGACTGTTGTGTGGGCACTTTACTACTCAGTGCACAAGTAGACGAGCCTAGGTCCCTCAAGGTCTATGCCTCTGTCTCATTGCTTGAAAGACATTTACAAAAGAGATGGTATGACTCTTTTAAAGATGAGAAGAAGACTTACAAAATTAAATAACTTGTCTAAGATAAGATGACTGGGTACCAAAGATGTTCTAAAAAAAACACTGGAAAGAGAGAACCAGGACTTTAATTGAGGTCTGGTTGGCCAAATCTTAAAAAGGACTCTCATTTAAAACCAATATACTTTAAACATAACACATGCTTTATATCCTAATTTTCCCAAATGATATATGAATATTCTCCTTATAACTTTTAGCTACCTTTTAAAAAGATTTCCTGGCTAGGCATGGTAGTGCATGCCTTTAATCCTAGCACTTGGAAGGCAGAGGTAGGATCACCATGAGTTCGAGGCCACCCTGAGACTACAGTGAATTCCAGGTCAGCCTGGGCTAGAGTGAAACCCTACCTCAAAAAATAAATAAATAAAAGACTTCCTACTTCTTTTTTTTTTTTTTTTTCTGATCCATGCGTCCTTTATTCTATTACCAACCACTGTGCCACATCCAGGCAACAGCACACAAACTGGCAACCAACGCAATCCAGTTGCACAACTATCTGAGGCTTACAGTACATTTAAGGCTTTTAAATAAAAATACGTTTTTATTTATCTATTTATTTATTTGCAAGCAAAGAGAAAAGAGAGACAGACAGAGAATGGGCATGCCAGGGCCTCCAGCTACTGCAAACAAACTCCAGATGCATGCACCACTTTGTGCATCTGGCTTTATGAGGGTACCGGGGAACCAAACTCAGGTTGTTAGGCTCTGAAAACAAGTGCCGTAACTACTCAGCCATCTCTCCAGCCCTATTTTTCTATTCTTTCTTTTTCTTTTGTTTTTGTTTTTGTTTTTTTTTTTTTTTTTTTTTTTTTGGTTTTTCGAGGTAGGGTCTCACTCTAGCTCAGCCTGACCTGGAATTCACTATGGAGTCTCAGGGTGGTCTCGAACTCATGGCAATCCTCCTACCTCTGCCTCCTGAGTGCTGGGAATGCAGGCGTGCACCACCACGCCTGGCTTGTTTTTGTTTTTTGAGGTAGGGTCTTGCTGTAGCCCAGGCTGACCTGGAATTCACTATGTACTCATAGGATGGCCTTAAACTCACAGTGATTCTCCTACCTCTACCTCCTGGATTAAAGGCATGTGCCACCAAACCCTAGCTACATTCTTTGCAGTATTAGAGCCTTGGATAACTTTTCTCTGGTTTCTGTTTGTGGTTTTGAAATGGGAATTTTTATTTTTTATTTTTCTTTTTTTTCTCAATTTTTATTAACATTTTCCATGATTATAAAAAATATCCCATGGTAATACCCTCCCTCCCCCCACTTTCCCCTTTGAAATTCCATTCTCCATCATATCCCCTCCCCATCTCAATCAGCCTCTCTTTTATTTTGATGTCATCATCTTTTCCTCCTCTTATGATGGTCTTGTATGGGTAGTGTCAGGCACTATGAGGTCATGGATATCCAGGCCATTTTATGTCTGGAGGAAGCACATTGTAAGGAGTCCTGCCCTTCCTTTGCTCATACATTCTTTCCGCCACCTCTTCTGCATTAGATCCTGAGCCTTGGAAGGTGTGATCGAGATGTTACTCAGTACTCCAGTCACGTCTTTCCAGCACTATGATACCTTCTGAGTCATCCAAAGGTCACTGCCATCTGAAAAGAGAAGATTCTTTACCCAAAGTGAGAGTAGCATTAATATAAGGGTATGAATATTAAGAGAAGTGCTTACTGGGCAGTTTGATAAGCATAGTATATACATTTTTCCAGACATCAGCAGATGTTACACCACTAGGGCTCATGGCTACCCCTGTTTCAAGTTTTCAGTATCAAGGATGTATTCCCCTCCATGGAGCGGGCTTCTAGTCCAATTAGAGGGCAGTTGGTTTCCACCATGACAGACGTGCCACTATTGCACCCATTGGCTCATTTGGCCTGGCTGACCAATTATAAGGCTTGCAGTGAAACAGGAATTTTGTGGGGATTTTTTGCCATTATGACAACACACCAGTAAAATTTAGGGTACCTTGGATTATTGTCTTATGAATTTTTTAATAATTAAAATCCATAGACCAGAGGGTAAGGTTTAGAGAGACTTTAATGATTAAGAGAAAGAGGGAAGGAGAGAGAGAGAAAGAAAGAGAAAGAAAGGAAGGAACAGAGAGCTCCCACCACGTGGAGGGCAGGAGGTGGTAGAGAGGGGTCAGGAGGGTTCTTCCCGCATCTCAACCCAGCCAGGCTGAGATGAGGAGAGACATACCAGAATTTGGAGATTCATACTGGGCATGGTGGTGCACACCTTTAATCCCAGCACTTGGGAGGCAGAGATAGGAGGATTGGATCACGTGAGTTTGAAGCTACCCTGAGAATACAGAATTTCAGGTCAGCCTGGGCTAGGGTGAGACCCTACCTCAGGAAAAAAAAAAAAAAAAAAAAAAGAATTTGGAGGTTCAGGAGTGATGAAGATACTCTAGCCCTATTTTTTACTTCTGAGAAAAGATGTCAACTTAAGAAATAGTTGTTTAACAGTGGACACTGCAAGCCTTAAGTTTGGCCAGCCAGGCCAAATGAGCCAACTGGTGCAATAGTGTCATGTCTGTTATAGAGAAATAAACTGGTCTCTAATTGGACTGGAGGCCCACCCTACAGGAGGGAATACATGCCTGATACTGAAAACCTATGACAGAGAAAGTCATGAGCCCTAGGGGTATGATACCTGCTGGTGTCTGGCTAAATGCATATATTATGTTCACCAAACTGCCCGGTAAGCACTTTTCTTAATGTTCATATCTATATATTGATGCTACTGTCACTTTTGGCTAGAGAAGCTTCTCTTTTCAGATGGTGATGACCTCTGGGATGACTCAAAGGCATCAAAGTGCTGAGAAGAAGTGACAGAGGAGTGCTCAGCACTGAAACATCTCTGTTACCCCTTCCGAGGTTCAGGGTCCATTGTGAAAGAGGTAGCAGAAAGAATGTAAGAGCTAAGGAAGGATAGGGTTCCTTACAATGCGCTCTTCCAGACACAAAATGGCCTGGATATCCTTGACCTCACAGTGCCTGGCACCTCCTACACAAGACCATTATAATAGGAGGAAAAGATGATGACATCAAAATAGAAGAGAGACTGATGGGGGGCGGATATAACAGACTATAGTTGTGAAGGAAAAAGTGAGGGGGGAGGGAATTATCATGGTTTATTACCTATAATTATGGAAGTTGGCAATAATAAAAAATAAAAATAAATTTCAAAACATAGCTACCATAGAACCTGAAAAAAAAGAAATAGATTTTTTCAAAAAAAGAAGAAAAATAAAATTAAAAAAGGGCTGGAGAGGTTGCTTAGTGGTTAAGGCACTTGCCTGCAAAGCCTAAGGATGTAGGTTGGATTCCCCAGTACCCATGTAAGCCAGATGCACAAGATGATGCATGCATCTTGGAGTTCTCCCTCTCTCTCTCTCTCTCTCTCTCTCTCTCTCTCTCTTTCTCAAATCAACAATAAACAAATAAATAAACTGAACTAAAACAAAAATCATTGCTAAATTGGGCGTGGTGGCACACGCCTTTAATCCCAGCACTGGGAGGCTCACTGCAAATTTGAGGCCACCCTGAGACTCCAAAGTGAATTCCAGGTCAGCCTGGGCTAGAGCAAGACCCTACCTTGAAAAACCAAAAAAACAAACAAACAAACAAAAAAAAGTCATTGTGGATGCCTTTATTTCTCAATACCAAAACCAAAACAAAGAATGAAAAGAAATATAAAGAGAGGGGAAATCTCTATCAACACTAAAGGTGAAGAAGAAAAGTATGTAAAGTCTGGCAAGGCAGTGCACACCTGTAACCCCTGTAATGTCAGCACTCAGTGGAGTGGAAACAGAGGGTTCAAAAGAAATTCAAGGCCAGACTTGGCTACCTAGTGAGTTCCAAGCCAGCCTGGGATACATGAGATCCCATCTCAAAAAACAAAAAGAGGGCTGGAGGGATGGCTTAGTGGTTAAGGTGTTTGCCTGCAAAGCTAAAGGACCCAGGTTCCATTCCCAGGACCCACGTTAGCCAGATGCACAAGGAGGAGCATGCTTCTGGTGTTCATTTGCAGTGGCTGGAAGCCCTGGCACACCCATTCATTCTCTCTCTCTTTCCCCCTCTTTCTCTGTCTAAATAAATAAATAAATGAAAATATTTATAAAAAAAGAAAGTAGATAAATACACCAGAGACTTCTGGTTAAGATGGTGGCTTAGGAACCACATCAAAGCAGCCTAGGGGAGAAAAAGCCAAAGAATACCCAGCAAAATACACACTTTTACTAAAAAGTGAGGTATATAAGAAATTAAAATGGCAGCAGAGAAGTAGGAGAGATCCAGAGCATCCAGAGCCCACGCTGGCAGGCCTAAGTGGCTCTGGCAGTGATAGCAGAAGCGGCGGCTCCAGCTCCGGGTCCCACATTGGCAGCGCCGGCTCCAGTAGCAGCAGCAGCGGCTCTGGCAGTGGCAGATCCAGCAGTGGCAGTAGCAGCTCCTGCTCCAGCAGCAGCGGCAGCTACAGCAGCAGCGGATCCTGCAGTGGCAGCTTCAGCAGCAGCAGCAGCGGTGGTGGCTTCAGTGGCAGCAGCAGCGGCGGCAGATCCAGCAGCAGCAGTGCCAGGTTTGGGGCCACAGCTGCCAGGCTCAGCTTGCCCCACAGGAAAAGCCAGTGCCCAGCTCCAGAAAATAGGACAGCAGTCCAGTGATCCAACCAGCTTACTTGAACCCACAGGGCACCGAAGTGGGACACAAGCAGAGCACAACATAACTGAGACCAAAATCATCCAAAAATGTAACTGGGATTGCACCAGGGAAGGGTCTCACTTGGTCACAAGCTGACTTGGAACCCTAAACAGACCAGAAATCTTAACCTCTTTGTTGATAGAGGACCTGGTTGTTATAATACCTACTCTTGCATAAATACTCAGTGTTGTGTTTCATTGAAAGGGTACATTGATTACTTAAATTATAGAATCTATCTGTATTTTGTTCCACTCAGCCTACTTGAATACTCCTATAGCAGGGAAACCCAAAACCTAGGGACACCTTTGTAGGTACTCTGAGAGTCTTAAGAGCCACACCTAACACCTTAAGCTCCTACCCTGAAGATATATAACATCAGATAAATTGATACAGCTAAGAATACCCAGCTAGCTAGAAAATCCAAGCATTAACTTAATCCAAGATGCAAAATTATATACATTATAACACAAGAAACACTAAAAATCAAGACAATATAAATCCACCAAAAAGTATTAAAGCATCAGAAATGACCTCCAGTGAGAACGAGTTAGAGGAAATGTCTGAGAAAGATTTCAAAAGAATGATTGTAAATATGTTCAAAGAAGTCAAAGAAGAAATCAAAGGAATCAAAGAGGAAATCAAAGGAATCAAAGAGGAAATCAAAGCAATCAAAGAAGACACAGGACACCAACTTAATGAAATAAAGAAGTCAATACAAGACATAAATAAGGAAATAGAAATAATAAAGAAAAACCAGTCAGAATTACTAGCAATAAAGAACACAGTTCATGAGATAAAAAAAACTTTGTAGACAATCTCACCAGTAGAATGGATGAAGGAGAGGACAGAATATCTAAGCTAGAAGACCAGGTGGCAGATCTAATACAGTCCCACAAAGAGAAAGACAAACTAATAGAAAAGTATGAATGGGACTTTCAAGATATTCGGGACACTATGAAAAGATCAAACATAAGAATTCAGGGTATATAAAAGGAGAAGAAGTTCACTCCAAAGGCATAGTAGGCAACTTCAACAAAATCATACAAGGAAACTTCTCCCAAACTGGGAAAGAGGTGCCAATGCAGATACAGGAATCCTTTAGAACCCCAGCCAGACAAAACCTGGAAAGAACCTCTCCTTGGCATATTATAATCAAACTACGAAACACACAATCCAAAGAAAAAATATTGAAAGCAGTCAGAGAGAAAAATCAAGTTACCCACAAAGGCAAGCCCATCAGGATTATAGCAGATTACTCAACACAAACTTTAAAAGCTAGAAGGGCTTGGAGTGATGTATTCCAAGTTCTGAAAGATAACAACTGTCAACCAAGGTTACTTTATCCTGCAAAGCTATCCATTCAAATTGACGGAGAAACAAGGATATCCCATGACAAAAGCAGGCTAAAGGAGTATTTGAAGATAAAACCAGCTCTACAGAAAGTACTTGAAATAATCCTCCATGCCAAAGACAAAGAAAAGCACACATATAAAGAACCTGAAAAAAAAAAATAAAAACAATACTCAAATACTAGTTAACACAAGAGAGCAAAGGAGGACCAGAACTACAAAAAAAAAAAAAAAAAAAAAAAAAAAAAAGGCAAACATAAACACACACCTTTCAATAATATCTTACTATCAACGGCCTCAATGCCCCAAACAAAAGACATAGGTTTGCAGACTGGGTTAAACAGCAGGATCCTACAGTTTGTTGTCTCCAAGAAACTCACCTTTCTACAAAGGATGGACATTATCTCAGGGTGAAAGGTTGGAAAATGGTGTTTCAAACAAATGGGCCTAGAAAACAAGCAGGGGTTGCTATCCTAATATCTGACAAGGTAGACTTCAGGCCAAGGTTAGTCAAGAAAGATAAGGAAGGTCACTTTATATTGATTAAGGGCACACTCCAACAGGAGGACATTACAATCCTAAACATGTATGCACCTAACATGGGGGATCCCAAACTCATCAAACAAACACTATTAGAACTAAGGTCACAGATAATGCCAAACACAGTGGTAGTGGGTGACTTCAACACCCCACTCTCATCAATTGACAGGTCATCCCAGGAAAAAATAAACAGAGAGGCATCTGGACGAAATGAGGTCATAAAAGGAATGGACCTAACAGATATATACAGGACATTTCATCCAAATGCTACAGAATATACATTTTTTTCAGCAGCACATGGAACATTCTCTAAAATAGACCATGTATTAGGACACTCTGGTGGTTTGAATAGAATAGATGGCCCCCAATATATTCAGTTGTTTGTTTATAGTTTGCATCTGCAGCTACCTGGCTGGAGTCAGTGCCATTGTGTGTATCTTAAGGTGTGGTGATGGGTTTGAGATTTCAATCTAAAGATATGCAAAGTGTGCCTAGCTGGAGTTCCTGAAGTGTGCTGTGCTGTGTGGCTTTTGGGCTTGTGCTTCTCTCTCTCTCTCTGCCTGGTCCTGTGAAGGCAGGCCAGCTTCTTCTGCCATTTATGGAACTTCCCCTGGATCTGTAGGCTTCAATAAACATCCCTTCCTCCATAACTGTGCCTGGTCTGGAAGTTCATCTCAGCGAACCTGAAGCTGTCTGCTACAGAACTTGGTACCAGGAGTGGGTTGAGATGTACCTGGCCATGTGCATGTTGATCTTTTGGAACCTTTGTTTTGGAGGAATAGGCATGGACTTGGTGCTTGCAACTGAAGATGTCTTCTGGAGTGGTAAGCCAAGTTTTATGGACTATTCTGATGAGAGTCTGAGAATGCTAAGTGCAGACAGCATTGAACTTCCAGGCTTGGCTTATGAGCTTTCTAAGGGGAAGGAAAGACTGCAGAGGACTTGGTTGGAACTGGCCTACTGGCATAAGGGCTGGCTGCATCCTGCTGCCCAGGCCCAGAGAATTTGATCAAGGTTAAATTTGTAATGGACTGATGTCCTTGGCTAGAGATATTGGACTAAGAGATTTAAGATTTTAAGCTGGAAAACCTCAAGCAAGTTAAAATTACAGGCACTGAGACTGGTTTTAGGTTACTGAATCTGCTATTGTCAAAGGCATTAGCAATCTTAAAGGAAGATGGTCCAACTGCTTTACATTAAAACAATGGAAAGGATGCCTGAGGAAGGACTCTCATAGAAATGCAAACTCTTTTGGAAAGAGTTGACTGGAGAAGGAACCTGCTTTTCAAGGTTATGATTTATTTCATCTGGGAATTAAGAATATGGCTGTGTCCTGCACACCTGGTATTGGTTTCAGAAGCATGAAAAATATGAGGAGTTGTCCTGAATTGCACATGCTTCCAGGAGCTGCCGCTGAGATGCTACATGAGGTAGGGCCTGATGCCCTGATAGGTTGAAAGAGCCTTTGGAAAATGTGAGGAATGGTCATGAATTGCACACGGTTCCAGGAGCTGCTGCTGAGATGTGGCATGAGGCAGGGCATGATGCCCTGGTAAGCTGAAAGAGCCTTTGGGAGATGGACCGTGGTTTGCATGAAGACCTCAAGATGTTTTGGATATACCAGGACTATGCAAGTGCTACCATAGAGCGCAATGTTGGCCTGAGATGGAGGTGTTCCCTGCTACTCTGCCCAGCTGGAGGGGCGGAATTAGAAAGTCTGGAGACTAGTAGTCTCTGGATATATTGAACATGAACTACAGAAGTTTGATGTTTGTTTGATGGTGGTTGAGTTTGCATTGTTTTAGTCTCTCCTTGCTATGCATTATACCAGTTGAAAATGTTTACTCTGTGCCTTTATATGTTAGAAATGTTTAACTTGTTTGATTTTACAGGTCTTCATATTTTAAATTGGTCAAGACTGTGGGGACCTTTGAAATTGAACTGTGTACAACTTACAGTGTGTGATGGTTATAAATCTATTGGGGGCCAGGGGCGGAATGTGGTGGTTTGAATAGAATAGATGGCCCCCAATATATTCAGTTGTTTGTTTGTAGTTTGCATCTGCAGTCACCTGGCTGGAGTCAGTGCCATTGTGTGTATCTTAAGGTGTGGTGATGGGTTTGAGATTTCAATCTAAAGATATGCAAAGTGTGCCTAGCTGGAGTTCCTGAAGTGTGCTATGCTGTGTGGCTTTTGGGCTTGTGCTTCTCTCTCTCTCTCTGCCTGGTCCTGTGAAGGCAGGCCAGCTTCTTCTGCCATTTATGGAACTTCCCCTGGATCTGTAGGCTTCAATAAATATCCCTTCCTCCATAACTGTGCCTGGACTGGAAGTTCATCTCAGTGAACCTGAAGCTGTCTGATACAGACACAAAGCAAATCTTAACAAATACAGGAAAATTGAAATAATTCCTTGCATTCTTTCTGACCACAATGGAATCAAACTACAAATCAATAGCAAGAAAAGCTATAGAGCATACACAAAATCATGGAAACTAAACAATACACTACTAAATGATGAATAGGTCAATGAAGAAATCAAGAAATCAAAAAATTCATAGAGTCAAATGATAATGAGAACACAACATACCAAAATCTCTGGGACACAATGAAGGCAGTTCTAAGAGATAAATTTACAGCTTTAAGTGCCTGTATTAAGAAATTAGACAGGTCGCAAGTAAATGACCTCATGCTTCACCTTAAAGCCTTGGAAAAAGAAGGACAAGGCAAAACAAAAATCAGTATATGGGAAGATATAATACAGATTAGGGCAGAAATTAATGAAATTGAAACAAAAACAATCCAAAGAATCAATGAAACAAAGAGTTGGTTCTTTGAAAGGATAAACAAGATTGATAAACCCTTAGCAAATCTGACCAAAAGAAAGAAAGAAGAGACACAAATTAATAAAATTAGAGATGAAAAAGGCAACATCACAACAGATACCAGAGAAATTCAAAATATCATAGGGACGTACTATAAAAACATATACTCCACTAAGTATGAAAATCTGAAAGAAATGGATGAGTTCCTTGATTTATATGACCTACCTAAGTTAAATCAAGATGAGATTAATAACTTAAATAGACCTATAACAAGTATGGAGATCCAAATAGTTATCAAAAATCTCCCAACTAAAAAAAGTCCAGGCCCAGATGGATTCACTGCTGAATTTTACCAGACCTTCAGGGAAGAACTAATGCCATTGCTTTAAGCTTTTCCATAAAATAGAAAAAGAAGGAATCCTACCAAACTCCTTTTCGAAGACAGTATCACCCTGAAACCAAAGGCAGGCAAAGATAGAACTAAACAAGAAAATTACGGACCAATCTCCCTCATGAACATAGATGCAAAAACTCTCAACAAAATATGGGCAAATAGAATACAAGAATATATCAGAAAGATCATTCACCTAGACCAAGTGGTATTTATACCAGAGATGCAGGGATGGTTCAACATACGCAAATCAATAAATGTAATACATTATATAAATGGACGGAAGGACAAAAATCACATGATCATCTCATTAGATGCAGAAAAAGCATTTGACAAAGTCCAACAACCCTTCATGATAAAAGTCCTACAGAGACTAGGTATAGAAGGATCATATCTCAATATAATAAAGGCTATTTATGACAAGCCTACAGCCAACATATTACTAAATGGGGAAAAACTGGAAGCTTTTCCACTAAAATCAAGAACAAGACAAGGGTGTCCACTGTCCCCACTTTTATTTAATATAGTACTGGAAGTCTTAGCCATAGCAATAAGGCAAGAGACACACATAAAAGGGATACAAATTGGAAAGGAAGAGATCAAGTTATCATTATTTGCAGGTGACATGATTCTATATATAAAGGACCCTAAAGACTCTACCAGCAAACTGTTACAGCTGATAAACACATATAGCCATGTAGAAGGATACAAAATAAATACACAGAAATCAGTACCCTTCCTATATGCTAACAACAAACACACAGAGGATGAAATCAGAGAATCACTCCCATTCACAATTGCATCAAAGAAAATAAAGTACCTTGGAATAAACCTAACCAAGGAAGTAAAGGATCTCTACAATGAAAACTATAAAACACTCAAGTGAGAAATCACAGAGGAAACTGGGAAATGGAAAAACATCACTTGTTCCTGGATCAGAAGAATCAATATTGTGAAAATGGCAATCTTACCAAAAGCAATCTACACATTTAATGCAATCCCCATCAAAATTCCAATGGCATTCTTCATAGAAATAGAAAAAAAAAATCCAAAAATTATTTGGAATAACAAAAAACCTCAAATATCTAAAATAATACTGAGCAACAAAAATGAGGCTGGTGGTATCATTATACCTGATTTTAACCTATACTACAGAGCCATAGTAAAAAAAAAAAAACAGCATGGTACTGGCACAAAAGCAGACATATAGATCAATGGAACAGAACAGAGGACCCAGATTCAAGTCCAGGCAGCTATAGCCACCTGATTTGATAAAAGGGTCAAAAATACTCATTGGAGAAAAGACAGCCTCTTCAGCAAATGGTGCTGGGAAAACTGGGCATGTATCTGTATAAAGATGAAAATAGATTCTTCTCTTTCTCCATGCACAAGAATTAAGTCCAAATGGATTGAAGACCTTAACATCAGACCTGAAACTCTGAAACTGCTAGAGGAAAAAGTTGGGGAAACCCTTCAACATATTGGTCTTGGCAAAGACTTTCTGAATATAACCCCAATTGCTCAGGCAATAAAGCCACAGATTGACTGCTGGGACCTCATGAAATTACAAAGACTTTGTACAGCAAAGGACACTGTGAATAAAGCAAAGAGGCAACCTATAGAATGGGAAAAAAATCTTTGCCAGCTACACATCTGATAGAGGATTAATATCTAGGATATACAAAGAACTCAAAAAATTAAATAATAAGAAATCCAAAAAGCCAATTAAAAAATGGGCTATGGAACTAAATAGAGAGTTTTCAAAAGAAGAAATATGAATGGCATATAAGCATCTAAAAAATTGTTCTACATCCCTAGTCATCAGGGAAATTAAAACTACGTTGAAATTCCATCTCACTCCTGTCAGTTTGGCTACCATCATGAAAACAAATGCTGGCGAGGATGTGGAAAAGGAGGAACCCTTCTACACTGTTGGTGGGAATGCAATCTGGTCCACCCATTGTGGAAATCAGTGTGGAGGTTACTAAGACAGCTAAAAATTGATCTACCATATGACCTAGCTATAGCACTCTTAGGCATATATCCTAAGGACTCATCTCATTACCTTAGAAATACTTGCTCAACCATGTTTATTGCCACTCAATTTACAATAGCTGGGAAATGGAACCAGCCTAGATGTCCCTCAACTGATGGGTGGATAATGAAGATATGGCACATTTATACATTGAAGTCTACTCAGCAGTAAATAAAAATGAAGTTATGAAACTTGCAGGAAAATGGATGGATCTGGAAAGAATTATACTTAGTGAGATAACTCAGGCCCAGAAAGCCAAGCATTGCATGTTCTCCCTCATATGTGGATCCTAGCTACAGATGTTTGGACTTCCATGTGAATAGGAACAAAACTCAGTAGCAAAGGCCAGTAAACTAGAAAAGAGATAGAAAGGGAAGAGAAAGGAAGGGAGGGGGGTACTTTATAGGATGGTATTGTATATATGTAAGTAGAAGAATCGATTAATGGGGGTGAAAAGGCCCAAAATGAGGTCTGGGGAAGAGATTGAGTAAAGGAAAGGTGGAGGGACAGCTAATAAAAATCTAAGAGGATATAAATAAATCATATGTAATCCCACTTTTTTGGACAATAGAACACTCAGGAGACATAGATTGTTGCTAGAAAATTGTCAATGCCAGTGATGGGATATCTTCCAGTGAGTTGTTGGCCAGGGAGATCCCTGATGCCCCCCAAACATTATAGGCCATTGCCGAGGCCCTTGGTTTCCCACCAGGAATAGACGATATGACCCTATTGCTGAAGACTCCATATACTTGGGTTGCAAGGCCACTGAGAAATCTTCCTGGATCTGAGCTGATAACCTCCTCCATGTAGACCAGCTGACAGAAAGCTGGAAGAAGCCATTCTGCATGCAGTTCAATGGGAGAAAGAGAAATCACTAGTGAAGATACTCATCAGTGGACACAGCAAACCTTATAATTGGCCATCCAGGCCAAATGAGCCAACGGGTGCAATAGTGGCACGTCTGTCATGGGGGAAACCAACTGCCCTCTGATTGGACTGGAGGCCCGCTCCATGGGAAGGGAATACATTCCTGATACTGAAAACTTAAAACAGGGGTAGTGGCAGTGACCTTGGGAGTACTCAAAAGGTATCATGGTGATGGAAAGAAATGACCGCAGTGCTCAGTACTTCAATATCTGTATTACACCTTCCAAGGCTCAGGGTCTAATGCAGAAGAGGAGGCAGAAAGAACATAAAAGCCAAAGGAAGGGCAGGACTCCATACAACATGCTCCGTCCAGACACAAAATGGCCTGGATATCCATGGACTCACAGTGCCTGACATTACCTGCATAAGACCATCATAAGATGAGGAAAAGATCAAGACATCAAAAGTAAAAGAGAGACTGATTGAGATGGGGAGGGGGTATGATGGAGAGTGGAATTTTAAAGGGGTAAGTGGGGTGAGGGAGGGTATTACCATGGGGTATTTTTTATAATCATGGAAGTTGTTAATAAAAAAATTTAAAAAAAGAAAGTATATTTACATACACACATATATATATGTGCATATATGTATGCATATTTTTAGTTCTGGAGAGATTAGGTCAATGGTATTATGCATAATGAGCTATATCCCCAGCCGTCCAAGTGTATTCCTTTGTTGTTATTTTTTAGAGAAAGAGCAAGAGAGAGAAAACTGGCGTGCCCGGGCCTCAGCCTGCAATCAAACTCCAGATGCTTGCACCACCTAGTGTACATGTGCGACCTTGCACTTGCATCACCTTTGTGCGACTGGCTTACACACAGGATCTGGAGAGAGATTGAACATGGGTTCTTAGGCTTTCCAGGCAAGTGCATTAACCACTAAGCCACCTCTCTAGCCCCCATTTTTAACTTTACTTTTTTTTATGCAAGGGCAAGGAGCTTTATTTCGGGCTTAAGCTCAGTCTTTTGACTTCACCAACGCAGTGGATCCATACAAGAGCCTCAAGTAGTGGGAGGGTAGGGTTTTTATAGGGATTTGAACACAGAAGAAGGGGATGGGTACATGATTGGTTGATTTAAACAGTGTACTCTTCTGGTTGGCTTAGGATTTTGGCAGGCAAAGTTGGCGGGCTGGGGCTAGGGGAATTGAGCTTATCTATGACTACAAGAATGTCTCATCACTTCAGGAATGTATGGCATAATCAGTTTAGCTGTTAAACCTACTCTTACGGCAAGGTTGGTGGGCTGGAGCTAGGGGAATTGAACTTATCTTATGACTTCAGGAATGTATGGCATAATCAGTTTCCAGTGACTGTTAAACCCACCCTTACCAGAAAATAAAAACTTGGATCTTGCCGGGAAACAGAAACGTAGGCCTACTGAGGACCCTGAAGCCTGTCATGGCGTCCATCTGGTTCCTGAGTCCTTCATTCCCCCCTCTCTTTGTACCATGAGGAGCCAATCTTGGATCCCAATTGAATTACTGAGTGGAGTCCAGTGGTATATACTGTGATCTTAAAACCATAAGCTGTACTGTATTAATGCATTTCCTAACAAAAGCAACTAATCTATTAGTAATGCAAGGTCCTATTGTGATTAGTAACAAAAATAAAAGTAATCGCCCTGCTAAAGCAGACAGCAGAGTTGTTAACCATGGGGAATGACTGAACCATGGCTGAAACCATCCTCTATCAGCTTCTCTTTCTTTCTTTCGTTTTTCCAAATTCTCTCTTACCTTCACCATTGAGTCTCTAATTATACCTGAATGGTTGATATAAAAACAACATTCTTCCCTTAAGGCCACACATAGTCCCCCTTTCTGGAGGAATAATAAGTCCAAACCCCATGTATTCCATAATACAACCTTAGCTAAGGATTCTACACTTTTCTCTAGTAATGGACGTTTTCAGCCTCTGAATGTCTAAGTCTATACTTGATGTTTTCCTTGAAGGGTGAGTGATGCAATGCTTGTTCTTACCCCCACCAGGCCTGCATTGGGAAATGTTGTCACCAACTGACAGTAAATAAGGCACCAGGATCATACCCAGTAACATACAGTCTTATTCCCCAGGTCTTTCCATTATCCCAGGACACCTGTCTCCCTTTTTCTGTAAACTTGAGAGGAATGAAATTACAGGTCTCATTTCCTTTCAAGGGAGGGAGGTAACATGGTCCATTTTGGTCCCTGGTCTGGTTCAGTGTCATGGTGATAAGGTTCCCCTTAGTAGGTGGGTTTCAATATACCCTTCCAGTAGACACACATTGCCAGCTAGCACAGTAGAAGGCTTCAGATCCCCCACAACCCCCTTTGATTCTTGCTTTCCCTAAGTGCCCAGGGCATACATAGAAATAAGAAATTTCCTGATTTGCCACAGAGTCCCATGAGTCACCCACTAGTTGATGGAGATCGAAGATCAAATCAGGAAACCAGGTTCCCCGTGGGGCAAGAATTTCCCCTGTGGCAGTGTTGGTTATTATCCAGGTCAGATTATAAACTTGGTGGGGAGTAGCTGCCACAATACATACAGTTAGGAGCACAGTCAGGATCAGGAGTGTTTGAGTTGAAGCTTGAGTGGGGTGCTGCGTTTCCATTGTGGCTGATAGTCCTCAGGTTCAGCTAGTGGATCTGCCAGTCAGGTGTGAGTGTGATGAATCCAAGCGGCAATTCCATCCATCTTCACAGTGGTAGCTGTGGTCAGGATGAAGACGTAGGGTCCCTTCCAGTGGAGTTCCAGTGTCTCGCGGCGATGGCAACACCCAGTCTCCCTGATTATTTACATATTTTAGATTTGAAAATAACCCTTTGTTTATTATAGAGTTAAAACTATGGGAAAAAGATGTCTTAATGTTTGTTTCCCCTCTTGAAAAGCTCTTGTGTTACTTGATAGGCCATTCATATATGTAAGGTATTTTTTTATTTTTAGTTATACATTTCTCTCTGAGTGTTTAAGACCATGCAGATAGCCACATTTAATTAAGGATTAATTTTGGAGGTCACTAATGGCTCTCCAAAGAGACTTTAGGAACCCAGGAGTAGCCCCATAGCTTACTGGTGTCTTTTGTCTGTTAGGATGAGTCAGGGCCATGCTGGCCAAGTAGTTTTCCCTTCTTTGGGAAGTCAGAAGGCCTGATTGCTCCTCAATTGTGACTCTCCTATTTCAGACTGTACACCAGTTTTGTTTGGGTCTCCATATCCTCCCCGCTCAGGAAGACAGGTGACTTACCAGGGGGCCAGTGTAGAAGTGTCCCATCATCCTCAGTGGCCTCATGGGAGCACAGGCCAAAATATTGGCGCCTCTTGCTCTGATGATTCCAATTGGCTTTGGCTTCTATGTAGGTAATTAACACACTTAGAAAGGAAGTTACACCAGCCTGGATGTATGTACATATAGAGCACATTTGATTACTGAAATAGACTTAGTTGAAGAATGGCACAACGGCTTCTAAAATCATTTTGTCCTATCTTTAAAATTTTAGTTGTACTGTGGCAGCATAAGCCTTATATATGAGGTATAGAAAGTAGGCACATCTCACATTTTAAATATCTAACATTTATAAATATAAGCAGAAAAACCTGCTACCAGTCTTGAAAACAGTACCAATTGATTTGCAGACTAACTAATTTAACCTAGAAATTGTCAGAAAAGGACAAATAAGACAGTATGAAGTCTTAGCACCTGTGTTTGAAAACATCTTTGATTAGTCAGATACCTGTGTTAGTACAAATTATCCAGAGAACATTGGAAACAGAACCACAGAGCTTGAAATTTGTTTTTTTTTTTTTTTTTTTTTTTTTTTTTCTCTCTCAGATGAGGACCATCGTTTGAGCATGAGGTTATGCCCTAAAGTAGGAAATATGTCTTAAGAGTTAATTTTTTATAAGCACTGGACTTACATACAATAGAGCAGAATCTGGTCTATTTTTTTTTAAACCAAAACAGCTAGCTAAATTCTAATATAACCCTTGATAAATCTTTTTGAAAGAAAAAAACATTATTTGACAACCCATGATTTTGGCTTAAACTTGATAGCTATTGATTTTATGTACCACAGAAATTTTCATTAACATAAAACAATTTTATGTTTTACCCATGACTTAAATTTGATAAAGCTTAAGCAAGCTATCCCAACATATCCCAGGAAGATGAAGGTTATCATTACTGAAATGAAATCACTTAACTCTAAGTGATTAAACCTAGTTATGAGCATTCAATAGAATTAGCATAAATAAGACAGAAGCTGTCTTTAAAGTCACAATATCTTTAGGTATGAGTACTTCACCTTTGGAAATTAACCACTTCTATGTGAGCCTTTATCTTAAGAATAGTTAAAACCTTCATGAAAAGAGGAACCTAATTTACTTTACTGAGAGAGTCTTAAAGCCAGTTTTATAACCCTTAACTCATAACAAATTAGCATCAGTGACCTGTGAATGAGTGAGGCCTTATCATAAGACTCAGTTTCTCCACTGATTAAAACCTTGGCATCAGGTAAACATTAGATTTAATCCAATTAAATGTTTCAATGAAGGGGCCCTTCCCCTGATATACACATTAGGTAAGTCTGATGCTTGTCTTATGTAAGGAGTTTGTAACCTGATCAAATACCTTGACTCAGTTTACCTATTTAACATTTTGTCTAGTGAGAAATTTTATCTAACAGATGTGACTTTAGGTGTTCAAAAGAGAAGAACTAAAGAGAACCACAGTTATATACTGTACTCCTTTTTCCTTGTCAAAGACAATTGGCCATTGTCTCTAGTCAGAGTCTGGGGGACACATGGCTTAAATTTGCATGGGGTCTGAGATAAAGGGGGTTCCATCCATTTTTTCAGAGTCCAGCTTTCCATGAATTTAAGTAGCATAAATTGAAAAGCAAGAGCAAAATGAAATTACAGAGCAGAGAGATAAGCATCCTGGCATTCCTTATCCTATTCTGAAGTTGTTTGTTTTTACATAGCAAATTTACCCATTTGCAAAACACAACGTGATAGACTCTTGTCTATGTTTAACCTGGTAAACCTCCAATTACATCTGTACTTATGACTTTGTGACCCACCTAACATGGGCATCAACTGTGTCTAATGTAAGATGAATTTAGATTAAGACTATGTCCCTATATAAAACTTTTAGAGTATCCTTAAGAGTCTGTAAACAGTTGAAAAATCTCTAACTTTAGGCATGGAATTTAGGTTTAGCCTGAAAATTCTTTCCTACATACGCACATCTTTATCCACATACTTTAACATTCTCATCTAAGTACTACTCAAAAAGCATTTGTAACATGCATTCTATGTCCCAACATTGAAAAATTCCTTCCCAGTTCCTTTAATCAATTCATCTCATCCCATTATTAACCACCTTTCTTATAAGGCTATTATGAAAAACTACACCAAATTAATTAATCCTATTACTCACTAACAAGTGAGTAGTCTAAAGACAATTTTATGTCATTAATACCAATAAGACACTAAACTAAGGCAAATATTGTTGCTATCTTGAGGCTGGCTGGCCTAAAAGTCAGATCAGTTGCCTCCTCCTTTTAAGTACTTTACAATTTTTTTTTAATACCTGACAAATTATAAGTTACCACTTTAGAGAGAATTCTGTTGTTTTTAATAATCCTCTATGAAAGTTGAAATTGACCTAGAACATAAATTCAGTAATTATATTTATGATATCATGTAACAAAGTTGACACATTTATGTAAAACTTCAGTTCTTTATAGGTTGTAGTTAAATGTGACTCTTTTCTCTTTCTTGCTGCTTTTTGGTGCACTGTTGCAGCTGGGCGGGGCTTGTATACAAGTTAGATCAGCTCTGCCCTACTTCCAGCACTCTCCAAGGGGTCCAGTCTAGTGCAGTGGAGGCCAAGAAGACTGCCGGGAGGCCAAGGATTCTGACTACCTGAAGGGGAAAAGGAGGGTCCTCCAGGACTGCCAGGAGGCCTCTGAAGAAGGCGGCCCACTGGGAGGCCGCTGAAGAAGGAGTGGGCCTGCTCGGAGGCCACTGGGAGAGGAGGCGGAGACATGGCATCTGCATAGGCAGAGGCGCCATTGTCTGTCTGCCACTGGACTCTGACCCAAGCTGCTTTGGAGTGCTTGCAAAGCTGGCTTGTAGTTTTGCTGCTTAAAGGGAGTGAGGGTAAATTTCCTTCCTGAACTTTTCATTTCCTAGCCAGATGAGCTATGCAGGTCCACATGGATGCCCAGAAATCCAGAAATGACCTGGAGGACTTCTTCCCAAAAGGAGCCTGCCTCCCTCTGGGAGAGCTAATTCCCTTAACTTTCAGAACAGCTCTTATTCCATGGATCTGAGATATATATCTATATATATTTTTTGGCGGGAGGCAATGTTACCCATGACAGAAAAAGTTTAGAAACGCCAAGACCAGAGGGCAACGGTCCCGAGGGCTGATTAGCACACAGGGGATTCCCCGATCTGGGCGTGAGCCTGTCCACAAGTTTAAGAGGCCGGCGACCTGCCCTACAGGCTTTTAAGAGGTCGATGTGTTACCGGTTTTTGTGTGTGTGTGTCAGAGAGAAATAGATAGAGGGTTTTTGTCAACACCCAACGGGCTGTTGGGGTCCAGGCAGAGGACAGCTGGGCTTCAGTCTATACCGAAGAGTGGCCTCAGCAAAGAGACATCAGTTGCCAGTTCGTCGTGTCTGGTCCCACGCAATGGCACGAACCGAAAGTAAAGGAGGAGAAAGAGAAACCTGCCAGCCCTCAAAACATGGAGGCAGGGCCACATGGGCCGATGTCTCCCAGTCCGTCTGGGAGAGCACTCACCTACCCTGTCCATCTCATAAGGTCCCTGTTCAGGCACCAGCTGTGGGTTTTTGGATTTTTGCTCGGAGGCGGGGGGGGGGGGGGGGAGGGATGCCGCAGTTCACCCCGAACGCATCCAGGCAACCGGGGGTGGGTGAGGATGTGAAGAGAGAAAGACACTCCCGGGAGAAAGTTGAGCAGCTCTCTCTTTACCTGCTGTCGTGTTGAAATCCCAGTCTGGTCTAGTCAAAGGGAAGAATGTATCAATGATAGCCTGATTATTGGTGGGATTCCCATCAGTGCCCGGAATCAATTTCCGGCTTCAGTCTGGCTTCTCTATTTCCTCTGTAGTAAAGAGAATATGTAGCAATTGTTGACAATCATCCCAAGTTGATTGCCATCTTGGTCTGGGGGCCCCATAACCCGAAGAGGGAATACTGTGACTCCGAGGCGCCCTAATTTTAATGTCCTGAAAGTGGTCCGTCAGTAAAGAAAGCAGGGTAGTCTGCATCTGTCCCATCTGTCCAAGCACACAAATAGTAATTCCAACAAAGAAAAGGAAAGAGAGAACAAAAAGCACACAAATAGTAATTCCAACAAAGAAAAGGAAAAAAGAGACAGCAAAAAAAGTTCAGCTGGCCAGTGACTACAAACTGAGACAACAGCCTCTCCTTGCCTTGTCTCTACAGATGGAATTAAATCCCCTCTGGGCGGGCCTGGGGCACCCACGACCCACTGTCCAGACAGAGTGGCCAACTACTACAAAACTGAGACAACAGCCTCTCCCATTGTCTCTACAAATAGGGGAATGAAATCCCCTCGGAGCAGGCCTGGGGCACCCAGGACCCGTCTGAACAAAGTGGCCAGCTACTACAAAACCAAATGAGACCATGGCATCTCACCACTCCGCGGTAGTGACCCACATTGTCTGTACAAATGGGGGGATGGAATGCCCTCCTGGCGGGCCTGGGGCACCCAGGACCCGCCTTCCGAACAGAGTGGCCTCCAGGGGCGCGTCCACCCAACCACAATTTTCTAATGAACGGAAGAATGAAGGACAGGTTTTCAGGACAGACAAAACACAGAAGCACAACACATAAGCACACTTACCAGCCGGCGACCTGAGCTCCACGTGTTGGTGGTCCTCAGCAGTCTCTGAGGAGATCCGGGGCGAGCCCCCAAATGTTATGTCCAGTTCTCAGCATCCCCAGTGACCACCAAGGAGAACCAAACATGTATGCAAAGACAAGGAGCTTTATTTCAGGGCTTAAGCTCAGTCTCTTGACTTCACCAATGCAGTGGATCCGTACAAGAGCCTACTTTTTGGCATGCATGTGTATGTGAGTTTGCATGGGTGCATACATGTTACAGTGTGCATGTCAGAAGTCAGCTTCCAGTGTGTCCTCACCTTCCACCTTGTTTGAGGCAGGATTTTATGGTTGTTTGCCACCAAGTTTGCCACCTATCTGGCCCATGAGCTTCTGAGGGACTATCCTGTCTCCACGTTCCATCTCACCCAGTAGGTGTGCTGAGATTATAGGCACCCACAACAACATCCAGCTTTAGGGGTGTTCTAAGGACCTGAACTCAGGTTCTTGCACTTTGTCCTCAGAGCCATCTCCACAGCCCTAAATGTGTTCTTTAATGTGTTGTTTGTAATAACAAAACTGAACTCAACTTAATAATACCAATAGTGAAATATTTAAGTATTTAATTTAAAACACATCCATGGGGCTGAAGAGATGGCTTACCTGTTAAGTGCTTGCCTGTGATGCCCAAGGACCCCAGTTCTAGGATCGATTCCCCAGGACCTACGTGAGCCAGATGCACAAGGGGGAACATGCATCTGGGGTTTATTTGCAGTGGCTAGAGGCCCTGGTGCACCCATTCTCTTTCTCTGCCTCTTTCTCTCTCTGTTTGTCTGTCACTCTCAAATAAATAAATAAAAATAAAAATAGAAAACATATCCATACTGAGGAATATTATAAAGTCATTACATTATTTAATGAATTATTTATTTTTATTGTGAATTTTTAACAAACCATACATTTTGTTTGGTTTGTTTGGGTATTTTTTGTTTTGGGGTTTTTTTTTTTTTTTTTGGTTTTGTTTGGTTTGTTTTTTGGCGTAGGGTTTCACTCTAGCTCAGGCTGACCTGGAATTCACTATGTATTCTCAGGGTGGCCTTGAGCTCATGGCAATCCTCCCACCTCTGCCTCCTGAGTACTGGTATTAAAGGCATGTGCCACCACACCAAGCTCCATATATATATATTAGGGCAAGCTACAACACTGGAAAAGCTACAGGTTCAGGAGTGGTGGCATATGCCAAAAATCCCAGCTCTTGGAATGATGAGGCAGGAGTACTGCATCAAGTTCAAGGTTGTCTTGGGTTACATAGTGAATACCAGGTTAACTAGGGATACCTAGAAAGACACTGTATCAACCAGCCTGCCCAAAAGAGTAAACTACAAACCTGTATTATGGTAAAATTCCATTTTTGTTAGTTGTGCATTTGGGACTAGAGAGATGGCTTAGCAGTTAAGACACTTGCCTGTAAAACCTAAAGACCTAGGTTCAATTTGCCAGAACCCACAGAGCCCACACAGGTTGCACATTTGCAGTGGCTGGAGGCCCTGGCATGCACATTCTCTCCCTCTCTCTCTCTCGCTAATAAATAAATAAAATTAAAATTAAAATTAAAAAACTAAATAAACATGCAGATAGATAGATAGATATTCCCACAGAAGATCATGGGCCAGATAGGCTGGCAAACAACCATAAGATCCTGCCTCAAACAAGGTGGAAGGTGAGGACACACTGGAAGCTATCTTCTGACATGCACACTGTAACGTGCATGCACCCATGCAAACTCACACATACACATGCATACCAAAAAATAAAGTTAAAAATGGGGGCTAGAGGGTTGCTTAGTGGTTAAGGCACCTGCCTGCAAAGCCTGAGGACCCATGTTCAATCTCTCTCCAGATTCTGTGTAAGCCAGATGCACAAAGGTGATGCAAGTGCAAGGTCGCACATGCACACTAGGTGGCGCAAGCGTCTGGAGTTCCATTGCAGAGATACATATATGAGCCAGGCATGGTGGCACATGCCTTTAATCCCATCACTTGGGAGGCTGAGGTAGTAGGACCACTGTCAGTTAGAGGCAAGACTGAGACTACATAGTGAGTTACAGGTCAGCCTAAGCTAAAGGAAGACCCTACCTCAAAAAAAAAAAAAAAAAATCTGAAAGGGTATATGCCAAAATGTTAACAAAATTTTCCCTATGTAATCAACATTTAGTCATTTGTTTCTTTTTATTTGCATCAGCTTTCTTTTTCTTTATTTTTTTTTTTTTTACTATTTATTTATTTGAGAGAGAAAACAAGAGAGAGGCAAATAAAGAGAATGGGTGCACCAGGGTCTCTAGCCATTATAAACAAACTCCAGATGCATGTGCTACCATGTGTATCTGGCTTATGTGGGTACTAGGGAATCTAACCTAGGACCACAGGCTGGCAAGGTAAGTGCCTTAACCACTAAGCCATCTCTCCACCTCCACATATATTTTCTTTAATATGTATATTACCAGAGTGAATTTTTTCCTGTATTGAAGATTGAACCCATAGTCGTGCACATGCTGCACAAATGCTCTACCACAGAGTTACTGATCAGTCTAGAACACTGCCAGTGGCAGGTAACATCTTAAAAGTTTAATGGCAGGCTGGAGAGGTGGCTTAGTGGTCAAGGTGCTTGCTTGCAAAGCCTAAGAACTCATGTTCAAATCTCCAGGTCCCACATAGTGCACAGTGATGCAAGCATGCAATGTCACACATGCACACAAGAGGCGCATTCACAGCAGCTGAAAGCTACCTGGCACACCCGTTCTCTCTGTCTTTCTCTCACTCTCAAAATAAATAATAATGTTTAAATATATTTTATTTATTTATTTGAGAGAGAGAGAGAGAGAGAATAGGTGTGCCAGGGACTCTAGCCACTGCAAACGAACTCCAGATGCATTGCCCCTTATGCATCTGGCTTATGTGGGACCTAGGGAATGGAACCAGGGTCCTTTGGCTTTGTAGGCAAATGCCTTAACTGCTAAGCCATCTTCTCCAGCCCTAATAATAATTTTTTTTAAGTGTAATGGCATCTACCTAAGATAGAGGTGGTATCCTCTCAGCAAACAGCCTTGACAATGGAACCATAAATGCTACAAGACTGATTTTCTCTTCCTAAGATAGTGGTTGGAGGGTAGAAGGAACCAGGAAAAATCAAACTTAGTTTCTTCTGTTGTAGCCTCACAACACAAAACATTTCAGTGATTGTCCCTCCACATGCACCAGCAATGAGCTCTGTAGCAGATTCTCCAGAGCACACCAGTTGATTCATTCTGACCTAGTCCATGGACATCAGGTCAGATTCCACAGATGGAGACTAATTCCCACAAGACTACACCCCATTTTATATGCCAGTCACAAGTCTAGGCCAAGGGAACTTCAGGCTGTGTTTGTAAATTGGGGTTCTTATGATGCCCTCTTTGGGTTTAATTAATTTGCCAAAGTGGCTCACAGAATTCAGGAAAACACCTGGCACAGGTACAGATGAACAGTCTGATAGAAGAGATAAACAAAATAGAGTATGTGGGAAGAAATCTAGAATACCACTGCCAGGAACCTCCACCTGTTCAGCCATCAAGAAAGTTCCTGAGAGAGGTAGAGAGAATGGGCACACCAGGGCCTCCAGCCGCTGCAGAGGTAGGAGAATTGCTATGAGATCAAGGCCACCCTGAAACCACATAATGAATTCCAGGCCAGCCTGGGCTAGAGCAAGACCCTACCTTGAAAAAACAAAAAAATAGAAAGAAGGAATAAAAAGAAATCCATGTTGGTGATTTGGAACACTTTGTCTTAAGTCCCAAGTATGTAGCAACAAGTTCTCAAAAGTGTGCCTGTGTGGCCAGGCGTGGTGGCTCACGCCTTTAATCCAAGCACTTGGGAGGCAGAGGTAGGAGGATCACCATGAGTTTGAGGTCACCCTGAGACAACATAATGAATTCCAGGTCAGCCTAAGCTAAAGTGAGACCCTTCCTTGAAAAAAAAAAGAAAAAAGCAGTGACTGTGTGAATCTGGATGGGATTAAGAACTGACTGCTCAGTGCTATCATGCAGAGAATATTTTGGGAAGCTACCTAATGCATAAGCTTTTTTAATGTTTATTTTGAGATAGGGTTTCACTGCAGCCCAGCCTGACCTGGAATTCACTATGTAGTCTTAGGCAAGCTTTGAATTTACAACAATCCTCCTACCTTGGCCTCCCAAGTACAGGGATTAAAGGCATGCACTACCACACCTGGCTACATAAGATTTTTAATGCTGTAAAGCATAGCTAAAAGTTAAGTGCCACTTTTTGTTGTTGTTTTTCAAGGTAGGGCTGAATTCTACTGCAGGTTGACCTGGAATTCATTATGTCGAACTCATGGCTGTCCTCCCTCTGCCTCCCACATGCTGGGATTAAAGGTGTGCACCACCATACCTGGCTTTAAACACCACTTTTTCAGAGCTGATTAATGAGAAGATCCAAAGTTTTTTGATGTATAATACTTTATAAATGAAATAATTCCTTCAATAGGCAAAGTGTAACCAAAACTTGTCTAGATGGATAATATGTGATTTCTGGATAGGTCTCTGTTTAATAAATATATCACTGTATTCTAGTCTGGAATCTTGTTCTAATAAAGGAACATAAACATTAAAAAATTTCTTATGCTCAAATATGAAATGAGGCCCTTATTACCCAAGACAGAACACACTGGGTACAGGTCTCTTCCTCTGGAGGTGTCACAGAGAGATGCTAGTGTGGGGCTTCTTCCATTGCTACATTACCTTCCCAGAGCTTTTTCTTGGAACCAAAGTTCATGCAATCTACTCAGTATTCTAAGTTCTGGAAAACAATACACCCATGTAGATCATCCAAAAGGCAAAGTAACAATATAATATCCTTTTTTTTTTTTTTTTTTTTTTTTGAGGTAGAACTTCACTCTAGTCCAGGCTGGCCTGGAATTCACTATATAGTCTCAGAGTGGCCTCGAACTCATGACAGTCCTCCGCCCTCTGCCTCCCGAGTGCTAGGATTAAAGGTGTGTGACACCGCACCCAGCTAACAATATAATATTCTTAAGGCAGTGGCAAAGCAAGGGTATGTATAGTGGTTTTATCATACGCACCCCATAATCTGATATGTTCTGTATTCTTGGTTCCCCATTGATGGTACTTTGAGTGTTGGAGCCTTTCTGGAGGAGATGTGTTATTGAGGGTAGGTATAGGGGTATTATAGCCAAGCTCTCCCTTGCCAAAGGTCAGCTTACTCTCCTACTGTTGTTGTCTACCTCCCACCATCATGAAGCTTCCCCTCAAGATTGTAAGGCAGAATACAAAATTTTCCTCCCATCAGCTGCTCTTAGTTAGGTGCTTTGTCCCAGCAATGAGAATGTAACCATAACTGTGCCTCAAGCACACTTATGGTACACACACAATTATCTACACACACAATTATCTACACACACAATTATGTGGAAGTTATTCAACATTTGAACATTAAAAATTGTATTGGAAGCTGGGCATAGCGGTACATGCATTTAATTCCAGCACTCAGGAGGCAGAGGTAGGAGGATCAATGTGAGTTCAAGGCCAACCTGAGACTACATAGTGAATTCCAGGTCATCCTGGGCTAGAGTGAAACCCTACCTTGAAAAAACAATAAATAAATAAATAAATAAATTTAAATAAATAAATAAATAAAATTGTGTTAGAGGGCTGGAGAGATGGCTCAGCAGTTAAGGTATTTGCCTGCAATGCCTAAAGACCCAGGTTTGATTACCTGTACCTACATAAAGCCAGATGCACAAAGTGGCACATGTATTTGGAATTTGTTTGCAGGATCTAGAGGCCCTGGTGTGCCCATCCTCTCTTTCTCTCCCCCCTTTGTCTCTCTGTCAAATAAATAAATAAATAAATAAATATTTTTAAAATTGTTTTGGCTGGTATGGTGGTGCATGCCTTTAATTCCAGTGCTTGAGAGGCAGAGGTAGGAGGATCACCATGAGTTCAAGGCCACCCTAAGACTACAGAGTGAATTCCAGGTCAGCCTGGGCTACAGTGAAACCCTACTTCAAAAAAAGAAAAGAAAAATTGTTCTGGAGGCTGGAGAGATGGCTTAGCAGCTAAGGGGCTTGCCTGTAAAGCCAAAGGACCCAGGTTCTATTCCCCAGGACCCACATAAACCAGATATACAAGGTGGCACATGCATCTGGAGTTCATTTGCAATGGCTGGAGGTCCTGGCATGCCCATTCTCTCTCTCTTTCTTTCTCTATCTGTATATTTCTCTCTCTTTCAAACAAATAAATAAAAATTAAAATTAAAACAATGTTTTGTAATAATGTAAAATTGTAAAACAAATTACAGAATTTATTGTACTTTCTGATATTCTTTTTTTTTTTTTTTTTTTTTTTTTTTTTTTTTTGGTGTTTTGAGGTAGGGTCTCACTCTAGCGCAGGCTGACCTGGAATTCACTGTCATCTCAGGGTGGCCTTGAACACATGGAAATACAGCGATCCTCCTACCTCTGCCTCCCGAGTGCTGGGATTAAAGGCGTGCACCACCACACCCGGCTCTGATATTCATTTTAAGGACTAGTGTATTTCAAGGTTTTGCCTTTCTGTGTGTATATGTGTGTGGTATGCATGTGTTTGTATGTGTGCTTGCATGGGTGTGGGTGCACATGTGTGCGGGTGCATGTGTGTGCATTTGTATGTCCAGGTCAGAGGTTGACATTAGGGGTTCTTTCTCAGTTCCTCTCCACCTTATTTACTGAGCAAGAGTCTCTTACTTGAACACGGGGCTTGTTAATTTGGTTAGTCTAGTTGGCCAACGTGTTCTTGGGATCCACTTCCTGATTTCTGGGATTACCTGTAATCCCAGTAATTACAGGTGGTCATTTATAGATCCTGGGGATCTGAACTCTAATACTCATGCTTGGTCAACAAGCCATTTTCCCTGCCCCCTCAAATTTTTGTTTTTAAAAAATTTTCACATATGTGGGTGTTTTAAGTGTTTAAGGTTTCTAACATCCCAATCCAACCTTAGATTAGTTCTAGGATTTTTACAACCTTTAACATTAAAAGCACGCAATGTTGTGGCAATTGTACTCATGTATTTTAAATTTCAGTGTGTCTCAGGCATGGGATACATTTCTTACTCCTTCTATGATGCCATAAAACATTTCATGTCTCACTTTCAACAGATACTAAAATATCTCTTACAGTTAATGAGAGTGAGGGTTTTGCGCCAAACACCCAATGCCTAACCATTAATTATTATTTTCTAAGAATTGAAAGCATAGTATATAAGCTGTTAAGTACATGTTCAAACCTGCTCTCTGCCCCAAAGCTTGCCACATAAATTACAGAACCAAATCAATTTAGACTGCATACTACATAAAATTAAAGGCAAGGCTAAACTTGATAGGCACAGAGTTCATGTAGTTTTTTGCAAATCTCTAAAAAGTTACAAGTATCATCAGAATTGGTTGGTTGGAAGGTAGAATTTTGTATTTTTGTTTTATTTGTTAAAAAATATTTTATTTGCAAGGAGAGAGAGAGAGAGAGAGGCAGAGAGAGAAAATGGGCTCACCAGAGCCTCTAGATGCTGCAAACAAATTCCAAACACATGGCCACTTTGTGTGTCTGGCTTTACATGGGTACTTGGGGAATCAAACCAAGGTTGTTAGGCTTTGCAGGCAAGTGCCTTAACAACTGAGCGATCTCTCCAGCCAAAAATCAAGACAATATAAATCCACCAAAAAGTATTAAAGCATCAGAAATGACCTCCAGTGAGAGAGTTAGATGAAATGCCTGAGAAATATTTCAAATGAATGATTATAAATATGCTCAAAGAAGTCAAAGAGGAAATTAGAGGAATGAAAGAGGAAATCAAAGGAATCAAAGAAGACACAGGACATCAATTTAATGAAATAAAGAGGTCAATATTAGACATAAATAAGGAAATAGAAATAATAAAAAAAAACAGAGTTACTAGCAATGAAGAACACAGTTAATGAAATAAAGAACCCTGTAAAAAATCTCACCAGTAGAATGGATGAAGGAGAAGTCAGAATATTTAAATTAGAACACCAGGTGGCAGATCTAATACAGTCCAACAAAGAGAAAGACAAACTAATAGGAAAGTATGAATGGGAATTTCAAGATATTCGGGACACTATGAAAAGATCAAACATAAGAATTCAGGGTATAGTAGAAGGAGAAGAATTTCACTCCAAAGGCATAGTAGGCATCTTCAACAAAATCATAAAAGAAAACTTCTCCCAAATTGGGAAAGAAGTGCCAATGCAGATACAGGAAGCCTTTAGAACACCAGCCAGACAAAACCTGGAAAGAACCTCTCCTCACCATATTATAATGAAACTACCAAACACACAAACCAAAGAAAAAATATTGAAAGCAGTCAGAGAGAAAAATCAAGTTACCCAAAAAGGCAAGCCCATCAGGATCACAGTAGATTACTCAACACAAACTTTAAAAGCCAGAAAGGCTTGGAATGATGTATTCCAAGTTCTGAAAGATACCAACTGTCAACCAAGGTTACTTTACCCTGCAAAGCTATCCATTCAAATAGACAGAGAAATAAGGACATTCCATGACAAAAGCAGGCTAAAGGAGTATTTGAAGACAAAACCAGCCCTACAGAAAATACTTGAAAGAATCCTCCATACTGAAGAGAAAGAAAAGCACACATATAAGGAACCTGGAAAAAACAAAGAATACTCAAATACTAGTTAACACAATAAAGCAAAGGTAACACCAGAAGAACTACAAAGAATGGCAAAAATAAATACACACCTTTCAATAATATCTCTTAATATCAACGGCCTCAATGCCCCAATCAAAAGACATAGGTTTGCAGACTGGGTTAAAAATCAGGATCCTTCACTTTATTGCTTTCAAGAAACCCACCTTTCTACATAGGATGGACACTATCTTAGGGTGAAAGGTTGGAAAACGGTGTTTCAAGCAAATGAGCCTAGAAAACGAGCAGGGGTTGCTATCCTAATATCTGACAAGGTAGACTTCAGTCCAACATTAGTTAAGAAAGATAAGGAAGGTCACTTTATATTGATTAAAGGCACACTCCAACAGGAGGACATTACAATCCTAATCATATATGCACCTAACATGGGGGATCCCAAATTCATCAAACAAGTGCTATTCGAACTAAGGTCACAGATAATGCCAAACACAGTGGTAGTGGGTGACATCAACACCCCACTCACATCAATTGACAGGTCATCCCATGAAAAAATAAACAGAGAGGCATCTGGATTAAATGAGGTCATAGAAGAAATGGACCTAACAGATATACACAGGACATTTCATCCAAATACTGCAGAATATACATTCTTTTTAGCAGCACATGGAACATTCTCTAAAATAGACCATATATTAGGACACAAAGCAAATCTTAGCAAATGCAGGGAAATTGAAATAATTCCTTGCATTCTTTCTGACCACAATGGAATCAAACTACAAATCAATAGCAAGGAAAGCTATAGAGCATACATAAAATCATGGAAACTAAAGAATACACTACTAAATGATGAATGGGTCAATGAAAAAATCAAGAAGGAAATCAAAAAAATTCATAGAGTCAAACGATAACAAGAACACAACATACCAAAATCTCTGGGACACAATGAAGGCAGTCCTAAGAGGTAAATTTATAGCTTTAAGTGCCTATACTAAGAAATTAGAAAGGTTGCAAGTAAACGACCTAATGCTTCCCCTTAAAGCCTTGGAAAAAGAAGAACAAGGCAAACCAAAACTCAATAAATGGGAAGAAATAATAAAGCTTAGGGCAGAAATTAATAGATAGAAACCAAAGAACTAGAAAGGTCACAAGTAAACGACCTTATGCTTTACCTTAAAGCCTTGGAAAAAGAACAAGGCAAACTGAAAATCAGAAGATAGGAAGAAATAATAAAGATTAGGGCAGAAATTAATGAACTATAAACCAAAAAAACAATCCAAAGAATCAATGAAACAAAGAGTTGGTTCTTTGAAAGGATAAACAAGATTGATAAACCCTTAGCAAATCTGACCAAAAGAAAGAAAGAAGAGACACAAATTAATAAAATTAGAGATGAAAAAGGCAACATCACAACTGATACCAAAGAAATTCAAAAAATCATAGGGGCATACTACAAAAACATATACTCCACTAAGTATGAAAATCTGAAAGAAATGGATGAGTTCCTTGATTTATATGACCTACCTAAATTAAATCAAGATGAGATTAATTACTTAAGTAGACCTATAACAAGTATGGAGATCCAAACAGTTATCAAAAATCTCCCAACTAAAAAAAGTCCAGGCCCAGATGGATACACTGCTGAATTTTACCAGACCTTCAGGGAAGAACTAACACCACTGCTTCTTATGTTTTTCCATAAAACAGAAAAAGAAGGAATCCTACCAAACTCCTTTTCGAAGCCAGCATCACCCTGATACCAAAACCAGGCAAAGATAGAACAAAAAAAAGAAAATTACAAACCAATCTCCCTCATGAACATAGATGCAAAATTTCTCAACAAAATATGGGCAAACAGAATACAAGAATATATCAGAAAGATCATTCACCCTGACCAACTAGGCTTTATCCCAGGGATGCAGGGATGGTTCAACATATGCAAATAAATAAATGTAATACATTATATAAATGGACTGAAGGACAAAAATCACATGACCATCTCATTCGACACAGGAAAAGCATTTGACAAAAATCCAACATCCCTTCATGATGAAAGTCCTACAGAGACTGGGAATAAAAAGAACATATCTCAATATAATAAAAGCTATTTATGACAAGCCTACAGCCAACATATCACTAAATGGGGAAAAACTGGAAGCTTTTCCACTAAAGTCAGGAAGAAGACAAGGGTGTCCACTGTCCCCACTTTTATTTAATATAGTACTGGAAGTCTTAGCCATAGCAATAAGGCAAGAGACACACATAAAAGGGATACAAATTGGAAAGGAAGAGATCAAGTTATCATTATTTGCAGGTGACATGATTCTATATATAAAGGACCCTAAAGACTCTACCAGCAAACTGTTACGGTTGATAAACACCTATAGCCATGTAGCAGGATACAAAATAAATACACAGAAATCAGTACCCTTCCTATATGCTAACAACAAAGAATGAGACAGAGAATGAAATCAGAGAATCACTCCCATTCACAATTGCATCAAAGAAAATAAAGTACCTTGGAATAAACCTAACCAAGGAAGTAAAAGATCTCCACAATGAAAACTTTAAAACTTTCAAGACAGAAAGTGCAGAAGATACAAGGGAATGGAAAAACATCCCTTGTTCCTAGATTGGAAGAATCAATATTGTGAAAATGGCAATCTTACCAAAAGCAATCTACACATTTAATGCAATCCCCATCAAAATTCCAATGGCATTCTTCACGGAAATGGAAAAAACAATGCAAAAATTCATGTGGAATCATAAAAAACCTCGAATATCTAAAATAATACTAGGCAACAAAAATAAGTCTGGTGGTATCACCACACCTGATTTTTAACCTATACTACAGAGTAGTAACAAAAACAGCATGGTACTGGCACAAAAGCAGACATGTAGATCAATGGAACAGAATAGAGGACCCAGATGTAAGTCTGGGTAGCTATAGCCACCTGATATTCGATAAAAATGCCAAAAATACTCACTGGAGAAAAGACAGCCTCTTCAGCAAATGTTGCTGGGAAAACTGGATATGTATCTGTAGAAGGATGAAAATAGATTCCTCTCTCTCTCCGTGCACAAGAATTAAGTCCTATCAGATTGGCTACCATCATGAAAACAAATGCTGTCGAGGATGTGGAAAAAGAGCAACCCTTCTACACTGTTGGTGGGAATGAAATCTGGTCCAGTCATTGTGAAATCAATGCGGAGGTTCCTAAGACAGCTAAAAATTGATCTACCATATGACCCAGCTATAGCACTCCTAGGCATATATCCTAAGGTCTCATCTCATTACCTTAGAGGTACTTGCTCAACTATGTTTATTGATGTTCAATTCACAATAGCTGGGAAATGGAACCAGCCTAGATGTCCCTCAACTGACGAGCGGATAATGAAGATATGGCACATTTATACATTGAAGTCTACTCAGCAGTAAAGAAAAATGAAGTTATGAAATTTGCAGGAAAATGGATGGATCTGGAAAGGATTATACTAAGTGAGGTAACTCAGGCCCAGAAAGCCAAGCATTGCATGTTCTCTCTCATATGTGGATCCTAGCTATAGATGATTGGACTTTCATGTGAATAGGAACAAAACTCAGTAGCAAAGGCCAGTAAACTAGAAAAGAAATATAAATGGAAGATAAAGGAAGGGGGGGGTTACCTAATAGGATGGTATTGTACATATATAAATAGAAAAATAGATTAATGGGGGTGAAAAGGCCCAAAGTGAGGTCAGAGGAAGAGATTGAGTAAAGGAAAGGTGGAGGGAGGGCTAATCAAAATCTAAGAGGATATAAATGAATCATATGGAATCCTGCTTTTTTGGACAATGGAACACTCAGGAGCCATAGATTGTTACTAGAAAATTTTCAGTGCCAGTGATGGGATACCTTCCAGTGAGTTGTTGGCCAGGGAGGTCCCTGATCCCCCCCTCCAAAACATTATAGGCCATTGCCGAGGCCCTTGGTTTCCCACCAGGAATAGATGGTAAGGCCCTATTGCTTAAGACACCACATACTTGGGTTGCAAGGCCACTGAGAAATCTTGCTGTATCTGAGCTGATAACCTCCTCCATGTAGACCAGCTAACAGAAAGCTGGAAGAAGCCATTCTGCATGCAGTTCAATGGGAGAAAGAGAAATCACCAGTGAAGATACTCAACAGTGGACACCGTAAGCCTTATATTTGGCCAGCCAGGCCAAATGAGCCAACAGGTGCAATACTGGCACATCTGTCATGGGGGAAACCAACTACCCGCTAATTGGACTGGAGGCCCGCTCCATGGGAGGGGAAACATCCCTATACTGAAAACTTAAAACAGGGGTAGTCATCAGCCCTAGGGGTGTAATGTCTGCTGCTGTCTGGCTAAATGTATATACTATGTCTATCAAACTGCCCAGTAAGCACTTCACTTAATGTTCGGTAGAGAATCTTCTCTTTTCAGATGGCCGTTACCTTGGGATGACTCAGAAGACATCATGGTGCTGGAAAGAAGTGACTTGAGTGCTCAGTACTGTAACATCTCTATCACACCTTCCAAGGCTCAAGGTTAATGCAGAAGAGGTGGTGGAAAGAATTGAAGAGCCAAAGGAAGTGTAGGACTCCTTAGAACATGCTCCCCCCCCCCCCCAGATACAAAATGGCCTGGATATCCATGACCTCACAGTGCTTGACACTACCTATGCAAGACCATCATAATAGGAGGAAAAGATCATGAGATCAAAATAAAAGAGAGACTGATTGAGATGGGGAGGGGATATGATGGAGAATGGATTTTCAAAGGGGAAAGTGGGGGGAGGGAGGGTATTACCATGGGATATTTTTTATAATCATGGAAGTTGTTAATAAAAATTTGAAATAAAAAAAAGAATAGAAATGCAGGGGTTGGGAAGATGGCTAAATTGGTAAAGTGCTTGTCTTGCAAGCATGAGAACTTGAGTTTGATCCATAAAAAAAAAAAAGAAAAAGAAAAAGGAAAAACAACAACCACAACAAAATTGCCATTTGCAACAAAATGGGCTGGACTGGAGGACATCATGAGAAACCAAATAAGTTAAAGAGGGCTGGAGAGATGGCTTGGTGGTTAAAGGCATTGATTACAAGCCCACTGGCCTAGATTTGATTCCCTAGCACATATATACAGCCAGATGCACAAAGCGGCACATTTGTCTGGAGTTGGTTTGTCTGTCAGGAGGCTCTGTTCCACCCATACTTTCCCAATTTTTCTCTTTTCCAGTCTCTCTAATAAATATTTTAAAACAAGTTAAAAAAAAAAGACAAGTATTACATGTTTGCTATCATATGTGGAAACTTTAAAAGAATTTAGAAGTTGACCTGAAAGTACAGAGCAATTTCCAGGGGCTGAGAAGGTACTAGAGAGAGGGAAAGTCAGGGGGTGGATGGACATTATCAATGCATGCCATATTTACATATGAAAGCATCAATGAATCCCATTAATTTGTATAGTTATTATTATTGTTATTTTGATTTTTCAAGGTAGGGTCATTCTCTAGCCCAGGCTGAGCTAGAATTCACTATGCAGTCTCAGGGTGGCCTGGAACTCATGGCAATCTTCCTACCTCTGCCTCCTGAGAGCTGGGATTAAAGGCATTAAACCACACCTGGCTAATATGTTTTAATAATAATAAAAGATCTGGCTATTGTGGCACACATCTGTAATCATAGCCTCAAAGTAGTGCTATTAGTACAAAACAATGTAATGTTAGATAACACCAACAACTACAAAATAGAATTTGGAAAAGAACCACCTATTATTCGGGTCAGACAAGAGAATATTAGAAACCTCCTCAACGCCTCCAGAGAATCGTTAACCTTGCTGAAATATAAACAGAATTTTCTTCTGTCAGTACTTACTATTTTTATTATCCAGTGGCATTTGTTGAATACCTAACAGGGCCAGGCACATACTATCTTGTTAACTTGCAATACATTATTCTTTAAACATAGGGTTTGGATATAAAAGGCTTGCATATATGCAATAATTTTTTCTTTGAGGTAGGATCTGACTCAAGCCCTAGAACTCACTCTGTAGTCTCAAACTGGCCTCGAACTCACAGTGATCCTCCTACCTCTGCCTCCCAAATGCTGGGATTAAAGGCGTGCGCCACCATAACTGGTGCTATCTAAATTCTTTCTTTCTTTCTTTCTTTCTTTCTTTCTTTCTTTCTTTCTTTCTTTCTTTCTTTCTTTCTTTCTTTCTTCCTTTTTTTAGGTGGGGTCTTGCTCTAGCCCAGACTGACCTGGAATTCATTATATAATCTTAGGCTGGCCTCAAACTTTTTGAAAAAGGGATACTCCTACTTCACTTCAGTCTCCCAAGTGCTGGGATTAAAGGCATATGCCACCACATCTGGCCTATTTATATTATTTTTTAAAGTTAACATACAAAGCAATGTTTTTAAAAATAATATTTATTTATTTGAGAGAGAGAGAGAGAGAAGCAGATAGAGAGAATGGACACACCTGGGCCTCCAGCCACTGCAAACAAACTCCAGACACATGCTCCACCTTGTGCATCTGGCTTACATGGGTCCTGGGGAATCGAACGTGGGTCCTTTGGCTTTGCAGGCAAGTGTCTTTACCACTCAGCCATCTCTCTAGCCCAAAGCAATAGTTTTAATTATAACACTTTTGACATATATGAAAAGTTTGACTACTGTTTCATAGTACATCATCATTTGGCCCTGTTGCTTTGATATGTGGTGGCATCAATAAACCATGACAGGAGTGTGTAGCATAAGTGATCTGTTTATTTCATGGTGGCTGGGAAGCAAAAGGAGGGAGACAGGACAGGGCTGGGGCTCAAAGGACATACTTCCAATGATCTAACTTCCTTCCAGAAGGCCCCACTTCTTTTTCCTTTTTAAAAATATTCTATTTTTATTTATTTATGAGAGAAAGAGAGAAAGAAGCAGATAGAGAGAGGGAATGGGCACACCAGGGCCTCTAGTCACTGCAAACAAACTCCAGTTGCATGCTCCACCACGTTTATCTGGTTTACCTGGGTTCTGGGGAATTGAACCTGGGTTCTTAGACTTCACAGGCAAGCACCTTAACTGCTAAGCTATCTCTCCAGCCCTCTACTTCTTTTTTTATTATTCCTTCCACTAAGCCCCACTTTTTAAAAATTTTAACAAATAGGGCTGGAGAGATGGCTTAGAAGTTAAGGCCCCTTGCTTGTAAAGCCTGATAGCCTGGGTTCAATTCCCCAGTATCACATAAAGCCAGCTGCACAAAGTGGTGCATGCATCTGGAGTTTCTTTTCAGTGGCAGGAAGCCCTGGTGTTTGTTCTCTCTTCCTTTCTCTGTCTCTCTCTCTCTCATTACAAATGAATAAATAAAATAGTTCTGTCTTTAGACATAGGGTTTCAAGTAGCCCATGCTGGCCACAAACTCTGTAAGTAGCCACAAATGGCTTTGAATTCCTGATCTTCCTGGTTTTACCTCCTAAGTGCTGGGATTGTAGGTAGGTGCCATCACTCCTGGCTCCTACTTTTTACTGGATCCTCCACCTTGCAATAGCCCCACAGACTAAAAACCAAGCCTTTAACATAAGGGCCTTTTGTCTTAAGATACTGTTAAAGGGAAAATGATATATATGAAAATGTCTGTTATAAAATGTTTATTATTTGTATCTGTATATTTAGAAATTAAATGTTTATTATTTATAATAAAATAATCATTCTAACAACAGGAGACTCATTAAGTAAATTATGGTACTCCATTCAAAAGATATTATGCAGGGACTGGGAGATGGCTCAATGGGTAAAGTGCTTACCATGCAAACATGAGGACCTTAGTTTGAACCCCAAGCACTCATATAAAAGCTGGTCATAGTGGTGTGTTCCTGTAATCTCAGCACTGGGGAGGAAGAGACAGGAAGATTCCTGGGTCTTATTGGTTACCTAGTCTAGTTCTATTAGTGAGCTCCAGGTTCAGTGAGAGACCCTGTTTCAGAAAAGTAAAGTGGAGAGTAACTGAGGAAAGTAGCTGTTGCCAACCTATGGCTCCATACCATGTGCACACATGTGCATGAGCACTTGCACACGTGTGTGGGCACACATATGAATACACATATATACATGCACCTACACCACACACATACCAAAAGAGAAAAACAAAAGGGCTGGAGAGATGGCTGAGAAGTTAAGCCACTTTCTTACAAAGTCTAAGGACCCAGGTTCAATTCCCCAGGACCCACATAAACCAGATGCACAAGGTGGCACATGCCCCTAGAGTTCATTTGCAGTGGCTGGAGGCCCTGGCATGCTCATTCTTTCTCTATCTGCTTCTCTCTCTCTCAAATAAATAAATAATAAAAATATTTTTAAATTGAAAATAACTGGTGAGACAGAAAAGAGAAAATAGATAGTTTTTTTTTTGTTTTGTTTTGTTTTGTTTTGTTTTGTTTTTCGAGGTAGGGTCTCACTCTAGCCCAGGCCGACCTGGAATTCACTCTGTGTTCTCAGGGTGGCCTTGAACTCATGGTGATCCTCCTCCCTCTGCCTCCCGAGTGCTGGGATTAAAGGCGTGCGCCACCACGCCCGGCAAAATAGATAGTTTTCACTTTGTTAAGAATATGGAAAATAGTTGGGTGTGGTTGTGTATGCCTTTAATCCCAGCACTCGGGAGGCAGAGGTAGGAGGATTGCCATGAGTTTGAGGCCACCCTGAGAACACAGAGTGAATTCCAGGTCGGCCGGGGCTAGAGTGAGACCCTACCTCGGAAAAAAAAAAAAAAAAAAACTATGGACAATATAGGTCGGATATGGCATCCCTTTAATCCCAGCACTCAGGAGGCAGACGTAGAAGGATAGCTGTGAGTTCAAGGCCAGCCTGGTACTACATAGTGAATTCCAGGTCAGTCTGGGCTAGAGTAAGACCCTAACTCAAAAAAATAAAAAAAGCAGGGCTGGAGGGATGGCTTAGTGATTAAGGTGTTTGCCTGGCAAGCCTAAAGACCCAGGTTCGATTCCCCAGGACCCACATTAGCCACATTCACAAAGGGGTGCATGCGTCTGGAGTTCATTTGCAGTGGTTGGAGGCCCTGGTGTGCCCATTTTCTCCCTCTCTCTCTCTCTCTCCCTCTTTCTCTGTCAAATAAATAAATAAATAAGAATTTTTTAAAAATCAAAAAGCTTCCAGGCATGGTGGTGCACGCCTTTAATCCCAGCACTTGGAAGGCAGAGGTAGGAGGCTCAAGGCCATCCTAGCCTGGGCTAGAGTGAGACTCTACCTTGAAAAACCAAAAGAAAAAGAAAAAAAATCAAAAAACCCCCAGCACTCAGGAGGCAGAGGTAGGAGGATCACTGTGAATTTGAGACCAGCCTGGGTGGGACTACATAGTGAATTCCAGGTCAGCCTGGGCTAGAGTGAGACCATACCTTGGGAAAAAAAAATATGGAAAATATACTATCGACATAAATGGCAGGTAATGAAATTATGCTAGAATATGATTCTAGACACACACACACACACATATATACATATATATATATATACATATATATATATATATATATATATATATATATATATATATATATATATCCTAGTAGAAAGATGAAAGAAGTTTGGTTGTTTGAGCTGGTATGACTATTTCATTTAGAACTTAAGGCCAAATGGTTTGTTCAAGTGATGGCATTTCTCTGACATTCAGGTTTTCCATTTATGAAAATAGCCCAAAGCATTCACCTGTTTGGAAATAGCTTCTGAAATTAAATTAATTTGCAAGTAGTCTATTTTTGTTCCTTCTTGCCCTCCAACATGGTTCTACTAAATTAAATAGTTCTAAACCATACTCGAACAAAGGGGGAAAGGCCCATCTACTGGATACATGCAACACAATAGGAAAAAGTAGAAAAGGCAAATAGCACCAATATCCAAATCCTTCTAATCACCACCTGAACTTCTCAGCAGAAAACTCTAATCTAGCCACTTCTCCCTAAACTGAGTGAGGGTGTTGACCAGCTTTATCCTGCTGATCCTACTTTGCCCTGTAATTTGATAGCTTGAATTGTCAAAGCTCATTTTGATTTCACAAGAAAAGTCAAGGCAAGTTTAAAGCATATCATTTTTACAAAAACAAAATGTGCTCACATTTACCTATAGTGTTCTCAGTTGACTTTAGAGTTCCATGGCCCATGCACCACGACCCAGAGCAAGAGCTACTCCATCTCCCCACCCCCAATCTCAGTTCATCTCCTTCCCTCCCTTCTTTCCTGATGATGCACAAGGTGGCACATGCGTATGGAGTTTGTTTGCAGTGGCTAGAGGCCCTGATATGCCCATTCTCTCTCTCTCTTTCTCAAATAAATATTATTTTTTATAAGAAGCTTGAATGTCCAGCCACCTGGATGTAGGAGGTGTCACTGGGGAGCGGATCTGATTTCTAGCCAAGGGTGTGCAGAACAGTCTGATCTCTGCCTGGGTCCTTGCTGCTTGCTAAGCGTCCCTGATGTTTTGCTGTCCATTTGTGATTGCTTGTGATACTGGCTGTTTGGTGGTCTCTCTCTCTCTCTCTCCTTGGATTTATGAATGGGACCCAGCTTCTTCTGCCATTGATGGATCCTCCCCTTGACCTGTAAACTGAAATAAATCCCGTTCCTCCTATAAACTGTGTTTGTTTGGAAGTTTATCACAGCAATGTGAAGCTGACTACAATGATAGAGGAAAAACACATTAATATTAGAAATAAAAGTGTTTGTTTGGCTAGACTGTGCCAAGAAATATAAAATGATCACATCAACTATATATTTTAATGTAAAACATTGTTGCTATCTCAATACAGAAGGGCAAGGCTTGTATTTTTCTAGGTAATGGGAGAAAATTCCAAATGAAAGGATGAAGCCTGATTTGGTTTTTCCTTCATACCAATCAAGGCTAGATAATCACATTGAGAACTTTAATAATTAGGATTGTTACAGAGATTAAGTAGAATTGACAATAACAGAGGCTGAGGGCATAACTCAGTGATAATAGCACATTAAATAAGTGCTAAATGCATGCACAAGTCCCTGGGTTCTATTTCTAGCACCACAAAAATTAAAAATAAGAAATTTTAAAACTACTCCATCTAGTGCCAAATGCTACATTATTATTATTATTTGGTTTTCCAAGGTAGGGTCTCTCTCTAGCCCAGGCTGACCTGGAATTCACTCTGGATTCCCAGGGTGCCCTCAAACTCACAGTGATCCTCCTACCTCTGCCTCCCAAGTACTGGAATTAAAAGCATGCGCCACCACGCCCAGCTAAAATGCTACATTATTATTGGTTATTTTATTACAAGAAAGGAATTGGTATCGCTCCAGGTTTGTCTACAGACAGTTACAATGAAATTAGCAGACAGCTGCACATACACGCCAGATGGAAAGCATGTCTGAATCTTGCACACAGGCTGGGTTCCCTTTAGCTGATCTACACCTGCCAGACTGGAAGCCCCTAGTGCTTCTGTCACGAATGGCACATCCTGTCCAGATCCTCCTGCCTCACCCAGCCTGGCTTCTGGCCCCACCCTGCAGTGCTGGCCTAGGGCCAAGTCTAGGTTAACTTTCCTTTTCAGCTTGCCTGGCATTGCCTTTCCAGTACCAGCAGGCTTTAAGCCAGAGTGTCAAGTTTTATGTAACAAAGGTGGCAACACACTTTCCTCCTGTGCTAGAGTTGGAAATTTCCCTTCCCATTTCTTTCCCCCTAAGTCATTTCTATTTCCATTTCTTTGTTTCTGTTCTGTCCCAAGCTCTAGTACAGGGTTTGCAAGGGGGAAAAAAAAAAAAAAAAAAAAAAAAAAAAAAAAAAAAACCTAGAGAAAAAAGTCAAGGACCAATTTGTCCCATTAACCATTATTATGAATTAATAACACAAGAGGTTCTTAATAACAATGAAAACAAATAATCCAATTAGTAAATTGGCAGATACATGTCAGATGAGGGCCTAAACCTTTCTGTGGACCCTATACTCCTCCCCTGGCCTACCTTCTGTCATGCATCAAGTCCTCATGACAACAGCCTCAGCCTGTTTCCTAGGTTGACTTTAAAACTTTATTTTTATTTATTTATTTATTTATTTATTTATTTATTTATTTGAAGAGAGAGAAAGAGGCATAGAGAGGGAAAGAGCGAATGGGTGCGCCAGGGCCTCCTACCACTACAAACTCTAGACACATGCTCTCCCTTGTGCATCTGGCTTACATGGGTTCTAGGGAATCAAACCGAGGTCCTTTGGCTTTGCAGGCAAATGCCTTAACCACTAAACCATCTCTCCAGTCCCCAGGTTGACTTTAGATCTTCATACACGTAACACTTCTGTCAGCATGTCGCCTCTCTCTCTCTCTCTCTCTCTGTGTGTGTGTTTGTGTGTGTGTGTGTGAGAGAGAGAGAGAGAGAGAGAGAGATGTGTGTTCATGTGTCTGTGTGGGCATGAGTGTGCCGCTATGGGCATGTGGAGGTCAGAGGACAACACTGGATGTTGGTGCTTGTTTGAAGCAGTGTTCTCATTGTTCACAGCTCTGAACACCAGGCTAGATGGCCTAAAAGTTTCCAAGTGATTTTTCTGTCTTTATCTCCCTTCCTACCCTAGGCATGCTGGGATTAAAGATGCCAGTGCTATACCATTCTGCTTTCACATGGGTTCTGGGGACCCAAAATCAGGCTCTCACTTTGCATGGTTGAACTTTGTCACGGAGCCATGTACATAGCCTTCATCTGCATTTTGAGGAAAAAAAGAAACTGAAAAAGGGATAAATATCACTTTTCACCTATTTCTCAGGACAGAATAAGAGTGGGGTGGAGAAAGAATGTGTTTAAAGTGAATGATTAAAAAAAATTGTGAGGGGGGCTACAGAGATGTCTCAGTGGCTAAGGCATTTTCCTGCAAAGCCTAAGAAACAAAGTTTAATTCCCCAGTACCCACATAAAGCCATATGTACAAGGTGGTGCATACATCTGGAGTTTGTCTGCAGTGGCTAAAGGCCCTGACATGCCCATTTTTTTTCTCTCTCTGCTTTTCTCATAAATAAAGCTGTGAAGTTGTATTTTTTTCCTACTATAAAGACATAATACTGGGCTAGAAAGCACATCTGACAGAAGAGGCAAACTAACTGCTGACCAATTCCTACCAAAAACAGATGGTTAAAGAGGCACAGTTTTAAAAGGAGCATATGGGGTTGGAGAGATGGCTTAGTGGTTAAGGGGCTTGCCTGCGAAACCTAAGGACTCGCCAGAACCCACATAAACCAGAGGCACAGGGTGGCACATGCCTCTGGAGTTCGTTCATGGTGGCTGGAGGCCTTGGTGCACCCATTCTCTGCCCCCCTCTCTTTCTCTCTCTCATAAATAAGTAAGTAAATAAATAAAAAATAAAAAAAACTTTTTCAAAAAAGGAGCAAGCCAGGTGTGGTGGTGCATGCCTTTAATCCCAGCACTTGGGAGGCAGAGGTAGGAGGATCGCCGTGAGTTCGAGGCCACCCTGAGACTGCATAGTGAATTCCAGGTCAGCCTGGGCCAGAGTGAGACCTTACCTCGAGAAAAAACAAAACAAAACAAAACAAACGGAGCATATACCCACCACTACTCTTATTCAGATGTCCTGTGGATGGGGGTGGGTAAGGCCAGGTTTTCTGGTATTCCATGGTGGAACATTGCTACACTATTGGGATGTGTCTAATAGAAATCCTGCATGATATCAAACAGTTAAGTATACATGTCAGAAGATGATAAGGGAGAAATGGGGTGGAAAAAGTATTTGAAGAAATAATAGCAGAAGTTTTTCTTAATTTTAATAAAGACATATGTAGATACATCATTCATAAAGCATAAACACAAAATGTCATGCTGATGCACCTCACAATCAAATTATTCAAAACCAAAGATTAAGTGCAAATTTTTTAAAAACATTTTATTTATCTATTTTATTTATTTATTTGAGACAGACAGAGAGAGAGAGAGAGGCTGAGAATTCAGCATGCCAGAGCCTCCAGCCACTGCAAACGAACTCCAGATGCGTGTGCCATCTTGTGCATCTGGCTTACGTGGGACCTGGAGAATCTAACCTGGGTCTTTAGGATTCACAGGCATACACCTTAACCACTAAGTCATCTCTCCATCCCTTAAGTGGAAATCTTAAAGGCATCAAGAGATAAATGACATATAAATGTAATAGAGACGTTCTGATCAACAGCCAGCTTCCCACAGAAACCATGAGGCTAGAAAAATAACTTTAAAATGACGAAACAGAAAAATAAGTAAAAACCCATCAGTTCAGAATTCTATATGCAATAGAAATAATACTAAGTAACATTTTCTGATAAAATATAAGAATTTATGGCTAACAGATCCCATACTTTGGCAGAACTAGGGTGAGAAATATGACATACACAGACCATTCCCTGACTTCCCAAGCTTCTCCCTCTAAGTAAATTCTAATCTTCTATGAACTGATGAGAATGCCTCTGTCTTAGGTAGGACTTAACTACTCTTGGTACTTCATCTCCAGTCTATGATGAGGATGAAAAAAAGGTGGTAGAATTTGAGTGATTCTAAGGAGGGAACTTAAAGGTACAGTTTCAAGGCCTGTCCATAAGTAGAGGTCAATGACCTGAGAGGGTGGATGCATCATCCCCACGAATCATATGTACCTAAGACACCAAGGATAATGAGGGCACTAGGTGGAGACGATGACTATTCCCAGAGCTGAAATTCTCAATAAACACTAAGGGATCTGGAATCTGGATAGGCATAAGGAAAGAGGCAGGGTGTAGCTGGTGTTGTACACCGCAAAAGAGAAGGACTTTTTTCATGTGACAGTGAAAACCAAAGCTCTATGAGCTGTAGGAGGGGCTTGTAAGGTCTGTGCTTCCCTAGTATATCCTGTTCTTCAGCTTGTTCACTAGACTTGCTGTTACTAGGCTTCCCAGAGAACCTTTCCTCCCGCCTTATTTATAGTAATCACTGAATGCTTATTATTGTCCAAATTCATCTTGCAATTACATGCATGTTGAGAGTAAATACATTACTGAAGGTTTTTATACTTGGTGCTGTGACAGAATAGGACAGGATGGACAAACTGGCCTCAAATTTCTGAAATCTGGGCTGGAGTTATTTCAGTGCTGAGGTGACTACAGGCATGTGTCCAGAACCCCACTTCTTACAGAAGACTTTTTTCCGAGGTAGGGTCTCACTCTAGCTCAGGCTGACCTGGAATTCACTATGTAGTTTCAAGGTGGCCTCCAATTCACAGCGATCCTCCTACCTCTGCCCCCGCGTGCTGGGATTAAAGGCGTGAGCCACCACACCTGGCTTAATTTTTTTATTTAAATGTTATTTATTTATTCATTTGCAAGTAGAGAGATAGACAGAGAGAAAGAAAGAGAGAGAGAGAGAGAGAGAGAGAGAGAGGAGACAGACAGAGAATGGGTATGTCAGGGCCTCTAGCCACTGCAAATGTACTCCAGACACATGCACCCCCTTGTGCATCTGGCTTACGTGGGTACTGGGGAATCAAACCTGGGTCCTTAGGCTTTGTAGGCAAGCACCTTAACTGCCAAGCCATCTCTCCAACCCTATTTTTGGGAGACCTTTAAAAGTTTTTTCTCTTTTTCTTTCATTTTTCTTAACAAGTAAACATGTAATTCTACAAATTCCTTCTTTATCCTGCTGAGGATTTGGTATCTTTTTCAGACAGAAAGAGAACTAATTCAGTGAATTTCACCAAGTTCAAAACCTTGAGACACAAATGACATTGAACAGTGATGGAAGATGTAGAGGTTTGATTCAGGTGGCCTCCATAAACTTAGGTGTTCTGGATGCTAGTTTTCCCAGCTGATGGAGATTTGGGAATAAATGGCTCCTGGAGGGTGTGTATTGTTGGGGGTGGGCTTATGGGTGTTATAGCCAGTTTCCCCATGCCAGTGTTGGGCACACTCTCCTGTTGCTATGGTCCACCTTATGTTGGCCAGGGGGTGATGTCCACCCTCTGCTCATGCCGTCGTTTTCCACTGCCATTGTGGAGCTTCCCCTCAAGCCTATAAGCCAAAATAAACCTTCCCCCCCCCCACAAGCTGCTTTTGGTTGGGTGATTTCTACTAGCAATGTGAACCTGTCTGCAACAGAAGGGGAATGGAGGCTTGCAACCTGCCTATTATGAATAAAAATTTGGCTTCAGGGCTAGATAGATGGCTTAGTGGTTAAGGCACTTGCTTGCCAAGCCTAAGGACCCACATTCGACTCTCCAGATACTATGTAAGCCAGACGCACAAGGTGACACAAGTGCACAAGGTCGCACACACGCATAAGATGGCCCACACCGCTGGAGTTTGACTGTAGTGGCTGGAGGCCCTGGTGTGCCAATTCTCTCTTTCCCTTTCTCTCTTTCTCATAAAAAAAAAATGAAAAATTGAGTTTACCTTAAGGGGTACCATGTTGAAAAGGTTTCTGAGGATTAAACTCCTGAACATAAGCTTAGAAAGGGAGCAGTACAATAAATTGTTGATGTCTCCAGTGGGAATTATATCAGGTGCTTAAGAGTGCCTTCCCGGGCTGGAGAGGTGGCTTAGTGGTTAAGCACTTGCCTGTGAAGCCTAAGCACCCCGGTTCGAGGCTCAATTCCCCAGGACCCACGTTAGCCAGATGCACAAGGGGGCACATACATCTGGAGTTCGTTTGCAGTGGCTGGAAGCCCTGGCATGCCCATTCTCTCTCTCACTCTCTATCTGCCTCTCTCTCTCTCTCTCTCTCTCTCTCTGTGTCTGTCACTCTCAAATAAATAAATAAAAATAACAAAAAAAATTAAAAAAAAAGAGTGCCTTCCCAAGCTCAGGGGTTTTGTTTGTAGAGGGAGGACACATTGACCGGTCCCCAGTGAGTAATGGACCTCCTAAACTGATACCAAGCAGTCAGCCTTCTCTGTGTCACTGAGGCTGAAGACCTGTCAAGTCTTGGTCAGGTCCTAATCGAAGAGGTAGGAAAAAAAAACACTGAGTATGAGAGTGGGAAAAGCCTGTTTATCACCATTGATGCTTACTCAATTCCTATGAAAAGTTGGTTAGCCAGTTCTGGGCCCAGGCCTAGGCATAGCAGCAGTCTCTTTCAAGTCAGCCTTGTCTACCTTTAGGTAAGAAACATCAGAAAGCCTCAGGGTTATCTAATCTACACAGATTACTCCTGTTCCAACAGAAATCACAAGGATATGAATTTAAAATTTCATTTATTACTTATATGATTTTTAAAAATTTTATTTTTATGTATTTATTTATTAGAAAGGGTGGGGAGAGAATGGGTATGCCTCTAACCACTGCAAATGATCTCCAGACACAAGCACCACCATGCTGGGGAATGGAACCTGAGCCCTTAGGCTTTCCAAGCAAGAGCCTTTACAGCTAAGACATCTCTCCACCCCCTACTTATAGGATTTTTGAGACACACTCTAGTTATATAACCTTGGCTGGGCTCGAACTCAGGATCTTCCTGCCTCTTGTGTTGGGATTATGCACAAATGCCAGGCTCAGGGCATGAGTTTTTTTTTTTTTTAATCTCTGGCTCTCCCCCTCATCACTACCAACAGAAATCTTGAGTCTTAGCCGGGCGTGGTGGCGCACGCCTTTATTCCCAGCACTCGGGAGGCAGAGGTAGGAGGATCGCCATGAGTTCGAGGCCACCCTGAGACTCCATAGTGAATTCCAGGTCAGCCTGGGCTAGAGTAAAAAAAAAAGAAATCTTGAGTCTTAAATCCCCATTTTCCTCATTAGGAATCACTGATTCTTCTCTTTCTCAATCTAGAGTCTTTTCCATGAAGGGCAAGCCCTGGGCATATAAGGGGTGATCTGAATCTGGTTTTTGCGAAGAGAGCAGGAGCTGGAAAGGGATTAAAGAAAGACATTGAGTTTGAACTTCATCTGTCAGGTGGGGAAGAATATTTAGTTCCTGCAAGTGGAAGTATAGGATAGTCTTAATATTGCTGGGTGAAAGTATTTGGGAGTTGTCTGTGTGTGAACGGGGTCAGGGCATGGTCCTCGTTGGCCCTTTCGAGTAAACACTGATTACGGTGATCATTCGGGTGTGCTTAAATAAAGAATTTAAGGGGTCTCTGAAAGGTGTCTTTCATTAAGGCTGGAAGTAGCTTTTCCCCACCTTCCACTCTGCAATCCCCAGGGAATTCTTGCTCCCAGATTCAGAGTTAAGAAGGTTCTAGAGAGAACCCTATGTGTGGTGCCGCAGGGATGTATGTACGTATGTCTGTCTGTCTGTCCCGGCGTCCCTCGGCCCTTTCCAGAGCCCTGGGGTCTGCGGTGACGGGCACCAAACCACCCCGGCTCAGCATGTCACCTCGGGGAGGAGGAGCCAGGTGGGTCGTCGCCGCTCCGCGGAGGGCTGCCTAACCTAGCCTGCCGGGAGGCCGGAGGAGCGCTTCGGCCAGGCCCTCGCGGCGCGGCGCGCCCGGGCTCCAGGGGTGAGGAGGCGCCGCGCACCCCCGGGCCCCGGAGGTGGGGAGTCGGTGCCCCGAGGCCGCGGGGCGGAAAGTCGCCCGCCCGCCCGCCGCTCGCCTCCCCGCCCCCCGGCTTCCTGCGGAGGCCGCGGCCGCCATGTTGTTGTGGGGCTGAGGCGGCGCCCGCGGAGCCCAGCGGCCGTGACAGGCTGCGCAACAGGTTTCGCTGCGGGCGGCCTGACGACCCGGCGGCGGAGGAGGAGCAGGGTCTCCCGGTGCCCGACCGGCCCGCGCTGCGGCTGCGGGGGAGCGCGTGGGGTCGCTCCGTGACGGGCAGGAGGCGCGGCGGGGCCGCCAGGTAGGTGAAGCCGCCCGTCCGGGCTGCCGCAGGGCGCGGGGCAGGTGCGGCGGCGCAGGGAGCTCCGCGGCCCGGGCTGAGCCGGCCGCGCGCCCCGGACGGCGGGGACGCCTCCGCGGAAGCCCGTGCGGCCCCCGCCCTAGGCCCGTGCGCGCTCGGCCGCGCCGGGCGGAAACCTCCGGCGCCGGGTTCCTGTCCCCGCGGCGGGCCCGGCGGCTGCCTGCTCCCTGCGGCCGGGACTGGGGGCCCCGGCGCGGCCTGACGGGCGCTCGCGGGCGCTGGGGCGACGCGGCCCTCCGGCTTTCGGGGCGGGGGCGGCGGAGCCCCTTCCTGGCACCCGCCGGCTGTCGTGGGGACCCACTCTTATTCTGGCGGAGTTGGTTTTCCTTGTTGGTGCATGCTGTCAGGTGAGCCGCATCCCGGTGCGGGAAAGTAGCCCGAGTCACGCGAGGACGGCGGGAGGGTGCACTGCGTCCACGGCTCGCTTGAGCCCAAGTTGAGAAATGTTGTTATAATTTGACTTCTGCATTATTGACTTGTAGGGTATATAGGAAGCACACTGAGAGGTGATCACTGTGGCCCTAGTAAAGTTCATTGCCTATTTTCAGGAGGAAAAGAAGAAAAAGAGACTGCATGTGCATAGTGAATTGGTAAACAGGCTGAAACTGCACATAGCTTTCATTCATTCTGTAGAAGGATGCGCTGTTTGGATTTATCGATCCTGGCTGTGTTGTTGAATGATTGCCCGTGGCAAGTTTGCTTCTTTTGAAATTTGTATTTATATTGGATTAGGAGTTTTTTGGATAGGGTCCGCTACCTTATGATAGGGCTTTAAGCAGTAGTTTTTGTGCTAACTTTATCACTTTTTTTTTTTTTTTTTTTTTTTTTCCCGAGGTAGGGTCTCACTCTGGTCCAGGCTGACCTGGAATTCACTATGTAGTCTCAGGGTGGCCTCGAACTCAGGAGGCGATCCTCCTACCTTTGCCTCCTGAGTGCTGGGATTAAAGGTTTACGCCACCACGTCCGGTTTAACACATTTTTTTTTTTTTTTTTTTTAAAGAGAGAGGCATTGTAAATGAACTGCAGACCCTTATGCATCTGGTTTATGTGGATCCTGGGGAATTGGACCTGGGTCCGTAGGTTTTGGAGGCAAGTGCCTTAACCGCTAAGCCATTTCTCCAGCCCTCTTGTCTGTTTTACTAGTGTTTACTGCTTACTCAGAGCAGGCCAGGTGTGACTTGAAATTTTGTTTTGTTAGCCAAATTTAGATAGCTAAGACTGTAGATTAAGCTTCTTAAGCCTCTCAAAGAAAATTGCTTCTCTCCCTCTACAGGTTTGCTATCTTGTCAATCAGTGGTAAAATTAAAAGCAATTTAGAAGCATCACACAACCTTTATACAAATTGATACTGAAGTACTCAGAGTTTGAATATTAGCAACAACTTTGATGTACTTAACCTGTAAGTGTGTGCCTATAATTGCCGTGCAGTCTATTTGTTGTTGTTATTATTTTGAGGTAGGGTCTCACTTTAGCCCATGCTGACCTGGATTTCACTCTGTAGTCCCATGCTGGCCACGAACTCACAGTGATCCTCCTACCTCTGCCTCCCGAGTGCTGAGTGCCGGGAGTAAAGGTGTGGGCAACCATGCCTGGCATTTAAAAAATATTTTAATGTTTTATTTATCTGTTTGAGAAAGAGAGAGGGGAAGCGGACTAAGAGACTGCATATGGGTGCACCAGGGCCTTGTGCCACTGCAAAAAACTATCTCTACTTTGTGCCACTTAAAGTATCTGGCTTTACGTGCTTACTGGGGAACTGAACCCAGGCCACCAGGCTTTACAGACAAGTGCCTTTAGCCACTGAACCAATCCCTCCAGCCCTCCTTGAAAATTTAAAAGTAAACAAAGAGGAAATGTTTCTTCTTTTTGAAGGATACAGAAGAAAAGTGCTTTGCTGCTGTTTTGATATTAACATGCAGCTGAAAATTTTGCTTTTTCTTCAAGGTGTAGGGTCTTACTTTAACCCAGGCTAACCTAGAATTCACTATGTAGTCTCATGGTGGCCTCAAACTCCCAGTGATCCTTTTACCTCTGCCTCCCAAGTGCTGGGATTAAAGGCGTGTACTACCACGCCTGGAAAAATATTGCTTTTTTAAAATATTTATTTATTTGACAGGGAAGGGGGGGGAGAGGATGGGGGCACCAGGGCCTCCAGCCACTGCAAATAAACTCCAGATGTGTGCGCCCCCTTGTGCATCTGGCTAACGTGGGTCCTGGGGAATCAAACCTGGGTCCTTTTGGCTTTGCAGGCAAACACCTTAACCACTAAGCCATCCCTCCAGCCCCAAAATTTTGCTTTTTAATTTAATTTAATTAAAAAAATTTTTAACCTCTAAGGCATTCATAAGTCTTCCCTTTGTTCAACTTTATAATGAAAGGTAGACTGGTTAGTCAAGACTTGACCAGTATTCAATTATTGAGTAAGAAGATAGCATTGTTAGTTCAGCACTTCTCAAGGCGTGGCATTCTGATTTTTCCTCGATGGGAGGAAAATGTTAGATACATTCTGGGGGTTAGATATATATAGTTTAAACAATTTTGTATTTTCACAAAAATAGAATAGCATATACGTCACCCAGACTTTGCTTTCAACATTTTCCTTATCCATCTATCTTACTTTTTTTTTTCTATTTATATCTTAGTCATTTTTAATCCGGTAATTAGTATATCTTTGTGGTGGTTTGGTTCAGGTGTCCCCCATAAACTTACGTGTTCTGAATGCTAGGTTCCCAGCTGATACAGATTTGGGAATTAATGCCTCCTGAGGTGGTGTATTGTTGGGGGTGGGCTTATGGGTACTATAGCCAGTTTCCCCATGTCTGTGTTAGGCACACTCTCCTGTTGCTATGGTCTACCTTATGTTGGCCAGGGGGTGATGTCCACCCTCTGCTCATGCCATTGTTTTCCCCTGCCATCGTGGAGCTTCCCCTCAAGCCTGTAAGAAGCCAAAAAATAAATCTCTTTCTCAGAAGTTGCTCTTGGTTGGGTAATTTCTACCAGCAATGCAAACCTGACTGCAACAATCTCACTAGAAAGTAAAAAATTTCTAATATAATCTTATAACTTTTAAACTTTTTTTGTGTGTGTTGACGATTGAACCAAGGGCTTCATACATGCTAATAAGTTCCCTACCACGGAGGTACATGCAACAGCTACAGGAGGTTTTTTTTTTTTTTTTTAATTGTTTTTCGAGGTAGGGTGTCACTTTAGCACAGGCTGACCTGGAATTCACTCTGTATTCTCAGGGTGGACTTGAACTCACGGCGATCCTCCTACCTCTGCCTCCCAAGTGCTGGGATTAAAGGTGTGCGCCACCACACCTGGCTCCCAATACAAGTTTTTATGTACTATATTTACTTGTGAAACATTTATATTAGATTCTAGAAATGATTCAAAATAAACTGTATTACTAAAATGTGATGTTAGTGGTCAAGAGTCCCTTTTTTGTACTTAAGTACCTTAAGGAAAAAATTGTGGGAAACTATTTTGAAAACTAAGAGTAAAGATTTTTTTTTTTTTTTTTTTTTTTTTTGCTGTACTAACTGTTAAAGGCAGATTCCAGGTGTGAAGTTGGAAAATTAAGAGTGCTTTGAATTATTTCTGCAGTTACATAGATTAAAAGCAGAACAGGCATTAGAAAAGGCATTTTTAAGATGGGCCTGGTGGCGCACATCTTTAATCCCAGCACTTGCGAGGCAGAGATAGGAGAATCACTGTGAGTTCGAGGCTACCCTGAGACTACATAGTAAATTCCAGGTCATCCTGGGCTACCACAAGACCCTACTTCAAAATGGAAAATGAAAAACAAAACAAAAAAAAGGAAATGTATTTTTTTAATATTTTATTTTATCTATTTATTTGAGAGAGGGAAAGAGGCAGAGTGAGAGCAAGAGCGAAAGAGAGAGAGAGAGAATGGGCACGCCAGGGCTCCCAGCCACTGCAAAAGACCTCCAGACATATGTGCCGCCTTGTGCATCTGGCTTACGTGGGTCCTGGGGAATCGAACTGAGGTCCTTTAGCTTTGCAGGCAAGTGCCTTAACCACTAAACCATCTCTCCAGCCCGGAAATGTATTTTTATTTGGTTCATGGTTCATATGGCTATTGAGCTTGAAGAGCAATGTTAGAGTAAATGTTAGGTAAAGTGTGTATATAGGTATTCTTAAGAAAGAGGAACTGAAGTGGCCTTAAAGGATATGAAGGCGGAGAGGAAGTGGGGGAGGGAGGAAGGAAATAGCAGAAATAGGACACTGAATAGAGCAAGAAATAAAGTATTTTCATAATTCTAATAGGATACCCTATTTCAATTGCAGTATTTTGAGATATTCATTTAAAATAATTTCACAGCTCTATCAGCATACTGAATAGTTATTTGGCTCTTGACTTGTAGAGGTATTCAGCAGTGATTATGACAGACATTTAGTAATCTACTAGCAGATGTTACACATTTAACTTGTCTTTTTGTTTTTTGTTTTTTTTGTTTTTTCAAGGTAGGGTCTTGCTCTAGCCCAGGCTGACCTGGAATTCACTATGTAGTCTCAGGGTGGCCTCAAACTCATGGCGATCCTCCTACCTCTGCCTCCCGGGTGCTGGGATTAAAGGCGTGTGCCACCACACCGTGCTTGCTTTTTGTTTTTTTGAGGTAGGGTGTTGGTCTAGCCCAGGCTGACCTGTAATTCACTATGTAGCCTCAGGCTGGCCTTGAACCTAGAACTCAAAGTAATCCTCCTATTTCCACCTCCCAAGTGTTGGGTTTAAAGGCATGCGGCACCACATCCAGCGAACTCGTTTTATTTAACCAATTGTTTTATGTTTTCTGAATTCTTTGTGAATGCATGTTCATTTTAGAAAAAGTCTGTGATTTGATAAAAATGTCATATATCTTTGTTACTTCAGGAGATGAAAAATACAGGCTCTCAAGTTAGACCTGCTGTCCCAGCACAAAGTTTCTTTAAATTTCTAAGTTTTTTATTTCTTCATCTATAACATTGGGATAATCACAATGCCTATTTCATAGTGTTGTATGCAATATAAAATACTTAGCATAGTGACCGCTGCTTAGTATTAAGTACCCAATAAATGTTACCTGTAGTCATTCTAGTTGGCTTTAATGAGAAATTTCAAGCTAATTTAATTCATTCAGTTGCTGCTGTTGTTGTAGTCATTGTCTTTTTTTTTTTGGTCTTGGATATACTCAATGATTGGTGAAAAATACTAGTTTTTGCTTTCAGTCCTTTATTTTTCTTTCTTTCTTTTTAAAGCTGAGAAGCGATCCAGCCCAAGTTTAGTTTTTATTTATTTTTTAAATTTTATTTGAGAGCGACAGACAAAGAGAGAAAGAGGTGGGGGGGGGGGGAGAGGGAGAAAATGGGCATGCCAGGGCCTCCAGCCACCGCAAATGAACTACAGACACGTGCGCCCCCTTGTGCATCTAATGTGGGTCTTGGGGAATTGAGCCTTGAACCGGGGTCCTTAGGCTTCATAGGCAAGTGCTTAACCGCTAAGCCATTTCTCCAGCCTGAGTTTATTATTACTTTTTTAATTTACGTTTTTTTTTGAGGTAGGATCTCTAGCACAGGCTGACCTGGAGTTCACTATGTAGTCTCAGGCAGGCCTTGAACTCATGGCAATCTTCCTACCTCTGCCTCCCGAGTGCTGGGATTAAAGGCATGTGCCACCACGCCCAGCCCAAGTTTTTTTTTTTAAATTATTTTATTTTACTTTTATTTATTTGAGAATCAGAGAGAGACAAAGACAGAAACAGACAAAAGAGATAGACAGAATGTGCGCACCAGGGCTTTCAGCCTGCAAACAAACTCCAGATGCATGTGCCACCTTATGCACCTGGCTTATGTGGGTCCTGGGGAATCAAACCTCGGTCCTTTGGCTTTCCAGGCAAGCACCTTAACTGATAAGCCATCCCTCTAGCTCGATTGGTCCTTAATTTTTGAATCCTACCCTAAAGTAATCCATTACTGGGAGTCTTTGAGTTTAGGCTTAGACTTCTGCTTCTCAGTGTGGAGAGACTGGTGTTGGGAAGAAAGAGTGATGAGCTGCAGAGGCTCAGATAGGTAAGACATCAGCATTTGTGCTGTCCCTTAGATATCGGCAGTCTTTGCTTTGCTTTTTTCCCTCTTCTCTCCTCTCTACCCAGAGGCTTACTCTAACCCAGACTGACCTCAAACACACAGTGATCCTCCTACCGTAGCCTCCCAAGTGCTAGGATTAAAGGCGTGTACCACCAGTACCCCTCTTTTCTCAATCTTCTATCATCCATATGTCTTGGTGACACTTGTCAATGACTGCTTAAATGCAAGAATTTGAGTAGGTCAATTTAATAAATTTTACATAATTTTTGGAGCCATGTTTTAGTAAACATGGAACTCTTTGTAGGGATAAGTATAAGTAAGCACTTCAGAGAGTATGGAAAATTTCTTAGAGTAGAGTGGATGGACCGGGAATGGAAATGTACTCTTCCTTCCCTAAACCATTTTTATTATGTCCTGAAAACCCAAGTGATAGAAGAGAAGCCTTGCCCTCACTAGAAGCATTTTAGGTTTCCTCTGCTAAAGTTTTAGTAGAACGTTTATCAATTGCTTTTGTGCATCTGGCGTTGTGTGGGTACTGAGGAGTTGAACATAGGCTGCCAGGTTTTAGAAACAAGTGCGTTTAACCACTGAGCCATTTCTCCAGCTCTATCAATTGCTTTTGCCTTAATGCAGGGACAAGCCGTACTGGAAGGTTCTCCCTTTCCTTATCCCCTCTATGGTCTGGTCTTCATTCTAATGATGGAGTTGCTATCCCCTCTTTCCAACATCCTGGTTCCTACAGGTTCCACTGGGTTCCAGAGAGCTGAATAACTTGGATGATTAAGATGTGAAGAACCATTGGATTAGATTTGGGTAACCCCAAACTTTTACTGATACTACTTTCCAGTACCTTCGCTTTAAAAGTTTTTGTAGCATAAGAATCCCATCTTGAAAGAGTGTTGTGGAAGACTACAGCTCATTCTTAAATCCATCTTTTTAAAAGAAATTATTGTTTGTTTATGAGAGAGAGAGAGAAGGAGAGAGAAGGGGGCTGGAGAGATGGCTTAGCGGTAAAGCACTTGCCTGCGAAGCCTAAGGACCCTGTTTCTAGGTTCAGTTACCCAAGACCCACATAAGCCAGATGTATAAGGTGGCACATGTGTCTGGAGTTCATTTGAAGTAACTAGAGGCCTTGCCACGCCCATTCTCTCTCTGTCTTTCTCAAATAAATAAATAAAAATAAAATAAAAGAGACAGAAGGGGCACACCAAGGCCTCTAGTCACTAAACGAACTCCAGACTCATGTGCCACCTTGTGCAACTGTCTTACTTGGGTATTGGGGAGTCGAACCTGGGTCCTTTGGCTTTGCAGGCAAGTTTGCAGGTGGTTAGCTAAACCATCTCTCCAGCCCTTAAATCCTTTACTTTTTCTTTTTTTTTTTTTTTTGCTTTTTTTAAGGTAGGGTCTTGTTCTAGCTCACACTGACCTGGAATTCACTATGTACTCTCAGGCTGGCCTTGAATTCACAGTGATCCTCCTCCCTCTGCCTCCTGCAAATGCTGAGATTAAAGGTGTGTGCCACCATGCCCAGCTAGTTTGACTTTTTTTTTTCATTTTTGTCTTTCTAGGGGCTTAAATGAACAGGGGAAAAAAAGCCTTAACCCCTTTCTACATCAACTTTCATTTCCATTCTTTTTTATTTTTTGTTTTGTTTTTGTTTTTTAGGTAGGGTCTCACTCTAGCTCAGGGCTTAAATGAACAGGGAAAAAAAAGCCTTAACCCCTTTCTACATCAATTTTCGTTTCCGTTCTTTTTTATTTTTTGTTTTGTTTTTGTTTTTTAGGTAGGGTGTCACTCTAGCTCAGGCTGACCTGGAATTCACTCTATATTCTCAGGGTGGCCTCGAACTCATGGCGATCTTCCTGTCTCTGCCTCCTGGGTGCTGGGATTAAAGGCATGTACCACCACGTCCAGCTGTTTCTGTTCTTAACCAGTGTCTTGTCTCCTTAAAAGTTAAAGTTGGGGGCTGGGAGATGGCTTAGTGGTTAACAGTGCTTGCTTATAAAGCCTATCAGCTTGTGTTCAGTTCCCCAGTACTCATGTAAAACCAGTTGCAAAAGTGGGACATGGATCTGGAGTTTGCAGTAGCAAGAGGCCCCTGAGCTTGTTCCCTGTCCTTAAAGTTGGGGCTGGGGAGATGGTTTAGTGGTTAAAGGTGCTTGGCTTCAAAACCTGCTGGCCCAGATACATTTTTCCCAGCAGCTACATAAAACCAGGTGTAAAGTGGCACATACATTTGTGATCCCACTGGTTTATCAACAATGGAATGTAGAGCCAGGGCCCCTAGTCTGGTATTCATCTGCAGTCTGGCACTGCATTTGCTGCAGCAAGAGACCCTGTCTCAAAGAAGGTGGAGTAAAACACTTCAAAGTTGTTCTCTGACTTCATGTGCCCTGGCACACCCACTGTTAGACATACACACAAATAAATAAAAATTAAAAAAGAATTAAGGTCAATAGAAGTTACTCATAATTCAGGCTGGAGAGATGGCTTAGTGTTAAGGCGATTGCCTGTGAAGCCTAAGGACCCATGTTCAACTTCCCAGGTCCCAAGTAAGCCAGATGCACAAGGTGATGCAAGTGCAAGGTCGCACATGTGTGCAAGGTGGCACACACATATGGAGTTCGATTGCTGTGGCTGGAGACCCTGGCATGCCATTTCTCTCTCATTAAAAAAATGAATTAATTAAAAATAAATTTTAAAAAGTTACTCATAATTCATGGTATGGAATCCATTCTTCATCACTTAACAAATACCAACTGCTTACTTGCAGGAGGTGTCCACTCACTATAACCAGAGAACCCTGGTCTGCCCTAATGGCACTTAAATTCAAGAAAAGGGAGTTAAAAAAAAAGAAATGTCTAGAATTTGCTAAGTGCTGTGGAGAAAAATAAGGCAGAAAATAGAGTGTGTTTGTGTGGGAGAGTACTTGAGAAGAGTAAAATTGCCACCTTCAAAATGATCAAGGAGGTGCTGGGGAGAGATGGCTCAGCGGGTGAAAGTGCTTACTGTGCAAGCACGAGGGCCTGAGAGGGCCTGATTTGGCCCCAGTTCAATCTCTAGTGCATAGGTAAAAAGCTGGGTATGGCCACAAATGCCCTATAATCCCAGTCCTGTGGAAGGTACAAACTAGAGAATAACTGTGGCTCATTGATCAGGTGCCAAGCTGACTGAAAATGGCAGCACAGTTTCGTGAAAGACTTGTGTCGAGGAAATGCGTGGATGAGTGATAGTGGAAGACACCCAATGTTCTCCTCTGGCCTCTGTACATCTATACACACATGGGCATATACTATATATACATACAAACACCACACCACAAATACTGTACACACAAAAAATTATCAAGGAACTCCTAGTAGAAGGAAGATTATAGTGTACATTTATGAGTAAAAAAATGGTAGCCTTAGGGCTTGAGGGATGGCTTAGCAGTTAAGCCACTTGCTTACAAAGCCTAACGACCTGGGTTTGATTCCCGGTGTCCACATAAAGCCAGATGCACAAAATGGCACATGAATCTGGAGTTCATTTGCAGCAGCTAAAGAGACTGGTGTGCCCATTCTTTCTCTCTGTCTTTCTTCTCTCTCTCCTTGCAAATAAATAAGTAAATAAAAAATATTTTAAAAATGGTAGCCTTGGAGCCGGGCGTGGTGGTGCACGCCTTTAATCCCAGCACACAGAGGCAAAGGTATGAGGATCATCAGGCGTTCAAGGCCACCCTCTGAGACTACATAGTGAATTCTAGGTCAGCCTGGATTGGAGTGAAACCCTACCTTGGGTAGGAAAAAAAAAAAAAAAGATGTAACTTATTATCTCTTGTCTAAAGGAGTCCCTAAACCTGTGCTTTTCCATGGACAACCTGAGCCTTTCCCTGGGAGGGAGTTCCCCTTTCCTAGAATTTAAATCTGATCCTGACTTTGTGGTTGGTTACATCGTGATGGCCTCTTCTTGAACCAGCCTCTAGCCCAGACCAATCAGCCCTACTTTGGCTCACCTGAGTGCCAAGGTGAAACCTACCACAATAGGGTTATAAATAAACACCAGGGGGCAAGGGCTCTCTGGTTGGCTTCTGAACTTCTAGGTTCTGGTTAGCTTTTTCCTCTGGGCTGAGAGGAGGGGAGGCCCCCCTTTACTTCCACGTTGGTTCTTTTTTTATTGTGTTTTTTTTTTATTTTTAAATATTATTTATTTGATAGAAAGAAGGAGAGAGAGAGGGAGAGAATAGACGTGCCACGGCCTCCAGCGACTGCAAACAAACCCCGGATGCATGTGCCCTCTTGTGCATCTGGCTTATGTGGGACCTGGGGAATCGAACTTGGGTCTTTTGACTTTGCAGGCAAGTACCTTAATTACTAAGCCATCTCTCCAGCCCCTACTTATTATTTTTCTTTATTTATTGGTGAGGGGAGTGAGAGAGAAAGAGAGAGGGAGGATGGACATGCCAGGACCTCTTGTCACTGCAAAAAAACTTGTTACATGGGCCACTTTGTACATCTGGTTTTATGTGGGTACTAGGGAATTGAACAGCAGGCATTGCAAGCTGAGTGCCTTTAACTAGTGAGCAGACACCCAGTCTCCAGCCTAAATTTTTTTTTTTTTTTTTTAATGTAGGGTTTCACTCTAGCCCAGGCTGACCTGGAATTTACTATATAGTCTCAGGATGTCCTTGAACTCACAGCAATCGTCCTACCTCTGCCTCCTGTGTGCTGGGATTAAAAGTGTGCACCACCACGTCTGTCCCATCCTAATTATTTTTGAGGCATTTTATGTAAATCCATTTTATTTTTAGCCTCTCTATAAGAACTGTTGTATTACTTTTTATTTTTTTATTTTTATTTATTTCTTTTTTTTTTTTCCGAGGTAGGGTTTCACTCCAGTCCAGGCCGATCTGGAATTCACTCTGTATTCTCAGGGTGGCCTTGAACTCATGGTGATCCTCCTACCTCTGCCTCCTGAGTGCTGGGATTAAAGGCGTGTGCCACCATGCCTGGCTTATTTTTTTTTATAATTAATTTATTTTTTATTAACAACTTCCAGTATTACTTATTTTGCAGTTGAAAAATTTGTACAAGGATAGATTTGCCCACGATAGCACAGCTAGTAATTGATAGACCTACGATATAAACTTGACTTTTCTTTTTTCTTTTCTTTTCTTTTTTTTTTTTTTTAACTTTTTTAAAGGTTTATTGAATATACTGCATGGGGACTGTAGGCTGGGCAGTAATAGAGTACTGCCTCTGGTTACTAGTAGAGCCTCCACGTAGTTTTTAATAGCAGAGTGCTAGGTCTCAAAAGATCCCTGAGGTTGGGAAGAGATTTCCTCTTTGAATCACAGGGTATGGGAGGTCATGTGGGCTGCTTCAATGATGTTGTGCGTGTTTAGAGGTTGTTTGTCACCTGACTGGGCTGCAGGCATGGGCAAGGGATGGGGTAGGTTGCTTCGATGGTTCACTATGAAGAGGGGGTTGGGCTGGCTGAGCACTTCGTCACTCACTGAGATGCCATCCAAGTACTGCTTGAGCATCTCCTTCAGCTTCCCACTGATGTCCAACAGCTGGGCTCGTCTGTGCTGCAGGCTTAGTACCTCCAGCTTCACTTTATTGTACCTTTTCCAGAAATTCTCCATCCCTGTGTAGTCCACCATCACCTGGGTGAGGTCCTCTGTGAGCTCTTCCTGATTCTGGGCCTCAACTTCAGCCTGCTCCTTAGGAGTCAATGCTGAGGCATAGAAAGGCAGCACTTTTTCTTCCTCCGTTTCAAATTTCCTACATATTTCAGCAAGCTTAAGGATTTTTTGAGGTAGGGTCTTGCTCTAGCCCAGGCTGATCTGGAATTCATTATGTAGTCTCAGGGTGCTAGGATTAAAGGATGAGCCACCATGCCTGGCTTCATTCTTTTATATATTTATTTTTTTAAAAGCTTTGCTTTATTTTGTTTTTAAGAGAGAGAGAGAGAGAGAGAGAGAGAGAGAGAGAGAGAATGAATGAGAATGGGCACACCAGGGCCTCCAGCCACTGCAAACAAATTCCAGATGCATGTGCTACCCTGTGCATCTGGCCTTACTGGGTACGCTTTGCAGGTAAGAACTTAACCACTGAGCCCTCTCTCTAGCCCTTCTTTATATATTTAGAATAGTACCTCTGTCATATAGTTATAAAATTTTTCCAAGTTTGCTTTTTAATTTTTTTTATGAATTTAAGAAAAATGATAATAGTATTTAACATTTTATATAGTACCTCTTATGTAAAATAGTCAAATTTTTTATTTTTAAAAATTTTTTTGTTTTTATTTTTATTTATTTATTTGAGAGCAACATACACAGAGAGAAAGAGGCAGAGAGAGAGGGAGAGAGAGGCGGAGAGAGAGAGAGAGAGAACGGGCTTCCAGCCACTGCAAATGAACTCTAGACGTGTGCGCCCCCTTGTGCATCTGGCTAACGTGGGTCCTGGGGAATTGAGCTTTGAACCAGGGTCTTGAGGCTTCACAGGCAAGCACTTAACCGCTAAGCCATCTCTCCAGCCCCAAAACTTTTATTTTTAATAGCTCCTTTAATTTTTCCAGGATCCCCTATGAGGTAATATTATGATTAGCTCTATTTATGAAGTTCTTTGATATTGTATTTCAAAATTTCAAGTTTTTCTCTGTGCCTTTGCCTACATCTCTGTTCCTAATTCCTTTAAAAAAAAAAAGCTTTCTGCAGCTTGCTGTTTGACATCTATTATTTAGTCCTTTAGCAGCCATTTCCTCTGGGATTACTCATTTAAACACTTTCCAGTTCCCCAAAGCAAGTAAGATAGCTGTCCTCTGTCTTCATACCTACATCACTTATATGGAATTCTAACTTTTGGTTTATTCTTTTTTATTTCCTTGCCTTATATATCTAATGACTCAGCAAATAAATGCTGACGTGGATTAAAGGTGCTCATGGTGATGCCAAGAAGAGAATCAACCTCATAAGTATATGAAGTAGAGAAACTTAAGACTCAGGAAGCTACATTGGAACTGGGCTTTGAAGGCTAGTTGTGAGAGGAGGGAGAAAAGCCCAAAGGACAGAAGTGGTGGTGTTTAGAATTATTTTGAATATTATTAACTTCATTTCTGGGAGAGCTTGAGAATAATTCCCCCTGTTCCCCAGTGTCTCTCTGTTTGTTTGTTGTTAGAAAGAGTCTTGCTGTGTTACCCAGTCTATTGCCAAACTCCTGGCATCTAGTTATTCTCCACCCTCCATTCTTCCAGTAATTGAGATTATGAGCACATACTACCTTGCCCAGTTGACTCCAGTATATTACTTATATTGTGTATATAACTATACTTTATAGAATGTTTGAATCTTCCTTCTCCATTCTTTATTTCTACTCCTACAAAACAGGTTACATTTTTCTTCTTACTCTTTTTTACTAATGTCATGGGAGAAGTTGGAGAGCTGGTCATAATCTTGGTAAGATTCTGAAAATCCCAGAATAGTTTAGTGAATTGGTAGCAGGCCCACTGGATGAGTGCCTTTGCCAGAAGTCCCAGAGAAAATTCCTGAGCTTTCGTCTTTGGAAACTTCATGTTCCAGTCATACCTTTTCCTGGATTAACACTTTGACTAGACCTCAACCTTTTCTCTATAGCCTTGATTGTGCTCCTGACCTCTTTTTTTTTTTAATTTTTAAAATATTTTATTTATTTTCAAGGAGAGAGAGAGAGAATGAGAATGGGTGCACCAGGACCTCTAGCTGCAGCAAAGGAGCTCCAAATGCATGTGCCATCTTGTTCATTTGGCTTTATGTTGGTACTGGGGAATCGAACTAGGGTTGTTAGGCTTTATAGGCAAGGCCTTAACTGCTGGGCTACCTCTCCAGCCTGCTTCTGACTCCTGTTTGTCTAGCTTTGATAAGAGACAGTCTTCTCTTAATTTCTGGTTTAATTTTGAGATACATGGATAATTTGCTTGTCATTTAATATGTTTTCCCAAAACCTTTTCACTTTAAACTTTTTTGTTTCTCATTAGGTAGCTTAATTTTTGTTATTGTTGTTTGAGAAGAGGGTCTTGCTATGGAGCCCTGGCTGGCTGGAGCTCTCTGTGTAGACCAGACTGGCCTCAAACTTGCCACGATCTATCTTCCTGCCTTTGCCCTGAGTGTCAGGATTACAGTTGTGTGCTACAATGACAGGTTAATACTCTTTTTTCTTTATGAAAGTAGTATATGCCAATTGATGTAACTGTGAAACAAAAAAATCATTCCTCTGGGCGTGGTGGCACACACCTTTAATCCCAGCACTCAGGAGGCAGAGCTAGGAGGATTGCAGTGAGTTCAAGGCCACCCAGAGACTACATAGTGAATTCCAGGTCAGCCTGGGCTAGAATGAGACCCTACCTCAAAAAACTAAAAAAATAAAAAAAAAAAAAATCCAAGTCTGTCCTCGGTGACAACCACATGTTAGTTTTCTTTACTGTCTTTTATTTTGTCTTTTTTTTCAAAAAAATTTTTTTTATTAACAACTTCCATGATTATAAAAAATATCCCATGGTAATGTACTCCCTCCCCCCACTTTCCCCATTGAAACTGCATTCTCCATCATATCCCCTCCCCCTCTCAGTCTCTCTTTTATTTTTATGCCATGATCTTTTCCTCCTATTATGATGGTCTTGTGTAGGTAGTGTCAAGCACTGTGAGGTCATGGATATCCAGGTCATTTTGTGTCTGGGGGGAGCACGTTGTAAGGAGCTCTACCCTTCCTTTGGCTCTTACATTCTTTGCGCCACCTCTTCCACAATAGACCCTGAGCCTTGGAAGGTATGATATAGATATTGCAGTGCTGAGCACTCCTGTCACTTCTTCCCAGCACTGTGATGCCTTCTGAGTCATCCCAAGGTAACTGCCATCTGAAAAGAGAAGATTCTTTACCAAAAGTGAGAGTAGCATTAATATAAGGGTATGATCTTTTGTTTGTCTTTACGTATATATTCTTATCTGGGTTTTACAATATAACCTTGAAGCTTGGAACATATATTTTGTTGTCCCATCTCAGTCTGTTAGCTTTGTAGGTGTAACAATCTCACTAAACCTGTTTTTCTCTTTAAAAAGTAGAGATTTGCTGGGTGTGCTGGAACATGCCTTTAATCCCAGCACTCTGGGAGGCAGAGGTAAGAGAGTTGCTGTGAGTTCAAGGCCAGTCTGGAACTACAGAGTGAGTTCTAGGTCAGCTTGCTTAGAGTGAGGGGGGAGGTTGGGGCATTGCATGTGTTATTTATTTATTTATTTATTTATTTCACAGGGAGAGAATGAGGCAGAGAGAAAATGGGCGTGCCAGGGCCTCCAGCCACTGCAGATGAACTCCAGATGCATGCGCCCCTTGTGCATCTGGCTTATGTGGGTCTTGGGGAATCAAACTGGGGTCCTTTGGCTTTGCAGGCAAATTCCTTAACCACTAAGCCATCTCTCCAGCCCTGTGTCTTCTTTTTTTTATAAAATTATTAAAATTCAATTTCAAAATTTGTTCTTTTAAACCATTTTGGTAAGTTGATAGTTTACTTGTAAGCCTCATATGCTTTTATTTATTTTTGGTTTTTCAAGGGAGGGTCTTCCTCTCCTGGAATTCAGTAAGTAGTCTCAGGCTGGCGTCATACTTTGAGCCATCCTCCTACTTCTGCCTCCCAAGTGCTTGGATTAAAGGGTGTGCCACCATGGCCCACATTATTTTTCTTATTTATTTATTTATACACACAGAGAAAGAAAGAGACAGACAAAGAGGGAGAATGGGCATGCCAGGACCTCTAGCCACTGCAAATGAACTCTAGATGCATTTATCGCTTTGTGCATCTGGGTTTGTATGGATACTGGGGAATTGAACCCGTGTCATTAGGCTTTGCAGGCAAGTGCCTTACTGCTGAGCCATCTTTCCAGCCCTCAAATTTTTTTTTTTTTTTTTTTTTTTTTGAGGTAGGGCCTTGCTCTAGTCCACGCTGACCTGGAATTCACTATGTAGTCTCAGTGTAGCCTTGAACTCATAGTGATCCTCCTACTTCTGCCTCCCAGGTGCTGGGATTAAAGGCATATCACCACCATGCCTGGCTCAAAAAAATGTTGTTTTTTTAAAATATTATTCATTTATTTGAGAGAGAGTGAGAAAGAGGTACAGAGAGAAAGAGAGAGAGAGTGAGAAAGAGAGAGAGAGGGAGAAAGAGAGAATTAGCACACCAGGGCCTCTAACTGCTGCAAACAAACTCAAGACACATGCACCACCTTGGGCATATGGTTTACATGGGTCCTGGGGAATTGAACCTGGGTCCTTTGGCTTTGCAGGCAAACGCCTTAACCGCCAAGTCATCTCTCTGGCCCTTAAGGCCGTAAGCCAGATGCCTAAGGCGGCACATGTGTCTCAATTTTCTTTGTAGTGGCTGGAGGCCCTGGCGCGCCCATTCTCTGTCTCTCACTTTCTTGCTCTCTCAAATAAATGAATAAATTTGTTTCTAACATTCCCAGGGGTATATGAAAATGTTTAGTAAGGTCTCCTTTAAAGTGTAATAGATTTATGGACAGAAGTTGCATGATTATCTCTCTCTCTCTTTTTTTTTTTTTCCAGGTAGGGTTTAACCCTAGTCTAGGCTGACCTGAAATTCAGTATGTAGTCTCAGGGTGGCCTCGAACTCATGGTGATCCTCCTACCTCTGCCTCCGGAGTGCTTGGATTAAAGGCGTGTGTCACCACACCCGGCGCATGATCATCTTAATAAATGCAGAAAAAACATCTGACAAAGTTCAACATGTTCAAACCTGGGCCCTCAGGTTTTCAGGCAAGCACCTTAACTACTAAGCCATCTCTCCAACCTTCATTTTGTATTTTAATAGCGCCTTGTACATTAAAAATATTAAATGGAGGTAGGTGTGGTGGCATACACTTTTAATCCCAGCATTTGGGAGACAGCTAGGAGGACCACGAGTTTGAGGCTACTTGAGATTACATAAGTGAATTCCAGGTCAATCTCAGCTAGAGCAAGATCCTATCTAAAAAATAAAAAAGTGTACACACACACACACACAAATTAAATAGGGGCTGGAGAGATTGCTCAGTGGTTAATGCACTTGCCTGCAAAGCCTAACAACTAGGTTCAACTTCCCAGTTCCTACCTAAAGCCAGATGCACAAAGTGGCACATGTATCCGGAGTTTGTTTGCAGTGGCAGGAGTCCTTGGTGTTCCCATTCTGTCCCTTTCTCTTTCTACCTCTCTCTTTCTCCCTCTCTCAAATAAATAAAAATATTATTAAAATATTAGATGGTTATATGTGCAACTCCTCACTTATTTTACTTTTTTTTTTTTTTTTGCCTTTTCCAGGTAGAATTCACTATGTAGTCTCAGGGTGGCCTCGAGCTCACAGTGATTCTCCTACCTCTGCCTCCTGAGTGCTGGGATTAAAGGCATGCACCACCATGCCCAGCTACTTATTTACCTTTTAATTTTTTTTCAAAAAATTAAAATATTAGGCATGGTGATATATGCCTTTAATCTCACCACTTGGGAGGCAGAGGTAGGAGGATTGCTGTGAGTTTGATGCCAGCCTGGGTGAGACTACAGAGTGACTTCCAGGTCAGCCTGGGCTAGAGTGAGACCCTACCTTGAAAAAAAAAAAAACTAAATTAAAATATTTATATCAAGGAATCTGTTTATTTTTTCTTTGTGTTTTCTCTAAAAGCTTTGCTTTAATATTTACTCTTTTTTTCTAATTTTATTTTTATTTATTTATTTGAGGGAGAGAAAGAGGCAGAGTGAGAGAGAGAGAATGGGTACACCAGGGCTTCCAGCTACTGCAAATGAACTCCAGATGCATGCGCCACTTTGTGCATCTGGCTTATGTGGGTACTGGGGAATCGAACCAGGATTCTTTGGCTTTGCAGACAAGCGCCTTAACTGCTAAGCCATCTCTCCAGCCCTAATGTTTACTCTTGATAATGGCCGGATGTGAATAGGCTAAATAGCTGGCTCCCCCAGCCCTCCTTATACTGGTGGAAGGTGAGTCATGTGCTATTCTTAGGTGTGTTTTTTCCCCCTTTGTGTGGATGAATTGTCTTGTTTCAAGTTGTTGACTAATTCTTCTAAAAGTGGTTCAATTTAAAGCCTCAGTATAACTTGAGTACTTATTATTAGTTCATTTCTATTCTTTTATGTCCTTGCAACTTGTTCTGTTAGTTGTACTTAGCTATAAAAATCTAAGCTTTAAAAAAAAATCCAAGGGGCTGGAGAGATGGCTCAGCGGTTAAGGTGTTTGCCTACAAAGCCAAAGGATCCCGGTTCGATTCTCCAGAGCCCATGTAAGCCAGATGCACAATGGGGTGCATGCATCTGGAGTTCGTTTGCAGTGGCTGGAGGCCCTGGCACACCCATTCTCTCTCTCTCTCTAAGTAAATAAATAAAAATATATTTAAAAAAATCCAAGCTTATAATTTATGTTTAACTATCTTAAACTGAAAAGAATAAGTTGCAGAATTAGCATTAAAGTTTGTTGCAAGAAGTTATATTCTTTGAACTTTTTAAGAGATCAACATGCTTTTAGGATTTAGGGCCTAAAACTTGTTATATTTGGTTTAAGTAATTTGTTTCTGTGAAATCAAGTTGATGAATGAATGACTGTAGTGGAAAATAATGTTAATAGTTGTAATAGTCAACATTTATATGAACCTTCTGTGTGCCACATGTTTTACAGACATGGTATAGAAGCCTTAAAGTGACTTGGCTGTTAGGTACAATTATCCACATTTATATATTGGGAAATTGAAGCTATGTTGTGGGTAAGTTCGCAAACCCAGGGAGTAACTGTACTGGGTTCCAGACTCTTGAATTTCCAGCAGCTGTGATTACCTACACCAGATCTGCAGGACTGGGCCCATTTACAGCCTGTCAGGGGATGAGAAAGGCTCCTTGTGCCCACTCTTTTTTGATGATTTATACACAGTTAATGGTTGATGGAGGAAGGAAACATTTTCTTTCTTTTTTAAAAAAAATATTTTATTTTTATTCATTTATTTATTTGACAAAGAGAGAGGGAGAGAGTGTGAGAGAATGGTCGCGCCAGGGCCTCCAGCCACTGCAAATGAACTCCAGACGCATGTGCCCCCTTGTGCATCTGGCTAATGTGGATCCTGGGAAATCGAACCTGGGCCCTTTGGCCTTGCAGGCAAATGCCTTAACCACTAAACCATCCCTCCAGCCTGAGATATTTTCTTCTTTTTTTAAACAGGTAATCGTAATTTATTGCATAGTATCATAAATGTAACTCAGATTTGTCATCGCTGAGTTTATAACTCAAGTTTTTTTCTTTTTCTTTTTTAATTAATTTTTTATTAACAACTTCCATGATTGTAAACAGTATCCCATGGTTATGCCCTCCCTTCCCCTGCTTTCCCCTTTGAAACTCCATTCTCCATCATATCCCTTCAGAGAGACATTTTCTTTAATGGTGTAATTACTGGTACGGTACCCGTGCTCCTGTAAACAAACCCTCACCCATGTTCCTTGGATCATATAAACCCTCATAAAAGTAGAAGGGGAGCTAGTTAAGCAAAGGAAGGGGATCAGTAGGAGTGGAGGAGGTCAGAAGAGGGATGGAGGTATGTGAATATGATTGGAATACATTTTATACATGTATGGAAAATGTCATAATGAAACCCAGTATTATGTATTTACATGTTAATAAAAACATTTTTAAAAGGCATTTAATACACATGTTAGTTTAGGTCTAATTTCTTTCCTTTTAAAAAAAGTTGTTTTATTTATTTATTTATTAGAGAGAGAGAAAGAGGCATATAGAGAGAAAGAGAGAATGGGCACACCAGGGCCTCCAGCCACTGCAAATGAACTCCAGACTCATGTGCCTCCTTGTGTATCTGGCTTATGTGGGTCCTGGGGAATTGAACCGGGGTCCTTAGGCTTCCCAGGCAAACGCCCTAACTGCTAAGCCATTTCCCCAGCCCAGGACTAGTTTCTTAAACTATGTGGGTCATGTCCCCATATGAGGTTGTGGGGAGGTGCACAAAAAATTTGGCAGCAGTAAAAGGTTTCTGAACATGTAGTGACCAAAATGTATTCAAAATCAAAAATATGGGCTGGAGAGTTGGCTTCATGGTTAAGGCACTTATGGCAAAGCAAAGGATCCAGGTTCGATTCCCCAGTACCCACGTAAAGCCAAATGCACAAGGTGGTGCACGCATCTGGAGTTTACTTTCAGTGGCTGGAGGCCCTAGTGTGCCCATTCTCTCTCTTTCTCAAATAAATTAAAAAAATATTTTTGTTGTTGTTGTTTTTCGCGGTAGGTCTAGCCCAGGCTGACCTGGAGTTTACTGTATAGTCTCAGGCTGGCCTCCAACTCACGGTGAGCCTCCTACCTCTGCCTCTGGAGTACTGGGGTTAAAGGCGTGCGTCACCACGCCCGGCTATAAATAAAATATTTTAAAAAATCAAAACTATGAGTCTGAGATGTTTCTAGCAGGGTTAGCTCATGTTGTATTGTGTGAATTCCCTGAAGCTTTGGTTCTGAACGCATACCAGTTGCACTTTACATTGCTCATGCTCTCACAACACGCAACTCCAACAGTTGGTGCTAGAAACCCATCAGTTCATATTGGACACTCTTCTATCTTATGAATTGCTGTTTTTTTGTTTTTTTTTTTTTCCTGAGGTAGGGTCTCACACTAGCTCAGGCTGACCTGGAATTCACTATGTAGTCTCAGGGTGGCCTCGAACTCTCTGTGCTCCTCCTACCTCTGCCTCCCGAGTGCTGGGATTAAAGGCATGCACCACCACATCTGGCTCTTTCCTCTTTTTTAAAATGTTTATTTATTTATGTATTTGAGAGAGAGAAAGAGGGAAGAAGGGAGGGAGGGAGAAGAGAGAGAGAGAATGAGAATGAATGAGAATGGGTACGCCAGGGTCTCCAGCCACTGCAATTAAACTCCAGACACATGCGCCACCTTGTGCATCTGGCTTACGTGGGTCCTGGGGAGTTGAACGGGGGTCCTTTGGCCTTGCAGGCAAACACCTTAACCGCTAAGCCATCTCTCCAGCCCTGAATTGCTGTTTTTACTGTATACACAATGTTTTTCCTCTTCTGGAGATATAGTGGTTTAATTATGGAAAACAAAGACTTTTAGTATTTTCCTACTGTCATTACTTAACACATAAGTATCAAATTAGTATGATTTTTGGATTGCACTGTATTAGAATGTTTTATTTAAAAATTAGACAGAGGAGTGCTCAGCACTGAAATATATCACTCCTTCCAAGGCTCACGGTCCATTGTGGAAGAGGAAAGAATGTAAGAGCCAAAGGAAGGGTAGAGCTCCTTACAAAAATGCTCCTCCAGACACAAAATGGCCTGGATAACCATGACCTCACAGTGCCTGATACTACCTACACAAGACCATCATAATAGGAGGAAAAGATCATGACATCAAAATAAAAGAGAGACTGACTGAGAGGGGGAGGGTATATGATGGAAAGTGGAGTTTCAAAAGGGAAAGTGGGGGGAGAGAGGGAATTACCATGGGATGGATATATATATATATATATATATATATATATATGTTTGGTTTTCCAAGGTAGGGTCTCACTCTAGCTCAGGCTTACCTGGAATTCACTATATAGTCTCAGGGTGGCCTCAAACTCACAGCAATCCTACCTCTGCCTCCTGAGTGCTGGGATTAAAGGCATGCGCCACCACACCCGGCCAAGAAAAGCAATTTTTTTCCCTCTTTAAATTTTGCACATGGTAAGGGGGCAGCGGGGGAGAGGATAATGAAAGACACCAAAATTTCTCACATATTTTCCATCAGCAGAAAAATGAACATGCCTTATAATAAAATAAATACAATATGCCCCTTTGATAGTAAGTTTGGGAAGGAGAATCGGGAGAACAAGAAGGCACTTTGCTCCCTGCCTTACTGAGGCTCAGGCAAGAGCCACCATGCCCAGCTTACATCTACTTTTTTTTTTTTTTTTTCGAGATAGGGTCTCACTCTAGTCCAGGCTGACCTGGAACTCACTATGTAGTCTCAGGGAGGCCTCGAACTCACGGCAATCCTCCTACCTCTGCCTCCCAAGTGCTGGGATTAAAGGCGTGCACCACCACGCCCAGCTTACCATGGGATTAATTATTGCACTGGAGAAATGGCTCAGTGATTAAAGGCACTTGCTTGAAAGCTTGATGGCCCAGGTTCAATTACCCAGTACCCATGTAATGCCAGGTGCACAAAATGGTGTGTGAGTCTGGAGCTTGCTTGCAGTGTTAGGATGCCCTGGTGTATCCATACTTATTCTCTCTTTCTCTGTCTCTCAAATAAGTAAAAATATTTTGAAAAATTAAAAATTATTATTATTTGGGCTAGAGAGATGACTCAGTGGTTAAAGGTGCTTACTTACAAAGCCTGACAGCCTGGGTTCAGTTCCCCAGCACCCACATAAAGTGCACAAAGTGGCACATGCATCTGCAGTTTGTTGGCAGTGGCAAGAGGCCCTAGTGTGCCCAATTCGTCTCTCTCTTACTCTTTATTTGAAAACAAATAATATTAAAAATACTGTAAAAATTATTTTTATTATTACTTTTTGGGGTGTGTGTGTGTAGGTCAAAGGACAATCTTGGGGTTTGTCCTCTCCTTCTTTACTCAAGACGGTATCTCTTGTTTTGCAGCTAGGAAGGCCAGACTAGCTTCAAGGTTCTCCTGACTGCCTCCCATTTCTGGAAGGCATGTTGGGATTACAAACAAGTGCATCAGTATACATCTACAAATAGGAATAACTTGACACCCTCATTTCTGGTTTTTATTCCTTCTATTTCTTTCACTTAAATACGCTAGCTAAAACTTCAAGTGCTATACTGAATTAGAGTGTAGAGTATGCACCTTTGTCTCATTCCAGATTTTGGAAGAAATGCTCTCAGTTTTGCCTCATTTAGTACAGTGTTGGCTTTAGGTTAATCTGTGTCTACTGTGGTGAGGGATGTTCCATTGATTCCTAGTTTCTTCAGGACTTTTGTTTTTATAGGAATTACTGAGTCAGTGAGAATAATCAGGCAAAATCCACTTCAGAGAGAGGGAGAGAGCCTTTATTTATGTGCGGGCCTCTGCTGGCTAATGCCAAAAGTCGACTGAAATCCTCAATACAGCCAGTGTTGGAATTATATGCCTTTTACAATCCTTTGTCTGAATTTTCCTGCCCTTGAAGGAGAAATTTATGATCTGTGAGTGCAAGGTTTTGTCAAGTGAGATTAACTACCAGTTGCCATCTTCTAAGATAGGGTGGTTATATATTGTGCAAAAGGACTCAGGCTCAAAGTCACAGAATTCTTGTTAGCTATCATAAACTTTTTTTTTAAATTTAAATTTTATTATTTATTTATTTATTTATTTGAGAGTGACAGAGAGAGAAAGAGGGAGAGAGAGAGAGAGAGAATGGGAGAGAGAATGGACGCGCCTGGGCCTCCAGCCACTGCAAACGAACTCCAGATGCATGCGCCCCCTTGTGCATCTGGCTAACGTGGGTCCTGGGGAATTGAACCTCGAACTGGGGTCCTTGGGCTTCACAGGCAAGCACTTAAGTGCTAAGTCATCTCTCCAGCCCTATCATAAACTTTTAATTGTTTTGTAGAATCTTCCCAGCTGCAGCCCCGAAAGAGGGGAGTGCAACATCTATTACTATAAGTCCAGGTGCATACATGGTACTTCCTCATGATTATCATGAAAGCATGTTGAACTTTATCAGATGTCTTTTCTGCATTTATTGAGATCATCATGTGATTTCTGTCCATAAATCTATTAATATGGTGTATTCTGTCTGTTGCAGTCAGGTTCAGCATCGCTGGTAGAAATCACCCAACCAACAGACAGCAGCTTGTGGGGAAAAAGATTTATTGTGGCTTATAGGCTCAAGGGGGAAGCTCCATGATGGCAGGGGAAATGATGGCATGAACAGAGGGTGGATATCACCCCCTGTCCAACATAAGGTGGACAATAGCAACAAGAGAATGTGCCAAACACTGGCATGGGAAACTGGCTATAGTACCCATAGCCTGCCCCCAAGAATACACTCCCTGCAGGAGGTGTTAATTCCCAAATCTCCATCAGCTGGGAACCTAGCATTCAGAACCCCTAAGTTTATGGGGGACACCTGAATCAAACTACCACACTGTCTTACTGATTTATGCATGAACTAAAATTTCATCTCTGGGTTGAAACCATGGTCATGATGCGTGATCTTCTTTTTTTTTTTTTGGTTTTTCGAGGTAGAGCTTCACTGTAGCCCAGGCTGACCTGGAATTCACTATGTAGTCTCAGGGTGGCCTTGAACTCACAGCGGTCCTTCTACCTCTGCTTCCTAAGTGCTGGGATTAAAGGCATGCGCCACCATGCCTAGCTCAATGCATGATCTTCTTAATGTGTTCTTTTCAAGGCAGGGTTTTGCTCTAGCCCAGGCTGACCTGGAATTCACTACGTAGTCTCAGGGTGGCCTTGAACTCTATATATATACCATGATCATAATGGCTTCCCATCACCTTCCCTTCTCCCCCTAGTCTCCCTTCACTGAATCCTTTCTTTCTAACTAGTCTCTCCTCTCTTTCTCTCTCTCTTTTTTTTTTTTTTTAGCCTAGGTTGACCTGGAATTCAAGGCTGGCCTCAAACTCACTATACTGGGTATGCAGTGAGTCCCAGGGATCCATCTGTCTCTGCCTCCCCATTATTAGGATTAAATGGGTGTGCCACTGCACTAGGATTATGTGGGTACTAAGGATTGAATTTAGGCTCTCATGCTTGTACAACAAGCATTTTATCCATTGAGCACCATCATGGAATATTCAAACATATGTGTCATTTACTGTCCTCTAAATTTGTCCTCTTCCCCTACTACTCTCCACCATGCTCTGTGCTTCCTTATCCCCTCCACCATGTGGTTCTCCCCCTCCCCTATGATTTTTTTAAGATTTATTTATTTTTATTTATTTATTTATTTATGACACAGAGAGAGAGAATGGGTGCACCAGGACCACTGTAAATGGATTCCAGACGCATGTGCCACCATGTGCATCTGGCTTACGTGGGACCTGGAGAATTGAACCTGGGTCCTTAGGCTTCGCAGGTATGAACCTTAACTGCTAAGCCATCTCTCCAGCCCTGATTTTTATTTTTTCCAAGGTGGGTCTTGCCCTACTCCAGGATGACCTGGAATTTACTATGTAGTCTCAGACTGGCCTCGAACTCACAGTGATTCTCCTACTTCTGCTTCCTGAGTGCTGGGATTAAAGGCATATGCCACCACGTCCAGCTATCTTCTATTTTAATGTCATCATTTCCCCCTCCTATTATGCAGGTCGCATCAGCCACTGAGGTCATGAATATCTAGGCCATTTTGTGTCTGGAAGACAGTTTTGTTTTTTGGGTTTTTTTTTTTTTGTTTATTTTTATTTATTTATTTGAGAGAGACAGAGGGAGAAAGAGGAAGGTAGAGAGAGAATGGGCACGCCAGGGCCTCCAGCCACTGTGAACGATGCATGTGCCACCTTGTACATGGTGGTTAACGTGGATCCTGGGGAATTGAGCCTCGAACGGGGGTCCTTAGGCTTCACAGGCAAGCACTTAACCGCTAAACCATCTCTCCAGCCCTGGAAGACAGTATTTTAAGCTCCCCTCTGCTGCCTTTGACTCTTCATTCTTTCTGCCACCTCCTCTGCAATGGTCCCTGAGCCATGGAGAGTGTGAGAGGGATGTCTCACTTAGTACTGAACACTCCACGGTCACATCTTCTCAGTGCTTGGACATTTTTAAATAACTGGTGGTCATTGCCACCTGAAAAGAGAAGATTCTTTAACCAAAAGTGAGAGTAACATTAATATATGGGCATAAACATAAGTATTTAGAGGGCAATTTGTTAGCATAATATATCCATTTAGCCAGGCAGCAGTTGTAGTCCCCCCCCCCCATCCCCCAGAGCCAATGACCTTTCAAGTCATAGGCTCTGCATTAGATTTTCAGTACCAGACATGACTCCCTCACTCACTGTGGAGCTGGCTTCAAATCCAATCAGAAAGCAGTTGATTTCCTCCATAACAGACATGTCACCATTGCACCAATTGGTACATTTGGTCTGGCTGGCCAGCCATATAGCTTGCAGTGCCCATTGCTGGTTAACACTGTTAATGACTTTTCTCCTCCAGTAGGTTGCATAGCTTTTTCTAGCATTCAGACAGCTAGTCAAAAGGGAGGAGGCTTCCAGCTTGATTTCTCAGTGACCTGCAACCCTGATTGGAGTCTTCAGCAACAGGGTCTCACCATCTAGGAGACCTTCCTCCCCTGCGCCCCTCCCCCGAGGTAGGGTCTCCCTCTAGCCCAGGCTGACCTGGAATTCACTGTTTTCTCTGGGTGGCCTTGAACTCACAGTGCTCTTCCTACCTCTGCCTCCTGAGTGTTGGGATTAAAGCATGCGCCCCACACCCAGCTCTTTTTTTTTTTTTTTTTTTTTTTTTGAGGGAGGATCTCCCTGTAGCCAAGGCTGTCTGGAACTATGTATGCTAGGTTGGTCTCCAACTTGTAGCAATCCTCTTAGCCTCCCAAATGCTGGGAATGAAGGTGTGAGCTACCATGCCTGGCTTTTTTATTTTTTAAACTTTTTTTATTGACAACTTCATAATTATAGACAATAACCTACAATAATTCCCTTCTTTCTCCCACTTCACTCTTCACAATCCACTCTCCATCATATCCCCTCTCCCTCTCAATTAGTTTCTTTTATTTTGATGTCATCATCTTTTCCTCCTAGTATGAGGGTCTTGGTAGGTACTACTAGGCACTGTGAGGTCATGGATATCAAAGCCAATTTGTGTCTGGATGATTGCATTTTAAGCAGTTCTACCCTTCCTTTGGCTCTTACATTCCTTCCACCACATTTTTGTTTTGTTTTGCTTTTGTTTTTGTTTTTTCCAGGTAGGGTCTCACTCTAGCCCAGGCTGACCTAGAATTCACTATGTAGTCTCAGGGTGGGCTTGAACTCACAGTGATCCTCCTACCTCTGCCTCTCGAGTGCTGGGATTAAAGGCGTATGCTACCATGCCTGGCTTCATGGCAATTTTTTAAAATCACACATTCTGGGGTGGAGGAGGTAGCTCAGTAGCTAAAGGCAAATGGACGAATACTTTTCTGTTGGCTACTAGATTTTCTATACTATTTCATTCTGTTCCTGTTTTGGTTGTGACTGGAAACTACCAACCACAGATAGAAACTCTTCACATGCAGGTCCTGCTTGGGCATGTGCTTGGATGCTGGTGTTTGGCCTCCATATTAAGGTGTGCATAGATGAGTACACTTTTCATCTGCAGTAGTAGTTTAGCACTGAATAGAGATAGCATGACTAGACTTGATGATATTTGTAATGTCAAATATTTTCTTAAAATAGATTTCTTATTTAATACTATTTATAAAACACTAAACAACAGACAAAAGCTCTATAATATTGGCTATTGAGTTAAAAGATGGCATTCCTGGTTTTCTTGTTCTGACAAAGGGAATTTTTATTTATGTGCCACAATAAATTAAAAATTGGAAACAAGGAAATAAACAAGGAAATGGACCCTGACCCTTGGAGGATATGATAGAAACATCTTTTAGTGTTGAGCACTCCACTGTTGCTTTGTTTTAGCACTATGGTGACTTTTCAGTCACCCTAGTGGGGAATTAGTTTTCAAAAAACAAGTTGAAATTTACCATGGAGTTCTCTTTAGTGAATTACTGAGATCTCAGTATTTGAATATTTGTCTGGCTTTAATTGCTTGATTTAAAAAAATAAATTTATTTACCAGGGGAGAGAAAGAGAGAGAATATGAATATGGACACACCAGGGCCTCTGGCCATTGCAAACAAATTCCAGCTGCATGGTCCACTTGTGTATCTGGTTTTACATGGGTACTGGGGAATTGAACCCCAGTCATTAGGCTTTGTAGGCAAGCACCTTAACCACTGGGCAATCTCTCCAGTCCTTATTGTTTGATATTTTGATGAATGCGTTCTATGTGAAATTAGGTGTAGTATGTTTTTTCTTGTAAATAACATTTGTTGAGAGAAGAAAGCTTAGTTAAGGGATAAGAACTTAGAGGAAATATAGTATATTACTGGCATAGGCACTCTATAATGTCTTCCTGAATTAAGTCAGAAGTTTGGCGGGGGTGTTATATTTAAACATCATCTTATTGTGCTATGCTATTAGGCTGTATTGAGAGACTTTACAGATGAAGCTCAATTTAAGCTATTTGGTAGTATCTATTAAAATTACAGTGTTCAGGGCTGGAGAGATGGCTTAGTGGTTAAGCACTTGCCTGTGAAGTCTAAGGACCCCACTTTAAGGTTCGATTCCCCAGGACCCACGTAAGCCCAGATGCACAAGGTGGCACATGCATCTGGAGTTCGTTTGCAATGGCTGGAGGCCCTGGAGCACCCATTCTCTCTCTCTCTCTCTGCCTCTTTCTGTCTCTGTTGCTCTCAAAAACAACAACAACAACAAAAAAAAAAAAAAAAAAAAAAAAAAAAAACCTAGTGTTCATACTCTTAACCTGCTGCTTTCCACTTGTAAAATTTATCTCTGGAAACATATCACATATGTGTATACAGATCTGTATTTACATACATATATTAAGAATGTGTCCTCTCTTTCTCCCTCTCTCTCTCAAATAAGTAAATGAAAATTTTAAAAAGGGGCTGGAAGAGATGGCTTAGAAGTTAAGGCGTTTGCCTGCAAAGTCTAAGGACCCAGTTCGATTCCTCAGTACCCATGTAAACCAGATGCACAAGGTAGCGTATGCATCTGGAGTTCGTTTGCAGTGGCTATAGGCCCTGCTGTGCCCATTCTCTCTTTTTTCTCTGTCTCTCTATTTATCTCTCAAATAAATAAAATTTTTAAAAAATTGGAAAAAAAAGAATGTGAAGCTGGGGAGATGACCCAATGGGTAAAGCATTAGTTGCACAAGCATGAGGAGCTGAGTTCCATTCCCAGCACCCATGTAAAAAACAAACAAAACATAAAAACATGGCTGCAAACACCTGTAACACCAGCATTGAGGAGACAGAGATGGAAGGTTTGTTGTGGCTTGCTGGTCAGCCAGTCTAGCTGAAAAACAACAAACTCCAGGTTCATGGAAAGACTGTCTCAGAGAAGTAAGGCAGGAGAGCAATAGAGAAGGACACCTAATGTCCTCCTTTGGCTTCTGTATGTATGTGCATGGAGTGTGCGCATCTGCATGCTTACATATACACACCACAAGTACTGTACATACTACACACAGTTACTAGTTCATGTGAATAAGTCATCTGTTTCCTTACCACAGGAATCACTCTGCTTTGAACGTACCCACCCTCCCCCCCCCCCCCCGAGGTAGGGTCTCCCTGTAGCCCATGTTGACCTGGAATTCGCTATGTAGTCTCAGGGTGACCTTGAATTCACAGTGATTCTCCTAGCTCTGCCTCCTGAGTGCTGGGATCAAAGGTGTGTGCCACCATGCCCAGCATGAATGTACATTTTTACCTCTGCCTACACTATTTCTCCCTACATTCATTTTTTTTTTTTTTTTCGAGGTAGGGTCTCACTCTAGCCCAGGCTGACCTGGAATTCACTATGGAGTCTCAGGGTGGCCTCAAACTCATGGCGATCCTCCTACCTCTGCCTCCCGAGTGCTGGGATTAAAGGCATGCGCCACCATGCCCGGCCCTACATTCATTTAACAAATGTTTGAATGTATAGGGCCTAAGCTGTTCTGAATGTACATATGTCTGGTTGATTGATGGGAACTGATTTGCATATGATCTTCTCTTTTTTTGTGACTTGGAGAAATATGTGTTTAGGCACTCTGGAACCTAGGAGATTATACTCTGTCTTCATTTCTACCCTTTGGACTGTTGTGTAAGCCTAAAGATGAGAGGAATAGAAAACTTGCAGGAAAAAAACAAAAACAAAAACAAAAAACCAAAACTGTGTTTTCTGTTTCTTTTTTTCCTGTTTCCAAACTTATGAATGTCTTTATTCTTCATAAGTTGCCTTTTTTGAGCTTTGTCCCCAGAGCCATAAATGCCTGTCCTGTGTTCTAACTTTATGCCCAAGAGCTGTCTAATTCTGCTTAGGCGAGGTAACCTTTCCAATCCTTCTTGGAGATTTTTTTTTCTTCTAAAAATAGTTCTGATCTGTCTGAAAAATAAAGAATGGGCTGAGGAGATAACTCAGTTGTCAAAGTTGCCTTGCAAGCATGAGGACCTGAGTTGAATCTTCAGAATTCACGTAAAAAAGCTGGGTGTGGTAGATGTGCTCATAATCCCAATACTGGAGAGGCAGAGATAAGCTGATTCCTGAGGCTATCTGGGCTCCTTGGCAAATTCAAGGCCATCGAGAGACTCCATGTCAAAAATGTTCCTGAAAGAAACAATACCCAAGGTTGTTCTAGGGCTTCCACATGCATGCACACACATAAGCATGTACACACACACACACACACACACACACACACAAGACTTTAATAACCTTTCCTCCTTTTGTCATAGGGTACTAGAGTTCTGGAACAAACCTTTAACCCCAAACCCTGTGTTCATGTCTGTAATATAACCAAAGAGTTGTATAAACCAGACTGAGAAGAATGGCTTTTAAACCACCACATATTCAAAACAAACAGCGATAAGAGGGAGGAGGGTAAGGAAAGTGGCTGAGGAGAGGGAGAATTCACCACATGGTCTGGGAGCCCATGTGGGAGAACAGACATGGGCCCTAGAAACAAAAATGTAAAAAGGGTTTTTTTCTAAAAGGTGTGTGTTTCCAAAGAAATTAAAAGGCCATAAAAGCAGTGACAAAGAAACATCCCTTCCCACCCTGGCAGCCAGGCTGCCAGAGTGGAAGAGACATAGTCTTACTGGCGTGGGGGACTGAGGCATGGAGTTGTGAGCAGCTCAAAAGCTGGAGGGAGAAGTTTCCCGCCATGAGCCCAAATAAATATTTGGAGTCAGTGCTCTGGAGGATGCTGACACACCTGCGCCAGGTATGTCAGGCAGTCGGCCTAGGCTCAGAGAAGGAGTCCACCCACACCAGGGTGGGTGCATGCTTGAGAGAGAGATAGATTTGATTGGATGAGATGAGCAGATGCTGAGACTTACAACTGAGGCAGGTGGGGCAAGCTGAGGTAGGTTTGGTGGGCTGAGGTAGGTATGACGAGGGTATGATGTGTTTAAAAAGGGTTTATTCCCTTTTTAACTGCATGAACCCAAAAAAGCTATCTCCCTGGTCCCTCTCATTCCTCCCTCGTGAGAAGACACTGCTGTTAGAGGAAAGATCGCAGTGACTGGTCAGTCTTGAACTACTGTCAGCTGGACGGGGTTGTAGTGTAATTGCAATTAGAGTTTCTCTAATTGCAGAATGGGGGGACTATCTGAAGGCCCAAGGGAGAAACCTACCACTTAGATTCCTATTGCCTTTGGTGTGTAGATTTTACTGACCTAGTACCAAAAGAATTGTACACATTAGTGATATAAGTGTTGGAGCCTGACTTGGAGACTGAGAAGTCTAACACTGAAGTAAGGATGGTAGGTAATTCTGTCAGAAGTGGCGAGTGTTCCACTTAAAAAAAAATTTTTTTTTTTTTAGTTTTTTGAGGTAGGGTCTCGCTCTAGCCCAGGCTGACCTGGAATTCACTATGTAGTTTCAGGGTGGTGTTGAGCTCATGGCAATCCTCCTACCTCTGCTTCCTGAGTGCTGGGATTAAAGGCATGCACCACCATGCCCAGCATCTGAGTGTTCCACTTCTAATGGGTGTTGAAGGATGCCCATATAGATGGAGTTTGATTGTTGTATAACCATCTGAGTGTGAGTTGCCTTCAAATGAGCAGAAATAAAATTAAAACAGCAGTTGACTATACAAGGTCCAAAGATCAGCAGAATAACTATTAAGATTATCTTTTTCCACCATGAAAAACCCGAGATCCACTCCCATGTTCACCAAATGGCACCATAGTGTTGGCATGGTCTGAATCTGTTTATGTAGATCTTGTAAAGCAGAGTTTTCAGGAACATATACACAACATTCAACTGTGATAATGGCACTTTGGGCTGCAGTGAGGATGTTTAAAGCCATGGGATTTTGTATGATTGCCTTTTTCATCATTTGAACCTCAGAATTAAGGGAGATTCCCTCAGCTGTGTCATTGAAAGCCTTTTGAGTATATTTAGTGAGTTTCTGCATGCCAGATGACAGCTTCTAAGCCAATAGATGGAATATAAACCAAGACTAGGGCTGAAGAGATGGCTTAACAGTTAAGGAGCTTGCCTGTGAAGTCTAAAGACCCGTGTTTGACTATCCAGGTCCTATGTAAGCTAGATGCAAGGTGATACAAGTGTGCAAGGTCGCACATGCGCACTGTGTGGTGCACGTATCTGGAGTTCGATTACAGTGGATGGAGGCTGTAATTCTCTCCAGTTTGTTGGGCTTGCCTCAAAAAAAAAAAAAAAAAAGTCAAAACTAAATGATGGTACCATTGAAAAACACTCCTAGTCCATTGGTGTTTTAAAACCTATAAATTGGTTGGGTGTTCTAAGGTTTTTACTTGTACTTGTATCTAAGAAAATCCCAGTGTTGTACCTTCCAATTCATTCTGGGGATAGCTGGGGCTAGAAGTTGATACTGCAGTCACTGGATGCCATTAGGAGTTGCCCAGTGTACGTTTGGCCTCCAAACCCACTCGGTAGCAGACCATTCTGAAGGGACCCATCCTAGGAAATGGACATTACTGGGGTATTTCGAGCAAGTATGGGTTCTTTGTTCCCATCATAAGGGAGCCTTTGACTTCAATGAACTTCGGTCAGAGTCATCCATACATATGTATCCCAGATTTGAAAATAACCATCCTGATGTCTATGATTGTTCTCCCTTATTGTGGAATTAGAACTGCTGGAGAGGGGCCAACATACCTTTGTAGGACATTGTCCATCTTCACCTTTGAGAAGCTCTGTGTCCCTGTTCCTTCCTGGTGGAGTTGATAGGCCACCGAGAAACATCCCACTTAGTAACCTAGGTTAGAGTAGGAAAGCTAGCTCTTTCCTGGTTAATATATATTTGTTTTCGTTCCAGTCATCTCCTTGGAGAGGAGATATCCACCATGGAAGTCCAGAGGTGCTTGAAGTGGGCAGGAGCCCACAAACCCAGCAGTTGGTCTGATTACTATCCTGTGCATATTCTTGGGCCCATACAAAGAAAGAGTTCTTACCCTGAGTATAGGCAGGTAGAATGGAAAATCTGAATAACAGCAAGGATAGAAAATGAGGCATGCCTTGTGCTCAGAGGAAGAGCACACACTTACCTGTTTGCATCTCGTTTTGGGTTTCCATGTCCTTGTTTGTGGTTAAACCTTTCTCTCTTAGTGTTTAAAACCAAGCAGGTAGGTAGCCAAAATTAAATCAGATATAATTTTGGAGGTCACTAATGGCTTTCCAAAGAAGACTCTTAAGGACCTAGGAAGAGCACTGTGGCTTCTCCAGTATTGGTGTAATCTGCTAGGATGAGTCAGGGCCCTGCTGACCAAGTGGCCTTCCCTCCTTTGGGAAGCCTGGAGGACTGATTTCTTCTTGGTTGTGACTGTCCTGTTGCAGATTGCACACCATTTTTTTTGGGGGGGGGGGTTTCTCCGTGTCCTCCTTAATCAGGAAGACAGTGACTTACCCGAGGGCCAGTGTAAAACACATTAGAAGTGTCCCATCATCTTTGGTAGTCTTGTGACCTGGGAGCCAAGGCCAAAATATTTGTCTTTTTAGCTCCAGTGACACCAATTGGCTTTGGCTTCTACATAGGTTATTAAAACACTTAGAAAGGAAGTTACAACCGTGTCAGGAGTATAAACTTATGCTTGAGCTCTCGCTCAAAAACAAAAACAAAAAAAGGGAAAAAACATATTTAAAAAACTTAGCTGCTGGGTATGGTAGTGTACACCTTTAATTCCAGCATTTGGGAGGCAGAGGTAGGAGGATCGCTGTGAGTTTGAGGCCAGCCTGAAACTACAGAGTGAGATCCAGATCAGCCTGGGCTAAAGGGAGACCCTCCCTACCTCAAAAAAAAAAAAAAAAAAAAAAAAAAAAAACCAGGAAAGGGCACAGATTGCTCAGTGTTTAAGGTGCTTGCCTGCAGTACCTAATGATCTGGGTTTAATTCCCTAGTACCCACATAAAGCCAGATGCACAAAGTGGTACTTGTATCTGGAGTTCATTTGCAGTGGCTAGAGACCCTGGTTCACCCATTCTCTCTCTCTGTTTACAAAATAAAATATTAAAAATATATTAAATGCCATAAAATTTTAAGAAGCCATGATAGGTAAAAAACAAAAGCAGAGCTGCTTTCATTGACATTGGTATCTCTTTCCAACCCTTCACTCTTTCTACTCCACCTCTGATGTATCTCCTTGAAACTTGTAGAACCTCAGGAAACACAGTTGGAAGACTGCTGGATTTCTTCCCTCTCCCTCCCTCCCTTCTTTGAAAAGCAGAAAATATAATTCTTCTTTTTAAAATGCTTACACATGAAAGTCTATATTTACAACTACTAGCAGTAATGTATATGTCTTTGCTGACTGCTGGGTTTCTTAATATCTCTTTAGCCAAATTGAATTTTGTGAACTCGTACGACTTTGAGTAAGAGTGCTCCTATTGCCATATTGTCTTGCTGCTCTTTTCTTTCTTTCTTTCTTTTTTTTTTTTTTTTTGGCCAGTCTCTGTGCTAGATTCAGAAACTTCCTTTCTTTTCTTTGTAGCCGTGCTCACCCACATACTTGTATACCGTTATTCACTCTGAGGACACTTGGAGTTCACTCGTTTTGTCACTGGTCTCATGTTAGATAATTGTTGCACAAACATTACCTCCTTAGTAATATGCTTTGATTTATAGCCTAAGTAAGTAGTGTTAAGTCTGTCCTCTGGGTTTTCAGTAGTATTCTTCAACACTGTTCATGTTCAATGAATAAATGAAGGGATGAATATAACAAGAATGAATAAGGCTGGAGAGATGGCTCAGCTGTTAAGACACTTGCCTGCAAAGCCTAACAGCCCAGGTTTGATTCCCCAGTTCCCACATAAAGCCAGACACACAAAGTGGCATGTGCATCTGGAATTTGTTTGCAGCAGCAATAGGCTCAGGTGTGCCCATTTTATCCCCCCGCCCACTTTGCCTCTATCTTCCTGTCTGTTTGAAAATTAAAAAAAAAATGAATAAATAGGTTTAAAATGGGGGTGGGGGCTGGAGAGATGGTTCAGTGTTAAGGTGCTTGCCTGTGAAGCCTAAGGACTCAGGTTCAGTTCCATGTAAGGCAGATGTACATGGTGGCACATGCATCTGGAGTTCATTTGTAGTGGCTAGAAGCCCTGTCATGCTCATTCTCTCTCTCATAAATAGATATAAATAAATAAATAAAATATTTTAAAGTGGGGGTGGGGTATATATGTACTCTGAATTTTTTCTTGTAAAATAGTGGGTAATTTTGCTCCAGGCACACTTATACAGAACTGACTTTGATTTGATTGGGAACTAGATGAGGAAGGAACAATTTTCTCAACTAATTAAGTATGCTTTGATACTCGTCTGAGTCTAGTAGGGGCTGGGAATGGAGAAATCACATGGCAAAATTTTATTAAATATGCATTGAGGAACTTGCCTGTCATGCTTTTGAATATCAGACCTTTGTCAAATTTATTTAAACTAACAAACATTTAACTAATATAACTCAAAGTATAACTGAATAACTCAAAATTTCTTCCAGTTAAAAAACCAAACAGCCGGGCGTGGTGGTGCATGCCTTTAATCCCAGCACTCGTGAGGCAGAGGTAGGTGGATCGCCATGAGTTCGAGGCTACCCTGAGACTACATAGTGAATTCCAGGTCAGCCTGGGCTAGAGTGAGACCCTACCTCGAAAAACCAAAAAACAAACAAACAAACAAACAAACAAACAAAAAACTAGCCAGGCATGGTGGTGCATGCCTTTAACCCAGCACTTGAGAGGCAGAGTTCAAGGCCACCCTGAGACTACTGAGTGAATTCCAGGTCAGCCTGGGCTAGAGTGAGACCCTACCTCAAAAAAAAAAAAAAAAAATCTTTAGAACTCAATGGGAAATAAATCTTCATTTCTAAAAGTTATAGCAGAGCCATTTTCAGGGAACAGATTTGTTAATATCTATAACTTTGATGTCTAGAATTTGAAGTATATAGCTTGGGACTTGCTTCCTTTCTAACCAGATTTTTTTCTTCTTTTTAAAAATTAAAAAAATATTTTATTTATTTGCAAACAGAGAGAGAAGAGAGAGAGAATGGGCGAGTCAGGGCCTCCAGCTGCTGTAAACGAACTCCAGATGCATGCACCACTTTGTGCTTCTAGCTTTATTGGGTACTGGGGAATTGAACCTAGGTCATTAGGGTTTGCAGGCAAGTTCCTTAACCACTTAGCCATCTCTCCAGCCCTAACCAGATCTTTTCTATATGTTCAGTTTAACACCGCCTCCACTTGTCTCTTTGTTTTGTTTGCTTTCTCTTTTTAAAAAATATATTTATTTATTTATTTGAGAAAGAGATAGGAAGAAGCAGTGGGGGCCAGATAGAGAAAGAATGGGCACTCTAGGGCCTCCAGCCACTGCAAACACACTCCAGATGCATGCACCACCTTGTGCATCTGGCTTACATGCGTCTTGGGGAATCAAACCTAGGTCCTTTGGTTTGCAGGCAAGCGCCTTACTGCCTTAACTGCTAAGCCATTTTTCTAGCTCTGCTTTCTCTCTGTTTTTTTTTTTTTTTAAATTTGTTTATTTTTATTTATTTACTTGAGAGTGACAGACAGAGAGGGAAAGAGGCAGAGAGAGAAAGAGAATATGGGGGCATCATGGCCTCCAGTTACTGCAAACGAACTCCAGATGCATGTGTCACCTTGTGCATCTGGCTTACATGGGTACTGAGGAATAGAACCTCGAAATGGTGTCCTTAGGCTTCATGGGCAAGCACTTAGGTGCTAAGCCATCTCTCCAGCCCCACTTTCTCTTTTTTGTTGTTTGTTTCTGTGTTGGCCTTGTTATTCATTTACCCAGTTAATTAGTTTAGTAAATATTTATCAAATATTTTCTGTGGCAACCTGGTTTAAGAAGTAGGCAGAGCTAAATAAAAATGGTCTCTGACCAGGGCATGTGAAATCGGCAAACATGAAACATGAACTTGAAATCAGCATTATGATAAATGAGATCATTGTGAGTTAAATGTTACAGACATACCATATGTAAGAGAGAGTGACTAACTGCCAGGGAAGATAGGATTCTTTTTAAAGAGAATATGCCAGTTGAGTTCGGAATTAAAGAGTGAGAAGATCGCATGATTATGACAGAGGGAGCAATTCTTCATGTAGGAATAAGGGAGAGAAAAAGCCATCACTGCTTCAAGAAAGGGTTGATATCCAAATGAATGATGGGAAAGTATCTTGAGATAAATGTGATAAAGTAGATTAGAGTAAGTCTCTGAAATTACCTCATTTCATATAAGAACTTTAAATGTTAACTTGTTATTGGAAGAATTTAAGCAAGAGAGGGGGTGTTGTAATTACTTTCTCCTTGCTGGGACAAACACCCTACCAGAAGCAGCTTATGAGAGGAAAGGGTTTATTTCAGGCTTACAGATTGCAGGGGAAGCTTCATTATATATCTATGGGGCGGGGGGGGGGGGGGCGACAAAAAAAAGCCAATATTAGCAAATACAAGGTGACTCATCCTCTCCCAGTGACAAACCTCCTCCATCAGTGCCCTTCTTTCTGAAGTCTAAGTAGGAAGCTTAATCTTTTTTGAAACTTTTTTTATTATTGACAATTTCCATAATTATAGACAATAAACCATAATAATCCCCTTCCCTCCCCTACTTTCCCCTTTGCAAATCCACTCTATCATATCCTCTCCCCTTTTCAATTAGTCTCTGTTTTATTTTGGTGTCATTCTCTTTTCCTCCTATTATGAGGGTCTTGTGTAGATAGTATGAGGCATTGTGAGGTCATGAATATCCAGGACATTTTGTGTCTGGAAGACTGCATTATAAGCAGTCCTATCCTTCCTTTGGCTCTTCTTAAATTCTTTCCACCACCTCTTCTGTAATGGACCCTGAGCCTTGGAAGGTGTGATAGAGATGTTTCAGTGCTGAACATCCCTGTCACTTCTTTTGGTTTTTAGAAGATTTATTATTATTATTCTTTGGTTTTTCAAGGTAGGGTCTCACTCTAGCTCAGGCTGACCTGGAATTCACTATGTAGTCTCAGGGTGGCCTTGAACTCATGGTGATCCTCCTACCTCTGCTTCCCAAGTACTGGGATTAAAGGTGTGTGCCACCATGCCCGGCTAAAGATTTATTTTTATTTACTTATGAGACCGGGAGAGAGAGACAGAGAGAGAGAGAGAGAAAGAGAAAGGGTACACTAGGGCCTCTAACCTCTGCAAACCAACTCCAGACACATGTGCCATCATATGTATCTGGCTTACATGGGACCTGGAGAATCAAACCTGGATCCTTAGGCTTTGCAGACAAGCTCCTTAACTGCTAAGCCATCTCTGCAGCCCTCATTTGTTACTTCTCACCACTATGGTGCCTTTTGGGTCATCCCAGAGGTCACTGTCATCTGATAAGAGAAACTTCTCTATCCCAAAAGTGAGAGTAGCATTAATATATAAGTATGAACATTAAGAGAAGTGCTTACTAGGCAGTTTGGTGAACATAACATATACATTTAGCCAGACACAAGCAGGCATTACACCCCTAGGGCTCATGATCTCCTCCATCATAGGTTTTCAGTATCAGGCATGTATTCCCTCCCGTGGAGCCCGCCTCCAATCCAATTAGTGAACAGTTGGTTTCCCTATAACAGACATGCCACTATTGTACTCGTTGGCTCATTTGGCCTGGCTGGCCAAACTTACAGCTTGTAGTGTCCACTGTTGTTTATTTCCACTGATGACTTCTCTCTCCCATAGGCCTGCATTCAGCATAGCTTTTTCCAGCTTTCTGTCAGCTGGTCTACAGGGAGGTTTTCAGCTCAGCTCTGGCTTGATTTTTCGGTGACTTTGCAGCCCAAGCATGTGGGGTCTTCAGCAATAGGAAGGAATCTTAATCTTAATCAAAAAATACATAAGGGTCTGGAGAGATTGCTCAGTAGTTAAAGGCACTTGCTTGCAAAGCCGAGCGGCTCAGGTTCAGTTTGCCAGTATGCACAAAAAGCAGATGCACAAAGTGGCATATATATCTGGAGTTCATTTGCAGTGGCAGGAGGCCCTGGTGTGCTCATTCCTGCCCCTCCCCCTGCTTGCAAATAAATAAATGTTTTTAAAAATACCTAAGGTTATGAGGACATTAGATTCAAACTACCACATTTCAGCCCTGACCCCAAAGACGCATGACCATTTTAGAATGTAAAATCTACTCAGTCAAACCTAAAAAAGTCCCCATAATCTTTATCATCTTTAACATTGTTCGAAAGTCCAAAGTTTCATCTGAGATTTAAGACTGTCTGTTAACTGTGAGCCCTGTAAAATCAAAACACAAGTTACATACTTCCAACACATAATGTCACGGAGTGAATAACATTCCCATTGCAAAAAGAAGGTATAACAAGGGCTGGAGGGATGGCTTAGTGGTTAAGGCACTTGCCTACAAAGTCAGAGGACTCAGGTTCCATTTCTCAGGACCTATATAAGCCAGATGCACAAGGTGGAGTATGCGTCTGGAGTTTGCAGCAGCTGGAGGCCTTGGTGCATCCATTTTTTTCTCTCCCCCCTTTCTTTCTCAAATAAATAATTTATTTTTTATTTTACTTTTATTTATTATTTATGAGAGAGAGAGAGAGAGAGAGAGAGAGGCAGATAGAGAGAGAATGGATATGCCAGGTGCTCTAGCCTGTGCAAATGAACTCCAGACGCATGCACCACCTTGTGCATCTGGGGAATAGAACCTAGTTTCTTTGGCTTTGCAGACAAGTGCCTTAACCACCAAGCCATCCTTCCAGCCCTAAATAAATAATTTTTTTTTAAGAAAAAGGTATAAGAAGGCGAGATTGGGGCAATGAAAAATCAATAACCAGCAGGCAAACATCAAACACCTGCAGTTCCATCACTGACAAAGTGTCTGTTCCAGTTTCACTCCTCCAGCTGGACTGCTCAAAGCTTAGGAAAAGCGTCATCCTGAGCCAGCAGCTTTTCATGGCAGCCATTCCACAGTCCTGGTATACCCAAAACATCCTTGTGTGTACATTAAAAACCATAGTTCATTTTCATAGCTCCCTACAATGGTCTTAATGGGCCCTTAGAGATTCTAATTCTGCTTCACATTGCCTAATCTGGAACTGTGTGCATTTCATGATCTGCTTCCCTGCATTTTTTTTCATGCTTCCAAAACCCAGTACCAGGTGGATGGCATAGCCAAATTTGTAAATCCAGTGGGGAATAAAGCTTGGCTTTGAAGAGCAGGATATTCCTTTATCAGTCTTCCTTCAAGCTTCCTCCTCTTCTTTCACTGGAGAGATGCCTTAGTGGTTAAGGCCTGCACAGCCTAAGAATGCAGTTTGAATCTCCAGGTCCCACATAGCCAGAAGCAAAGTGATGTAGGCATGCAATATTGCACATGTGCACAAGAGGGTGACACATCTGGAGTTCATTCACAGCAGCTGAAAGGCCCTTGCATGCCCATTCTCTTTCTCTTGCTGCCTCTCTCTTTCTGTGTCTCTCAAAAATAAAATAAAATAATAAAAAAGTTGTGGGCTGGATAAATGGCTTAGCAGTTAAGGTGTTTGCCTGTGAAGCCTCAGGACCCTGGTTCAACTCCTCAGGACCCATGTAAGCCAGATACACAAGGGGGCACATGTGTTTGGAATTTGTTTGCAGTGGCTGGAGGCCCTGGTGCACCCATTCTCTCTTCCTCTCTGCCTCTTCGGCTCTCCCTCTCAAATAAACAATAGAAGCTTAAGTAACCTAAAACTAGTCTTAGTTTTCCTGTTATAAATTATACAGCTTTTATATCTTTTTATTCTGTACCTTCTGCCAAGCACACCATTTATTTATTTATTTATTTGTTTGTTTGTTTGTTTTTCAAGGTAGGATCCCACTCTAGCTCAGGCTACCTGGAACTCACTATGTAGTCTCAGGGTGGTCTCAAACTCCTGGCGACACTCCTAACTCTGGTTCCCAAGTGCTAGGATTAAAGGTGTGTGTTACCATATCCAGCTCCCCTTTTCTTAAAATTTTATTTTTTATTTACTGGAGGGAGTGAGAGAGAGAGAATAGGTGCAACAGGGTCTCTAGTCACTACAAATGACCTACAGACGCATGTGACACCTTGTGCATCTGTCTTTACGTGGTACTAGAGAATCAAACTCAGGTCCTTAGGTTTTGCAGGCAAGTGCCTTAACCAATGAGCCATCTCTCCAGTCTCAGTCCATTACTTCCAAACTCAACATTACTCAATTCTCAGGTCATGGTAGAATGTAGCCAGCCTTTCTATAGTCCAGTTCCAACAAAGTTCTTTCCTCCTTCACAGTCCACAGTTCTCTCTGCATTTAGCATTTTCAAACTCTTACTAGAATAGTCCATAAAGCTGTGCTTAGAGCACTGCAAGGCTTCTCCAGACCAAGTACCAAGTCCTTCCACATAAATCCCACAAACACATTGCAAAAGACCAAAAACCACATGGGTCAGATTCATGTCAGCAACAGCCCCAGTTCTTGGTGGTAATTTTCTGTTGTAGTTACCTTCTTTTTTTTTTCTTTTTTGGTTTTTCGAGGTAGGGTCTTACTGTAGCCCAGGCTGACCTGGAATTCACTATGGAGTCTCAGGGTGGCCTCGAACTCACGGCGACCCCTCTGCCTCCCGAGTGCTGGGATTAAAGGCGTGCGCCACCACACCCAGCTGTAGTTACCTTCTTATTGCTGAGACAAACTGTGGACCAGAAGCAGCTTATGGGAGGAAAGGCTTTATTTCTGGCTTACAGATTCCAGGAGAAACTTCATCATGGCAGAGGAAGCTGACTCCCATCATCATATGTCCTCAGCAGAGAAAGTATAAGAAAACCAACACGAGCACACACAACTGATCAGGACATACCTAGTAGAACTGGTCTCAAGATCCACCCCCAGTAACACAGCTCCTCCAGCAGGGCTCCACCTGCTGAAGACTAAGTAGGAAGCTTGATCTTAAACATATCTAAGGCTATGGGGATATTACATTCAAACGACCACAGGGAAAACTAATGAGTCCTTTAGGAAACAAAAATAATAACTTTGTGGAACAGTTTTATGGATGGAAAACTATCCTACTATATTGTACAATCAGTAGCAGGAGGTACCTATTAGTGATCTAACATGATGGATCTGGAAGTCAATAGAATGAATAAATGTCTCAATGTGATATGATTGGCCAACTTGGGAAGCTTTTTTGCAAACAACACTGGACCACTGATGTGGTTTCTAGGTTCAGTTTTGATACCAGTAATGTTTCTACAAAGTTATCAGTGCCAGTTTTTCCTTATTTTTATTGAATAGAAAAGTTTTTACTTGAACATTCTAAAGTCATAGGTAATTAACACAGTTCAAATCATGATGACTCCAGATCACCCAAACCACTCATTATCATACATTAACCTTCCTACATACTAGAACAGGGTGTCTTTTGGACATCAAGCAAGCATGTAATTGAGGAGGCACTGGATACCCTTCTCTTCAGAGGCTTATACCATGAGGTAAGAAACAGCACTCCTAGTTTATTTGATACAGCCTTCTTGTGTGTTGAGAGGCACCTCTGTCTGGCTTACATTTTCCTCCACAAATGGACCAAAATTAAGTCGATCCACTGCTTACAGGAGCTTATGACCTGCTCTTTTGAAGAGAGGAAAAGATGGGCTGAAGAGATGGCTCAGCACTTAAGGAGCTTGCCGGCAATGCCAAAGGACCCAGGTTCAATTCCCCAGTACCCACGTAAAGCCATATGCACAAGGTGGCACGTGCGTCTGGAGTTTGTTTGCAGTGGCTAGAGGCCCTGGCACACCTATTCTTTCTGCCTGCCTCTCTCTCTCTCTCTCTCTCTCTCTCTCAAATAAATAAATAAAATATTTTAAAATTAAAAGAGGTGAAAATATGCAAAAGCCTATGGGAAGAAATTACCTAGGCTTAAGAACTCATCTTTGTTTCCTGGTTTGCTCAGTTTGGGTGAGAAATTTAAGTCAGTTTCTGCATCTGTGAAATGAGTAAAACATCACACAACTTGTAGGTTTTGTGAGGAGTGTGAGCACTGCCTCAGTGTCTTAACACCCAGTCATGTGAGGCTCCGTGCACAGAACTGGAATATACTGGGTTCTTGATGAATATTGATTGAATGTACACCTGGTAGATGATTAACAGCAAGCATGAAGTAGATGTTAGCTAGGACATAAAATAGAACACGATTATTTTTAACATGTAAAACCATCTTAGGTATTTGCTGTGTTTTTCAAAATAATTGTTTCTCTGCAAGTCTACAAGTGTGACATAATTATTTTACTATGGGGTAGAGAGAATTAGTATAAATGTAATAGAGATGCAGTAGTATGATGTAGAAGCTTATTGATTCTTACAAGTTATGCTACCATATTTAAATGTTATTGCAGTCTATCAAATGATATACACCGGTGTAAATGTTCTTATGCGGTGCCTGCAAACATGCATAACTAAATCCTATGTGTGAGGTGGAGAAGATACTGCAATATTGGTACCTTCAGTGTAACCCAGGAGAGCTGCTCTACCTGAATGTTGTATTATTTGGTTATTCTGCATTTTTATTTTAGGATTATGCCTGTGATTATTGAACATCTACCATGTGGCATTTTGTTATCTTCACATGATGCCCAGCCACGGGTTCTAGATAGATAATTTCAAGTTTAGACTTTGGTCTAAGTGATTAACGCTTCATGGCCATGAGATTCTATGCCTTGTTTGTCTTTCTGCTATCCAAGCCAGTGTTAGGAATGTATTTGCTGCTATAGAGTTGTAAAATGTGTTGATATAAGTAATTACTTTGCAGACACATATATTATTTGGGTTTTATATTGCTTATGATAATTTAAAATGATATATTTGTTTTGTTTTGTTTTTTGTTTTTCAAGGTAGGGTCTCAGTCTGGCTCAGGCTGACCTGGGATTAACTCCTGGGATTAACTATGTAGTCTCAGGGTGGCCTCGAACTCACAGTGCTCCTCCTACCTCTGCCTCCCGAGTGCTGGGGTTAAAAGCGTGTGCCACCATGCCTGGCTAAAATGATATATTTGTTTGCATTTGAGGAAATTGTGGTTATAACTTAGTTTATGGGGCTTTGCTCTGTCTTAGTGTGTTTAGCTAATAATACCACAGTTTACGCAGTGTTACAAACTGTAATTCTGGGAATTGTCTCTGATTCCTTTCATTCTGTGACCACTCATACCCAAAGAATCAGTGAGGTTTGCTTATTCGAAACCCTTCTCTAATTTCTCTGCCTCATTCCATCTTCCTGCTGCCACTGTCCTATGCCAGGTGCTAGGTGTTCTCAACTTTGCCTTGACTGATCTTCTTGCTTTAACTTTTCTTTTGTTTCACAATTGGTTATTTATCTTTTTTTGTTTGTTTTGTTTTTTCAAGGTAGGGTCTCACTTTAGCTCAGGCTGTCCTGGAATTCACTATGTAGTCTCAGGGTGGCCTCGAACTCTTGGAGATCCTCCTACCTCTGCCTTCCAAGTGCTGGGATTAAAGACGTGCGCCACTGTGCCTGGTGGTTGTGTATCTTTTTAAAAATATTTTTTGTTTACTTAATTTGCTAGCAGAGAGAGAAGAGAGACAGACAGAGAGAGTGGGCATGCCAAGACCGCTAGCCACTGCAAACAAATTCCAGATGCATGTACTATCTGGCTTACTTGTGTACTATGGAACTGAACCTGGGTCTTTAGGCTTTGTAGGCAAATGTCTTAACTGCTAAGCCATCTCTCCAGCCCCTGGTTGTGTATCTTAAGTGAAGTCTGTGTTCTTAATAAAACCTTTCAACCTTCCTATTAACTACAAGTTCAAGTCCAAGATCTTTTTTAAAATTTTTATTTATTTGAGAGATAGAGAGAAAGAAAATGAATATGAATGGGCATGGGCATGCCAGGGCCTCCAGGTGCTGCAAATGAACTCCAGATGCCGGTGCCATCTTGTGCATCTGGCTTACATGGATCCTGGGGAATCCAACGTAGGTCCTTTGGCTTTGCAGGCAAGTACCTTAATCAGTGAGCCATCTCTCCAGCCCACAAGTAAAAGATTCTTAACTTTAACAGTTTAACCATTTCTTATTCATCCTTAAAAAAAAAAAAAAACAACTCAGTACCTTCTGTAGCAGTTTTAACCGCCACACAGTAGTTTTGGCATTAATTTTCTGTAAAGAATTTCAATGCCTGGAATTTGCCTTTTCAAAAAGGAATGAAGAAAACCAGCATGTTCATGGGTTGTTTCCTCATACCCAGAAAGAATAGACATATGCAGTTGTTAAGCATAATGGCAGGTTTAAAGCTCCTTTGCAGTAAAGCTTCCTGACAGCAAAGAAAGAACATATACTTTGAAAGGAAGAGGGATATTACTGTAGTAGCATACAGAAAAGCTAGAAGTGAAGAGAGTAAAATTGGGAGTGCCATTTAATCCTTCATGGAGGTTTACCCATCCGTATAACTCAGTCCTGGCTTATCCTTGTGTAGATGGGTGTATTAGGCTGTCAATCCCTGGTGCCAATTAATCATTCTAATCACAGTTCCTTTTGCTTACCACATAATGTGGTCAAAATGTAATAGAAATAAATAAATTAATAAAATTTAAAAATGTAATAGCCATGCTAGTTCTGTAAGAAGAAAAGCTGGTACCATTTCTCTTATAAGTGAATTGAATTTATGTACCAGTTTTCTGTTAGTGTGAGTCATATATTTGATATGTAGTCATATTTCTAAGTCATTAAAGCTGAGAACTAAATCCTTGATAGCATAGGATGATAGCACACTGAACTTCTTGGTAGCTAGACAGCCAATTTTCTGGTGATGACTTGATGTGTGTCCCTTCCTTTTTGTTTGTTTAAAATCACCTATGCAATTTTTTTTAGTTTTTAAAATTTATTTATTTGTAAGCAGAGATGAGGGAGGGAGGGAGAGGGAAGGGAGGGAGGGAGGGAGGGGGAAGGGAGGGAGGGAGGGAGGGAGGGAGGGAGGGAGGGAGAGAGAGAGAGAGAGAGAGAGAGAGAGAGAGAGGGAGGGAGGGAGGAGGATGTGTACATGGTTATACCAGGGCCTCTAGCTACTGTGAACAAACTCCAGAAGCATGCACTACTTTGTGCAAAATCTGGCTTTACATGGGTGCTGGGGAATCGAACCCAAGTCCTTAGGCTTTTCAGGCAAGCACTTAACCACTGAGCAATCTCTCCAGCCTTGCAGTTTTTAAAATTTAACTTTTATTAATTATAACTTTGTTGTATAGACAAATCATGTATTGGCCCCATTCCTCTCTTCCATGTCTCCATTCCACTGAGGGCCCACTTCAGTGCAGTTACTGCTATTCACCATGGGGCCATGAGTTATGAGAGCAGCAGTTAGTTATTGGAGGGGGAGGTAATGCCTCTATGTCTATTGCCATCATCTTGGTACAGGTTGTCAGGCTTCTTGTGAGAGCAGCACTCATACTTAACTGGCCAATTCCTCTGTGGTTTCTTTCACTTGGACCCTGGGTGATGTGCAAGAAGTAACTCATCTGATGATGGGGAGTCATATTTAAAAATGTATATATATTATATATATATATGTGTGTGTATATATATATATATATTTATTTATTTACTTGAGAGAGAGAGATTGAAAGAGGCAGATAGGGAGTGGGCACACCAGGGCTTCTAGCCTCTGCAAACGAATAACAGGCACGTGCCACCTTGTGCATCTGGCTTATGTGGGTACTGGGGAATCAAACCTGGGTCCTTAGGCTTTGCAGGCAAGCTCCTTAAGCTCTAAGCCATCTCTGTAGCCCCTCAGCTATCTTTTCTTGTCATGTTGATGGATTTTGGTTCTTCCAGTTTTTGTGGCCTTCTGTAAAAGACTAGGTTTTCCAATGGAGAGTGAGACTGTGCAATATTTTTCTTAGGGTCTAAAAATACTAATGTTTTGGAAAAAATACTAATGTTTTGGAAAAATAGATAAGGTACTGACTTTTTTTTCATTATTTATTTATTTATTTATTTGAGAGTGACAGACAGAGTGAGAAAGAGGCAGAGAGAGAGACACAGAGAGAATGGGCGCGCCAGGGCCTCCAGCCACTGCAAACGAACTCCAGACGCATGCGCCCCCTTGTGCATCTGGCTAACGTGGGTCCTGGGGAGTTGAGCCTCGAACCGGGGTCCTTAGGCTTCACAGGCAAGCGCTTAACCACTAAGCCATCTCTCCAGCCCAAGGTACTGACTTTTAAAAAATATTTTATTTTTATTTATTTGACAAAGAAAGAGGGAGGGAGGGGGGGAGAGAGAGAGAATGTGCGCACCAGGACTTCCAGCCACTGCTAATGAACTCCAGACGCATGCACCCCTTGTGCATCTGGCTAACATGGGTCCTGGGGAATCGAAACTGGGTCCTTTGGCTTTGCAGGCAAATGCCTTAACTGCTAAGCCATCCCTCCAGCCCCCCAACTTTTTTAATATAATAAGGTCTTCCTGTAATATTATAATCCATTATTTTAATTACTAAGTATGTTACTGTAAATTTACTAGGCCTTCAGTTCTTGGAACAAATTTTGAATTTATTCACAGTGAACAAATGAATTTAGGGTTTAAAATTATATTGTACTCTCCCTTTTTTTTTTAATTAATTAGTTTTGTACTCAGTGAATACAGTCAATTTGGTACCATTGTTAGGCTCATCCCTGTCCTACCCCCTCCCCCTGGTCCCTCCTTGTTGAGGTATATGGGTCATGCATTCTGGAGTTAGCCCACAGTTATGGGTAGGATAAATGTCTCTGCATATCATGACCCAACATGTGGCTCTGACATTCTTTCTGCCCCCTCTCCCGCAAAATTTCCATGAGCCATGTTGGGTTCATTTTTGGTCTGCTTCAGTGATGAGGTGTTGGGGGCCTCTGGGTCTCTGGATCTCTGATTCGGTAGGAGTTGATTTTTCTCTGTGTTGATCTCCTTCACCCTTGTGCTGGTACCCGGTTCACCAAGAAAACAGCCCCCTTGGTTGTTTTGCCAATTGTTCTTAGTTTCAGCCAGGGCCCTTTGGAGGTATGATGGGGTGGCTCTGTCCTTAGGATCTACATCTATCTGAAAAAGAGAAGCAGATTCTCCAATGGAGAGTAAGTTAGCACCAGACAAATGAGATAACTCTTACTTTTTTATAGAGAATTTAATAGGTGTAGGCCCTGTTAATGGAGAGCAGGCTTATGTTCGAATATGTTTCTGACTTGTTTCCCAGATCCAGCTATAGGTACAGTACCACTGAGGGGATCCGTTAGCCGAATCAAGAGCAGTTGGTTTCCCACCATGGCTATGTGCCACTATTGCACTTGTGTGAGCATCACAATAATACTCTCCCTTCTTTGATGTTTGCAAAACAGCAGACATTTATTGAATACATACTATGTGTCAGGCAATATACTGGTTTATGTATTTTAAAAATACTGATACAGAAGGCTGGAGAGATTGCAACTTGCCTACAAAGCTAATGAACCAGGTTCAGTTCCCCAGTACCCAGGTAAAGCCAGATGCACCAAGTGGCGCATGCAACTGGAGTTTGTTTGCGGTGGCTAGAGGCCCTGGCACACCCATTATCTCTGTCTCTTCTCTCTCTCTCTCTCTCCTTGCAAATAAATAAATAAATTTAAAAACATTAAAAAAAGATGCAGATAACTTTTGTAGGTGAGGTATTTGAAACTTAAAAAAGGTTAAATAACTTAATAACTTTCCAGGATCACAGGAAAACAGATGAGTGGATCTGAACCCAAAGACCTTTCTCTTACTAATATGTTTATTTAAATGAATAAATATATATGCGTACATATAAGTGTATGTGTTTTTTCTTTTAAATATGTTAAATGTTTACTTATTTATTTATTTATGAGAGTGGGTAGGCAGATGGAGAATGGGCATGCCAGGGCCTCTAGCCACTGCAAACAAACTCCGGACACATGTGCCACTTTATGCATCTGGCTTTACATGGGTCCTGGGGAGTTGAACCAGGGTCCTTTGGCTTTGCAGGCAAGCACCTTAACTGCTAAGACATCGCTCCAGCCCTGTATGTCTTTTTTTTTTTTTTTTAACACTTCCATGGCTTTATCAGTCTTATGCTGGGACACAGTTTTCCTTTTCTTTTTTTATCTTTTTTTTTCTCAATTTTTAAAAACATTTTCCATGATTATAAAAAATATCCCATGGTAATACCCTCCTTCTCCCCCTTCCCCCCTTGGAAATTCCATTCTCCATCATATCCCCTCCCCATCTCAATAAGTATCTCTTTCATTTTGATGTCATGATCTTTCCCTCCTCTTATGATGGTCTTGTGTAGGTAGTGTCAGACACTATCAGGTCATGGATATTGAGGCCATTTTATGTCTGGAGGGAGCACATTGTAAGGAGTCCTACCCTTCCTTTGGCTCTTACATTCTTTCCATCACCTCTTCCACATTAGACCCTGAGCCTTGGAAGGTGTGATCGAGATGTTACTCGGTACTCTAGTCACTTCTTTCCAGCACCATGATACCTTCTGAGTCATCCCAAGGACACTGCCATCTGAAAAGAGAAGATTCTCTACCCAAAGTGAGAGTAGCATTAATATAAGGGTATGGATATTAAGAGAAGTGCTTACTGGTCAGTTTGATAAGCATAGTATATACACTTATCCAGACATCAGCAGATGTTACACCCCTAGGGCTCATGACTACCCCTGTTTCAAGTTTTCAGTATCAGGGATGTATTCCCTCCCATGGAGCGAGCCTCCAGTCCAATTGGAGGGCAGTTGGTTTCCACCATGATAGACGTGCCACTATTGTACCCGTTGGCTCATTTGGCCTGGCTGGCCAATTATAGGGCTTGCAGTGTCTACTGTTGAGTGTCTTCACTGGTGCTATCTCTTTCTCCCATTGAACTGCATGTAGAATGGCTTCTTCCAGCTTCCTGTCAGCTGGTCTACATGGAGGAGGTTATCAGCCCAGTTCCAGCAGGATTTCTCAGTGGCCTTGTAGCCCAAGTATGTGGAGTCTTCAGAAATAGGGTCTTACCATCTATTCCTGGTGGGAAGCCAAGGGCCTCGGCAATGGCCTATAATTTTGGGGGGGGGATCAGGGACCTCCCTGGCCAACAACTCACTGGAAGGTATCCCATCCCTGGCACTGAAAATTTTCTAGCAACGATCTATGGCTCCTGAGTGTTCCATTGTCCAAAAATGGAGGATTCCATATGATTTATTTATATCCCCTTAGATTTTGATTAGCCCTCCCTCCACCTTTCCTTTACTCAATCCCTGTATTTCTTTGATAATTACTTTTGAATTGTGTGTGTGGTCTGTTCATGTGTAATATTGGATGGAGATCAGATCCTAGGCCTGTGCATGGTAAATAAATGCTGTATCAGGGCTGGAGGGATGACTTAGCAGTTAAGGTGTTTGCCTGCAAAGCCAAGGACCCAGGTTTGATTCCCCAGAACCCACATTAGCCAGATGCACAAAGGGGCACACACGTCTAAAGTTCGTTTGCAGTGGCTGGTAGCCCTAGCACGCCCATTCTCTCACTCTCCCTCAAATTAATAAAAATAAAATATTTTAAATGCTGTATCACTTAGCTGTACACCTCACCTTTTTATATCTTTTAAATGTATGCAGCTCAATTAAACAGCTTTGCTGCATTTATGTTTTGATAAGTTTCTTGATTTTGGATTAAAAAATATTATTTATTTATTAGAGAATGAGAGGGAAAGAGGCAGATAGGATGGGTGTGCCAGGGTCTTCAGCTGCTGGAAATGAACTCTTGATGCATGTGCCACCTTGTGCAGATGGCTTACATGGGTCCTGGCAAATCGAACCTGGGTCCTTTGGCTTTGCAGGCAAGTGCCGTAACTACTAAGCCATCTCTCCAGCCTGATTTTAGATTTTTTTTTAATATTATGGGGCTGCAGGGATGGGTTAGCGGTTACGGCACTTGCCTGCAAAGCCAAAGGACCCAGGTTCGATTTGCCAGGACCCACGTAAGCCAGATGCACAAGGTGATGCATGTATCTGGAGTTTGTTTGCAGTGGGTGGAAGCCCTGGTATGCCCACTATCTCTGTCTCATTCTCTTTCATTCTCTGACTCTGTCTCTCTCTCAAATAAATAAATGAAAATAAAAGAAGCCCTCCTTTAAAAAATATGTATTTCCATGTTATTATTTTCTAATTATTTATTTGAGGAAGAGAGAGACAGAGAGAGAGTGTGTGTGTATGGGTGTGCCAGAGCCTCTTGCCACTGCAAACGAATTCCGGATGGATGCACCACTCTGTACAACTGTCTGTATGTTGGTGCTGGGGAATTGAACCCAGGCCATCAGGCTTTGCAGGTAAACACCTTTAACCACTGAGCAATCTCTCCAGCCCCATATTATTCTTATGTGCTTAATTTATACAGTTGATTGCCTGAGCTAAATTCTTGCCTAGTTACAACAGCCCTTCCTCTCTTCTAAATTAATTTCTGTAAGAATGCTGGCTCATATCAGATTTGGTATTTGTTATTAAATATGACTCTTAACTTTTAAACAATTGTGTATGTAAGGCTGCACCGTTACCCAACAGAATCTTGTACCTTTCCCCAAATATAGCCTGTTTTGCAGCAGTCGAAACTCTGCATTGTATGGTTGGCTGTGTGAACTGAGGTGGACAGACATTCCTACTATGTAATGAGTGCACTGAGCTGTGATGTGCCTTTGTTGTATTAGTAATGGCACCATGTTTTTATGTTGTAGATGGCTGAGTGCTAACAAGGAAAATACAGGACCATGATGATGGCTCAGTTTCCCACAGCTATGAATGGTAAGTAATTTTATGCTTATGGCAGGATCAGGAAGATATAGAGGGTATTTCTGTTGTTATTTTATTTGTTTTTAAATGTTTAAAACTTTGTGTAGATAATTTTTCTTAATTTTTTAAATGCAAAACTTAAGTGTTTTGTTGAAAACATCTCAGAATATTGAATGTATCTCCTATTAGGATATTATGCAGTAAATATCACATTCCTATGTAAGCATTTTCTGCAGTGTCATATGAAATGTGTGCTTGCCATTGAAGAGTTAAGAATAACCTAAAGCTGTGTTCTATTTTTTTATGCCTAAAGCTGGAGGATAAAAAGCATTATGCTGTTGAGGTGAATAGTAAAGGTATTGTGGATAACATACATGATTACAAACAGATGAAGCCAAACAAGATTCATTTCCTAATGCACATGGTAATTAAAGGATTATGTTTAATGTGAATTTTTTTTTGTGGTGTATGTGTGTGAAAAGCAAGCACTTACTGCTGAGCCACCTACGCAGCCCTAATAATACAAAGAAATGTAGGCAATTTAAGTAAGAAAAGATTTTACAGCTTTTTTTTTTTTGGTCTTATTCTAGTTCTATTTCTTTCCTCAAATAAAGATTATCTTAATAGATATTTTGTTACTGTGCACATTTAGAATTGCTCACTGTAGCCCAGGCTGGCCTTGAACTCATAGTGATCCTCCTACATCAGATTCCCAAGTGCTGGGATTATAGACATGAGTTACCACATCAGGCTCTGAAAAAATCTTAAAAAAAATTATTTGCAAGCACAGAAAGAGAGGGTGGGAAGAGGAGGGGGATGGGAGTGCCAGGGCTTCTTGCCACTGCAAACAAACTAGATGCATGCACCACTTTGTACATCTGACTTTATGTGAGCACTAGGGAATTGAACCTGGAACTTGTCAGGCTTTTGCAAGCAACACCTTTAGCTGCTGAGCCACCACTCCAGCCGTGGACATTTGTTTTCTTTTCTTTTCTTTTTTCCTTTTTTTGAGGCAGGCTCTCAACTGCAGCCCAGGCTGACCTGGAACTCACTCTGTAGCTCCAGGGTGGCTTCAAACCCACAGCAAGCCTCCTACCTCTGCCTCCCAAGTGCTGGGACTAAAGGCATGCACCACCAGGCCCGGCTGAAAAAATATTTTAAAATTACTGAAGAAGTCTAGATGATAGTTTTTAATTTTGTAGTAGATTTCATCAGCTGATTATAGATAAATATAAGGATACAGAGAATAAAATTAAGGGCTTGGAGAGATGGCTCAGTGGAAAAGCACTTGCTACTCAACCATGAGTACCTAGGTTCAACCCCTTGACCCCAGGCACAAGCTAGAAGCTATGGCAGGCAATTCCAGCATGCTGGTGCTGAGATGAAAGGCAGATACAGAATTTCCCAGAAGCTCACTGTGAGTGCAGTAGAGAATAGAATCAATAATTTTAATTGAACACAGTAACATCGGAGAACATCAGAACAAAGGAGGGAAGAAGCACCATTCTAGCTTTTCAGAGCTGTTTGTAGTTTGACAAGACCCTATAGTGTTTGTATCTTTTTCTTTTAATGTGTTTTCTATCATAGCCAAAGTGAGTGCTTGTGTATTCAAAGATTTAAACCTTGAGATTTAGGAAAATTTTGAAAATAAATTGTTGGCATAAAATAATTAATTGGGCTGGAGAGATGGCTTAGTGGTTAAGGTGCTTGCCTGAAAATCTAAAGGACCCAGGTTCAATTCCCTAAGACTCACATAAGCCAGATGCACAAGGTGGCTCATGCATCTGGAGTTCATTTGCAGCGGCTAGAGGCCCTCGCACACCCATTCTCTCTCCTTTCCTCCCTCTCTCTCTCTCTTCCTCTCAAATAAATTTTAAAGAATGTTTAAAATAAAAGAGTTAATTATGATGTGTTGCAAGATTTTATGTATGTATGGATGAACTTGAGGTAAGAGTCTCACCACTTTCAGAATTGTCATTTAAGGGTTTATTTGAGAAGTCTTCTTCTGTAAGCATGAATTATGTTGTATTTTCTGTCACCTACAACTGAAATTAGTTGTAACAAAATATTCATATACATTCTTATTTTTTTTAAGAAAAAGCTAAATATGACATTGCTCCCATTGTGGACATGGTATAGAATTATAGAAATTGTTGTCACCTGTGTTTTTTAAATTAATTATTTTTCCATAATAAATTATATATGTGTTTAAAATCAAGGCAATAATGCTGTAGCCAAATATGAGGATTTCCATGCCTCCTAGGAAAACGTTTTCCATTAAATACAGTTTATTTATAAATTTTAAGCAACATGTAAGTGAAGTTTACAAATAAAATGAACATATCAGAAAACAGTACAGTGTCAGTCTTTCTTCATGCTATCTCTTTCATCCCGTAAACATTTTATGTATCTGCTTTATAGCCTATTGTATGTATGTATGTATACACACACACACACACACACACACACACCCCTACTCTCTCACACACACATGTGTGCATATGTGCGCATGCTTGGACCAAGTTGTTAATGACTTATTTCTCCTGTTTTGCCATGTATATACTTTATCATACTGAGGCTAACCATAGACTTTTAGACTACTTTGGTTCTTAGCGAGCTGACTACTAGAATAGCCACTTAGCTGGGAGTGGTGACACAAGCCTTAATAATCCCCACCTGGGAGGCAGAGGTAGGAGGGTTGCTGTGAGTTTGAGGCCAGCCTGGGACTACAAAGTGAGTTCCAGGTCAGCCTGGGCTAGGGTGAGACCGTGCCTTGAGAAAACCTATGTAAATATATATGTAGCCACTGGCTACATTTGTCTATTTCCATTTAAACTATAAAAATTAAGTAAATCACTCAGCGGCATTTCAGGTTCTTAAGCCATATGTGGTGAGACTACCAAATTTGATAAGTAGAACTAGAACATTTACATCATCTCAGAAAGTTCTACTGAACAGTTTATTTTATTTTATTTTATTTTTTGAGGCAGGGTCTCACTCTAGCCCAAGCTGACCAGTAGTCCCAAGTGTTGGGATTAAAGGTGTACACCGCCTGAACAGTTTATTTTTAATTGACAACTTTTTACATATAGACAATATATTATGCTCATTCCCTTCCTACCACCTCCCCTTTTTCCTCTCCAAAATTCTTCCTCTACTGAATCTCTTCTTTCCAAGTAGTCTCTCTTCTACTTTGATGATATCATTTTCCCCTCCCATTATGTAGGTCTTGTGTATGTAGTGCTAGCCACTGTTAGGCCATGAATACCATGGCTGCTTTGTGTCTAAAACATAGTATTGTAAGCATTCCTCTTTGTCCTTTGGATCTTAAATTCTTTCTCCCACCTTTTACGCAATGGACCCTGCTCCTTGGAAGGTGTAATAGAGATGTCTCAGTGCTGAACACTCCACTGTTACTTCCTCTCAGCACTACAGTGGCTTTTGAGTCACCCAGTGGTCACCACCATCAGAAAAGGGAAACTTCTCTAACTAAAAGTGAGATTAGCATTACTATATAGGTATAAATATTAGTATTTAGAGGACAGTTTGGTGATCACAATATATCCAGACAAAACCTTTTTGCTACTTCTTTTTTAACAGAGAGAGAGAAGGGGGGTGAGGGAGAATATGGGTTCATTAGGGCCTGTAGCCACTGCAAATGAACTCCAGACACATGCACCACCTTGTGTATCTGGCTAATGTGGGTACTGGGGAATTAAACCTGGGTCCTTAGGCTTTGGAGGCAAGTACCTTTACTGTTAAGCCATTTCTCCAGCCCAAAACCTTTTTTTTTTTTTTTTTTTTTTAGAGGTAGGGTCTCGCTCTAGTCTAGGCTGATATGGAATTCACTTTGTAGTCTCAGAGTGGCCTCAAACTCATGGGGATCCTCCTACCTCTGCCTCCTGAGTGCTGGGATTAAAGGTGTATGCCACCGTGCTCAGCTCCCAAAACCTTTTGTTAAAAAAATTATTTATTTATTTGAGAGAAAGAGAAAGAGAGGGAGAGAGAAAGAATGAGAATGAATACACCAGGGCCTCTTAGCTACTGCAAATGAACTCCAGATGCATGTGCTACCTTGTGTATCTGGCTTTATATGGGTACTAGGGAATTGAACCTGGGATTTTTGGCTTTGCAGGCAAATGCCTTAACTGCTAAGCCATCTCTCCTTATCCCCAAACCTTTTTTTAAATCATAGTGATTTGCATCCTGCTTTCCAAAAATTTAATGAAATTGCGAATTCAGAATGAGCCCTCAAGTAGTACACAGGATGCTACTTCAGATGCATGTTGCTACTGGTGCTATTATAGTGTGATGTGGCTTGTTTCAGCCTCAAAATTATGGGTTGTTGAAAACTGACTGAGAAAGAGGCTCTGAAACCCATCATAAGTGACTGTATACAAAATCTGGAAGAGGAGTGGAGGAAGAGAACATGCCATTTACTTGGAGAGCTTTAGAACCTTCTTAGAACTCTAGAGCCCAGTAATCTTTTCAACCTTGTAGTTAAGCAATTGTGGTGTTAGATATTGTAGCCATATAATCAAATGTAATATTGCAGTTATGTCTATGATAACTTGAGTTTTGGGCCGGGGAAATGGCACAGTGGGTAAAATGCTTTCCTTACAAACAAGAAGATCTGAATTTGACCCCCCCCACCCACATAAAATGTCAGGTGTGTGGCCCATGTCTATAATCCAGTGCTGAGGAGGTAGAGATAGGAGGATTGATGGGACTAACGACCTGTTTAGCCTAATGACCTCCAAGCCAGTCAAAGTCCCTGCCTCAAAGGAAGTGGATAGCATTCCTGAGGGTAATACCCAAGTTTATCCTCTGACCTCCTCATGTGCGCATGCGCACACAAACACACACCTCTATACATGAACACGTACACCCACATGCAGAATTTAAAAACATTTTTGGTAGGGCATGGTGGCACATGCCTTTAATCCTAGCACTCAGGAGGCCAAAGCAGAAGGACAATTGTAAGTTTGAGGCCAGCTTGGGAGTATAGAGAGAGTTCCAGGACAACCTTTGCTAGAGTGAGACCCTACCCCAAATAAACCAAAAAACAAAATAACATTTTTATTCTTCAGCTGCTCACAATTTAGGCCATAGTTCTCTTTAGACCAGTTTTACAGTTCTATTTGAGAGATTTAAATTAGTATTGGCCCAAGATATATCATTTGACTGTATTTTAAACTGGAAACAAATATCAACCCAGGATATTTCTAATATTTAGTTTTATTGCATATAAATAGGTTTTAACATGTTTGAATTGTGTACATTTAAATTGTTAGAATACTGCTGTGCTAGCTAGCTATATGTGTTTATGTATATAAATATGTGCATCTGTACATTTACGTAGGTAAAAACAGGGGATGACATTACTGACTTGGTAAGATGTATAATGGTTATTCATTTAAAAATTTTTTAAAATATTTTTATTTATTTATTTGAGAGAGGGAAAGAGGCAAAGTGAAAGAGAGAGAAAGAGAATGGGCACACCAGGGCTTCCACCCACTGCAAACGAACTCCAGATATGTGTACCACCTTGTGTATCTGGCCTCTGTGGGCACTAAGGAATTGAACTTAGGTCCTTTGGCTTTGCAGTCAAGTGCTTTAACTGCTAAGCCATCTCTCCAGGCCTATAATGGTTGTTCTTTTTTTTTTTTTTTTTTTTTTTTTTGAGGTAGGATGTCACACTAGCCCAGACTGACCTGGAATTCACTCTGTAGTCTCAAGATAGCTCAAACTCACAGCAGTCTTCCTATCTCTGCCTCCCAAGTGCTGGGATTAAAGGCATGTGCCACCATGCCCGGTTGTAATGGTTATTCTTATAAGTATGTATTTTTCCTTCTTCGTTGGTCATAGAAACATGGTCAACAGCTTTCTTCAGAAAAAAAAAAGTCATGGTTGACAAGGACAATAGGTGAAAAGAGAATGACAGGAGAAATCGTTATGAAAATACCACATTGTGGACTGGGAAGATGGCTTATAGGCTAAAGGCACTTGCTTGCAAAGCTTGCTGGCCTGGGTTCAATTCCCCACCATCCATGAAGAGTTGCATACAAAGTAGTGCATCCCTTTGTGATCCCAAAGCACTTAAGAAAATGGGAGGCAGAGCCAAAAGAATCCCAAGCTCAGGCACGAACTAGCTTGTCTGGTGTTTCTTTGTAGTCTAGAAGTTTGTTTGCAGTGGAAAGAGACCTATCTAAAGAAAGTGGAACATAAATACCTCGAATTTATCTTCTGACCTACATGTGTGCCACAGTGCATGCCCATGCGCATGTGTGCACACACATGCACAAACACATTTACAAAAAAGAAAATAAGCTGTGTATAGTGGTGCATGCCTTTAGTTCCAGCACTCACCCACTCCTGGTACCAGTTTTCTGGTGTAGTTCCCTTCTTGTTGCTGGGTCAAACACCTGACCAGAAGCAGTTTAGGGCAGGAAAGGGTTATTTTAGCATTACAGATTCCAGGAGAAGTCTCATCATGACAGGGGAAGCTGGCTCACTTCATCATACATTCATAGCTGAGAGGTCACACTAAGCACCAGAAAGCATGAGCTGACTCCAAATACTACCTAGGTCTGGACTCCACCTCAAGGTCTGCCCCTGGTAGCACACTTCCTCAGGCATGGCTCCACTCCCCAAATGTTCCAATCTGAGGACTAAACAGGAAATTAAATTACACATTTCTGAGGCTATAGGGACATTTTACTTTAAGCCACGACATTCTGCTCTTGGCCCCGTAGACTCATGACCATCTTACAATGCAAAATGCACTCACTCCAACTTGAAAAGTCTCCATGGTCTTTACTGATTTTATTTTATTTTTTTCAACTTTTTATTAACAACTTACATGATTATAAAAAATATCCCATGGTAATACCCTCCCACCCTCCATTTTCCCTTTTGAAAATCCGTTCTCCATCATATACCCTCCCCATCTCAATTAGTCTCTTTTATTTTGATGTCATGATCTTTTCCTCCTATTATGATGGTCTTGTGTAGGTAGTGTCAGGCACTGTGAGGTCATGGATGTCTGGGCCATTATCTGTCTGGGGGGAGCATTTTGTAAGGAGTCCTACCCTTCCTTTGGCTCTTACATTCTTTCCGCCACCTCTTCCACAATAGACCTTGAGCCTTGGAAGGTGTGATAGAGATATTGCAGTACTAAACACTCTTGTCACTTCTTTCCAGCACCATGATGCCTTCTGAGTCATCCCAAGGTCGCTGCCATCTAAAAAGCGAAGATTCTCTACCAAAAATGAGAGTAGCATTAATATAAGGGTATGAACATTAACAGAAGTGCTTACTGGGCAGTTTGATAAGCCTAGTATATACATTTAGCCAGATAGCAGCAGACGTTACACCCGTAGGGCTCATGACTACCCATGTTTTAAGTTTTCAGTATCAGGGATGTATTCCCTCCAATCAGTGGGCCTCCAGTCCAATTAGAGGGCAGTTGGTTTCCGCTATGACAGATGTGTCACTATTGCACCCTTTGGCTCATGTGGCCTGGCTGGCCAGATATAAGGCTTGCAATGTCCACTGTTGAGTATCTTCACTGGTGATTTCTCTTTCTCCCATTGAACTGCATGCAGAATGCTTTCTTCCAGCTTTCTGTCAGCTGGTCTACGTGGAGGAGGTTATCAGCTCAGTTCCAGCAGGATTTCTCAGTGGCCTTGTAGCCCAAGTATGTGGAGTCTTCAGCAATAGAGTCTTACCATCTATTCCTGGTGGGAAACCAAGGGCCTCGGCAATGGCCTATAATGTTTTGGAGGGGGGGGGATCAGGGACCTCCCTGGCCAACAACTCACTGGAAGGTATCCCATCCTTGGCACTGAAAATTTTCTAGTAACAGTCTATGGCTCCTGAGTGTTCCATTGTCCAAAAAAGCAGGATTCCGTATGTTTCATTTATATCCTCTTAGATTTTGATTAGCCCTCCCTCCACCTTTCCTTTACTCAATCTCTTCCTCTGACCTCACTTTGGGCCTTTTCACCCCCATTAATCTATTTTTCTATTTATATATATACAATACCATCCTATTAGGTAACCCCCTCCCTTCCTTTCTCTTCCGTTTATATTTCTTTCCTAGTTTACTGGCCTTTGCTACTGAGTTTTGTTCCTATTCACATGGAAGTCCAATCATCTATAGCTAGGATTCACATATGAGAGAGAACATGCAATGCTTGGCTTTCTGGGCCTGAGTTATTTACCTCACTTAGTATAATCCTTTCCAGATCCATCCATTTTCCTGCAAATTTCATAACTTCATTTTTCTTTACTGCTGAGTAGACTTCAGTGTATAAATGTGCCATATCTTCATTATCCACCCATCAGTTGAGGGACATCTAGGCTGGTTCCATTTCCCAGCTATTGTGAATTGAACATCAATAAACATAGTTGAGCAAGTATTTCTAAGGTAATGAGATGAGTCCTTAGGATATATGCCTAGGAGTGCTATAGCTGGGTCATATGGTAGATCAATTTTTAGCTGTCTTAGTAACCTCCACAATGGTTTCCACAATGGCTGGACCAGATTGCATTCCCACCAACAGTGTAGAAGGGTTCCTCCTTTTCCACATCCTCGCCAGCATTTGTTTTCATGATGGTAGCCAAACTGACAGGAGTGAAATGGAATCTCAATTTAGTTTTAATTTCCCTGATGACTAGGGATGTCGAACATTTTTTTAGATGCTTATACGCCATTCATATTTCTTCTTTTGAGAACTCTCAATTTAGTTCCATAGCCCATTTTTTAATTGGCTTGTTTGATTTCTTATTATTTAATTTTTTGTGTTCTTTGTATATCCTAGATATTAATCCTCTATCAGATGTATAGCTGGCAAAGATTTTTTTCCCATTCTGTAGGTTGCCTCTTTGCTTTACTCACAGTGTCCTTTGCTGTACAAAATCTTTGTAATTTCATGAGGTCCCAGCAGTCAGTCTGTGGCTTTATTGCCTGAGCATTTGGGGTTATGTTCAGAAAGTCTTTGCCAAGACCAATATGTTGAAGGGTTTCCCCTACTTTTTCCTCTAGCAGTTTCAGAGTTTCAGGTCTGTTGTTAAGGTCTCTAATCCATTTGGACTTAATTCTTGTGCATGGAGAGAGAAGAATCTATTTTCATTCTTCTACAGATACATATCCAGTTTTCCCAGCACCATTTTCTGAAGAGGCTGTCTTTTCTCCAATGAGTATTTTTGGCATTTTTATCGAATATCAGGTGTCTATAGCTACCCGGACTTACATCTGGGTCCTCTATTCTGTTCCATTGATCTACATGTCTGCTTTTGTGCCAGTACCATGCTGTTTTTGTTACTATGACTCTGTAGTATAGGTTAAAATCAGGTATGGTGATACCACGAGCCTTATTTTTGTTGCTCAGTGTTATTTTACATATTCGAGATTTTTTATGACTCCAAATGAATTTTTGCATTGTTTTTTCTATTTCCATGAAGAATGCCGTTGGAATTTTAATAGGGATTGCATTAAATGTGTAGATTGCTTTGGTAAGATTGCCATTTTCACAATATTGATTCTTCTGATCCAGGAACAAGGGATGTTTTTCCATTTTCTAGTGTCTTCTGTAATTTCTTGTTTGAGTGTTTTATAGTTTTCATTGTAGAGATCCTTTGATTCCTTGGTTAGGTTTATTCCAAGTACTTTATTTTCTTTGATGCAATTGTGAATGGGAGTGATTCTTTGATTTCATCCTCTGTGTGTTTGTTAGCATATAGGAAGGGTACTGATTCCTGTGTATTTATTTTGTATCCTGCTAGATGGCTATAGGTGTTTATCAGCTGTAACAGTTTGCTGGTAGAGTCTTTAGGGTCCTTTATATATAGAATCATGTCATCTGCAAATAATGATATCTTGATCTCTTCCTTTCCAATTTGTATCCCTTTTATGTGCGTCTCTTGCCTTATTGCTATGGCTAAGACATCCAGTACTATATTAAATAAAAGTGGGGACAGTGGACACCCTTGTCTTGTTCTTGATTTTAGTGGAAAAGCTTCCAGTTTTTCCCCATTTAGTAGTATGTAGGCTTGTCATAAATAGCCTTTATTATATTGGGATATGTTCCTTCTATTCCCAGTCTCTGTAGGACTTTTATAATGAAGGTATGTTGATTTTGTCAAATGCTTTTTCTGTGCCTAATGAGAGATGGTCATGTGATTTTTGTCCTTCAGTCCATTTGTATATTACATTTATCGATTTGCATATGTTGAACCATCCCTGCATCTCTGGGATAAAGCCTACTTGGTCTGGGTGAATGATCTTTCTGATATATTATTGTATTCTGTTTGCCAATATTTTGTTGAGAATTTTTGCATCTATGTTCATGAGGAAGATTGGTCTGTAATTTTCTTGTTTTGTTCTATCTTTGCCTGGTTTTGGTATCAGGGTAATGCTGGCTTTGTAGGAGGAGTTTGGTAGGATTCCTTCTTTTTCTATTTTATGGAAAATCTTAAGAAGCAGTGGTGTTAGTTCTTCCATGAAGGTCTGGTAAAATTCAGCAGTGAATGCATCTGGGCCTGGACTTTTTTTTAGTTGGGAGATTTTTGATAACTGCTTGGATCTTCATACTTGCTATAAGTCAATTTAAGTGATTAATCTCATCTTGATTTAATTTAGATAGGTCATATAAATCAAGGCAATCATCCCTTTCTTTCAGATTTTCATACTTAGTAGAGTATATGTTTTTATAGTATGTCCCTGGGGTGGATTGAATAGATGGCCCCCAATATACTGAGTTGTTTATTTGTATGTAGTCTGCATCTGCAGCCACCTGGCTGGAGACAGTGTCACTGGGTTGATTTTAAGGTGTGATGGTGGGTTTCAGATTTCAATCTAAAGATATGCAAAGTGTGCCTAGCTGGAGTTCCTGAAGTGTGCTATGGATTTTGACCTTTAGGCTTGTACTTCTCTCTCTGCTTGGTCCTGTGAAGGAAGGACAGCTTCTTTTGCCATTTGTGGAACTTACCCTGGATCTGTAGGCTTCAATAAATCCCTTCCTCCATAACTATGCCTGGTCTGGAAGTTCATCTCAGCGAACCTGAATCTGTCTGCTGCAGTCCCTGTGATTTTTGAATTTCTCTGGTATCTGTTGTGATGTTGCCTTTTTCATCTCTAATTTTATTAATTTGTGTCTCTTCTCTCTTTCTTTTGGTCAGATTTGCTAAGGGTTTATCAATGTTTTTTATCCTTTCAAGGAGCCAACTCTTTGTTTCATTGATTCTTTGGATTGTTCTTTTGGTTTCTATTTATTAATTTCTGCCCTAATCTTTATTATTTCTTCCCATCTATTGAGTTTTGGTTTGCCTTGTTCTTCTTTTTCCAAGGCTTTAAGAGGAAGCATTAGGTCGTTTACTTGCAACCTTTCTAATTTCTTAGTATAGGCACTTAAAGCTATAAATTTACCTCTTAGGACTGCCTTCATTTTGTCCCAGAGATATTGGTATGTTGTGTTCTCAATATCATTTGACTCTATGAATTTTTTGATTTTCTTCTTGATTTCTTCATTGACCCATTCATCATTTAGTAGTGTATTGTTTAGTTTCCATGATTTTGTGTGTGCTCTATAGCTTTTCTTGCTATTGATTTGTAGTTTGATTCCATTGTGGTCAGATAGAATACAAGGAATTATTTCAATTTTCCTGCATTTGCTAAGATTTGCTTTGTGTCCTAATATATGGTCTATTTTAGAGAGTGTTCCATGTGCTGCTCTAAAGAATGTATATTCTGTAGCATTTGGATGAAATGTCCTGTATATATCTGTTAGGTCCATTTCTTCTATGACCTCATTTAATCCAGATGCCAGTCTGTTCATTTTTTCCTGGGATGACCTGTCAATTGATGCGAGTGGGGTGTTGAAGTCACCCACTACCACTGTGTTTGGTGTTATCTGTGACCTTAGTTCTATTAGCGTTTGATGAATTTCGGAACCCCCATGTTAGGTGCATATATGTTTAGGATTGTAACTTCCTCCTGTTGGAGCGTGCCTTTAATCAATATAAAGTGACCTTCCTTATCTTTCTTAACTAATGTTGGACTGACGTCTACCTTGTCAGATATTAGGATAGCAACCCCTGCTCGTTTTCTAGGCTCATTTGCTTGAAACACCGTTTTCCAACCTTTCACCCTAAGATAGTGTCCATCCTTTGTAGAAAGGTGAGTTTCTTTGAGGCAACAAATTGAAGGATCCTGATTTTTAACCCAGCCTGCAAACCTATGTTTTTTGGTTTGGGCATTGAGGCTGTTGTTATTAAGAGATATTTTTTACAGGTGTGTATTTATTTTTGCCATTTTTTTTTTTTTGTAGTTCTTCTGGTTTTACCTTTGTTCTCTTGTGTTAACTAGTATTTGAGTATTGTTTGTTTTTTCCTGGTTCCTTATATGTGTCCTTTTCTTTCTCTTCAGTATGGAGGATTCTTTCAAGTACTTTCTGTAGAGCTGGTTTTGTCTTCAAATACTCCTTTAGCCTGCTTTTGTCGTGGAATATCCTTATTTCTCTGTCTATTTGAATGGATAGCTTTGCAGGATAAAATACCTTTGGTTGACAGTTGTTATCTTTCAGAACTTGGAATACATCACTCCAAGCCCTTCTGGCTTTTAAGGTTTGTGTTGAGTAATCTGCTGTGATGCTGATGGGCTTGCCTTTGTGGGTAACTTGATTTTTCTCTCTAACTGCTTTCAATATTTTTTCTTTAGTTTGTGTCTTTGGTAGTTTGATTATAATATGGCAAGGAGAGGTTCTTTCCAGGTTTTGTCTGGTTGGTGTTCTAAAGGATTCCTGTATCTGCATTGGCACCTCTTTCCCAATTTGGGAGAAGTTTTCTTCTATGATGTTGTTGAAGATGCCTACTATGCCTTTGGAGTGAAATTCTTCTCCTTCTATATACCCTGAATTCTTATGTTTGATCTTTTCATGGTGTCCCGAATATCTTGAAATTCCCATTCATACTTTACTATTAGTTTGTCTTTCTCTTTTTTGGATTGTATTAGATCTGCCACCTGGTCTTTTAGCTTAGATATTCTGTCCTCTCCTTCATCCATTCTACCGGTGAGATTGTCTACAGAGTTTTTTGTTTCATTAACTGTGTTCTTCATTGCTAGTAATTCTGACTGGTTTTTCTTTATTATTTCTATTTCCTTATTTATGTCTTGTATTGACCTCTTTATTTCATTAAATTGGTGTCCTGTGTCTTCTTTGATTCCTTTGATTTCCTCTTTCATTCCTTTGATTTCTTCTTTTACTTCTTTGAGCATATTTATAATCATTCTTTTGAAATCTTTCTCAGGCATTTTCTCTAACTTCTCACTGGAGGTCATTTCTGATACATTAATCCTTTTTGGTGGATTTATATTGTCTTGATATTTGGTGTTTCTTGTGTTATTTTCTATATATTTTTGCATCTTGGATTAATTTATTGCTTGGATTTTGTAGTTAGCTGCAGTATTATTAGATGAATCATCAGTCTCATGTTATTTGTCTTCAGGGTAGGAGCTTAAGGTACTAGGTGTGGCTCTCAAGACTCTCAGAGTATCTACAGAAGTTATTCTGGGTGTTGGGTTTGCCTGCTGAGAGTATTCAAGTAGGCTGAGTGGAACAAAATACAGGCAGATTCTAAAATTTAACTAAACAATGTACACTTTCAATGAAAAACAGCACAGAGTATTTATGCAAGTGTAGGTATTATGACAACCAGATCCTCTTAACTTTCCCTTAGGATGTGTGGTGCCCCATCCATACCCTTAATCCTGTCAACAAGGAGGTTAAGACTTCTGGTCTGTTGAGGGTTCCAAGTCAGCTTGTGACCAAGTGAGACCTTTCACTAATGTATAACAGAAGAGGAAACAAAGCCACTATAAATCAAGAAGCAACAAATAACAAGCCCAAAGTATAGCATATTTAAGAATTGCAAATCTGACCATCCATCAGATTTAACATTCTTGTTCAGCCTTGTATACCAGTTTCTTAGTTGGGTACTGACCTGGTGTAATCCCAGTTACCTTTTGGGATGATTTTGTTCTCAGTTATGCTGCGCTCCTGCGTGGGTCCCTCTTTGGTGCACTGTGGGTTCAAGTAGGCTGGCTGGGTCACTGGATCACCGCTCTTTCACTGGTGCTAGGTGCTGTGAGCTCCCTTCCCCTGGTCTCTGGTGCTTGCTGGCGTTTGCGCTGGTGGTGGGGGAGGGGAGGCTGTCTATGGTGGCTCTATTTCTCCCACTGGTCCACATGACCCTCTACCTCGTGATCTGCTCCTCTGTTGTTTACTGGGGTTCTCCCTTCATGTTTGAGTTTGGAAAGAGCTCTGGTATGAGTGGAAAATCCCGTCACCTGGCTTTTCCTGTGTCTCAAGCTGAGTCTGGCAGCTGTGGCTCCATGGACCTAGTGCCGCCGCTGCTGGAGCCGCTTCTGCAGGAGCCACTTCTGCCTGCCTATGTGGGCTCTGGATCTCTCCTAATTCTCTGCTGCCATTTTCATTTCTTATACACCTCACTTTTTAGTAAAGGTGTGTATTTTGCTGTTTTTTTTTTTTCCCTCTCCTAGGCTGCTCTGACATGGTTCCTATGCCGTCACCTTAACCAGAAGTCTTCCTTTTGCTAATTTTAACATTGTCCAAAAGTCCAAAGTTTTGCCAGATGTGGTGTTGCACACCTTTAATTCCAGCACTCGGGAGGCAGAGGTAGAGGATCACCTTGAGTTCAAGGCCACCCTGAGACTACATAGTGAATTTCAGGTCAGCCTGAGCTAGAGTGTAACCCTACTTCAAAAAAAGAAAAAAAGTCCATAGTCTTATTTGAGATTCAAGACCGTCTGAACTGCGAGCCCTGTAAAATAAAAACATGTTACATATTTCCAATACATAATAGCACAGAGTGAATGTTCCTATTGCAAAAAGAAGGCATAGCAAAGACTGTTCCAATGCAAAATCAATAATCAGCAGACAATATCAAACATCTGTAATTCTAAGTCCAATATCTTTCACCACTGACAAAGTCTTTGGGGTTTTAGTTCCACCCCTCCAGCTGGGCTGCTTACAGTCTGGGGAAAATGCCATCCAATACCAGCATCTCCCCTTGAGAGCTGTCCAGCAATCCTGGCCTCTCCATTAGAAACACAGTATATTGTCATAGCTCCATTCAGTGGCTTTACTGGCTCCTCATACAGGGATTTAAATCCTGCTTCACATTACCACATCTTAACACCTAGAACCATGTGCACTTCATGACCCACTTATCTGCATTTTTCATGCTTCCAAAACTAGTAACAGATGGATGGCATAGCCAAATTTGTAAATGCGAGGGAGGGGGGTAAAGCTTGATTTTGAAAAGCAGGCCCTTTCCCTTCAAGAGAATTTGCATTCTTACCAGCTGGTGCCTTCCATGGGTTGGGTTTCATCTCAAAGCATCTTTTCCATAGCTCCAGTACAAAACAGTTTACCCACTTTTAATCTCTGTAACTCAGCTTCAGTGGTTTAAAACCAGTCTCAGGCCAGGCATGGTGGTGCATGCCTTTAATCCCAGCACTTGTGAAGCAGAGGTAGAAGGATCACTGAGTTCGAGGGCACCCTGAAACTACATAGTGAATTCCAGGTTGGCCTGGGCTAGAGTGAGACCCTACCTTGAACAACAGATCTCTATGCCGGTACCTTTAAACTTACTAACATTTTTTTTTTTCTGTGACAAACTATATCTTTCTGTTCTGTACCAAGTATACCACTCCATTGCTTTTAAATTGAACTCTGCTCAAATTCTCAGGACATGTGCAGAATGCAGCTAGCCTTTCAACCAGTAGCCCATTTCCAAGAAAGTTCTTTCCTTCCTTTTTGAAACTTCAAGAGCCAAACCTTCACAGTTCACAGTTCTCTGTGTACTTAGCATTTTCAAACTCCTATCAGAGTAGCCCAGAAACTGCAAGGCTTCTTAAGTCCAAAGTACCTAATCCTTCCATATTCCTCCTGCAAACACATTCTAAAAGACCAAAAACCATGGGGTCAGATTCATCACACCATTGACTCCACTTCTTGGTACCAATTTTCTGGGAGGCTGTGGTAGAAGAATCACTGTGTGTTTGAGGCCAACCTGGAGCTAAAGAGTAGGTTCCAGGTTAGCCTGGGCTAAAGTGAGACCTTACCTCAAAAACAACAACAAAAATACATTTCAGTTAAGAGATTAGTTAAAGGAAATGGATGACAATTTTTTTTCTTTTTTCTTTTTTGAAAAATAGAACCACATTTTTTATTTAATGAGTCACATCATAAGAAATGAAGCAAGCATAGTAGAGATATAATATTATCTCTATTAAAAATTACTAGTTATTTGAATAATTCCAACATGCATATGTTAAAACAATATGTACCCACATTTTTTTTTCTTAAGAACAGCAGGCAAAATAGCACTACAGTTAAAATACATAGATCTTTAAGAAATATTATATGATGATATGTACTCAGGATGAATAAATTCCAAATTTACTTTCTCTTTGTTTGAACATAACTGCACCTAAGTACTATGTCAACTTTTGAATAAATGAATCATAAGAGGTAGAGCTTTTGGTTGATAAGAGAAAATATAATAACAGTAATCACAACTTGACATTTCTATTGCACCTTTCACCTTGAAAAAAATCCAAGGCAATTAATCTGAAAGTCATTTCTCTACTCAAGATTTGCCAGCCTGAGTTGAATGCAGTAATCTTCTAAGTTAACTGAAAGTTTGAACAGATTTTTCACAGGTCTATTGGCCTGTCAACCAACATGGGAGGCACTTGCTACATAAGGCCTCAGAGGACTAGAGACCACATATGGCCTGCTTAATGACAACCAGTTGGTCAAAAAACTAAGATCACTTTCTGCCAAGAAATGAATCACATACCTTCTCTGCAATTATACTTCAGGGCTAAACATTCTAAGCTATTAAGCAGCTAATCTGTCAATCAAAGAGAATATTACTATTTTGAAGATTTATAGGATCTTTTCTGTTCTGTAATTCAAATTTCTACCAAGTACAAATAACTAAATAACTATTTTACAACCATTCTGCTGTATCAACACTTTGTCTTAATATGACTGGTAGATGAACTATTTTGTTTTCTTTCTTTTTATTAATTAGTTTTGTACTCAGCGAATACAGTCAATTTGGTACCATTGTTAGTCTCATCCATGTCCTACCCGCTCCCCCTGGCCCCTCCTTGTTGAGGTATATGGGTCATGCATTCTGGAGTTAGCCCACAGTTATGGGTAGGATAAATATCTCTGCATATCATGACCCAACATGTGGCTCTGACATTCTTTCCACCCCCTCTCCCGCAAAAATTTCCCTGAGCCATGTTGGGTTCATTTTTGGTCTGCTTCAGTGATGAGGTGTTGGGGGCCTCTGGGTCTCTGGATCTCTGATTTGGTAGGAGTTGATTTTTCTCTGTGTTGATCTCCTTCACCCTTGTGCTGGTACCCGGTTCACCAAGAAAACAGCCCCCTTGGTTGTTTTGCCAATTGTTCTTAGTTTCAGCCGGGGCCCTTTTGAGGTATAGTGGGGTGGCTCTGTCCTTAGGATCTACATCTATCTGAAAAAGAGAAGCAGATTCTCCAATGGAGAGTAAGTTAGCACCAGACAAATGAGATAACTCTTACTTTTTTATAGAGAATTTAATAGGTGTAGGCCCTCCTGTAGCCCACGATTGGTGGTAGCTTGTTAGTGGAGAGCAGGCTTATGTTTGGATATGGTTCTGATTTGTTTCCCAGATCCAGCTATGGGCACAGTACCAGTGAGGGGATCAGTTAGCCGAATCAAGAGCAGTTGGTTTCCCACCATGGCTGTGTGCCACTATTACCCTTGTGTGAGCATCACGACAGGTTATTTGCTGCTAAGTAGGTTAGACCATGAGTTGCTTGGACAGATATTGGTCATTTTCCCCCAGTCGCCCATATAGCGCCTTCTGGCACTAGACGTGCTGACTGTCTGGGGACTGACTCTCTTCTAGCTTCCAGCCATTCCATTCCAAGGAAATGGATAAAATTTTAATTGATTCTTAACATAATTATCAGACAAGTAAGAGGTCTTTAGATTTTTTTATTTTTATTTTTTGGTATTTTGAGATAGGATTTCGCTGTAGCCCAGGCTGACTTGGAATTCCCCATTATGTAGTCTCAGGGTGGCCTTGAACTCACAGCAATCCTCCTACCTCTGCCTCCCAAGTGCTGGGATTAAAGGCATGCACCAACCACACCCAGATGGTCTTCAGATTTTTTTTTTTTTTAATGAGAGTGAAAGAGGAAGAGATTTGGCATGCCAGGGCATCCAGCCACTGTAATCAAACTCCAGACATATGTGCCACCTTGCAATTGTGTCACCTTTTTGTGCATCTGGCTTACATGGGATCTGGGGAGTCCAATGTGGATCCTTAGGCTTCACAGTTCAGGCACCTTAACCGTTAAGCTCAGTTTTTTTTTTTTTTAAAGAACACTTTCGTTGTCGTCGTCTTTTTCTTCTTCCTCCTCCTCTTCCTCCTCCTTGTTTTTCCTTCTTCATTTTTTTAGCCTGTCAAGCAAGTGCCTTTAACCACTGAGCCATCTCTTCAGCCTTAATAATATTTACTTTATTTTATTTATTTATGAGAGAGAGAGAAAGAATGGGCACACCAGAGCCTCTAGCAACTGCACATGAACTCTAAAAGTATGGCTTATGTGGGTACTGGGGAATTGAACTGGTTTCCTTAGGCTTTGCAGGCAAGTGCCTTAACTGCTAAGTCATCTCTCCAGCCCCTTAATAATATTTTAATAATGACTGTTACTTGTGATTTTTTTTTTTTTTGGCTGGTAGAGTCTTAAAATATTAATGTCTGTGAGCTCCTATAGGGGGTTTATTGCATTTTCTTTGTATCCCAGACATATTCATTGAATAAATGTTCATGGCTACTGGTTGGAATCTTGAGGAATTAATTAAGTAGTAAACATTAACAGGCTGGTGGGGTTGGCTACCATGAAGGCAAGTAGCCAAGGAAAATTGAAGAGATAATTGTGTGTGATATGTATATATATGTGTGTGTGTGTGTATCAAGGTCTGGGGCTGGAGAGATGGCTTAGTGGTTAAGGTGCATGCCTGTGAAGCCTAAGGACCAGGTTTGATTCTCCAGGTCCCACATAAGCCAGATGCACATGGTGGCACATGCATCTGGAGTTTTTTGCAGTGGCTACAGGCCCTGGCATGCCCATCCTCTCTCTGTGTTTCTAATAAATAAATAAGTGAAAATAAAATCTTTAAAATAAAAAGTCAGGGTCTGGAGAGATGGCTCAACAGTTAAGGCACTTGCCTGCAAAGCCTAACAACTCATGTTTGAGTCCCCAGTATCCACGTAAAAGCCAGATGCACAAAGAGGGCCATGTGTCTGGAATTTGTTTGCAGCAGCTGGAGGCCCTGGTGTGCCCATTCTCTCTGTCTCTCAACTTTCTCTTTCTGCTTGCAAATAAATAAATAAGCAAATATGTGTTTTTTAAAAAAAGTTGGGGCTGGTGAAATGGCTTTATGAGTGAGAGCACTTGCCGCACAGAAATGAGGGTCTGAGACCATCTGAGTTTGATCTGCAGGATCTTTGTAAAAAGGTGGGTGTGGTTATGCATTCCCCTAACCTCAATCCCATGGGGAATGGAGACCATAGAATTACTGGGGCCTGCTGGTCAGCCAGCTTGACCAAAAACAGCAGCTCTAGGTTCAGCGAGAGACTCCATACCAAGGAAACAATGTGAAGAGCAGTAGAGGAGGACACTTGACATTCTACTCTGGCTTCTACATGAGTGCACATGGGGACGTCTTCACACCCCCCATCCTTTGCCCCCCCCCCAAAAAAAAAGCAGCATAATGTGATCTGGATCAATGCAGCAATTGTTCTATCACCTGAGGGTATAAGCAGTCAGTCACTCCCTGGAGATGCACACCTATGTGTGTTTGTGAAGCTCAAGCTTTCCTAATCAGACTGTTAAGACTTAATTAGCTTTAAGGTTTGTGTCTAAAAAGGCTTGGGCTGGAGAGATGGTTTATCAGTTAAGGCACTTGCCTGGGAAGCCTAAGGACCCAGGTTCGACTCCTCAGAACCCACATAAGCCAGATGCACATGGTGGAGTACGCGTCTGAAGTTTGTTTGCAGTGGTTAACAGTCTTGGCGTCCTACCTCTCTCTCTTTGCCTCTTTCTCTCAAATAAATAAATAAAATATGTTTTTTTTTTTTTTTTTTAAATCTTGGTATCTTTTCTGGTAAGAGTACCTTTATCAGGACTGGAGAGATGTCTCAGCAGCCAAGCCAGTTGCACAAAGTGGTGCATGTATCTGGAGTCTGTTTACAGAGTCTGGAGGCCCTGGCATGCCCATTCTCTCTTTTCTCTGCTTTCAAATAAATAAATTAAAATACTTTAATGAAGCCTCCTACTGCTTACCACAGGCTGTGTTCTTATACTGACTGTATAGAAAGAGGAGGCAAAGTAAACCTAACCCCAAGTGCACCCCAGCCTGAGCCACTGTGCCTGGTCTGTATTGTGAATGGGGAGACATGGAAAAAAAAATAAAATAAAATACTTTAATGAAAAAGGATTACCTTTATCAGAGCTGGACATGGTGCCACACGCCTTTAGTCTAAGCGTTTGGGAGGCAGAGGTAGAGGATCACTGTGAATTTGTGGCCAGCCTGGGACTACAGAGTTCCAGGACAGCCTGTGCTAGAATGAAACCCAATTTTAGGGTAAGAAAAATAAAATACCTTTATCAAAAGAAGCACCTGAAAAAAGATGTGAATGCTCTGAGTTTTCTTTTTTATTCTTCTCAGTACTAGGGATTGAACCCAGGGCCATATTCATGTCAACATGTGCTTTACCACAGAGCTGCACAGCCCAGTTCTGACTTCTCTGGGGACCAGTTGAATAAGGGGAAAATATAATGATATAATGAACACCTTCTATTTGGTAGGAATTGATATTTTTGCTTTAGTTTTTTTTTTTTGTTGTTGTTGTTGTTTTGTGTTTTTTTTTTTTTGAGGTAGGGTCTCATACTAGCCCAGGCTAACTTGGAATTCTCTATGTAGTCTCAGGGTGGCCTCGAACTCACAGTGATCCTCTTACCTCTGCCTCCCGAGTACTGGGATTGAAGGCGTGCAGCACTACGCCCGGCACTTTAGTTTTTTTAGTTGTTTCTTTTTTCTTTTTTTTTTTTTTTTTCAGGTAGGGTTTCACTCTAGCCCAGGCTGACCTGGAATTCACTATGGAGTCTCAGGGTGGCCTCAAACTCACAGCAATCCTCCTACCTCTGCCTTCCGAGTGCTGGGCTTAAAGGTGTGCGCCACCATGCCTGGCTTAGGTTTTTTTTTTTTTTTATTGAGTATATATAAATGTGTGTGTATGTACAAGCCAGAGGAAAACCTTGAGTGTCATTATTCAGGAATACTGTTCCATTAGGCTAGACTAGCTGACCAGAGAGCCTCAGGGATCCTTATGTTTCTACCTCCCTAGCACTAGATTACAGGTAGGTACCACCAAGCCCAGCATTCTTATGAGGGTTCTGGGGCTGAACTCAGATCCTCATGCTTGTGACACCAGCACTTTACCAATGGAGCTGTAGTTGAGTTCTTTGTTGTTGTTTGATTGGCTGGTTTTTAAAAATATTTTATTTTTATTTATTTATTTGAGAGAGGGAAAGAGGCAGAGAAGGAGGGAGAGAATGGGCACACCAGGGCTTCCAGCCACTGCAAACGAACTCCAGATGCATGCACCACCTTGTACATCTGGCTTATGTGGGTACTGGGGAATTGAACTGAAGTCCTTTGGCTTTGCAGGCAAGCACCTTAACTGCTAAGCCATCTCTCCACCCCCATTTGGCTGGTTTTTTATGGGAGGTAAGGATAGGGTCTTAACTGTGTTGCTCAGGCTGGCCTTGAACTCCCATCTTATCTCTTAAGTAGATGGGACTATAGACATACACCACCATGCCTGGCTTGTTTTTGTTTGTATTTAAGGTAGATTCTTGGGTGGTATTATTTTGATATGCCTTGACAATGCATACAGTTGTATAAATCTGGAAATAGAGGATCTTTCATTACCTGAAAGTTTTCCTGGTGTCCCTTTGCCTCATCCTTGGCCTGTGTCAACCACTGATCAGATTTCTGTACCTATAGTTTTACCTCATCCAGAATATCACATAAGTGAACTACACAATCTGGTAGCTTTTTGTATATGGCGTCTGTAACTTGACAAAATTCTTTTGTGACTATCTGTGATGCTGCATGCATCTTTCCTATTTACTGTGGAGTATCCCATGGTATAAAGTATACCAAAATTTATTTATGTATCCTGCTGATGAATGGATAAATAGTATAGATTATGACTAAATCTCCTTTATCAGACAGCGTTTTTATGTGGAAATCAGTTTGCTTTCTTATAAATATTAATAGTTTGTGGTTGTTAATACTCAAGAATTAATTGAAGTTTTTATGGAAAATGTATATTTAACTTAAGAAATTGCCAAACTTTGCAACTTTTGTAAAGTGCTTCATTTTGCTTTCCCATCAGCATTATGTAAGAGTCTCATCAGTTGCTGCGAGCATTGTTGCCAGCACTTGTTATTGTCTTGTTTTTTTAATTTTATTTCATACACTCTTCAGGTGTTTTTAGGCCTGCAGTGGTACATTTTGTTTTTGTGGTTTTAATTTGCATCATTCCCATGATAATTAATAATATTGAACATCTTGTTATATGTTTACTGAGTTTGTTATTTGCTATCTGTAGTTAGTGTGTGCATGTGTGTGTAAATGCTCTTGCATTTGGCTATATTCTTAGCCAGGAAAGATTTTTTTTTAATTGAGAATTTTATTTTTAGAATTGAGTTGAATGGTTCTTTATATATGCTTTCTTTGTTAAATTTTTTTTAAAAATACTTATTTATTTATTCAAGGAGAGAGACAAAAAGAGGGAGAAAATGGGCATGCCAGGGTCTCTAGGCACTGTAAACAAACTCCAGACACATGCACTAACTTGTTCATCTGGATTATGTGGGTACTGGAGAATCAAATTGGGATCCTTGAGCTTTACAGGCAAGTGCCTTAAGTACTGAGCCATCTCTCCATCCCTCTTCATTAAATATGTTGAAAATATTTTTTTTTTATTTCATGACATTGTAACCTATCCTATGCCTTCTCTTAGCCTTAAATTTTTTTTTTTTTTAATTTTAGAGGGGGAAGGGGAGAGAATTGGCACACCCGGGCCTCCGCCACTACACTTGAACTCCAGGTGCTTGCACCACCTAGTGGGCATGTGTGATCTTGTTCTTGCCTTACCTTTGTGCATCTGGCTTGCATGGGATTGGGAAAGTTGAACATGGGTCCTTGGGCTTCACAGGCAAGTGTCTTAACTGCTAAGCCATCTCTCTTTTCTTTTATTGATAACTAATATGCTTACAGACAGAAAACCATGATAATTCTCTTTCCTCCCCCACTTTCCTCTTCACAAATCCACTATCATATCCCCTCCCTCTCTCCATTAGTCTCTCTTTTATTTTGATGTCATCATCTTTTCCTCCTATTATGAGGGTTTTATGAAGGTAGTGCTAGACACTGTGAGGTCATGGATATTGAGGCCAATTTGTGTCTGGACTGTTGCATTGTAAGGAGTCCTACACTATCTTTGGCGCTTACATTTTTTCCGCCACCTCTTCTGCCATGGACCCTGAGCCTTGGAGGGTGTGATAGAGATGTTTCAGTGCTGGACACTCCTCTGTCACTTCTTCTCAGCACTATGTGACTTTTGGGTTATCCCAGTGGTCACCACCATCTGAAAAGAGAAGCTGCTCTAACTAAAAGTAAGAATATTAATATATGTGTATGAACATTAAGCAAAGTGCTTACAGGACAGTTTGGTGAGCATAATATATGCATTTAGCTAGACAAGAACAGGTGTTACACTCCTAAGACTCATGACCTCCCCCACCATAAGCTTAAATTTTTTTAATTAATTTATTTGAGAGAGTGAGAGAGAGAAAGAGGCGGAGAGAGAAAGAGAGAATGGGTATGCCAGGGCCTCCAGCCACTTCAGATGAACTCCAGATGCATGTGCTACCTTGTGCATCTGGCTTACGTGGGTCCTGGGGAATCAAACCAAGGTCCTTTGGCTTTTGATTAAGTTTTCAGTACCAGGCATGTATTCCCTCTGATAGAGCGGGCCTCCAGTCCAATTACAGAGCAGTTGGTTTCCCTCATAACAGACATGCCACTGTTGCATCTGTTCAGTCACTTGGCCTGGCTGGCCAAACTTAAGGCTTACAGTGTCCACTGTTTTCATTGCTGATGACTTCTGTCTCTCATAGGGCTGCATGCTGTGCAGCTTTTTCCAGCTTTCTGTCAGCTCTTCTACAGGGAAGAGGTTTTCAGCTCAGCTCCAGCAGGATTTCTCAGTGACCTTGCATCCCAGACATGTGGAGTCTTCAGCAATAGCCTATTTCTGGTGGGAAAACAAGAGCCTTGGCAGTAGCCTGTAATGTTTTGTTGGCATCAGTGACCTCCCTGGCCAACAACTAACTGGAAGGTACCCCATCCCTGGCACCGAAATTTTTCTAGTAATAGTCTGTGGCTTCTGGGTGTGCCATTATCCAAAAAAATAGGTTTTCATGTGGCTTATTCACAATGTGTTGAGTTTTGATTAACCCTTTCCCCACCCTTTTTTTTACTTAGTCTCTTCCCCTGATCTCACAGAGGCCATTCCACCCCCTGTAATCTGTTTGTCTGCTTAAATATATACAATACCATCCATCCCCTTAAGTCCCCCACCCCGCTTAGATCCCCTTTCTAGTGTACTCTGCTACTGAGTTTTTACTCCAACTCACACATAAGTCTAAACATTTGTAGCTAGGATCTACATATGAGAGAGAACATGCAACGTTTGGTTTTCTAGGCCTGGGTTATTTCACTTAGTGTAATTCTTTCCAGATTCATTCATTTCCCTGCAAGTTTCATAATTTCATTTTTCTTTACTGCTGAATAGAACTCCATTATATAAATGTACCACATCTTAGTTATTCATTCATCTGTTGAGGGACATCTAGGCTGGTTCCATTTCCTAGCTACTGTGAATAGAGTGGCAATAAACATGGTTGAGCAAGTATCCCTAAGATAGTGAGAAGAGTCCTTAGGATACATGCCTAGGAGCGGTATAGCTAGGTCGTATGGTAAATCTATTTTTAGCTGTCTCAGGAACCTCCACACCGATTGCCACAGTGGCTGTACCAGATTGTATTCCTACCAACACTGTAGAAGAGTCCCTCTTCTTCTGCATCCTCACCAGCTGTAGCAGACAGCTTCAGGTTCGCTAAGATGAACTTCCAGACCAGGCACAGTTATGGAGAAAGGGATTTACTGAAGCTTACGGATTCAGGGGAAGTTCCATAAATGGCAGAGGAAGCTGGCCTGCCTTCACAGGACCAAGCAGAGAGAGAGAAGTACAAGCCTAAAGCCAAAAGCCACAGCACACTTCAGGAACTCCCCGTAGGCACACTTTGCATATCTTTAGATTGAAATCTGAAACCCACCACCACACCTTAAGATCCACACAATGGCACTGACTCCAGCCAGGTGGCTGCAGATGCAAACTACAAACAAACAACTGAATATATTGGGGGCCATCTATTCTATTCAAACCACCACACTAGCATTTATGGTCATTTGTTTTCATGATAGTAGCCATTCTGACAGGAGTGAGATGGAATCTCAAAGTGGTTTTAATTTGCGTTTCCCTGATGGCTAAGGATGTAGAACATTATTTTACATGTTTATATGCCATCTGTATTTCTTCTCTTAAGAACTCTGTTTAGTTCCATAGCCCTGTTTTTGCCAGAACAATTTTTAAAATTTTTTTTGTTTATTTATTTGTGAGCGACAGAGAGAGAAAGAGGCAGATAGAGAGAGAATGGGCGCACCAAGGCCTCCAGCCACTGCAAATGAACTCCAGATGCATGCGCCCCCTTGTGCATCTGGCTAACGTGGGGCCTGGAGAATCAAGCCTCGAATGGGGGGGGGGGGGTACTTAGGCTTCATAGGCAAGAGCTTAACCACTAAGCCATCTCTCCAGCCCCAGAACAATTTTTTATTGACAATTTCCATAATTACAGACAATAAACTATGGTATTTCCATCCTCTCCCACTTTCCCCTTTTCAACTCCACTCACCATTATATCCCCTCCCCCTCTCAATCAGTCTCTCTTTTATTTTTGATGTCATCATCTTTTCCTCCTATTATGATGGTCTTGTGTAGGTCGTGTCAGGCACTGCGAGGTCATGGATATTCAGGCTATTTTGTGTCTGAAAGAGTGTATTGTAAGAAGTCCTACCCTTGATATGCTAGTGTTCTACTGCTAAGCTACTTCCCCTTATCTTCTGTTTTCTTAAAGTTTTTTAGTACTATAGCTCTTAAATTTAGTTCCATAGAGGTTTTTTTTATATGATGTAATATCAAAGTTCTTTTTTTTCTTTTCTTTTTTTTTCTTTTTTTGGTTTTCCATATGGAAAGCCAATTCTTTCAGTATCTTTTGTTGAAAAGACTCAATTTTCCCAGCTGAATTTCTTGACATTGTTATTGAAAATCAACACACATATATTTCTGAGCCTATTTTCTTTAGTTATCAAGGCAGAGAGTTTAAGAGTTAATTGAGCTTGAGCAGGTTTCAGTCTTCCATCCAGCACTTAACCACCTTGGACAAATTATTTCAGTTCTGTGTACTCTGTTCCTCTTCAGAAAAATTGATAATAGTAGTTACTTCATGGGATTGTGGGAAGACTTAGTTCAAGCAATGCATACAAAGCTCTTGGAAAGGTACCGGTTATGATATGTAGTAACTATCATTACTGTCATCTGTTGTGAGATTGACAGTTCTTTAGATTAGCATACAAAGTAATGGGTTTTGTCATGGCATTTTCATACATAGGTCATATCTATTCCCCTCTCCCACTGGCCTCTCTTATGCCCTATCCCCATCTGACTGGTTTATTTTGCCACTCCCAATAGATGAAAGATGATATTTGGTGTTATTTCATTGTAGATATGACATGTAATTTCTATTATAATCCTGTGGCATTGAAGTAATATTCCTAGTTTATAGAGGTAGCAACTAAAATATAAAAAAGAGCATCTTATCCATATATGTTGGGAGATAATATAGTGTGAGGGATTTCAGCATGGGGTCAGCTCTGCCACTTACTACTTGTAGAATTCTGAGCAAGTTACTTTTCCACAATTGATTCAGTTGTCTGTAAAATGAGGATAGCAATAGTTCTTGAACTTACAGGCTAGTGGTGGTGAGGTTAATGAGTTACTGCACATAGAGCTCTTCATGTATAGTCAGTCTCATAATGCTCTGCATCCTTTGTCACCTCTGTCATTGATAATTTATTTTTTATCTGTATTTTTTTTTTCAAGGTAGGGTCTCATACTAGCCCAGGCTGACCTGGAATTCACTCTGTATTCTCAGGGTGGCCTCGAACTCATGGCAGTCCTCCTACTTCTGCCTCCCTAGTGCTGGATTAAAGGTGTGCGCCAACATGCCTGGCTTTTTTATCTGTATTTTTTTGAATATTTTTATTTATTTATTTATTTTTGCTTTTTTGTTTTTGTTTTTTGAGGAAGGGTTTCACTCTAGCTCAGGCTGACGTGGATTCCTGGATTTCACTATGTAGTCTCAGGGTGGCCTGTAACTTATGGTGATCCTCCTACCTCTGCCTCCCTAGTGCTAGGATTAAAGGCGTGCGCCACCACGCCCCACTAAATATTTTTAAATTTTTATTTATTTGAGAGAAAGAGAGAGAGAGACAGACATAGGGAGAAAAGGTGCACCAGGGCCTCCAGCCACTGCAAACAATCTCCAGATGCATGCGCCTCCCTGTGCTTCAGGCTTACTTGGGTCCTGGGGAATCGAACCTGCACTGGAGGGTGATCTGCCCCTTTGCCGTTATTTATTGCTACTTTTTCATACTCACATTGTTCCCTAGCTAGTAAGCTCTTTGGTACACTTAAAGCACATTGCACATTCCTTGATTTCTTTTTGCATGAGTGAAGTGCTCTTACACTACCTCTTCTCACAGCAGGATTCAAGTCAAGCTTCCCGACTCTGCTTCAGTTAACCTTTCCTGTTTCCTCATTTCTGAGGCTTCTGACTTCGATTTCTACAGCCTTTGCTTAGGGTTCTTCACAGGTTAACATTGTAAATGGTGGTAGTTGTTTTCTTGGTATGAATTTCTTGAGGATGGGAATAATATTCTCATCTTTTTTTATTGCCAATACTTAGCTCATTCTAGTGAGTAATATATTTTAGTTCTATAGATAATGGGCTGGAGAGATGGCTAAAAAAAAAAAAAAAAAAGCACTTGCTTTGCAAAGCCTGATAACCCAGGTTCACTTTCCCAGTACCCATGTAAAGCCAGATGCAAAAAGTGGTGCATGCGTCTGGAGTTGGTTTGCAGTGGCAAGAGGCCCTGTGTGCCCACCAATATTCTCTTTCTCTCTCTCAATCTGCTTACAAATAAATTTAAAAATAGATATTAATTAAGTGAATGAATGGAAAGGATTAGGGTTGTGCTGCATATGAATGACAGAGCTTTGCTTTTTGTGTCACTCAGACCTTAAGTGTTCTCATTAACTGGACACGTATGATTCACATTTGCATTTTAAAAGTTAGCATTCTCGTGTATGCACTATTTTGGGTAAGTTCATGCACATACTATAATTTCTTGACCTTTTACCTATGTTTTAGGAGGACCAAATATGTGGGCTATTACCTCTGAAGAACGCACGAAGCATGACAAACAGTTTGATAATCTCAAACCTTCAGGAGGTTACATAACAGGTTTGTGTTTTTACTTTGTTATATTTTTTAATTTGTCAGTTATGCTGCTGTTCATATATCTTAAAACTAGGTTTAATTTAACTACTGTCAAATTTGTATAAGGTAACGTTCATAATCCATCAAAATTCTAGAATTAAATATTTTTTCTTGGACCTATGTTAATTTGTTGATTTTGATTTGGCTAGTGGAAGTTATTTCCTTGACTCCTAAATGATGGCCAGGAGTTTCTATTTTATTATGTAGTTTCACATTTTAATATTATTTCAGGAGGTTTTCAATTTATTTTTAAAATCAGATATTTCTTAGAAAATAATCCATATCCCCCCCTATCCAAGAATCCATTTTATTTACTTATTTGGTGTTTGTATTTTTTTTTTGAGAATGAGTCTCCCTATCTGGGCTTCAAACTCATGATCCTCTTGCCTTATAGTCAGGCTTCTGTTTGCTAGGATTCCATGTGTGTTCCATCACTCCAAATGCAGGAATTTGTTTTCATAATGCTAGCTTCTTTCTGTTTTGAGACTATGCCAGGTATTTGTACTGTGCATTATCTCATTTTACCTTTACAACAACCCTGTGAGATAGATAGGGTTGTTGTCTAGACGTAGAAATTATGTAGAGCTAAGGCCATAAAGATGGCTATTGTTGACACATTCAGCCTGACTTTGGAATCCGTCCCCTCAACCGTTATAGCTTAAAGTCATTTTTATTCCTATGATAACCTTGTTATCTGATGTCAAAGTTTGATTGCAGAAGATCCAAGATTCCTGAATATCAATAGTACTAATAGTAACATGAGCATGTCCATGTTTCTTTTGGTTTCTTTTGTTCCTTAAATCTCATAAGGAAGATGAAAAGTGCAATAAAGATGCTACATATGCTATAGCTGTGTTATAGGAGAACACTGACCTTGAGGGGAAGCCACTGTTTTATAGCAAGTAATAAGCAAATTTATTTGTTGCTCTGGTGAATGACATTATTACTTTTTTCAAGATTATTCACTTACAAACCCCATTCTGAAAAATCATCAGGCAAAAAGAAGTTGAGGTTTTGTGTTCTTGACTGTAAAGCAGCATGCATAGGAATAAGGAACACTTGGTATTTTTAATATAGACCTCTTTAGGAGATAGTGTTTTTAACAACAAATTTTATTAAGTAATGTTATCAAGGAAGACCCCTAATTATGGAAAAATCAAAGATGAGTAAAATAATCTTTAATCACCAGCTATTTCATAGAACTTTAATAGTGACTTGCATTGTTCTAATACATGTAAGTCATATTAATATAAATAACTTCTTATAAATATTTATAATTCACCTATTCTCTAATGATTAGAATTAAAACAACAACATACTTCCATTACACATAGGTATTATAGTAATTCTAATTATTAATATGCTGTTTGGCTTTTGTTGTTTTTATTACTTTCAGGTGATCAAGCCCGTACTTTTTTCTTACAATCAGGTCTGCCAGCTCCTGTTTTAGCTGAAATATGGTAAAATGTTTTCTTTTATAGATATACCTAAATTTCTGATAGCCTGTTGTTTTTGTAATATAGTGTTAACATAAAATTATTTTAGGACTAGGGAGATGGTTCAGCTGTTGAGGGCTCGCTTGTAATGATGGCCCAGGTTTGATTACCCAGTAACTATGTAAAGCCAGATGCAAAAAGTGGTGCATGGATCTGCTATTCATTTGCAGTGGCAAGAGGCCCTGACATGCCCATTCTCCCTCTCTCTCTGTCTCTCTCCTACTCTTTTTTTGCTCTCTGTTTGTAAATAAATATTTTTTTAGTTTTTTAATGTTAAAATGTGAGCTTTAATTGTGAAAATTGCTTGCTGTAAATATAGATATATCAACTTCTCTGCACACAAGTTGTTCATAAAAATTATTTTTACTTATACTCTATTGTTAAGAAAAAAATGTAGGGACTGGAGAGATGGCTTAGCAGTTAAGACATTTGCCTGTGAGGCCTAAGGACCCAGGTTCAATTCCCCAGTACCCACATAAGCCAGATGCACAAGAGGGTGCATGGATCTGGAGTTTGTTTGTAGTGGCTGAAGGCCCTAGCATGCCCGTTCTCTCTCTCAAATAAATAAATTAAAAGAAAGAATGTAAAGCTTTGGGGAAATAAATTTTGTTGAGTAAGTGATCAAAAACAGCTAGGGTTTACTCTATAAAACACTTGTCTAATTTCATTAGAATTTCTTTTTTGTTGTTGTTTTTTCAAGTTATGGTCTTACTCTAGCCCAGGCTGGCCTAGAACTCATTGTACAGTTCTAGGTTGGCCTCAAACTCATGGTCATCCTCCTACCTCTGCCTCCTGAGTGCTAGGATTAAAAGTTTGTGCCACTACACCTGTCCTTAAGATGTATAAAATTATCCTTTAGAAATAATTCTATGTAATTTGGCAAAATCATTGCTTTGTTATTTTGTAATGGTTTCACTTACTTTCATCATCTATAAATCCCAAACTAGCCATTCCTTTGTATGCTACTTTTTAAAAAGTATTCTGTAGAATATCTGGAGTTGTGTTTTTCCATGTATTGATAATAAATAAAAATCTTTACTCCGGGATGGAGGAATGGCTTAGTGATTAAGGCGTTTGCCTGGAAAGCCAAAGGACCCAGGTTCAATTCCCCAGGACCCACATTAGCCAGATACATAAGGAGGCGCATGCATCTGGAGTTTATTTGCAGTGGCTGGAGGCCCTGATGTGCCCATTCTCTCTCTCTCGCCCTCATTCTGTGTCAAATAAATAAATAAAATATTTAAATCAAAACATTTACTCCCTAATTTTTTCCTTCTGGAATATTTCTGTGCTTAACAGAATGACAGACACCTAACATGCATTGAGTTATTTGAACAAATGAATACATTAAATTTAGAATTATAATTTTTTTATTTTTGAGATAGGGTCTCCCTATGTACCCCTGGTAGACCAAACTGGCCTCAAATTTAAGATGATCCTTCCACCTCTGCCTCCCAAATACTGGGGTTATCGGTATACCACTACATACACCACTACACCTGGCTTTTTTTTTTTTTTTTTTTTCAGGTAGGGTCTTACTCTAGCCCAGGCTGACCTGGAATTCACTCTGTAGTTTCAGGGTGGTCTTGAACTCACAGTGATCCTCCTACCTCTGCCTCCCAAGTGCTAGGATTAAAGGCGTGTACCACCATGCCTGGCTCTTTTTTTTTTTTAAGACAGAGTTTCATTTTAGCCCAGGTTGACCTGGAACTTGTTCTATAGCCCCAAGCTGGTCTGTAGTTCACAGCAATCCTCCTACCTCAGCCTCACCACCACAGCAGGCTAGAATTCAAATATTCGTGAATAATCATTTTTTATGTAGTCTTAGGGTTGCCTTGAACTCATAGCCATCCTTTTACCTCTGTCTCCCAAGTGCTGGGATTAAAGGCGTGCACTACCATGCCTGGCTCAAATGATCATCTTCTATCTACATTGGTGGAATTCTTCCCAAAGATGTCTGAATTTTGTATAAATAGTGTTTTGCTAGATGCTATTCTTGTCCAATATTTTTAATGTCTTTGTTTTTGTTGTTCATATATATGTATATTTAATTGATAATCTACATGTGAATTCTTTGTCAAACAGTACCACATACCAATCTACCAACCTCATTCTCCTTGTAGGGCCTTATCAGATCTGAATAAGGATGGGAAGATGGATCAACAGGAGTTCTCCATAGCTATGAAACTCATCAAACTAAAGCTTCAAGGCCAACAGTTGCCCGTGGTTCTCCCTCCCATTATGAAACAACCCCCCATGTTCTCTCCACTAATTTCTGCTCGTTTTGGTTTGTATTTATTAATTTTTTATATATTTTCTAATTTAATCATCTTTATTTGATTGTTCAGTTTGATTCCTTGCCAATCAGAAAATGATTTGAATGACCGACACTAAGCCTCTAAGTTAATTTTCATGTCTTTATGATACGAAACACTAAATTTACTACCATAGCTAAAGTGCCTATGTTTGTTCCATAGTTCTCAAGGAACATGACTGAGTTTATGCCTTTTATCCTGGTATCAGGTTTTGTCAGTATCCTCTTACAATCCTAGTCATGCAATAAAGCATATAACCCCTAAGTTACAGCTGATCCTAAATACTGTTCTTAATTAGTTTCGTCTGTCATCTTATGAGAATATGGGATGATAATTACTAGAAACTGTAGAAGGGAGATGAATTGAGGAAAAAATGGTCATTGGGTACAAAATTTCAGTTACAGAGGAGAAATAAATTCTGGTGTTCAGTAGCATGGTAGGGTGATTGTAGTTAGTATATATTTCAAAGTAACTAAGGGAGAAGAAAACTTGGGAATTTTTTTAGCACAATGGTAAATATTTGATATGATGGTTATACTCAGTACTCTGATTTGATTCTCACACAATGTATGCATATCTCAGAACATTACACTCTACCTCATAAATATGTACAATTCGTTTGTGTTCTTAAAAACTAAGTAAAAAGTTTTAATGTTTTGTTTTGAGGTTGGACCTCACTCTAGCCCAGGCTGACCTGAAATTCACTTTGTACTCTCAAGCTGGCCTCAAATCCACACTGATCCTCCTGAGTGCTGGGATTAAAGACATGCACCACCATGCCTGGCGCTATGAAATATATTAAAGATAGTTTGCCCATATGTTTCTGTTAACAAAGGGACTGTTTGGTATACAATAACTTGATTTTTTGTTTTATTAATTATTTGTGTATGTGTTTGGTACATGTGTATTACGTGCTCCTATGTTCATGCAACTTTGTATGCAAATGCATGTGGGTGTTCATGTTTGGGAAGCCAGAGATCCGCATTGGGTGTCTTCCTCTGTTATTCTCCACCTTCACTGAACTTGCAGTTCACCTGTTTGTCTAGATTAGCTGACCTGCAAGCCCCAGGGCTCTTCATATCTCTACCTCCCCACTGCTGGAATTACAGGCATGAGTTGCCATGCCTGGCTTTTTTTACGTGGGAGGTGGGGATCCAAACTCAGGTCCTCTTGCTTGCATGGTAAGCATTTTACTGATAGAGCCATTTCCCCAGGCCCCTACAACTTGCTTTTTGGCATGTGTTCTGCTTGTTTGTTTATTTATTTATTAGAGAAAGAGAGGAAGAGAATGGGTACACCAGGGCCTTTAGCCACTGTAAATGAACTCCAGGTACATGTGCTTACGTGGGTCCTGGAGAATCAAACTGAGGTCCTTTAGCTTTGCAGGCAAATGCTTTAACCACTAAGCCATCTCTCCAGCCCTGTTTTAACTTTTTATTGACAACCACCATACATATATGTGGTACACCATGATCATAATCCCCTCTTACCATCCTTCTTTAATCATCCCTCACCTATGATCCCCCTCCCCACACACATATACACACTGAATCTTTTCTTCTTTCCAACTAGCCCCTGTTCTATTTTAATGTCATCATTTTCCCTCTTCCTTTTAAGCAGGTTTTGTATGGATAGCATCAGCTACTGTGAGGTCATGAATATCAAGGCCACTTTGTGTCTAGAAGACAGGGTTAAAATGCAACTCCTTCCCTTCCTTTGGTACTTACATTCTTTTTGTTGCCTCTTCAGTAATAGTTCCTGACTGAGCCTTGGAGGGTGTGATAGAGATGTGTCACTTGGAGCCAAAGACTCCACTGTCTCTTCTTCTTAGCACCTTGATGAGTTTTGAGTCTTTGACATATGTTTTATAGTCAATTTGCTTTCATTGAAAAAGGTGTTCTCTTTATTTTTAGGGATGGGAAGCATGCCCAATCTCTCCATTCCTCAGTCAATGCCTCCAGTTGCACCTGTAACAACACCCTTGTCATCTGCAACTTCAGGGACCAGTATTCCTCCCCTAATGATGCCTGCTCCCTTAGTGCCTTCTGTTAGTACATCATCATTACCAAATGGAACCGCCAGTCTCATTCAGCCTTTATCCATTCCTTACTCTTCTTCAAGTAAGTGTCTTATGAGTTAGTATTTCATGTGAAGAAACTGTTTTATTTGTACTTGAACAGATTTTGTTCTTTGTGAGATTGCCTAGTATCAACCTTTTCCCCCTCTCTTTCTGTTTCTTTTTTTTTCTTTCTTTTTTTTTTTTTTTTAGCATTGCCTCATACATCATCTTACAGTCTGATGATGGGAGGATTTGGTGGTGCTAGTATACAGAAGGCCCAGTCTCTCATTGATTTAGGATCGAGTAGGTAAGAATATTTAACATGTACTACTTGGTATGCTTTATGCATTTTCATTTCATAAGCCTGTTTAATAAGCCCTGAGATTATCCAGGTTTTCCTTTGTAGTAGACAAATATAAGTACATAAGGTAAATCTTGTAATGATAACTCACTAAAATAAGTTATTTCTAAAAGGATTAAATGCCTATCTTAGTTAACTTATATTTTTATTTTTCTGTTTTTCAAGGTAGGGTCTCACTCTAGCCCAGGCTGACCTGGAATTCACTATGTAGTCTCAGGGTGTCCTTGAACTCACAGCAATTTCCCTACTTCTGCCTCTCAAGTGCTGGGATTAAAGGCATATGCCACCACACCCAGCTTTATTTAACTTTTGCTCATGAGAGTTCACCCTAAGAGTTAAAGGAGCCTTCCTTTTTTTTTTTTTTTTTTACCATTTTCTTAAAATTTTTTTTATTATATTTATTTGAGAGAGAGGAGGAGAGAGGGCAAGCAAGCATGGGCATGTTAGGGCTTCTTGTTGCTACAAATGAATTCCAGATCCATACTCTTTGTGCATTTGGCTTTACAGGGCTATTAGGGAATTGAACCCAGGCCACAGGCTTTGCCAGCAACGTTTCTCAACCACTGAGCCATCTTCCTGGCCCTTATTTTACTTTTAAAAAATACACAAATTGGGCTGGAGAAATGGCTTAGCGGTTAAGGTGCTTGCCTCCAAAGCCAAAGGATCATGGTTCGATGTAAGCCAGATGTACAAAGTGGTACATGGATCTGGAGTTTGTTTGCAGCAGCTGATGGTCCTGGCACTCTCATTCATATTTTCTCTCTCTCAAATAAATAAATAATTTTCCGGGCGTGGTGGCGCACGCCTTTAATCCCAGCACTCGGTAGGCAGGGGTAGGAGGATCACCGTGAGTTTGAGGCCACCCTGAGACTACATAGTGAATTCCAGGTCAGCCTGGGCTACAGAGTGAGACACTACCTCAAAAAAAATAAAAATAAATAATTTAATTAATTAATTTTACTATAATATAAATACAAAATAAAAAAATATTTGCTACATTTCAGTTAATAAGCTTTTTACCCCAAACTGTTACTTTTCCATGAGGAAAATATACATGTTTCTCAAAATGTCTCATAATCATTGTACATTGTTAATTTCTTTCTTGAACAAATTATGTTGATTTAGGTAATTTTTAAATTTTAGAAAACAAATCACCTGCCATCGAAGTCACTATTATACTCTTCAAAGCATGATCCAGAACAATATTTATATTGCAACTTTAAGCATCACTGATTTTGTTATCTTATTTTTTTCTTAACATCACCAAAGTATAGTTTATCAAACTAAAAGATGGAGACAGTAATATCTCTTAAAGATTTTTTTTTGGGGGGTTGGGGGGTTCGAGGTAGGGTCTCACTGTAGCCCAGGCTGACCTGGAATTAACTATGTAGTCTCAGGGTGGCCTCAAACTCATGGAATCCTCCTATCTCTGCCTCCCGAGTGCTGGGATTAAAGGCATGCGCCACCATGCCCAGCTGTTTTTTGTTTTGTTTTGTTTTGTTTTTAAATTAGAAATGATGTCTGTAAAGGCCCTGGCACAATGTACTGCTTGGCATATTGTAGATTATTGACAGATGGAGTTCTATGTGTCAATTACTATTGTATAAGGTATGATTCTTAATTAGTCGTCATCTTATTTTATTTGGTAACATAAGATTTTAAATCAATTTTATTATAGCTCAACTTCCTCAACTGCTTCACTCCCAGGGAACTCGCCCAAGACTGGAATCTCAGAGTGGGCAGTTCCACAACCTTCAAGGTTAAAGTATCGGCAAAAATTTAATAGTCTTGACAAAAGTATGAGTGGATACCTCTCAGGTAAGCAGCATACCATGATTAAGAGAAAGTTATTCTTATATATAGACTTCTTTGAAAAGCTTTTATTTGAATTTGTACCTTGTATCTTATGTAAAATTTTAACATTCAAGAAATTTAGAAGGCATTTGATATAATATACAAGTATTATAAGTTGTATAAAAATTTAAAGATGGATGCAACTTGTTTTATTCAAAATTCATATGCTAAGTTGAACATATATACACTCAACTTTTAGAAAAAAAACCCAGCTATCTATCAAGAAAAAAATCAAATTTTTCCAGGCGTGATAGTGCACACCTTTAATCCCAGCACTCAGGATGCTGGGGTAGGAGGATTGCTGAGTTCTTCGAGGTCAGCCTGGTCTATAGAGTGAGCTCCAGGTCAGCCTGGTCTAGCGTGAGACCTTGCTTTAAAAATAAAAAGGAGGAAGGGATGGGTGAATCAAAAATCAGGGTGTGAACAGGTTGAGACATCATGCCCAGTGGCATTCCCTTACCCTCAAAATAACTGACTGCTGCTCCCACAGTGCATAACCCACAATCCCATGGGGAATATCTGCAGCCCCACTGAGGAGCGTCCCCAGCGGAATGGGGACAGGGACGAGGGAAAAGAGGGTACCAACACATGATGTATCCATACAAAATATATTTTTAATAATAATAAGATAATAAAAGAGGGGAAAAAAACAGGGCTTTAAAGATGGCTTAGCACTTACGGCACTCGCCTGCAAAGCCTAAGGACTGAGGTTTGATTCCCCAGGACCCAACTAAGCCAGATACACAAGGTGGCGCAGGCGTCTGGAGCTCATTTGCACTGGCTGAAGGTCATTGCGCACCCATTCTCTACCTTTTTCTCTCTCAAATAAATGAATATTTTTAAAAAGTTAATTTAAAAAACCATAGATTTGCAATGAATGAAAACACAAAATCACAAGGAAGAGGATGGAACCTTAGCTATCCCAGGACAATCCTCTTTCTCTCCAGTCCCTTATCAAAAACCTCAGGTGAACATTGCTCAACCTTTAAGCTCTAACCCAAATGCTCCTGCAGAACATTTGAATCCAGGCTAGAGTATTATTTAAACTTTATTAATTGAGAACAGTGTTGCAGTCAGGTTCACATTGCTGGCAGAAATCACCCAAAGAGCAGCTTTTGGGAAAAAAGGGTTTAATTTGGCTTACAGACTGTAGGGGAAGCTTCATGATGGCAGGGAAAAATGATGGCATGAATAGAGAATGGACATCACCTCCTGGCCAACATTGGATGGGCAACAACAACAGGAATGTGTCCCCAAAACACTGGAAACTGGCTATAATAAGTATAAGTGAATACACTGCCCCCAGGAGGCATTAGTTCCCAAATCTCCATCAAGCTAGGAACCTAGCATTCAGAACAGCTAGGCTTATAGGGGTCACCCGAATCAAACCACCACAAACAGTGAAGTATATTTAGAGAGAGTTTAATAGGCAAGCTGAATTCCTACTTTCTAACTTTCCTACTTACTGTTCACTCAGGAAGAAATTGTGATGTAGGACAAAGTAAAATAATAAAGAAAAGATGGTATAAATATACAATGGAATTTTATTTAGCCATTAAGATTAAAATTGTGCGGGGAGGGAGGGTGACAAAGTGACCACAAGGGTCAGGGTGCTATACTTGATTTCAGTCTTGTTAGAAAAAAAACAAAAATTCAATTCTGCCCTCTTTACCATTTGTTAACATGCTAGTGTATCTGCTTCTGGTCTTTTTGTTGTCATTTTTGTTTTTTGAGGTAGGGGCTCACTCTAACACAAGCTGACCTGGAATTCACTATGTAGTCTCAGGGTGGCCTCGAACTCTCAATGATCCTCCTACCTCTGCTTCTCAGGTGCTGGGATTAAAAGGTTGCACCACCACACCTGGCTTTACTTTTGGTTTTTTAACTGGACATTAAAAATAAGCTGTATTTTGTGTCCCATGTTTTCACATAACATTAATGCAAGATTTTTAAAAATTTACTTATTTGACAGAGAAAGAGAGAGAATGGGCACGCCAGGGCCTTCAGCCACTGCAAACGAGGCCCTGGAGTGCCCATTTTCTCTTTGCCTATCTCTCTGCTTGCAAATAAAGTTTTGAAAAAATAAAAAATAAAAAAATAAAATTGTTATGAAAAATGGATACAGCTGGAGATCATTACATTAAACAAAATAAGCCAAATGCAGGAAAATAACTATCACATAATTTCTCTCACTATCACATAATTTCTCTCATTTATGGGCCCTAGAAGTCTTTATAGTACATGCTAATTATTGTCAGATGCCATCAGCTAAGTCCTCTTTGCACCTTAAATTTTTTATTTTAGTATTCAGTGACTTACGCTTGAAAGGCATACATATTAGGAAAGCTTTGGATCCAACTTTATTTTTTATTTTAGCAGATACTTCTATGTGGGTATGTATTAGTGAATAAAACAGTGAATGTTTTTGTCTTCTTAGGACTTAACATACAAGGAGAAACTTACAATAATGAGATTAATCTAGCAAATAAAAGTTCTAGTACAAGTGGTGTTGAAGGAAACAGGAAGCATCAGATGATAGGGTATACAGAGAAGACTGTTCTGAGAAAGTGACATTAAACTAATACTTACCAGTTAAAGAAGACCCAGATATGCAGCAATATGAAATTATAGAACTTGGTGCTGGATATCAGTGTAAACGAGAGGGGGGTGGTCAAGGGAGACTTGAACTTCTGATTTGAGTTACTACGTGAACAGAAATGCCATTCATAGATAAGAGAAAATGATTTGGGGCGAACATCAGAAGAGAGACATGGATGGCAGATAGAAAAAAAAAATATATATATATGTATGTATGTATGTATGTATGTACATATTGTATTTTTGAGATAGGGTCTCACTCTAGCCCAGGCTGACTTGCAGCTCACACTGTAGTTCCAGGCTGGCCTTGAACTCACAGTGATCCTCCTAACTCTGTTTCCCAAGTGCGGGGAATAAAGGCGTGTACCACCACGCCCAGCAATATATATTTTGTTTGAGATACCTTTGAAACACATAAGTAGGCTTTTGGTTAACTATACTACTGTAAGTATATGTAAATAAATATAAGACTGTAAATTATAGAGGTGAAGTTTGAGCTGCAAATGTATATTTGGCTATCATCAGGCTCTGGGTGCTTGTTGAAAACCATGTAGAGGGCTGGAGAGATGGCTTAGCGGTTAAACACTTGCCTGTGAAGCCTAAGGACCCTGGTTCAAGGCTCCATTCCCCAGGACCCACATTAGCCAGATGCACAAAGGGGTGCATGCGTCTGGAGTTCGTTTGCAGTGGCTGGAAGCCCTGGCGTGCCCATTCTCTCTCTCTCTCTCTCTCTCTTTCTCTACCTGCCTTTCTCATTCTGTCTGTCACTCTCAAATAAATAAATAATGAACAAAAAAAAAAGAAAGAAAAAAAACCATGTAGAAATAGATGTGTGTACACAGAGAGATCAGGGTGCTGGAGACAGTCCTTGGAGGAATGACAGCTTTTACATATCATTTAGAAAGAAGAAACATAGAGACAAATAACCAAAGAAGAGATGCTGTGAGGGTATGTTAAGAAAGTTGTCTGGAAATACAAGAAGGCTAAAGAGCCTGTCATACTCTGCGCTGGTGGCCTGTCGCTTCACCTCAGCCACTTGCATACTGTTGTCTTGGTGTGAAAGAACATGGACACTTGATTCTGCTAATTCTAGATTTTGAGTTATTAGGACTAGGGACCATGTTTGATTACTGCTGAATATTCAATTCCTGACACAGTAAAAACATTTTGGCCGGGTGTGGTGGTGCATGCCTTTAATCCCAGCACTTGGGAGGTAGAGGTAGGAGGATCGCCATGAAGGCCACCCTGTGACTACCAAGTGAATTGCAGGTCAGCCTAGGCTAGAGTGAGACCCTACCTTGAACCCCCCACCACCACCAAAACACATTTTGACATTAAAGATTCCTGACATAGCAGCAGCATTATTTTATAGCTATAATTATATAGTTTTGCATGACTTAAAAGAGTCTAAAGATTTTTTTCCTTATGGTTTTTCTGTTCAATCAGGTTTTCAAGCTAGAAATGCTCTTCTTCAGTCAAATCTTTCTCAAACTCAGCTAGCTACTATTTGGTGAGTTCACCCATTAATATGATTTTAACTAGACATCATCCTCTATTATAAGAAATCTTTCTAGAAGATTACTTCTGTGGGAAGAAAAGGAAAATAATTGTTTCTGTAAAAGTTTGTGACTCCAACATATTCCATAAAAGTGGACGTTTGGAAGCCAGGCATGGTGGAACATGCCTTTAATCCCAGCACTTGGGAGAATGAGGTAGGAGGATCACCATGAGTTTGAGGACAGCCTGAGACTACATAGTGAATACAGGTCAGGGCCTGGGCTAGAGTGAGACCCTACCTCGGAAAAAAAAAAACCCAAAATAAAAATAGACAGTTGAAAGCAAATATTGAGAACTTAATATGTAATTATTTATTAAAGTAAAACTAGTTTTCTTCTATATAATGACTTCTATGGAGAATCAGAATATTTCACTTTTAGTAAATTGTTAAATATGATTTTATAGGTAATGAACATGAAATATGACAAGCCCCGTTCTCAGAATAGGGGCTTGCCATTCTGTTTCAGTTTCTTCTGTCATTTTGGGGCAATGAAAATTAAAGGGTAAAAACTCACTTTTTTTTTTTTCAAGGCAGGGTTTCACTCTAGCCCGGGCTGATCTGGAATTCACTCTGTATTCCCAGGGTAGCCTCAAACTCACGACAATCCTCCTACCTTTGCCTCGCGAGTGCTGGGATTAAAGTTGTGCACCAGCATGCCCGGCTCACTTTTTTGTATATATTTACATTTCAATAAAATATGTTAACCTAGAAGTTCTTCCATTATTTTTAAAATAAAGATTATATTCTTCAAACAGTATTAGTAAAAACTGTAAATAGACTTTGTAAGTTGTAAGTTTTCACATTTTGTGCAGGACTCTGGCTGACATTGATGGTGATGGACAACTAAAAGCTGAAGAGTTTATTCTTGCAATGCACCTCACTGACATGGCCAAAGCTGGACAACCATTACCCTTGACTTTACCTCCTGAACTTGTCCCTCCATCTTTCAGGTGAGTGTGTCTGGAAGTGTACAACTGTGATTTTTCGTGACTTAATAGATATGTTTTTACTTGGAAATTTAGTGGTGCCTTGAGAAGAGTTAAATATATTTGCATCAGCATTTGATTTTAGTGTTTAATGACTTATACTGGAAAGAAATATATATATATTAGATGTAAATGTGTTGTCACCATGTCATAGATAAGGAAACCAAAAAGGAAAGAGATTAAGAGAAGCCAGGCGTGGTGCCACACACCTTTAATCCCAGAACTTGGGAGGCAGAGGTAGGAGGATTGCCATGAGTTTGAGGCCACCCGGAGACTACATAGTGAATTCCAGGTCAGCCAGAGCTAGAGCGAAACCCTACCTCAACAAAGAGAGAGAGAGAGAAATCTGTCCAAGAATAGCCATTAGCTGAATGCTATTTTTTTTTTTTAAGAGGCAGAAAGAGAGAGGGAGAGAATAAGAATGCCAGGGCCTTTAGCCACTGGAAACAGACTCTGGATGCATGCACCCCCTTGTGCGCATGTGCGACATTGCACACTTGCATTACTGTGCGTCTGGCTTATGTGGGACCTAGAGATTCAAACATGAGTTCTTAGGCTTGTCAGGCAAGTGCCTTACCCGCTAAGCCATCTCTGCAGCCCTGAGCCCTAATTTGAGTCCAGTTCTCTTTGGTTTGAATATCCACATACTCCGTACACTGTCATGAGAGCTATAGTATTTTAAGTATCTTTAATCACTGGTGGTCTGTGCTTTAGTCTGAAAATGCTCAAGCTGTGTGGTGTTGTTTGTTGTTTGTTTATCTTAGAGTAGGAAAACAGATTGATGCCATTAATGGAACTCTGCAGTCGTATCAGAAAACACAGGAAGAGGAACCTCAGAAGAAATTACCAGGTATTCACTTTAACTTTAAATTAATTTATTTAAATTTTTAAATAGATTACCGTAAGATTTTACTTTGAGATGTAAACAAATATTTAAAGTCTGTATTCTTAAAATTTTATGTCATATGAGAAAACTCATTGGTTTGTGGAATGGAGTGTGTGTGTCTGTTGCCGAAGGTTAAACTCAGGGACTTTGGCACAGTAGACAAAGCACTTCTTTCACTGAGCCCAATGGGTTGTTTTTGTTTTATTTGGTATATATGTGTGTGTGTGTGTACATATATACATATATATATATTTTTAATTTAATTTAATTTTTTTTTTTTTGAGGTAGGGTCTCGCTCTAGCCCAGGCTGACCTGGAATTTACTGTGTAGTCTCAGGGTGGCTTCAAACTCTCAGCAGTCCTCCTACCTCTGCCTCCTGAGTGCTGGGATTAAAGGTGTGCGCCACCATGCCAAGCTCATTTGTTATATTTTTAATTAAGAGAGTAAAAATGAAAATAAGTTTATTTGGCAAGTTATAGTGCTTCTCCTATTTTATGTAGAATCATTAGAGGAAGCTTTGTAATGAAATCTTTAGCTTTGAAAAGACGTTTTAAATAGTCATTGAAAGACTACATATGTAACTATCTTAATTTATTAAAAAGTTAATGTCAGTCAGGTGTGGTGGAACATGCCTTTAATCCCAGCACTCTGGAGGCAGAGGTAGGAGGATCCCTGTGAGTTTGAGGCAGCCTGGGACTACAGAGTGAGTTCCAGGTCAGCCTAGGTTAGAGTGAAACCCTACCCCCCCCCCAAAAAAAGCCAAAACAACAACAAAAAAAGTTAATGACATATCAAGTAAAACACAGCTTTAGTTCTTGATGAAAACTCTTAGAAAAAAGTGAAACATTATTTTTATTGACATGGATAATAAACTTATTTTTCTCTTTGATTCAAACAGGAATTTGTGGTTTTTTAATGAATATTTTTAGAAGAAAGTGCTTTCCTACTATATTTGAGTGAAAATTACTTTGACAGAAGTAGCCAGTCAGTAATTGCACTCAGATTACCAGTAGACAGGAGCATATTGAACTAGATGACAGGTTTGATAGGCTTATTCTGGGAGAAAACATGTAGAGTACTTTAAAAAACAACTTTTCAGTTACTTTTGAGGACAAAAGAAAAGCCAACTATGAGCGAGGGAACATGGAACTGGAGAAGCGACGGCAAGTCTTGATGGAGCAGCAACAGAGGGAGGCAGAACGGAAAGCCCAGAAAGAAAAGGAAGAGTGGGAACGAAAGCAGAGGGAACTACAAGAACAAGAGTGGAAGAAACAACTCGAATTAGAAAAACGCTTGGAGAAACAGAGGGAATTGGAGAGACAACGGGAAGAAGAAAGGAGAAAAGAGATAGAAAGACGAGAGGTTATTTTTAAGTCATTTTCTTAAAAAAATAGTAATTTAATAAATGAGTACATTGTATTTAATGAAAACATGCTTATATTTTATTTTTTGTTGTGCCTTTCCTATTTATTACTTAGTTTATACAAATCTGAATCTCCCTTTCCTTGAGACAGAAAGGGGGTCCTTGTTTGTAAGGGCTTTTCAGGGCTAGTAAGCAGTAGACTTACGGGATGTGCTATATGCAGGTGGTATCAGAGGAGGACTGCTTGCACAGCTGAATTGAGTGAGGAGCTTAGGTTAATTGGCCATCAGGAAGTCAGACTAAGGAGGTTATCAGACCTCAGATTAAGTCTATAGAGTTTGAGAACTGGGTGTGAGAGGCTAAGGTAGGAGAATTGTGAGTTCAAAGCCACGCTGAGACTACATAGTGAATTCCAGGTCAGCCTGGGCTAGAATGAGACCCTACCTTGGGGCGGGGGGAATGGAGGAGCAGGCAGACAGATGAGAGTGGGAAAGTGAAGTCTAGAGAAGAATCAAGAAGGTGGCCTTGTGCACATCCTCAAGATAATATTGCATGAGGTCCCTAGAAACACTAGCTGTGTTATAAAAATTATAGTGCATTGAAAAAGATGTAAGTAGAAATTTTCTTCTCTGATAGCAGTTACTCCTCTTAATATTTATATTTATAAAGTTGCCCTTTAGCTTATTAAGAGAAAAATGACTATAACAAAAGAATGACTTGGAGAAGCAATCAAAATGAGATGGATAAAAGCTATTTTTAGGGCTGGAGAGATGGCGTAGCGGTTAAGCGCTTGCCTGTGAAGCCTAAGGACCCCAGTTCGAGGCTCAATTCCCCAGGACCCACGTTAGCCAGATGCACAAAGAGGCGCACACATCTGGAGTTCTGTTTGCAGTGGCTGGAAGCCCTGGCGCGCCCATTCCCTCTCTCTCTTTATCTGCCTCTTTGTCTATGTCTTGTCGCTCTCAAATAAATAAATAAAAAATGAAGAAGAAAAAAATAAAAAAATAAAGCTGTTTTTATGGAAGTATTTGGGTCCATTGAAAAAACGAAATTTGTCCACCTACCCTTAGGCATTTGGCCCACTCATGTAAATACTGTCATCCATCAGTTTTTGAATGATACAAAATTCAAAAGTTAACTTCTTCAGGCTAAAGAGATGGCTTAGTGGTTAAGGCACTTGCCTGCAAAGACAAAGGACCCAGGTTCAGTTCCCCAGTACCCACATCAGCCAGATGCATATCTGGAATTAATTTGCAGTGGCTAGAGGCCCTGTAGTGCCCATTTCCTCTCAAATAAATTAATAAATGAAATATTAAAACAAAACTTAACTTCATTATTTTCAGGCAGCAAAACAGGAACTGGAACGACAACGTCGTTTAGAATGGGAAAGAATCCGTCGACAGGAGCTTCTCAATCAAAAGAACAGAGAACAAGAAGAAGTTGTCAGGCTCCACTCTAAAAAGAAGAGTCTTCATCTTGAGTTGGAAGCACTGGTATGGAGAAAGTTTAAGTGGAATTTATCTGAATGATGCCAGAGTTACCTGTATAAGATTTGCTTGAATACCAGAATTCCACTGCTAAAAAGAAAAACAAACATGAAGTTGCTGAAATTCTTATTTTTTTTTTATTTTTTTTTATTTTTTTTTATTTTTTTATTTTTCAAGGTAGTCTCAGTATAGCCCAGGCTGACCTGGAATTCACTATGTAGTCTCAGGGTGGCCTCCAACTCATAATGATCCTCCAACTTCTACCTCCCAAGTGCTGGGATTAAAGGCGTGTGCCACCATGCCCGATCCTTGAAATTCTTCCTAGTTTTATGGAACTATAGTTTTTCGCTAATATTAGCCACTGTATGTAACTGATTTTTACACATCAGCTGTTAACAGTGTCAAGTTATTAAAAAAGACTTTGTTTGAGGGCTGGAGAGATGTCTTAGCAGTTAAGGCATCTGCCTGCAAAGCCAAAGGATCCTGGTTCGACTCTCCAGGACCCACATAAGCCAGATGCACAAGAGGGCGCATGCATCTGGAGTTCGCTTGCAGTGGCTGGAGGCCCTGGCATGCCCATTCTCTCTCTCTCTCTTTATGACTCTCTCAAATAAAAAATAAAAAAAAAAAGATTTTGTTTGAAATGAAAGATGAGAGGATAAAAGATCTAGAACTCTAAACCTCTGCAATCCGAAAACCCTATTAAGTCTGACCTTGGTAATATAGTATGATTTTACAAAATGCATGTTTACCTTTGTGGTAGAGCCAAATTTAAGCTTGTTTAATTGTAGTTTAACGTTTTGTTTGTTTGATTTGAATCACATTATTATCATTCTTTGTGAATATAGATGTATTAGTGTATATGCTCTGTTGCATGTGGGTTGCATGTGAGTGTGGAGACCATACATCTTCATCAGGTGTCTGCCTCAACCACTCTTCACTTTTTTTGTTTTGTTTTGTTTTTTTCAAGGTAGGGTTTCACTCTAGTCCAGGTTGACCTTGAATTCACTATGTAGTCTCAGGCTGGCCTCAAGCTCATGGTGATCCTCCTATCTCTGCCTCCCAAGTGCTGGGATTAAAGGCATGCGCCACCACACCCAGCCCTCCACTTATTTTTTGAGGTGGCGTGTCTCACTGATCTGGAGCTCATCAATTTGTCTAGACAGCAGCTGATGTTCTACCTGGATACTGGGAATCTGAACTCAGGTCCCCATGCCTATGCAGTAAACACCATCCCAACTGAGCCATCTTCCCAGACCATACATTAATTGTAAAAATAAAAACACCATAATATTTTTATTTAGCATAATGCTATTTAACGCCTTCAGATGAATTGTCATGTATATACCATAATTATTAATCAGGCCATAGTGCTACCACAGAGGTCTGAAAACTTCAGTGTACCAGGTGAGCTCTAGGATGGCGCAGCATATTCCTTTGTATGTGTATTTTGATTGTGATTTTTTTATATGATTTTCCTATAGAATAGCAAACATCAGCAGGTCTCAGGCAGACTTCAAGATGTCCGCCTTAGAAAGCAAACACAAAAGACTGAACTGGAAGTTCTGGATAAGCAGTGTGACCTGGAAATTATGGAAATCAAGCAGCTTCAGCAAGAACTTCAGGTAAGTCTTTTGCTGCTAAACTGTCCCTAAACAAGTGCAATTATCAAGAGTTCTTCCTGATAGTTGTATTTGGAGCATCATGAACACCCTGATTTCTTTACAGACCTATATGACATAAATGCCCATAAACTATATATAATATCAAGAAGTCCATGGATCTCCTAAGACCATGTGGTTAAGTTCTATTTAATAGGAATACATAGATAGATATTTTATCACTGTAAGTTTTAGCTCTTTATTTATTTATTTTTTTAAATTAATTAATTTATTTATTTTTTTTTGGTTTTTCGAGGTAGGGTGTCACTCTAGCCCAGGCTGACCTGGAATTCACTATGGAGTCTCAGGGTGGCCTCGAACTCACAGCGATCCTCCTACCTCTGCCTCCCGAGTGCTGGGATTAAAGGCGTGCGCCACCACGCCCGGCTAGTTTTAGCTCTTTAATTAAAACACATTTATATGTTTTAGTTCATTCATGCTGCTATCACAGAATATATTAGACTGTATAATTTGTAAATGACAGAAATAATTTGAGGTAAAGGCAGCACCAGACAGTGTCTGAAGAGGGTTTCTTTCTACCACAAAGATGGCATCTTTCTGCCTCTCACCTGGCAGAAGGAACAAGTCAGCTCCCTTCAGCCTCTTTTGTAAGAACACTAATTCCATTAACTGGAGAAGAGTCTTCATGACTTAAACACTTCTAAAATATCAGTTTTTTTTAAATTAATTTATTTATTTGAGAGAGAAAGAGGCAGATAGAAAGAGAACGGCTGCGCCAGGGTCTCCAGCCAATTGCAAACAAACTTCAGATGCATGTGCCACCTTGTGGGTCTGGCCTATGGGTCCTGAGCAATCGAACTGGGTCCTTTGTCTTTGCAGGCAAGGGCCTTAACCACTAAGCCATCTCTCAGTTTTATTTATTTATTTACTCATTTATTTATTTATTTGACACAGAGAGAAAGGCAGATAAAAAAGAGAGGGAATGGCTGGGTGTGGTGGCGCATGCCTTTAATCCCACCCAGCACTTGGGAGGCAAAGGTAGGAGGATTGCCTTGAGTTCGAGGCCACCTTGAGAAGACATAGTGAATTCCAGGTCAGCCTGAGCTAGAATGAGACCCTACCTTGCAAAACAAAAAGAGAGAAAGAGAATATGGAGCTGGGCGCACTCGCACATGCCTCTAATCTCAGAAGAAGTAGGAGGACCTCTGTGAGTACGAGGCCAGCCTGAGACTACATAGTGTTTTCCAGGTCAGCCTGGGCTACAGTGAGACACTACCTCGAAAAAACAAAACAAAAAAGAAGGAGAGAAAATGGGCACACCAGGGCCTCTACTGAACTCCAGATGCATTTGTCACTTTGTACATCTGGCTGTACATGGGTACTGGAGAAGTGAACCCGAGTCCTTAGGCATTGCAAGCAAGCACCTTAATTACTGAGCCCTCTCTCCAGCCTGACATGTGAATTTTGAGAGGGCACTCATATACATACCATAGCATATATTACAATAAATTTGTTGTACTGATCTTGGGAAATTTTGACTTGAAATTAATCTTTGCAGAATTGCAAAGTGAGAGAATATTGAATGTTTACCTCAGAGATCTGGTACTTCCTTTCTTCACATGTGCAATAGGGTCTGGTTTAATTTTTATTGTTTGAAAGTAGAGGGTCTAGAAATACTCTATACCTGTAAAGTCTTCCCATCTGATTTCTTCTAAATAGATGAACAGCCAGTCTTCCCTTTGCCACAGCAGGTACAGACAAAAGCAAAAACATTTCCTACCTATTTTTTAAAAATATATTTTATTTATTTATTTATTTGATACAGAGAAAGAGGCAGAGAGAGAGAAAGAGAAAGAAAAAGAGAAAGGGAGAGAATGAGACACAAGGGCCTTCAGCCATTGCAAACGAACTCCAGATGTATGCGTCCCCTTGTGCATCTGGCTTACATGGGCCCTGGAGAATTGAACCAGGATCCTTTGGCTTTGCAGGCAAATGCCTTAACTGCTAAGCCATCCCTCCAGCCCCATTTCCTACCTATTTAAACCTGCTTCCCTATTTCTCCCTTAGGTTTTAATCCTTCTTTTTTATATACATATGCATTAATGAGTGTTCAACTCATTAAAACAAATGTTCACATGCCAGAGGCACCTCTTATTCTTGGCCTGCTGCCATCCATTAGAATGCTGGAAAATATAAGTGTCTAGACATACCCCGTGGATAAAGGCTTTCTTTACTGTCTTCTAATTTTAGGTAGCCTTTCATAAGTATGTGTTCAAATTTTTACCATTTAAATCTTGCATGGGTCCATTTTACAAGTATGTATCACTCCTATTTTAAGTCTTTAAAGTGATTAAATCATATTTTAAAGTTTTCAAAGATTCTTAGATATTATATGTAGTATTAATTACATTTTCATTTTCTTTTAAAAGGAATATCAAAATAAGCTTATCTATCTGGTACCTGAGAAGCAACTACTAAATGAAAGAATTAAAAACATGCAGGTTAATAACACACCTGGTAAGTAGCTTTGTTTCTTCTTTTTCTGAGTAAGTGTATATTATTTTGAAAATTGCATTACTCTCTGATTAACATTTTTGCCTGTAAATTAAAATTTTTTTAAATACTATGAAAAATATTGTCACAGATTGTATTAGTTATTTTTCTTATGGCTGTGACCTAACAAGAGCAGCTTAAGGGAGGAAAGGTCTATTTTGGCTCACAGTTTTTTTTTGTTTTTTGGGTTTTTTTTTTTTTTTTGGTTTTTCGAGGTAGGGTCTCACTCTGGTCCAGGCTGACCTGAAATTAACTATGTTGTCTCAGAGTGGCCTTGAACTCACAGCAATCCTCCTACCTCTGCCTCCCGAGTACTGGGATTAAAGGCGTGCGCCACCACGCCTGGCTTGGCTCACAGTTTTGACAGAGGGAACAAGAAAACTATGTGGAAAAAGATACTATCTCTTGCAGATGGTATTGGGAAAACTATTTAAGTACATGCAAAAGAATAAAACTGGGCTTTATTTTACAACATACATGAAAATAAGCTTAAACTGGATTGAACACCCAAGTAGGGCATGGTGGTTCATATCTATAATCCCAGCACATAGGAAGTTTAGGCAAGAGGATTGCCATGTGTTCAAGGCCAGCCTGAACTACAGAGTAAGACCCTATCTCAAAATTAGCAAATAAACAAGCTAGAGCAATGGCTCAATGGCTAAGGCTTGCAAAGCCTAAGGACCCAGTTTCATTTCCCCAGTACCCTCAAACAAACAAATAAATAAAAATAAAAATTAGGCCCACCCAATGTATGGGTGATATACTGCGGTGGTGTCAGGGTGAGGGACGGCCTTATTTGCCGGTGTGGCCTGAGTGGTCAACAACAAAAAGTGCGCAGGCACTGGTGGGGGGGGATGTCTTACAAGCCGAACTTGATGGCGCACATGCCCACCGCCCTCAACGCCGGAAGCGTCCACTCGCCTTCCACTAGCATGGCGACATCCTCCCAGTACCGTCAGCTGTTGAGTGACTAGGGGCCACCATCGCTAGGCTATACCCAGGGAACCGGGAACAGCCAGGTGCCTCAGAGCAAATATGCCGAGCTGCTAGCCATCATTGAAGAACTGGGAAAGGAGATCAGAACCACATATGCAGGGAGCAAGAGCGCCATGGAGCGGCTCAAACGAGGCATCATCCACGCCCGAGGGCTGGTTCAAGAGTGCTTGGCTGAGACGGAACGTAATGCCAGATCCTAGTCTCATTAGATCTGAAGGTCCTGTTTTTCTACAAGATGGGAGGTTATAGTTCATCTCTCCTGTTGAGACAAACTCTTTGTTTTCAAAATGGTAACAGTTTAGTTTTTTCTACCATGGTTCACTAAGCTCTATACCTACACCCTCAAAGATTGGGAAAAGATTTTGCAGTAAAATTTGCATTTTAAGTAGTTAGGATGACCCAAGGTTTTGTTTTTTTTAATTATTTTTAGCATTGACTTAAAGATGCATGTGACATTACTTTACAGCAAACTGTCCTAAAGCCAGTGTCTCCCTTTAACCTTCTTTTGAACACATTTGCATCACCTGAATTGGTCTGCTCCTTTTCATAAGCTTGTCTGACTCTGAGGACTTGTAGTGCACACTGCAGCGCGTTTCACTCCTAGCTGGCTCACTTGCCACACCGTAGATCCTGCTCAACAGAGCTTTGCTTAAGCATTTGCATGACTGAGTGCTTTGAAGTCAATCTTAAAGATGCACAAGTTATAAATACGAAGAAAGAGCAATCTACCAAACCTAACACACACCCTGAACATTTTCATACTAAGAGTATAGATTTCAGTTCTATGTTTATTGTAAATTGATCAAAACATCTGGAAGAAAGTGACTAAAATTGTTTGCATCTTTGTATGTATTTATTACTTGATGTAATAAAGCTTATTTTCATTAAAAAAGATAAAAAATAAAAATTAGCAAATAAACAAGTAAACAGAAATGAATTAGAAATGAATTAAAGACCTAAATATAAGAAAAAAAACCCCACAGAACTCTTGGAAAAGAACATAGACAACATTAGACACATTTTTTAAAAAAAAATTTATTTGAGAATGACAGAGAGAGAGAGAGAATGGGTGCACCAGGGCCTCCAGCCACTGCAAACGAACTCCAGATACACCTTGTACATCTGGCTTACGTGGGTACTGGGGAATAGAGCCTCAAACTAGGGTCCTTAGGCTTCACAGGCAAGCACTTAACCGCTAAGCCATCTCTCCAGCCCCTAGACACATTTTTGAATGTCAACAAGAATAGAAATAGATCATCATGGAAATGATTTTTTGAATATCACCAAAAATTCAGGAAACAAAATTAAACAAATCATTTTTCATCAAACTAAAAAGATTCTTCACAGTAAAGGAAACAATAAACAAAATGAAAGGCAGTCTACAGAATAAGAAAAAATATCTGTGAACCAGACATCTAATAAGGGTTAGATATATCAAATATATATTTAATTCATATAATTCAGTACAAAACAATAACTGAAAAATTCCTCACAAACACACTTTAAAAGTGGACAGAGCATTCACCTAAGAAGACACATAAATGACCAACAAGAAGCTGGGTGTGGTGGTGTATACCTTTAGTTTCCGTGCTAGGGAGGTAGAGGTATGAGGATTGCCATGAGTTCAAAGCCAGCCTGTAGCCTGGGACTACAGAGTGAGTTTCAAGTCAGCCTGGCCTAGAATGAGACCCTGCCTCAACAAAACAAAGGAAAAAAAGGCTGTTGAGGAAGACACCTGATGTCAACATCTGTCCTTCATGTGCATGTTCATATACACATCAGCACACACAATACTCCCCCCCACACAAACACACATGCAAAAAAACTGAACTGTATGATCCAGCAATCCCAAATCTTGTTATGTATCTGAAGTAAATAAAATAAAATCACTGGGTCAAGAGATGTGCATTCCCATGTTCATTGTAGTATATTCACAATAACCAAGTTAAAGAAATAATTTTTTAAAAAGACAGGACTGGAGAGATGGTTCAGTGGTTAAGGCACTTGCCTGCAAAGCGTAATGACCTGAGTTTAATTCCTCAGTACCTAAATAAAGCCAGAAACACAAAGTGGTACTTGTATCTGGAGTTCATTTGCAGCTGCTAAAGGCCCTGGTGTGCCCATTCATATTCATTTTCTCTCTCTCTCTCTGTTTGTTTCTGTCTGCTTGCAAATAAATGAAAATAATTTTTTTTAAAAAGAAACGGGTATGTGTCAGTAGGAGAATGGGTAAAGAATATATATGTACATACACATGTATGTATATACATATACATGTACCTGGATGTACACACAATGTGATATTCTTCTGCCTTTAAAAAGAAGGAAATCCTGCTGGGCGTGGTGGCACACACCTTTAATCCCAGTACTCAGGGGGAGATAGGAGGATCGCTGTGAGTTTGAGGCCACCTTGAGACTACATAGTGAATTCCAGGTCAGCCTGGGCTACAGCAAGACCCTATCTTGAAAGAAAAAGGAAATCCTGTTATATGCAGACAACATGGTTGAACCTGGAGGACATTAGGCTAAGTGAACTGTGCTGGGCACAGAAATATAAAATCTGTGTAATCTCACTTGAATATGGAATCTACAAAAGTTAAACTAGCCAGGTGAGGTGATACACACCTTTAATTTCAGCACTTTGGATGCAGAGGTAGGAGGCCTGAGACTACGTAGTGAATTCCAGGTCAGCCTGGGCTAGAGAAAGAGGGAGAGAATGGGCGTGCAAGGGCCTTTAGGCACTGTAAACGAGCTCCAGATGCATGCACTACCTTGTGCATCTGGCTTGTGTGGGTCTTGGGAAATCAAACAAGAGCGCTTTAACTTTGCAGGCAAATGCCTTAACTGCTAAGCCATCTCTCCACCCCTGCTATGATACTTTTTAAAAATAATTTTTATAGCTGGGCGTGATGGTGCATGCCTTTAATCCCAGCACTCTGGAGGCAGAGGTAGGAGGATCACCTTGAGTTCAAGGCCATCCTGAGACTGCATAGTGAATTCCAGCTCAGCCTGGGCTAGAGTGAGACCCTGCCTCAAAAAAACCAAAATAATAATAATAATAATAACTATTATTATTATTATTATTATTATTGTAATTTTTATTATATATGTGTATAGTGTGTGTGCATATATGTGTGTGCATGCATGTGAGAAGGCCAGAAGACAGTCTTAGCTAATGTCTTTTTCCTTTCCTTCTACTTTTATATATATATATATATATATATATATATATATATATATATATATATATATGGCTGGAGAGATGGCTTAGGGGTTAAGCACTTGCCTGTGAAGCCTAAGGACCCTGGTTCAAGGCTCAATTCCCCAGGACCCACGTTAGCCAGATGCACAAGGGGGTGCATGCATCTGGAGTTTGTTTACAGAGGCTGGAAGCTCTGGCGCACCCATTCTCTCTCTCTCTCTCTGCCTCCTTCTCTCTGTCACTCTCAAATAAATAAATAAACAAACAAAAAAAATAAAAATATATATATATATATTTGCAAGCAGAGAGAGAATGGGTATTCCAGGGCCTCTAGCTGCTACAGACTTCAGATGTATGTGCCACTTTGTGCATCTAGCTTTATGTGGGTACTGGGGAATCAAACCTGGGTTTTTATGCTTTGCAGGTAAGTGCCTTAACCACTAAGCCATCTCTCCAGCTGCCCCCCGCCCAGCAAAAAATATTTTTATTTATGACAGAGAGTGAGAGTGTGTGTGTATAGATGGGGGGTTGTCGAGGCTTCTTGCTGCTACAAACAAAGTCCAGATACATGCACACCACTTTATATACCTGGCTTTATGTGGGTACTGGGAATTAAACCCAGTCCAGCAAACTTTGCAAGGAACTACTGAGCCATCTCCCCAGCCTTCCTTCTACCTTCTTCTGAGATTGGGTATCCCTTGTTTGCCGCTGCTATATGCAAGCTTCCAATTCTCCTGGCTCCACCTTCCATTGCCATAGGCATATTGGGATTACAGAATAGTATTATAAATGTGTGCCACGTGGGTACTGGAAAGAGTTGAATTTGTGCCAGCAGACTTGCAAACAAATACCTATAACTTTTGAACCCTTTCCTCAGTTCCATGCTGTAGGAGATTTTAGATGACCTTACCCCCACAAGAAAAGCAACTATATGAGATGATGGATATGTGAATTTCCTTCATTGCATCTGTTCTTTCACTATCGTGGCATCATGTTGTTCATCTTAAATATTAACATTTTAAAAATTATTTTTATTTATTTATTTATTTATTTTGGTTTTCCAAGGTAGGGTCTCACTCTAGCTCTCAGGCTGACCTGGAATTCACTATGTAGTCTCAGGGTGGCCTCAAACTCATGGCAGTCCTCCTACCTCTGCCTCACAAGTGCTGAGATTAAAGGTGTGTGCCGCCACGCCCGGCTATTTTTATTGATTTATTTGACAGAGAGAAAGAGGGGAGAGAGGGAGAGAGAGAGAGAGAGAGAATATATAGGCATTCCAGGGCCTCCAGCCACTGCAAACAAACTAGTCACGTGAGCCCCCTTATGCATCTAGCTAATGTGGGTCCTGGGGAATCGAACCGAGGTCCTTTGGCTTTGCAGACAAATGCCTTAACTGCTAAGCCATCTCTCAAGCCCAAATATTAACATTTTTTAAATCAAATGTTTGACCCTTTTACAAAACAATTCTTTTTGAAAAATATTTTATTTTAAAAATATAAAATATTTATTTATTTGACAGAGAGAGAGAGAGAGAGAATGGGTACATTAGGGCCTCTAGCCACTGCAGATGAACTCCAGATGCATGTGCCACTTTGTGCACCTGGGCTTATGTGGGTACTGTGGAATCAAATCCAGGTCCTTAGGCTTTGTTAAGTTTCTTAACCACTGAATCTCTCCAGCCCAGCAATTCTTTTACTTTCTAGCACTGTAACATATTTTAACATGTACAAAGATATTTACAGCAACATTTCTATGTAATGATAGAAAATTAAAAACAACTTGATGCTAATCAATACAGTAGTTACATAAAATATGAAAGAGCTGTAATATAGGCCACCATGAAGCACGAAGAATGAACGGGGGGCTGGAGATATGGCTTAGTGGTTAAAGTGTTTGCCTGCAAAGCCAAAGGATCCCAGTTCAATTCTCTAGGACCCATGTAAGCCACACAAGGGGGCGCATGCGTCTGGAGCTCATTTGCTATGGCTGGAGGTCTCTCCCTCAAATAAATAAAAATAAAATATTTTTGAAAAAACGAATGAACTGCATCTATGTCCTGATTGTTAGATTTAAAACAAGTTGGGCTGAGACTGTGGTTCAGTGGTAGAGTCTTACTTAGCATTCATGATGCCCTCATTTCCATCTCCAGTATCACCAAAAGTAATTGATTAATTTTAAAAAACAAAACCAGCTTCAGAGCAATGTAAACAGTATGGTCCTATTAAAATCCCATGGAAATGAAAGTTGAGCTATGCACATATGTAAGTATAATTACTAAAAGGGGAATGAGGTTTGAGGTAGAAGACTTGACTATTTTCCCTGTATGTGTTAGTCTGCACCTTGATTTCTAAACCTTAAGATATAAAACTTTAGGATCTGTATGTAAACAGTAATTTCTCTATGTGTAAATATGTTTTAAAAATCTTGTAAAATTCAGTCCTTTCTTACCTCCTAAAATAAAATTAAGTAATCCAGTTAGTAATATTTATGGAGTCCTTGCTATGTGTAATCCTTTATCCCTGGGAACATTACAAGTAAGTACTTTAACAATGCATTCTCTCAACTGAATCTTTATTATGGGCCAGACTTTGTGCCAGAGCTTTATATTCACCTCACTTGATGAGGTGGATAATATCTTATCCCCTATGCTTGGTCAAACACCTTGTCTAGTATGGAGTTTCACTTCTAAGTCCTGATCCTTTGAGTATGTTTATCCCTATTTTTTTTTTTTTTGAGGATTTTCACAAGATAAGATCTGGGAAGAAAAATGACCATTGAATTTTTCTGTTCTGGTCATCCACATAATGTATGTCCATCCTCTGTATTTCTCTAGTTACATCAGTTGGACCAGATAAGAAATGACATACTGGTAATGAAACAAGAGCTGCTACCAAATGTTAACTAACTTATATTTTTTATATTTCAGATTCAGGGATCAGTTTGCTTCATAAAAAATCATTAGAAAAGGAAGAATTATGCCAAAGACTTAAAGAACAATTAGATGCTCTTGAAAAAGAAACTGCATCTAAGCTCTCAGAAATGGATTCATTTAATAATCAACTGAAGGTATGTATCTTCTATTATATTCACTCCTTTATTTTGATTGAATAGAATAAATGACTAAAGCTTCTATTGTTTCATATTTCATTTTCATAATTTATTTTATAACTTCAAATATTTCAGATCACAGTATTTTTAATGTTTTCTAAAATATTACGAATATTGTATCATATAACTGAACTATCATTTCCTACAGTTTCCAGTTTTTGATGACTATGCTTTGTTATTGACATCGATACATTTCAAAAATACTCCCTTTGTCAGTACTTCAGAACTGATGTTAGCCAACATGATCTCAAGTGACATTATAAAATAGAAACATGCTGGGCATGGTGTCTAATGCCTGTAATCCCAGCACTTAGGAGGCTGAAGCAGGAAGATCAAGAATTCAAAGCCGTTCTCAGCTTCTTAGCAAGTTTAAGATCCTGTCTCAAAAAAGAAAAAAGAAAAAAGAAAAAAGAAAAAGAAAAAGAAAGAAAGAAAAGAAGACATAGAAAATTTAAAGTGCTGGTGGTGGTAGAGCTGATTTTAATAAACTACATTCTTTTTGGGGAGGAGGGGGAGTGTTTGTTACAAAGTAATTAGCCTTTATGAAAAACCTCAGTAATTAGTGAATTTGAAAGCAGAATCTGATACTACACAGTAGCAGAACAGATGTGCAAAGTGCATTTGTGTGCTTATCTTTCAACGCACTGTTAGTTGTATGTAATTATTTAATTGCAAATAGTTTGAATTTGGGAATAGTCTCAGTTCTTCCTGCTAATTGTGCATAAAACTTTCAGAACATAAGTGTTACATAGTGCCTCTACAAGAAGACTATTTCTTCATATGGTTTTATCTTGTTGACTTATTTAAAGTGACATTAGCACAAACTATGGAGTAGGCAGCATGATAAAGACAAGACATCAAGGTGGCTTCATTTAAGGACAGGACAGGAAATTTAGGTGAATAGTGCTAATAATGTATTTTATACAAATATATATCCTGTAGGGAAAAAATTAAAGAAGACATAATCATTTGTCATTGATGCTCAAACAAGCCAGTCAAGTTACCTTCCTTACATTATTTTTTAAATCTGTGCATAGTTTAACTGGCTTTTTATCTGCCTTATCTTACAGTGTGGGAATATGGATGACTCTGTTCTTCAGTGCCTTTTGTCTCTGCTAAGCTGTCTCAACAACCTCTTCCTCTTACTTAAGGTTATTTTCTAATATCTAGCTTCCTTTTTTGAGTTACATTATTGTTTTCTTTTTTTTTTAACTAGACTATTCTTTGCCTTTATCTGATTATCTTTGCTTGGAATAACATACACAGTAAAGATCTTTCTTCTTTCTGCTTGCTTGAATATCTTTCTGCTGTCGAAGTGTCTGAGTCTAATGTCAGAGATCAGGAAGGCTGCCCACATTAATCTCTCTCAAGAGGAACCCAGCTGGTTCCCTTATATTATCCCTGTTAGTTAACTAATGGGGATGATTACTAGTTCAGTTCAAGGGAAAATTAAGAGAATGTGAGATAAGTCACTTATTCATATCACTGAAGCCATTGCTTAGGTTTATACTTCTGAATTCTAAGGCAGGGTCATGGCATGTGTGCACCAAGCTGCACCCTAATTCTACCATAAGGAAAAAATTTAAGAGTCAATAATACAAGGGCATTGTTAGATCTACCAGACTTTGTATGTTGACATGCTTGCACTTCAGGTAAGCATACTTATGTGTAAATCGTTTGCTTTGCCATGTTTAATATGCACATTATTTAAGATACTCAAGTCCTACTTTTGCATAAAGATTACTTGTATAAATCATTTGCTTTTCCTGGTAGGTTTTTAAATTTTTTATTTTTATTCATTAGAGAGAGAGAGAGAGGGCACACCAAGGACTCTAGCCACTGTAAACAAATTCTAGATGCATGCGCCACCATGTGCATTTGGCTTATGTGGGTTCTGGGGAATTGAACTTGGGTCCACAGGCTTTGTAGGCAGGTATCTTAACTGCCAAGCCACCTCTCCTGCCCTCCTGGTAGATTTTGACTACACATTGTACTAAACACTGAGAAATTGGACAATAAGCAGCTACATATATATTCCACAGTAACAATAGGAACTTCATAGTAACATGTCAGTTGTTTTTTTGTTTTGTTTTGTTTTTTGTTTTTTCAAGGTAAGGTCTCACTCTGGCTCTGGCTGACCTGGAATTAACTCTGTATTCTCAGGGTGGCCTTGAACTCACGGTAATCCTCCTACCTCTGCCTCCCGAGTGCTGGGATTAAAGGCATGCGCCACCATGCCTGGCTTATGTCAGTTGTTCTTAAGCAAAGGTAGGGCAGTTTAGAAAGGTAGCAACATTGCTTCCATATGATTTACCAGGTTATCTGGTCTTAAAACTTTTGCTACAGATCACTCAGAAACTGAAATCCAAGTTTCTTCATCTGTAAAATGAGGTTCATTGCTGATTTGTAGACTGCACTCACTAAGAAAATTCTGATGATTTTAGTTAGCATTTGATTCTCCATAGGGCAACAGATTACTTTCTCTTATTTGACCTTCTGTCTTCTGCTTCCTGCCTTCTGGTTTTTCACTGCTTGTTGATAATTTCATGAGTGGCAATTTAGATGTGAAATCTGTGCTGTCAGAATTGTTAGAACAATAAAAAAGGCCTCCTGTGGTCATCATTGTAAAATAATACAGAGTGATTCATTAATATAATGTGGAAAAATATCCATTGCTGTTGTTGACAAGGAGTCCTCTGAAAACCTCACTCTGAAAATGCCATTTCAAAGAAGTAGTGAGCAGAAGATGGATTGCAATAAATGAAGAATGAATGTCTGTCAGTAAGAGGTAAATAAGTATGAGCAACTCTGAAGAGAGTACAAAGAAAGCATTAAGTTGAAGGAAAGAAACATTTCTTGAGAGGGCTAAAGAAAAACTTGAAGGAGAAGACAGTAAATAAAGAAGTGGAAAGAGATAGAGATCCAGTATAAAGAGTGGTGGTACCACTTCCAGAGGAGCTATTGGTAGGCAGCTAATGGTTGCTGGGAGTTAGGAAGTCATGTTCCTCAGGCCTGTAGCCACTGGTAAGCTGCCTGTGCCTCAGTAAATACGGCCTCCCCACCGTGGTGCATGTAAGTAGCCCTAATTAAACCCAGCAGATCACAAAAAAGAGGGAAAAAAAAGCATGGGAGTTGGAGGGAGACTAGTTGGGAAGAACGGATTTAGCCAGAGTGGGAGGGTGATAAAAAAGGGTAATGAAGGAAAAAGAGGATCAAAACCATATGCATGTAAAAATTATCAAAAATGATATAAAAATAAAATGAAATGGGAAAAGGTAATAATAATAGAGACAGTTCATGGAGAAGTAGATTAGGGGAAAAAATCCAGAGCATAAATTAGAGGATTACGTTAAAAAAAAAAAAAAAAAAAAAAGGAGCCAGCCATGGTGGCACACACCTTTGATTCCAGCACATAGGGGGCTGAGGTAGAAGGATCGAGTTTGAGGCCAGTCTGGGACTTCCTAGTAACTTCCAGGTCAGCCTGGGCTAGAGCAAGACCCTACAAAAACAAACAAAAAAAGAATGATTCCAATATAACATATGGGGAAAAGATAGATGCAAATAAATTTGTTGGTAGAAAGATTGAGCTAAAGTGAAACCCTACCTTGAAAAAAACAAACAAACAAACAAAAACTAATTTGAGGTTGAGGAACATTAATCCTTTGGGCTGTAAATAAAAATTTAAATCATCCATGTGCTGGACATTAGAGAAAATAGTTTCCAATTTATAAAGATTAAGGAAGTGTTCTCTTCCTTCACAGTATTAATTTCAGGAGAAAAGAACCTCTTTTCTCTAGGATAGGGTATAATAGCAGGATTTGGGGCCTAAAGAACTGCTGGGAGGTATGAAATAGAATTGTTAATTTCTAAAGCAAGGCATCTTAACCATATTTATGTCATGGGCTTCTCAATAGTTTGGTGGTCTCTAGGTCACTTCTCAAAATATTTTAATTGCATAAATTGAAGGGCTGTGGAAAAATTTAAAGAAGCTTGTCATATATATATATATATATATACATATATATATTAATTTCTATATTATTTCTGTATTTATGAGTTAAATAAGATATAGTAACAGGTATTTCAAGGTCAAGAAATATATATGTATAAAGTTGTCTGTAAAACATAAGAACCTCTATAATTTCTTTTGGTAAAATGTGTCATGTACACAGGTATCACTATGGTTTATTGCATATATATATTTTGGCAAGCTCAACAGACTGGCCTTTTTTTTAATGCAAGAGAGCAAGAGAGAGAGAAGATTGGCACACCAGGAACTACAACCACTGCATTAGAACTCCAGACGTGTGCACCACCTTGTGCACATATGTGACCTTGTATTCTTGCATCACTTGGTATGTCTGGCTTACCCTGGGACCTGGAGAGTCAAACATAGGTCCTTAGGCTTCTCAGGCAAGTGCCTTGACTGCTAAGCCATCTCTCCAGCCCTGCTTATATATTTTTAATTAATTAATTAATTAATTAATTTAATTTTAGGAGAGAGGCAGATAGACAGAGAAAGGGTGTGCCAGGGCCTCTAGCCACTGCAAACAAACTCCAGGTGCATATGCCACCTTGTTCATCTGGCTTTATGTGGGTACTGGGAAATTGAACCTGGGTCCTTAGGCTTTGCAGGCAAGTGCCTTAACTGCTAAGTCATGTCAGGCTTATTACTTATATTTGACACTGAACGAAGTGTCGTTTTCAGATAGAAGTCAGTGAAAATAAAAATTAATTTTGTTCCTATTCAGGTCCATGAATCCCTGAATTTCTGCTTTAAAAAACTTTTTTTTTCAACTTTGAACATTCATTTGGCCCTCAGAATGAGAACAGTTCATCAGTCTAGAGTCAAAGTGATTGCATATTCTTATTTTCTACTTTTTCTATCAGTTACTATTTTTTACTTTTTGAGGTAAGGTCTCGCTCTAGTACAGGCTGACCTGGAATTCACTGTGTAGTCTCAAGGTGGCCTTGAACTCATGGTGGTGATCCTTCTACCACTGCCTCCCTCCTGAGTGCCGAGATTAACAATGTGCACCAAAACATCTGGCTTGCCTTTTTTTTTTTTTTTTTTTTTTTTTGAGGTAAGGTCTCACTCTAGTCCAGGATGACCTGGAATTCACTATGTAATCTTCTCAGGGTGGCCTTGAACGCTCAATCCTCCTACCTCTGCCTCCCAAGTGCTAGGATTAAAGGTGTGCATCACCACACCTAGCTCAGTTATTTTATTTTATTTTATTTTTTGGTTTTTCAAGGTAGGGTCTCACTCTAGCCCAGGCTGACCTGGAATTCAGTACGGAGTCTCAGGGTGGCCTCGAACTCATGGCAATCCTCTGCCTCCCGAGTACTGGAATTAAAGGCGTGCGCTACCACACCCAGCTCAGTTATTTTTTTTAAGTGAAAGAATCTTTAAAAATACTGTGTTAATTTGAGAGAGAGAGACAGAGAGAAAGTACGGGCACACTGGGGCCTCTTGTCACTGCAAATAAACTCCAGACATATGCGCCACTTTGTGCATCTGGCTTCATGAATATTGGGGAATTAGACCCACGCTGTTAGGCTTTACAAAAAAGTGTGTTTAACTGCTAAGCCATGTCTCTAGCCCCTCTATCAGTTACAAAAGATCTTTCACTTTGATTATCTATTTTTGTCGCTGTTAGTTTTGTTAGCTTTTTTCCTTGTAGATTTTGAGGCTGTTGTGTGTTGTGTGTTGTTGTTACAGCTTCCTGGTGGATGGACTCATTTATAACTGCTTTACTTCTTGGTGTCCCCTTAATCCCAGGGCTCCACAATCAGAAGTCCAGAATGTTTATTTAGGCAGAATTATTACAGTTTTACATAGCTGGAAGCTCTGCCTGTCGTCATAGCCACTGCTTTCTCCTCTGCTTCTCATTCTCTCAGCCATGACTTAGCAGTGGACAAATGCCTGGAAGGAGAAGTAGCATTGCATTATCACATATCTCTTACCTCCCTTGAACTTCCCTTCTCTCCTGACTCTTGGCCTCTCTAGTGCCTTGGTAGTATCTAGTATCCATAAATAAATAGGTCTTACATTTTGTTCAACTTTCTAATTCTTGGCAAAATTTAGAGCTTAAGGAATTAGTCTGCTTTTACTGGAACTTTTTCTGCTTAGGCTACATGGGAGAAAATCCCACTTCAGAGATTCAAGACTTGAAACAAAACTTCCTTGGAGGGCTGGAGAGATGGCTCAGGAGTTAAGGCACTTGCTTGCAAAGCCTAAGGACGTGGGTTTGATTCCCCAGTACCCATGTAAAGCCAGATGCACAAAGTGGTACACGAGTCTAAAATTTGCAGCAGCTAAAGTCCCTGGTGCACCCATATTCTCTATCTCTCTTTCTCTCTCTCTCTTCTTGCAAATAAATAAATAAAAATACTTTTTAAAAAACTTCCTTGGAAATTACTGAAAAATGGGGGTAAAGCTTGAATTCTGGTTTAGCAAGTTGATTTTTTTAAGATTGTTTCTCCAGATCAGATACAGTGGCACACACCTGGAATCCAAACACTGTACATGCAAGGGCAGGAGAGTCACAAGTTTGAGGCCAGCCTGGTCTGTTTAGCAAGTTCCAGGGTAGCTAAAACTATGTAGTTGATTTTTCTTTTTTCTCTTACAAACCATGGGGGAACAGTCCAAAGGGGAAATAGTTTATCCTACACCTTTCTATTGAGACTTCATACTGTTTTTTGTTGTTGTTGTTGTTGTTGTTGTTGTTTTTTTTTTTTTTTTTTGGTTTTTTGAGGTAGGGTCTCGCTCTAGCCCAGGCTGACCTGGAATTCACTATGTAGTCTCAGGGTGGCCTTGAACTCACAGCGGTCCTCCTACCTCTGCCTCCTGAGTGCTGGGATTAAAGGCGTGCGCCACCACGCCCGGCATCATACTGTTATTTTTTAATTAATTTATATTCAGAAGCAGAGAGAGAATGGGTATACTAGGGGCTCCTGCCATTGCAAGTGAACCCCAGATATATGCACCACTTTGTGCCCAAGCCATCAGGCTTTGCAAGCAAGCGCCTAACTGCTGAGCCATCTCTCTAACCCCATACTGTTCTTAAGAACAACTCTGTTCAGGAGTTTTGATTGGTGTACTTTTTCTTAGTTAACTAGTATTTAACAAGAATGTCATGAAGCAATGACTTCATCCAGAAGAATGGGACTAAAGATTTGTAGGATCATGTTAGTCAGGTAGAGGAAATGTTTTGTGGCAACCCTGTGGTACACTTCAAATTTTAATCATCTTTTTGTTTTTGTTGTGTTTTTTTGTTTTGTTTTGTTTTTTTGTTTTGTTTTTCGAGGTAGGGTCTCACTCTAGCTCAGGGTGACCTGGAATTCACTAGGTAGTCTCAGGATCACCTTGAACTCATGGCGATCCTCCTACCTCTGCCTCCCGAGTGCTGGGATTAAAGCATGCACCACTACGCCCGGCTTTAATCTTCTTTTTAATATTTTATTTTTATTTATTTATTTGAGAGAGAGAGAGAAAGGAAGAGAATGGGTGCACCAAGGCTTCTAGCCACTGTAAACGAACTCCAGATGTATGTGCCACCTTGTGCATCTGACTTACTTGGGTTCTGGGGAGTTGAACCTGGGTCCTTTGGCTTTGCAGGCAAACACCTTAACTGCTAAGCCATCTCTCCAACCCAAATTTTTATCTTTATAGACTATTGTTTATGCATTTTCATTTATCCAGCAAATACTTCTTAAGTATCTATATTGGTTAGGCATGGTGGTGCATGCCTGTAATCTCACCACTTGGGAGGCAGAGGCAGGAGAACTACTGCAACTTTCCAGCATGATCTACATAATGAGTTCAGACCAGCCAGGCTACATAGTGAGGCCCTGTCTCGCCTCTCCACACACACTATAGCTCTCTATTGGCTGAAGACACCTTAATGAAAGGCAATATTAATATTGGTGGAGCAGTCAATCATATAAACAGGAAACACTATGAAAAACGATGGAACAGAGCACCTTGGAAGCACAGGGCAGCTCATTACTCCATCTCTGGAACAAAGGGGCTATTTAAGGTGTACTTGGAACACTATCTTAAAGGATAAGTTGACCTTGCACAGATGAAGATTGGACTATAATTTAACTGCTCTTTATGCTCAATATAACTTAGTACTCTTCTTATTTACAGCTTTAGCCACTAGTAGTTAATATTTACTGAGAATTAACTATGTGCCCTGTGCTATATTGTAAACACTTTACATGGATTAAGTTATTTTATCCTCAAAGCAGCTCAGCAAGGCAGGTACAGACAAGAAAACTGTAAAATAACTTTCCTAAAATAATCCAGGTAATTGTTGACAGAACCCAACTCAAACCTTTGTGGTCTTTTTAAAAAAAAATATTTTATTTATTTATTTATATGAGAGAGAGCAGAGAGAGAGAATGGGCATGCCAGGGCCTCTAGCCACTCCAAACAAACTCCAAACACATGCGTCACCTTGTGCAGCTGGCTTACATGGGCACTGGGGAGTTGAACCTGGGTCCTTAGGCTTTGCAGGGAAGTGCCTTAACCACTAAGCCATCTCTCCAGCCCCCTTTGTGGTCTTACTCAAAGCCATGCTCCTTAGCACTAAGTCACCGTGTTTTTCCATAGATTATAATTACCTTATTCTTTTGCTTTTCAATAGAATTTAGAGAAAGAAACAACTAATAAAGCTATAGAAACTAAAAGCTCTGTGAAAGTCACTGTGAATGAAGCATTTGTAGTATTGGCCTAAGGTGCAGCTATGTTGCTTAAACACCTGAGGTTAATCACACTGTATGTAGATCAAATGTACCTTTTCCATCAAGTTAAAAGAATTTACCTATAAAATACCTTGTTTCTATAAAGAAATAGTTTGGCTTGGCTTTGGTTTGAAGGGTTTTTTTTGCATATAAATTGGATGGATAGATGGGTAGATGGGACCAAACCACATATTTGTGGGTGGGTTGTTTGTTTGTTTGTTTGTTTGTTTTTATTTATTTGAGAGCAACAGACAGAGAAAGAGGCAGAGAGAGAGAGAATGGGTGCGCCAGGGCCTCCAGCCACTGCAAACGAACTGCAGACGCATGCGCCCCCCTGTACATCTGGCTAACGTGGGTCCTGGAGAATCGAGCCTCAAACTGGGGTCCTTAGGCTTCACAGGCAAGCGCGTAACTGCTAAGCCATCTCTCCAGCCCTTGTGTTTTTTTTTTTTAACCAAAAGTTTACTCAAATATTAAGTAGACTCCACCTTTGCCATAAAGTGCTTTTCTTTCTTTCGTTTCATTTTTTTTCTTCCCTTTTTATCCTGTTACTTTTTTGTTGTTTTCTCTTTTCCTTCAGTCTCCTATGTCTTCTCTGTTGTTCAGGATTATGTAGATTTCAAGTGAAGGAAATCCAATTCAGAATACTAAGTTGCCAAGTGTTTTTTGGAAGAATTCTAAGAGTTAAAGGACAGAATAGTTGCTGGAGAGGGCAATTCCACAGCATTGAGCAATGAAGTTGAATATTGGGTTCCCCTGCTTTTCCTTTCTCTACCTCTGTCCCCAGTCTTTGCTTACTTGTTTTCTATGTTGACTATTCCTATCACCTCGGCTCTCATTTTGTAGTAACATGGCTTCAGGTTTATTTTATCTCAATGTAATAAGTCCAAAGAAAGATTATTATTTTTTTTTTCTCTCCAGACATTTGTATCTGGATCCCATAAAAAGATTCTGGCCCAGTTTGGATCTATCTGTGCCCTTATGACCAATCATTCTGAGCAGAGAGGTGAAGTTCTGTTACTGTTTAGACATAAATAATCACTCCTGGGTGAAAATGGGAGGAACACTGAGTTTGATCTATCAAAACTACATAGGTTGGTGAGAGAACAGACCAGCTAGCTGGCCAGAGGAAGGAAAAATATTGTAAAAAGAAGGGGGAAGTAAAAGTGTAAACAGATCATCAAACTTACTTGTATCCCACCTGTGGGTACATTTCTGTTCTTTGAGATTGTGAACTCACTGAAGACAATGACATAGACTTAGGAAGTAGGTAGCTTTTAATTGGATCCCCTTTGATTATAGCACTTTGTACAAACTAGATGCTTCATAAAGAATTGTTACTTCATTTCATGTTTGAAGTGCTTTTCATTATTTTGACTCATTTTAAGCATTGTTTTAGGTAAACATTATTGGTTTTGTTTTTGTTTTGAAGATAAATTACAGTACTGCTTCTGGGTTTAGTTCAAGATCTTATCAAAGTTACTGGTAACTTGGTTAAATGGATGAACAAATTTTTCTTTAAATATCATTACAAACTAGCTGTTCACTGTAGTTTTAATGATTTTTTATAATGAAAATGACACTTCAAAGGTGGTGTGCTAAAGATTCTGTGTTCTTTATAATTGATTTGATATAAAAAATAGGTGATTTTATCATATATTTGTCTCAGTAGGTATGTGCTTTAAATATTTGGCTGTATTCAAGAGTTTTTAATGACCTAGAACATATGTTTTAAATCTTTTTCATTCATTATGCTTGTCTTAGTATTAGGTATTTTAAAGCAAATGCCACATTATTGAACAAGATTAAAATATTTAAATCATTTGAGTATTGATTTATTTCCATTTTATCCTTAGGAACTCAGAGAAAGCTATCATACACAGCAGCTAGCCCTTGAACAGCTTCATAAGATCAAATGTGACAAGCTGAAGGAAATTGAAAGAAAAAAATTAGAGCAAATACAGAAAAAGAAACTGGAAGATGAAGCTGTAAGGTAGTTAATATAACTGATAAATTTATTGTGCTGTGCTATTTGAATTCTGACTTGCATAATTCTTTAGTTTATAAAAATTTAAGGGAAACAAAATAATTATTTGAAGATGCTAACCAAATTCTAAATTTTATAACTTCAATTCTCCTTTTATGTATTGAAGTTTCAGTATACAGTTTTATGTCCTATTATTGAACAATACTGACATTGGAGTCATATTTGGATTGGAATTCTTGGTCTACTGTTTAATATTTAGGTGACCTTAGTTTAGCCACTTAACCTTTTTTTGTTTTTTACATATATACAGTGTAGTTTGAGCATACTCACCTCCCACTACCTTTTTTTGCTCCCCTTTCCCACTGAACCCTTCCTTCCCAATCTACTCTCATGTCTTTTCTTTGCGCGCACGTGTGTGTGTGTTCCCCTGAGCATGGTTGGGTGGTTACATACCAGAGCATAGGAAGCTTACTAGAAGCGATTTAACCTTTCTGGACCTCAGTTTCTTCACCTGAAAAAGGTTAAACTTCTGTATACCTCATATATCATTGTAAATATCAAATAAATATTGTATCTTACACATTGTGCATAATAAGCACTCATTAGCTTATATCTCTTATACTCAGTCTATTGCTTTTTCCTAAAAGATCATAAAATGCAAATTCTTACAGAAAAAAGGCTCAGTGTTGAATGCCATCTTAATACACTTTCCTTATGCCAGCTAAAGTACTGATTGCTTCTGTTTATAACAGAAGAGAGCTGTAATATCTGAAGCATAGGCCTTTCCTTTAGAGACTTTGTATGACTTTTTCTTTCAGTTAAATCCTTTTCCTAGTACATTCCTTTGTTTCTCTCAGGTTTTCCAGAAAGTAGTATAATTAGTTAACAAATATTAGAAAGCCAATATTCTTTTGTTTTAGTAAAGAATAGTTGTGTAACATCTATGAAACAGCTAGTAATTATTGGAGACAAAAGAAAAACACATTTCCACTTAGTGGGCCCCTAGAGCAGCTCCAGAATAGCCACTTCCAACAGTTTTATTCAGTGACTGTTGGCTGTAATGCACATTAACTCTGGATTTACTCTGCTCCTGAATTTCTTGTCAGTCTCAGAGTGGATTCAGACTGTTAAACAAAGAGCTTTAATAACATTTATTTCAAGTCCTGTACTTCTGTGGCCACCTAACCAGAGATAGAGTAATACAGAGGTAGAGGTAGTAAAGGTCTTCATTTGCCATTTAATTCTTGATATTGCCCAAAGGGACTGTGCAGTGATCACACAGTCACTATATCAGAATTTTTCTCTTGACACAATCAGCTTTTGGTAAGTCTGTATCTCACATTTTCTTTCAAGCCAGCAGGCCGTGTTAGTAATACTCATTTTTTATTTCACTCACTATCTTTGCTGTGGTAGAGGGAAGAAATCAACAAGAACACAAGCACATGTAGGAGCATATCAGTCCAGAGCTGGGTGTTATTTAGATCTTGTTTTGCTTGGCTATTTGCCCAGGTGTGTTCTATTTCTTCTTCCAAGCCACATTGTAGATGTGGCCTCTTTGCCCTAGGTCTTCCTACTGAGGCATCACCTGGTGTTAGACCAGTTGGTGACCCACCTCGCTCTTGCCTCAGAAGATTTACTAGAATTTAATGCATGTTCTGGTCTTTTCTTTGTCCTACTAAATGTGTAAGGATTCTGATCATGGTGTTTCTAATGCTGTGGGAAGTCAAATGAAGGCTACCCGGTCATCCTAGGCTTGGAAGAGTGTCAAAGAAAGTTATGGTGGTGGGGCTGGAGAGATGGCTTAGCAGTTAAGGCATTTGCCTGAAAAGCCAAAGGATCCTGGTTCCACTCTCCAGTACCCACATAAGCCAGATGCACAGGGGGGTTCAGGCATCTGGAGTTCGTTTGCAGTGGCTGGAGGCCCTGGTGTGCCCATTCTCTCTCTCAAATAAATAAATAAAATATATTTAAAAAATAAAGTTATGGTGGAACTGGAAAAGAACTATTAGTGGCAAATAAGTAAGGAATGAAAAAAACAAAACAGAAAACAACTCACGTTTACCTGAAGGGAGACCCCAGAGTTCAGTTATGTAGTCTCTGAAGGAAGCATGTTGTGATGTAGTAGGAGGTGTAGGATTTGGGAAGGGTTTAAAGGAAGCTACTATGATAGTAATGACCAGGAGAATGGTGTTTAAAAACAGTTTTGGAATAAAGAGTTTGCTATGGCTCCAACTAACAGGATCCAGGTCTTCTATTACATTTTTTGCTATTATTGTTGTTTTGTTTATTTTTTTTGTTTGGTTTTATTACATATCATAGGACAGTATACAAACTCTTTCTTATTTAAAGGAAAGCAAAACAAGGAAAAGAAAACTTGTGGAGAGAAAATATTAAAAAAGAGGAAGAAGAAAAACAAAAACGACTTCAAGAAGAAAAATCACAAGAAAAAATTCAAGACATGGAACGAAAAGCTGAAGAAAAACAAAATAAGGATAAGGACAAAGGTAGATTTGACATTTTATGAGGCAAAGTGACAAAAACAGAGACCTGATAAGAGACAGAAAGATGCTAATCTTAAAGAGTTAAAAAAATCTTTTAAGTTAAATCTGGGGGGGCTGGGAGATGACTCAGCGGTTAAAGGCATTTGCTTGCAAAGCCTAACTGGTCTGGGTTTGATTTCCCAGTACCCAGTGTATGGAGTTCACTTGCAGTGGCAAGAGGCCCTGGTGTCCCTATACTCTTTCTGTTTCTCTCTCCTCTTTCCATTTCTTTCTCTCTCAAATAAATAAATAAAATAAACAAAGTATTTTTAATCAAGTCTAGTTTGTGGGCTCTTCTGTTATTTTTCCTTTAGAACAATACTGATAAGTCTCTAATCGATCTATCTTTCTTCATCCAGTCCTGTTTACTTGCAATCTCCTCTGAGACCTCCCTTTTGTGCTTTTCTTCTGTGTTATAGTCTCATCTGCACAGCTCTAATCATGTCTCTCCCTGCTTAGTCTCCTTGCATTTCACACAGCTTTATCTGGTCCATTCCCATAACTTCCTTTAGATCCATGTGCACGCCTCATCCTGCAAGTTTTCTCTCTGTTTAAGATGACTCCTGGGGCTGAAGAGATGGCTTAGTGGTTAAGGCGTTTGCCTGCGAAGTCAAATGATCCAGGTTTGATTCCCCAGGACCCATGTAAGCCAGATGCACAAGTCGCACATGTGTCTGGAGTTCGTTTGCAGTAGCTGAAGGCCCTGGCATATCCATTCTTTCTATTCTGTCTCTCTCCCCATGCCCTCCCCTATCTCTTTTTCAAATAAATTTTTTTTTTTAATCTTATGACTCCTGCTTAAGATGAGCATCCATTGCTTTTAGTCATGGTATTTAAATCCTAACAACTCTAAATCAAGTGAATTTTCATTATACTACTTGATACTCATTTTTTTTCCTTTAGGTTTAAGAGCTTTTTATTGAGTCATACCCAGAGTATATGTATAGATTATGACATTTGTCTTCTCTGTAGGTGAGACAGCTGGTGCTCATTTGATGAATTACAGAGCATTATACCCCTTTGAAGCAAGGAGCCATGATGAGATGAGTTTTAATTCAGGGGATATAATTCAGGTAAGAAATGAAGCCTTTCTTCTCATGAACAAGCTGAATATAAGATTGTATTCTTTTACTTACTATAATAATATCAACTATAATTTTATTTTATTTTATTTATTTTTTTTTAATTTTTATTTTTTTATTTTTTATTTTTTTTCCTCCATTTTTATTAATATTTTCCATGATAACAAAAAAAATCCCATGGTATTACCCTCCCCCCTTCCCCCTTTGAAATTCCATTCTCCATCATATCCCCTCCCCATCTCAATCTTTCTACTTACATATATACAATACCAACCTAATAAAAGCCCTCTTCCCTTTCTTTCTCTTCCCTTTCTATCTCCTTTTTTAACTTACTGGCCTCTGCTACTGAGTTTTTTCCTTCTCACACAGAAGCCCAATCATCTCTAGCTAAGATCCACATATGAGGGAGAACATGTGGCGCTTGGCTTTCTGGGCCTGGGTTACCTCACTTAGTATAATTCTTTCCAGATCCATCCACTTTTCTGCAAATTTCATAACTTCATTTCTCTTTACTGCTGAGTAAAACTCCATTGTATAAATGTGCCATATCTTCATTATCCACTCATCAGTTGAGGAACATCTAGGCTGGTTCCATTTCCCAGCTATTATAAATTGAGCAGCAATAAACATGGTTGAGCAAGTATCTCTAAGGTAATGAGATGAGTCCTTAGGATATATGCCTAGGAGAGCTATAGCTGGGTCATATGGTAGATCAATCTTTAGCTGTTTTAGGAACCTCCACACTGATTTCCACAATGGCTGGACCAGATTGCATTCCCACCAACAATGTAGAAGGGTTCCTCTTTTTCCACATCCCCGCCAACATTTATGATCATTTGTTTTCATGATGGTAGCCAATCTGACAGGAGTGAGATGGAATCTCAATGTAGTCTTAATCTGCATTTTCCTGATGACTAGGGATGTAGAACATTTTTTTAGATGCGTATATGCCATTCGTATTTCTTCCTTTGAGAATTCTCTATTTAGCTCCATTTCCCATTTTTTGATTGGTTTGTTTGATTCCTTATTATTTAACTTCTTGAGTTCTTTGTATATCTTAGATATTAATCCTCTATCAGATATATAGCTGGTGAAGATTTTTTCCCATTCTGTAGGTTGCCTCTTTGCTTTCTTCACCGTGTCCTTTGCAGTGCAAAATCTTTGTATTTTCATGAGGTCCCAGTGGTTAATCTGTGGTTTTATTGCCTGAGCAATTGGGGTTGTATTCAGAAAGTCTTTGCCAAGACCAATATGTTGAAGAGTTTCCCCTATCAACTATAATTTTACATGGTACTTTTTTTTTCCGAGATAGGGTCTCACTCTAGCTCAGGCTGAGCTGGAATTCACTATATATAGTCTCAGGGTGGCCTCAAACTCACAGTAATCCTCCTACCTCTGCCTTCCGAGAGCTGGCATGTGGCATGGTCCTTTAAAAATATTCTTTAGGGGCTGGAGAGATGGCTTAGCAGTTATTGCTTGCCTGCAAAGCCAAAGGACCCAGGTTCAATTCCCCAGGACCCACATAAGCCAGATGCAGAAGGTGGTACATGCATCTGGAGTTCATTTGCAATGGCCAGAGGCCCTGGCGCACCCATTCTCTCCCTCCCTCCCTCCCTCCCTCCCTCTCTCTCAAATAAAAATAAATATTTAAAAAATATTTTTTAGGGCTGGAGAGATGGCTTAGTATTTAAGGTATTTGCCTGCAAAACCTAAGGACTCAGGTGTCTGGCATTCATTTGCAGTGGCTAGAGACTGTGGCATGCCCATTCTCTATCTGCCTTTCTCTCTCTCTCAAATAAATACAGTTAAAAAAAATTTTTGTTTGGTTTTTTGAGGTAGGATCTCACTCTAGCCCAGGCTGACCTGAAATTAACTCTGTAATCTAATCTCAGAGTGGCCTTGAATTCACAGTGATCTTCCTACCTCTACCTCCTGAGTGCTGGAATTAAAGGCATTTGCCACCATGCCTGGCTTAAAGTAAAATTTTTTTTAAATATTTTTGAGGGCTGGAGAGATGGCTTAGCGGTTAAAGCACTTGTCTGCGAAGCCTAAGGACCCAGGTTCCATTACCCAGGTCCCATGTAAGCCAGATGCACGTGGTGGCACATGCATCTGGAGTTCATTTCCAGTGGCTAGAGGCCCTGGGGTGCCCATTCTCTTTGTCTCCTCCTCTCTCACCCTGTCTCTAATAAATAAATAAATAAATAAAAATAAAATCTTAAAAATATATTTTGTAAGCCGGAAGTGGTGGCACATGCCTTTAATTCCTGCACTCAGGAGGCAGAGGTAGGAGGATCGCTGTGAGTTCGAGGCCACCCTGAGATTACATAGTGAATTCCAGGTCAGCCTCAGCTAGAGTAAGACCCTACCTCAAAAAAAAAAAAAAAAAAAAAAAACAGTATATGCATATGTGTGTGTGTGTGTGTGTGTGTGTGTGTGTGTGTGTATTAAACATTGCCTTATTTAGCCCTTGCAGCATACTTCAAAGCTGCATAGAGAATTATGACTACCATGTTCTAAGCAAGGAAGAGTACTTCCACCAATTATAACTTTCAGCATTACAGTGACAGAATGGGATACAGGTGTATGTCTTCTGATTCTGAGCCCAGTGTTCTTTCTACTATGCCATGTTGCTTCACATCACAAAAAGTGACACTGTTTTTGTTATTTCAACAAATTAGCTGTACAATTTTGAAGAGCTGACTGTTTCTGACAGTTGTCTTAAGAGTTGAAGGAGTTAGGTTTTGCAGTCCTAACTGGATTTACGTCATTTGTTCCTCAGGGGGAAAAAGATATTTGTTTTATTATGACAGTCTATTGTAATTACCTTCTTATTGTTGGAATAAAACACCTAACCAGAAGCAGCTTCTGAGAGGAAAGAATTTATTGCAGGCTTATCGTTTTAAGGGGAGGCTTCATAAAGCCGGGGAGTTCATAGCACGAGTAGGAAGCTGTTACATATATGAGTAGAAGTAGTCAGAGGGCTGGGCTAATAAACCTCAAGGTCCACCCCCAGTGACACACTCCTCCAGCAAGGCTCCACCTCCTATAGGCTCTACCAGCTGGGCATTGAGTATGAGGTTTAATCACAAACACATGAGGCCATGGGGGACACGTAACATTCAAACTACCACACAGCCATGTAAAATAGGGAATCTTTTTTTTTTTTTTTTTTTGAGGTAGGGTCTCACTCTAACCCAGGCTGACCTATAATTCACTATGTAGTCTTAGGCTGGCCTCAACCTCACAGTGATCCTCCCAAGTGCCTCCCAAGTGCTGGGATTAAAGGGTGAATATGAGATAATCCATACCTGCATTTTCTCTCTATGTATATGAGGGTTCCTAAGCAGTCTTAACCCTTCTTTTTTCTTCATAGGTTGATGAAAAAACTGTAGGAGAACCTGGTTGGCTCTATGGTAGTTTTCAGGGAACTTTTGGCTGGTTTCCATGCAACTATGTAGAAAAAATACCATCAAGTGAAAAAGCTTTGTCACCTAAGAAAGCCTTACTTCCTCCTACAGTATCCTTGTCTGCTACCTCACCTTCTGAGTAAGTTTTGAGCTAACCGTGGTGTTTATATATCTTTGTCAATGTGTTAATACTAGTACACAGTTGTGTCAGTCTGACCCTTAATCATGTTGTTAATCTGGCAGCATTCTCCCAAGAATACTTTTTGTTCCAAGTTTAATACTAAAATTAAGTAAATGAAAAAAATAGTTTATTCTGAATTCTTCTTATCTAGAAATCATGCTTAAATACAGTGTTTATAATATGCATGTCATGCATGTGGGTAAATTGGTAGTACTTCATTAAGTTCTAAACAATTAGGTATACTTATTAAAGTGTTAAATTTGCAGACCACTTCCTTCAAATCAACCAGCATCAGTGACTGATTATCAGAATGTATCTTTCTCAAACCTAACTGTTAATACATCATGGCAGAAAAAATCAGCTTTTACTCGCACTGTGTCTCCTGGCTCCGTGTCCCCTATTCACGGACAGGTATGTTGTTTATAATTTTTCTGTGCTTTATTCTTCAAGTTTGTTCTTGATTGACTTAAATAGAATATGATTCAACAGCATCATTCATTCCTTTAACCAGAGTTTGTAGCATTCAGTTTCTGTTCTTAGTCACGTGTGATGTGCACTTAAAGAGTGATTATTATTTAGTGGATTCTCAGCAGTTCATTCCTGTAAAATCAAGTGGAAGTTGTGAAATTTAGGCTTAAGGGGCTTTTGTTATTTTTTTCTTCAGTAAGTTTTTTTTTTTTTAATTTTATTTATTTGAGAGAGAGAGAGAGTGAAAGAAGCAAAAAGAGAGAAAATGGGTACACCAGGGCCTCTATAGCCACTGCAAATGAACTTTAGATGTATGTGCCACTTTGTGCACCTGGTTTATATGGGTACTGGGGAGTTGAACCTGGGTCCTTAGGCTTTGCAGGCAAGTATCTTAACTGCTAAGTCAACTCTCCAGCCCTGCAGTAAGTTATTATTTGTCTGAGAACCTTAGTACTTTGTTAGATGACTATACGAATATTACTAAAAAGAGCCTGAAAAAAAGTAAGAAAACAAAACAGTAAAACAGAGCCAGGCATGGTGGCACCTGCATTTAATCCCAGCACTCAGGAGGCAGAGGTAGGAGGATCACTGTGAGTTCAAGGCCAACTTGAGACTACATAGTGAATTCCAGGTCAGCCTGGGTTAGAGTGAGAACCTACCTCAAAAAAGCAAAATAGGGCTGGAGAGATGGCTTAGCGGTTAAGCGCTTGCCTGTGATGCCTAAGGACCCCGGTTCGAGGCTCGATTCCCCAGGACCCACATTAGCCAGATGCACAAGGGGGCGCACGCATCTGGAGTTCGTTTGCAGTGGCTGGAGGCCCTGGCGCGCCCATTCTGTCTCTCTATCTGCCTCTCTCTTTCTCTCTCTCTGTCTGTCACTTTCAAATAAGTAAATAAAATATATTTAAAAAAAAAAAAAGCAAAACAACCACAAAAAAAAATTGCAGGGACTAGAGAGATGGCCTAGTGGTTAAAGCACTTGCTTGCTTGCAAAGCCTAATGGCCCCGGTTCATATCCTCAGTACCCACGTAAAGCCAGATGCACAAAGTAATGCATGCATCGGGAATTGGTTTGCAGTGGTCCTGGAGTGCCCATTCATATCATATCCCCCCTTCCTTCCTTCCTTCCTTCCTTCCTTCCTTCCTTCCTTCCTTCCTTCCTCTCCTCCTATCTATCTGTTTATTTCTCCTTCCCTCCATGTCTCTCTCTCCCTCTTTTCCTCTTTCCTCACAAATAAATAATAAATAAGTTTTTTTAAAAAAATTGTAGAGCTAGAGAGATGGCTTAGCAGTTAAGGCACTTGCCTATGAAGGCTAAGTAACCAGGTTTGATTCCCCAGTACCCAAATAAGCCAGATGCACAAGTTGGCACATGTGTCTGGAGTTCATTTTCAGTGGCTGGAGGCCCTGGCTTGCCCATCGCCCCCCAATAAATAAAATATTTTACAAAACAAAAATAAATTGCAGACTTCACCAGAGTAGTCTGAAATGCGGATTTCATCTTCACCCAGAAATGTTTACTGCATGGTTATGGGTTTCAACATTTTATTTTATATTTTTTGGTTAATTTGTTTTATTTGAGGGGGGGAGAAAGAGACAGATTATAGATTGACTGATTGATTGATTGATTGATAGACCCAACAGACAGACGGACGGACAAGAGAATGGGCATGCCAGGGCCTTCAGCAGCTGCAAATGAACTCCAGACACATGCACTTCCTTGTGCATTTTGCTTACATGGGTCCTGGGGAATTGAACTTGAGTCCTTTGGCTTTGCAGGCAAATGCCTTAACCATTAAGCCATCTCTCCAGCCCTGTTTGTTTGTTTTTCAAAGTAGGATCTCATTCTAGCCCAGGCTGGAACTCTGTAGTCTCAGGCTGGTCTCAAATTCACAGTGATTCTCCTACCTCTGCCTCCCAAATACTGGGATTAAAGGAGTATGCCACCACACTTGGCAAGTTTCAACATTTTTTTATGTGCTATAACTTTAAAGAACATAAATTTAAAATTATTTGCCATTAAGTAATTCATAATCTAATTCTCTTGGGAGAATTAGATTAAGGAGTGGAGGGGAAAGAAAGGAAGAGAAACAAAAAAGTTGTTTGAAATAAAACATAATGAAACCCAAGTCTTTGTGTACTCATAAAATGAATAATTTTTGGAAGAAATATTGCAAAAAGAAAGAACACATACATACAAGTGGGGTTGGGAAGATGGTTCAGTGGATAAAACACTTGCCACACAAGCATGAAGACCAGAGTTCAGATTCCTACACACTGTATAAATGCTGAGCTGCCTGTAATTGTGGTGCTCAAGTAGTAGAAACAGGATTCCTCGGATAAGCTGGGACTGGACTAGCCAAATTGGTGAGCTCTGGATTCAAGTTAGCGACTCTGTCTCAGTAAATAAGGTTAAGAACAATGGAAGAAGGCACCCAGTGTCAACTTCTGTCCTGTGTATGCACATACATGAACACACACATGCAAATACATATACACATTTTAAAAAAGCCATACGTTCAAGTTCCTGTGAAGTGTGAGGAATGTTACAATAAAGATATCTACAAAGTTCCAAGAGTATGCAGAGGAGCAAGCATCTTCTTAGAGAAAGCTTCAAAACGGGGAGGTATTTGAGTAAGACCTTCAAAGATAAGATAAGCAAGAGTCCACCAAACATGGCCGAGGAGTTCCTCCAGTGAAAGAGCAATGGGAGCCAGGCATGATGGTACACACCTTTAATCCCAGTACTCTGGAGGTTAGGTAGGAATAAAACTAAAAAAAAAAAAGAAAGAAAGAAAAGCAATGTGAGAAAAGTTAAGGAAGCACATTAACAGGAGGTATTTGCAGTATGAAAATTCTTTATAGTATAGGTAAAAGTTGGGACTCTTGGAGAAAGGGTTAAAAAGTGAGTCTGGGGGCTGGAGAGATGACTTAGCCATTAAGCACTTGCCTGTGAAGCCTAAGGACCCCGGTTCAAGGCTCGATTCCCCAGGACCTACGTTAGCCAGATGCACAAGGGGGCGCACACGTCTGGAGATCATTGGCAGTAGCTGGAGGCCCTGGCGCGCCCATTCTCTCCCTCCCTCCCTCTCTCTCTCTCTCTCTCTCTGCCTCTTCCTCTCTCTGTCTGTTGCTCTCAAATAAAAATAAACAAAAAAAAAATGTTGTTTTTTTTTTTTTTAAAGTGAGCCCACCATAATGGTAGCATACCTATCACCACTTAGAAGGCTGAGTTAAGAGGACTGCAAGTTTGAGGCCAGCCTGGGCAACCTAAACAAGACTTTCTCAGTAAATAAAAACATTTTCAAATGTGCAGCTAGAGATGTTGACATTTATTAGTGGAGCAGTTAATACAATGCTAGACAACTTGGCAGTGAAAAACCATGAGAGGCTTTTGAAAGGAGTTGGTATATATGTGTTTATGAAAGATGATTCTGGTTGTGCCATGGGGCAAGTTGGCAGAAGGAAGGAGAACAGCTAAGGAAGAGTATTACAGTAAGAAGAAATGATGAGGGAAGCCATGCCATAATGATGGAATACTCGGGAAGGGATATTTAGAAGAGTACCAGGACTTAACATAAAATAGGATGTCCATTGAATATGGTGAGCAAAGACGTGGGAATTAACAATAAATCTTTGCTCTATAGCCTGAACAACTGAAAGAACAGTGATACCATTCTGTTGTCTTTGGTAGGCAGGAAGAGGAACTTGGTGAGTTCCAGAATGATTACTTTTGGCATACTCATAGAGACAACCCAATGGGAACATCTAGTAGGCATTCTGATGTACAAGTCTTGAGCTCAAGATAAAGTTACACAGTGGGTGCACAAGAGACAGATCAGTGTTTAACTTGCAAAGCTTGCAGGACAGCGTTCAATTCCCCAGTTTCCCCAGTCATCCACGTAAAGCCAGACCAAAAAGTGATGCAAGTATTCCATTTGCAGTGGCAAGAGGCCTTGACATGCCCATATACACACAGAGACAAAAACATGTGTGCACAAACAAATAATTTTATAAAGTTACACTGAAAATGTAGATTTGAAGATTCATAGGCATAGATAATAACATCATGTTGGAATTGTAAGAGAAGAGGACTAAACAGAAGAGGAGACCTCAGAGAAATGTGATTTCAGAAACTACAAGGGCTTTAATGATAGCCACACTGTTCAGATATGAAGGAAAATAAGGATTTTAGGAGCAGCTTTCTGATTTGTTCTTGTCTGGGAGGCACTCTAAGTGTGACAGTACAGCATTAAGGGATTAGTAGCACATTTAAAGCAAGTTGAAGGTAAAGAATTCAGACATAGAAGAAAGTGAGGAAAAGCATATGTAGAGAAGTGATGGAAGACATTAAAGACTAGAGAGAGGAACTTAAACTAAATGATTTTAGGAAATGAGAAAGCAGAATAGAGGACAGTACAAGTGAAGAGGTTAGCTTTATTAAAAGAAAAATAAGGGGCTGGAGAGATGGCTTAGTGGTTAAGCGCTTGCCTGTGAAGCCTAAGAACCCCGGTTCAAGGCTCTATTCTCCAGGACCCACGTTAGCCAGATGCACAAGGGGGCGCACGCATCTGGAGTTCCGTTTGCAGTGGCTGGAAGCTCTGGCGCGCCCATTCCCTCTCTCTCTCTATCGGCCTCTTTCTCTGTGTCTGTCGCTCTCAAATAAATAAAAAATGAAGAAAAAAATTAAAAAAAAAAAGAAAAAGAAAAATAAGGCTAGGAATATAGTTCAGTGGTAGAGCACTTGCCTCACATATTGAGTTCAATTCCAAGTACTGCCAAATATTAGTTAGTTAATTAATTAATTAAAAAACACTTGTGGCCATGTTATACTGAAGTACTAACTGCACTACTTAGAAACTGTGCTATGTACTTTGAAGACTACGAAGTTTATGCTTTCCAAGCAACTACAGAATAAAAAGAAAATCCAATAAAAACAAAATATCCCTTCCTCTAAGAGTAAAGGGAAAAAAGAGTAAGAAGTTAAGAGAGAAATGCCAAGGGAGGTGCTGAACATAACTGCATCTCCATTCTTACTGGAGTAAACTAAATCAATAGCAGTTAGAAGTCACTTGAAGCTGGAAGAGAAAATATTTATACTAATTCTCTTTTTGTTTCCTTTGATGGATTTATGAATTCTTCCTTCAGTACTCAGTTCTTACCTTCTGTGTCAGTGATAATGTGTCTTTGAGCAGTAGATGTTCAAGGTTACCGCTAGTTATGTGTCACAAATGATTTTTAAATTTTTATTTATTTGTTTGTTTGTTTATTTAGTTAAGGCAGACAGAGAGAGAGTATGGGCATGCCAGGGCCTCCTTCCCCTGCAAAGAGACCCTGGATGCGTGCATCACTCTATGCATCTCTCATTACATGGGCATTGAGGACTCAAACTCAAGACATCAGGTTTTGCAAGCAAACACCTTTAACTGCTGAGCTATCTCTCCAGCCCTCATAAATAATTTTTAAATTTTATTTTTTTATTTAAAAGAGGCAGGCAGAAAGAGAGAGAGAGGGAGGGAGGGAGAGAAAGAGAAAGAGAAAGAGGGAGGGAGAGAATGGGCACTCCAGGGCTTCCAGCCACTGGAAGTGAACTCCAAATGCTCCACCTTGTGCATCTGGTTCATGAGGATCCTAGGGAATCAAACCTGGGTTCTTTGGCTTTGCAGGCAAGCACTGTAACTGCTAAGCTATCTCTCCAGCCCCCCCCCCCACCTCATAAATAATTTTAAGTCAGTTAGTAAGTGAAATAAGCCACTATGCTAAGCTGGTCTGTCTACTCTAGAAATAGAGATTATCATGCCCATTTTTAAATTAGGATGATTTGTATTCCTAGGGACAAGTTGTAGAAAACCTGAAAGCACAAGCCCTTTGTTCCTGGACTGCAAAGAAGGATAACCACTTGAACTTCTCAAAACATGATGTTATTACTGTCTTGGAGCAGCAAGAAAATTGGTGGTTTGGGGAGGTGCATGGAGGAAGAGGATGGTTCCCAAAATCTTATGTCAAGATCATTCCTGGGAGTGAAGTAAAGCGGGAAGAGTAAGCATCTCTGTATGTTTCTGTGAGGTGTGAATGCTGGTGTGTTCACTCACGAGTAGGCTACAGTATGACTGCAATAAGAAAAAAGTTATGTTTCAGCCTAAATATCAAATGACTGCTAGCCTGGAAGAAAAACAAACCTTCAGATATTTGCACCAGTTTAGAATCTTTCATTCTACTCATTTCAGATTTGTAAAGTTTTTAAAGTACCATACTGAAAATTGTAATATTTTGCTTTTCTTTGTACCATATACCCATTTAGAAAAGTGGCTTTTCATTTGGAGCATTTCTCCCATGTTTACTATAAATTTTTAATATTTAAGACATTCTTTAATAAAGTCTTATTTGTGTATTTATTTGGTAGGCCAGAAGCTTTGTATGCATCTGTAAATAAGAACCCTACCTCTGCAGCCTATCCAGTTGGAGAAGGTAAGCATTTGGCAGTTTGTAAATTCACTGGGAGTTAGGTTAGATATCAGTTATTGAACCTGTTTCTCTGTGTCTGAGGTTTTGTGTGCTTTTTTGAAATATGTTTATTCATTTCTTTGCAAGCAGGGAGAGACAGAGAGAAAGAATGGGCATGCCAGAGTCTCTAGCCAATGCCAACAAACTCCAGATGCATGCACCCCTTTGTACATCCGCCTTTACATGGACACTGGGGAATAGAGCCCAGGTCTTCAGGCTTTGCAGACAAGCCCCTTAACCACTGAGGCATCTCTCCAGCCCATGTATGAGCTTTTGTTTTGTTTTAAACATACTTATTTATTTATTGTAAAGTAGAAATATTGATGTGTATTTGTAGTTTGGAGGAATTCTTTGTGATTAAAAAAATGATTGGGAGACTGGAGAGATGGCTTTAGCAGTTAAGGCACTTACCTGCGAAGCCTAAAGACTCATGTTCAACTCCCCAGGTCCCACATAAGCCACATGCACAAGGTGACACATGTGTAAGTTCTCATATACACACGTCTGGAGTTCGATGGCAGTGGCTGGAGGCCCTGGCACACCAATATTCTCCCTCCCTCTCTCTCTCTCTCTCTCTCATATTAAAAAAAAAAAAGGCCTTTAATCTCAGCACTCGGGAGGCAGAGGTAGGAGGATCACCATGAGTTCGAGGCCACCCTGAGACTACATAGTGAATTCCAGGTCAGCCAGAGCTAGAGTGAGACCCTACCTCGAAAAACCAAAAAAAAAAGGGGGGGGCTGGAGAGATGGCTTAGCAGTTATGGTGCTTGCATGCAAAGCCACATAAAGCCAGATGCACAAGGTGACACATGTATCTGGAGTTCATTTACAGTGGCTAGAAGTCCTGGTGTGCCCATTCTCTTTCTCTCTCTCTCTCTCTCGCTCACTCGCCCGCTCGCTCTCTCTTTTCCCCCTTCCTACCTTCCTCCCTACCTCTTTCTCTCACTTTTTTTCAAATAAATAATAAATAAATATTTTTTAAATGATGATAATGGATGGCGGGGTATGATGGCACATGCCTTTAATCCCAGTGCTCAGGAAGCTGAGGTAGGAGGATCACCATGAGTTCGAGGCCACCCTGAGACTACATAGTAAATTCCAGGTCAGCCTGGGCTATAGTGAGACCCTACCTCAAATACCCCCCCCAAAAAAAGATGATAAGAAAGCATTTGAAAATGTAGAAACCCCATGGTAAAGCTTGTTAACCTTTGCCTACGTAATTATTTGATTTCTTTTTCTTTTATTGTATGTGTGGTATGCATATATGTTTGCATGTGTGTATATAAGGGTGCATGTGCACACATGTACCTGTGCGTGGTGACCAGTGGTCGACATCAGGTGTCCTTCTTAATCCCACTTTATTTTGAGGGGACATGGTCTTTCACTGTATCCAAGATTTGGTTAGACTAGCTTGGCTCTATGCCTTGGGGATCCTCCTGTCTGCCTCCCAGCTCTTGGGTTACAGGCACACACCCAGCTTTTCCATGGTAGTGGAGGTCCATAGTCAGGTCCTCATGCTTGTGAAGTTAGCACTGTACCTCTCAGCCATCTCCCAGCGCCTTCATTCCTTTTTCTACCTTCAGATCTTTTTGTATTATTAAAGTACAAGGGTTTTTTTTTTAAACAGTAAACTTAAAGAAGATCTCAAAGATCCACTCAATTTCTTTTTATATCTGTGATCTTACAATAAAACCTTTTTGCTCATTCCCTACAGAGTACATTGCACTTTATCCATATTCAAGTGTAGAGCCTGGAGATTTGACTTTCACTGAAGGTGAAGAAATCCTAGTGACCCAGAAAGATGGAGAGTGGTGGACAGGAAGAATTGGAGACAGAACTGGAATTTTTCCATCAAACTATGTCAAACCAAAAGATCAAGAGGTAAAGTTATTTGGGTATTAAAAACAAAATCAGCCCGGCGTGGTGGCACACACCTTTAATCACAGCCCTTGGGAGGCAGAGATAGGAGGATTGCCATGAGTTCGAGGCCACCCTGAGATTCCATAGTGAATTCCAGGTCTGCCTGGGCTGGCGTGAGATTCTACCTCGAAAAACCAAAAAAAAAAAAAAAAAAAAAAATCAAGCTGGGCATGGTGGTGCATACCTTTAATCCCAGCACTTGGGAGGTAGAGGTAGGAGGATCACCATGAGTTCAAGGCCACCTGGAGACTACCAAGTGAATTCCAGGTCAGCCTGGGCTAGAGTGAGACCCTGCCTTGAAAAACCAAAATCAAGCCAGGCATGGTGGCACATGCCTTTAATCCCAGCACTCGGGAGGCAGAGGTAGGAGTTCGAAGCCACCCTAAGAATAAGTTGATTTGACCCAGTTAGTCATGTTTAATGTCAGGAAAGACTTAGTGAATTACTGAGTAAGTAGCATTAGCTGCTTGTATATAAAATATTATACCAGCAGACCAAATCTCTGTCAGTATTGAGTTTTTCACTAATATGGTGACTATGAGGTTCACTATCATTTTGATCTTCATAAAGAAACAAGAATCCTGGACATTAGAAATCTTTAATTTGGGGCTGGAGAGATGGCTTAGCAGTTAAGGTACATGCCTGTAAAGCCAAAGGACCCAGGGTGATTCCCCAGTGCCCATGTAAACCCAGATGCACAAGATGATGCTTGTGTCTGGAGTTCCTTTGCGGTGGCTAAAGGCCCTTGCACACCCATTCTGTTTCTTTTTCTTTCAAGTAAATAAAATTTTTAAAAATTTAATTCTTAGTAACTTCTGAACTTTCCTGGATAATGATTGTTGGAAAATAATAAAAGCAGTATGTCTTTTCCTTATAGAACTTTGGGAATGCTGCCAAATCTGGAACTGCAAACAGAAAGCCTGGTATGTATAACAGTAATCTTGAAGAATAGTGAAGTGTTTGCTGTAGTCTTGAATCACAGTGCTTTTCTTCTTCTTTTCAGAGATTGCTCAAGTAACTTCTGCATACGTTGCTTCTGGCACTGAACAACTGAGTCTTGCACCAGGCCAGTTAATATTAATCCTAAAGAAAAACACAAGTGGATGGTGGCAAGGAGAGCTACAGGTAATAATGCATGCTCATAAAACATAAAAAAGTCAATTAAGATTTTAAATCATTCATAGGAAATAATCACACTTTAGTGCTGTATGCTTCCCTCCAATCTTTTGCCTATTTTTAGCACAGTTTGGTTGATATTATAAATAACAATTTAAATAAGACTTTTTGGTGATAGCATAATTGGTTTCCAGTAGTTTATCCCTTACTAAACCATAGGTCATTTTATATATACATATATATATTTATTTATTTATTTATTTCAGAGAGAGAGAGTGAGCTCATGGGCATGCCAGGGCCTACAGCCACTGCAAACGAACTCCAGACACATGTGCCCCCTTGTGCATCTTGCTAATGTGGATCCTTTGGCTTTGCAGGCAAACACTTTAACTGCTAAGCCATCTCTCCAGTCCAAGTCATTTTCTTAAAGCACACCCTCACCTCCGCCTGAGACATCCCAGCTCATGGTATCCCTTGTAGGAGGATGTGATTTAGATAGTATACTGAGAAAAAATACTACCTGTCAGACTGCCCCTAGCAATCTTAGGTGTTTGAAATAGTAGAGAAAAGAAACAGGACAGACAGATGATTCCAATTTTTTCCTAAAGTGTTAACAGATGGTTTAATTTCTAAAAGTTCTTTAATATTTAGAACTAACAGGCATTTTAGGATCAAAAGATGATGAGAGAAATTTTTAACATTATATTTTATTTATTAATTTAAGAGAGAGGGAGAGAGAGAATGGGCATGCCAGGGCCTCCAGCCACTGCACATGAACTGCAGATGCATGCACCCCCTTGTGCATCTGGCTTATGTGGGTCCTGGAGAATCAAACCAGGATCCTTTGGCTTTGCAGGCAAATGCCTTAACCACTAAGTCATCTCTCCAGCCCCAATGAGAGAATTTTTATGTGAGATTGATACATGATGATAATTCAAAGGGTAAAGATAACTTCATTCTTGCATATTTGTTTTAGGATTCCTAAAGAACATACTCTTCTTGTTAACATATTTTTTATTATTTTCAATCAGGTGTGGAGGGAATGGGGTACTGCAAACAAACTCTAGATGCAGTTGCCATTTTGTGCATCTGGCTTTACCTGGGTACTGGGGAATTAAATCTAGGCCATTAGGCTTTGCAAGCAAGCACCTTAAGCATGGAGCCATCTCTCTAGCCTAATACTTCTCTTGAATAACCCCCTCAAATTCCACCTTATGATTTATTTTGAACTAAATGGGAAACCGGATCTCCAGAAATCTTATGTATGACTTCCTGATATTAACAAAGCTCCATGGTATACTTCAATGAGCCATACCTTTCAAATGGTTGACTTGAACGTATTAAAACTCTGGAAAGATATTTTAGATTATAAATATCATTTGTGTGAAATATCAGACCCCTGTACTCAAAGGCCCTTAAAGGAAGACTTCTTTGGGTGGCATTTTCAGCAGCACTTTGAGATGCCTAAAGTAGTGATTTTTACAGTTGTTTACGATTAACCTGAAAGGGAGGGGCCAGTGATGAGTTCAAGAGTCCTATTACCAATCCCCAAGTCTACCTCATTCACTAGACATATTCATGGAGCATTCTGAATGGTGATATACTTAGGTTTTTATCACAAAATGGTACAGATTAAAATCATCCACTGGAAAAGACAGTACAGAGGGTCCAAAAAGGGACCTTGGGGGTTTTTTCTCTCCAAGCAGATTATGGACAGCATTGCTTCTTCCTGGCAGTAACTTCTGATAACATACACGTAGTATTGCCACTGAGGAAAACTCATGGGGCTTTCACTAGGGCTCTGTCACATAGCTTTAGTTCATTGTTCATGTGAACAAACCCCATGTCCAATCCATAGAGGGTGAGCTAATATCCAGTGACTCAGAGCACCCACCATAAATCACATTGACAGAATTGGGAAGGGCCAGGTTCCCCAAGCCCAGGTAAACTAAGACACTTACAAATGAATATATTCCAAGGATTTTAGAGTTAACATCCTAGGAGTCCATTTCAAAGGTCAGACCTGGATTTGGACAAAGTTAAATTCCTTTCCAAACAGCCAAGAATTTTCTAATTTTAAGTCATATTTCAGTAATTTTGGGGGGGGAGGGAGTGGTTTTTGTTGTTGAGATAGAGTCTCACTCTAGCCTGGGCTAACTTGGAACTGCCTCTGTAGTCCCAGGCCTTGAATTCAAATTCTAGTGCTGGGATTAAAGGTGTGCACCACCGTGCCTGACAGTAATTGTTTTTGGTTTTTTAATATATTTTATTTGGGCTAGAGAGATGGCTTAGCAGTTAAGGCACTAGCCTGCAAAACCTAACAACCAGAGTTCAATTCCCTAGTACCCATGTAAAGCCAGATGCAGAAAGTGAATGCATCTAGAGTTCATTTACAGAAGCTGGAGGCCCTGGCATACCCATCCTATCTGTCTTCTATCTCTCTCTGCTTCTAAATAAATATGTAAATTTTTTTTAATTGAAAAAAATTTATTTAAGAGAAATTGAGAATGGTCACACCAGGTCCTATATCCACTGCAAATGAACTCCAGATGCATGTGCCACTTTGTGCATCTGGCTTTTTATGTGGGTACTGGGGAAATCAAACTTGGGTTCTTAGGCTTTGCAGGCAAGCACCTTAACTGCTGGGCCATCTCTCCAGCCCCATTAATTGTTTGTAATCTCACCTATTTAAAAAAATTTTAATTACTTATTTGTAAGCAGAGAGAAAAAAAATGAAAATGGGCACCCCAGGACCTCTTGCCACTGTAAATGAACTCTAGATGCATGCACCATTTCATGCATCTACCTTTATATAGGTACTGGGAAATCAAACCTGGATCATCAGGCTTTGCAAATAAATGCCTTTAACTGCTGAGCCATCTCTCTAGTCCTCATCTTTTAATTATATATTTATTTTGCTAATTTTATAGGCCAGAGGAAAAAAGCGACAGAAAGGATGGTTTCCTGCCAGCCATGTTAAACTTTTGGGTCCAAGTAGTGACAGAACCACACCTGCCTTTCATGCTGGTAAGAAAGTGGTTAACTTGTGTCTCATCGTAGATAACCTGTTAAAGCATAGCATCTTCTTAGATTAGCTAACTCTTTTGAAAGGTATGAAAAATTTTCCTTTCCTCAACTCTGCTAAAAGTAACATGCCACTGAGAACTTCCTTTCCAAAAAAGCAAGACTTTCTCACTGATACTTGAAATACTGCACTCCTTGAAATTTTTCAAGGTGGAATTGCTGTTTTATCACACTTAAAGTAAGAAACAGTTCACTTGGCTTTGTTTGTTTCTTTATGAGGTAGGGTCTCACTCTAATCCAGGCTGACTTGGAACTCACTTTACAGTCCCAGGCTGTCCTCAAACTCATAGTGCTCCTCCTACCTCTGCCTCCCAAGTGCTAGGAATAAAGGCGAGTGCCACCATGCACACTTGGCCTTTTAACTGGAGCTGGTTTCATAAGAAAGAATGGGGGAAGGAAGATGGGAAAGTGAGAAGCTCAAGAAAAAAATTAGCATAATCTTAGTATTAAATATTAATTACTTCTACGGGTAGTAATAATTCATGTAGGAATAATGAACTGTTTATTTTGCTGTTCTTTTGATAGTATGTCAGGTGATCGCTATGTATGACTACATAGCAAATAATGAAGATGAGCTCAATTTCTCCAAAGGACAACTTATTAATGTTTTGAACAAAGACGATCCTGACTGGTGGCAAGGAGAAATAAATGGGGTGACTGGTCTCTTTCCTTCAAACTACGTTAAGATGACGACAGACTCAGACCCAAGTCAACAGTGTGAGTAGTACCAGATTACTTACCTTTCATCTGATATGAAAACTTTCATATGCTATATTACATTTATTCCTATTCTGGATCAGATCTTAAACTTACAACTCACAACAAATGTAGATTCATATTTCAAGTAAGGAAAAACTGTCTTATATCAAGGCGTGGTGGTGCATGCCTTTAATACCAGCACTTGGGAGGCAGAGGTAGGAGAATCACTGAGTTTGAGGCCACCCTGAGACTACATATTGAATTCCAGGTCATCCTGGGCTAGAGTGAGATCTTACCTTGGGAAAAAAAATAAAAGCCAAAGGGGGGAAAAAGTTATATTACCTTTTTTCAAACACTTTCTGCTAACTTTAGACATTAGTGTTAGATTCCATCTAAAAAAGAGTGCGGGGCTGGAGAGATGGCTTAGCGGTTAAGCACTTGACTATGAAGCCTAAGGACCCCGGTTCGAGGATCGATTCCCCAGGACCCACGTGTCAGATGCATAAGGGGGCACATGCATCTGGAGTTCGTTTGCAGTGGCTAGAAGCCCTGGCATGCCCATTCTCTCTCTCTCTCTCTCTCTCTCTCTATATATATATATATATATATATATATATATATATATATATATATATCTGCCTCTTTCTGTCTGTTGCTCTCAAATAAATAAATAAGTAATCAAAAAATTATTTTAAAAAAGTGCGTACTCTATCTTGTAGGGTTTTTGTATGATGGCCACCTGTACTGCAGCTTCTTTTCACCACCCTTTTTCAGCGTCCAGTGTTCTTTTTCGGCATAATAAAAAGTAGCTGTGCCTATAATTGCCATTAATTTTGCAGCCTCTTCATGTATTTTCCACATGTTTACATAGTATCCAGCTTGAAAAAAAATAGCCTGTTTAAACTGTTTGTTAAACAGGTCATTCTTTAGAGAACTACTTCTGCCACACAAGATGTATGGAATCAATATCACTTGCACAATATTCAGAAGAATGCTCCTGACCTCAAAAACATAAAATTTGTTGTTACGTAATAGCATATCTTGTTAGCTGTATAGCTTTATAAAAATACTTATTTATTTGTTTAGGAGAGAACAGAGAGAGAGAGAGAGAGAGAGAGAGAGAGAGAGAAAGAGTGTGCGTGTATGTGTGTGTGGGCACTCCAGGGCTTCCTGCCATTGCAAATGACTGCAAACACATGCATCACTTTGTGCATCTAGCTTTACCCAAGTACTGGGGAATCAAACCAGGAACATTAAGCTTAGCAAGCAAACACCTTTAACCACTGAGCAATCTCTCTAGTCTAGCTAAATACCCTTTTTTATAGTTGACAAGAAATTCAGCAGTAATAGTAAATTAGGGAACAAACAGTACTTGAAGATAACTTTTCGTCTTTTTAAAGTAGATGCCACGTTTTTCTTTTGTTTTATTTACATGTTCTTGATTTGTGTTTCTATCACTCTAGTCAAATTATTGAAAACAGCCTTTCATTTTAATTCATTGGAGCATGTAATTGGTAACTAAATCAACAGAGATACTCCTAGGATTCATTGCAATGCAAAGGTTTTGAATTTATTTTATGGTATATGTATAATGTGTATTATTTTCACTTTAAAGTATGTAAAGATAGGTCTTATCTTGAAAGACAACTCCTCCTTAGGCACATCAACTAAATTTTATAGTTTAGAAGTAGGAGGAGGCATTTAATATTCCCACAAGTGTCTCAGAATTTCAGGAGAAATAAAGAAAATTATAACAGGTTTGGAGAGATGGCTCCAGTAATAAATTGCTTGCCACTTAACCTGGAGTACCAAAATTAGATCCCCAGATTCCATGTAAAAAGCCTGAAGTGAGTGGTAGAGATGGTGGCAAAGGAAGTAGAATTACCCAGAAGCCCATGGTGAGCACAGCAAAGAGCCTGAGTGAGAATTCAGAGCAAGAAACTCTGCCTTAACGAAAGTAGACAGGTGAGGACTAACCTGAAAGTTGTTCTCTGACCTCAACATGCATGCAAGAACACACATACACACACAAATTAATAATGTTTTTAGCCAGGCGTGGAGGCGCACGCCATTAATCCCAGCACTCGGGAGGCTGAAGTAGGAGGATTGCCATGAGTTCGAGGCCACCTTGAGACTCCATAGTGAATTCCAAGTCAGCCTGGGCTAGAGTGAGACCCTACCTCAAAACAAACAAACAAAACAAAAATGTTTTCAAAAATCATAACGACTTGGATGACCATTTTTAAGCTCCGTTGATGGTTTTCACTTTACAGTGTTTAATTAGAAATTGGCTTATCTGGTTAATTATAAGTACCAGTGTCACATTTCTGTGGCCTGAGAGATGAAGATACTTTGAAACTTGCTGTATTTGAAGATTTTTGCCTAGTGATCCTTGCTATCAGTCCAGAATGTCAGTACATTTGGTTTTTGTAACATCTTGATAGTTTACAAAACTGCTTTGATATTTTCTATATTATTTACAGTGTTCAATACCCTACTTCACTTAGTAAGTACATATAAAGAACAGATGATAGCTATTCTATAGGAATGGGAGGACCATGCCCCAGACCTTTCCTGCCTTTCATCTACTTGTTCCATGACAGTTCTGTCAGGCTCCCCTCTAGGGCTAATTTGAAAAGTATTCCTCTTCAGAAATCTACTTCAAGAGTGTAATCTCCTAAAGAAGTAGCCTAAGAAGCTGGGTGTGGTGGCGCACGCCTTTAATCCCAGCACTCGGGAGGCAGAGGTAGGAGGATCGCCGTGAGTTCGAGGCCACCCTGAGACTCCACAGTGAATTCCAGGTCAGCCTGGGCTAGAGTGAGACCCTACCTCGAAAAAACCAAAAAAAAAAAAAAAAAAAAAAAAGAAGTAGCCTAAGTTTATGACAGCTTTTTATTCATGCAGCCCAGTTGACCCTGAGCTCACTGTGTAGCTGAGGGTGACCCTAAATTCCTGACCTAAATGCTGGGATGACGGGCCTGAGCCACCACACCCAGCTAAAAATGAACCCGGAGCCTCATGCACTCAAGGGAAGTGCTCTATCACTGAGCTACATTTCCAGCTTTTTATTCTTAAATAAAGTAATAGTTTGCTAGTAAATGTTTGTACATAAATGATACAGAGAACATGAATTAGTTATCCAGGGACACATAATCTGCATGCATTACTTTTGGCAAACCAGGCATGGTGGTCCACACCTGTGATTCCCACACCCAGGAGGATGAGGGTGGGAGGCTAGTCTGGGCTACAAAGTAAAACTCTATCTCCAAAAACAAACAAAGCAAAATGCTTTTGGCCAAAGAGTATTCCGTCTTATGTTGTAGTGTGGATTGAGCTGCGAGAGCCAAAATTTGCCTGTGGTTGAGGACCTCATTGGAATTTCACTCTCAAAAAAAATAAATAAAGGGGCTGGAGGAATGGCTTAGTGGTTAAGGCATTTGCCTGCAAAGCTAAAGGACCCTGGTTCGATTCCCCAGGACCCACGTAAGCCAGATGCACAAGGTGGCACATGTGTCTGGAGTGCATTTGCAGTGGCTGGAGGCCCTGGTGTGTCCATTCTCTTTCTCTTCCTCCCTCCCTCTTTCTCTATCAAACTATAATAAAGTATTAAAAAATAAAATAAAGTAAAAAACAGCCTGGGTTGGAGAGATGGCTCAGCAGTTATGGCACTTGCCCACAGAGCCTAATGACCCAAGTTCACTTCTCTAGGACACACATAAAGTCAGATGCACAAAATGGCACATGCATCTGCTGTTTGCAGCAGCTGGAGGCCTTGGCATGCCCATTCTCTCTGTCTCTCTTCTATCTCTCTCTGCTTGCAAATAAAGAATTAGAAAAGAAAAACTTTCCAAGCCGGGCGTGGTAGCACACACCTTTAATCCCAGCACTTGGGAGGCAGAGGTAGGAGAATCACTGAGATCAAGGCCAGCCTGAGACTACATAGTGAATCACAGGTCAGCCTGGGCTAGAGCGAGACCCTGCCTCAACACACACACACACACACACACACACACACACACACACACACACACACACACACACAAGGAGGAGGAGGAAAGAAAGAAAGAACAAAACAAAAATTCTATAGTGAAGAAGTCTATATCTATATCTCCAGCATAGTGGCCACTAGCCACACTTGGTTTTGAGCATTTGAAGTGTGGCTAAAATGAATGAGAAATTGAAATTTTAATTTAATTATTTTAACACTAAATAGTTTTTGTGCTTGTGTCTATAGCATTAGCACAGATGTAGAAGACATCTACTTTCAAGTCTTTCCTGAAATAAAACAAGGAAATTGTAATATCCAAACACAGAAATAAGAACAGGAACAATCCTTCAATCATTACTGATCTACGCAGTTTTAAGAAACGAAGTCCCCTTTGTTTCAGATTTGACCTTCTGTGGTGTTTCTGGATTTTATGTTCTTGTTTTTCCTCTTAGTCAAGCAGGAGATTCATTCACATCAGTCATGTTCTTTGAGTGCTCTCCACGTACTTATAGGCATGGGAAGCACAAACATGAAAAGACAGTTCTTGTACCAAAGTTGCCTCAGAGCTTAGTGGGAACCAGACATCCAAATAGATTTAACAATTGTCTGAATGAATATTTACATACATATTGGGAAAAGATCCCCTAAGTGGATGTGGAGAAAGAAGGTGTGTTATCATTAAGGGCTTGGCAGAAGGCATTTGAACTAAGACCTAAGGAATAAGTAGTTACAGTTTACTAGAAAGGCAAACGTGGGGGACGAGAGGAAGTGCCTTTGATTTTCTTGATCATTGTACATATTGAGAATGGAGCAACAGAATGTTTAAGGTAATTTCAAAGTTTTCTTTGTTTTAAAATTATTGTAACTTATCTACTGCCTCGTTTTTGGCTAATGTGCATGCATTTTTGTAGTTTGTATCTGAAAACTGAATTCTTTTTTAATATTTATTTATTTTAATTATTTGATAGAGAGGCAGGTAGAGAATGGGTATACCAGGGCTTCTAGCCACTGCAAGTGAACTCCAGACACAAGTACCACCTTCTTCATCTGGCTGGTACTGGGGAATTAAACCTGGGTCTTTTGGCTTTGAAGGCAAGCGCCTTAACTGCTAAGCCTTCTCTCTAGCCCCTGAATACTTTCTTGTTTTACACAAATGAATAGCTAAAGGTTTGTCATCCATCATAGTTTATAAAAGAGCTCTCACTGGGCATGGAGGCACACACCTTTAATCCCAGCACTTGGAAGGCAGAGGTAGGAGGATCACTGTAAGTTCAAGACCAGCCTTTCTACAGAGTTTCAGTGAAATCCTACCTCAGAAAAAAACAAAAATTAAAAATAGGGCTGGAGAGATGGCTTAGCAGTTAAGGCGCTTCCCTGTGAAGCCTAAAGACCCATGTTTGATCTCTCTCCAGGTCCCACATAAGCCAAATGCACAAAAGGTGAGGCAAGTGTGAGGTCGCACATGCCCATTAGGTGGTACAAGCATCTGGAGTTCGATTGCAGTGGCTGGAAGCCCTGTCACGCCAATATTCTCTCTCTCTCTCTCCCTCCCTCCCTAAAAAACATAAAAAGTAAAGAGCTTTCAATTCTTTAGTTCTCAGGACAATTTCCAAGTAGTTACTCTGAAAAATTCATTGTTCCTAAGCCGGGAGTGGTGGCGCACGCCTTTAATCCAAGCACTCAGGAGGCAGAGGTAGGAGGATCGCCATGAGTTCAAAGACTACATAGTGAATTCCAGGTCAGCCTGGGCTAGAGTGAAACCCTACCTCGAAAAACCAAAAAAAAAAGAAAGAAAGAAAGAAAAAAGAAAGAAAGAAAGAAAAATTCATTGTTCCTATAAAACCACTATTTAGGACTGGAGAGATGACCCAGTGGTTAAGGCGCTTGCATTACAAAGCCTGGCAGCCTGGGTTTGAGTCCCTAGTAACTACATAAAGCCAGATGCCCAAAGTGGCACATGCATCTGGGGTTCATTTGCAGTAGCTAGAGGCCCTGGTGCGCCCATTTATATTCTTTCTCTTTCTCTGTCCCTCTCCCTCCCTCTCTATCCTTGTAAATAAATAAATAGAATTTTTAAAACCACTATTTAAATCACCTGCAAGACTAATGAGTGCCAGTTCTGTTTATTCAAAGTAACTATTTACTAGAAACTGAAGATTCAGAATTGCTTTTCACAGAGGATGAGTAGAATCAATTGTATTGGTAGCTGTGAAATTCATTTACCTTACATTTGTATTAGCCTACAGTGACTATAGGATATGATTCAGAAAATGCTTTAATGCGTATAACTGGGGAATTAATTTGAGATCTTTTTATAACTGCCCAAATATTTAGAAGTAAATCATCTATTTTTGCAGTCTTTGTATCGGCATTGAGAACTTGTTAAAATGTAGATTACCATTTGTGTTTCTCTAGCTCTTATAAATATTATTTTCATTTTATTACATAATTGGAACATTTTTAAAAGTTGAGCATTTTAGTGGTTCAAATTTATTTAGTTGATGTTGCATGTTATTAGTGGTCAAACTTTATCACCCACCTATTTTGCTTTATGTTCATTTTATTCCTCATTTTTCTTTTTTTAGGACCCAATGTTGTCTTCCAGTTGTGAAAGCACCCCAGAGACCCACTATCCAAGTTTGACTCTAGCGTGGAGGCAGGGCAGGCAGCCCTGATCAAATATCTCCTACACAATTCGTTTACTTCGTTCGAATGTTAGAGCCACTTGTGATTATTCCTTTGTGTTTCTAATTTACAGTAAAAATTTATTTGTAACAAGTTCAAGGATAGTGGGTCTTTGTGTGGCTTTCCCTGCTGTTCACTCTGGCATCCTCTAGCAGTTTTCCTTTTTAATTTGGAAATTGTAGGTCATTAGCATGCATATTTAGTTTGCTCTTAAATGGTGGGAGTTCAAACACACAAAGACCCACTATTTGCACAAACTGTTCTCTCTGGTTTGGAATGGGCTGCCTTGCTTTTCTAATGTTATTGCAACATGTATATTCATTACAGACTTCAGATGATGCTTGCTTATGTTGTGCTATTATATTTGATCTAATCCTAATCACAATGAGCTCTTCACTGGCTCAATTTGTGATTTACCATCAAATATACACTGTTGATTACTTTATAATATGCCACTACGAGTAACAATATTTAAATTTGTTTAAAGGCCAGGAATTGGAAACAGCCTTTTCTGTGTTTTCTGTATAATCTCAATGGGAACAGTAACATTTGGGGGAACTTTCTTATCTCACAGGAAAGAAGAGTGGCATACTCTGGCCAGAGTCGGGTGTCTGGTCTATCTCAGCGCCCAGGAAAGAGCACAGGTACCTTTAGGGCCTTCTTTGCTCTAGGCCACAGGCACTGTGGGATGTGCTATGTGCTCCAGCACACAGTTGTCACTTCTTTACCAGTGACCTAAAAGGGGGCTGTGTTTTTGTTTTGTTTTGTTAATGAATTAAAGCTTCCCATGTTGACTGTGAGATATGAAACCTTCCCTAGTTTAGAGCATTTGTATCTATAATATATTTGAAAGTCAGAGTTCATGTCCTAGTACACAAAACAATACTGTTGGCATTCTTAATGTATTTAATAAAGATAAAAGGAACCCTTGAAGTATAAGCCAGGCTGGAAGCAGGCAGGCCCGCTTTAGCCAAAGTCTCACAGTGAAGGAAGGGTACAGGGGGCTGGCATTTCTCTACATCTGTGCAGCTTTTTCAGAAGCTAAAATATTAACTTTATCATCCACACTTTGCTGGCTAATATCTATTCTTCACCAATGTAGGCTACTTAGCCATAGGATTTTATTTCCTTTCCTTGAGTGGAAAACACTCTAAACCTAACAGACATTATAAATTAATATATGTGAGAATACTTAGCTGAAACAAAAAGGAGTTTTAGTAGACAGTATTAAAGTATATCTGAAAATCAATGAGTTTATGCAATTTAAAATGTTTACAAACTGCAGTGCAATCTACTGTTAGTGAAATGTCTAAGTCAAGATAAATGCATATATAATCACCAAGTCCTCACAGAAAAAATGAAATATGCTTTTATACCTCTGAATTTAGGTCAAAAGCATATTTGTGCAATATTATGTTAATGTGCCTGTATATTATGAATAAATTATTTTAGTTGTACATTGCCTAAATCAAGAATTTTCAATGCTTGAGTAAGAACCAGCAGTTTAGCTATAACTTTACAAAGTTCAAATGTTGTCTCAAAATACTTCACATTTTTGGGGTATTGGGAGATGTGTCTACGTGTTCCCTGGGACGAGTACTTCTAGCTATTAGACCAACCCCATTTATAGAATTTGGCATCACCGTGATGTTTTGTATGACATAATAGGAAAGCAATAATAACATTTTGCAGGTAGAATAGCAGATTTACTGTCAGTCACTAAAAGAGTGCCAAAACGGATTCCTTTTTCAAAACTCTCTGTTCCATATTACATGGCTTTCCTGGTCATGCCTTTTCTCTCCCTCAGCTTTTGCTTTTGTACCCTTGAGTTGAGTTCAGTGTAAAGAGAGCTGCTTCATATACTATGTTTGATAGAAAGCAGGCCACTGTTAAAATTGGCCACATGATTTCATATAGCATTTTTTCTTTGTAACTTTCATTTGGGGTTTATCCAATATACTAAAAAATTATTTCAAACGTATTTTTATAGCTTAAATCACTTCATCTTTATGCTGATAAAAGTAGATTACTTAAAATGGCATTCAGGTTGAGCTTAGCATCTGTAATCAATCTGAAAATAATGTGTCATTAGGTACCTATGGATTAAATCACATCAACCCAGTGCTTAAGCTGAGTGTGAGTCTGGAAAATCCACTTGCTGTGGTGAGTGAACTCCCACTCCGCATAGGTATTTTGTCATCTATTCAAGAGAAAACTAAAGAAAGGAAACTGACACATCACTTAAATTTTCACAGTGCATGCAGTCCTTTGCAGTACCCCCTCCAGCCATGTATTTGTTCTCTTCCTGACTCAGTGTGAGGCAGCTTTCTATTTGCTTAGAAGGAGTTTATTGCAAACATTACTTTAAGTGGAATACAACTAAATAAATTTGAACCTTGTAGCAAATAACAAAAATATATGTTTGAGATTTCATTATGTGATAGGCATTTTTAAAGCACCTGATGGGTTTTCAAGCAATGAAAAAAATAGTTCTAAAAATCAAAGCCTTTTTTTTTTAAGAAAAACTGAAAACTAAAATCAACCCTACTGATATAGTTTCTCTGCAATCTGGAGTCATTTAGAAATAGTGTAACTATTTAAAAATTTAATTATTATTTTATTGTTTTAAGTTACAGTATGAATACTGATAGCTGAAAAGAAACTGGGGAAGGAAAAGTAGAGAGAGAAATGCCAACTCCAGTCTACACCTTTATTTGCCAAGTTTTCTTAGAATGAATTTTACCAAGTTATGAATTCCTGTAAATAACATCTGATGGAATACTGAGAAAGCATTGCCTAGCATGGCACTGCTGACGCTGCTGTGACGCTGCTGTGATGTCGTAAACTATTACAATGTTGCAAAGTGCTGTGCTTGCCTTACATTTTTCTTTTATGTGTCTTAAACTATAGTTCAAAAATACTGAGATTGTGCAAATGCTGGGCACTCTTGGCATGAAATAATCTGTTTTTATTTTTACAAAATTGTATTATAACTATGCAAGTGTGTTATTAAAAGGACACAAACTATATTATTTGTATTGTGTATTTCTTTTGAAGCATCCTTTAAAACTTATTTTTACTTATACATGAATATGATTAAATGTCTTGGGAAATTCTTTTTTCTTGATGTAATCTTTTGAGTACAGACCAACAAATTGTTTATCACTGAGGGCAAAAGAAATTTTTATTTTAATATGCTATTTACTAAAATGTAAAGGGAAACATAATCTAGGAAAGAGACTGTTACTTAGTTTTTTTTCCTACAATTTTTTTAAAAGATTGGAAGGAACTTATAACTAACTGCAGATGTAGAATAAAACTTTTCACCCTTCATTCTCCCTCCCCAAGTAAGACTACTGCAGTAAAGTGCTTTGGGGCAATCAGAGCCAAACAGAGTATTTACAATTACATAATAAACTTGGTGTTTATATAAATTGGCAAAAAGAAAAATATGGATCAAAATGTAACAGTATGAACACCCTCTTCCCTAAGACCGTCTCCCTCATCTCTGGAAAGTTACCCAGCTAACATGTATTGAAGATTTTCTTAAGGCCAAGCAAAATACTGAGAATACCAAAACAACAGTGAGAACATCTGAGCTTTCACAGTGCATGGCACAGTGGCAGAATCAGGATAAAAAGAAACCTTACTAAACTCAGCAGTGTGAATTTCCTGTGGCCGAGGGGCAAGCAGAGGAGGATTATGTGATTCACCTACAGATTGGTGAGGGAAAAAAGACTTTCTGAAGGCCAACCCTGCCAGTCCCATAAAATAAATAAGAGCAATGCAAATTGGGGTGGCATGGTGAGGAGTGTGATGAACCCTACACAGAGACAGGTCAGCATCTCTCTAGGGCACTCAAAGCCAAGGTGTGGCAGGCAGGTCATGGGTGCAGAGTCTCTGGCTTGACAGAATGACCTGGGAAGCTCTAAGCCCAAAGGTCAGCCTGGACATGAGGACTTTTCCAAGCTCCCCAGATGATTCTGATACACAGCCAAGGTAAATAAAAGTGGTAAAACAGTTCTGAGGGAAATTTGTCAAAAGTTGAGCATTGATGAGGACAAGTGAAGTATTAGTTAATCCCTTTAATCTTGAGTGACAGAGTGGGTGTGGAAGGGGAATAATGGTGCCACCTACTCCAGGAAAGAACCAGAGCTGGGGGAAGGTGAGTTCATTTTTTTCTATAAAGCACCCATGGGATATCCAGATAGAACTGTCCAGCCAGTAAGTCAGGTAGTCAGTACATGGTACATGGCAGCTGGTGGAATGATGCAATACCATCCATATCTGTAGCTGTCAGAACAGAGACCTATGAGATCCCAGTTAAGGGTTGATAGTGAGAGGGATCCATGAAGACAGGTTTTACGAGGATATAGAGAGCACAGTACTAACCTTACCACCATTTAAAAAACTGAAGTTCTGGCTACAAAAAGAGAGGGGGTGGGAGTGCTATTTATTGAGGACTCAGATACTTTTCTAAGGTTCTTGAATGAATTATTTTCACAGGTACAAAAAATTAAAACAGATTAAATTACTTTTCAAAGTCACAGTAAATGACAGTTGCTTCAGTGGTCTGGCTTGAGTCCATGCCATCAATTTCTATATTAATGTGCTAATGTAGCTGCCATTTTCATGATGAAGCTCTAAGTGGGACAACCATTGCTCATACCAGTGACAAGGGAAGGTTAGGGCTGAACAGTGTTTTCTTTATATAAAAATACACACATAGCTGGGCGTGGTGGCGCATGCCTTTAATCCCGGCACTCAGGAGGCAGAGGTAGGAGGATTGCTGAGAGTTCGAGGCCACCCTGAGACTGCATAGTGAATTCCAGGTCAGCCTGAGCTAGCATGAGACCCTACCTCAAAAACAAACAAACGAACAAACAAATAAATAAAAATACACACACGTTCCAGGTCAGCCTGAGCTAGAGCGAGACCCTACCTCAGGGGAAAAAAAAAAAAAAAAAAAAAAAAAACCAGCTGGGTGTGGTGGCGCACGCCTTTAATCCCAGAGGTAGGAAGATCACTGTGAGTTGGAGGCCACCCTTTAATCTCAGAAGAAGTAAGAGGATCTCTGAGTACAAGGCCAGCCTGAGACTACATAGTGAATTCCAGGTCAGCCTGGGCTAGAGTGAGACCCTACCTCGGGGGTGGGGGGGGGAAAGCACAGAAAAGAGGCAAGGATGGAATATATTAAACAGCCTGTAGCAATGATATTTCACCTTATAACAGTCTTACTGACATATAATTCATAGAGCATGCAGTGCACCTATTTAAAATGTGTGTGATTTAGTGGTTGTTAGTATACTAGGAGTTATATAGCCATTGCTATAACCAATTGTGAAGTATTTTTATCACCTCAGAAAGAAACCCTATGCCCTTTAAGCTATCAGCTGCCACTCTTTCTCTGTTGACAGCCCACTGCCCCCATGCACCCACGTGGCTCACACTCATGCACACAATCCCCAATCCTAAGAAACTACTAACCACCTGTCTTCATATATTTGTCTGTTCCGTATATTCCATGTATGTGAACTCAGATATGTGTGGGATTTTGTGATTGGCTTTTTTCACATAGCAGCCATGTCATAGTATATATCAATACATTATTCCATCAATACAATTCCTTTGGTAAATACCAAGGAGCATAGTTACCAGATCATATAGTGTTTGGTTTTGTCACAGCCAGACTGTTGCAGAGTGGCTGTACTATTTATTGTCCCCAGTAGTACTGACTTGAGAGTTGTGATGCCTCCATATCCCTGTCAGCATTGGGTGTCAGTATTTTGGGTTCTGACCTTTGTAGTGGTGTGCAATGTATGGCTTTAATCTACATTTCCATGATGACATCTGATGTAGAGCATCTCTTCATACACTTACTTGCCATCTGCATATCTTTGATGAGGTGTCAAGGTCCTTGGCCCATTCTTTAAATCAGATTTTTTTTTCCTTACTGTTGAGTTATTTGTGCATTTGGCTGACAATTCCATATCAGATGTGTTTTTATGAATATTTTCTCCCAGTGTGTGGTTTGTCTCTTCATTCTCTTTATCTTTCATAGAGCAGAAAAGTTTAATGTCAATGAACCCCAATTTATGAGTTCTTTCTTTTGTGGGTTATGCCTTTTGTGCCTTGTTTGTAAAGCCATGATCAAACCCAAGGGCACATAAATTTCCCTCATACTTCTCATCTCCTAGGCATTTTATGTTTTGTGGTTCAGATTTGGTCCATTTTGAGTGAATTGTGAAAAATAGGTCTGTGTTAGATTTATTTTTGTGCACGTAGATGTCTACTGTTCTTATAGCATCTGTGATAAAAACACCTCTCTAGTCCATTGACATTGCTCCTTGGTCAAAATCGGTGAACAACACTGTCTGAATCTACTTCTGAGTTTCAGCCTCTTCTGTCTTGATGTGTGTGTCTGTTCTGTTGGTAGTACCACACTGTCCTGGATACTGTAGCTTGATGGTAAGTCTTGAAGTTAAGAGTATCACTCACCAACTTTTTTCTTCTCTTTCAAGATTGTGGTGGCTATTCGGGCCTTTTGCCTCTTCATATAAACTTCAGGATGGGTGTGTTGGTGCACGCCTTTAATCCCAGCTCTCTGGAGGCAGAGGTAGGAGGATCACCATGAGTTCAAGGCCACCCTGAAACAACATAGGTCAGCCTGGGCTAGAGCAAGACTCTACCTCAAAAAACCAAAAAATAAATAAAATAATAAATTTCAGAACCAGTTTTTTAATCACTTTTTAAACTTGTCTTAAGGAAAATTAACCTAAAATTATAAAAGACTTTTTGACTTTATGCTATTGTCAAAAAACAAAAATCAAAGTTGGGCATGGTGGCACATGCCTTTAATCCCAGCACTCGGGAGGCAGAGTTAGGAGGATCGCTGTGAGTTCAAGGCCACCCTGAGACTACAGAGTGAATCCCAGGTCAGCCTGGGCTACAGTGAGACCCTACCTCAAAAAAACCAAAAACAAAAAAAAAAAAAAAAAGAAAAACCAAAAATAAAAATAAAAATCAGCTGGGCATGGTGGTGCACACCTTTAATCCCAGCACTTGGGAGGCAGAGGTAGGAGGATCACTGTGAGTTCGAGGCCACCCTGAGACTAGTAAATTCCAGGCCAGCCTGGGCTAGGGTGAAACCCTACCTCAAAAAAATGAATTAAAAAAATCCGGGTTTCAAAGACAGTAATAACGTGTAGCTGGGAAGATAACTCAGTCAGTCAAGTGCTTCCCTTGCAAGCATGAGATGAAGACTGGAATTCAATTCCCAGAATCTGCATAAATTCTGAACATAGTGACAATACCTCCAATCTTAGCACTGGGCAGGTAGATCTGTAGAGCTCACTGGCCAACTAGTCTACCCTAATCAGTAACCTCCAGGCCAGTGAATCACCCTTCTTCAAAAAGAGGTAGAGGGGCTAGAGAGATAGCTTGCAGTTAAGGCACTTACCTGCAAAGCCTATGGACCCATGTTTGATTCTCCAGATCCTATGTAAGCCAGACGCACAAAGGTGAGGCAAGTGCAAGGTCGTACATGCCTACTAGGTGTCACAAGTGTCTGGATTCGATTACATTGGCTGAGGTCCTGGCATACCAATTCATATTCTCTCTCTCAAAGAATTAAAAAATAAAGAAAGAAAGGTAGAGGGCTGGAGAGATGGTTTAGTGGTTAAGGCACTTGCCTGTAAAGCCAAAGGACTCAGGTTCAATTCCTCAGTTCCCACATGAAGCCAGATGCACAAGGTGGTGCATGCATGTGGAGTTTGCTTTTAGTGGTTGGAGGCCCTGGTGCACCCATTCTCTCTCCCTCTCTTACTCTCAAATAAGTAAAATATTATTTTAAAAAATATGTGGATAGTATATCTGAGGATGACACCCAAAGTTATCCTCTGGCCCCCAGATGTACATACATGGCATACACACATACCAAAGCATAGTTTCAAAAAGAGTAATAAAGTGAGTGTAGTAAAGGAGAATTGCTCTGAGTCCTGGTTCTGCCGCCTTAGCTCAGACTTGTCTGTATAATATATTGAAGCTAAGGTAACCACGGTGCAGGTGAGACTCAGGCATATGGTAGGTTCTGGAAAGGATAGCTGACATGTAGTAAACATTTTCTGTGTACCCCACAGTAAAACTATGTTTTTTGGGTTGTCTGGATGAGCGAATGGTGTGTTAGAGCTGATTCCAGACCTGATCCCAGAATTCATGCTCCTAGCCACCTGCGCCATCTGCGTTCCCTTCACTAGTGGCTGTTGTTTTTCCAAACCGTGATGGGGAACAGTCATCATTTAGTTCCAACATAGAGGTGAGAAGAGGAATGACAAAAAGTTAACAGCTTACATGATCCAGGTCGTGTTACATTTCAGGACACTGGAAAAACCTGCCACCTAGTGGTTATTCATTGGGTGCTGTGAAATTAAGAGTCCAGAAATGCTAAAGAATGTCCTAAACTCAGCAGTGTGGGGTGATCTTCAGTTCTGTAGTCATAGACAAGTTGAAAAGATAAACTATATGATCATACCTTGGGGAAGATTAGAGGCATGTAGTCTGTTCAGTGATTCCAGAACAGTGCTGTGTGATTATGTACTGATACAAATTCGGTAACATATGAAGCAGTAGATTTGAAATTGACTATTAAATACAAGACTCTGTGTAATAGAGGAGAAGGATGTATAAAGGACCAGGTATTCCACTAAGTCAAAAAAATTAAAGAAAAGAAAAAGTTCTATTGATTTTGTTTGCAATGCCTGGAGCCTATTTGGTGTTCAGCATTTTTATCCTAAGTCCTTTTTCCTTTCAGAACTCATCTCAGTGCATACACGTGGTATATATAACTAATACCCACTGAGTACAGAGTAAGCATTTCATATTTACTGACCTTTCCACAAAAGGTGAATCAAGATTCCAAGGTTTAGAGATTTAGTAGCTCTGAAGTTCAAGTTACCACCAAGCTTTAGATTCCCCGTCCACTTACTCAAGAGGATTCAAAGTTGCATAAGTAAGTCTGAGATAGTTCACATGTTGGTAATACCTATTTAATTTTAATTTTATTTTTTGCCTATGTATGTATGGGTGCACATGCACACGTGTGCATGTGTGTGTGGAGCCCAGAGGTCAATGTCAGGTGTCTTCTAACATAAAGTTGCTCTCCACCTTATTTTTTTTTAATATGTATTTCTTTGAGAAAGGAAGACAGAGAGAAAGTACTGCATAGGTACACCATTGTCTCTTATGACTGCTAATACCAACTGCAGACACATGTGCCACTTTGTGTGTCTGGCTTTACATGGATACTGGGGAATAGAACCTGGGCCATTTCCAGCCTTCCATTTTATTCTTTGAGGCAGGGTTTCTCACTAAATCTTTAAAAAAAAATTATTATTGACAACTTCCATAATTATAGACAATAAACCATGATAATTCTCTCCCCCTTCATTTTCCCCTTCACAACTCCACTCTCTATCATATCCCCTCCCCTCTCCATCAGTCTCTTTTATTTTGATGTCATCATCTTTTCCTCCTATTATGAGGGTCTGGTGTAGGTAGTGCCAGGCACTGTGAGATCATGATATCTAGGCCATTTTGTGTCTAGAAGAGTGCACTGTAAGGAGTCCTACCCTTCCTTTGGCTCTTACATTCTTTTCACCACCTCTTCCACAATGGATCATGAGCCTTGGAAGGTGTGATAGGGATGTTTCAGTGCTGAGCACTCCTCTGTCACTTCTTATCAGCACTATGGTACCTTTTGGGTCATCCCAGAGGTCACCACTATCTGAACAGAGAAGCTTTTCTAACCAAAAGTGGGTATGAATGTTAAGAGAAGTGCTTACTGGGCAGTTTAGTGAGCATAATATATGCATTTAGCCAGATACCCACAAGTGTTACACCCCTAGGGCTCATGACTTCCCCCATCATAGGTTTTTCATTATCAGGCATGTATTCCCTCCTGTGGAGCAGGCTTCCAGTCCAATGAGAGAGCAGTTGGTTTCCCCCATAACAGACATGTCACTATTGCACCCATTGACTCCTTTGTCCTGCCTGGCCAAACTTAAGGCTTGCAATGTCATCCACTGTTGTTTATCTCCACTGATGACTTCTGTCTCTCCCATAGAACTGCATGCAGCATAGCTTTTTCCAGCTTTCTTTTTTTTTTTTTTTTTTTTTTTTTTTTGGTTTTTCGAGGTAGGGTCTCACTCTGGTCCAGGCTGACCTGGAATTAACTCTGTCATCTCAGGGTGGCCTTGAACTCATGGCAGTCCTCCTACCTCTGCCTCCCGAGTGCTGGGATTAAAGGCATGCGCCACCACGCCAGGCTTGCTTTTTCCAGCTTTCTGTCAGCTGGTCTACATGGAGGAGGTTTTCAGCTCAGCTCCAGCAGGATTTCTCAGTGGCCTTGCAGCCCAAGCATGTGGAGTCTTCAGCAGTAGGGTCTTACCATCTATTCCTGGTGAGAAACCAAGAGCCTTGGCAATGGCCTATAATGTTTTGGGGACATCAGGGACCTCTCTGGCCAACAACTCACTGGATATTATCCCATCCCTGGCCCTGAAAATTTTCGGGTAACAATCTATGGCTTCTGGGTGTACCATTGTCCAAAAAAGTAGGTTTCCATATGACTTATTCATACCCTCTTAGTTTTTGATTAGCCCTCCCCCTACCCTTTCTTTACTCAATCTTGAACTCACTAATTCAGCTAAACCAACTAGCCAGCAAGCCCTAGGGATCATCTTGTTTCTGCCTACCTAGCACTGAGATTACAGGCATATGCTTTGGGGATTCAAACTTGAGTTCTCATGCTCGCCCAACAAGTACTTTACAATCCTATTGTTAGAACTGAAAATTTCTGTGTTAGGTATACAATAAAAACTGCTATGTCATGGCACCTCCTTCTAATAGTCTGAATTCAAAGTAACATGATAAAACAGGCAGACTGCAAACAGCTCAAATATTAGCCTGACCCAAGTACTCCAGGAGCAGGGTCTGCTCTGTGTTGTCCCAGGCTTAGGGCCTTTCATAAGACTGAGAAACAAAGCAACAACAAAAACTTTTACACCCTTGTACTTACTTATTAAATTGCTTTTGGAAGTTCCAAAATACTGCTATTGTCTGATATCTAAGTACTTATTTTCTGATGTTCTACAACATTAAAATACAGTACAACCATACTTATAAAAGTAGTATGACATTTGATGTACAACTTGATAAGCATCAGAAAGACACAGGAGTCTAGGTTGGTAGTATCCATGTTATATGCCTGTAAATTGAGCACTTGGGAGGTGAGGCAGGAGAATCAAAAGTTCAAGGCCATCCTATACAATATAGTGAGACTGTCTCAAAAAATTTTGTTGGGCTATAGAGATAGCTTTGTGGTTAAGGCACTTACCTGCAAAGCCTAAGGACCCAGGTTCAACTCCTCAGAACCCATATAAGCCATCTGTACATGGTGGCACATGTGCACATGTCTGGAGTTCGCTTGCAGTGGCTAAGGGCCTGGAATGCCAATTCATTCTCTCTCCTCTGTCTCTCATAAATAAAATTAAGCCAGGTGTGGTGATGCATACCTTTAATCCCAGAACTTGGGAGGCAGAGGTAGGAGGATCGCCAAGAGTTTGAGGCTACCCTGAGACTAGAGTGAATTCCAGGTCAGTCTGGGCCAGAGTGAGACCCTACCTTGAAAAAACAAGAAAAGAAAAAAATAGTAATAATAAATAAATAAAATAAAAATAAAATAAATTGTTCAAAGGGTAGGGGATGGGATGTTGCTCAGTGGTAGAGCACTTGTCTAGCATGCATATGGCCCTGGGTTTGGTCCCCAGAATGCTAAATAAATAGATGAATACGTATTTGATAAAGAATTATCTAGCTGGGTGTGGTAGTGTATGCCTTTAATCTCAGCATTTGGGAGGCAGAGGTAAGAGGATTGCCATGAGTTTAAGGCCACCATGAGACCACATAGTGAATTCCAGGTCAGCCTCAGCTAGAGCAAGACCCTACCTCCAAAAAAAAAAAAAAAATAGAATTATTTAATGGCTGGAGAGATGGCTTAGTTGTTAAGGCCCTTGCCTGCAAAGCCAAAGGACCCACATTCAATTCCTCAGGACCCACGTAAGCCAGATGCACAAGGTGGCACATGTATCTGGAGTTCATTTGCTACGGCTAGAGGCCCTGGTATACCCATTCTCTCTATCTGCCTCTGTCTGTATATCTCTCAAATAAATTTTAAAAAACTCAAAAGAACCAGGCTAGAGAAACGGCTTAGTGGTTTCATGTTCTACTCTACAGATCCCATGTAAGCCAGATGCACAGGTCACATGTGCACAAGGGGACACACACATCTAGAGTTTGCAGTGGCTGGAGGCCCTGGCGCACCAATTCTTTCTGTCTCTCTCTCTCTCTCTCTCTCTCTCTCTCTCTCTCTCTCTCTCATACTCATTCTCGCATTATAGAAAGGGCAGTCTGTTGGACTTGCCTCAAGAAAAATTAAAATAATTGTTTAAGTTTCTAAAAACAAAAACAAGTATCTGTGACTGGTTCATTATTTATACTTAACAAATGTTTGCTAAATAGATGAAAAATTATTCTTTAGGGTTTTTTGGGGGGCGGGGGGATTTTGAGGTAGGGTTTTGCTCTAGCCCAGGCTTACCTGGACTTTACCATGTAGTCTCAGGTGGCCTCAAACTCATGGGAATCCTCCTACCTTTGCCTCCTAAATGCTGGGATTAAAAGGGTACGCCACCACACCCAGCTAAAATTATTCTTTTACAAAATAAAATAATAATTTTCTAAAACCCTGATAAAGCTTCAATATAAAGACAGCCTTCAGAAAATGCACATAGTTTAGTCATCTGGACTTACTGTTAAAATATTATCTTTTCGCTGAACTTAAATATAGTACTATTGAAAACGATTATGTGATACTCTGACTTGCTTAACTGAGAATATCATTGTTCAATGACATTGCTGTCCTCAGAATATACTAGAACTTTTCTGATACTTAAGACATAATCTGAACAAACATTGTTCTTATTAGTCAGCATACATTACCCTTTGTCCTCCACCTTTTGGAATCTTTCCAGAACTCTCCTATCCTGTCTTACACAACTCTCTTTTGTTTCTTGTCCTTGCTTGTACAATTATTTAGAAGAGTGTTCACAGCTATGACAGTGGAACAGTCTTCAAAATCATTACCATAATTTGACTCCCATCACTGAGGGTCTGTTGTTTTTCTTCTTTATCCACTCTCCTGTCTCGTCAGAAGCACCTAGGAAGTTTTCATCTATTTCTCTGACTATTCATTGTCAATGTGGCTATACTGTGCCCTGCAGCTCAGAATCCATCTTCATTTCACATTTTATTAATACTTCCAGAAAACCTATTCTCTGTCAGGCACTAGAGACATGGATTATAAAACAGACAGAAATCCCTCCCTCTGGCATTTGAGTAGGATGAAACAAGCAAACTTAATAAAGTGTATAGTGGCCAGGTGTGGTGGCACACACCTTTAGTCCCACTACTCAGGAGTTAGAGTTAACAGGGTTGCCGTGAGTTTGAGACCACCCTGAGACTACATAGTGAATTCCAGGTTAGCCTAGGCTAGAATGAGACCATACCTCAAAAACAGAAAAATAATGGGTTGGAGGGATAGCTTAGTGGGTTGGAGGGATGGCTTAGTGGTTAAGGTGCTTGCCTGCAAAGCCAAAGGACCCAGGTTCGATTCCCCAGGACCCATGTAAGCCAGATATACAAGGTGGCACATACATTTGGAGTTTGTTTGTAGTGGCTGGAGACCCTGGCATGCCCATTTTCTTTCTCTCTCTCTCTCCCTCCCTCCCTCTTTTTCTCTGTCAAATAAATAAATAAAAATAATTTAAAATAAAAATGAAAAAAGAAAGTGGTTAGTGGATAGAAAAATGAAGCAGGGAAGGGAAAGGGGAGTCCTGGGAAAGAAGTGAATTGAAGGGATTTCATTTTGAATAAAACACTCAAAAACCTTCTCCATGGGCTGGAGAGATGGCTTAGTGGTTAAGGCATTTGCCTGCAAAGCCAAAGGACTCAGTTCAATTCCTTAGGACCCATATAAGCCAGATCCACAAGGTGGCACATGCGTCTGGAGTCTGTTTGCAATGGCTGGAAACTGGTACGCCCATTCTCTCTCTCTTTCTCTCTTTTTACTCTCTCACTCTCCCAAATGAATAAGTAAATAAAAAATTTTTAAATTGAAAAAAAACCCTCCACATTGATATGGGTGCAGAGATTTAAATGGCATGAAGCTGTCTGAAGGAAGGATCATTCCAAAAGGGGCAGCACATGCCAAAGATCTGCCATAGGAGCATGCCTGCGATGCTCGAGATGACTGCCAGTGAGCCAGTAGAGGGAAAGCAAGAGGGGAAATGAAGACAGAGGTGACTGGGGAAAAGGGATTGGTTAGGTTTTGGGAGGCTGTTTTGTAATAACTGGCTTCTGTGTAGAGTGAGAAAAACCCTTTGGAGGACATTAGTCAAAGAAGGGACATGGTGTGATGTATTTTAACAGGGTAAGAATATTGCTCAGTAGTCTGAGCACAAGATAATAGTGGCTTGGATCAGTATGGTAATGATGAGTTTGGTAAGTAGTAGTCAAATGATGAGTGTTAGAGCCAGTGGGTAGATTGACTGTGGAAGGTAAGAATAAAGGTATGAAGGATATCTCCAGAGATCTTGATCTTAGCAACTGTAGAGATGATACTGCTATTAACTGTGGTAGAAAAAATGAGGAAGGAAAAGGTTGGGCAAAAACAGTCAGGAGTTACCTTGATGCACCTTTTAGATACCTAGGTAGAAATACTGAGTAGGCAGGAGAACATATGAAGGACTTTAGAAGCATAAATGTGGGCATTGGTCAGCACATCCATAGCTTAGAGGATGTGGGTCCATAAAGAAGAGCCCCATGGCTGAATTGGGCACTCAACCTCAGGAGTCTGCTTGTTGAAGAAAAGTGAGGAAAGGGGCTCCAGCAAGACTGAACAAGGAGGTAAGAAGATATGAGGAGAGGTGCTGACCTAGAAATCCAGGGGATGGGGTTCTAAAGAGAAAGAGGACCTGAGGGTGTGGCTCAGGGTTAGAACACTTGGTTAGCATATACCAGGCCCTTGGCAGATCCCAATACCTCAAAGCAGAGAGGGGCTGGAGAAATAGCTTAGTGGTTAAGGTACTTGCTTGCAAAGCCAAAGGACCCAGGTTTGAATCCCCAGGACCCATGTAAGTCAGATGCACAAGATGGTGCATGTTCAGCACATGTGTTTGTTTGCAGTGGCTGGCAGCCCTGGTGTACTCATTCTCTCTCTCTCTCTCTCTCTCTCTCCCATCTGCCTCTTTCTCTCTTGCTCTCAAATAAGAATTAAAAAATAAAAATAAAAAACAAAGCAGAAAAAGAAAAGAGAGTAATCAGAAGTCACAAATGTTAGTTCTAGTCAAGCAGAATGAGTACATGCTACTAAAGGATAAACAATCCAGGATATTAGGAAGCTTCTCTTTAAGCAAAGACATTTGAAAATAGTGTTAAATCTGTAAATTCTGCCAGGTGTGGTGGTCCATGCCTCTGCTCCCACCATTCAGGAGGCAGAGATCGGAGGAGCACTGTGAGTTTGAGGCCTCCCTGAGGCTATATAGTGAATTCCAGGTCATCCTGGGCTACAGTGAAACCTTACCTCCAAAAAAAAAAAAAAAAAAAACTGTAAATTCCATGTTTTTTTCCCCATACTAATATAGACTCCAGTATTTGTTGAAATTGGTTCTATGGGTTCTTAACACTTGTTGTGTGTTCTTTTATATGTGTTCATTATATCAAACTTAACAATAGTGCTCAAACTGATCACATTACTAATTTTCAATGACATATATTAAACTCCACTTTAATCCCAGCACTTGGGAGGCAGAGGTAGGAGGATCGCCGTGAGTTTGAGGCCACCCTGAGACTACATAGTGAATTCCAGGTCAGCCTGGGCTAGAACAAGACCACCAGCTTGAAAAACAAAAATAAAATAAATTTCACCAGCTCCTACTTTCAGAATTCTTGAACTCCAAGTTTGTGTGACATTTAAGCACAAAATTTCCAGTCTTCACTCGAGAAAGACAAGATACTAACTGTTCTAGTGAGAGGATGTTTATCTTAATCTTTCCTGTCATCTTTAGTCTGTCAGACTCTCCTCTCTTGGCCTAAACCCAGGCAAAAGCCAACTACAATGGGAGCTTCACAAGTCCAGCCCTCAAACTCCACCTCCTTGCAGCTCAGAGCAGAACAGGGAAGATGAGAAATGGTCTGGGTGCAAACAAGCCCAGGACCAGCACAGTATTTCATCACCTCACAAGTATGTCTAGCGCTGATGGTCAGCACCATGTCCAGTTTGATATTACATACGTGTGTTAGACAGAGTCTCTGACCTTCAGAGTACACCTGGACATACTGCATGGACTAAGGAGGAAATGAGTTAGATTATAGGATGTGTTCAAATACAGATACAGGGGCAGGAGCGTAACTCAGTGGTAGAACACACGTTGTCACTATTCACCATGACCACCAAATACAGGGGCAAACCAATACCAAGGAGACACAAGTCTAGGGGTCTGTGGGACCAAGGATGGGAAATGTTTTCCTTTGAGTTGCATGTTGAGGGATGAGGAAGATGGTTGTATATGGAGAACCAGGCAGGAAAGAGGGGAGGAAAGAGAGACAGACTTGGGGAAAGTGTGTACAGCACTGTACTGAGACTAGGGCTTGCGAAAACAGGCCACCCAGTAGAAGCAGGGCTGGATGGTGGAGGCCTAGAGCCCTGTGCTACTTATGCTTACTCGGGACTTCTTTCTGCACCAGAGAGAGCCACTGAACCTTTTATGAGGGGAAAAGAACATAAAAGTATAGTTACTGGCTTAAACTGTTTAATAGAAATATATTAGTCACTAGTACAGCCCCATATAGAATTTAAAATTTTCTAGCAGCCACATTTTAGAAAAAGGAAACATGAAATTAAGCCTCAAACTCTTGATCCTCCTACCTCAGCCTTCTGAGTGCCAGTATATAATTACTGCAATATTTTGCATTCTGTTGTTTGGAAATATGTATTCAAAGTCCAGTGTGAGGTTTACACCTAGGGTACATCTCTGTTTGGACTAGCCATACTTGAAAGGTTTACTCATGCTGCTTTGGCTAGTGTAGGGACAGTGAAGTATAGAGGATGAAGCCCTGGAACCCTAAGTCAGTTCATCAAAAGATGTCACTCTCCTTTCCCTCCATACTCAAACATACAGTGGAGACTCTGGGTGAGATGTCTTTAGTGCATCAAATAGACTGACATGAATTGTGGTCCCTAAGAAGAATGAGTCTCCACATGGCCGGATTCCTGTGAGTTTACAGGTCTGGAATGCTGTATACCTTTTTGGTATTTGTGGTTTAGGTGGAGCAAAAAGTCTAGCAGTGAGCAGGAGAGATTCAGGAGCACCAAGAGGAGAGTCACCAAGGCTGAGAAAGGGTAGGTGGGGAGGCTATTGAACCTGACAGTGCTGAAGTCCTTCTTACCTTCCTGAGAACAGTGTCAGCAGAGCAGTCACCCAGAGCCAGACAAGCGACAGGGAGGAAGCTGGTCATGACTGTAGACCCCTTATGACACAAAAGAGAGGTGCTGAGAAGGGAGTGGGGTTGAAGGAAGGCCACTAGTGTGTTTACTTCAAGTAATGGGTACAATGGACACAACCTGTTTGTGGGCTTAGAAGAAAGTGGTGATGACTGAAAATAACATGTAAGAAGAAGAAAGAGGCACTGCAAGGAGGGCCAGTTACGGACACTGTCTACAGAAAGAAATGGGTCTCCTCGAAAAGATCATGACATCAAAATAAAAGAGAGACTGATTGAGATGGGGAGGGGATATGATGGAGAATGGAGTTTCAAAGGGGAAAGTGGGGGGAGGGGGTATTACCATAGGATATTTTTTATAATCATGGAAGTTGTTAATAAAAATTTGAAAGAATAAAAAAGAAAGGAATAGGCCTCCTCATGCCCTGACCAGGTAGTGCAAGGACAAGGGAAGAGAGAGGTTAAGGGCAGGAAGTGTCTCTGCTCTGCCCCTGACTCCATAGATCAGAATATCTAAAGTATGGGAAGAGATCAAGTTGGGGATTGAATAGAGAATCAAAGATTAAGAGGCACTTGAATGCAATACAAAGGGGTCATCTTGGCACAGTAGGCAAGGGTTGTCGCAACACTCATCTTAAAGAATGCAACATGTGTATTCATTCCAGTTATAGAAATTAAAAAGGTTTGGGGCTTTTCCTGTTGTTCCAGGCTCTTATTTCAAGTAAAGAGGCTAGTGTAGGGCTGAAGAGATGGCCCAGAAAAGCACTTGCTTGCAAAGCCTGACAGCCTGGGTTTAATTCCGCAGTACCTACGTAAAGCACAAATTGGCGCATGCTTCTGGAGTTTGCAGGGGACACTGGCACACCAATACTCATTTTACTTGTCTGTCTGTCTGCCTTTTTCTCTCTGTCTGTCTCTCAAATAAATAAATAAAAATAAATATTTTGGACCAGGCATGGTGGTACATGCCTTTAATCCTAGCACTTGGGAAGCCAAACTAGGAGGATCACTGTGAGTTCAAGATCAGCCTGAGACTACACTGTGAGTTCCAGGTCAGCCTGGGCTAGAGTAAGACCCTACCTCGAAAAACCAAAAAAATAAAAATAGGGGCTGGAGGGATGGTTTAGCAGTTAAGGGGCTTGCCTGTAAAGCCAAAGGACTAGGTTCAATTCCCCAGGTCTCATGTAAGCCAGATGCACAAAGTGGCATATGCGTCTGGAGCTTGTTTACAGTGGCTGGAGGCCCTAGCATGCTTATTCTCTCTGTCTCTGTCTCTGTCTCTGTCTCTCTCTCTCTCTCTCTCTCAAATAAATAAAAAGTATTTTAAAATTAAAATAAAAAATATTATTTTTAAGCTGGGTATGGTGGCACATGCCTTTAACCCCAGCACTCAGGAGGCAGAGGTAGGAGGATTGCTGTGAGTTTGAGGCCAGCCTAAGACTACATAGTGAATTCTAGGTCAGCCTGGGCTAGAGCAAGACCATACCTTGGGGGGGAAATATATATATAATTTTTTTAAAAAGAGGCCAGTGTAAGTAAGTTTTAAGGTAAGCCATAGTTACCAGATATGTGCATCCCATGATGATATGGTGTCCCCGTGGTACTCAATGCAGTGGCACACAAAATAGTGCCTATGGGTAAGGCTGGGGTGTTGTAGGAATTAATGAGCCAATGAGAATAATCAGGCAAAATCCACTTCAGAGAGAGGGAGAGAGCCTGTATTCACATGTGGACCTTTGCTGGCTAATGCCTAAAACCAACAGAGGCCCTGAACTCTGATTGTGCTGGACTTAACATACCTCTTACAATCCTGTGTCTGAATTCTCCCCCACCTAGAGAGGGGAGAGATTTACATCCATGAGTGTAGGGTTCCATCAAATAAGATTAAGTTCAGGCAGCTGTCTCCTGAGATAAGGTAGTTATATATTGTCCAAAGGGGTCAGGCTCAGAGTCATAGAATTCTTGTTGGCTACCATCAGAGGAATCTCTCCCGCTGCAGTTTCAGAGGAGGGAAAAGCAACATCTATGGCTTCACTGAAAGTCCTAGATACATTTACATTTCTTATAGATATATTGATTATATTCCATCTAAACTAATATAAGCTAGTAACATTAAATATATGGTATTCCTATAATAGGGGGTGTGGTTCAGTGGTAGAGCCCTTGACTAACATGTACAAGGCCCTGTGTTTGATCCCAAGTACAACCCACAACAACAAAAATAGTACCGAGGCAGACTTGCTTTAGTGATTACATATTCACTTTAATAACCTTTAGAAGAAATCTAAGTACATCTAACTTCAAACATGAGTCAACTTAGAGAAAAATACTAAAAAGTAGAGTTGAAACTGCTATGCCCAGTTCTCGGTGCCCCCAGTGACCACCAAGGAGAACCAAACACGTATGCAAGGGCAAGGAGCTTTATTTCGGGCTTAAGCTCAGACTCTTGACTTCAACAACACAGTGGATCTGTACAAGAGCCCTGAGCAGCAGGGGGGCAGGTTTTTTATAGGGATTTGAACAAAGAAGTAGGGAATGGTTACATGATTGGTAGATTTAAGCAGTAACTGCACTTGTATTTTTCTGATAGGCTTAGGATGCTGGTGGGCAGGGGGCTAGGGGAATTTCAAGCAGATTAGGTAACCTTTATTGTGATTGGCTATGTGTGTGTTTGAGGAACTTAAGCAACTTATCTTATGACCATAGAAATGTATGGCATAAGCAGTTTGTGGTCTTTTTTCAGTAACTGTTAAATTCTTATTTAAACCTTGCTGGGAAACAGAAACTTGGGCCTACTGGTGACTCTGAAGCCTGTCCTGGCATCCCTCTGGTTCCTGAGTCCTTCAGAAACATGTATGTGTCAAAATCCTAAATGCACAACATGAATGGTTGAAGTGACGAAACACTAGGCAAGAGGTGTAGTGACCTCAGGAAGGCCTCCGATTGATTCCACCAGTCACCTGGCCGTGACAGCACCAACAGTGACACCACCAGAGCACTGTTCACTAAGTATTGGATGTCTGATTTATCCTCAATGCTAATGTAAGGGTCTGAAGATTGCTGAAGAAAGACCCCGGACTCAATAGTATGTAAAAACAAAGAATCAGCCAGCATGCGGGGGTCAACCATTCATACAAAATGGCGACCACAGAGGAGCAGCAGGCTCCTTTTAAGCACAACTAGGGGAATTCCAGGCGGGTTAGATAATCTTCTGACATGATTGACTAGGCAAGTAGCAGTTACAGTTGTATGTTTCTGATTGATTGGGGCAAAAGCGCAGGAAAGGGATATGTTTGGACATGTCTCTAGGAACTGACTCAGCCCCCAGGGCACAAAATGGAGGCTATCTTCCTCCACCATAGCCCCCAGATCACAAGCCTCAGCTCCCAGGGCACATGTCAGGGTCACTGTTGATTAACAGCCTGCCCTTTGCTTGGGTTTTTTCCCAGAAGTCTTGCCTACCTCTCTGGGAAACTGAAACTTAGGCCTAGTTAGGGCGGCACCTTACAGAAGCCTGTCATAGTGTCAGTTTGGTCCCTTCACTACACGCAGCCCAGCCATGCAGGCAGCCCAGCTAGTCTTCCTGTCTCTCCACACTGGCCATTCACTGCAGTTATCCCTGGCAAAATGAAACGCAGTACTATGATTTTTCCTGGTTAAACCACATGTTACCCGCTAAATTCAGTATTTTTTCCACCGTGAAAGTAAAATTTAAACCAGCTGTTCATACCTACAGAAAATAGAAAGCTATCTTCAGGCTTGGCATGGTGGCGCATGCCACCAGCACTTGGGTAGGAGGATCGCTGTGAGTTCAAGGCCACCCTGAGACGACATAATGAATTCCAAGTCAGCCTAGGACAGAGTGAAACCCTACCTGGAAGGGGGGGGGAAAAAACAGCCTCTTCCTTGTTTGTTCTTCCTCTAGGGCTCTGTTCTTTTTCCCACTGCTTCAGAGCTGTTCTTCGAGGTAGTCTATCTCAAGTATCCTCCATCCCCAAGGCCCCTCCTAATTGTCTCAGCTACAGTGACCACATAATCATGCCTTCCTCTCCTGCGGATTTCTGAAATGTACTGCTTGCTGCCCCATGTGGTAGCTTCCTGGATACTGTTCAGAGGGAAATTCCTTAGAACAATTCAATTTAATAGCATTTATATGAGCAAACATATAAACTAAAACAATTCTCCAGCAGGTTACTAGAACAAGTTCTAAGAACTCCAGCCAACAAGGTTGGTCTGACCAAAAATATTTATCAAAAACCAGAAGTGGGACTAGAGAGATGACCCAGGAGTTTAAGGCACTTGCCTGCAAAACCTAACTACTCTGGTTCAATTTCCCAGTACCCATGTAAAATTGGATGTACAAAGAGACACATGGATCTGGAGTTCATTTGCAGTTTCAAAAGGCCCTGGCCTGCTATCTCCCTCCCCTCCCCTTGCTTGCAAATAAGTAAATAAATCCAGAAGTGAGGAAATAGAAAACAATTAGCTGCAACTCAGTCATACAGGCAGTCATTTGGTTATAGCTTTAACTAGATAGTTGGTTATAGCTTAATAAGTTAATTGGTTATCGGGTCTCTTGGGCCCAGCCCAAACCAGTTATTATAATAACTTCTGAATTGTTTGGGTCTGTTGGATAGCCTGCCCAACCCCTCAAATTTTATTTCACAGTGCCTGCCTGTTTTTGCTTTTTGTCTGAGGAGGAGCTTCCTAAGGTATTTCCTCATACCACTGTGTGCAGGCAAGCCCTCAGCTTTTGCTGAGTAATTCTGGAGTTTGTCACTCCACAGTTTGACATCTAGTTCAGCTCTGGTGTGCCTGAAACCGGATGGAAAGCCAGTACAGTAGCTCTTGTCCTTATGTGAGGCAGCCTGCAAGCTGCTTATGCTGGATGCCTACAGGACTTTGCTCCAGTGGGTTAAAACAGCAGTTTTGATGGGAATCGTTGGGTTCTAGGAACTTCAGATTTTCTAACCTTAGAACTTCCCTTTGAGAAATCCAGAGACATGTTTTTGGGCCTTTTTTTTTTTAACAGTAAATCAAAATTAATATACTTTGTATCCCAAAATGCCTGTATAACTAAAATCTTTCACAATACTTACCAAAGCTTTGCATGCTAGAGTCTCCTTAATGCTGGGCCTCATTGATAATGACCCAGTGATGGCTTCTTATGTGTGGTTTGGGAAACACTAGCCTTGAGCATTGACTCATTTAACCACCAGTAACTTCAAAAACATCTTGGTGAGATTCTGATCTCTTTGAGACAATTTCTAGACTCCGTAACGCTGTCATTGATTCTCAGAAATCAGGAGCGCACCGAAACCTTACAGATGTTGCTAATTTGCCTTTTGGAGTACTGAGTGGTGAGTTTAATGTGTGCTTGTTTGCATCTGTGTATGACACTCCTGAAAGCCATGTTGTTCTCTCAAAGCCGCATTTGTCAACCCAGCACATCTGAGAAACACCAAGATTTTCTACAAAGTAACTTAGGTAGTATTTTAAGTTCTATCCTGTCTTTCTGCAGGGTGTGCTGATCTCCAAGCCCTGGACACAATGCAGCCAACAGAGAGGAAAAGACAGGGCTATATTCACGAGCTGATTCAGACAGAGGAGCGGTACATGGAGGACCTGCAGCTGGTCATTGAGGTGAGGCTCTGTGCCAACGAGCCCAAGAATTCAGGGTGTTAGTCACTGGGTCACTCCCTCTTGGAAGCAAAGCAAACCGTCATGTTGGTTTGTATTGCAGTGCTGAGGATGGAACCCAAGGCTTCTTGAATGCTAGACATATGCTCTGCCACTAAGCTACATGCTGACTGGGCATCATGCTGGATGTGTGGGTTCACTGTTACAGGAGCTCTCCCAACCTCAAAGTGCTGCCTCTGCCCACTAGGTGAGGCAGAGGACTAGAAGTCTCATGAAGGCATTAGCTTTCATCCCCATCTGAGCCTACACAGCCTGTGAATGCCTTAGTGGTTGTGGGAAAGATATTAAGGAAGGACAAGGGGGTACAGAGTGAAGTCCCAAAACAGACTTGGCTTCAGGTTTTGGCCTAACTATATTTACACTGCTGTTGAACACCTCAAATTTTCTTTTTTGGTTTTTCAAGGTAGGGTCTCACTCTAGCCCAGGCTGACTTGGAATTCACTATGTAGTCTCAGGGTGGCTTCGAACTCAAAGAGATCCTTCTACCTCTGCCTCCAGAGTGCTGTGATTAAAAGCATGTGCCACCTCGCCCAGCCATATTTTTATCAGCCTTGGTATTTCCAGAGGAGTTAGGCAGTAGAAGTACCCACCTACTGTTTCTATCAGTTTTGAAAACCCAACAGGAGCAAAGTGTAAAGTATTTCCCAAGTATCGTATACTGTTTGTGCCTGTTAATGTGACCAGTGACCTCTAAACTGATGACAACTGGCCTTTTTAGCATGTTACAGTGCTTTGTGTTTAAGTGAACAAAATACAGTGGTTTGTGTTTAAGTGAACAAAAGAAGATTTTCGACTTCTACTTTTGTTGGCATAGCTTTCAGTTGCCAGGAAATGTGCCAAGGTGAGAAAACCAGTTTACTAAACGACCTGAAGAAAGCACATGTCCCCACTCAGGTCAGACAGGTGAAGCACTGCCTGGTCGCGACCTAGATGGCAGAATGGAGTAAGGGCTGCATCTGTGTGCCCGTCCCTGCGGACCTGCCCTAGATCCACTCTCCACCCTCAGTCTGCCTCAGGGCCTGTTCCTCCCACACACACTGGCCTTACACCTCCGTTAGGAAAGTCCATCTTCACCCACACCCATCAGTTCCCTGTGTACTCTTCATCCCGCTTTCTTGAACTTAGCCTGGCCTTTGGTCAGCCTTCGCATAAGCACTGGATGGATTAGGTACATTATGCCTGTGCTTTTCTGACAAAACAGAAGACTCAGAAGAAAGCCCCTGCTTCTGAGCCACCTGTCTTAGGGGACTGGAAGTGGCTGCAGTGGTCTCTGGCACTAGCTCAGAATGTGAGCAGGCACTGGGTGCTTGTGTGCCCCCAGCAGGCCCTTCACCACTTTACCACTTGGCACCTTAGTTATCCTGCTGTGCCCTTGCTGGTGCTCTGAGAGGCAAGGAACTGTCAGGGTCAAGGATTTGGGGTGAAAAGCACTACCCTGAGGTGAAGCTATTTTTGGAATTTCCCACATCTTGCTGCCCTGTTTCCCTCACAAGCACACAGCTACTGTGAAAAGGACAGCGCATAAAGAAAAAGTCTGCCCATCCCCAGCCTGCTTTAAAACTTGCTTTAAAACAGCTGCTTGGGAGGTCTTGGAAGGCAGAGGTAGGAAGATTGCTATGAGTTTGAGGGCAGCCTGGGACTACATAGTGAATTTCAGGTTAGTCTGGGCTAAAGTGAGACCCTACCTGGGAGTGGGGAGAAACAGCCTGTTTGTTTTTCCTCTGAGCCTTTGTTCTTTTATCCCATTGCTTCAGGGCTGTTCTGTGAGGTAGCCTGTCTCAGGGTGCTTCCTCATTTCCCTAGGCCCTCCTGATGGTCTCAGCTACAAGTGACCACAGCTCACTGCCTTCCTTTCCCCAGCAGTGGATAAGAGCAGATGCCTTCCTTGTCCTTCAGTGGCAGCCTCCCGAGACAGATCAGGGTTTCCAGAATTTTCATAAGAGCACCCTGGCAGCCTCAGTCTTACTGGAGATGAAAGACCCCTTTAAAGAGCACCCAGTTCACAGCACTTCCAACTAAAGTATGAGCCCACATTCAGTTAACAACATTAACTGAAAACCTGCCACATGCAAAGCACTTGTGACAGAGAAAAGAGATGAAAAAGGAAGTTTCTGTTCTCAAAGATTTTACAGTCCTGTTGGATGGGTGTGGTGGGGGCTGGAGCCCAGAGAAGAGCGAGGGCTTGGAACTTTGGACTTACAATCAAAAAAGAGTTAACTTTTAGTTCTTCCATATTCCAACTGGGACCTTGAACAATTCTCCGTGAGTCTGTTTCTTTGTGAGCCATAGACAATAATTACACCTGAGTCACTTCATGAAATTGAGGACCCTGATATACATGTATGCACCCCACACACATCTACATATGTATGCATTTGAAATATAAGTGGAAAGCGTTACTACTAGCCCCTCTAGTCAGCCAACTTCTGCAGGACACATCTGCTTAGAGTCGATATTGGGTGGCATATATTATCAGTTTCCTCAAAGAACTTCTCAGTTGGTTTTGAGAATTCTGAGATGTTCAGCTCGACAACAGTCCCTTTTCCTCAGTTCTGCAGGCTCATTCTGTGCAGTGCTTTGAGCCTGGGGTTTGTTTGGCCTTCATAACAACCCTAGGAAGTAGGTGAAACTCCTCTTAGTGAGGGGATGGCTAGATTCAGCCTTTAGAATAAGCCTTAATAGGAGCCCAAGTAGCAAAAAGTAGGGAAATACAGTTTAAAGTGTTAGTGATACACTTATTTAGAAGGCCGTGATCTTACTATTTGAGGGTATGAAGGCACACTCAGGCTATGTGTCCTTACTTAAACTAAGTTATTTCTGTGTTTGGAATTTAGGTTTTTCAGAAACGGATGCTGGAGTCAGGCTTCCTCACTGAAGGAGAGATGACCTTGATCTTTGTCAACTGGAAGGAGCTCATCATGTCCAACACAAAGCTGCTGAAGTGAGTTGTGAGCATCACCTGACATTACAGCCGTACCAGCATTGTCACTGGAGCCCTCAGCAAGGGCTGCTTAGCAAAGAAGCTTTCCTTTCTGCTCCCTCAAGCTTTGCCTATTCATCTGTGAGGTGTCCTTTAACTTAAAATGTATAATTATAAAGAAATACAGTTTTGGGCTGGAGAGATAACTTAGCAGTTAAGGCATTTGCCTGAAAAGCCAAAGGACACAGGTTCAATTCTCCAAGACCCACGTAAGCCAGATGCACAAGGTGGTGCACGCATCTGGAGTTCATTTGCAGTGGCTGGAGGCCCTGGCATACCCATTCTCTCTCTCTCTCTCTCTCTCTAATAAATTATATATATACATATATATATATATAATTTTTTTAAGATTTATTTTGGGCTGGAGAGATAGCTTAGCACTTAAGGTGCTTGCCTGCAAAGCCTAAGGACCAAGGTTCGAGTCCCCAGTACCCACGTAAGCCAGATACACAAGGTGATGCCTGTGTCTGGAGTTTGTTTGCAGTGGCTAGAGGCTCTGGCATGCACATTCTCTATCTGCCTGTCTCCCAAATAAATAATATTAAGAAAAAGAATCACAAGCTGGGTGTGGTGATGCACACCTTTAATCCCAGCACTTGGGAGGCAGAGGTAGGAGGATAGCTGTGAACTTGAGGCCACCCTGAGACTACATAGTGAATTCCAGGTCAGTCTGAGCTAGAGTGAGACTCTACCTTGAAAAACTAAAAAAAATCTCTCTTAAAGCTGGGTGTGGTGGTACAAGCCTTTAATACCAGTACTTGGAAAGCAGGGGTAGGAGCATTGCTATGAATTTGAGGCCACCCTGAGACTGCATAGTGAATTCCAGGTCAGCCTGAGCTAAAGCAAGACCCTACCTTGAAAACCAAAAAAAAAGGTATATGGGCTGGAGAGATGACTTAGCAGTTAAGGCACTTGTCTAGACCCAGGTTTGATTCCCCAGGACCCATGTGAGCCAGATGCACAAGATGGCGCATGCATCTGGAGTTTGTTTGCAGTGGCTGGAAGCCCTGGTACCATATTCTTACCCCCCCCCCAATATCTCTATCTGACTGTCTCAAATAAATAAGTAAAAATAAAATACAAAAAAAAAAAAAAAAAGATGTAGCTGGGCATGGTGGCGCACACCTTTAATCAGAGGTAGAAGGACCACCATGAGTTCAAGGCCATCCTGAGACTACAGAGTGAATTCTAGGTCAGCTTGGGCTAGAGTGAGACCTTACCTTGTAAAAAAAAAAAAAAAATGTAATTTTAAAAGTACTTAAATGAAACAAATCATTAAAACAGTATTAGTATATAAGTCCAAAACATAAGTGCATCATGCCAGCCCCAGAAGGAGGGTGGTGGAGTCAAGCAGAGCTGTAGCCCTCAGGCAGACATTACTCCCAGTTTAGTGGCCTCCTCAGTCCCTATGTGTAATTCTAGTCCTGAGGTGATTTTTCATCCTTTATGAGTTCAGAGTTGCAGGCCAGGTGGGCAGTTTCAGTCTATCCCTGCCCTACCGGGGCCATAGTTCTCTTCTCAGACCTTACTCATCTACCGTGACTCCTGGTATCCATGGACCCTGTGCCCTTCTTGGAAATTTCCTCCTTGGTTCAACTGAGAACAAGTTATAATCTTTCAGAAGGTACTTTGCTAAGAAACTGTGGTGAAACCAAAACTATCCCAAGTGTGTAGACTGTTATTCTCCTTCCTTGTCAGCATTTCTCCAGGTTAGCTCCGCCTGCAGAGCTTTAGGCCCATGCGGCCTCCTCTGCCTTCTGCCCATTCCTTCAGTGCCAGAGGTCCCTCGGTAATGCCCTGGGTGCCGCAGCCATCAGTCTTCCATAGTACTCGCCCTTTAATGACCAAGGGCATTCACTGAGTACCTGAGTGACAGCACGTTGTTTGCAGGGCCCTGCGGGTGCGGAAGAAGACTGGGGGTGAGAAGATGCCTGTGCAGATGATCGGGGACATCCTGGCAGCTGAACTGTCCCATATGCAGGCCTACATCCGGTTCTGCAGCTGTCAGCTGAATGGAGCAGCTCTGTTACAGCAGAAGACAGATGAGGACACAGACTTCAAGGAGTTTTTAAAGGTACCTCCATTTGGGACTGGCAGGTAGCTTTGCTGGACTAGCAGGCACCTCAGTCCCCATCTGAGCCTGGAGGCAGCAACACACACTTCCTTTTAGGGAATCTCAGCAATGGAGAAGAGTGTCCCCACCTGTTTCCAAAGGAAGCACAAACATAGCAAACAATGTCCTGATAGCTCTGTATTGCCCATCATAGAGATTAGCAGTAGAACCACAGTTTTACTCAGTGAATAGTAGTCATTTTTTAAATTTTATTTCATTTTCATTTTCTTTTTTTTAATTTTTTTTTGTTTATTTATTTATTTGAGAGCGACAGAGAGAAAGAGGCAGAGAGAGAGAGAGAGAGAATGGGCGCGCCAGAGCTTCCAGCCTCTGCAAACGAACTCCAGATGCGTGCGCCCCCCTGTGCATCTGGCTAACGTGGGTCCTGGAGAATTGAGCCTCGAACCGGGGTCCTTAGGCTTCACAGGCAAGCGCTTAACCGCTAAGCCATCTCTCCAGCCCTCATTTTATTTTTCAAGATAGGGTTTCACTCTAGTCCAGGCTGACCTGGAATTCACTATGTAGTCTCAGGCTGGCCTTGAACTCATGGTGATCCTCATACCTCTGCCTCCCAAATGCTAGGATTAAAGTCGTGCACCTCCACCCCTGGCTAAATTTTATTTACTTATTTATTTACTTATTTGTATTTATGTATATGAGCATGCCAAGGCCTCTTGTCACTGCAAATGAATGCCAGATGCTTGCACCATTTTTTGCATCCAACTTGCATGTGTGACTTGGGAATTGAACTCGGGCCACCAGGCTTTGCAAAGAGGTACGTTAAGGACGCACTAAGTCATCTTCCCAGCCCCATGGTGTGTTGCTTTAAACAACCTTATTTATGAGCTGCTTTGTTTTCCTAAAGAAATATCCAGGTCACTTCTTAATACTGTAAATTTTGAGCCAGACATAGTGGTGCATGCCTTTAATTTCAGCACTTTGGGAAGCAGAGATAGAAGGATCACTGTGAGTCAAAGACACCCTGAGAATACATAGTGGATTCCAGGTCACCCTGGGCTAGAGTGAGACCTTACCTCAACAACCCCCCCCCCAATAAAAAAATATTAGCCATGCGTAGTGGCACATGCCTTTAATCCCAGCACTGGGGAGTCAGAGGTGAGAGGATCACCGTGAATTCGAGGCCAGCCTGAAACTACATAGTGAATTCCAGGTCAGTCTGGACTAGAATGAGACCCTGGTGTGATGGCACATACCTTTAATCCTAGCACCGTGAGGTAAGAGGATCTCTGTGAGTTCAAGGCCAGCCTGGGCTAGAGGAAGACCTTACCTCAAAAAAGAAAAAAAAAAAAGAAAGAAAGAAAGAAAGAAGAAAGAGAGGAGGGAGAGGGAGGGAAAAAGAAAGGCAAATATAAAAATCAAAATCTAGGGCTAAGGGTAGAGCTAAGTGGTAGAGTGCCTATCTAACATGCACAGGGCCTTGAGTTCTATCCCTAGCACAACAAATAAATTCATTTCAAAATCTAACAATAGTAGCACAAAATTCTGCTTTATAATTTCTTTTTCCTTTTGCTACTGGGGTCTTGCATATGCTAAACAAGCATCCTCCCATGGGCTACATCCCAGCCCCCAAATGTTACTTTTTATTTATTTATTTATTTATTTATTTATTTATTTATTTATTTGCAAGGAGAAAGTGAGAGAGAAAGTTTGGGTGGGTGCACCAGGGCCTCTAGCCACTGCAAATGAACTCTAAATGCATGCACCACACTGTGCATTCAGCTTTACATGGGTACTGGGGAATTGAACCTGGGTCATTAGGCTTTGCTGGCAAGCATCTTAACTGCTGAGCCATCTCTCCAGACCCCTGTTACTTTTTTAAAACCCTAGAAAATATGGGCTGGTGGGATGGCTCCATGGAAGAAGCACTTGCTGCAAAAGCATGATGACCTGAGTTCATCCCTAGAAGCCATGCAAAAGCCAGACACTGTAGCACGCACTTATAATTTCAGCACTCCTAGAGCAAGATGGGAAGCAGAGATAAGAAAACCCCAGGGGCTGGAGAGATGATTTAGCAGTGAAGGCACACGCCTGCAAAGCCTAACAAACAACCTAGGCAACTGGGTTCAATTCCCCAGTACCCACATAAAGCCAGGTGCACAAAGTGGCACATGCATCTGGAGTTTGCAGTAGCTAGAGGCTCTGGAGTGCCCATTCATTTTCATTCTTTCTCCCTCCCCACCACCCTCCCTCTTTCTCCCCTTGCAAATGAATAAATAAAATATATAAAAGGAGGCTGCAGAGATGGCTTAGTGGTTAAGGCATTTGCCTGCAAAGCCTAAGGACCCAGGTTGGAATCCCAGTACCCATGTAAGCCAGATGCACAGGGTGGCGCATGCATCTGGAGTTTGTTTGCAGTGGCTAGAGGCCCGGGCACACCCATTCTTTCTCTATCTGCCTCTTTCTCTCTCTCTCAAATTAATTAATTAATTAAATATTCATATGATATATATATATGAATATTTAATATATATATATGGGGTTGGAGAGATGGCTCAGCTGTTAAGGTGCTTGTCTGCAAAGCCTAAGGACCTGGGTTCGACTCCCCAGTACCCACATAAAGCCAGATGCTCAAAGTGACCCATGCAGCTAATGGCACTGGCACTCTCTCATGTTCTCTTTCTCTGTCTCTACTTGCAAAATTAAAAAAAGAAAGAATCCTCAGATCACAGGCTACCCAGCCTAGCAAACATAGCAACAAACAATAAGAGACCAGACCCTATTTCAAACAAGGTGGAATGCCAGGACCAGCACCCAAGATTGTCCTCTGCCTTCCTCGTGGACCTGTGCCATGACATGCACATCCCTGCATCTAAACACATACACTGAAAGATTTTGTTTTAACTTAGAGAATATAAAAGTAGAGGCTGGGAAGACAGCTTAGAGGTTAAAGGCACTTGCTTGCAAAGCCTCCGGCCCAGGTTCAATTCCCAAACCACCCATGTAAAGCTGGTTGCAAAAAATGGCACATGCATCTGGAGTTTGCTGCAGCAAAAGACCCTGGAACACCCCACACACACACACACACAACCACACATTCAAATAAATAAATGAAAAATGAAAAAAAAATAGCCTAGTGTGGTGGTGCATGCCTTTAATCCCAGCGCTTGGGAGGCAAAGATAGAAGGATCACTGTGAGTTTGAGACCAGCCTAGGACTACAGAGTGAGTTCCAGGTCAACCTGGGCTAGAGTGAGACCCTACCTTGGAAAAAAACAAACAAAAGAGAAAATACAAGGTAAAAATTGTTAAGATCCTTGTTATGGCAAAATATGTAGGGAAGGATCTCTCCAAGCAATTTTACCATCTAGTGGGGAAATGGTTAGGTTAACATAGTAGATGTATTTTTTGGTCACTTAACATGCACATCCTGGAGTGCTTGCTGTTCTCTTCAGATGCTGTACCAGTCCTGGGGGAAGCACATGAGAGATAGTCCTTGGCCTGCACCATTAACAGTCAGATTAGGGAGAGACCTAAAATATAATGCCCCTACCTGCATGTCCTGGTGCCCAGAGGAGAGACATGGAAAGGACAGAAGGTGAGATCCTGGCCCTGAGGAAGCATGTCCTGAGTCCTGAGAAGCAAATGCAGTTCAAGCACATGAAGAAAGGGCAGCAGTGTGATACCAACAAAGGTTCCCACATCCATTACCTGCTCACAGCAGATACTCAGTAAATTATGGCAGTTGCTTCTAATGCAGTAGGGATGGTGGGCATACTGAGAAACTAGAGGCTATCCACAGACAGCTGAGGAATGCTGGCCCTTGGGATCAGCAGGGATGGCATTAGGAAAGATGATTTTTGTGAGGAAGGATGACTTCATATGAGGGTATATTGAGCGTGAGATACCTTTGGAACATCAGGTAAGGAGGAATTGACCTAACTAGGGTAGAAGTCCAGAAATATCTGGTTGCAGATGCTGGGCCTTGACAGCAGAGAACCTGGGGCAGCAGCTACATTTGTAAATGGACAGAAAAGAAGATGTGATAAAGACTGAGGAGGCCAGTAGGCTGGGGGTGAGGGCAGGGAGAATGTATTGTACAGGCTGCCAACAAGATACAAGAAAGCTGAGAAGCAGTGCGGGGCTTGGTAGTGAGCTGAGGGTTTCCTGTTGTTAACCTGCTATGTATCATTTCAGTTCCTGTTATGAAAAATTTGAGGGTTGAGGAGATAGCTCAGTGGTTAAAGGTACTTGCCAGCCTGGATTTGATCCCCCAGTACCAATGTAAAGCCAGATGCACAAAGTAATGCATGTGTATGGAGTTCTTTGGCAGTAGCAAGAGCCCCTGGCACACCCATTCTCTCTTTCTCTGTCTTTCTGCTCACAAATAAATACATAAATATTTTTAAAATAAAATAAATATGAAATCAAGAAGGTGGTCATAGGCAAGGGCTTTAGCCAGCATTTACTGTAAGGTTCATGAAAGACCAAAGACCATGCAGGACCACTCTGAGGCAGGAAAAGCACTGTTCAATGGAACCTGAGCTGCCGGGCTATCTCACAGAAGGAGAGAGAGAACAGCTGGCGTGAGTCTGAATGGTTTGGGGTTTTATAGAGTTTTTCTTTTTGGGAGGGGGATACGAAGACTAAAGGACTGAGGAATTCAGGAGATGGCAGGGGCCAAACTGAGGAGGTATTCAATCATCAGAAGAGGAGCCAGGTTGTCTGGTAGAAAGACTGTGGCCAAGGGCATTGTTAGGTCAGAGGAGTAAGGGTTAGCCAATGTAAACATCTAAAGTTGCATCAATCAGGCTGCTGTCATTCTCCTCCTTCATCTTGACTCCCATCTTGGGACTCTTGACCTACATAGCATTCCAACATTTTGGCAAGGATAGGGGGCGGAGTTTCACATTACTGCTTCCTGCTGTGAGGGGCCATGGTCAGGTTTTTCAGGGGATGCTGGTGTCAGTTGCTGGGAAGTCCCCTCAGCAGGTGACAGGGAGTCAAGTCTGAGGAGGCTAAAAGTTGGTACTGAGTGGAAGAGGGATAAGGTAATAAAAGTTGGTTAAACAATTGATGTGGGAGATTATATACTGTCTGTCAGCCAGAGTTTGGAGCTTTTTTATCTCTAATTCTACTTTACCCGATTGGTTTATAAAATAACATTCCTCATTTAGGAAGAGATGAGTTCCTCCCTTTCTGGCTGTGATGAGGTCAAGGGCTCAACGGTTCTGAAGGACTACTGATTCCAATGAGGAGAGCTGCTGCTGTAGCAGGTGAAGGGCCATAGCGGAGTCCTTAATGGCTGTACTCAGTTCTGTAGAAAGCTGTTGATAAGAGATTAGGCTGTGTGCCAGCCTACCTGCAGCCTGTAGCTGCTATAGAGGAGGCAAGGTTTATTTTTATTAGTACAGGTAAATAGACTGTGACAAGCTCAGACTTCTAGGATGTACTTTCCTTAGGTAATGGGCCAGTCTTTATTATCTGGTCATGTGAGAAAATAGCATATCCTGTTATTTGGGACCCCAGTGGGGGGGGGGGTAGAAATGTTTTCATCTATATATACTATGAGTGATCAGGGTCTGAGAGGGGAGACAGTGAAATTCAGGGGTTGTGGTAGGTAAGCTCTTCTAAAGTCTCTAGACAGGAGTGTGTAAGTTGCTTAGGTAGGACTAGAAGGGGGCCTGGGGAGATGGCTCAGAGGTTAAGAGGTTTCAGGCTTGCCTGAAAAGCCTAAGGACCTGAACTCTATTCCCTAGTACCCACGTAAAGCCAAATGCACAAGGTAGGTAGGAGTAGAAGGGTAGATGGGTTAAGCAGGGGGCAGAAGTCTAAAGCAATGTTTGGGTTGTCTAGAAAGGTAACATGAAAAAGTTGAAGTTTGGATGGGGTTAGGGTTTAAGTAGCCTCCACTCAAACCCAGCATTTCAGGCCTTGGAGGGCGATCCAGGGCACCCAGGTAGATGGAGTTGGATTGTCACAGAACCATCTGAGTGTTGGCTAACTGTAGATGAGAGGATATAAGGTTAAGATTGCAGTTAAATACACAATTCTAAAATTAGCAGAATTATTACCAGAAATGACAGGCATGATCATCATGAAGATCTAGAAATCTACCAATTGGTATGGTCTATACCTGTTCTCATCACAGTGAACACATCTATCTAAAGTTACAGTCTGGGCTGTGATGGTTAAATTTTTTAAGATATACCTTACTTTCTGTCTATATTTTTTTCTTTTTTAAATTTTTTATTGACAATTTCCATAATTGTAAACAATAAATCATGGTAATCCCCCCCAATTCCCTTCGCAACTCCACTCTCCATCACATCCCCTCCTCCTGTCAATCAGTCTCTCTTTTATTTTGATGTCATCTTCTTTTCCATTATGATGGTCTTGTGTAGGTAGTGTCAGGCACTGTGAGGTCATGGATATCCAGGCCATTTTGTGTCTGAAAGAGTGCATTGTAAGGAGTCCTACCCTTTTTTTTGGTGGGGGAGCTCTTATAGTGTTTCTGCCACCTCTTCCACAATGGATCCTGAGGTTGGAAGGTATAATAGAGATGTTTCAGTGCTGAGCACTCCTCTGTTACTTCTTCTCAGCACTGTGATGCTTTCTGAGTCATCCCAAGTTCCCTGCCATATAAAAAGAGAAGCTTCTCTAATCAAAAGTGAGAGTAGCCGAGCATGGTGGCACACACATATAATCCCAGCACTTGGGAGGCAGAGGTAGGAGGATTGCCATGAGTTCGAGGCCACTCTGAGATTACATAGTTAATTCAAGGTCAGCCTGGGCCAGAGTGAGACCCTACCTTGGGGGAATAAAAAGTACTAAAGTGAGAGTACCATTAATATATGGGTATGAACATTATGAGACGTACTTACCAGGCAGTTTGATGAGCATAATATACATTTAGGCAGACGCCAACAGATGTTACATCCTAGGGCTCATGACTTGCCCTGTCATAAGTTTTCAGTATCAGACATGTATTCCCTCCCATGGAGTAGGCCTCCAATCCAATTAGAGAGCAGTTGGTTTCCCCCATAACAGACATGCCGCTATTGCACCCATTGGCTCATTTGCCTGCCTGGCCAAATTTAAAGTTTGCAGTGTCCACTGTTGTTTATCTCCACTGGTGAATTCATCCATTCTCTCCCGTAGAACTGCATGTAGCATAGTTTTTCCAGCTTTCTGTCAGCTGGTCTACACAGAGGAGGTTTTCAGCAGAATTTCTCAGAGACTTTGCAGCCCAGCATGTGGCCTCTTCAACAATATGGCTATATTTTTTCATTTGAAGGCAGTTTTTATAACTGTCATCATGAGCAAAACAATATCAGTAAATTGAATTTTAGACTTTATAACCTGTTGATTTGAGACTTTTCTTTTTATAATCCTATGAAATACATTTTAAAAGCATAGATTTGTAAATGCAGGTAAAAATTGATAACTGCCCTGGAGATAATATAATACACCTGAAAATGGTTTTACTAGTAATAACAAATCTGAACTATATTTATGATATAACAAACTAAGATTTACCTATTCATGTATTATTAAAACATAAAATTCTAACTTGTTGGGCCTAGTTAGATCTGGTTGTGCTTGTTATGTTTAAGTCTGAGATCTGTATTTTGACAAGGCTTTAGTGATCTTAGACAAGAGAGTAATTGAGAGAGAACCAAAATTCTATGCTGCTTGTCATTTTCCCTTTCCTAGTCTTGAGGCAATAGGCCAGTTTGCCTAAGGACAAGGTATAGATGACACATGGTTTTACATGTGCTTAGGGTCTGAATTAGGGGGCCCAACCCATCTCCCAGAATCCAGCCTACCTTGAATTTAAACAGCATATCACAATGAATATAATTTACATTATAGTGAAGTAGAAACAATCATTAACAAGTATCTCTAAACATTGAGCAAACCTATCAGTCCCCTAGGTGTATGGCTTTTAGCCTTTATCTGGCAGACTTTAGGACTCAACTTGTTCTTTGAGCCTGTGTGCCTGACTGTGGCATAGGGTCTCTGCCACCATCTTGTTGTTTGTCATCTAGCATGGGTCACAGCCTAGCTGTGTTTGTGCATCCCACATGCAGCATATTCCCATACGCAGAGTCCCACGTGGAGTCTAGTCACCGTGACTGTGCATGCTGTTTGAATCTATGTCCCACAGCAGTGCTGCAGACACAAACCAGCACAGACAGAATCTGCATTTCCCACAGACTGGCATTGATCATCAGTATCTGGAATTCAGGTTAATGTTCAATGTCATATTCACGCACAATCATTTAGAGTTTAAAATGGTTGTTTCCTTGTTATTCCCACTGATTTCTATTTTATCTAAAAGCGGTCAGTCTTACCTTGGCTAGAAGAATCTGGTGAGTAGGGCAAGTAGGGCAAGCAGAGCAGAGAGGAGGACAGGCATATAGAACAAGAAATGTTTGAATAGGACTGGAGGGATGGCTTAGCAGTTAAGGCCTGAAAAGCCAAAGGATCCAGGTTCAATTCCCCAGGACCCACGTTAGCCAGATGCACAAGGGGGCACACACATCTGGAATTCATTTGTAGTGGCTGGAGGCCCTGGCACACCCATTTATTCTCTCCCTCTTTCTCTTTCAAATAAATAAATAAGATTTTTTTTAAAGACCAAAAAAAAAGGGGGAAAACCAAAAACACCCTTTGGGTTTTATGTTAAAAAAAAAAAAGTTTGATGGAAAATTTTGGACTACTTGCCTGTGTGGTGGCAGAAGTTATTTAAATCAATAAGAATCTGGAAATCAAAAGTATAGTTTTCAGGTCATATGGACTCATTGTCCAATTTATATTGAGGCCAAGCCATGTTATAATACAAGATTAAATGGTAAGGTTTATTTTTTTTGTTTTTTGTTTGTTTTGTTTTTCAACATAGGGTCTCACTGTGGCCCAGGCTGACCTGGAATTCACTATGTAGTCTCAGGGTGGCCTCGAACTCACGGCAATCCTCCTACCTCTGCCTCCCAAGTGCTGGGATTAAAGGCGTGCGCCACCATGCCCGGCACACCTGGCTTTTTAAATGGAGCCTTCATTTCTTTAAGTTTTGAAGGAGGCAAGCCAAGGTAATAGGGACAGTTTTGGAAGCCTGATTTCCTATTGCAGATGAAAGAGAGAAGGAGAGGGTGTAGGAGGAGGCTCTCATACGGAGGAAAGGAGAAAAGGGGGGGGGGATGAGAATGAGAAGAAATAACCAGAGCTCAAGCTGGGTTTACATAGAAAAGCACCAATATGACCCCTGGGGGCCCTGCACCTTCCACGTAGGCAAAGGCCATTTGGATTGGTCTGACAGCTGTTTAACCTCTTAGTGGGAAAGGTGGGTGTCCATGCTCCCAAAGGAGTGAGCAACTGGTGGTGAAGGACAAGATCTCAGGAGGAGGAGGAGGGAGAGAAGGAAGGTGGCAGGTTTTTTAAAATATATTAAATGTTCCCTGCAGCCATGGCAGTGGCAGTGGGTGGGGCCAGGCTGGCAACGCGCAGATCAGAGTGGCTCCGGCAACCAAGCCATCGTGCAAATCAGAGTGGCTCAGTGCCACTCATGTCCAAGGCATTCAGGTGCTCAGAGCCAAGGCCATTCACAGTGAGAAGCAGTGGCAGACATGCACCCCAGTGGATGAGGAAGTTCACCAAGAGGAGGAGAAGGAGAGGGGTGCAGGGGTGGGGGAGGCGGAGAGTGTTGGCTCCTCTCCAAGAGCAGCCAAGGAAGCTGGGAGGGGAGAAGGAGGAAGACAGGATGAGGGAAGGAGAAGAAATGAAGCCAAATCATAGTGGTGGGAGAGGGTGGCAGATGGTCCAAGGCCATCTGAGAGTCAGTGGCAGCTCCTTGGTCTGGTCGGGGGGAGGCAGTCCAACCACCCTAGAGGGCTACTGGGAGTCTCCTATCCAAGTCACAGCACCAGATGTAAGGTTCCTAAACGACCAAAGGCCATGCATGACCACTCTGAGAAAAAGTGCTATTTAATGGGACCCGAGCTGCCAGGCCGTCTCACAGGAGAAGACAGAAAGAGAGAACAGTCCATATGAGTCTGGATGGTTTGGGTTTTTATAGGGTTTTTCTTTTTTGAGGGGGATACAGAAGACAAAGGACTGAGGAATTCAGGGACCACGCTGAGGAGGTAATCAATCAGACAATGGATTGCTATCAGAAGAGGAGCCAGGTTGCCTGGCAGGAAAACTGTGGCCAAGGGCATTGTTAGGTCAGGGGAGTGGGGGCTAGGCAATGTAAACATCTGGAGATGTAGCAGTCAGGCTACTGTTTTTCTCCGCCTTCATCTCAACTCCATCCTGAGACTCTTGTCCTACCTAACATTTACTTTGACTGAGGCTATAGTTTCACAGGTCTTTCCACTGTCTTGCAGAAACTGGCATCAGACCCTCGGTGTAAAGGAATGCCCCTGTCCAGCTTCCTGCTGAAGCCCATGCAGAGAATCACTCGATACCCACTGATCATCAGAAGTGTGAGTGCTCTGGCTGAGAAGCCAGTCTGATTTAGGAGCCTGGCTAGACAGTGGCCAGATAGCCAGGGTGCAGGACCATCTTAGCATCCTGAAGTCACAGTTGCTCGTGGGGTAGGTGAGCACCCTCTAGGTGATGCTCCAGAGATACTGTGGATGCACCAGTTAGAATAATTATGGGCTCCAGCCATTCTTCTGAATCTTAAGTCAACTAAGCACCTTGACCTTCATTTCCTAGGAGTCTCCTTCTCAGAACATCCTCAACAGAGCCCAAGATCCTGCTTCAGCTTGCTGACCAATCCTTTCTTTTTTTCTTATTTTTTATTTTTTATTTTTTTGAGGTAGGGTCTTGCTCTAGCCCAGGTTGACCTGGAATTCGCTATGTAGTCTCAGGCTGGCCTCGAACTCACAGTGATCCTCCTACCTCTGCCTCCCTGAATGTTGGGAATAAAGGTGTACACCACCATGCCCGGCCATTTCTATAATTCCATCCATCTTTGTTTTTTTTAATTTTTGTTTATTTTTATTTCTTTATTTGAGAGCGAGAGACAGAGAGAAAGAGGCAGATAGAGAGAGAGAGAATGGGTGCGCCAGGACCTCCAGCCACTGCAAACAAACTCCAGATGCATGCGCCCCCTTGTGCATCTGGCTAACGTGGGTCCTGGGGAATCGAGCCTTGAACCAGGGTCCTTAGGCTTCACAGGCAAGTGCTTAACCGCTAAGCCATCTCCCCAGCCCTCATCTTTCTTTTTGATCTAAGCATCTTGAGGTAGTACACTTACTAAAGCAAATCTGGTTTTATAAAGCATTATTTCACAAATAATCATTGATATTATGTAAATTAAAACAAACAGTAATGATAGAAGACTGTTCCTTTAATGACTGTTCCTTGAGTTTTGGTCTATAAGCCTCATAAACTTAACACAGATCTAAAGTCACAGATGTCAATGCCAGACTGACCTATTCATCTCCAGCCCTGAATATCTCACTGAAATACTGTGAGCCAGATGTGTTTCAGAATTCAGAATGTAATTTTTAAGTACTGCATATGTGTGAGTCTCCAGCAAAGCCTGGACAGTACTTATAACCAAATACTTACATTCCTTTAATAAAATATACATGTGAGTAATCACTGAAAGTAAGACACAAAATACACCTCTTCTGTTCAGGTCAAGTTTACCACCAAACAAGAACACTAAAAACTTCTACTTTGGACTTGTACACAAAAGAATATGGACCCCTCCAAATAAAGTGCAAGAGTCTAGACAGTGGTCACCTAGAGATGAACCATCCTTCCCAGAGGGACCACATGAAGTTATGTCCTGCCTCTGTTTACATGTAGCTGTTTGGGATCACTTCAGAACAAACTGAATGCGTGTTTCCTACATGCTGACAACACATCTTATGTGTTTTTCCATTACTTTTATTAGATTTTTCCCAGTGATCTGTGACCCCAAAATGCCATGAGCCATCACTGTTCGACAAGTTAACACACTTGTTGGAGGATAGGAAGATGGCTCAGGAGTTAAAGGTACTTGCTTGTAAAGCTTGCCAACCCAGGTTCAATTCCCCAGAACCCACACAAAGCCAGATGGACATTTGTTTGCAGTGACAAATGACCCTAACATCCTGTACCCACACACATGCAAATAAATACATTTTAAAAAGAAAAAGAAAAGAACACACTTGTCAAAATTATTGGGGCTGGGAAGATTATTCCATGGTTAAAGGCACTTGCTTGTAAAGCTTGCTGGCCTGGGTTAATTTCCCAATAACCATGTAAAGTCAGATGCACAAAGTGGCACATGTGTCTGGAGCTCATTTGCAGTGGTAGGAGACTCTGGTGCACCCATTCTTTCCTTGCCTTCTTTCCCCTCCCATCCCCTTCCCTTCCTTTCTGCTAATAAATAAATATTTTTTTAATTGCAGCTAGTTTAGTAATGAAGGGTTCACCCTAATAGCATAAGATTTCATTAGGCATGGTAGTATAATGCCTATAATCCCAGCAGTTGGGTAGTATAGGATGATCAGGAGTTCAAGGTTATTCTTGGCTACATTATGAATTCAAGGCCAGCCTGGGCTACCTGAGACCCTGGCACAAAAGCAAAACAATATACATACATACATATGTGTGTGTGTGTGTGTGTGTGTGTGTGTGTGTGTGTGTGTGTGTATATATATATATATATATATATATATATATATAGTGGTTATTTAGATAAACTTGTGGTCAGTGGATTGGTGATAGGAAGGCAAAGGGTACAATGTGAATAGCATGACCCTGCCCACTTTCTTTCAGATCCTGGAGAACACGCCTCAGAGTCACGTGGACCACTCCTCCCTGAAACTGGCCCTGGAACGAGCTGAGGAACTGTGTTCTCAAGTAAACGAGGGAGTTCGGGAGAAGGAAAATTCAGACCGACTGGAATGGATCCAGGCTCATGTGCAGTGTGAAGGTCTGGCAGAGGTGAGGCAGAGTTGAGCTGAGTGCCTCCAGGCAAGTTCTGGTTGAAGACCTGCTACACCTCCACTCAGACTGCAGGCTCACAACCCTGCCCGTACCAGACACTCCTTGGATTGTCTTGTAAAGAGACATTTTGAGTTCTTTGAATTCAGCTAGTAAAACAGTATAAGTATAGATTTTTCACTGGGCCAGTGGGAACTCTGAAGAGTTATAAATGGAAAGTTCTTTTCTGGAAAGGTGGGATGGTTTGTAGTGAGACTAACAAGGTGGCATTTTCTTCTCTTTAAGCAACTCACTTTCAACTCCCTCACCAACTGCTTGGGGCCACGGAAGCTTCTGCATAGTGGGAAGTTGTACAAGACCAAGAGCAATAAGGAATTGCAGGGATTCCTCTTCAATGACTTCCTGCTTCTTACCTACATAGTCAAGCAATTTGCCATTTCCTCTGGCTCTGAGAAGCTCTTCAGCTCCAAGTCCAATGCTCAATTCAAAATGTATAAAACGGTGAGTTCCACATGCCCGCCATAGCATCAGCAGCCCAGAGCTTCACCCTTAGCTGAGTGTCTTCCTCTGGGCTGGGTCTGTCCTGTCCACAGAGGCTGCCTCACCTGCTTCAGAAAATGTTCTTACCACTTCCCAAGGGAAGGAGCCCAGTGCACCAGGCCTCTGCTGCCTGCTGCAGGTGGTAGCACAATCCAGTTTTGGGATTTGACTTTCTCTGGCAAATAGGACAGAGATGCCTGTCCCACCTCTAGCCACATCCAGTATCCTTCACTGTAAACCAAGCCTGGTGTAAGGATGGTGTAAGCATGCAGAGGTCCTGGCCACAGCTCAGTAATACCTGATCCACTCTGAACACTTACTTTTGCTTGCTCTTTCTTCCTGGGGAAAAGACCTTAGACACCTTGAGCTTCTCAACAAGGCTCTTGAGAACAAACAGAACTCTCCCTGGACACAGGTGGGTGGAGTGTTCTGGTCTATGTCATAGCCTGTATTTTGGCCCTAATTCTTTCAGCCCATTTTCCTGAATGAAGTGTTGGTGAAACTGCCCACAGACCCTTCCAGCGAAGAGCCTGTCTTCCACATTTCCCACATTGATCGGGTCTATACCCTCCGAACAGACAACATCAACGAGAGGTCAGTCCTGACCATTTGTGGCCTGCCTGGACATCAGGGAGAAAGCCTAGACATCTCCCTCTGCCATAAGCCCATCTCCACCCACGCTCAAGTCTTACCAGTGCCATCCTCACCACCTCTAATGCACCCCTTGCACTCAAGTCCCACAGTAGGCCTTGGCTTCAAAGCTGAATCACACAGCTGCCTCCTAATAGTTTCCTGCTCCCTTTTCGGCAATGTCTTCCTCATAAGCTTCCAAAGTGGCAGAACTGATGCCTCAGACCCACTGAAATCTCATCAGGGTCTGCCTGCCCCATGCACCTGCACCACATGAGGTTGCACTTAGACAAATGGCTGCCCTCCCTGCCACATGCCCTCCCGTCACGCTTCCCTTCTGTGGAACTCTCAGGGGAGCCTGCTGTCCTCTGCTCAGTTCTCTGGTAACAGCCCAGCATTCTGAGTTGTCATCAGTGTGATTAACTAGCTCTGGCTACCCAGCATTTCACAAGGCTCTGGTGTTCCATAAGCAGATGAGAGCAGTCTTTAGAAATGCTCAGTTCATCCTTGACTAGCATTTGAGCCTATGTGACTGGAAATTTGCTAGGCAAGGTTAGCAAAGGAGAGGACTGGAGCAGTGGGCGGCCCTTGAGCCTGGGAGTCCCCATGGCTGTGCTCTGCTTCTCCTCTAGGACAGCCTGGGTTCAGAAGATCAAGGCTGCCTCAGAGCAGTACATCGACACTGAGAAGAAGAAGCGGGAAAAGGCTTACCAAGGTACCAGTGGTGCCCCAGAGGGTGGAAACCAGCTGCCAGGGTGTGTGGGCAGGGTGGAGTCTGGCCCTAGAGGCACAAACTGCTTCGCCTTCAGTAAGGCCTGGGAAGTGGGTTCAGGTCACAGCTAAGAAGCCCGGGCACCAACCCCTCTCCCTGCAGCTGTTCCAAACCGCCCTGGGTCCTACCACACGCTGTGAGCAGGAGGTGGGGGGAGCCTTGGAACCAAATGCAGGCCTTATTTGCCTTCTACCTGTGGTGGTCTCCATCCCTAATTACCCCCGTACACTTCCATTTACAACTAACCTCACCCTGATGGGCTTCACTCTACTTTGCTGCGTGGTAGCATGCCGCTCCTCCCCTCCCAGCCCTGGCCTCCAGAGGCTCAACCACCAGCCCAGTTCTCTGGACCCTCAGTTTGCTCCTTTTATAGCCTTCACCCAACCTTCCTTGGCTCACTGACTTCACTCCACAGCCTTCCCCCATTGCTGCTCTTTCAAGGACACCCTTGACCTACCCAGTGGCTTGGCTCCCTTTCCTTGTGTAGCTTCCTATACCCAAGGGCAGGTCATCCAGGTCCATCATTCCCTCTGGACCTCCTGATATCCTGACACTCTTCATACCCAGCTTCATCTGCCTTCCCAGCTCTCCTCCCCTCTTACTGTGAGCTCTGCACTTCTCTGAGCACTGTCCCCATCTCGGGCACTCCTCCCATGGAGACCCACCTTCCAGGCTCAGAAGTCGGTCCTGGCAGCTCTCCCCTAACCCCACCACTCTGAAGCCATCTCTGTGGAGACAGGTTGCACCACTGCTCTGCTTTCCAGGCCTATTGGCCCTTCCAGGTACTTTATCAGCCTCTTCCTTGGAGCTTCTCCTGAGAAGCTCTGAGGGTAGTGTTGACCTGGGCTACCATGCTGAAGTTCTGGAGGATTCTTTTGACAGTATGCTCTTAGCATACCTCTCCCTACCTGAGTATCTTCCCTTTTGCCTGCCAAATTAAGGAGATATTTCTCACCCCAACCTCAGGGCGCATCCTTGGCATTACCACTGTTACCAGGCCCCGTGTCCTACTATTTCCCCTACTGATGCATACTCAACAACCTCCCAGCTGCCCCACACTGGGATTCTTCCCATTCTCCTGCTTCCTCCCTGACTTGGCAGCCCAAGTTCAATTCCCCAGCACCCATGTTAACACCAGATGCAGACATACACACACACACACACACACACAGAGAGAGAGAGAGAGAGAGAGAAAGAGAGAAGTCAATAAAAATATTGTTTTTAAAAATTAAAGAAAGAGCTATGTGTGGTGGAACATAATCCCAGTACTAATTTTTCACTGGGCCAGTGAGTTCAAGGCCACCCTGAGACTACAGAGTGAATTCCAGGTCAACATGGGCTACAGAGACCCTACCTCAAAACAGAAAAAAATTTAAAGAAAGAGCCAGGCATGATGGCATACACCTTTAGGCCCATAAGTTCAAGGTCAACCTGGGCCACAGAGTGAGTTCTAGGTCAACCTAAGCTAGACTGAGACTTTGCCTTGAAAAAAACAATTGAAGAAAAAAAAATAGAAGTGCTTGCTAAGATGAAAGCTCAATATGTAACTGGAATTCTGGTTAGTGCTTCAGATTTTGTTATCTGTTATGTACATTTTAACCCTACCATTTAAAAACTCAGAGTTGAGGGGCTGGAGAGATGTCTTAGTGGTTAAGGCGTTTGCCTGCAAAGCTAAAGGATGTAGGTTTGATTCTCCAGGACCCACGTAAGCCAAATGCACAAGGTGGCACATGCATCTAGAGTTCATTTGCAATGGGTGGATGCCCTGGCACACCCATTCTCTCTCCCTCTTCCTCTCTCCCTCTGTCTCTTTCTGTCTGTCTCTCTCTCTCTCTCTCTCTCTCTCTCTCTCTCTCAAATAAATAAATAAAAATAAAATTAATTTTTTTAAAAAAACTGAGTTGAACAGCTATGTAGCTAAAGCAGGAGGATCATGAATTCAGGGCCAGCTTGGAAGAGAGTGACAACTTACCTCGAAAAAAACCTCTGAGCTGAGCACATTATAGTCCTTTCCAAGGCTCAGTTTTTCTCATCTATAGAGAATCTAAGCCAGTCATGGTGGTGCACGCCTTTAATCCCAGCACTTGGGAGTCAGAGGTAAGAGGATTGTAGTGAGTTCTAGGCCAGCCTGCAACTACAAAGTTCCAGATCAGCCTGGACTACAGTGAGAGGCTACCTCAAAAAACCACACATACAAAAAGGAAATTTACCTTATAAGGTAATTATGCAATTTCAGTGTAATTTGTTTGTTTTGTTTTTTTCAAGATAGGGTCTTACTCTAACCAGGCAGGCCTGAAATTCATTTTGTAGAATCAGGGTACTAAGACTGCCTTCCAAGTGCTAGGATTAAAGGCATGCACCACCATGCCTGGCAATTTCAGTATAATTTATGTAAAGGTCTAGCACATACCTATACAAAGTAAGTGACCAACAAATGTTATTTGCTGGACGTGTTGAACAAATATATGTGTTATTATTATTATTGTTTTGGTTTCTCAAAGTAGGGTCTCGCTCTACTCCAGGCTTTCACTATATGGAATTCACTATGGAGTCTCAGGGTGGCCTCAAACCCATGGCCATCCTCCTGCCTTTGCCTCCCTAGTGCAGGGATTAAAGGCGTGCACCACCACGCCTGGCTCAAATACGTGTATTATTGTCTTATTACTATTACTACATTTCTAGGCACTTGAGGAGTTAATATAAGGATTACTAAAGCAGTAAGTGTGTGACTGTGGTCTCCACTGTCTACAGAAGAGAGAAACATTGCACAGAATTTCAGACCCACCAGGCTAAGGGTGCTGTCAAGTTAAGGCTAGTGGTTCCACAGAGGAAAGGAGTCTAAAGTGTTTGAGAATAGCCTGGGTCTTGAAGGATGAGTAGGATGTTAGTGGGTGAAGTTGGTGGGAAAGGCCTTCCTGGCTGACAACATGCCTGGAGAAAAGCCTGGAGCATCCATGTGCTAATCAGTTGGGTCCAGAGCCCGCGAGGCTGGAGATGATAATCTAGATGGAACACAGACAGTGAGGGTAGGGAGCAGAGTGTGCTCTCAGCATGAGGTTCAGACTCCAACAAAAAACACACTGGAGCTACGTAAGCAGATGACTCAGTGGTTAAATGCCCTTGCTTACAGTGCCTGCTGACCTGAGTTTGATTCCACAGTATCCACATAAAGCCAAACACCCAAAGTGGCACATGTGTCTAGAGTTCATTTACAATGACAAGAGGCCCTGGTGCACCAATACATTTTTCTATCCCTACCTCCGTCCTTCCTCTCTTTCTCAAGTAGATAAAAATACATAAAATATTTTAAGAGCTTTTCATTTAAAAAGCATAGACTGAGGGTCTGCAGCTTAGCTTCTTCACTGTGCTGTCAGCATTCTCAGAAGAAATTAATGACTCATGTTCCTCTTTTGTAGCCCGTTCTCAAAAGACTTCAGGTATTGGGCGTCTAATGGTGCATGTCGTTGAAGCCACAGAATTAAAAGCGTGTAAGCCAAATGGTAAATGCTTCTCTTATTCAACACACGTGGTAATGTTCCACTCTCCCAATGCCTCTTTTGACCACCAAATGATGGAATGCTTTTAAAAGGCAATGTCACTAGAATGGTGATAAACTATTTATTGGACCCATATCATTGCTCTGCTTCCCCAGTAAGCACCAACACCCACAACCCTGAGTGCCTCTGCAAGGAAAACCACAAAGCACATGCACAGGCTTCCAGGCTTGTGGGGAGCAGTCTTGGTGCTAAGCTCTCACACTTGGGCCCCAGGATTTTGAGGCTATTGGTATTATTGGGAACTTGGGTGTCATATTGCTAAAACCACAAGGTAACCGTGCTCCACCAGGCAGTGGCTCCTGCTGCTGTGGTCTCTGGTGAAGCAACCTCATCCATCCTGCTTTGGCTTGAGCATGGCTTTTATGCCACACGTGTCTGTGATTGTTTCTATGCAGGAAAGAGTAATCCATACTGCGAAGTCAGCATGGGCTCCCAGAGCTTCACCACCAGAACCCTCCAGGACACTCTAAACCCCAAGTGGAATTTTAACTGCCAGTTCTTCATCAAGGATCTTTACCAAGATGTGCTGTGTCTCACTATGTTTGATAGAGACCAGTTTTCTCCAGATGGTAAGTATAACTTGGCAAGGAGATCAGAAGATGTTCTTAGTTTGCGGGGCTCTGGGGTCTGCAATTAGAGTGCCCATGACACCTATGGAAAATGATACAGGGGCTGGAGGGATGGCTTAGTGGTTAAGGCGTTTGCCTGCAAAGGCAAAGGACCCAGGTTCGATTCCCCAGGACCCACGTTAGCCAGATGCACAAGGGGGTACACACATCTAGAGTTTGTTTGCAGTGGCTGGAGGCCCTGGTGCATCCATTTTCTCCCTCTCCCCCCCCCCCTTTCTCTGTCAAACAAATAAATAAATAAAATATTTTTTTAAAAGAAAGAAAATGACACAGTCCTGGTTCAGCTCACTTTGGCAGTAGATAGGTGGCTAAGGGAGAGGGAATAGCCTTGGAACCCAGGCACTGTGTACACACGTTAGGGAAATGTTGTGTACAGAATGGGTAGAATGTTCTCTGGCCAGAGAGACTTGAATTCCAAGCTATAGTGTGCACACATGGTATCTAACTTCTGTCAGCTGAAGGAAGTTTCTTGCTGAACTTTGCTGCTTTTCTGAATCCTCAGATGGCTTTAAACAGTTTTATAATAACAGCAGTTCTGACCATCATGTGATGTTCATTCACCAGATTTCCTGGGTCGCACTGAAGTTCCAGTGGCAAAAATCCGAACGGAACAGGAGAGTAAAGGCCCCACCACCCGCCGACTACTGCTGCACGAGGTCCCCACTGGGGAGGTCTGGGTCCGCTTTGACCTGCAACTTTTTGAACAAAATACTGTGCTGTAGGGACCTAGGCTGGACAGCAGCAGGAGCTCTGCCCACAAGGCTGAGGCTAGAGAATAATAGACTGTGCTCTGCTAGCACTGAGGACCATCACCCAGCTCCATCCATCACAAAGCTGCGTACACTGGCGCCTATGTTTCATTGCACACTAAATCGCTAGCAAACTATGCAAACATCATCTTTCCTCTAAACAAATCCCACAGCACAGTGCCTTGTACTAGTGTTAACATGTTCAGCTGTGTTAGATGCCAGGGTTTCCATTTTCAGGGCTATAAAGTATTATGTGGAAATGAGGCATCAGACCACCAGATGTTACCACTTGGTGAATGTGTCCACTGTGGAGTTGGTGACACTGCAACCATTCCACAACATGTGACCATGGCCAGGTCACAGCACTCAGGAGGTGAAGGGTTGAATGAAATGCTACAGTGTCAGGGCTTGCATAGCCTGATACTGAAATAGAGTCCATTTGAGCACTGAATAAAACAGAAACTTGATTATTTTATTCCTAATTAGACTTTATCATTCTGTGCTAAGACAATATAGTTTTAAATATAAGGGGGAAAGCTTGATGTACTTTAAATACTGTGAACTCTAATGATGTGGAAATATTTTTCAACTTTAGTTTTCTGAAGTATAATTATTTATGTAAATTCCTTGTTTTGCATATTTCATAGGACATGCATCTTTAAGCTTTATCATTGCCAATATGTACAGAAAGAGAATAAAATATAAATTTATAAAAGTAGCTTTTCAGTGCTTGACTGATTTGTTTTCTCTGTGAAAAGTGTTTTATTTGTTTTTGGTTTTTCAATGTAGTATCTCCCTCTATCCCAGGCTGTCCTAGGACTCACTTTGTAGTCTCAGGATGGCTTCAAACTCACAGAGATCTTCCTACCTCTGCTTGCCAAGTGCTGGGATTAAAGGCGTGCACCACATGCCTGGCTTATGTGGAAGGTTTTTAACAGGTAATTCCATAAGTTGCTTATAATGAAACCAAACTTTCTGTACAATGAGAAAAATCCAGAATGGCATAGGGAGAGGGACAGGAGTCCCAACACTTCTTGACTCTGTCATGAGGCTTTGGTGTACCTAGGTCAAGTTTCTGGGCTGTGGTTGCACTGATGACTGTTGTGCACTCTGGCTGGTTCTTTGAGTCTTGCTCCTTAGTGGAGTACAGCCCTCAAGGATGCCATGCACTGGATCAGGACTGTCAGCAGCTCCTTCGCCCCACCAGCTCCACAATCCCCATCTTTCCTTATGGCTCTTGTCCCCTAACAGCAACATCCATATCTGCCTGAGCAGCTTGTCTGGCTTTTGAACATTGAAATACAAAATTTGGGGCTGGGATGATGGCTCAGCTGTTAAAGGAGCCTGCTTGCAAAGCCTGCCAACCCAGCTTCATTCCTAAACCAACCATATAAGCTGAACACAAACAGTCAAATATGAAATTTGTTTTGAATATCAAAGTAAGATTTTTGTACATTAAATCCCTGAATTGCTAGAAACACTTAGACTGCCAGAGACCTGTTTTTTGTTGTTGTTGTTTTGTTTTGGGTTTTTTGTTGTTGTTGTTTGGTTGGCTGATTATTTCAAGGTAGGGTCTCACTCTAGTCCAGGCTGACCTAGAATTCACTATGTAGTCTCAGGCTGGCCTTGAACTCACTGCAGTCCTCCTACCTCTGTCTCCCAAGTGCTGGGATTAAAGATGTGCATCACCACTCCCAGCTAAGAGACCTGATTTCTAAGGCAGTGTTTCTCAAAGCAGCTGGAAGAATCAGGAAGGGCTCAGGGTTCCACCATTCCCTTCATTTTTAAAAATACTTTTATTTATTTGCAAGCAAAGAAAGAAGAGAGACAGAGAGAATGAGCATGTCAGGGCCTCCAGCCACTGCAAACCAACTCCAGACATATGTGCCGCCTTGTGCATCTGGTTTATGTGGGTACTGGGGAATTGGACCTGGGTCCTTAAGCTTTGTAAGCAAATACCTTAACCACTGATCAATCTCTCCAACCCTCCATTTGTGTTTAATTGTAATTGAGCAAAGAAAGGCTAGAAAACATAGTTCAAAGTATTCAAATTTGGGCTAGAGAGATGACTCAGAGGCTAAGGCATTTGCCTACAAAACCTAATCACCTGAGTTCAATTCTCCAGGACCCACGTAAAGCCAGATGCACAGTGGTGCATGCATCTGGAGTTTGCAACAGCTGGAGGCCCTGACATACCCATTCTCTTTCATTTTTTCTCTATTCTTTGCATCTGAAAATAAATTAAAAAAAATACTTTAGAAAGAAAAAAGTTTTAAAAAATCAAATTTTAAAAAGTCATCACTTGGGAGGCAGAGGTAGGAGGATCACTGTGAGTTCAAGGCCAACCTGAGGCTACATAGTGAACTCTAGGTCAGCCTGGGCTAGAGGGAGACCTTACGTCAAAAAAAAAAAAAAAAAAAAAAAAGAGGCTTAGAGAGATAACTTAGTGGTTAAGGCACTTGCCCGCAAAGCCATAAGATCCAGATTCCATTCCCCAGGACCTACATAAGCCAGATGTACAAGGTGGCACATGTGTCTGGAGTTCGTTTACAGTGGCTGGAGGCCCTGGCATGCCTGTTCTCTCTCTCTCTCTCTCTCTCTCCCTCCCTCCTTTTTTTTTTTTTTTTTTTTTTTTTTTTTTTTTTTTTTTTTCCTCTCTCTCTCTAAGTAAAACTTCAAAAAAATTTTTGGGGTTTTTTTTGAGAGGGTTCCACTCTAGCCCAGACTGACCTGGAATTCACTATATAGTCTCAGGATGGCCTTGAACTTGAGGCAATCCTCCTACCTCTGCCTCCCAAGTGCTGGGATTAAAGGTGTGTGCCACCACACCCAGCTAAAATACATATATATATATATATATATATATATATATATATTTTTTTTTTTTGGTTTTTCAAGGTAGGGTCTCACTCTAGCCCAGGCTGACCTGGAATTCACCATGGAGTCTCAGGGTGGCCTCGAACTCACGGCGTTCCTCCTACCTCTGCCTCCCGAGTGCTGGGATTAAAGGCGTGCGCCACCACGCCCGGCTTAAAATATATATTTTTTAAAGCCATCACTTATTCAAGATACTGATCTTAGGAACTGGTTGGTTAAAATGTAAACAGAAAAGATTAAATAAGAGACATTACTTGGAATACAAAACTAAAACAACTGGACATTTTGCTTGTTCACAGAAAAATTTGGAGAGTCTGGAACATCCTTGCTGAGCAAAGCTGTCTCTTGGGTTTGGGGAAGCATGTTTTGTTGATTCTGGAGGAAGGGGGAGCTGATGTCAGAGTAAGTCACCTGTGACCGTAGCTGTAGAACACCCCTGGGACTAATGCTCACACAGATGAGTGTGGCTAGTGCCATATTTCCATCTCTAAACAAGCTGGGGTGCTTTATCAGATTTCTGATACAGGAGCCTACAGGATCTCAGCCAGGTGATTTTGATAACCGTAGAGGGCAGTTCATGTCACCCAGTAACTCCAGTCTTTCTCTTTGACCCAGCAACCCAGATCTGCCCCTAGAGAAAGCAAGTTTTCTCCCCACTAAATTTGAGCCCAGTTTTCCTGAAGTTATGAGGAGGGAAAGTTTACCCTAATATTCCATCCATCCATTGGGAAGCAGATATGCCTCAGACAACCGGGAAGTTTCCCCTTGGTGAGGAACCCTAGCAACCCCTCCAGTACTCATGGGGGCAGCATGCCATGGGCAACAGAGATTACTCTGCCTTCCTAAATGGGGCCCTTATTCTTAGCAATTTGACTGTCAGTGCCAAATTTGAGTGTGTGTGAGGAGAACGTGTGCCCCAGGAACAAGAGTGGGACTAGACTTTGAATAGAACACTGGGACCTGGGCTGGAGAGATGCCTTAGCAGTTAAAGTGTTTGCCTGCAAAGCCAAAAGACCTTGGTTCAATTCCCCAGGACCCACGTAAGCCAAATGCAGAAGGTGGCACATGCGTCTGGAGTTTGTTTGCTGGAGGCCCTGGTGTGCCCATTCTCTCTCTCTCTCTCTCTCTCTCTTAAATAGATAAATATTTTAAAAAAGAACACTGGGACTTTTGAGATAGAGACTGGCCCCCAAGAGCATCAAGTATTAGGAGATAACATTCTCTTGCTCTGAAGATGTTTAAATGAATAGCAAACCTTACAAGTTTCCCGGTACTCAGCCAGAATTTAAAAACTAGTAACTACTATTATTTGGGTATTTCTTGCAAATCTTCTCTTAGAGGGAGAAAAACCACATTCCCAGTGTTCTGACTGCCTTGTGTGCTGCAATCTGAGGTCAGTGCAGGTCAAAGGTCACCCGGCCTGGCTGCTCCCTGCAGGGAGGCCAGGTGCTTCCCCAGAACCTCTGCTGTCATCACTCTTCTTTCCACAGGTGGTGGCCCCCGTGTATATCGGGATTCCCCTGCTGTCCAGGAACGAGGTCTCTGCAGTCGGGTCCCTGTAACCTATTGACAAAAGAGAGGGGCTATATGTGGTGTCAGGTGAGGAAGCTCATGGGAGTAAAGAGGATCACGCACAAAGAGTTTGCCCCACACCCAGCCCCTACCCCAGCTGGGATGTTCTTTCAGACAGCTCCCAGCCAGACTGCCTCATCTTACTTTTCTCTGTCTGATTTCTGTAGTTCCCATGTGAGCCTTTGTGTGTCTTGGTCTCCATCTACTTTTTTATGGTATGGCTGTCCCCAAAGTGCTCTCCCTTCACTGTATTCAGACCCACGAGGGACTGCCTTCCTTGCACCCTACAGTCAGGGACAGCCAGAGGAAGAAACATATGCCACCCCTGGCCCACATACAGCAGGGCAAAAATGCCCAGGTAATTCCTGTTGGCAGGAATGAGTTCCGTGGAAGCCAGGTGCTGAACATCACAAAAATCCATCAGGTAGGGCCTTGAAAGGGATCAACCTGCTGACCTGCCCACTTCCAGTATGTGAACAAAAACTAAACCCCTATTGTGTTTAAGCTTCTGCACAGCAAAGGAAAGAGAAGAAGGAAGAAAAAAGAAGGCTGGAGAGATGGATCAGCAGTTAAGGGGTTTGCCTGCAAAGCCTAAGGACCTGGGTTTGTTTACCCAGTACCCATGTGAATCCAGACACATTGTGCATGCATCTGAAGTTCGTTTGTAGTGGATAGAGGCCCTGGAGCTCCCATTCTCTGTCTCTCTTCTCTCTCTCTCCCTCTCTCTCTCTCTCTCTCTCTCTCTCTCTCTCTCTCTCTCTCTCTCTGCTTGCAAATAAAATAAATAAAATTCAAAAAATAATTTTTTTTTTTTAAAAAAGGACTCTTAAAAAAAATGAACTACAGGCCGGGTATGGTGACGCACACCTTTAATCCCAGCACTCCGGAGGCAGAGGTAGGAGGATCACCATGAAGGCCACCCTGAGACCACATAGTGAAATCCAGGGGGAAAAAAAATGAACTACAGCATGGGAGAAAATGTTTGCCAGCCATATATCCAGTAAGGAGTCAATATCCAAACTATATTAGGATAGCTCAATATATGGTAACTATACTTAATAATATGTATGCATTCAGCCCTCATCTGTGGATTTGGTTGATCAACTACAGATCAAAAGTATTTGATGGAACTGGGGAGATGGCACAGTGGCTAAAGGCACTTGCTTGCAAAGACAGATGCCCTGTGTTTGATTCCCCAGTACCATGTAAAACCAGATGCACAAAGTGGCACATGCATCTGGAGTTCATTTGTAGTGGGAGGAGGCCCTGATGTGCCCATACTTCCCCCTCTCCCTCCTCTCTCAAATAAAGAAATGAAATACATGTATTTGGGGAAGGCTGGAAGATGACACAGCAGTTAAAGGTAATTGCTTGCAAAGCTTACTGGCCCGGGGTGCAGTTTCCCAGGCGTGCCCATGCTCTTTCTCTCTTTTTCTATCTATATCTTATCATAAACGTTTTTAAATTAAAAATTTTTTAAATAAAAATTGGGAAAAATTAGCCAGGCGTGGTGGCACACACCTTTAATTCCAGCACTCGGAAGGCAGAAGTAGGAGGATTGCCGTGAGTTCAAGGCCACCCTGAGACTACATAGTGAATTCCAGGTCAGCCTGAGCTAGAGTGAGACCCTACCTCAAAAAACAAAAAAAGAAAGAGAAAAATAAAAAGAAAAATTGTATCTGTACTAACATGTACAGAACCTTTTCTTGTCATTATTCCTAAACTACTTACAGAGCATTTACACAGTATTCAGTGTTGTAAGTACTGTAGGCATGATTTGAAGAACACAGGAAGATTGTATAGGGAACACATTTTTATATAAAGACATAAGCATTACATAGTTTGGTATGAGGGAGGGGCCCCTGGAACCAATTCCCCAGAAATTCCAAGGGACAACTGTACTTGAAAGTTGCTAAGAGAAACTAGGCATAGTGGCTCACAACTGTAATCCCAGCACTCAGGCAAACTCCCTAACCTCTGAGCCATCTCTCCAGTCCAAGCCCAACACTCAGGAGGGACAGGCAGGAGGATCAGGAATTTAAGGTCATCTTCAGCTTCAGCGAGTTTGAGTTTGAGGCCAACCTGGGCTACATGAGACTGTGTCAAAAAAAAAGGGAGGGGGCTGGAGAGATAGCTTAGCAGTTAAGGTGCTTGCCTGCGAAGCCTAAGAACTCATGTTCAAATCTCTAGGTCCTACGTGGCCATACACACAGTGATGCAAGCGCACAATGTCACACATGCACACAAGGGGGCACACATGTCTGGAGTTTACTAATGGCAGCTGAAGGCCCTGGTGTGCCCATTCTCTCTCTCTCCCCTCCCCCCTCTTTGTTGCTCGCTATCTCTCTCAAAATAAATAATAATAAAAGGAAGGAAGGGGACAGAGTTTTGCTAAGAGAGAGATCTTAATTATTATCACACACATAATAGTGACTAAGGAGAAACGTGTTATTTGCTTGATCATGGCATCATTTCGCAATGAATATTTATATCAAATCATGTTGTACACTTTGAATTTTAAAATCCAGTAAGAAATAAACTGCTGAGGAAAGTTACATGGCAAGCTATTGTAGACAGTTTCAAGTTGCTGGGAAGAACATCTAAGCCAGACAGTTTGTAGGAGGAAGGGGTTTATTTCAAGCTTACAGATCTAGGGGAAAATTCCATCAGTGGTGGGAGAAGCTGCTTCTACACATCCAGAGAGAAACAACCAGTCAGGCAGCAAACAAACCTGCAGCAAGCAGGACCCTCAGCTCACACATCTCTGCTTACTTTCGGGCTGGAAATTGGGTCCACCCCCAGTGATCCCTCCTCCAACCAGGTGGCTGGAGATCCAAGTTACAAGTTTTAATAAAATACCTGAGTCTATGGGGGACATACATTTAAACCACCACAGCTATCAGCTAGGGAGAAGTCATTTCTAGAGAGACTTACGAAAAACAGGGGACTGAGTAGGAGTTGGGTCATAAAATATCTGACCAGGATTTCAAACTGGAAAGCAGAAAGGACCCCAACCCTCAGTGTGTGGTGGAGGTGAGGGGTGTAACTTCGATCAAGAAGAAAGACCAGTGCCTCCTACACTCAGACAAACAGTAGACCCAAAGCTTTCTCCAGAGAGTCTAAGCCTCCAGGTTCAGAAGTGGGGAGAGAAGAGAGGAAAGAAGACAGGAGCTATCAGCTAAGCCCACCCAATTGTTAGCCCCGGATGTAAAATCTAAATTGCATTTCAAAAAGCCCCTGCCAGGGGCTGGAAAGATGGTTCAGCAGTCAGGTACTTGCCTGCAAAGTCTAAAGACCCTGGTTCAATTCCCCAGTACCCACATAAAGCCAGATGCACAAGGTGACACATGTATCTAGAATTCGTTTGCTACTTCTCTCTCTCTCATAAATAAATAAATAAACAAATAAATAAAATAATAAATAAATAGATAGATAGATAATAAATAGCTGGGCTTGGTGGTGCACGCCTTTATCCCAGCACTCGAGAAGCAGAGATAGGAGGATCACTATGAGTTCAAGGCCAGCCTCGAAGTACAGAGTGAATTTCAGGTCAGCCTGGGCTAGAGTGAGACCTTATCTAAAAAAAACAAATAATAAATAAAATATTTTTTTAGAAGTCCCTTCTGGGCTGGAGAGATATGGGTCAGTAGTTAAGGCACTTGTCTGCAAAGCCCAGTGACCTGGGATTGATTCCCCAGTTCCTACATAAAGCCAGGCATGCATCTGGAGTGTTTGCAGCATTTAGAGGCCCTTGTGTACCCATTCTCACTCTCACTTTCTCCTCTTGCAAATAATTAAACACATTTTTAGATATCTTTATTTATTTATTTGCAAGCAGAGAAAGATAGAAGGGATAGAATGGATATGCTAGGGCTGCCAGCCACTGCAAGTAGACTCCAAATTCATGCAACACTTTGTGAATCTGGCTGTACATGGGTACTGGGGAATTGAATTTAGGTCATTAGGCTTTGCAAGGCTGTGGTAGTTTAAATAGATGGCCCCAATATATTCAGTGTTTTATTAGTTTGTAGTTTACATCTGCAGCCACCTGGCTGGAGGTGGTGTCAGTGGGCAGATCTTAAGGTGTGGTGGTGGGTTTGAGATTTCAATATAAAGATATGCAAAGTGTGCCTAGCTAGAGTTCCTGAAGTGTGCTGTGCTGTGTGTCTTTAGACTTGTGCTTCTCTCTGTGTGTTTGGTCCTGTGAAAGCAGGCCAGCTTCTTCTGCCATTATGGAACTTCCCTTGGATCTGTAAGCTTCAATAAATGCCTTCCTCCATAACTGTGCCTGGTCTGGAAGTTTATCTCAGTAAACTTGAAGCTGTCGGCTACATCTTCTGGTTTGACTGAACTATGAATAAATTTTTGCTGCTGTAGTGTTTTAAGATAGATCTTGGTATGTGTCCAGGCTAACTTCAAGTTTTTTAAATGTTTTTAAATTTTTATTTGCACATGCTTTGTATGTGTAAATGCATGCACACCAGGGCCTCTTGTCACTGCAAACGAAATGCCAGACACATGTGCCATACCACACATGGCTAAGAACAAATTTTTATGTCAGTTTTCAATGTAATGAGAAGTAAATGGCAGAAAATTTGCAGAAGGGCAAAGGGTAAGGAATGAAAGGTGAACTACAGCCCACCCCTCTCTGGTCTTCCCTATTGTTACTCTGTAAGAACAGGCTTGCACCTGAAAGTAGGAGATAGAGTCCCCTATATGCTGCATTTTTGAGTCTCTTCATCCAAAGCTTCCCCTCCCTGCTCAGCACTCGAGGGCACCAGTGCCAAGCATACTGTCCACCAAGTGAGATGCATGCTCCCTTCAGCCTCCTCTTGTTTATTCCTGTCTTTGGCCACTGTCTCCTCTCCCCACAGTAGCCTCTCTGTGAGTGAGGGCCTTGTCAGGCTCCACTGTCTAGAGGGTGTTACAAAATTGTGCCCACAGAGCTCCCCAGCTCTCTGCTCACCAGACCCTTCTTTTCAGCCTCCCTCTTCTCCTGGCTGAGCTTTGAGGAACGGAATTGCCTTTCAAACACAATCTGACTCAGGTCCGTGGTCGCCTCTTCCTCAGGCAGATGCTGCTTTGCTGCCCTGACGAGCTTCTCAGGACTATGACACAAGGGGAACAATCTCAACTCAGCACAAAATGAATCCTAACATTCAGAAAATTAACAAATGAACCTAATACTTCATGAAAAGGAAAGGCTGAACATAGTGGTGGTTATGGGGGAATAATGTCCCCTAAAGGTTCATAAGGAACAGCTGAGTCCTCAAGATGGTGGCACTGGGAGTGCTATGGCACCTTGAAAGGACAAGGGCTAGCATGGAGATTCCTTAGGTTATGTGTGTGTTTGCATGTTGGTATGCATGTTGCTGCATGGGTGTGCATGTGTTGTAAGTGTGGAGGCCAGATGTCTATGTGGGTGACTTCCCCATTCACTCTCCACCTTATTGAGGCAGGGTCTCTCAACCTGGGACTCGCTATTTAGCTAGTCTAACTAGCCAGTGAGCTCCAAAGACTCTCTATTTCTACCTCGACAATGTTGGATTATAAACTCATGCTACTATATCTTGGGCCTCCAAATCCAGGCCCTCATGCTTGCAAGACAAGAGTTCTACCAACCGAGCCATTGTCCAAGCCTGGGGACATGGGGAGTTTTTTTGTTTGTTTTCTTTTTGTTTCGTTGTTGTTGCTTTTTATTCTTTTGAGGTAGGGCCTAGCCCAGGCTGACCTGGTACTCACCCTGTAGTCCCAGGCTGGCCTCAAACTCACAACAATCCTCCTACCTCTGCCTCCTGGGTGCTGGGATTAAGAGTGTGTGCCACTATGTCCACCTTGTTCTTAATTTTTTTTTAATTTATGTGTGTGTATACATAGCATGTATATGTGTCTGTATATTATGTGTGTGGAGGTCAGAGGACAACCTTGAGGTGTCCATCCTGTTCTTCCACCTTCTTTGAGGTAAGGTCTTATTTTTGCAGCTGCAAATGCCACTGTAGTTGGCCCATGAGCTTCTGGATTCTCCTGGCTCTGCCTCACATTACCTTAGGGATCACAGACACATGCACCACTTTCCAACTGGCTTACATGGGTGGGTAGATGCTAAGGATGATCAAACTGAGGTCAGCAGGCTTGCAACCATATCCTGCCCTGGTGAGGCAGTTAGGGTGACTGGACCCCAAAGTAAAGGTCAAAGACCTTCCTGAACCCTTGCATCCCTCCCTCCATAACACTTGGGGACATGTTCTTGAAAGGGACTATGTTGTAGTGTCTTCCTTTCTCTTTCTGTCAGCTTACTGGTCAATGATGTTCAAGGTTATCCTTGTCTACGTAACAAATTCAGGGCCAGCCTGAGCTACATAAGCTCATATCTTTAAAAAAGTTCTAAAATATATTTAACATGAGTAACTAAAATATGACAGAGGAAACAATGAAACTGAGAACTTTCTAGAACTCATTAAAGAAATGATCTACAAGTTTTAAAAAAAAAAAGACCCATGGAGTGGGGCATGGTGGTGCACACCTTTAATCCCAGCACTCAGGAGGCAGAGACAGGAGGATTGCTATGAATTTAAGGACAGTCTGGAACTACAGAGTGAGTTCCAGGTCAGCCTGGGCTACAGTGAGACCTACCTGGAAAAAAACAGAAACAAAAACAAAAATGCCCATGGATTTCAACTAAAAAGTGAAAAGAAGCGAGTTATCTTGGGCTGGAGAGATCGCTCAGCGGTTAAGGTGCTTGCCTACAAAGCCTAATGACTCAAGTTCGATTCTCCAGTACTCACGTAAAGCCAGATACACAAAGTGGCACATGCATCTGAGTTCCTTTGCAGTCACTGGAGCCCCTGGCACACCCGTTATTTATATCCCCTCCCTCCCGTGTGTGTGTGTGTGTGTGTGTGTGTGTGTGTGTGTGCTTTCAAATAAATAAAAATAAGAAGTGAACATCTAGAAACACTCTATAAAATTTCAGAAAATCTAAGATAATGAGAGCAACAAAACTGCCTTCAAAGGAACAACAGTGAGACAGATAATTGACTTCTCAATTAAAATAACAGAGGGATGGGCTTGGGGGCACATACCTTTAGTCCCAGCAGAAGTAGGAGAATAGCTGTGAGTTCCAGACTACAGAGGGTTGGGAAGATGGCTTAGCAGTTTAAGGTGCTTGTTTGCAAAGCCTGACAGCCCAGGTCAATTTCCCAGTGTCCACATAAAACCAGATGTACAAAGTGGTGCATGTGTCTGGAATTCCTTTGCAGCTGCAAGAGACCTTGACATGCCTATACTCTCTCCTACCCCTCACTCTCAAATAAATATTTAAAATGATAACAACAGCCAGGCATTGTGGTGCACGCCTTTAGTCCCAGTATTCAGGAGGTGGCAGAAGTAGGAAGATTGCTGTGAATTTGAAGCCAGCCTGAAACTACATAATGAATTTCAGGTCAGCCTGGGCTAGAGCAAGACCCTACCTCAAAATAAATAAATAAATAAAAACAAATGATGACTATAGTATGGGAAAGACCCTACCTCAAAGACCAAATAATAATAATAATAATAATTAGTAATAATAATTAATGCAAAAGTAGTTGATGAAGGAAAATACCATGAAGCCAGCCTGGGACAAGGAGGAGACCATCTATGGGGAAACTGTGCCCCACTTCCTGACCTGGGTGGTGATTTCACAGGTCTAACTTGGAGATTTGCTAAGCTGTCTTTTTCATGCTGTTCTCTGCATACATCACATAATACAAAGGTATTGGGCTGGAGAGATGGCTCAGCAGTTAAGACACTTGCCTGTAAAGCTAAGGAACCAAGTTCAATTCCCCAGGATCCACATTAAGTCAGATGGACATGTGTCTGGAGTTCATTTTCAGTGGCTAGTGGCCCTGGTGTGCTCATTCTATCTGCCTTTTTCTCTCAAATAAATAAAAATATTTAGAAACAAAACCACAAAGGTGATAGTGATAATAATGAGACTATAAATCACAGAAAAAGAGGTGTCCTTAAATATCTCCACTTAGGAAATAAACAGTGAAACAGACGCTTATTTGGGGTTGCTCTGTACCTGCACACACCTCCACTCATAAGCCTGGCAGAGGCTTTGTGCCACTCTTTTGGACTCAGGCCGTGTAAAGTGGACTTGAACTCAGGTGATTTAGCATATAGTCTGGCCTTCTCTGTTTCTTTAAGTTCTCTTTTTGTATAATATTGTTTTCCTATAGGAAAATAAAAATTGAAATCAAATTCTTTTTCTTCTCTCTGGAAATCAGACTCTTAAAAACAAGTCTGGTGCTCTTGGGGTGGGAAATCAGTACTCTAAAAATGCAGCCCACATCCCAGAGCACCTGTTCTATAATGATGACTGGTCCTTTTCTCTTCAGTCACCGCTTGTCTTCGAAACACAGAATCATACAATGGAGCTGCTGAACCCTAAAAATAAAGGAGACTCTTTGAGGCCCCCAATGCAGTTTGTAGTAAGCTGTTTAAATCTGTCCTAAGTATTACACTGTGGCCCTACTGTACTAAATCTGCCCATCAAGACTTAGGAACAATGCCAATACAAAGAGCAGGGGAAGGGCAAAAACACCTCCTCTAATGGGGATGTTTCAGGGAGTTTAAACGGTGAATAGAGGAGGGAGGGAGGGACGCCCACTCACACAGGACAGACACACTTCTGTTTGGAGTTCCGTTGTACCATTACATCAGTCAATAATATTTGTTCAACCACTCTGTGCAACACTCAGGCCAGGTCCTATCCTCATATGTTTCTCAGTCTAGAATAGACAAGTCACATGGAGTGACAACCTGGTCATGAGAAGAGACAACTCTGTAGACAGGAGAACATGGCCGTGTTCCTAACCAAGCCTGGGAGGAGAAGGTCTTCGGGGGGCACTGCCCACTGCTGTGAGGACTGTGAGAACAGCAGGAGAACAGAAGGACTGGGAAACATAAGACTGTGTTAAAAAGTAGGGTACAGGGCTGAAGAGATGGCTCAGTAGTTAAGGAACTTGCCTGCAAAGCCTAACAAGGTTCTAGCCTAACCAAGTTCAATTCCACAGGACCTACATAAAGCCACATGCACAGAGTGGCACATGCATCTAGAGTTTGTTTGCAGTGGCTAAAGGCCCTGGTGTTCTCTCTTTCTTTCTATCTCTCACACTTAAAAAGAAAAAGAAAACGTACTTAAATATTCTACCATTCCACCTAAACTGTTTTATATTTCTAATTAACACCCGAGGAAGGAGCAAAACACAAAAAGCCAGGATGCTATAGTTCATACATAAAACCCAACTGATTTAAACTTGGCACTGCAATTATATTGGTCGAAAATTCCTAAAGAGGTTCCAGACCTGAAAGTTCAAAGCATGACACCAAATGTTATTTTGTAAAGCCACATGACAGAGAGCTGTTCATCCCTGTACCTAACGGTTGGCTGAGCCCATTGCCACCTGCTCCCCTTCTCCCTTGTTCACCTCCTACCGTAGATTAGAAAACCACCCTACTTGCTGTGTGACCTAGGGAGTCCTAGAACCTCTTTTTGCTTCCTGCTCAAAGGTTCAGGATACAAAAAGAGCCCCTGGCACCATTCCTATCCCTTCTTTCTCCTTGAATGCAGACCTAATACCTGGAGTAGTGAGCACCATTGAACAAAGATGAGAATGATGGGATGGAAAAAACATTAGGGACAGCAGAAGAGAACAGGAAAAAAATATTCTTTATTATAAAAGTACCAGTTTATTTGTGGGCTTTAGATAATATTCATATTTCTCTTGTCTTATTTTTTCAGCTCCTTTATATGACATTACTTTTTCAATAATTCTCTGCTGAAGAGGCTCTGCAACATTTTCGACCCATTTTTTATGTAACATCTCTTTTCTTCTCTCCTTAAAAACAGCCAGATGCTGAAAATACGCATCCAATCTCTAACAAGGTGATATGAAGAAAACAAATTATTAAGAAAATCTTCACTTATCATCATTTGAATAGTCAGGGATGAGCACTTGTTCCCACTCCTAAGCTCTCATTCATCCACATTAGGCTATTAAATTTTAGAGCAAAATAACTGGAGTGTGAAATAAACTTCAGAAAGAGACCCCGAGAGCATGCAGTAGGAAGACATTATAAATAGTTCTAAAGCATAGTGTGCCCCTTCTTACAAAAATTAACTCCCCTAAAGCATATTAATTCCACAGTACTTATCAATTGCTGATCAATCTTTATCTTTAAATATTCATTCATTTCTGGTGACTTTATATACCCCATTGCAGTGTAAAACATAGAAGGAGGAGGCAAATTTTAGTAGAAAAGAATTTCTAGGGCTGGAGAGATGGATTAGCGATTAAGGCGCTTGCCTGCAAAGCCTAAGAACTCATGTTCAAATCTCCAGGTCCCATGTAGCCAGATGCAGAGTATGCAGGCACACAGTGTTGCACATGCACCATAAGGGGACACATGTGTCTGGAGTTCGTTTGCAGCAGGCTGAAGGTCTGGTGTGCCTATACTCTCTCTCTCAAAAATAAAATAAATAAAATATAATGATTTCTAGCAGGGCATTCTAGTAGCACATGCCTTTAATTCCAGCACTCAGGAGGCTGAGGTAGGAGGATCGCCTTGAGTTCAAGACCACCCTGAGACTACATAGTGAATTCCAGGTCAACCTGGGATAGAACGAGACCCTACCTCCAAAAAGCAAAAGAAAAAGAATTTCTACTTGTTACAAGCCAAAAAGGGAGAGCAGTTAAAACAACCTGTTAGATTCCTTTTGGACAGAGCCGAGCAAGGTCTGAAACCTTTTAGTGATCCTGCAATGAGGCAAGGAAGGGGCACAAAGTCAGGTACAGACCTGCATGGTAACATACAGGAGGAAGCCAGAGAAGTCTCATTTGGGCTATAAAATGAGTCTGTCTTACATGGCAGTATGGCTTGGACCTTGTGGGTCATCCAAAAGCTGTTTTGTTGAAGGTTTGAGTTTGCAGCTGATGGGACGAGCAGAAGGTGGAACTTTTGAAGGGGGGACTAGCAGAAGGAAGTTGGGTAGTTGGAGCATGCCCCCAGAGGGGATATTGAGATCTGGCCCCCTTCCTTTCTCTTTCTCCTTGATCCCTGTGAGGTGAGCAGCTCTACACCATGACACATTTCCTGCCATGATATTCTATTTCACCATAGGCCTAAAGTGATGGGGCCAAGTGATTATGGGCTGAAACCCCTGAAACTGTGAGGCCAAGCAAGCCTTGGCTCTCTTTAAGCTGTTAGACTCAGGTGTGTCACAGTGATGCAAAGCTAACACATATGATAGCACGGACTCTTCATCATGCTGCTCTGTCACTTCTCCAGAACACTCTTGGAGCACACAGTGTGCAGCTCTTACCTTCACAACATAGTTTTCTCTAAATAATATCGCATGCACAGCTTCATCAATGTCTTCTCTAGCCAATACCTAAATGACAGAATTGAATATTAACACTAAATCCTAAAGAAACAACCAGATGACAATCCCAGGGCAACATACCAGTAGAATTAATATGAATATATTCCACAGTATAGTTTTTATGGAAATTTTCCAAAACTGTTCTCTGTGAATCCATTACCAGTTTCAACAAGTATCTACTCAAAGTCAACCTCAGGCTGAAGAGATGGCTTAGCGGTTAAGGCACTTGCCAGCAAAGCCAAAGGCCCTAGGTTGATTCCCCAGGACCCACATAAGCCAGATGCACAAGGTGGTACATGCACCTAGAGTTCATTTGCAGTGACTAGAGGCCCTGGCGTGCCCATTCTCTCCCCGCCCACACACACTCTTTCTCTCCCTCTCTCAAATAAATAAATAAAATATTTTTAAAGAAAAAAGTAAGCTGGGCATGGTGGCACATTGGGAGACAGAGGTAAAAGGATTGCTGTGAGTTTGTGGCCAGCCTGAGACTACATAGTGAATTCCAGGTCAGCTGGGGCTATAGCAAGACCCTGTGCTCTCTCTCTCTCTCTCTCTTTCTCTGTGTGTGTGTGTATGTGTGTGTGTGTGTGTTTTACATGACCACTCTGGACTATGGGAATGGGTCAAAAGTTAAAGGTACCTACTAGCAAAGGCCTGCCAGCTCACAGTCAATTCCCCAGGACCCATGTAAAGCAGATGTACAAAGTGGCACATGGGCTGGAGAGATGGCTTAGCAGTTCAGGCATTTGTTTGCTTGACTCCAGATCCCACTTAAGCAAGACCCACTGAGGTGAGGCAAGCACAAGGTCGCACATGCCCACTAGGTGTTGGAAGCATCTGGAGTTCTACTGCAGTGGGTGAGGCCCTGGTGTGCCAATTTGCTCTCTCTAAAATAAAAAATTAAAAAAAACTCTCAAGGTGGCACATGCATCTGGAGTTCATTTGCACCAGCAAGAGACAATGGCATACCAATGTTCCCTCTCTTTTCTCTCTCAAATAAATAAATAAAAATATTTTTAAAGACAACCAAAACCTACAAATTTAAGATAAAAACTGAAAAGTATATAAAACAAACATGTTTTCCTCATATATTATTTCTTTATATATGTATATATTAATATTGTATTTATTTATTAGAGAAAGAAAAAGAGGCAGATAGAAAGAGAGAACAGGTGTGCCAGAGCCTCTAGCCACTGCAAACGAACTCCAGACACATGTGTCTCCCTGCGCATCTGGCTTACATGGGTACTAGGAAATTGAATTTGGGTCCTTAGGCTTTGCAGGCAAGCAACTGAACTGCTAAGCCATCTCCACCACCTCCCCCCACCTTTTTTTTTTTTTTTTTTTTTTGGTCTTTGGTGGTAGGGTCTTGTTATAGCCCAGGTTGACCTGGAATTCACTACATAGTCTCAGGGTGGCCTCAAACTCACAGCAATCCTCCTACCTCTGCCTCTCCAGTACTGGGAATAAAAGCGTGCAACACTACACCTGGCTATTTCTTTTTTTTTTTTTTTTCAGTTATTTATTTGCAAGCAAAGAGAGAGTGAGAGAGAATGGGTACACCAGGGCCTTCAGCTACTGCAAGCAAACTCCATATGCATGTACCACTTTGTGCCTCTGGCTTTACGTGGGTACTGGGCAATTGAAGCCACATCATTAGGCCTTGTAGGCAAGCATCTTAACTGCTGAGCCATCTCTCTAGCTCCTGATACTACATTATAAATATAGAATTAATCACAATTTAGAGAAGTAGAAATCTGCATATTTATAGTATTCTTGGGGAATTGCATATTTTAGCCATCTTAGTAAAATTACAAGCAAATAAGCAAATATATACACAGCTTGGCCATGTGTCAGATTTTCAACCTTTTTTGTAACTTCAAAAAAAAAGGAGCTATGTGTGGTAAAGCATGCCTTTAATCCCAGCACTTGGGAGGCAGAGGTAGGAGGATCACTGTGAGTTTGAGGTCACCCTGAGACTACATAGTGAATGCCAGGTCAGCATGAGCTAGAGTGAGACCCTATCTTGAAAAAACAAAAAAGAAAAAAAAAAGATTGAGGGGCTAGAGAGATGGCTTGACATTTAAAGACACTTGCTTGCAACTGATGGCCTGGGTTTGATTCCCCAGTACCCAAGTAAAGCCAGATGTGCAAAGTAGTGCATGCGTCTGGAGTTCTTTTGCAGCAGCAGGAGGCCATGGCACACCCATTCATATGCATTCTCTCTTTCTCTCTCTCTTCTCTCCTTGCAAATAAGTAGAAATAAATTTTAAAAAAGGTTAACTTTGATGGCTCCTTCTTTACTATTTTGCCATAAAATAAGATGTTAATGATTTGTAGCAGTTTTGAAATCCACTGCTTTCTATTCACAAAAAGGAGAAAAAAATTAAATATCTCACTACTCTTACTGTTACCATGGCAAAGAGACCAAAATAAGTTACCAAGAGCTTTAAGGAGGAGAATCATAGGATCCTACAAAACTGTGAAACTTTGTAAACAAATCATTACCAGACCCTGAAGTGTGAAGCACTGCCTGGGGACTGGCTCCTGCAGGCTGCTGTCTTTGCCACTTGTCAGGTAGCTGGTACCATGTCCCAGGCTGACAACCAGCAATGCCTTCTATACTATTGGCCAAATTTGACCCAAGGCCTTTCTCATCCCCCTTCCCACACCCAAGTTTAAGCCAGGTACTATTCCATTTCTTGAAATACAATGGTTATTGAGGCCTAAGCTCAGGGGATTTGATTTATGTGTCCCACAAGACAACACAATGTCTCAACAAAGCCATGCTATGTTACCTCCATTAAAGAAACAGAATCCGGCTCTGGCCATTCTTTCAGTTTCTCTGGCCTAAAATGGTCATCATAGTTCAAACTTTTCGTGGCAGCCATAGATAGAATCCCTGAGATAGAAACACGGAGGAGCCTTAGTAACTCATGGGAAAAAGACAATATATGTATGTATGTATTTGCAAAGCCTGGCACACACCTTTAATCCTAGTACTTGGGAGGCAGAGATAGGATCATTATGAGTTTTAAATTCCAGGTAACCTGGGCTACAGTGAAACCCTGCCTTTAAAAAAGGCCTGGAGAGATGGCTTAGCAGTTAAGGCACTTGCTTGCATAGCCTAATGACCAGAGTTCAATTCCCAGTGCCCATGTAAAGCCAGATGCAGTGGCTAGAGGCCCTGATGCACCCATATTCTCTCTCTCTCTCTCTCTCTCTCTCTCTCTCTCTTTCTCTCTCCTCCTCTCTATCTTCTATCTCTCTCTCTCTCTCTGCTTACAAGTAAGTATAAATACTATAAATAATTTTTTTGAACTTTTTAAAAAGGCCTGGAGAGATGGCTCAGCAGTTCAGGCACTTACTGGCAAAGCCAAAGGACCCAGGTTCAATTCCCCAATACCCACATAAAAGCCAGATGCACAAAGGTGCATCCAGATGCATATGCATCTGGAGTTTGCTTGCAGACACTGCAAATGAACTCTGGATGCATGCGCCTCTTTGTGCGTCTGGCTTTTAGGTGGGTTCTGGGGAAGACTAACTCGGGTCATTAGGCTTTGCTGGCAAGCGCCTTAACCACTGAGCCATCTCTCCAACCCCTTAGTTTTTGTTTGGTTTTGCCCTTGTTCCTTCTTTGTAAGCCAAACCTAGGCCCTCGGCATTTCTCAGCCCCACTTCCCCACAGCAGAGGATCACTCCCCCACCCCTTCATGCTGGTTCTGGCGCCTCGTGGCCCCGTTTCTGTGCATCCCACAGGCCTCCCCAGCTCACCTCTGCGGGACACTCAGGAGAGGGCGGCCCTGGGGAGGCCTCAGCCCCTCGGCGGGAACGCTCGGCTACGGGCAGGGGTCCTGGTGGGGCGCGCGAGGCGAGGCCGCGTGACTCTAACGTTGTACATCTGTCTTCCCACCCCCCACCCCCACCACCCGGGCCAGTGGGTGGGGATGTTGGCTGCCCTCTGTTGAAACTTTTATGTTAATAGTCCTTTAGGTGAAAAATAAAATTATAAATACAAATTTAGTATTTAACATCACAACTGCAATAATAAATAAATTCATTTGCCAGCAGAAATAAAAGAACAAATGGGCGTCCCAGGGGATCATGCCTCTGCAAATGAACTCCAGACGCACGCACTCATGATTTCCTACATCTGTCTTTATATGCGTACTGGGGAATCGAACCCAGGCCAACCTAGGTCTGCAGGATTTGTAAACAAGCACCTTTAACCACTGAGCTATCTCCCCAGCCCTGACAATTACAATTTTATCTTTTGTTTGTTTGTTTGTTTGTATTTTGAGGTAGGATCTCACTCTAGCCCAGTCTGTCCTGGAATTCTCTATATAGTCTCAGGGTGGCCTCAAACTCACAGTGATCCTCCTACCTCTGTCTCCTGAGTGCTGGGATTAAAGGTGTGCACCACCATGCCCAGTTGACAATTATAAATCTTAAAAACGCTGATAAATATTACATATTATTTTGATTATATACAACATAACACCATAGTACACATAGTACAGCCATAGTTGTCAGACACACCTTTTTCCTGTTTCTTACTGGCTCTCCCTAAGTAGCCCAGGCTGGCCTGGAATTTGGGAATCTCCTGCATGAGCTTCCAGAGTGCTGGGATTACAGGCATGCACCACACCAGAGCTGAAGATCTAACATAACACAGACCAGAGAAAATGTGAAGCATTTAGGATTGCTATTTGTGCTCAAAGACAGGAAAAGAAAAGGAGTTCATGCTACTATCTAGAGTGGAGATCTATAATTGTTTCAAAATCCTCCAGATTCAGTAGAGGTTGAAAAAGGTGGGTGTGGAAATAGATGAAACAAGACTATCCACCAGGTTTCCTTTACTGAAATTGGATAATGAATAGATAAGAATTCCTTATACAATTATCTTTGTGTATTATTTTCTGAAAGTCCCCATGTTTTAAAATTTTAATCTACTTTTCACCTGGAACCATATGTAGATGAAGGTAAGAAAATAAGAAACTGAATAACTATCTTTAAAGTAGATAATGAATATGGAATGAATGCATACCATAGATATCTTTAAGCACTAAAATATAAATCTCAGGTGCTAAAATGCCAGAGTGAAGGCATAAAAAGTATGAATAGAGCTGGGCATGGTGGCACATGCCTTTAATCCCAGCACTTGAGAGGCACATATAGGTAGATTGCTGTGAGTTCAAGGTCAGCCTGAGCTAGAGCAAGACCCTACCTTGGAAAAAAAAAATCCTAATCAGCATTTTGAATTTTTTTTGTTTTGTTTTATCTTTATTTATTTATTTGAGAGTGAGAGCGAGAGAGAGCGAGAGAGAGAGGAAGAGAGAGAGAATGGGCGCGCCAGGGCTTCCAGCCACTGCAAACGAACTCCAGACACATGCAGCCCCTTGTGCATCTGGCTTACGTGGGTCCTGGGGAATCGAGCCTCAAACCAGTTCCTTAGGCTTCACAGGCAAGCGCTTAACCGCTAAGCCATCTCTCCAGCCCCTAACCAGCATTTTGAATAAACCCTGTTCTGTCTTGCCTTTACACTCATAAATTGATCTTGGAGGTGGATTGGTTGCGAAATTATATCTCCAGTTGGATTAACAATGATGTTGGGTTTATGTTGTTTGGCGAAAGCTAGGGCAGTGACTAGGACAGACAGGGTTCTCAGCAATTATATTTGTGGGGGGAACAAAATAGACTGAACTCAGATTCTCCTAAATCCTTTAAAATGTTTTCATAGTGTCCCCTTGGAAAACAAAATTCTGCTCAACTATGCTGTATATCCTACCATATCTATGACCAGGACTCAAACTCAACATGAGCCCATGTTTAAAATAAATATCAGGGCTGGGAAGATGGCTTAGTGGTTAAAGGTGCTTACTTGCAAAGCCTGCTGGCCCCAGTTCAATTCCCCAGCATCCACATAAAGCCAGAAGCATACATCTGGCATTAATTTGCAATGGCAAGAAACATTGGGCATGCCTCCTCACACACACATGCAAATAAATAAGATTTAAAATAAAATGAAAATCAGTAAGTAATCATACTTGAAATTTTTAATTTTCTTTTTTTAAATATTTTATTTCTTTATTTATTTGAGAGAGAGAGAAAGAGAGGAAGAGGCAGAGAGAGAATGAGCATGCCAGGGCCTCCAGCCACTGCAAACGAACTCCAGACATGCGCCCCCTATGCATCTGGCTTATGTGGGTCCTGGGGAATTGAACCAGGGTCCTTAGGCTTCGCAGGCAAACGCCTTAACCGCTAAACCATTTCCTTAGCCCTAAATTTCTATTTTTGACATACATATATTTATACCTATTATATATATTCAATCAATATGAACTTTTATGGGCACACAACTTCTAAAATGGCTGGGTGTGGTGGTGCACACCTTTAATCCCAGCACTTGGGAGGTAGAGGTAAAAGGATTGCTGTGAGTTCGAGGCCACCCTGAGACTACATAGTGAATTCCAGGTCAGCCTGAGCTAGAGTGAGACCCTATATCAAAAAAAAAAAAAAAAAAAGAAAGAAAGAAAAACTCTAAAATGAATGAATACAGGATTTCATTTTGCCAACTGTAGAAGACTCCTAGAACATCATACTACACCAATGATCTTAAGACAGCATTGTGTTGGAAGTTGAGGCCAAGGCAATATATTTCACAGACAATTTACAAAGTCATTGACCTTGTTATTCTTAAAATGATCTACTTTAACTACAGTACATAATTCCAGGTGTGGTGGCACACACCTTTAATCCCAGCACTCGGGAGGCAGAAGTAGAGGGATTGCCATGAGTTCAAGGCCACCCTGAGACTACAAACATGAATTCCAGGTCAGCCTGGATTAGAGCAAGACCCTATCTCAAAAAGCCAAAAATAAATAATAAATAAATAAAGTAATTATACTACATAAGATCTTTGATATGTGACTCTATTTTTTTAATTATGAACTTTAATGTATGAACAAATTGCATGTTGGTCCCATTCCCCTTGTGTTGACCTCTTTGTCCCCTCTCCCTCACCCTGTTCCACTTAGGGACCTGTTAAGTAGAGTTATTGGCATTCACCATTGGCATTCAGTCTCTGGGGGTAGGGTCTATGCCTCCTACCTACCTTGCAGCCTCCTCTTCCACAATGTTCCCTAAGCCTTGGCGGGTGTTATAAGTCTATTTTTGTGTTGAGCTCTCTGCAACCTCTGCATTTCTGCTTTGATGAGTTTTGTGTGTCCTCAGTGTCTGCTGCCATCTCCCTGGAGCAGGTAGTTAGGTTAGCAGTGAGAGCAGCACTTATGTTTAAATAGCCTCTTCCTCTGTGATGTCTCCTGGGCCCTGGCAGATATGCTAAAGGTGGTTCCTCTCCTGCTAGGCAGTTGGCTATTTTTTCTTGTACAATGGATCTTGGTTCTCCTGGTATTCAGCTGCCATATGAGCTTGATCACCCAGTATCTCTCACTGCCTGGGACTTGAGTGAGATGAGCTTCTGGTCCATCCTGGGGGCTGCAGTGGCTGGTGGTGCCTATACCATGTGAAGGGAGATCCATACTAGTCGAACTTTTTAATTTTCTAAGGAAACTTGGAAGCTGGAAGTAGAAGCAGATGCCAATATCCCCAGCAACTCCAGAGGTTGAGGCAAGAAAGTTCTATCAACCAACTAACAAAAAAGACCCTACCAAGAGAGAGAAAAAGAAGAATCATGGATAAAATACAGGAAGATATGTGCCTACCCAAAAAGAACATTACTTAGGAACAAACTAAATGAATTGAGACAGGCATTCAGTAAGATTGCTATTGTTTTTATTGAGTCTTTTAGTAATATTTCTTTTAACCTCTGAGGAAAATACATTTGTAGTAACTGTCAACTCATGGTATTGCTATTTCTTAATTATCACAGACAGTAAACTACAAATCAGGACAGAACAGTTTTGAAGGTCCTCCTTGGCCTTGTTCTGAAGGATTCCTGCCAGCAGGTGATTTCCTCTGAGGCACCTTTCTTTCGTGCCCCGGTTCATAGGGCAGGAATGAGGACGTGTGCTCCTTGATTGCTAGAACCTTTTGAAAGTGATGAGAAAGAATAATTGAGTGTGTCATGGGGATAAAAGGGTTGCAGGATCAGAAAAGAGTTCTTGTCTAAACTGAGCTGATCCCCAGAAGCCAAAGCTGACTCATCAGGTACAGGCCTCAGCCCTCTTTTGACACTCACTCCCAGGTAATCTCATGACTATGAACAGCACTGAGACAAGCCTGACTCAAATACACAAGTCTACTCCAGTCTCTTCCCTCATCTCCAGAGTACATCCTCCTGCCTACTTCCACAGCTCCTCTGGGAGGTTAAGAACTAAATGTTGCTAAATGTAATGGAATATTACCAAAATGTACCTGATTTTAGTCTTATTATCTCTTAGACCATCGATACTGTGCAGGACTTTTTATTTCCTGCAAACATTTGTGGCTGTTTTATGGGCTCCTCCTGCATCACCACTAGAGGGAAAGGAGAAAGGGAATCCAAGACTCCCTCTCCTAGGCTTGAAGTAACTTCAACAGGGTACTTACTCAGCTCTTGCTGCAAAAACTAAGGGTGTGGCTGGGCACAGTGGCACACGCCTTTCATACCAGCACTAGCAGGCAGAGGTAGGAGGGCAACTGTGAGTTCAAGGCCACCCTGAGACTACAGAGTGAATTCTAGGTCAGCCTGGGCTAGAGTGAGACTCTAACTCAAAAAACAAACATCAACAACAAAGAACTAGATGCCTAGAGTGGCCTATTGCAGCAGACATGGGTGAGAAAACAAATCTGGGTTGTGTTGCCCTCGATCCTGCCTGGAAAACCAAGGGGATCTCTAGAAGGAAGCAATGGAACTTGTTAGAGGTTTAGGACCAGAGACAGTAATAGCAACCAGTTAGAAAGGTAGTCATGGTGAGACCTCCATAGTGTAGAAATTTTCTATGCAAATGACTTCATGGTGCCTATTTGGGAAACAAAAGGTTTTTTTGTTCTTGTTGTTGTTGTTTTATTTTGGTTTTCAAGGTAGGGTCTCAGTCTAGCTCAGGGTGACCTGGAATTCACTGTGTAGTCTCAGGGTGCCCTCGAACTCATGGCGATCCTGCTACCTCTGCCTCCCAAGTGCTGGGATTAAAGGTGTACACCACCAAGCCTGGCTAAAAGTTGTTTCTTTATTATTATTTTATTTATTGAAAGAGAGAAAGAAGCAGGTAGATAGGGAGAGAATGGGCATGCCAGGGCCTCCAGCCACTGTAAACGAACTCCAGATGCATGTGCCACCTTACACATCTATTGTTGTGTGGGTACTGGGGAATTGAGCCCAGGTCATTAGGCTTTGCAGGCAAGTGCCTTAACAGCTGAGCCATTGTTCCAGCCCCAGAAAAAAATTATTTATTTAATAATCAGATCCTACAAATACTCATTGTGTATCATTATGGTGACAGGCATCTTTAATTTAGCCCCAAACAGTATTATTTCTTGCTTTTATACTTCTTTCTGAAGTTGTTCCTGATTTCTACTTCAATTTCTCTCCCCATGAACTAAACCATAATCAACCTAGACACCCCCCCCTCCCCGAGATACTTTAGGAGAAAATCTGGAGAGTCCAGTCAACTGTGACTTCTTGCTCTCATTTACTTCTTACATCAAAAATGAATACCCTCTTGCTGGGTGTGGTGGTATACATCTTTAATCCCAGCACTTGGGAGGCAGAGGTAGAATTGCTGTGAGTTCAAGACCAGCCTGGGACTACAGAATGAGTTTCAGGTCAGCCTTGTCTAGAATGAGACCCTACCTCAGGAAAACAAAATGAATGTACTTTCATCTCACTCCTGTCAAATGGCTATCATCAAGGAATCAAATGATAATGAGTGCTTGTGAAGGTGTGAGTGAAGAGGAGCCCTCTCTAGTGCTGGTGGGAATATGAGCTTGTACAGCCATTGTGTTTCAAAATCTGTGTGGAGGTTCCTGAGACAGCTAAAAATACATTTACGATGTGATCCAACTATACTACTCCTTGGCATATACCCTAAGGACTACTCCTTACTATAAAGATACTTGCTCATCTATGTTTATTGCTGCTCTATTCACAATAGCTAGGAAATGGAATCAGCGTAGATGCACATTAACTGATGAGTGGATAATGAAGATTACACAATGGAGTTTTATTCAGCTGCAAAGAACAATAAAATTATGAAATTTGCAAAGAAATGGGTGGATCTGAAAAAGATTATACTAAGTGAGGCCCAGAAAGTTAAACACCTAATGTTTTCTCTCATATGTGGGTCCTAGCTACAAATGTTTAGATTTTTATGTGAGCTGGAGTAAAAGTCAGTAGTAGAGGCCAGGAAGCTAGAAAGGAGCCATGAGGGAGGAAGGAGAGGGGTTATAGTAGACATATAAGTAGAAGGTCAGAATACTGGGGGTAAATGGTCTAAGTGGGGTCAGGAGAGGGGATGGAGGAAAAGATGGGATGGGAGGAGGGTTAATCAAAATTAAAGATGCTGGCTGGGCATGGTGGCTCACACCTTTAATCCCAGAACTCAGGAGGCAGAGGCAGGAGGATCACTGTGAGTTTGAGGCCAGCCTGGGACCACAGAGTGAATTCCAGGTCAGCCTGGGCTAGAGAAAGACCCTGCCTTGGAAAACAAACAAACAAAAGCCTATGGCTTGAGAGGTCATAAGCCCTAGGGAAGAAACTACTACTACTGTTGTCTGGCTAAGAGGATATATTATGACCACATATTAATACTACTTTCACCTTTGGTTAGAGAAACTTCTCTTTTTAGATGGTGGTGACCACTGGGTGACTCAAAACTTACCAAAATACTGAGTGTTCAGCACTAAGTGAGACATCTTTATCTCACTGTCCAAAGCTCAGGAGCCATTGCAGAAGAGGTGGCAGAGAAAATGCAGGAGCCAAAGGAAGTGTGGAGTGTATACAATACTGTCTTCCAGACACAAATGGTCATGGCATTCATGGCCTCACAGTAGCTAATGCGACCTACATAAGAACTGCATAATAGGTGAGGAAAAATGACACCAAAACAGAAGAGAGGGCTTGGGAGATGGCTCAGTGGCTAAAAATACTTCTTTGCAAAGGCTAACAGTCCAGGTTCAATTCCCCAGTACTCATGTAAAGCCAGATACACAAAGTGGCACATGCATCTGGAGTTCCTTTGCAGTGGCAAGAGGCCTTGCTGTGCCTATTTATTATTCGCTCTTCCTTCCTTTCTTTATTTCCTTCTTTCTTTCTTTCCCTCTCTCTCTCCCACTCTCTGTCTCTCTTTCTCTCTCACTCTCTGTGCTTACAAATAAAGAAAATACTTTTCTAAAAAAAAGAAGAGAGACTAGGTGGAAAGAAGGGATTCAGGGAAGGGGGATTAAGGAGGGGAAAAGGGAGGATGGTGGGAGGGAACTATGATAATGGTATATATTATCTGTATGTATGGAAGTTGTCAATAAAAAGTTTTGTTCTTTGTTTGTTTTTGGTTTTTCGAGGTAGGGTCTCACTGTAGATCAGGCTGACCTGGAATTCACTATGTAGTCTCACAGTGGCCTTGAAATGGAGATCCTTTTACCTCTGCCTCCCGAGTGCTGGGATTAAAGGTATGTACCACCACACCCAGCTAATGTACCAACCACACCTGGCTAATAAGAAAATCACGAAAAAAAAATAGAACAGAGCTGGGGAAATGGCTTAGTGGTTAAGGCATTTGCCTGAGAAGCCTAAGGACCCCGGTTCAATTCCCCAGGACCCATGTGAGCCAGATGCACAAGGGAGCACATGTGTCTGGAGTTTGTTTGCAGTGGCTAGAGGCCCTAGTGTGCCCGTTCTCTCTTTCTATCTGCCTCTTTTTCTCTCTCTCAAATAAATAAGTAAACAAATAAATAAAATATTTTTTAAAAGACAGAACAATAAAAAATTGAAAACAGGGCTGTAGAGATGGCTTAGCAGTTAAATCACTTACCTGCAAAGCCTAATGACCAGAGTTCAAGTACCCACTTTAAAGCCAGATGCACAAAGTGGCACATGCATCTGGAGTTCATTTTCAGCATCTGGAGGCCCTAGCATGCCCATCCTCTCTATCTCTCTCTGCTTACAAATAAAAAAATAAAAATTTTAAAAAGAATTGAAAATAGAGAAGATCAACGACAAAAAGAAGTTAGTCAGTGTGGTGGCACACACCTTTAATCCCAGCGATCAGGAGGCAGAGGCAGGAGGATCACCTTGAGTTCAAGGCCAGCCTGGGACTATAGAGTGAGGGCCAGGTCAGCTTGGGCTAGAGTGAGACTCTGCCTCAAAAAAAAAAAAAAAAAAAAAAGCATGTCAGGCATGGTGGCACATGCCTTTAATCCCAGTGCTCAGGAGGCAGAGGTAGGAGGATCACCATGAGTTCAAGGCCACCCTGAGACTACATAGTGAATTCCAGGTCAGCCTGGGCTACAGTGAAACCCTACTTTGAAAAACCAAAAAAAAAAAAAAAAAAAAAAAAAATCCTGGGGACAGGCCTTGTAAGTTTAAGACCAGCCCAACTTGTCAGTGCTAGCCACCCACTCGTGCTTCTTTCTCCCTGCTAAAGTGACAAGATGTGATGTTCTGCCTGTATGTTAATGCCATGCTTTCTCACCATGATGACACTATCCCTTGAAACTGTAAACTGAAATAAACTTTCCCTCCATAAAAAATACTGAATCGACTGTCAGCTTGTTCACTGCTCAGTTTCCCATGGCCACCAGGCTCAGCTACTATGCTCTTTTATGTTCTGGCCTCCTCACTACTCCCTGCTTCTGCTTTGACAAAACTAGCTGCATAGCAGTCATAGTCTTCTTAGAATATTATTTTCAGGCCAGGGATGTAACTCAGCCTGTACAGTGCTACCTAGCACGTATGAATCCCTGGGTTTGATCACCAGCACCACATAAACCAGGCATGGTGGCACACAAAACCTTTGAACAGCTTCCCTTTATATAGTATTTTTTCCAACTCCTTTTCATGGTTTCTGATCATATCAGTGGTTCCTACCTCTCCTTCACTGTCCTGTTGTGATTTTTTTTCTCTTGGTTTTTCAAGGTAGGGTCTTGCTCTAGCCCAGGCTAACCTGGAATTCACTATGTAGTTTCAGGGTAGCCTCAAACTCACAGCAATCTTCCTACCTTGGCTTCCCAAATGTTGGGATTAAAGGTGTGCCCCACCACTCTTGTGCTTTTTTTTCTACATTCTTTCCATGCTGCAGCCTTACTGGCTTCTCTTGTTTTTTCATAGAGATAACAGCATCATTCCACCTCAACTGCCACATGCGCCAATCCATCTGCCTGGAAACTTTCCTCAGATCTCTCCATTGTCCAGCCTCTGATCCTCAGGCCACTGCACAGTGCCATCTCTTCTGAGAAGCCTTTTCTGATTTCTCTACTTAAATACTATACTCTTATCCTTCTTCCCACCTTGCTACCCCCTTACCTGTTTGATTTTCCTCACTGCACTCCTTATTAACTCTCATGCTACTATGCTCTGCTTGGATACTGTCTGCTTTCCCTATCAATCTGTAAGCTCCAGAAGATCAGAGGTTTATCTGTTTTCTTCACCATTGTGTCCCAAGCCCCTCAAATGCTACCTGGATCAGAGTAGCCACTTGTTAAAATTTTGAGAAAAAAGCAAAGATTCACATGGGAAGATGCTAAAACATGGCAAGAAGAGGAGCTAAAACACAGTGGTAAAACCTTTTAAAAAATTTTTTTTTGTTTACTTTTACTTGAGAGCGACAGACAGAGAGAAAGAGGCAGATAGAGAGAGGGAAAATGGGCATGCCAGGGCTTCCAGCCACTGCAGACAAACTCCAGATGCTTGCGCCCCTTGTACATCTGGCTAACGTGGGTCCTTGGGAATTGAGCCTCAAACCGGGGTCCTTAGGCTTCACAGGCCTAAGACATCTCTCCAGCCCAGTGGTAAAACTTTTGATAGGGGCTGGAGAGATAGCTCGGCAGTTAAAGGCACTTGTTTGCAAAACCTGAGGCCCAAGTTCAATTCACCAGCATCCACATAAAGCCAGATGCACAAAGGGATGTGAGTTCATTTACAGTGGCTAGATTTCTTGCTACGCCCAATCTCTCACTCTCTCCCCCGTCCACCCTTGCAAATAGATAAATAAATAGACTTTTAAAATGTTTTAATAAGCTGGGCATGCCTTTAATCCCTGCATTTGGGAGGCTGAAGTAGGAGGACCGCCATGAGTTCAAGACCATAAACAAACTGAAGTAGAAAGAAGCAATGTCTAGACCTGGAATCTCAGGCTGGGCACTGGGTGGGGCCCATCAAATGAGCACCTCGCTGAACCTTAGGAAGAGAAGTCTACACTTACATTTCTGGACATTTTGCATTTTGGGTCTTTTACTTGACTTAAATTTTATTATTTTAATTTAGTATCGGTCCTTTTGAAAACTTTCTACCTATCTTAACCTTGCTGGTTCCTGGCTTGGCTATAGGTAAATGATAGGGAAGGGTAGTGGCTCAGGAGCCAGAGAAGTCCTAGGCCATGTATCCCACCACTGGGCACTTCTGCTGCACCAAGTTGCCAGAGACAACTCTCTTCATTGTCTCCAAGCAAAGGAACCTGCCTTTCAGTGCCTTCTACTCTACTCTACACTGGAAGGTGGCCAACTGCCTCCAAAAAGGTCCCAGCTGCCCAGATTTTGGTGTCAGCAATTGCTGCCCTGTGTATCACACAACTGTCCCAGCTCTCACCGCATCCTGGTCTTCACCATTTTCTACCCCCTGGCTGAGGTTAAAGGAAGACAGGGGGCCTTCAGAGTGGGTCTCTCTGGGTTCTGCGTTCTTTTCCTCCTGGTAACAGACAGTTTCTTTGTCCAGAAAGGACAGACTTTTGTTTCTGTGGAGAAGAACCAGAAGGAATCCTCTTAAGTCTTAACTCAATTTTAGCACCTAATATTTTTATTTAAATTTGAAGTTGATGAGATCTATATGAATTGGTGTGTTTTTATGAAAAAGTTAGTCAAAGGGTTTGCTCTATTATTTTTCTCAGCACTCCCTTTGCTGTGTAATCAACAGCTAGTGAAAGACCTTCCTCCTTCACAGAGTTGCCTGTTTGCTATCCCTGGGAAGGTCCTCCAAATCCTCAGCACAGAAATGCCACCTTGTATCAAGTTGACATTTATCTGATCTATAATACCAGACTAGAGCTAAATAGGCCACCCTTCCCATAGCTGGATCAACCATAAACTAGAGTTTAGGTTTTTTTTTTTTTTTTTTTTTTTTTTTTGGTTTTTTGAGGTAGGGTCTCACTCTAGTCCAGGCTGACCTGGAATTCACTATGGAGTCTCAGGGTGGCCTCGAACTCACGGCGATCCTCCTACCTCTGCCTCCCGAGTGCTGGGATTAAAGGCATGCGCCACCATGCCCGGCCCTAGAGTTTAGGTTTTTAAAAAAATATTTTCTTTATTTATTTGAGAGAGAGAGAACAGGCTCGTCATGGCCTCTACCCAAGCTGACCTGGAATTCACTCTGTAGTCTCAGGCTAGCCCTGAATTCATGGCAATCCTCCTACTTCGGCCTCTTGAGTGCTGGGATTAAAGGCATGCACCACCACACCTGGCTCAGAACCTTTCGTGTGTGTGTGTGTGTGTGTGTATGTGTTCATGTGAGTGTAGCTTATGCCACAGTGTGCAGGGGTACCATGGCATGCAGGTTAGAGGACAACTTTTGGGTGTCAAACCTCAGCTTCCACCTCATTTAGGCAGGTTCTCTCATTCACCACTTGATTCACCAAGCTAGTTGGTCTATGAGCTTCTGGGAGATTCTCCTTTCTGTATATCCCTCATAGCTACGGGCAGGCTAGATTATATGCCCTTTACAGTATAAGGCTTTTATGTAGGTTCTGGTGATCTGAACTTAGGTATTAATGCTTGTGTGGCAAGAGCTTTATCCACTGAGCAATCTACCCAGTCCCTCTAGAACAGTTCTTTGCTTTGCTTTGCTTTTTCTTTTCTTTTCTTTTTTCTTTTTCTTTTTTTTTTTTTTTTTTTTTTAATGTAGGGTTTTGCTCTAGCCCAGACTGACCTGAAATTCACTATGAAGTCTCAGGGTAGCCTCAAACTCACAGTGATCCTCCTAACTCTGCCTCCCAAGTGCTGGGGTTAAAGATGTGCAACATCACACCTGGCCCCTCTAGAACATATCTATCAGCCCACAAACCTCATGCTTAGTCACAGACATTCCCAGTCCCACCCCAACCCTAGGCCACCACTATCTATCTTCTGTTTCTATAAAAATATTTGCACCAGACATAATCTTCTTACCTCAACCTTCCAAGTGCTGGGACTAAAGGCACATGCCACCATGTCCAGCTCAGTATTTCTTTTCATTGCCAAATAATATTGTTGTATGAGTATACCATATTTTGTCTACCTATGAAAAGTTGTTATCTCATCCCAAGAAACTGGCACTGATTACAGCAAGTCAAAAGGCTCGCAGGGACTAGCAGCCCAGTCTAGCACTTAGATGAAAGGAGAGCAAAGCTATGACATCACAGGCTTACTTGTAAATAGCTGTCTTCTCTTCCTCTTGGGATTCCAGATGAGGGATTCTAGCCAAAGTTTGCAATTCAAAACTACTGTCATTAAAATTTGTCTTCACCTTTAACCTTCAACAAGAGAGCATGTGTAAGGATGCTTTCAAACAATATGAGTTGGCATTTTCACATAAATTAATAGGCACTGACTACTGAATATATGGTCCAAAACACCATTACTCCTCTTCATTCTCAGATAAGACTGGTTTAAGAGTTTTTAAAACCATGATAGAGATTGATTTGCTATTCAATAAGAATGAAGAATTATCCACAGAAAGTTTAAAACTCTCCCTTATCCATTGGGAGATTATACTCAAATGTTTTAAAGAGGCCACAGAGCCAGGCATGGTAGCACATGCCTATGATCTTAATGAGATGACAAATGCCACAAAATTCAAGGCCAGCATGATCTACAAGAGAAACTATTCTCAAAGTGTTTTTAAAGTGATGAAAATTGTGTCATTTACAAGCATAAATCTAAAGTACCCTTTTTCTAGAAAGAATTAAAGACTCGGTTTCCTCTGATACAAGGTGCCATACCTGCTGTTCTTACACCCCTGCAAAAACTTACTAGAAAGGTAGTTTTTGCCCTGAGTAAAGGATTCTTTTTGCTGGCATGGGATATAGAATATAGTATAGCAGTTGACAAAATGTTTAAAGAAAGAAAGGATCCAATCAGCAAATAAGAAGGCAGTAAGAACCTATCAGGTATGAACAAGTATATTAGAAGGTAACAGAAAAAATAATAAATTAAATTTTTTGATATTCAACACAGTGAAAACTGAATTAGCAAACTGGAATATGTATTTAAGGAAATTATTAAGGAGATAAGAATATAAAGGACATAGTAAAACATATTAAAAGATTAAACATAAGGCTGGAGATATGGCTTAGCAGTTAAGGCGCTTGCCTTCAAAGCCAAAAGACTCAGGTTTGATTCCCCAGGACCCATGTAAGCCAGATGCATTAGGAGGCACATGTGTCTGGAATTCACTTGCAGTGCTTAGAGGCCCTGGCATGCCCATTCTCTCCTTCCCTCTCTCTCTCAAATAAATAAAAATAAAATAAAATTTAAAAGGTTAAACATATAGTTATTGTGAGCCCAGCAGCAGAATGGAAATAATGAGGGGAAACAGCAATATTTGAAATAATTCTTACTATATTTTTAGTGAACTGATAAAAAATATACAGTACAGAAAGAACAACATACCAGTGGGCCAAGTGAAAAGAAAGACTAGAGAAATTCATAAAGGCAGGTGCAAAGAAAAGCAAAATGTCAGGATGAAGGGCTAAAGAGATTGCCAGTGGTTACAGACGCTTGCTTGCAAAGCCTGCTAACCTGGGTTCAGTTCCCTAGAACCCACTTAAAGTCAGATGCACAAGTAGTGAGTGGGTGCATCTGCCATTAGTTTGCAGTAGCAAAAGGCCTTAGCATACCCATGTGCTCTCTGTCTCTCTTTCTCTTGAAAATAAGTGAATAAAAATATTTTGGTTATTTTTTTTGAGGCAGGCATGGTCTGGCTCTAGTCTAGCCTGATCTTGAATTCACTATATAGTCTCAGGGTAGCCTTGAACTCATGGCGATCCTCCTACCTCTGTGTCCTAAGTGCTAGGATTAAAGGCATGCATCACCATGCCCAACTTGTAAAAATATTTTTTAAAAAAATCAGAATGAGGGCTGGAGAGATGGCTTAGCCATTAAGACACTTGCCTATGAAGCCTAAGGACTCGTGTTCAACACTCCAGGACCCATGTAAGCCAGACACACAGTGATGCAAGCATGCAATGTTGCACATGCGCACAGGGAGTGCATGTGTCTGGAGTTGGGTTGCAGTGGCTGCAGACCCTGGCACCAACTCTCTCACACATAAACATACACACTCTCTCTCTCTGGCATAAAAAAAAAAGGCCAGTCTGTTGGGCTTGCCTCAAAAAAAATAAAATCAAAATGAGATCGCTTAGCAGTTAAGGCATTCACCTTCAAAGCTTAAGGACCCAGGTTCAATTCCCAAGTACCCACGTAAGCCATATGTACAAGGTGGCACATGTGTCTGGAGTTTATCTGCAGTGGCTAGAGGCCCTGGCATGCCCATTCCCTCTTTCTCGCTCTCAAAATAAATAAATAAATAAAATATTTTTTGAAAAATCAGAATGGGGCTGTGTGGTTAAGGTGCTTGCCTTCAAAGCCAAAGGACCCAGGTATGATTCCCTAGGACCCATGTATAGCCAGATACACAAGGTGTCACATGCATCTGGAGTTCATTTGCAGCTGATAGAGGCACCGGTGCACCCATTCTTTCTGTCCCTCTGCCTCTTTCTCTCTCTCAAATAAATAAATATATATATTTTAAAAAATCAGAATGAAGCCAGGCATAGTGGTACACACCTTTAATCCCAATACTTGGGAAGCAGAGGTAGGAGGATCACTTTGAGTTCAAGGCCACCCTGAGATACCTAGTGAATTCCAAGTCATCCTGGGCTAGAGTAAGACCCTACCTTCAACAACAACAAAAAGAGCTGGCTCAGCAGTTAAGGTCCTTGCTTGCAAAGCCTGACAGCCTAGGTTCAATTCCCCAGTACCCACTTAAATCCAGATGCACAAACTTGTGCATGCATCTGGAGTTCATTTGAGGTATGGTCTCATTCTAGCCCAGGTGGACCTGGAACTCACTCTGCAGTCCCAGGCTAGCCTCAAACTCACAGTGATCCTCCTACTTCTGCTTCCCAAGTGCTGGGATAAAAGGCATTTGCCACCATGCAAGCTTAAATATATATCTTTTAATTGCATTTTAGGGCTGGAGAGATGGTTCAGCTGTTAAGGTACTTGCCTACAAATTCTAATCCCCCAGTACCCACACATGTGCAAAGTCTGAAGTTCGTTTGCAGTGGCTAGAAGCCCTGGCATACCCATTCTCTCTGTGTGTGTCTCTCTTCTGTATCTCTCTGCTTGCAAATAAAATAAAATTAAAACAATTGCATTTTAAAGCTAAACTTGTGGAATAAGTTTCCAGCAGTGTGATATAAGATGGGAGAAGGGGGGCTGAAGAGATGGCTTAAAGCACTTGCCTGCAAAGCCAAAGGACCCAGATTTGATTCCCCAGTACCCACATAAAACCAGTTGCACAAGGTGGTACATGCATCTGGAGTTCATTTGCAGTGGCTAGAAGCCCTGACCCACCCATTCTCTCTATCTACCATAGCAGAAGAAACTAACACTTTCCCTTATGTTCTATTTGTGTCCAAAGTCCCATCTTCATATATTTTCTGTAGGCTGCTTAACCGTCTCTCCTTTGTGCTTCATGACGACATACGTCTGCCACACTATGATGGCTTCTCCATTAGATTGTGAGCTCTTTGCAGATAATTACAACTCAATGGATGATCCCTTAAAGGAATGAATGAATGAATAAATGAATGAGATATTATGGATTGAGGTGTACCCACCAAGAGATGGTCAAGTCCCAATTTCCTGTGTCTGTGCATATAATGCTATGTGGAAATAGGGTCCTTGCAGGTGTAATGAAGTAAATATGAGTTAATCCTGAATTCTGAATAGCCAACGGCAGTTGGCTTTATAAGAGGAGGCAAATTTGGGGGCTGCATAGATGACTCAATGGGTAAAAGTGCTTGATGTGCAAACATGAGGACCTAAGATCATGTCTCCAGCACCCACATAAAAAGCCACACGCGGCTGTACACATGCATTTAAGCCCAGTCTGGCCAGAAAGCTCCAGGTTCAATGAGAGTCTTTCTCAAGGAAATAAAGCCAAAGAGCAATAGAAGAGGATACTCAATATCCTCCTCCAGCATACAGAGTGTGCACATCTGCTTACACGTGTGCATCCATGCATGCATATACCAACACACACACACACACACAAAGCAAGACAGGCATAGAGAGAAGCATGTGCTAAGGAATGCCAAGAATTGTGAGCAACCACCAGAAGCCAGGAAAGAGGCAGCAAAGAATCTTCCCTGGCCGCCTGCAGGAAGAGCACCCCTAAACCATGTCTCCACTTACATTTCTCTCCCTTAGAACTATGCATTGCTATTGTTTTAAGCTACTCAGGTGATGGTGCTTTGTTGTGACAGCCATAGAAAATGAAAACCCATGATAATTCTCAAAACTTTGGGGACTGTACACTCTTTACTACCAAGATACTTGCTCAGCCATGTTTGTCACTGCTCTATTCACAATAGCTCAGAAATGGAATCAGCCCAGGTGCCCATCATTGGGTGATGGTTAATGAAGACATCATACATATGCACAATGGAATTCTATTCAGCAGTAAGGAAGAATGACAATGAAATTTGCAGGAAAGTAGATGGACTTGGAAAATATGCTAAGCAAAGTCATGCAGCCTAAGAAAGACTACATGTTCTCTTTCATATGTGGTTCCTAAATTAGATCAGCTGGAGCTGGATATAAACAGAAGTTAGCTTTAGGGATAAGGCTAGAAGAAAGTGGATATAGGGAGGGGAAGAGGAGGAGATTCCTGACAGACTAGTAAAGAGAAAGAAGATAAGGGTCAGGGGTATGGGGGATGGGAGAGTGAGGAGGGGAATTACACAAAACTAAAGACAAACACAATCAATACAATAGAAACCTTCTTTCTTGATGCATCATTCAAGATATAGCACCCAATAAAGCAGGAGAAGGGCAGTGGATGGTCTAGACAGAAGTGAACTAACTGTAAGTTGGAGGTGGAGAAAGCTTAATCCTAAAACCATGAGCTCTGGCTGGTGAAGCTCAGGATCAGAATCGGGTTACCCTCCACACTGAGCTATTGGTCAGGGTAGCCCAAAAGTCCCCAAAACAATGCTGGCCACTGCCAAATCATTTGGCTACCTGCCAGAGCTAAAAGTAAGACCCTAGTGCTGAAGACACCATAGGCTGCTGTCACAGGATACTAAGAGACTACGTCAGAAGCGAGAGGAAACTCAGTCCTCTCCTAGCCAAGCCTCACAGTGCAAGAAAATTGTATGGGAGCTGCTAGGGGATAAAGATCACCAATACTATGAGTAAGAAGGGAGTTTTCAAGATACACAGCCAACCAGCCAGGCAAGAAGTACACACATGTGCAATAGTGGCACACAGCTAATGCAGGTAACCAACTGCCCTCTGATTTGTTATGACACCTGCTTGGTGGGGACAGAACTCAAACCTGGTACTGGGAACAAAGTCAGAATAATAGGGAGTCAGGTAGCTCTTGTAGGCAGTCAGGGTGACCCCTGAAAGTACAAAGGTAAGGGCCGGGCGTGGTGGTGCACACCATTAATCCCAGCACTTGGGAGGCAGAGGTAGGAGGATCACTGTGAGTTCAAGGCTATCCTGAGATTACATAGTGAATTTCAGGTCAGCCTGGGCTAGAGTGAGACCCTATCTCAAAAAAAAAAAAAAAAAAAAAAAAAGGACAAAGGTAAAACAGTGTGCATTTGCTAGAAATCAAAGGATGATCTGTTATCTTATCTCTCTCACCTGGTTCCCTTTCCACAAACAACCTGGACCCCTCCTGGGAAGGAGGTCTCACTAGGATATAAATCTAATCCTAACATTGTGATTGGTCAAGTTCAGCCCCCAGAAGTTGGCGTCATGGCCAGCCTCCTCCTCTTGAGACAGCCCCTAGCCCTATCCAACCCGCTGTCCCTCTGGCTCACCTGAACCAAAAGGTAGGGCCCACCACCATAACATTATAAATAATTTGTGAAGGGAGGGCACACTCTCTGTGCTGTCTAACCTCTCCTGAACTTCCAGCTTCTGGTTGTTAGGTCAATATGGGCTTTCCAAAAAGGGAGTCACCAAAGAAAACAAGATGGTGACAGAGAGTGGGTCATCCACATTCCTCAAGAAATTGCCCAGCCACTAATGATGCCCCAAGTCCAGGTTTATTGCCACCCTTATCTCTCACTGGGTCACTTCTGGTCTCATCCTAAGAACAGAGATTTACTGCCCCCTTATCTCTCACCAGGTCACTTCTGGTTTACTGCCCCAATAAGAAAATTCCTTCCCTTTCTCACCTTCCCCCAACTGAAGAACCTGAACTGAAGCCCACTATCTGTAACCCCAAACTGACTGCTCCCACTCTTCAGAGTCAGTCCTAGTAACTCATGCTTTATCCCAAATAAAAGCTTCCGCCAGGTGTGGTGGCGCACGCCTTTAATCTCAGTACTCAGAAGGCAGAGGTAGGAGGATGGCCGTGAGTTTGAGGCCACCCTGAGATGCCATAGTGAATTCTAGGTCAGCCTGGGCTAGAGTGAGACCCTACCTCAAAAAAATAAAATAAAAAATAAAAAATAAAATAAATAAAAACTTCCATCTTTGCCTCAGAGTGCTCTCCGTGGCCTTGGTCTCTCCTGAACCTTACACTGGTGAGTTCTTCCTTGGCTTGGCCCAACTGGGCTGAGCTAAGGGAAGAACCCCCCTAACCCTTACTTTCCACATGGGCTCTTTACCTCCCCCCACCACCACCACCAATCAGCTTCTCCATGTAGCAGAAGCTCTTTGAACTTTCTTTTCTGTTCTTTCCATGGGTTTTCTAGGTCTTCCACATGGGCCCTGAAGCCACATGGGTGTCTTTCTTTGGTCCTGTACTTCCCTAACTATACTTTCTTCAATACATGTAATAATTTCATAATTATCCTTCTCAGTCTTAATTTATTCAATTCTTTGATTAAAAGTAAACACACACCTAAGGTTTAGGGTTCAAGGACTTTCCTGAACCCCTAGCACCCTGTTACAAGAACCCAAGGCCAGGAATTTCACAGTCTCCAAAGCAAAGCCCCCAGCACTCTATGGATAAGGAGAGTGGGCATACACATCAAGGCATCTCTCAAATAACTATGCATAGCCCCCTAAATCAAGGCTGCTCTCACTCTTGGAGATTCTGTTTTATTTTACAGATAGCAGAGAATAACAGGGAAAGTCAAGATTCATCAGGATGACAAGACACCCAACTGCCTTCCAGGAGACAAATCACCTATACCACAATTACTGGGGCACAGGAGGAAGTTGCAGAGGAAGCAGCAACATGAGTATTGCTCCCACTGTTACCTTGACAACCAGCTTCAGGAAACTGGTGGCAGACACAGTGGTTAATCAAAACACATCAAAGCAGAAACCCAGAGGCTACAGAGAACATAGTACTAAACCAGACTGCTAACAGACCCACCAAGGCTCTGGGAACATTGCAGAAGAGGGGGCTGGATGATGGTAAGAGCTGTAAGGAGGGGTAGAAATTTCATTGAACAACCCCCCCCCCCCCGCACACACACACAGATGGAATGAGGCCTTAATTACCCCACACTGAATATCAATGACCCCAGTGAGGAGACTCCTCACGTAAAGTGGGTCCAGGAGAAAATAAATTTAAAAAATTTAGCTGGGCATGGTGGCGCATGCCTATAAACCCAGCACTTGGGAGGCAGAGGTAGAGTTCAAGGCCACCCTGAGACTACATAGTGAACTCCAGGTCAGCTTGAGCTACAGTGAGACCCCACCTCAAAAAGAAAAGAAAAGAAAGAAGGAAGGAAGGAAGGAAGGAAGGAAAGAAAGAAAAAGAAAAGAAATTAAACCAGGCATAGTGGCACATATCTTTAATCCTAGCACTCAGAAGGCTAAGGTAGGAGGAATACTGTAAATTGGAGGCCATTCTGGGGTACAGTTAGTTCCAGGTCAACCTTTGCTAGAGTGAAACCTGCCTCAAGAAAGAAAACTTCAGGGACAAAGGTTAGTGCAACTGAACATGTACTTAGCATGTGAAAGGTCCAGGATTCATTCCCAGCACCTAAAACAAACAAAACCTTCAGTGATCTCCACCCTCTAGCCCTGTCCTATATCCAAAACTGTCTTATATATCACATGCCTAATTAAAGTTTCCAAAATCACCAAAGTCTGGTTGACTTTCTTCAATGACTCATTATGGCCCACATAATAAAAATCCTAGTTAACACTGAAAGAACTTCATAAAATAGCACCAACCTAGACCCATAGACTTAGTCGTTCATTCATTAATTATACAGACAAATGGGACAAAAGAAAGATGGATCCATAACCTCTTCTGTTTTTCTTTTTCTTTTCTTTTCTTTTTTTTTTTTTTTTTTTTTGTTGACTTGTCGGGGTAGGGTCTCACTATAGCCCAGGCTGACTTGGAATTCACTATATAGTCTCAGGCTGGCCTTGAACTCACAGTGATCCTCTTATCTCTGCCGCTTGAGTTCTGGGATTAAAGGTGTGCACCACCACACCTAGCTCATAACCGTTCTTACAAAAAGATGGTATGCAAAGAGAAAGTCTCAAATTGGCAGTTAAGAGTTTTAGACAGTTTTCCTTGAGAAAAAAGAGAAAGAGAGAGATGGACAATCCAGAGGGAAAGACTGGTCTTTTTTTTTTTTTTTCTTTTTCTTTTTTGCTGTTTGTTTTTTTCAAGGTAGGGTCTCACTTTAGCCCAGGCTGACCTGGAATGCACTATATAGTCTCAGGGTGTCCTCGAACTCACTGTGATCCTCCTACCTCTGCCTCCCGAGGGCTGGGATTAAAGGTGTGTGCCACTACACCCAGGAAAGCCTGGTCTTTTGCATATGATACATACAGTTTATTTGGGTAGTTATGAGGGATCTAGTATTGTTAGAGTAACAAGTATTAAGGAAGGAAAAAAATCAATACATTTTAGATCATTTTCCATTATTATAACAAAATATCTCAAGCTGCGTAATTTGTAAGGAATCTTCTTTAGCTCTTAGTTCTAGATATTCAAAAGCATGGTTGGTTTCTATGTAGCTCTGGTGAGACCCTCAGAATGGGTGGCATCACAACAGCAGAGGCATATATAGAGGGGATCATGTGATGAGAAAGGAACTCAGGCCAAGCTTGTTCTTCTAAAATAATATATTTTCATGAAAACTTACTGAAGGGGCTAGAGAGATTGCCCAGTGGTTAAAGCACTTGCCTGCAAGACCTAAGGACCAGGGTTTAATTCCCCAGTACTCACATAAAGCCAGATGCACAAAGTGGTGCATGCATCTGGAGTTCATTTGCAGTGGCTAGAGGCTCTGGTGCACCCATTCTCTCCCTCTCCCTCTCCCTCTCCCTCTCTCTCTCTCTCTCTCTCTCTCTCTCTCTCTCTCTCTCTCTGCCTCTTTTTCTCAAATAAACAAATAAAAAATTTTTTGTGGATTTTCCAGGTAGGATCTTACTCTAGCCCAGGCTGACCTGGAATTCACTATGTAGTCTCAGGGTGGCCTCAAACTCACAGCTATCCTCCTAACTCTGCCTCCCAAGTACCAGAATTAAAGGTGTGCACCACCATGCCCAGCTTAAAATATTTTTAAAGAAAAACTCACTACGCAAGATCAGCATTAATCCCTTCTGAGGGTAATGTCCTCAACCTAATACTGTCCACATGGCCCCACTTATTAAATACTGATACATTAGACAGTAAGCTTCTAATGTATAAATCCTTGGAGGACAAACCATTTCCAAACTGTGCCACCACACATGTATGTCATACCAAACAGATTAATTTTTAACAATATTATGATGTGGGAAAACTAAAGAGACTTAAGTTGGACAGTAACATATGCCATATGCCTGGTATCATAATATAATATGACTGTATTTTAGAATATGGACTATGGACTCAGAGACCTAAGTTCAATTTCTGACAATTACATTATAGATGTAAATAAGTGCTTTTCAGCCTGGTGACCACTAGAACTATCTGAATATTCATGTCTAAGTCTCATCTTGAGAGATTCTGATTTCATTTGTTCAGGGCATGGCCTAATTTATTTTAACACCAGAATATTCAAACATAGAGCCAAAGCTGAGAAATACTATTATAAAAATTAATAAGGTGTTTAAATTATCTGTGTAATAAGGCCTACTAACATAAAGCTTCTATGAAGCTGAAATAAATGAACACATGTTTAAAAGCTTATGACAAAGCCTAAGTACAAAGCAGCTTAATAAATGATCATTGTTATGATTATATAATAGAGGTTAGAATAGGAATTTAATTGATGGGATTGTTAAGGAAGGGACAGAATAGAAGATTTAGTAGTCATGACAGGGCTTATACTGGGTTAGACAACAGTCAGTCAGATGTAAAGAAGATGATAATGTTGCCCATAACTAGGAACACAAAAGCAGCAAGTTTAGGTTCATAAGATGAATAGCATGACCAGCCCCTCACTCCAGCACAAGCACAGCCTACCACTAGGGAGATTTAAGGTCCATATTATACTAAAGGCAACAATCACAATGTCCAAATTCAGGTCAACTTCTGACTAGATAAGCTAAATCCCCCACACTGGGCAGAAGAGCCATGTCTATTTCTAGAGAAAAATAACAAGTCTATACTATTATTCCATCTGCTGTGCTTGTTTTTCAATCAAAAATTACAAAAGGAAGCCGGGCGTGGTGGCACATGCCTTTAATCCCAGCACTCGGGAGGCAGAGGTAGGAGGATTGCCATGAGTTTGAGGCCACCCTGAGACTCCATAGTGAATTCCAGGTCAGCCTGGGCTAGAGTGAAACCCTACCTCAGATGTCCCTCAACTGATGAGTGGATAATAAAGATGTGGCACATTTATATAATGGAGTTCTACTCAGTAGTAAAGAAAAATGAAGTTATGAAACTTGCAGAAAAATGGATAGATCTGGAAAGGATTATTTAGTGGGGTAACCCAGGCCCAGAAAGCCAAGCATCAAATATTGTCTCTCACATGTGGATCCTAGCTACAAATTATTGGACTTAGATATGAGTAGGAATAAAACTCAAGTAGCAGAGACCAGTAAGCTAGAAAGGGAATATACAGGGAATGGAAAGGGAGGGAGGGAGGATGTAACAGGATGGTATTATATATGTGTAAGTACAAGAACTGATTAATGGGGGTAAAAAGGTCTAAGTGAGGTCAAGTGAAAAGGTCTAAGTGAGTAAAGGAAAGGTGGAGGGAAGGCTAATAAAAATCTAAGAAGATATAAAAAGGTCACATGGAAACCTACGTTTTTGGACAATAGAACACTCAGAAGCTATAGATTGCTGCTAGAAAAGTTTCAGTACCAGGGCCGGGCATGGTGGCGCACGCCTTTAATCCCAGCACTCGGGAGGCAGAGGTAGGAGGATCGCCGTGAGCTCGAGGCCACCCTGAGACTCCATAGTGGATTCCAGGTCAGCCTGAGCTAGAGTGAGACCCTACCTCAAAAAAAAAAAAAAAAAAAAAAAAAGTTTCAGTACCAGGGATAGCATTCCTTCCAGTGAGTTGTTGGCCAGTGAGGTCCCTGATTCCCCCAAAACATTACAGGCCACTGACAAGGCTCTTGATTTTCCACCAGGACTACATGGTAAGACCCTATTGCTGAAGACTCCACATACTTGGGATGCAAGGTCACTGAGAAATCCTGCTAGAGCTGAAGTGAAAACCTCCTCCATGTAGACGAGATAACAGAAAGCTGGAAAATGCTATGCTGCATGAAGTTCAATGGGAGAGAGCGAAATCACCAGTGGAGATGCTCAACAGTGGGCACTGCAAGCCTTAAATTTGGCCAGCCAGGCCAAATGAGCCAATGGGCGCAATAGTGGCATGTCTGTTATGGGGGAAACCAAGCCACTCTCTAATTGGACTGGAGGCCCACTCCATGGGAGAGAATACATCCCTGATACTGAAAACATACAACAGGGGTAATTATAAGCCCTAGGGGTATAATGTCTGCTGGTGTCTGGATAAATGTATATACTATGCTTACCAAACTGCCCAGTAAGCACTTCTCTTAATGTTCATACCCATGTATTAATGTTACTCTCACTTTTGGTTAGAGAACCTTCTCTTTTCAGATGGAAGCGACCTTGGTATGACTTAGAAGGCACCATAGTTCTGATAAGAAGTGACAGAGGAGTGCTCAGCACTGAAATATCTCTATCACACCTTCCAAGCCTCAGGGTCCATGGCAGAATAGTGGCAGAAAGTATGTAAGAGCCAAAGGAAGGGTAGGACTCCTTACAATATGCTCCTCCAGACACAAAATGGCCTGGCTATCCATGACTTCATAGTGTCTGACACTACCTACACAAGACCATCATAATAGGAGGAAAAGATGATGACATCAAAATAAAAGAGAGAGCATTGAGAGGGGGAGGGGATATGATGGAGAGTGGAGTTTCATAGAAGAAAGTGAGGGGAGGGAAGAATTACCATGGGTTATTGTCTACAGTTATGAAAGTTGTAAATTTTAAAAAATAAATTTAAAAAAAGGCTGGATAGATGGCTTAGTGGTTAAAGCACTTGCTTGCAAAACCAAAGGACCCAGTTTTGATTCCCTAGGACCCACGTAAACCAGATACACAAAGTGGCACATGTGTCTGGAGTTCAGTTGTAGCAGCTGGAGGTCCTGGCATGCCCATTCTCTCTATATATATACCTGCCTTCTTCTCTCTCTCTCAAAAGATAAATTTTTATATTTAAAAAAATTTACACTAATGCAGAAGAGGTGGCAGAAAGAATGTAGAGCCAAAGGAGGGGCAGGACTCCATACAACATGCTCCCTCCAGACACAAAATGGCCTGGATATCCATGGCCTCACAGTGCCTGACACTACCTGCATAAGACCATCATAAGAGGAGGAAAAGATCAAGACATCAAAAGTAAAAGAGAGACTTATTGAGATGGGGAGGGGGTATGATGAAGAGTGGAGTTTCAAAGGGGTAAGTGGGGGGAGGGAGGGTATCACCATGGGGTATTTTTTATAATCATGGAAGTTGTTAGTAAAAAAATTTAAAAAATTAAAATTTTTTTTTAAATTTAAAAAAATTACAAAAGGGCTGGAGAGATGGCTTAGTGATTAAGGCACTTGCCTGCAAAGCCTAAGAACGCAGGTTTGATGCCCCCAATGCCCATGTAAAGCCAGATGCACAAGGTGGCACATGCATCTGGAGTTCATTTGCAGTGGCTAGAGGCCCTGGAACACTCATTCTTTCTCTATGCCTCTTTCACTCTTTCTCTGACTCTTTCTCACTCTTTTCTGAAAGAAATAAATAATAAAATGAAATAATTTCTTTTTTTAATTGCAAAATCGAGCCAGGCGTTGTGGCACATGCATTTAATCCCAACACTCAGGTGGCAGAGGTAAGAGGAAGACTTCTGTGAGTTCAAGGCCATCCTGAGACTACTTAGTTAATTCCAGGTCAGCCTGTACCAGAGTGAGTGAGAACCTACTTCAAAAAAAAAAAAAAAAAATTACAAAATCGTTGAGCATGGTGGTTGTTATAGTCAGGTTCACATTGCTGGCAGAAAACACCTGACCAACAGCAACTTGTGGGAAAAAACCTTTATTTTGGCTTACAGATTCAAGGGGAAGCTCCATAATGGCAGGAGAATATGATGGCATAAGCAGAGGGTAGACATCAACTCCTGGCCAACATCAGATGGACAACAGCAACCAACAAGAGAGTGTGCCAAGCACTGGCAAGAGGAAGCTGACTATAATACCGATAACCCCACCCCCAAAGTACACTGCCTCTAGAAGGCTGTAATTCCAAAATTGCCATCAGCTGGGGACCTAGCAATCAGAACACCTGTATATGGGGGACAGCTGAATCAAACCACCACATTATGCCCCTGACCCACAAAAACTGATATACATGATGTAAAATACAATGCAGTCAGTCCATGTAATTTTACAAGTCCCCATAGTTTTTATCAATCTCAGTGATGTTCAAACATTTCCATAGTCCAAGATCTCTTAACTGAGTTGTAATAACAAAACAAGAAAATACCCCCAATTGCTGGGCATGGTGGTGTACGCCATTAATCCCAGCACTTGGGAGGCAGAGGTAGGAGGATCACTGTGAGTTCAAGGCCACCCTGAGACTATATAGTGAATTCCAGGTCAGCCTGGACTAGAGTGAAACCCTATCTTGAAAAAAAAAAAAAACTATAACGGCACAGAATAAATATTCACACTGCAAAATATGGCATTGGGTATAGCAAAGAAATATCCAATATAAGATTTAAACAGGACAAACGTGAAACTTCACAGTTCCAAGTCCAACCATGCTAGTCAGTGACAAATGTCCAAGTCCAATAATTCTAATCAGCAATAAGTCTCTGGAGTTCCAATTCTGCCCCTCCAGCTAGGCTACTCATAGTCCTGGAAAACCTCATCTGGGGCCAGCAGTTCTCGTTAGCAGCCATCTTGTGGTCCCAGCAATTCCACTGGGTCTGCACTGCAACCCATGGTCCATCCTCATGGCTCCATCAGGTCTCCATGCAGGCATCCAGCAAACCTGCTCCACAGTGCCCATGGCCGTTTCCAAAACACAAGACCATGTTGCAAATTCAACGACCCCTCTTTCCTGTATTTCTCGAACTCCATATCAGATTAGGTGCCAATTTGTTAATCCAGGGGGGAATAAAGCAGACTTTGAAGAATAGGACACTCTTTCAGCATTCAGGCCCCTTCAAAAGACTGCACTCTTTCTGTTGTCCCAGTGCAGATCAGCTGTCCCAATCTCAATGGCTGTAATCTCTCATACAAAATGCAGATGAACAGGCAGAAGTTTCAGCCCAAAGATTCCTTTCTGTGTCATATCTCTTTGCTCACACCAGTCTGTTTCTATGCAAGGCAACCCTGCACAAGTTCTCAGGACACAGGCATAACAGCAAGCCTCTCACACAAACTGCTTCTAGCCCAGTCCAGGCAGAGTTTTCTCTCACTTTCACAAGCCAAACCTCATAGTCCACAGTTCTTACTGCATTCAGGTCTTTCAAATCTAACCAGAATAGTCCATCAAGCTGTACTTAAAGCACTGCAAGGCATCTCTTAGGCCAAGATTTCAAATTCATCCACATTCCTCCTGAAAAGCAGTTCCAAAAGGCCAAAGCCACACAGTTAAGTTTCTAGCAGCAATGATACCACTCTCAGGACCTTTACTATTAGAGTATGTTCACATTGCTGACAGAAAACACCCGACCAAGAACAGCTTGTGGGGAAAAAAAGGGTTTATTTTGGTTTACAGACTTGAGGGGAAGCTCCATGATGGCAGAGGAAAACAATGGCATAAGCAGAGGGTGGACATTAACTCCTGACCAACATCAGATGGACAACAGCAAGAGGTCAGTGTGCCAAACACTGGCAAGAGGAAGTGGACTATAATACCCATAAGCCTGCCTCCAATAATACACTGCCTCCAGGAGAACTGGGAATTAACCAAATTGCCATGAGCTGGGGACCTGGCATTCAGAACATCAAAGTTTATGGGGGACACCTGAATCAAACCACCACAGTGGTGCACACCTTTAATCCCAGCACTTGACAGGCAGAGGTAGGAGGATCAAGGCCATCCTGAGACTACATAGAGAATTTCAAGTCAGCCTGGGCACATGACCCTACCTTGAAAAACCAGAAAAAAAAAATTCTAGTAGAAAAGTGGACAACACATATTAATAGATGAAGAATTTTAGAAAAAGTGAACTCTTTATGAAAAAAGCAATTGTAAATGCCAAAGACAAAATCATAATGAGAAGGAGTACAGTTAGGGTGACTGGACTTCTGGAAGTAAAAAAAGGTAGGAAAATCTACACTTGCTAGAGATCAAAGATGATTTGACTTATTACCTCTTGCCTAGTTCCCTAGACATGTTTTTCCACAAACAACCAGGACCCCTCCCAGAAGGGAGGTCTTTCATAGGATTTAAACATTGTGGTTGGCCAATTCAGCTCCTAGAACTTGGTATCAAGGCTAACCAATTCCTGAGACAGCCCCTATACCTAACCAACCAGCTGTCCCTCTGGTTCACCTGAGCTGGAAGACAGCCCACCACTATAAGGTTATAAATACATTTCCAAGGGGAGGGCATGCTCTTTGAGTTGCCTAACCACTTGGGAACTTCCATCTGCGGGTAAGTTTTTCCCTGAGCTGGGTCTGGGCTGGCTCTACCCAGGCCCAGGTGCAGCCAGAAAAGCCCCCTAGCCCTTACTGTCCACATAGGCTCCTTCACTCCCCCTCTAACTCCCCACATGTCAGGACTCCTTGATCTTTCTTTTCTCTCTTTTCTTGCCATGGTTCTCCCAGGTCCTCCACATGGGATCTCTAGTCCCATGGGTATCTTTCCTTGGCTCTGTACTTCCCTCAATAAATATAATATTTTAATAATTGTCCTTCTCAGCCTTTTAAAAATATATTTTGTTTATTTATTTATTTATTGGAGAGAAAGAGAGAAAAAGAAAAAGACAGGCAAAGAGAGAGAAGGGGTGTGCCAGTACTTCCAGCCACTTCAAAGAACTTCAGATGCATGCGTCTCCATGTGCATCTGGCTTGCATGGGTCCTGAGAATCAAACGTGGGTTCTTTGGCTTTGCAGGCAAGTGACATAACTGCTAAGCCATCTCTCCAGCCCTCAGTCTTTTTAAAATTTTTATTTATTTATTTGAGAGAGAAAGAGAGGTAGAGAAAGAGAGAATGGATGTGCCAGGACCTCCTGCCACTGTAAATGAACTCCAGACGCATGTGCCAACTTGTGTATCTGGCTTAGGTTGGTCCTGGAGAATTGAACCTGAGTCCTTTGACTTTGCAGACAAGGGCCTTAACTATTGACACATCTCTGCAGCCTCATTCTATTTTTTTTATAAAATATTTTATTGCTGCTCTGTTCACAATAGCTAGGAAATGGAACCAGCCTAGATGTCCCTCAACTGATGAGTGGATAATGAAGATGTGGCACATTTACACCATGGAGTTCTACTCAGCAGTAAAGAAAAATGAAATTTGCAGGAAAATGGATGGCTCTGGAAAGGATTATACTAAATGAGGTAACCCAGGCCCAGAAAGCCAAGAATAGCATGTTCTCTCTCATATGTGGATCCTAGCTAGAGATGATTGGGCTTCCATGTGAGTAGGAAGAAAACTCAGTAGCAAAACCCAGTAAGCTAGAAAAGAGATCTAAAGGGAAGAGAAAATAAAGAAGGGGGTACTTAATAGGATGGTATTGTATATATGTAAGTAGAAGAATAGATTAATGGGGGTGAAAAGGCCCAAGTGAAGTCAGGGGAAGAGATTGAATAAAGGAAAGATGGAGGGAGGGCTAATCAAAATCTAAGAGGATATAAATAAATCATATGGAAACCTACTTTTTTGGACAATGGAACACTCAGGAGCCATAGATTGTTACTAGAAAATTTTCAGTGCCAGGGATGGGTTACCTTCCAGTGAGTTGTTGGGGGCCAGTCCCTGATGCCCCCAAAACATTATAGGCCATTTCTGAGGACCTTGGCTTCCCATCAAGAATAGATGGTAAGACCCTATTGCTGAAGATTCCACATACTTGGGCTGCAAGGCCACTGAAAAAATCCTGTTGGAACTGAGCTGATAACCTCCTCCATGTAGACCAGCTGACAGAAAGCTGGAAGAAGCCATTCTACATGCAGTTCAATGGGAGAAAGAGAAATCACCAGTGAAGATATTCAACAGTGGACACTGCAAGCCTTATATTTTGCCAGCCAGGCCAAATGAGCCAAGGGGTGCAACAGTGGCATGTCTGTCATAGTGGAAACCAACTGCCCTCAAATTGGACTGGAGAACCACTCAATGGGAGGGAATATATCCCTGATACTGAAAACCTAAAACAGGTAGTCATGAGCCCTAGGGGTGTAATATCTGCTGCTGTCTGGCTAAATGCATATACTATGCTCACCAAACTGCCCAGTAAGCACTTCTCTTAATGTTCATACCTATATATTAATGCTACTCTCACTTTTGGTAAGAACCTTCTCTTTTCAGATGGCAGTGACCTTGGGATGACTCGGAAGGCATCATGGTGCTGGGAAGAAGTGACAAGAGTGCTCAGCACTGCAATATCTCTATCACACCTCCCAAGGCTCAGAGTCCATTGTGGAAGAAATGGTGGAAAGAATGTAAGAGCCAAAGGAAGGGTAGGACTCCTTACAACATGCTCCTCCAGACAGAATATGGCCTGGATATCCATGACCTCACAGTGCCTTACACTACCTACACAAGACCATCATAATAGGAGGAAAAGATCATGACATCAAAATAAAAGAGAGACTGATTGAGAGGAGGAAGGGATATGATGGAGAATGGAGATTCAAAGGGGAAAGTGGGAAGAGAGAGGGCATTACCATGGTATATTGTTTACAATCATGGAAGTTGTTAATAAGAAGAAGAAGAAGAAGAAATAAGAAAAAGAAGAAATAAAAAATATTTTATTGCTTCTCTGTTCACAATATCCAGGAAATGGAACCAGCCTAGTTATCCCTTAACTAATGAGTAGATAATGAAGATGTGGTACATTTATACAATGGAGTTCTCTTCAGTTGTAAAGACAATTGAAACTTGCAGGGAAATGGATGAACCTGGAAAAGATTATACTCAGTGAGGTAACCCAGGCCCAGAAAGCTAAGTGCTGTATGTTCTCTCTCATGTGGATTCTAGCTACAAATGCTTGGACTTGTATCTGAGTTGGAAAGAAAACTTGGTAGCAGAGGCCAGTAAGCTAGAGAAAGGGACTATAAAGGAGGGAAGAGAGACAAGAACTTGAGGAGATGATATTGTATCTATGTAAGTAGAAGAACAGATTACTGGGGATGGAAATGCCTAAGTGAGATCAGGGAAGGATATTAAGTAAAGGAAGGGTGGGGGAAGGGTTAATCAAAATCTAAAAGGGTATGAATAAACTATATGGTAACCTACTTTTTGGACAATTTCACATCCAGAAGCCATACATTATTATTAAAAAAATTTCAGTGCCAGGGATGGAATATCTTCCAGTGAGTTGTTGGCCAGGGAGGTCCCTGATGCCCCCAAGACATTATAGGCCATTGGAAACTCTCTTCATTTTCCACCATGAATAGATGGTAAGACCCTATTGCTGAAGACTCCACATGCTTGGGCTGCAAGGTTACTGAGAAATCTTGCTGGAGCTGAGTTGAAAACCTCCTCTTTGTAGAATAGCTGACACAAATCTATTAAAAAACCCTATACTACATGCAGCTCACTGGGAGAGACAATTAATCAGTGGAGATAAACAACAGTGGACACTGCAATCCTTAAGTTTGGACAGCCAGGCCAAATGAGCCAACCGGGACAATAGTGGCATGTCTGTTATGGGAGAAACCAATTGCTATCTCATTGGACTGGAAGTTCACTCCACAGGAGGGGATACATGCCTGGAAAACCTATGACAGGGGAGGTCAAGACTTTAGGGATGTAATGCCTGCTGGTATTTGGCTAAATGCATATATTAGGCTCACCAAACTGCCTGGTAAGCACTTCTCTTAATGTTCATACCCATATGTTAATGATACTCTCACTTTTGGTTAAAAAAGCTTCTTTTTTCAGATGGCAGTAACTACTGGGATGACTCAAAAGGTACTATAGTGCTGAGAAAAACTGACAGAGAAGAGCTCAGCACTGAAACTTCCCTATCACACCTTCCAATGCTCAGGGTCCGTTGAGGAAGAGGAAAGAATGTAAGAGCCAAAGGAAGGGTAGAACTCCTTACAATGCACTCTTCCAGACACAAAATAGCCTGGATATCCATGACCTCACAGTGCCTGACACTACCTACACAAGACCATCATAACAGGAGGAAAAGATCATGATATCAAAATAAAAGAAAGACTGATTGAGAAGGGGAGGGGATATGATGGAGAGTGAAGTTTCATAGGGGAAAGTGGGGGATGGAGGGAATTACGATGGAATATTATCCACAATTATAGAAGTTGTCAATAAAAAAAAAATTTTAAGAAAAAGGCAGAGAGGGCTGGAGAGATGGCTTAACAGTTAAGGAGCTTGACTGCAAAGCCTAAGGACCCATGTTTGACTCTCCAGATCCCACATAAGTCAGATGCATAAGGTGACACAAATGCACAAGATCACACATGTGCAAAGGTGACACAAGTGTCTGGAGTTTGATTTCATTGGCTGGAGGCCTTGGCATGCTAATTCTTTCTCTCTGTCTCTCTTTTACTCTCTCATAAATAAATAAATAAATACTTTTTTAAAAAAGCAGAGACTGAATTGGGTGTGGTGGCACACGCCTTTAATCCCAGCACTTGGGAGGCAGATATAGGAGGATCACTGAGAGTTCGAGGCTACCCTGAGACTACATAGTGAATTTCAGGTCAGCCTGAGCTAGAGTAAGACCCTACCTCAGAAAACAAAACAAAACAAAAAAGCAGAGAGCTGGGAGTGGTGGTACATGTCTTTAATCCCAGCACCCAGGAGGCAGACGTAAGAGGACTACAGTGAGTTCAATGCCACCCCGAGACTATACAGTGAATTTCAGGTCAGCCTGAGCTAGAGCAAAAGCCTATCTTGAAAAAAAAAAAAAAAAGCAGAGGGAATGGGACATATGAAATATTTAAGTGATAATGGAAAATAATTTCCCCCAAAATAATGAAGTATGTAAAGCCACGAATAAAAAAGTATCAGAAAACTCTAAAAGATAGGAAACCATAAAAAAATGTAGACATGTCACTGTCTACCTAATGATAACCAAAGATAATCTTGACAGTGCCCAAGAAAAAAGAAATATGACAGAGAAACAAAAATGAGGAATACAAGCCAGGCATAGTGGCACATGACTTTAATTAATCCTAGCCCTTAGGAAGCAGAGGTAGGCCATCCTGAGACTACATAGTAAATTCTAGGTCAGCCTGGGCTATAGCAAGACACTACCTGAAAAAAAACAAAAAATAAATAAATAAGGATTAAATGTAGATCTGCTGGAAATTGTACAATTTAATGTTTTAAATTACTGTTGTCTAACTATGAAATATATATATATATATCTCATGAAAGAATTTTCAAAGTCTAAGAAGTTCATAATTTCTATGACATCAACTATTACCTGCTCCTTTTACAAAATTCGCTTTCTATGTATTTGGTAGGCACCTTAAGCCACTCATTTGGAGTTATAGAGTGCCTTGAGTTAGAAATACTTGGAAATCTGGTATGTAGTTGGGCCTTCTCAATCTCTTTAAATTCCTTCATTGTATATATTTTGCCTGAAAGAAAATCAGTAGTCTAAATTAGCATCCTTAAATGTAACTTCAGTTGCTCTTGGGCTAGGAAATGCATAAGAATTAGGAATGAAGTACCAGTCTCACACTGAAGGAGAGTTCTTTTTTCATCATCCTTGTCATATTGTGCTTTTTTCAAAGGGTCACGAAATGGTGGCATGATGACCTATAAGAGAAACATTTCTCTGAGGACTGGGTTGCAGCTCTGAGTAGTAAACATTCTAACTATAAGACCCCATGTGTTCTTCATGCCAGAAGAGTGAAGAATACAGTATCTAAAACTTATATGCCCATTATACATAAAACTTTATAAAGAGATGGAGGAATTCTGATACTTCTCTTGGCCCTCTAGCCAAGGCAAAGTTAACTTGCTCTTATTTCAAAGTTTGGGTTTGGTCTTCAAAAAAATTTTTATTACTATTATATGTCCCTTTGAATAAATGGAACAACCATATTCATATATTTACCTTAATCCTAATGTTCATAGTCAACAACATAAATAATGATATACAAAACTTAACTAAAATGATTTTTATATATATTTATACATATATATAAAATCTGGTCTTGTGTTTTGAATTACTGGTGTGAAAAATAACTGCATTCTAATACAGATCAAGTTTGATACATTGGTTTTGAAAATATTGACAGTTGTCAGAATTTTTTTTTATTTTACTTTTTGCATCGAAAGCACTGGTTACTTTGAGCTTTCTATAGATGCTTCTTAACAGAATATTTGATACCATGGTATATTTCCTCTGCATTGGAATTCTAAATGTTAGGGGAAATTTTCCAGTCAGAACTTAATTCTAACTGGTGTGAAGAAGGACCATTCTGTATTTTTTTGTTCTGTGTGTGCGTGTGTGTGTGTGTGTGTGCATAAAATACTTACTGTAAGTGGCTTTGGTTTTAATATCCCCTACCACACACCCCCTCCTCCCTCCCTCAAAAAAAATGGATGATGAGCTGTTATTCTAAGAATTTCTAAGAAATCACTTCAGATTAAGTTCAAATTTTTCCTGAAGCCATGACCTTTGAAATTAGATGATTCTGTAGTTAACTAGATAGTTTAGGTTGGATAATTTAAAAGGCAGCCACATCATAATTCTTACCTGTACCCTCACATAAATTCAATAGTGTATTTGAAAATTTTTTTTACTAACCAACTAACTCCTCATTCAATCAGGAAAACTAGACAAATCCCAGTTTGTTAATGGAACAAGACTTGTATAGTTCCTCTATGAAGTCATTCCTGTGCTGAAAGCTAAAATCTGTACTAAAAAATCACAGTTCATAGAATTTCTAAGACAATGCATGGAGATGTGATCATGGTTAGAAATGGCAGTTTAGGGCCTGCTGGCACAACACTTGATACTATGAGTTCCTGACCTGCATGCTTCTTTACCCCAACTCATTCCTCACATGTAGGCTCAGTGTTTTCAGTATTTGGGTCACTGATTCAGCAGAACCCAGGATAATAACTTTGTAGTATCAGAATGTTATCCAGCTGTATATTGTTTACTTTATTGTAAATAATGGTGAACAGTGGTCAATAAATAGTTTTATATTCCTTAAAAAAAAACTTAACTAAAATGATATTCATAGATCACCTGTGAACCAAACCAGGACATCAGACCACTAAATTTCTTTTTTTTTTTTTGTGGGGGGGAGTTCAAGGCAGAGTCTCACTCTAGCCCAGGCTGACCTGGCACTCACTCTGTAGTCCAAGACTGGCCTCAAACTCACAGTAATCCTGCTAACTTTGCCTCCTGAATGCTAGGATTAAAGGTGTGTGCCACCATGCCCTTCTTTTAAGGGCCAATGTTATCAATATCAGAATGACAGTTCTACAAATGAAAAGAGCATTTGGAAGCAGTCATAGTTTTAGCCTGCTCCATGAAATTCTACTATAAACTGAAAAGGACATATGCTCTTACTAGTAATAATCAGAGTTGTTTTCTCAGATAACTATTATATATAATATGACTATTCAGGAGTTAATTGGCAGGCTAGAGAGATGGCTTAGAGGTTAAGGCACTTGCCTGCAAAGCCTAAGGATCCATATTCAACTCCCCAGATCCCACAAAAGCCAGACACACAAGGTGACACATGTGCAAGGCTGCACATAAGCACAAGAAGATGCATGCTTCTGGAACTCAATTGCAGTGGCTGGAGGCCCTGGTGCACCAACACACTCTCTGTCTCTCTCTCATAAAGATGTGTGCAACCATGCCTAGCAAAACAAACACACACACACACACACACACACACAAAAAAAAAAAAAACCTGAATGAGCCAGGCATGGTGGGGCACATCTTTAATCTCAGCACTTGGGAAACAGAGGTGGGAGGATTGCCTTGGGTTTGAGGTCACCCTGAGACTACCCAGTGAAATCCAGATCATCCTGGGCTAGAGTGAAACCCTACCTTGAAAACCCACCCCACCCCAAAAAAAAACCTGAACGACAATGTTGTAACCTAGTGGCTCTCTCAGTATAGTTTAAAACATATTATTGTGCATGCATCAGGAGCACATATGTAAAAACGGAGAAGAGTCATATGGTCTATATACGTGTAGACACTCAAACTTGTCATTCTATACTTTTTTCCTGGTTTTTCAAGGTCATACATACTTTTGTATTTTTTTTAGAAAGGACTTTTATATTATTTAATTTATTCATTTGAGAAAGACAGAGGGAAAGGCAGGTAGAGAAAGAGAGAGAGAGAATGGACACACCAGAGCCTCTAGACACATGTACCACTTTGTGCATCTGGCTTACATGGGTTCTGGGGAATCGAACCTGGGTCCTTGAGCTTTGCAGGCAAGTGCCTTAAGCACTAAGTCATTTCCTCAACCCATACTTTTGTATTTTTGAGACAGGGTCTCATGTAGCCCAGACTGGCCTCAAACTTACTATATAGCTGAAGATGGCCTTCAAATTCTGATTCTCCCATCTCTACCACCCAATGTATTAATTGCAGGCATGCACTACAATGCCTGCAATCAATACATTGTATACAATATATATATATATATATATATATATATGTTATATATAATTAATATATATTAATATAATTAAATATATATATTAATACTATATATATATATATTTTTTTTTTAAGAACAAATAGCTGGGCCTAGTGGCATACATCTTTAATTCCAACACTCCAGAGGCTGAGGTACGAGGATGGCCATGAGTTAAAGGCCAGCCTGAAACTACTTAGTGAATTCCAAGTCAGCCTCGGCTAGAACAAGACCCTAACTCAAAAAAAAAATTTTTTAAGTAAAAAATAAAATAAGTGTGCTTAACATATCTTTTGTGAAAATAACTATATTTTCCAAAAACAAAAATGGAGCTGGGCATGGTGGCAAACACCTTTAATCCCAGTACTCAGAAGACAGAGGTAGGTGGATTGCCTGAGTTCAAGGCCACCCTGAGACTACATAGTGAATTCCAGGTCAGCCTGGGCTACAGTGAAATCCTACCTCAAAAAAAAAACAAAAAAACAAAAAAACAAAGTGGAAGTGAAAAGATTTAACATTGCCTTATATCTTTGTAAATTTCTTTAGTGTCTTGTTTAATAAAGGACAGCTAGGCCAGGCATAGTGGTACATACCTTTAATCCCTACACTCCAGAGGCTGAGTTAGGTGGATTGCCGTGAGTTCCAGATAAGCCTGGATTACAGTAAGACCTTGCCTCAGAAAAATAAATATGGCTGGAGAGATGGCTCAGTGGTTAAGGCACTTGCCTGCAAAGCCAAAGGACCCAGGTTCAATTCCCCAATACCCATGTAAAACCAGATGCACAAGGTGGTGCATGTGTCTGGGGTTCACTTGCAATGGCTAAAGGCCTTGGAGCACCCATTCTCTATTTGCCTCTTTCTCTCTCTCAAATAAATGAATATTAAATAAATTTTTAGATAAATAAAATAAATATTTTAGACAGCTAGATTCCCATATCTGCTTCTATATGCAGTCTGTTGATATTTGTTGTTGTAGTTACAGCTTATAAAGAAAATCCAAGCCAGGCATAGTGGTGCACACCTTTAATCCCAGCACTCGGGAGGCAGAGGTAGAAGGATTGCCGTGAGTTCAAGGCCACCCTGAGACTCCATAGTGAATTCCAGGTCAGTCTGGGCTAGAGTGAGATCCTACCTCCAAAAAACAAAAAACAAAAAACAAAAAAAAAAGAAAGAAAGAAAATCCATATAGATATGTGTTTGGAAAAGATAGGAGCATTTGAATAACCTTTTCAGATCACTGTGAATATTATTTGATACTTTATCCAGTCAGTAAGTGATAGTTTCTTATCCTAGCACTTAGGACCCAAAGATAAAAGGATTACTGTAAGTTCAAGGCCACCCCGCGACTACATAGTGAATTCCATGTCAGCCTGAGCTACAATGAGACACTACCTCAAAAAACCAAAACAGACTTCTGGTTAAGGTGGTGAAGTAGTAGCCACACCAAAGTACCATGGGGGAGACAAAGGCTGAAAAATGTACAAAACACTCTTCTTCTGAAAAATGAAGGTATGTAAGGAATTGACCTCAACAGAGAAGGAGAGACCTATACCTTCTAGCAACAACACAACCAGCCAGAATCAGCAACAGCCACAGCTCTGGCAGTTCGCTGGAAAGAGATATGCACCCAGCCCTGCCTGAGGCAGCATGAGCAGAACCCAGGTGAAGGGATTCTCCACTCAAACCAGCCTCACAGAGTTAAAAAACCTGAAGGAGAAGACAGCAAGGACTAGCTGAGCAGCTCCAGAAGAACTTTGGGCACTCTCCACAGCCTCCCCTCCTGAACTGCCAGCATCAAGGACCAATGAAGAGCTCAGGATACCAAGGGACTGAAGCCGTCCTCACACACAGCATCCAGTACAGCTGATCTAAAGAGTAGATCCATTGACCAAAGCAGACCAAGTACAAAAAGAAGAAAACCAACTTCCAGGTAAGATGATGGCATAGCAGCCATGCCAAGGCAGCCTGGGGAGGAAAATAAGAAAAAAAAAAAAAACAGCAAAATACACTCTTCTACTGAAAAGTGAAGGTGGATAAAAAATTATTAACCACAGCAGAGAAGCAGGAGAGACTCAGATCTTCCAGGAAGCAGGAAACCAGACAGAATTCCAACAAGGCACTGGTGGCCCCGATCTGTGCACCCACCCAGCCTGGTGCAAAGCTGCAGGAGCAGAAGCCAGGTGAAAAGAGTTTGCACTCACACAAGCCTCCTCTCAAACTCAAAACACCTAAAGGGGTAGACAACAACAGCTGAGCAGCTACTGAAGGAGAACACAAATGGCACCAGCTGAACAGCTCTGGTACAACCCCAGACATCCTGCACAGCCTCCCATCCCCCAACCACCAGTGCCATAAACCACCAGAGAGAACTCATCACCACCCCCCCCACACACACACACACAGGGCATCCAGCACAGCTGATCAGAACACAAAATCCAGTGGCACAAGAAGCCTAACCAAGTCCACAGCACAACAGAGAACAACCAAGGTGGGCACTCTGCATTGATGAGATTGGAAGCCATAAGGTAACAGGGCCCACTTACACAAAGCCAGGCACATAAGCCTGCACTGGAAGTACTAATCTCACCTTCCATGTCAGGGCAGGTTATGTGTTAGATTTGATTGACAAATTCTTCATTGGCTTTACCATTCTCAAATAAGCTATATTTTCATGTTAACTGTACTTGCCTTTTGTTTGTTTGTTTTGAGGTAGGGTCTCACACTAGCCCAGGCTGACCTAGAATTCACTATGGGGGTCTCAGGGTGGCCTTGAACTCATGATGATTTTCCTACCTCTGCTTCCTGAGTGCTGGGACTAAAGGTGTGTGCCACCACGTCCTATTATTGCCTTTGACATTCCCTGATTTATAGAGCCTTTGTATTTTTCTTCTGTCATTATTGGGGGCAGGCTCTCACTCTGCCCCAGGCTGACCTGGAACGCATTTCAGACCATAAATCTCAGCCTCCCAGTTGATAGAATTAAGGGTGTGGGGCATGCCCAAGAATTAAGTCCAAATGGATCAAAACCTTAATATCAGACCCGAAACTCTGAAACTGCTAGAGGAAAACGTAGGGAAAACCCTTCAGCATTGGTATAGGCAATGACTTTCTGAATATAACCCCAGTTGCTCAGGAAATAAAACCACTAATGAACCACTGGGACCTTATGAAATTACAAAGCTTTTGTACAGCAAATGACACTGTGAATAGAGCAAAGAGACAACCTACAGAATGGGAGAAAATCTTTGCCAGCTATACATCTCACAGAGACTAATAGGATATACAAAGACCTAAAAACACTAAATAATGGGGCTAGAGGGATGGCTTAGTGGTTAAGGCACTTGCCTGTAAAGCCAAAGGACCCAGGTTTGATTCTCCAGGACCCACATAAGTCAGATGCACAAGGGGATCCACACATCTAGAGTTCATTTGCAGTGGCTGGAGGCCCTGGCACACCCATTCTCTCTCTCTCTTTCTCTCTTTACCTACCTATTTATCCTCTCTCAAATAAATAAATATAGAGCCAGGCATGGACACACATCCCTTAATTCCAGCACTTGGGAGGCAGAGGTAGGAGGATCTCTGTGAGTTCGAGGCCAGCCTAAGACTACACAGTGAATTCCAAGTCAGCCTGAGCTAGAGTGAGACCCTACCTCACAAAACCAAAATAAAATAAATAAAGATAAACACTTGAAAAAACTAAATAATAAATCAAACTACCAAATAAAAAATGGGCTATGGAATTCAATAGAGAGATCTCAAAAGAAGAAATACAAATAGTGGCCTGACAAGATGGCTTAGTGGTTAAGACACTTGCCTGTGAAGCCTAAGGACCCATGTTCGACTTTCCAGATCCCACATTAGCCAGACACACAAAGGTGAGGCAAGCGCAAGGTCGCATATGCCAACTAGGTGGCACAAGTGTCTGGAGTTCAATTGCAGTGTATGAGGCCCTAGCATGCCAATTCTCTCTCTCTCTCTCCCCCTCCCTCCCTCCACCTCTCTTAAAAAAAAAGAAGAAAAGAAATACGGATGGCATATAAATATCTAAAAAAATGTTACACATACTTAGCCATCAGGGAAATGCAAATTAAAACTACTTTGAGATTCCATCTCACTCCTGTCAGAATGGCTATTATCAAGAAATCAAACGACAATAAATGTTGGTGAGGATGTGAGAATGTAATCTGGTACAGCCATTGTGGAAATCAGTATGGAGGTTCCTAAAGCTAAAGATAGATTTACCATATGACCCAGCTATACCACTCCTAGGCATATATCCTAAGGACTTGTCACACTACCTTAGAGATTCTTGCACATCCGTATTTATTGCCACTCTATTCACAGTAACTAGGAAATGGAACCAGCCTAGATGCCCCTCAACTGATGAGTGGATAATGAAGATGAGGTACATTTATACAATAGAGTTCTATTCAGAAATAAAGACAAATGAAATTATAAAATTTGCAGGGAAATTGGGTGGACCTGAGAAAGATTATACTCAGTGAGGTAACCCAGGCCCAGAAAGCCAAGCACTGCATGTTCTCTCTCATATGTGTATCCTAGCTCCAAATTTTTGGACTTGCATTTGAGTTGGAATAAAACTTGGTAGCAGAGGACAGTAAGCTAGAAAGGAACTATCAAGGAGAGAGGAGAGGCAAAGACTTGAGGAGATGGTATTATATCTATGTAAGTAGAAAACCAGATTACTGGGGATGGAAAAGTGACATCAGAGGAAGAGATTAAGTAATGGAAGGCTGGGGGAGGGTCAATAAAAGTCTAAGGGTATGAATAAGCTGTATGCTAATCACCTTTTTTGGACAATGTCATATCCAGAAGCTGTAGATTGTTAGTAGAAAATTTTCAGAGCCAGGGATGTGATACCTTCCAGTGAGTTGTTGGCCAGGGAAGTCTCTTATACCCCAAAAACATTACAGGCCATTGCTGAGGCACTTCCCACCAAGAATAGATGGTAAGACCCTACTACTGAAGACTCCTCCACATGCTTGGGCTGCAAGGTCACCAAGAAATCTTGCTGGAACTGAGCTGAAACCTCCTCCATGTAGACCAGCTAACAGAAAGTTACGCTGCATGCAGCTCCATGCGAGAGAGAGAGAGAAGTCATCAATGGAGATAAACAACAGTGAACACTGAAAGCCTTAAATTTGGCCAACCAGGCCAAATGAGCCAGCAGGTACAATCCTGGTATGTCTGTTATAGAGAAAACCAACCACTACCTAATTGGCCCACTCCACAGGAAGAAATACATACCTAATAATAATAATAAAAAAAAAACTATGATGGGGCTGGGGCTGGAGAGATGGCTTAGCAGTTAAGGTGCTTGCCTGCACAGCCAAAGGATCCAGGTTCAATTCCCCAGGGCCTACATAAGCCAGATGCACAAGGGGGCACATGCATCTGGAGTTCGTCTACAGTGGCTGGGAGCCCTGGAGCACCCATTCTCTCCCTCCCTCCCTCTCTCTCTTTCTCTCTTTCAACTTAATAAATAAATTAAATAAAGCCAGGGTTGTGGCGCACGCCTTTAATCCCAGCACTTGGGAGGCAGAGGTAGGAGGATCGCTGTGAGTTCAAGGCCACCCTGAGACTATATAGTGAAATTCCAGGTCAGCCTAGACTAGAGTGAGACCCTACCTTGAAAAACTAAAAATAAATAATAAAGTAAATTTTTAAAAATTAAAAAACAATTCTAGGCCTGCTGGTGTCTGGCTAAATGTCTATACTATGCTCACCAAACTGCCCGGTAAGTACTTCTCTTCATGTTCATACCCATATATTAATGCTACTCTCACTTTTGGTTAGAGAAGCTTCTCTTTTCAGATGGTGGTGACCTTGGGATGACTCAGAAGGCACCATGGTGCTGAGAAGTGATAGAGGTGTGCTCAGCACTGAAACATCTCTATCACACCTTCCAAGGCTCAGGGTCCATAGTGGAAGAGGTGGTGGAAAGAATGTAAGAGCCAAAAGAAGGGTAGGACTCTTCACAATGCACTCTTCCAGACACAAAATGGCCTGGATAGCCATGATCTTGCAGGGCCTGGCACTACCTATACAAGGCCATCATAACAGGAGGAAAAGTTGATAACATCAAAATAAAAGAGAGACTGATTGAGAGAGGGAGGGACAGTGGAGATGTGAAGGGGAAAGTGGGGGGAGAGTACCATGGTTTATTGTCTTTAATTATGGAACTTGTCAATAATAAAAATTTTTAAATAAAATTAAAAAGCTTTTGTATAGAAAAAGATACTGTGAATAGAGTAAAGATGCAACCTACAGAATGGGAGAAAATATTTTCTAGCTATATATCTGACAGAGGATTAATATCCAAGGATATATAAGAAAAAGAACTCAAAAGAACTAAATAAGAAATCAAACAACCCAATTAAAAAATAGGCTACAAGCCAGGAGTGGTGGCGCACGCCTTAATCACTTGGGAGGCAGAGATAGGAGGATTGCTGTGAGTTCAAAGCCACCCTGAGACTACATAGTGAATTCCAGGTCAGCCTGAGCTACAGTGAGACCCAAGCTTGAAAGCTAAAAAGGCAGGGTGGGGGAGGGCTATGACAGCCGGGCCTGGTGGCACATGCCTGTAATCATAGTACTCAGGAGGCAGAGGTAGGATGATCGGTGGGCATTCAAGGCCACCCTGAGTCTACATAGTGAATTCCAGGTCAGCCTGGGCTACAGTGAAATCCTACCTTGAAAAACCATAAAAAGAAAACAAATGACAAGAATGTGGAAAAAGAGGGACTCTTCTACACTGTTGGTGGGAATTTAAACTGGTATAGCCATTGTGGAAATCAGTGTGGAGGTTCCTGAGACAGCTAAAATTAGATTTACCATATGGCCCAGCTATACCATTCTTAGGCACATATCCTAAGGACTTGTCTCACAACCTTACAGATACTTGGATATCCCTATTTATTGCTGCTCTATTCAAAATAGTTAGGAAATGGAACCAGCCCAGATATGCCTAAACTAATGAATGGATAATGAAGATGTGGTACATCTATATAACCAAGTTCTATTCAGCAGGAAACAAAATGAAATTACAAAATTTGCAGGGAAATGGATGATCTAGAAAGGATTATACTAAGTGAGGTACCTAGCTCCAGAAAGCCAAAAGCCACATGTTTTCTTTCATATGTGAATCCTAGCTACAAATGTTTAGACTTGTATGTGAATTGGAGTAAAAATCAGTAGCAGAGGCCAGTAAGCTAGAAAGGGGCTATAAGGGAGGAAGGAGAGGGGAGGACTTAAGAAGATGGTATCATATGTATGTAAATAGATGAACAGATTACTGTGGGTGAATGGCCTAGGTGAGGTCAGGGGAACAGATTGAGTAAAGGAAGGGTGAGGGGACAGTTAATCAAAATTTAAAGGATATGAACAAGCCATATGAAAATAAACTTTTCTGGACAATAGCCCACCCAGAAGCCATAAATTATTACTAGAAAAATTTCAGTACCAGGGATGGGATAGCTTCCAGTGGGTTGTTGACCAGGGAGGTCCCTGATGCCCCCAAAATATTATAGGCCATTGCCAAAGCTCTTAGTTTCCTACCAGAACTAGATGGTAAGACCCTATGGCTGAAGACTCCATATGCTTGGGCTACAAGGTTACTGAGAAACCAAGCTGGAGCTGAGCTGAAAACTTCCTCTCTAGAGTCCAGCTGACAGAAAGCTGGAAAAGGTACACTGCATGCAGCCCTATGGGCAAAAGTAGTCATCAGTGGAGATAAAAAAAAAACAGTGGAAACTGCAAGCCTTAAGTTTGGCCAGCCAGGCCAAATGAGCCAATGAGTGCAATAGTGGCATGTTTGTTATGGGGAAAACCAACCAGTCACTAATTGGACTGAAGGCCCACTCCATGAGAGGGAATACATGTCTGGTACTGAAAACCTATGACAGGGGAGGTCATAAGCCCTAGGGGTGTAAAAACTACTGGTGTCTAGCTAAATGCATATAATACGCTCACTAAACTGCTCAGTAGGCACTTCTCTTAATGTTCATACTCATATATTAATGCTACTCTCACTTTTGGATTAGAGAAGCTTCTCGATTCAGATGGTGGTGACCTCTAGGATAACTCAAAGGCACCATAGCACTGAGAAGTGACAGAAGAATGCTCAGCACTGAAACATCTCTACCACACCCTCCAAGGTTCAGGGTCCATTTTGGAAGAGGTGTGAAAAGAATGTAAGAGCCAAAGGAAGGGTAGGACTCCTTACAATGCAATTATCCAGACACAAAATGGCCTGGATATCCATGACCTCACAATGCCTGGTCTTACCTACACAGGATCCCCATAATAGGAGGAAAAGATGATGACATCAAAATAAAAGAGATTAGAGCCAGGTGTGGTGGCACACACCTTTAATCCCAGCACTTGGGAGGCAGAGGTAAAAGGATTGCTGTAAATTCAAGGCTATCCTGAGAATACACAGTGAATTCCAGGTCAGCATGAGTGAGAGTGAGACCCTGCCTTGGAAAACCAATAAATAAATAAGACTAATTGAGAGGGAAAGGGGATATGATGGAGGGTGGATCTGTGAAGGGTAAAGTGGGAGAAAGGAAGGAAATATCATGGTTTATTGTTTATTGTTTTGGAAGCTGTCAATAAAAAAATGTTTTAAAAAAAGCACAAAGAAAGAACCAACTTCACACTCAGTGTAGATGAGACTGTAAGACACTACAAAAGGTCACCCTTGCACTGGCCCAAAGCCAGGTATATAGGCCTACACTGGAAGTACTAATTGTACCTTCCATGTCAGGAAAGGTTGATAAAAGAATCTCAGGTAGGGAAAGAGTTCAAAAACTTAGCTCACTTATATAAAATACTGGGCTGGAGAGATTGCTAAGTGGCTAAGGCACTTGCCTGCAAAGCCTCACAATCTGGGTTTAATTCCCCAGTATCCATGTAAAGCCAGATGCACAAAGTGGTGCATGTATCTGGCATTCGTTAGCAATGGCTGGAGGCCTTGGTGTGCCCATTTTTTCTAACTGTCTCTGTTCTATCTATCTTTCTCTACTTGAAAATAAATAAAAAAGATTTTTTTTTAAATGTTGATTCATTAGATTTGATTCATGTACTTTTGTTCGGCTTTGGCATTCTTAAATAAATTGCATTTTCGGATTGACTTTTGTTGCATTTGATATTTCTTGACTTATGGTGCCTTTCTTTCTTTTTCTTTTTTCTTGGGGACAGGGTCTCACTTGGGCTCAGGCTGGCTCAGGAATCTCAGCCTCCCAGATGACAGTATTAAGGGTGTGAGTCAATACGCCCAGCCCGCTTACGGAATTTGGTTTTGTCAGCTTAACTGTTTGTTTTAATTCCCACTCATTCATGTATTGGTTTTATTTGTGTGTATGAATACTGCTCAGTTGGAGTTTATAATTATTCTGTATTTTTCTCCACTCAGCCTACTATTGGAGTCCTTCTACAACCTCTCCTACCTACAATTTGTTTACTTTCCCTCTTTTACCAAACGTTTTTCTACACCCTGTCCTCTTTTCCCCCTCCTTATTCTCCATAATTACAACTTCCCATAGACTGAACAACTTCTAATATTTATGGAAACTAACAGGACCTAAGTTCTCTTTCCAAGATACCTCAGCCACCTCCATCTTTTTTTTTTTTCAAAGTTAATACTAACACTCAGAGTAATTCACCTTGTACTGTTCCCATTTTGAAGTACCCAAAACCCTAGTATATCTCTACCAGACTTATTCTTTTACCCACCAGCAATTATTGAAATAAAAAGAAATACTGTTGCCAATCTGATGCTACTTTATTTGCATAGTAGGCATATACAAAAGCTTGGATCACTCCCATTGTTACTCTAAGAGTATTATAAGGGCCACACTGGCACCTTAGGCTCCTACCCTGAAGATATATAACTTCTTATCTACACACCTAAGAATACAGCAGATAATTAGAAAACCCAAGCACTGAATTAACTTTAGATGCAAAAATCTCTACATTTTAATATAAGAAACACAGAAAATCAAGACAACATAATTCCACCAAAAATTATAAATCCAACATAAATGACCTCCAGTAAGACTGATATAGATGAAATGCCTCACAAAGATTTCAAAAGAATGGTAAGTATGTTCAAGGAAATCAAAAAAGAAATCAAAGGTGTCAAAGAAGAAAACAAACTCCAGAAGGAATCCCAAGAGAACACAGGAAATTAACTTAATGAAATAAGAAGGTTGAGATAAGATATGAGTAAGGAAATGGAAACACTGATGAAATACCAATCAGAAATACCAGAAATGAAAAATACAGTGATTCAAAATAAAAAACTGCAGAGAAGAGTGCTCAGCACTGAAACATCTCTATCACACCTTCCAAGGCTCAGGGTCCATTGCAGAAGACGTGGCAGAAAGAATATAAGAGCCAAAGAAAGGGTAGGACTCCTTACAATGCACTCTTCCAGACACAAAATGGCCTGGATATTCATGATCTTGCAGTACCTGGCACTATCTACACAAGACCATCATAATTGCATAAAAAGATGATGACATCAAGATAAAAGAGAAACTGATAGAGAGAGGGAGGGGGTAGGATGGAGAGAGTGTTGTTATGAAGGGAAAAGTGTGGGTGGAAGGGAATTATCATGGTTTATTGTCTATAATTATAGAAGTTGTCAATAATAAAAAATTAAAGGGCTGGAGGGATGGCTTAGCAGTTAAGGCATGTGCCTGCAAAGCCAAAAGACCCAGGTTCAATTCCCCAGGACCCACATTAGCCAGATGCACAAGGGGGCGCACACATCTGGAGTTCACTTGCAGTAGCTGGAGGCTCTGGAATGCCCATTCTCTCCCTCTCTCTCTCTCTCTCCCCTTTCTTCCTCTCCCTCTCTGTTAAATAAATAAATAAATATTTAAAAAATTTAAAAAAGAAACTCTGTAGAAAGTCTCAACAAGCCAGGCATGGTAGTGAACACCTTTAGTCCCAGCACTCAGGAGGTGGAGGTAGGAGGATTTCTGTGAGTTCAAGGCCACTCTGAGACTACATAGTGAATTCCAGGTCAGCCTGAGCTAGAGTGAGACCCTACCTTGAAAAAACCAAAGGGAAAAAAAAAAAATAAAAGTCTCTCAACAATTAGTGGGCGTGGTTGCTCACACCTTTAATCCCAGCTGGGGTAGGAGGATTGCAGTGAGTTCCAGGCCACCCTGAGACTGTGAATTCCTCGAAAAAAAGAGTCTCACCAATAGAATGGGCCAAGGAGAGGACAGAATATGTAAACTAGAAAACAAGTTAGCAGATCTAGAACATTCCAACAAAGAAAAAGACAAAAAGGAAGGTATGAATGGGAATTTCAAGACATACAGGACACTACAAAGAGATCAAACATAAGAATTTAGGGTATAGTAGAAGGAGAAGAATTTCAATCCAAAGGTATAGTAGGTATTTTGAACAAAATTAAAGAAGAAAATTTCCCTCAAATAGGGAAAGAGATCCCAATACAGATGCAGGAAGCACTTAGAACACCAAACAGTTAATACCAGTAAATAACCTCTCCTCACCACATTATAATTAAACTACTGAACACATAGACCAAAGAAAATTTATGTAATTCATTAAGAAAGAAGTATCAAGTCACCTATAAAGGCAAGTCCATCAGGATAGCAGCAGATTACTCAACACAAACTTTAAAAGCCAGAAGGGCTTGGAATGATGTATTCCATGTTCTGAAAGATAACTGTCAACTAAGATTACTATATCCAGCAAAGCTATCCATCATAATTCATAGAGAAATAAGGACATTCCATAACAAAAAACAGGCTAAAGGAATATATGACCACTAAGCCAGCTCTACAGAAAATACTTGAAGGGATCCTTCACACTAAAGAGAAAGAAAAGGACACACATGAAGAAACAGGAAAAAATAAACTGTGCTCAAATAGTAGTTGATACAAGTCAATAAAGGAAATCAGGAAGTACTACAAAACAAGAAGAATGGTAAAAATAAATGCACACTTTTTAATAATTACTCTTCACATCAATGGCCTCATCAATGCCCCAACCGAAAAACACAGACTTTCAGACTGACTGGATTAAAAGGTAGGATCCTTTTGTCTGTGGCCTCCAAGAAACTCACTACTCCATAAAAGACAGACACTAACTTAGGGTGAACTGATGGAAAATGGTATTTCAAGCAAATGGGCTAGGAAACAAGCAGGTGTTGCTAACCTAATATCTGACAGGATAGAATTCAAGCCAACATTAGTTAAGAAACATTAAAAAAAGGTCACTTTATATTGATTAAAGGAACAATTCATCATGATGACATTACAATTCTAAACATATATGCACCAAACATGGGTGCTTCCAATTTCATTAAACAAACATTATTAGACTTAAAGTTACAGATAACACCAAGCACAGTTATAGTGGGTGGCTTAGCCCACCCTCAAAAATTGACAGGTTGGGCTAGAGAGATTGCTTAGTGGCTAAGGCACTTGGCTGCAAAGCCAAAGGAACCAGGTTCACATCCCTAGGACCCACATCAGCCAAATGCACAAGGTGATACATGTGTTTGGAGTTCGTTTGCAGTGGCTAGAAGCCCTGGCATGCCTATTCTCTCCCTACTTCTCTATCTGCCTATTTCTCTCTCTCTCTTTCTCTCTCTCTCTCCACACACACACACACACACAGAGAGACAGAGAGAGAGAGAGAGAGAGAGAGAAATAAAATTAATTTAATTTAAAAAATTGACAGGTCATCCTGGCAAAATATAGAGAGAAGCATCTAATTTAAATGAAATCATAGAACAAATGGACCTAACAAATATCAACATAACAGTCTTATCTAAATGCTGGAGAATACACACATTCTTTTTGTTTGTTTGTTTTTTGTTTTTTGTTTTTCTGAGGTAGGGTCTCACTCAAGCCCAGGCCAACATGAAATTCACTTTGTAGAGTTTCAGGGTGGCCTTGAACTCATGGCTATCCTCCTACCTCTGCCTCCTGAGTGCAAGGACTAAAGGTGTGTGCCACCATGCATGGCAGAACATATATTCTTTTCAGCAGCACATACAGAATTCTCTAAAATAAGCCAGTAGCTGGGCACGGTGGAGCATGCCTTTAATCCCAACCCTTGGGAGGCAGAGATAGGAGGATCACCATGAGCTCAAGGCCATCCTGAGACTATCGAGTGAATTCCAGGTCAGTCTGGGCTAGAGCAAGACCTTACCTTGAAAAACCAAAGAATAAATAATAAAAATAAAATAGGTCATATATTACAACACAAAGCAAATCTTTCTTTCTTTCTTTGTCGGGGGCCATTGGGCTGGCCTTGAATCCGTAGCACTGGACTGTTTGGCAACAAGACTTTTGCACCTGCAAGTAAGCAAGATTATGTACATTTAGTGATACTGCCAAGAGCTGACAGTTCCTTGAAACTTTATGCTTGCATTGCTGGGAACAGAGTGTTTTTTTCTCTCCCAACCTTGGAATAATCTTTTGTACTGAGAAGTGGTCGAGATGCATAACTCTGTAACAGAAAGAAGTTGTTTTGATAGAAACTTGTGTGAAGGTCATGGAATTTTTGTACATGGGCAAACTGTTTGCAAGAAGATATTAAAAAGAAATAAATGGCGCTTCAGTCCTGGACTGGAGTCCTTGCTTTCATTCTTTCTCTTGTCTTTCTTTAATCCTCACTCCCCATCAGGCTCGAACCTTTTCAGCAGGCTTGTTCCGTCATTTCTTTATTTTTATTTTTATTTTTTGAGGTAGGGTCTCACTCTAGCTCAGGCTAACCTGGCATTCACTATGTAGTATAAGGGTGGCCTCAAACTCACGGCAATCATCATACTTCCGCCTTCCGAGTGCTGAGATTAAAGGTGTGTACCACCACGCCCAGCTGCAAATCTTTTTTTTTTTTTAATCTATTTATTTGCAGAGAAAGAGAAAGAGAGAGAAAATGGGCATGCCAGTGTCTCTAGTCACTACAAATGAACTCCAGATGCATGTACCACTTTGCACTTCTGGCTTTACATGGGTACTGGGGAATTGAACTCAGATTGTTATGCTTTGCAGGCAAATGCCTTAACCACTCTCCAGCCTGCAAATCTTAAATATAGGAAAATCAAAACAATTCTTATCTGATCATAATGAGATTAAAGTATAAATCAATAGGAAGAAAAACTATAGAACATACACAAACTCTTGGAAACTAAATAGTACACTACTGAATGATGACTTGGTCATTGAAGAAATCAAGAAAGAAATTTAAAAAGTCATAGAATCAGGGCTGGAGCAATTGCATAGTGGTAAAGGCACTTGCCTGCATAGTCTAAAGACCCAGGCTTGATTCCCCAGTACCTACATAAACCAGATGCACAAAGTGGCCCATGCATCTGCAATTTGTGTTCAGTGGCTAGTGGCCCTGGCATGTCCATTGTTTCTCTCTCCCTCTCTCTATCTGCCCCCCCAAATAAATAATAAATAAGAATATTTTTTAAAATTCATAGAATCAGGGCTAAAGAGATGGCTTAGCAGTTAAGGCGCTTGCCTGTGAAGCCTAAGGACCCATGTTTGACTCTCCTGATCCCATGTAAACCAGATGCACAAAGGTGAGACAAGCACAAGGTTTCACATGCCCACTAGGTGGCGCAAGCATTTAGAGTTAGATTTCAGTGGCTGAGGCCCTGGCACACCAATTATCTCTCTCTCCCTCTGTCTCACTCTCACTCCATTTAAAAATAAATAAATAAAAATTCATAGAATCAAATGATAATGAAAATACAACATACCAAAACTTACGGGATACAATGAAGGCAGTCCTAAGAGGGAAATTTATAACTTTAAGTGTCTACATAAAGAAATCAAGACTTCCAGGTAAGATGATAGCATATTAGCCACACCAAAGCAGCCTAGGGAGGGAAATAAACAGAAACACAGCAAAATACACTCTTTCACCAAAAAGTGAAGGTGTATAAGTTATTATCAACCACAGCAGAGAAGCAGGAGAGACCAATATTGTCCAGAAAGGAGAAAACTGGCCAGAATCCTGCCAAGGTGCCAGCAGCCCCAATCTGCAAATAGCACAAAGTAGCAGGAGTAAAAACAAGGGGAAGGGATTTTTCCACTCACATCAGGCTCCTCACAAAGGCAAGAAACCTGAAGGGGAAGACAACAGGGGCCAGCTGAGCAGCTGCTGAAGGAGATCACAAATGGGACCAGCTGAACAGCTCTAGTAAAACTCCAAGCACCCTGCATAGTCTCCCATCCCCCATCAGTCAGGGCTGTAAACATCCAAAGAACTCATTCACTCCCGGCCACCTGACACTGAGGTGGATCAAGATGGGCACTCAGCATTGGTGAGATTGGAAGCCATCCCAAAGGTAACAGGGCCTACTTATACAAAGCCAGATACATAGGCCTGTATTGGAAGTGCTAATCTCTTTTTCCATATCAGGAAAGATTACTATTACATTTGAATGATATAATCTTGGTTTGCTTTGCCCCTTTCAAATAAACTATACTGTGGTGTTGACTATTGTTGCCTTTAACATTCCCTGATTTTTAGGGTCGTTGTCTTTTTCTTCTGTCACTGAGGGCAGAGTCTGACTGGCCCCAGGCTGACTTGGAACACATTTCAGACTAGAAATCTCAGCCTCCTAGTTGACAGGATTAAGGGCGTAGGCCAACACACACCCTTAGGGACTTTGGCTTTACTAGATTATCTGTTTAATCCCCACCCTTGTATAAATACTCTGTGCTGGTTATGATTGAATGACAATTTGCACAGTTGAGTTTTAGAATTTCCCAGTAATTTGCTTCACCCAGTCTACTATAATACTTGAATAGCAGACAAACTCAACACCTAGGGCTGCTTGTGCTGTTTTTTTGCACTACAAGAGCTACACCTGGCACCTTAAACTCCTACACAAAAGATATATAAAGTCGGATTTACACAGCTAAGAACACTGCAGATCATTAGAGAACTCAAGCATGAAATTAACTCAAGGGCTAGAGAGATGGCTCAGCAGCTAAGGCATTTGCCTGCAAAGCCAAAGGACCCTGGTTCAATTCCCCAGAACCCACATAAGCCAGCTACACAAGGGGGGAGCATGCATCTGGAGTTTGTTTGCAGTGGCTGGAGGCCCTCTCTTTCTCTCTCTCTCTCTCTCTCTCTCTCTCTCCTTCTTCCCCCCTCTCTCTCAAATAAATAAATAAAATATTTTTTAAATTAACTCAAGATGCAAAAATATCTACATTATAATACAAAATTATAGAAGAAAACTTTCCCCAAATTGGGAAAGAGATGCCAATACAGGTACAGGAAGCCAACAGGACACCAAACAGACATAATTAGGAAAGAACCTCTCACCACCATGTTATACTTAAACTACAAAACACACAAACCAGAGAAAATATGTTGAAAACAAGCCAGGCATGGTGGCACATGCCTTTAATCCCAGCACTTGGTAGGCAGAGGTAGGAGGATTGCTGTGGGTTCGAGGCCACCCTGAGATTACATAGTAACTTCGGATCAGCCTAAACTAGTGAGACTCTATCTTGAAAAAAAAAAAAAAAAAAAAAACAAGAAGAAAAAGGAAAATATGTTGAAAACAGGAAAAAAAAAAAATCAAGTCACATACAAAGGCAAGACCATCAGGATAACAGCAGATTACTCAACACAAACTTTAAAAAAACGAGAAGGGCTTGGAATGATGTATTCCAAGTTCTGAATATAACAACTGTCAATCAAGATTACTTTATCCTGAAAAGCTACCCATCCAAATAGATGGAGAAATAAGGACATTCCACAACAAAAGCAGACTAAAGGAATATATAAAGACTAAACAGCTCTACAGAAAATACTTGAAAGGATCCTCCATGCAGAAGAGAAAGAAAAACACATACATAAGGAACCTAGAAAAAAATAAACCACACTCAAATATTACTTAATAGGGGGGCTGGGGAAATGGTTTAGCAGTTAAGGCATTTGGCTGCAAAGCCTAAGGACCCCGGTTCGATTCCCCAGGACCCACGTAAGCCAGATGCACAAGGGAGCACATGCATCTGGAGTTCATTTGCAGTGGCTAGAGGCCCTGGTATGCCCATTTTCTCTTTCTCTTCATCTGTCTCTTCCTCTGTCTCTCTCTCTCTCAAAAAACGGGCCTGGTGGTGCACGCCTTTAATTCCAGCACTCGAGAGACAGAGGGAGGAGGATTGCCATGAGTTCAAGGCCATCCTGAGACTACATAGTGTATTCCAGGTCAGCCTGGGCTAGAGTGAGATCCTACCTCAAAAAATAAAACAAATAGTTAATAGGGGAGAGCAAAAGTTAAAACTGGAAGAACTACAAAACAAGACAAATGGTCAGGCGTGGTGGCACACACCTTTAATCCCAGCACTTGGGAGGCAGAGGTATGAGGATTGCCATGAGTTCAAGGATACCCTGAGACTACACTGTGAGTTCCAGGTCAGCCTGGGCCAGAGTGAAACCCTACCTCGAAAAACCAAAAAAAAAAAAAAAAAAAAAAGACAAATGGCAAGAATAAATACACACCTTTCCATAATAACTCTTAATATCAATGACCTCAATGCCCCAACCAAAAGAAGGTTTGCACACAAGGTTTAGAGACTTGGTTAAAAAGCACGATCCTCCAATTAGTTGCCTCCAAGAAACTCACCTTTCCACAAAAGATGGACACTATCTTAGGGTGAAAGGTTGGAAAATGGTGTTTTAAGCAAATGGGCCTAGAAAACAAGCAGGTGTTACTATCCTAATATCTTACAGGGTAGATTTTAGACCAACATTAGAAACGAAAGACAAAGAAGGTCATTTTATATTGATTAAAGGCACACTCCCACAGGAGGACATTACAATCCTAAACATATATTCACCTAACATGGGTGCTCCCAATTTCATCAAACAAACAATATTAGAATTAAGGTCACAGATAACATCAAATATAGTTATAGTTGGTGACTTTAACACCCCACTCTCATCAATTGACAGGTCATCCTGGCAAAAAATAATCAGAGATGCATCTGGATTAAATGAGGTCATAGAAGAAATGGAGTTAACAGATATATACAGGACATTTCATCCAAATTCTGCAGAATACACATTCTTCTCAGCAGCACATGGAATATTCTCTAAAATAGACCATATATTAGGACACAAAGCAAATCTTAACAAATACAGGAAAATTGAAATAATTCCTTGCACTCTATCTGATCACAGTGGGCTTAAACTACAAATCAATAGCAAGAAAAGCTATAGAGCATACACAAAATCATAGAAACTAAACAACACACTACTAAATGATGAATGGATCAATGAAGAAATCAAAAAGAAAATCAAAAAATTCATAGAACCAAATTATAACGAGAACATAACACACCAAAACCTTTGGGACACAATGAAGGCAATCCTAAAAGGGAAATTTATAGCTTTAACTGCCTATATTAAGAAATTAAGAAGGAAGCCGGGCGTGGTGGCGCATACCTTTAATCCCAGCACTCGGGAGGTAGATCTAGGAGGATCGCCATGAGTTCAAGGCCACCCTGAGACTACAGAGTTAATTCCAGGTCAGCCTGGACCAGAGTGAGACCCTACCTTGAAAAACCAAAAAAAAAAAAAAAAAAAAGAAATTAGGAAGGTCACAAGTAAACAACTTAATGTTCCACATTAAGGCCTTGGAAAAAGAAGAACAAGGCAAACCAAAAATCAGTAGATGGGAAGAAATAATAAAGATTAGAGCAAAAGTTAATGAAATAGAAACAACAACAACAAAAAAAAAATCCAAAGAATCAATTAAACAAAGAGTTGGTTCTTTGAAAGGATAAACAAGATTGATAAACCCTTAGCAAATCTGACCAAAAGAAAGAAAGAAGATACACAAATTAATAAAATTAGAGATGAAAAACGCACCATTACAGCAGATACCAGAAAAATTCAGAAAATCATAGGGACATACTTTAAGAACATTTACTCCAGGGCTGGTGGGATGGCTTAGCGGTTAAGGTGGGATGGGTTAGCAGTTAAGGCATTTGCCTGCAAAGCCAAAGGACCCAGGTTCGATTCCCCCAGGACCCACATTAGCCAGATGCATAAGGGGGCACATGTGTCTGGAGTTCATTTGCAGTGGCTCGAGGTCCTGGCACACCCATTCATTCTCAATCTCTCTCTCCCTCTTTCTCTGTCAAATAAATAAATAAGAACATTTACTCCACTAAGCTTGAAAATCTGAAAAAAAAATGGATGATATCCTTGATTTATTTGACCTACCAAAATTAAATAAAGATGAGATTAACCACTTAAATAGACCTATAACAAATACAGAGATCCAAGCAGTTATAAAAAATCTCCCAACTAAAAAATGTCCAGGCCCAGATGGATTCACTGGTGAATTTTACCAGACATTCATGGAAGGTCCAACACCAATGCTTCTCAAACTTTTCCATAAAACAGAAAAGGAAGGAATCCTACCAAACTCCTTCTGTGAGGCCAGTATCACCCTGATATCAAAACCAAAGACAGCACAAAAAAGAAAATTACAGACCAATCTCCCTCATGAATATAGATGCAAAAATTCTCAACAAAATATCAGCAAACAAAATATAAGAATATATCAGAAAGATCAGTCACCCTGACCAAGTAGGCTTAATCCCAGAGATGCAGGGATGGTTTAACCAGTTCTCCTACTAGTGCAACTTGCCCTAAGGGGATTTTTTTTTTCTAAAATTTTAAGTTCACAGATATCCATCATAAAGTCATTAGTAAGAATAATACTCAAAACAGAAAACCTATTGGTTCCATGGCAAGGGGTGGTAAATGACTAGAGACACATCTACATTCTACTCCTCAGAGCTGGTAACTTTGACAAGTAATCTGTCTGTGCTTCATTTGTCCCATCTTCAATTACCTTACTTGGGAGCAGTGGAGATAAAACGAATATTATTTTTTAAAAGAGACTTTGTGGCTACAAGTATAACTCAGTGGTAGATTGTAAGCCTAATATGTACAAAGAAAAACCATATCATTAGATTAAAACCAAGTTGGTTTTACATGCATAAAGAAATCTAGGAAGAGCCGGGCGTGGTGGTGCACACCTTTAATCCCAGCACTCGGGAGGCAGAGGTAGGAGGATCGCCATGAGTTCGAGGCCACCCTGAGACTCCATAGTGAATTCCAGGTCAGCCTGGGCTAGAGTGAAACCCTACCTCGAAAAACCAAAAAAAAAAAAAAGAAATCTAGGAAGATATATAAAAATGTTAATGAGTTAGTTTTGGGTAATGGAATTATGATTGTGTTTTTTCTGTTTTATGAATTTTATATACATTCTTTCACTTGTTATAAAATTGTATCACTTTAGCAAATTTTAAAGTCTATGAAAAATTTTAAACATTACTATTATAGTTATGTCCATGTTGCTGAGAAAAAACATGCAACCAAAAGTAGCTGATGGGGCCAGGCAATGGTGGTGCATGCCTTTAATCCAAGCATTCAGGATGCAGAGGTAGGAGGATTGCTATTAGTTCAAGGCCACCCTAAGACTACAAAGTGAATTCCAGGTCAGCTTGGGCAAGACTCTACCTTGGGGGGGGGGGGAAACCCAGCTTATGAAAGAAAAGGATTTATTTTGACTTACAGACTCAAGGAGAAACTTCATGATGGCAGGAGAAAGCATGGCATGAGCAGAGGCTGGCCACTACCTCCTTGTCACAGCCAGGGGAAATCAGCAGCAGCAGGAGAGTAAACTGAGCTCAGGCAAGGGGGAGCTGGCTATAACACCCCTAAGCCAACCCCCAACAACACACCTCCTCCAGCAAGAGTGCCACCAGCTGGGAACCAAGTACTCAAAGCACATGAGTTTATGAGGACACATCTGATACAAACCACCACATTCTATTCCTGGCCCCCATGGGCTTGTGATCATCTTAAAATGTAAAAATGTATTCAGTCCAACATTAAAAGTCCCCATAGGTTTTACCAATCCTGATACTGTTTAATCACCTCCTTAGTCCAAAGTCTCTTAACTGTGAGCCTGTAAAACCAAAACATAATTTATATACATAATGGCACAGAGTAATCATTACCACCACAAAAGAAGGCATAACAAAAAAAGACTGAGCAGGGCAGGCTGAACAGATAGTTTAGTAGTCAAGGCACTTGCCTGCAAAGCCTAAGAATCCAGATTATATTCCCCAGTACCAAGGTAACCCAGATGCACAAGGTGGCACATACGTCTGGAATTCATTTGCAGTGGCTAGAGGCCCTAACGTATGCTTTCTCCTTGTCTCTTTCTGTCTCTTTCTCTCTCTCTCTCTCTCTCTCTCTCTCTCTCACACACACACACACACACACACACACACACACAAATAAATAAAATATTTTAAAGCAAACAGAGCAAATACTCAATTCTGTAGCTTCATGAGGGGCCTACAACAAAATCTCTAGGGTTCTAATTCCACCCACCAGGTGGTCTAGGGGAAAACTATTTGAAACCAGCAACTCTCCTTGGCAGCTGTCTCATAGTCATGGCAATTCCAACATCCTGGAGTCTTCACTGCAACCCATGGTCCATTCTCATGGTTCCATTTGGTCTCCACACAGGGACACCCACAATCCTGCCTCACATTGTCCAGTGACTATTTATTTAAAAAAAAAATGAGTTGCAGGGCTGGAGAGATAGCTTAGCAGTTAAGGCACTTGCCTACAAAGCCTAAGGACCCAGGTTTGATTCTTCAGGTCCCATGTTAGCCAGATGCACAAGGGGGCGCATGCATCTGAGTTAGTTTGCAGTGGCTAGAGGTCCTGACATGCCCATTCTCTGTCTGTCTGTCTCTCTCTCTCTCTTTCTTTCCCCCTCCCTCCCTCTCCCTCTATATCTAATAAATAAAAAAATAAAACAATTTTAAAAAACTGAATTGTAAATTCAGTGACTTCCTCTTTCCTGAATTTGTTATACTTTCATAATACTAGGTAGGGTATCAAATTGGTTAATCCAGGGGGGAATAAAGCTGAGTTTGAAGAGCAGGAAAACTCCTTTAGCATTCTTCCTATTGTTGCAGCACAGATAATCTGGCCCAGTCTCAATGTTGGTAATCTCTCAAACAATTGCAGCTGAAGTAGGCTACAGTCTCCTGCCTAAAACTTTCATTTTTTTCTGTGCCATATCCTTCTGCTCTATATTCTACTATGACTTTTTTTCATGCAGCCCCAATGGGGCTGCTTTTAAATTTTACTTTGTTTAGTTCTCAGTACACAGAAAGAGCATAGCCAGAGCTGGAGGGATGGCTTAGCAGTTAAGGCACTAGCCTGCAAAGCTAAAGAACCTAGGTTCAATTTCCCAGAATCCATGTAAGCCAGATGCACAAGGTGGCACATGCTTGTGGAGTTTGCAGCAGCTGAAGGCCCTGGTACACCCATTCTCTCTGTGTCTATCTGCCTCTTTCTCTCTCTGCCTCTTTCTCAAATATAAATAATAATAATTATATACATACATACATATATATATAATTTTTAAAAAAAGAAAGAACACAGCCAGCCTCTCACACAGACTGTCTGTAGCCCAGTACAGCAAAGTTACCTTCCCCTCTTAAGTCAAGCCTCTGAAAACCATATCTCTTTCTGCATTTGTGTCTTTCAAACTCTGACCACAGTGATCCATCCAACTCTGCTTACAGGGCTGGAGAGATGGCTTAGCACTTAAGGCACTTGCCTGCCAAGCCTAAGGACCCATGTTCAACTCTCTAGGTCCCACATAAGCCAAATGCACAAGGTGATGCAAGCACAAGGTTGCACATGCACATGGAATTTGATCGCAGTGGCTGGAGGCCCTGGTGCAACAATTCTCTCTCTCTCTCTCTCTCTCTCTCTCTCTCTCTCTCTTTCTCATGAAAATAATACAAAAAACTGCTTACAGTATTGCAAGGCATCTCTTAGTTTAAGGTTTCAAATATTTGCACATTCCTCCCACAAATCAGTTCAAAAATATCAAAAAACACAAGGACAGGTATATAGCAATATCAATCCCACTCCTGATACCAATTTTCTTTTCTTTTTGTTTCAAGGTAAGGTCTCACTCTAGCCCAGGCTGACCTAGAATTCACTATGTAGCCTCAGGGTGGCCTTGAACTCATGGTGATCCTCCTACCTCTGCCTCCAAGGTGCTGGGATTAAAGGTGTGCACTACCATGCCTGGCCCAATTTTCTATTGTAGTTTACCTTTTTGTTGCTGGGACAAAATACCCAACCAAAAGTAGCTAATGGGTGAAATATATTTATTTTGGCTTAAGGTTTTGAGGGGAAGCTTCATGATGGCAGGGAAAAGATGGTACAACAGAGGCTGACCATCACCTCCTTGCCATACCAGGTGGAAAACAACAGTAGGGGAGTGAGTCAATTATCTGGTAAGGGGGAGCTGGCTATAAAACTCCTAAGTCTACTTCTAACAACACACCTCCTCCTGCAAAGCTCCACTTCCCAAACTATCACCAGATGGGGAATACTTAAAGCACATGAATTTATGGAGGACATCTGATTCAAACCACCACAGTTACCTACTATTCAGTTACTACAAAACATTTTCAAATGTTATAGAAATTTAGTTTTCTTTGGTCTTTTGGGTTTTTTTGTTCTCTAAAATATGGAGATAGGAAACTATTCTCTAAATGTGACTGAATTTTTTAAAAAGATTTATTTTTATTTATTTATTAGAGACAGAGAGAGGGGAGAGTGAGAGTAAGAATTTGTGCACCAGGGCTTCTAGCCATTGCCAACGAACTCCAGACACATGTGCCACCATGTGCATCTGGTTTATGTGGGCCCTAGAGAATCAAGCCTGGGTCCTTCGACTTCATATGCATGTGCCTCAACTCCTAAGCCATCTCTCCAGCCAATGTTATTGAATTTTTAAGAAATCACTAGCCAGGTGTGGTGGCACACACCTTTAGTCCCAACACTAGGGAGGCAGAGGTAGGAGGATTGCCATGAGTTCAAGATCACCCTGAGACTACAGAGTGAATTCCAGATCATCTGGGATAAAGCAAGACCCTACCTCAAAAACCGAAAAAAAAAAAAAGATATCATTAAAAATCAACTCATAGCCGGGCGTGGTGGCGCACGCCTTTAATCCCAGCACTCGGGAGGCAGAGGTAGGAGGATTGCCGTGAGTTCGAGGCCACCCTGAGACTCCATAGTGAATTCCAGGTCAGCCTGGACTAGAGTGAGACCCTACCTCGAAAAACCAAAAAAAAAAAAAAAAAAAAAAAAAAAAAATCAACTCATATTATGACTGCTCAAAACAACCAGACACATCTGATCAAGGTTAAAATAAACTGTATCCTACCTTCAGAAAATTGGGGTCTTCCTTGTTCATATGAAAAGGGTCATACTCTTTTGGATCATAATGTTGTATAAATGCATTTCCCTAAAAAGGAAATATAATAACACTTAAGAGAGAGGTACACAATTTATTTTCAGAATATCAGGACTCAAAAGTTAAGCAGAGGCTGGAGAAATGGCTCAGAGGTTAAAGGCTCTTGCTTGCAAGCCCAGGTTCAATTCCACAGTACCCAGATGCACAAAGTAACAAATATGTCTAGAGTTCATTTGTAGTAGCAAGAGGCCCTGGCATGAACATACTCACCCCCCCCCCAGCCACCCCTGCAAATAAGTAAAAATACTAAAAAAAATAAAAAAGTTAAATAGAGCTGGGTGTGGTGGCACATACCTTTAATCCCACCACTTGGGAGGCAGAGATAGGAGTTTGTGAGTTTGAGGCTACCCTGAGAGTACATAATGAATTCCAGGTCACCTGGGCTAGAGTGAGACTCTACTTCAAAACACAAACAAATAAAAGTTAGACAGGTATGTATGTACGTATGTATGTATGTATGTATGTATGTACGTACGTACGTATTTATTTATTTGAGGCAGTGTCTCACTCCATCCCAAGTTGACAGAGAACTCACTGTGGAGCTTCAGGATACCTTCCAAATGCTAGGATTAAACCTGTATACCACCTGCCTGGCTAAACAGATTTTTTTGTTTTTTTGTTTCCAGGTAGAGAACTCTAAGCCCAGGATGACCTGGAATTCACTCTGTAGTCCCAGGCAGGCCCCCAAGTCACAGCAATCCTCCTACCTGTGCCTCCCAAGTGCTGGGATTAAAGGCATGTGCCACCATGTCTGGCTGTTTGTTTTGTTTTTAAGTTCTGAGTATCAAACCCAGGGCAATGAACTATATCCTACACAAATCCATTCTTGTGCTTCAAAATGGCATCAGTGACAAATGCAATGGGGAAAAAGGCCAAATTTGATAATATAATTTATTCAAGTAATAGGTAGTATAGATAGGATTCTAACCTAAAACTTGCAAAATTTTAATGAAGAAGGTTAGAACAATAAATATTTAGGAATTTGTTTCTAAAGATTATTAGTCAAGTATCTCCACTATTTTAATAATGCCAGAAGAGTAGAAATATTTAATAGCTTTACAAAGAATCAATTTCAGAACAAAGAAAACATGTTCTGAATCTATTCCAAATTTTATATTGATAAATAAAATTAATAATTACATGGAAGAAATATAGAAAAATGGATCCAACATGCATAATGAAGTTCTCATCTAACTCTCTTCTGTCCTTTCCACATAGCCTGGGTATAAGAATACTTGGTCTAGTGGGGCGTGGTGGTGCACGCCTTTAATCCCAGCACTTGGGAGACAGAGGTAGGAGGATCACTGAGAGTTCGAGGCCACCCTGAGACTACATAGTTAATTCCAGGTCAGCTTGGACTACCGTGAAACCTTACCTAAAAAAAACAAACAAACAAAAAAAAAAAGAATATTTGGTCTAGGGCTGGAGAGATAACTTAGCAGTTTAGCAGTTAACGTACTTGCCCTCAAAGCTTAAAGACCCAGGTTCAACTCCCCAGAACCCACATAAGTCAGATGCACATGGTGACACATGCATCTGGAATTCATTTGCAGTGACTAGAGGCCTTGATACCCATTCTCTCTCTTTCTCTTTCTCTCTCTCATAATAAATAAATAAATATTTTTTTTAATTTAAAAACAAAAAAAGAAGCTGGGCAAGGTGGCACACGCCTTTAACCCCAGCACTCAGGAGGCAGACATAGGAGGATTGCCATGAGTTCAAAGCTACCCTGAAACTACATAGTGAATCCCAGGTCAGCCTGGGCTAGAACAAGACCTACTTTGAAAAACCAAAAATAATAATAATAATAATGATACTTGGTCTAGGGGGCTGGAGAGATGACTTAGCAGTTAAGGTGCTTGCTTATGAAGCCTAAGGACCCAGATTTGATTCCCCAGTACCCATATAAGTCAGATGCACAAAGTGGTACATGCATCTGGAGTTCATTTGCAGTGGCTAGAGGTCCTGATATGCCATTTCTCTCTCTCTCTCTCTCTCAAATAAATAAATAAATAATTTTTTGCAGAGTATAAATTTCACACAAGTATAGAAGAGGAAGAGGAAACAGTCTGGATGATTAAACAACAAATAAATAAAGATAACCATCACCTTTAAACAAAAGGCAAAAGGTATCAAATGATCTCTCACTACCTTTTTATTTACATGTTTCAAAAAATTTTCCAATTCTTCTTGTCTCCTTTCTTTAATCTTCTTATGTGAACAAACTTTTTCTATGATTTTCTTCTGGAGAGGATCTGCCACATGGTCGACCCATTTTTTGTATAACATCTCTTTTCTTCTTGTATTTAAGAATTCATGGTGATACAAATACTTATCTAGTTCCTAGAAGCAGTAATAGAAAAAACAAGTACATTATCCTGAAGATTTCCTGTTCTAAAGTTTTCTAAAACTTAATAATTTTGTCCTGAGGAGATGGCTCAGCACTTAAAGGTGCTTGCTTGTAGAGCCTGCCAGTCCAGGTTCAATTCCCCAGCACCCACATAAAGCCAGAAACACAACGTGGCACATGTGTCAAGTTCATTTGTAACAGAGAGAGGCCCTGACATGCCCATACTCTCTCTCTTACAAATAAATAAACTCTTTTGATTTCATAATTACCTAAAAAGTTCTATGAATAAGTCAAAAATTCATTCATTAATTCAGTCCTGTATTTGGCTTCTATTTGAGCCACACTATGTTGAGAACAATAGTTATACAGCATCCATGTAAATATACACCTGATGTTCCCCTCCAGCCACTGCAGGCAAACACACCCCACCTCAGGTGAGCACACAGGCACCACAGGAGCACATTCAAGTACATACACCACTATCACATTACAACACATGCAAAACAAAGAAAGGACAAACAGGATTTGACATCTACGGACAGTCTAGAATAGGTAACATTCATAAAAACACAAAATAAATTAGAGATTACCAGAGGATTGGGAGAAGGGGAAATAGGGAGTTATTGTTCACTAAACATAGGTTCAGTTTGAGGAAACATGTGTTTTGTAAATATAATTTATATAATTAAAAAACTGAATGCCCACTTCAAATAGTTAAATGGTGTGTGGGTTTTGTTGTTTTTCTTTTTTTTTTTAATATATTTTATTTATTTATTTGATAGAGAGAAAGAGGGAGAGAGAGAGAATGGGCACTCCAGGGCCTCCAGCCACTGCAAACAAACTCCAGATGCATGTGCCACCTTGTGCATTTGACTTACGTGGGTCCTGGAGAGTTGAAGCGGGATCCTTTGGTTTTGCAGGCAAACGCCTTAACTGCTAAACCATCTATCCAGCCTGTTGTTTTTCGAGGTAAGGTCTTGCTCTAGCCTAGGCTGACCTGGAATTCACTCTACAGTCCCAGACTGTTCTTGAATTTACAAGCACTCCTCCTACTTCTGCCTCCAAATGCTAGGATTAAAGGCATGTGCCACCATGCCCAGCAATTGGTTAGTTGTATATAGTATATCTTTTACCACAGTCAAAAAGTAATTGAATTTTTTAATTTTTTTTACAGATAATAAACCATAATAATAGTTTTATTATCCTCTCCCTCACTTTCCCCTTCACAATTTTTTAAAATTTCAAAGTGTGAGACATTTGGGTTGAACCTTAAATAATAAGAAGTTATGGACTGGAGAAATGACTTAGTGCTTAAGGTGCTTGCCTGCAAAGCCTAAAGACCCAGGTTTGACTTTCCACTACCCATGTAAGCCAGATGCACAAGGTGGTGTGTACATTTGGAGTTCATTTGAAGTGGCTGGAGACCCTGGCATGCCCATTTTCTCTATATCTACCTCTCTTTCTCTCATATAAATAAATATTTTAAAAAATATATTTTGGGGGGAGGGTTTCTCAAGATAGGGTCTCACTCTGGTCCAGGGTGAGACCCTACCTTGAAAAAAACAAAAAAGGAAGAAGCTAAGTTAGTCTCAGCACTTGGGAGGAAGAGGTAGTAAAATCACCATGAGTTTGAGGCCACCCTGAGACTACATAATGAATTCCAGCTCAGCCTGGGCTAGGGTGAAACCCTACCTAAAAAAAAACAAAAAAAACAAAAAAAAAAAAAAAAAAAAAAAAAGAAAAGAAAAAGAAAAAGGAGAAGTACACACAAAGAAGGGTGGGGTAGGAGAATGTGGTCCAGATGGCAAGTAATTCACAAAGATGATGCCTAACTAGGCTATAAACTAATTTATTCTCTAAAACTTCTTACCCACTGTTCACCACAAAAATTATATATTAATTACATTATATTATATATTATATACTTACTAGGACCATCATGAAACTGAAAACAAGTAATATCCTTAGCATCACCTAAGAGGTTCTCCAGGGCTTGTCCCTTCCTCACTTCAGCTCATAACACACTTCAGCCATTCTCAATGACAATTCCTCTTATATAATTCAACTGATGGGAGGAAAGTTTTTATTTTGGCTTACAGTCTCAAAGGGAAGTTTCATGATGACAGGGGAAAGCTTGACATGAGCACAGAGGCTGGACAGCATGTAGAAAACAGGAGCAGGGCCCCAGTCCATGCACCCAGTCTGTGCACAGAGCTGCAGGAGCAGAAAACAGAAGGGGGGGTTTTCCACTCACATTAGCCTCCTGGCAAAGTTAAGAAACCTGAAGAAGACAGAGGAACCAGGTGAGCAGCAGCTGAAGGAGAACACAAACGAGACCAGCTGAGCAGCTCTGGTACAACTCCAGCCATCTTGCACAGCCTCCCATCCCCCAACTGCCAGTGCCTTGAACCTCCAGAGAATGCATTCATCTCCAGCCACATGGCATCCAGCACAGCCAATCAGAACACTAGATCCACAATGCAACAGAGAGGGATCAAGGTGGGCACTCAGCATTGGTGAGATTAGAAGCCATCACAAAAGGTAATAAGGTCTACTTACACAAAGGCCTGCACTGGAATTGCTAATTTCTCTTTCCACGTCAGGGCAAGTTATGTGTTACATATTCTTGGTTGGCTTCACCATTCTCAAATAAGCTCATTTTGGTGTTGACTACTGTTGCTCTTGATGTTCCCTGTCTTATTCTGTCATTATTGGGGGCAGGGTCTGACTCAGCCCCAGGCTGACCTGGAACCCATTTCAGACTAGATATCTCAACTTTCCAGTTCACAGGATTAAGGGTGTGGAACAACACACCTTTAAGGACTTTGGCTTTATTAGATTATCTCTTTGTTTTAATCCCCATTGATGCATAAATACTCTGTGCTGGTCTGATTGAATATATATACTATTCAGTTGAATTTTAGAATTTGCTAGTAAATTGCTCCACACAGTATATGAGAATACTTGAATAGTAGGCAAATTCAATATCTAGGGTCACTTCTGCTGTTTTCTTGGAGTACAAGAGCTACACTTGTCACCTTAAACTCCTACCCTGAAGATAAATAAAGTCATATTTACACTGCTAAGAACACTGCAGATAATCACAAAATCCAAGCATGAAATTAACTCAATGTACAAAAATCTCTACATTATAATATAAGAAACACAAAAAATTAGGAACATACAATCCCACCAAAAACTATAAATCCATCAGAAATGACCCTCAATGAGACTGTTTTAGATGAAATGCCTGACAACAATTTTAAAAAATGATTATATCTATCCTCAAAGATATCAAAGAAGAAATCAAACAAATCAAAGAGAAAACAAATTCCTAAAGGAGAACACAGGAAAGCTATCTAATGAAATAAGGAGGTTAATACAAGACATAAGTAAGGAAATAGAAATAATAAAAAATACCAATCAGAGCTGGGCATGGTGGTGTATGCCTTTAATCCTAGCACTTGGGAGGCTAAAGTAGGAGAATTGTCATGAGTATGAGGTCATCCTGAATTTCAGGTCAGCCTGGGCTAGAGTGAGACCCTAGCTCAAAAAAAAAAAAAAAAAAAAAAAAAAAAAAAAAAAAAGTTACTAATCAGAAATGAGTAAGTCAATTAGAAAACTCTGTAGAAAGTCTCACCCGTAGAATGGATGAAGGAGAGGACAGGATATGTAAAACAGAAGACCAGGTGGCAGATCTAATACAGTCCAACAAAGAGAAAGACAAATTAATAGGAAGGCATAACTGGGAATCTCAAAAGACATTTGGGACACTATGAAGAGATCAAACATAATAATTCAGGGCACAGTAGAAGGAGAAGAATTTCACCCCAAAGGCATAGTAGGTGGTTTCAACAGTCACAGAAGAAAACTTCCCCCAAATAGGGAAAGTGATGTCAATGTAGATACAGGAAGCCTTTAGAACGCCAAACAGACAAAATCAGGAAAGAATTTCTCACAGTCATATACTAAAACTACAAAACACACAAACCAAAGAAAGGAACTAGAGAGAAAAAACAAGTCATATACAAAGGCAAGCCCATCAGGATAATAGCAGATTACTCAATATAAACTTTAAAGCCAGAAGGGCTTGGAATGATCTATTCCAAGTTCTGAAAGATAACAACTGTCAACCAAGATTACTTTATCCTGCAAAGCTATCCATTCAAATAGATGGAGAATTAAGGGCATTCTACAACAAAAACAGGATAAAGGAATATACAAACACTAAAGCAGCTCTACAGAAAATATTTGAAAGGATCCTCCATGCAGAACAGAAAGAAAGTACACATGTAAGGAACCAGGAAAAAATAAACCCTACTCAAATAATAGGTAATACAAGAGAGTAAAGGCAAAACTGGAAGAACTACAAAACAAAAAGAATTCAAGAAAAAAATACATGCCTTTTAATAATAACTCTTGCTGGGCATGGTGGTGCACGCCTTTAATCCCAGCCCTCAGGAGGCAAAGGTAGGAGGATCACCATGAGTTCAAGGCCACCCTGAGACTCCATAGTGAATTCCAGGTCAGCCTGGGCTAGAGTAAGACCCTACCTCAAAAACAAACAAACAAACAAAAAAAAAACTACTAATAACTCTTAACACCAATGGCTTCAATGCCCCAACCAAAAGACACAGATTTGCAGACTGGGTTAAAAAGCAGGATCCTCCAATTAGCTGCCTCCAAGAAACCCATCTTTCTATAAAAAACAGACACTATCTCAGGGTGAAAGGATGGAATGCGGTATTTCAAGAAAATGGGCCTAGAAAACAAGCAAGTGTTGCTAACATGGGGGCTCCCAATTTTATCAAACAAACAATATTAGAATTAAGGTCGCAGATAACATCAAATAAAGTTGTGGTGGGTGACTTCAACACCTCACTCTCATCAACTGACAGGTCATCCCAGCAAAAAGTAAACAGAGATGCATCTGGATTAAATGAGGTTATAGAACAAGTGGACCTAACATTTCACCCAAGTGCTGCAGAATATACATTCTTTGCAGCAGCACATACAACATTCTCTAAAATAGACCATATATTAGGACACAAAGCAAATCTTAACAAATACAGGAAAACTGAAATAATTCCTTGCACTCTATCTGATCACAATGGGATTAAACTACAAATCAATAGCAAGAAAAGCTATAGAGCATACCTAGAAACTAAACAATAAACTACTACATGATGAATAGGTCAATGAATAAATCCAGAAAGAAATCAAGGGCTAAAGAGATGGTTTAGCAGTTAAGGTGCTTGCCTGAAAAGCCAAAAAACTTAGGTTCAATTCCCTAGAACCCATGTAAGCCAGATGCACAAAGTAGTGCATGCACCTAGAGTTCATTTGCAGTGGCTAGAGGCCCTGGCACACCCATTCGTTCTCATTCTATCTGCTTCTTTGTTTCTCTCTCCCTCTCTGAAATAAATAAATTTAAAAAAAAAAAAAAAAGGAAATCAAAAAGTTCAGAAAATCAAACAATACTGAGAACACAACATACCAAAACCTTTGGGCCACGATGAAGGCAGTCCTAAGAGGAAAATTTATAGCTTTAAGTGCCTATATTAAAAAATTAGAAAGGTTGCAAGTAAACAACTTAATGCTTCATCTTAAGGCCTTGGAAAAATAAAAACAAGGCAAACCAAAACTCAGTAGACAGGAAGAAATAATAAAAAAGATTAGGTTAGAAATTAATAAAATAGGCCGGGCGTGGTGGCGCACGCCTTTAATCCCAGCACTTGGGAGGCAGAGGTAGGAGGATCGCCGTGAGTTTGAGACCACCCTGAGACTCCATAGTGAATTCCAGGTCAGCCTGAGCTAGAGTGAGACCCTATCTCGAAAAAAAAAACAACAACAAAAAAGAAATTAATAAAATAGAAACCAAAAAAAATTATCAATGAAACAAAGAGTTGTATCTTTGAAAGCATAAGCAAGATTGATAAACCCTTAGCAAATCTGACCAAAAGGAAAAAAGAAGAGGCACAAAGTAATAAAATTAGAGATGAAAAAGGCACCATTACAACATATACCAAAAAATTTTCAGAAAATCATAAGGACATACTTTTTTTTTTTTTTTTGGTTTTTTGAGGTAGGGTCTTGTTCTAGCCCAGGCTGACCCTGACCTGGAATCCACTAGTCTCAGGGTGGCCTCAAACTCACAGTGATCCTTCTACTTCTATTATGAGTAAGTCATATGGAAACCTACTTTTTTGGACAATATCGCATCCAGAAGCCATAAATTGTTACTAGAAAATTTTCAGTGCCAGGGATGGGATACCTTCGAGTGAATTGTTGGCCAGGGAGGTCCCTGACGCCCCCAAAACATTACAGGCCATTGCCAAGGCTCTTGGTTTCCCACAAGAAATAGATGGTAAGACCCTGCTGCTGAAGACTCCACATGCTTGGGCTGCAAGGTCACTGAAATCTTGCTGAAGCTGACCTAAAAACGTCCTCCCTATAGACCAGCTGACAGAAAGATAGAAAAAGCTATGCTGCATGCAGCTCCATGGGAGAGAGAAGTCATAAGTGGACATAGGCAACAGTGGACACTGCAAGTTTAAGTTGGGCCAACAAGACCAAATGAGCCAACAGGTACAATAGTGGCATGTTTATTATGGGGGAAACTAACTGCTCTCTAATTGGACTGGAGGCCCACACCACATGAGGGAATACATGCCTGATACTGAAAACCTATGATGGGGGAAGTCATGAGCCCTAGGGGTGTAATGCCTGCTGGTGTCTAGCTAAAAGCATATATTATGCTCACCAAACTGCCCATTAAGCACTTTTTTTAATGTTCATATCCATATATTAATGCTACTCTCACTTTTGGTTAGAAAAGCTTCTCTTTTCACATGGAGGTGACCTCTGGGATGACTTAAAAGGCACCATAGTGCTGAGAAGTGACAGAGCAGTGCTCAACACTGAAACATCTCTATCACACCTTCCAAGGCTCAGGTTCCATTGCGGAAGTGGTGGCAGAAAGAATATAAAAGGCAAAAGAAGGGTAGGACTCCTTACAATGCAATCTTCCAGACACAAAATAGCCTGGATATCCATGACTTCACAGTGTCTGGTACTACACATACAAGACCTGTACAACAGGAGGAAAAGATGATGACATCAAAATACAAGAGAGACTAATCAAGAGCAGGAGGGGATGTGATGGAGAGTAAAGTTGTGAAGGGGAAAGTGAGGGAGAGATTATCATGGTTTGTTGTCTATAGTTATGGAAGTTATCAATAATAAAAAATTAAAAAGGAAAAAGAAAACAGCAGCAGAAGAGTGAGCCACATTCTAGCAAGGAGAAACTGGCTATAACATTCTGAATCTGGCCCTCAGAAACATACCTTCCACAGCAAGTCTCTCAAATTGCCACCAGCTACAGACCAAGCATTTAGAACATATGAATTCATGGGGGACATCTGATTCAAACCACATTTGATGGTGATGACCTTGGATTTCTGATACTCCTGCCTCCATCTCCTGAGTGCTCTGATTACTGGTTTGTGCCAGCATTTCAGGTTTATGTGATGCCTTATGCATGCTAGGTTAGCACTCTACTAACTGAACTTCACACCCCATCCCCCTTAGAAAAAAAAATTACAAGTTTTAGCACTGGACATAGTAGTATATGCCTATAATCCCAACACTTGGGAGATATGGGAAAGAGAACAGGAGTTCAAGGTCAGCCTCTGCTACAAGTATGAAGCTAGCCTGGGCTACATGAGACCATGTCTTTTATTGTCAAAATAAACTCACGAGTCTAATATTTAAACTCTGTGCTTACCTATGTGTACCTGAGTAATAACTAGCCAGGTACAAAGATCACAGACATTTAGAATTAGCTCAACCATAGTGACTCAGAGGTAACTGCACTGAGATGAAGAAGAAGGTAAGGGGGCATTATTTGTTTTATTGAAAACTCTAATATATGAACACATTTCAAACTGCATATTCCCATTAGGTTATACTCTTGTCCCTTCTCTTCCCATTCCTCTGACAGCTCTCCTCAGTGGGGTTATCTGTAATCACTGTGGGGTCATTAAGCATAAATCAGTTTCTGTGGGGACGGGCAAAGCCTTGGGTATACTTTCCCACCCTGTGGCTCTTACGTTCTTTCAGCTCCCGCCACAATGTTCCCTGAGCCTTGGAGGGTATGTTATAAGCCTCATAAAAGGACATTCTTTTTTATTATACATTTTATTTATTTATTTGAGAGAGGGGGAGAGAGCTGAAATGGCAGATAAGACAGATGGGTGCACCAGAGGCTCCAGCCACTGCAAATGAACTCTAGACATATGCACCACCTTGTGTGTCTGGCTTATGTGGCTACTGGGGAATCTGGGTCCTTAGGCTTCACAGGCAAGCACCTTAACCACTAAGCCATCTCTCCAGTCCCTCTTAAGAGAACATTCTTATGCTCCATGTGTTGAAAGAAGTCCTCCAAAGTATGAAAAGACTGAAAGTTCATTAACATACTCTCAGAGATCTCAGGCTTTGGAAGCTATTCCTCTGAGTCCATGCTGACATGAATAAATTTTCTGATTCTCCACTCTATCTCTGGTGGCATCTCTGTGTGTCTCAGTTTCCCATAATAGCACATTGAAAGAGAACAACATTATTTTACTTGATACATTTTGTAAACAGTTCTTACCTTAATTACATATTTTTCTCTATATAATATTGATTGAATAGCTGCATCAGTATCTTCTTTAGCTAAGGCCTGAAAGAACAAAATTAAACTAAAAACCAAATCTTGAAAAATTATCAGTATTATCTAGGCTGACTATATTTTTATTTCATAGGCATGTCCCTGAAGTTTTCTTTAAGTCCAATTTTCGTACTTCAAATCTTATTACCAAGTACTTTTTTCGGGGGAGGGGGGTTGAGGTAGCGTCTCACTGTCACTCAGGCTGACCTGGAATTCACTATGTAGTCTCAGGATGGCCACAAACTCATGGCCATCCTCCTACCTCTGCCTCACAAGTGAAGGGATTAAAGGCATGTGCCACCATGCCCAACTTCACCAAGTGCTTTTTTAAAGATTAATCTTTCTGCTCTCTGTTCATTCAATCTCTCTGCTCATTCAAAGACAAGAAATAACTCAGGGAGAAGAGGAGAGAAGAGGGGCTTTGGAGGCTGATGCAGGATCACAAGTTTGAAGCTATCCTGAACCACAATAGCAGGTCAGCCTGGAATACACAGCCAGACTGTCTCAACCATTTTTTTTTTCAGCTAGACACATTTGAGTTTAAATTGTAGTTCAGCTCAGATTTTCTAGGCTTCTAATTGTTCCTTAGTTCCCAGGAACCTTATCTTGCACAGGTATTAATAGGAAATGGTAGTTCTTAGATTTTGAGATTTTACTCATCTTTTCTGGAAATAAGAATGGTGAGACTAGACAACTACTAACAGTTAATTTGAGAAAGGGTTTATTTCAGGCTTACAGTTTTGAATTTCATGGAGAGAAAAGCAACCAGCTCAAAACATTACACATCCATAGCAGAGAGAAGTGCAAGCACAAGCTGGTTCTGAACACACAGCAGGCTAGACTCCTCAAACCCAAGATCTGCCCCCAGCAATACACCTCCTACAGCAAAGCTTCACCTCCCCAAGACTCCGTCAGCTGGGGACTAAGTAGGAAACTTAATCACAAACACCCAAGGCTATTGGGGGGGGGGGGCAACTTATATTCAAACCACATTAAGGCATGAGGACTGCCACTAGTTCAGAACCAGATTGGGCTACATAGTGAGTTCCTTGCTAGCCGGGGCTATAGAACAAGACCTTCTCTAAAAGTCATGTGTGGTGGCTCACACCTTTAATCCCAGCACTAAGGAGGCTGAGATAGGAAGATCACCATGAGTTCAAGGCCAGCCTGGGCTAGAGTGTGTCCTAAGTCAGTCTGGGCTAAAATGAGATCCTGCTGAGAGACAGGAGGAAGGGAGGGAGGGAGAGAGAATGAGAATATGAATGAGAATTAGAAGGCAGAGTTCACAGTAACTATGAGAGATGGGTTTTTTGTTGTTATTTTTCTGGTTTTTTTTTAATTTTTTTGTTTATTTTTATTTATTTGAGAGCGACAGACAGAGAAAGAGGGAGAAAGAGAGAGAGAGAGAATGGGCACACCAGGGCTTCCAGCCACTGCAAACAAACTCCAGACACGTGCGCCCCCTTGTGCTTCTGGCTAACGTGGGTCCGGGGGACTCGAGCCTCGAACCGGGGTTCTTAGGCTTCACAGGCAAGTGCTTAACCACTAAGCCATCTCTCCAGCCCTTTTTCTGTGTTTTTTAATCTATTTTATTTATTTGAGAGAAAGGCAGAAAGAGAGAGGGGAGGAGGAGAGGCAGAGAATGGGCTCTCCAGGGCTTTCAGCCTCTGCAAACAAATTCCAGATGCATGTGTCATCTTGTGCATCTGGCTTACATGGGTCCTGAGAATTTGAAGCTGGGTCCTTTAGCTTTGTAGCAAGCACCTTAACCACTAAGCCATCCCTCCAGCCCTTTCTGGGGTTTTTTTGAGGCAGGGTCTCACTCTAGCCCAGACTGACCAGGAACACACTCTGTAACCCAAGCTGGCCTAGAACTCAACAGTGATCCTCATACCTCAACCTCCCCTGTGGTGGGAGGCTGAGATAGGAGGATCACTGTAAATTCAAAGCCAGCCTGAGGCTACAGAGTGAGTTCTAGGTCAGCCTGGGCTACAGTGGGCTCCACCTCAAAAAAAAAAAAAAAAAAAACAGGAGCCTGGTAGAGGTAGGAAGATCACTATGAGTTTCAGGCCATGTGAGACTACATAGTGTATTCCAGGTTAGCCTGGGCTACAGTGAGACCCTACCTTGAAAAACAAACAAACAAGGGAGGGGGGCTGGAGAGATGGCTTAGCAGTTAAAATGCATGTCTGCAGAACCTAAGGACCCAGGTTGGATTCTCCAGGTCCCACGTAAGCCAGATGCACATGGTGGCACATGTGTCTGGAGTTTGTTTGCAGTGGTTAGAGGCCCTGGTGCACCCATCCCCGCCCCTGTCTTAAATAAATAAATAAATAAATAAATAACAGGGGCTAGAAAGATGGCTCATTGTTTAAAGGTGCTTGCTTACAAAACCTGACAGCCCAGAATCCATTCCCAAATTCCCACGTCAAACCAGATGCACAAAATGGCACATGCATCTGGAATTCGTTTATAGTGGCTGGAAACCCTGGCACACCCATTTTTTCTCCATCTCCTCCCCTCCCTCACCCCCGCACTCCCCCTCTCCTACACCTACCCTTAATCTCTCTGCTAGGCATGGTGGTGCATGCCTTTAATCCCAACACTTGAGGGAGAGGTAGGAGGATCACTGTGACTTCAAAGCCAGCCTGAGACTACACAGTGAATTCCAGGTCAGCCTGAGCTAAAGTAAGACCCTATCACACACACAAAATAGTTTATGGATAGCAAGTTGAAGGGCAACACAGTAACACAGTGAGGCCCTATCGGGGGGGGGGGGGGGAAGGGAGGGAATAAAGAATGGAGGGAGGGAGGAAAGAATTTTGGAACATTAAAAATATGCTAAAACAGATGGCTTAGAAGTTCAGGTACTTGCCAGCAAAGCCAAAGGACCTAGGTTCAATTCCCCAGTACCCACATAAAGTCAGATGCACAAGGTGGCATATGTGTCTGGAGTTCATTTGCAGCGGCTGGAGGCCCTAGTGTTGCCATTATCTCTCTCTCTCTCTTCCTCTCAAATAAATAAATATTTTTAAAGTATGCTAATAGGGCTAGAGGAATGGCTCATTCGTTAAGGTGCTTGCCTGCAACGCCTAACAACATGAGTTTGATTCCCAAGTACCCACGTAAAGCCAGATACACTAAGTAGCACATGCATCTAGTATTCATTTGCAGTGGCTAGAGGCCCTGGCACACCCATTCTGTTTGTCTCTTTCTGCTTGCAAATAAATAAATAATATAAATATTTTTTTCCAAGGTAAGGTTTCACTCTAGCCCAGGCTGACCTGGAATTCACTATGTAGTCACAGGGTAGCCTTGAACTCATGGTTATCCTCCTACCTCTGCCTCCCAAGTGCTGGCATTAAAGGTGTGTGCCACCATGCCTGCCTAATAAATAATATTTTTGAGAAGGCTTGGTTTTTTTTTTTTTTGGTTTTTCGAGGTAGGATTTCACTCTAGCCCAGGCTGACCTGGAATTCACTATGTAGTCTCAGGGTGGCCTCAAACTCACAGTGATCCTCCTAACTCTGCCTCCCGAGTGCTGGGATTAAAGGCGTGCGCCACCACGCCCAGCTATAGATAATATTTTTGAAAAAAGATTATATACAAAAATTTAAAGACTATACCAAATGTTGTCTAGAACATGAAACAACTGTAACACTGGTGGTGAGAAAGTAAAATAAAGACTTTATAAAGCAGTTTAGTAGCCTCATAAAAATTTAATTTCAGGAGCCAGGCGTGGTGGCACACACCTTTAATCCCAGCACTTGGAAGCAGAAGTAAGAGGACTGCCATGAGTTCAAGGCCACCCTGAGACTACAGAGTAAATTCCATGTCAGCCTGGACTACAGTAAAACCCTATCTCCAAAAGAAAAAATTTAATTTCAGCACTGGAGAGATGGCTCAGCAGTTACAGGCACTTGCTTGCAAAGCCTGATGGCCCTGGTCTGATTCCCTAGTACCCATGTAAATGTAGAGACACAGGGCGGCCTATGTGTGTGGAGTTTGTTTACAGTGGCAGGAGGCCCTGCCACACCCATTCTCTATCTTCCTGCAAATAAATAGATAAAAACATTCTTAGTATTTTAATTTCCAGGCTGAAGAGATGGTTAAGGTACTTGCTTGCAAAGCCAAAGGACCCAGGTTTGATTCCCCAAGACCCACATAAAGCCAGATGCACAAGGTGGCACATGCATCTGGACTTTGTTTGCAGCAACTAGAGGCCCTGGTACTCCCATTCTCTATGTCTCTCAAATAAATAAAAATAAAATATAAAAAAATAAGGTGAGGGCTGATGAGATGGGTCAGTGGTTAAGATGCTTGCCTTCAAAGCCTAAGAACTCATGTTTGAATACCCAGATCTCATGTAGCCAGAGGTAGTAATGCAAGTGCGCAATGTGACACATGTGCCACAAGGGGGCGTATGAGTCTGCAGTTCATTCACAGCAGCTGAAAGCCCTGGCATGCCCATTCTCTCTCCCTCCCAATCTCTCTCCCCTCCTCTCTCAAAAAAAAAAAAAGTGAAAAAAAATTTAATTTCACTTAACATATGCTTCAGTTATTCTACAACTAGATATCTGCCCCAAGAAAAATAAAAGTATATGTCCATACAACGACATGAATGTGTGTATAAAAGCTTTACAATAGCCTCAAACTGTAGATATCCCAAATATCCATTGATAGACAAATTTGTATATACCTATACAATGAAAGATTTGCCCCCAAAAAAGCAATGAAGTATCAATACGTACAACAGTATGGATGGATTACAAAATATAAGTGAAAAAAGTCAGATTAAAAGAGGTATGCTTGTAAATTTGCATTTGCATTTTTTTTTTTTTTTTTTTTTTTTTTGGTTTTTTGAGGTAGGGTCTCACTCTGGCTCAGGCTGACCTGGAATTCACTATGTAGTCTCAGGGTGGCCTCGAACTCTCGGCGATCCTCCTACCTCTGCCTCCCGAGTGCTGGGATTAAAGGCCTGTGCCACCACGCCCGGCTGCATAAAAATTTTAAACAGAAACTAAAATATAGTGCTAGAAAGCAAAGCAGTGGTTACAGAAAATTAGGGGGTTGATTACAAAAGGTCATGATGAAGAAACTTTGGGAATTCTGATATATTCATTGATTTGTGGTGTTCAAATTATATACTTCAAATAGACATTTATTGTGTATCAATTATACCTTAGTAAAGCTGTTTAGAAAAAAGACATTACAGCTGGGCATGGTGGCGCACACCTTTAATTCCAGCACTTGGGAGACAGAGGTAGGAGGATCGCTTTGAGTTCAAGGCCACTCTAAGACTACATAGTGAATTCCAGGTCAGCCTGGGCTACAGTGAGACCCTACCTCGAAAAACCAAAAAACAAAAAAAGACAGAGAGAGAGAAGACATTACCACATGGCATTACAATTTAAGTAGTGCATTTTCAAGAAAAGGGAAGCTTTGTTATATTAGAAAATTAATGACCCCTGATTCTTCCTTAAGAATCTAGAAAGCAAAATAAATACAAAGTTACTAGGGCAAAGGTAATAAAGAGTAAAATAGAAAATAAAAGGTAACTATTTAGCACGTTACTTTTCACTGCAGCTACCCAAGGACCTCAACACACCCTGATACAACTCTACCTCCATAAAAGAAAGTGACTTGGGTTCCAACCATTCTTTTGAGCTCTTGAGCTTGGGAAGTGTACCAGTTACCGGATCATCACTATTTTTCATTGTGGTCACAGAAACAGAGCCCCTAGAAAAACTAAAAATTAGCTTATTTAGTAATTAGAATTCACAATCATTTCCTCTTCTGTTTAATCAATACTCGGGATCTTGAAATGAGTCTGGAAAATATGCCAGTCAACCCCTTTCCCTTTCCCACAAGCTTGTCTTGAAGCCAGGGGCTCCATGAAGCAGGGCTGATTCGAACCCTCAAACTCTAAAGATGCCCTTCAAGCCTGGGTGGCAGCTGGCCAGCCTAGGCTTTAGCCTAGCTTTGTGGCCGGGTGGGGGTCGGGGTGGGGCGGCTGTGACTGTCAGAGCGCCCACGCAGGCTGAGCCACGGAAGTAAGGTTTGGGGCTCCAGCCGGGCGGCACCCGCCGCCCTCCCGGGCCTGCACTAGAGAAGCTGTCTGGGGAGTCTGCGCTACAACACCTACGCCCGCGAGGACGGCGCTGCGCACTCTCGCGGCGGCGGGCAGGGCCTGCGGCTCTCGGCCTCGGCCCGAGCCCCGTCGCTTCGGAACATGGCGAACGTTCCAGCGTCTCCAGGACACGGTGCCGCGCGCCTCTCGACCGCGGAGGACGACGGGATCCGCGAACCAGGCGGCGGCTCCCCGTGACAGGCAGCTGCTACAGCCAATCGGGCCGCGGCCGCCCGCGTCGGGTGCGCGGAACGCCCGCCCCTCGGTGAGCGTTGGCCGCCTCCAGCCCTGCGTGCCCTGCGTGTCCAACGTGCGTTTCCTGAGCCTTGCTGGTCGGAGCGCCCAGGGCCACGGAAGAAGAAGCCCCTGTCGGGGACCGGCGGCCACCTGGGATGGCTGAACGTGGGCGGGAAACACTGACTTCCGTGCGGTGAAGGTGTTCTCGCTGCGCGCGGTTGCTGCCCAGTGACCATGGACTTTGCGGATGCCGGTCAAGGGGGAGGAAAAAGAGGATTGTCTGTTTTCTCTCATGGTTGCTTCTCCTTGGCTGGTTTAGAGTTTTTTTGGATCGCCTGTTGCTTTCTTTTGTTATTACTTTACTCCATTTTTATTTATTTACTTATTCATTTTTGCAGTCCTGGGGATTGAGCTCAGATACTTATTTTATTTAGACCGAGATTCATTTATATCTTAAGACTGGATCTCATTAAATTGCTCAAGTAGCCCTTGAATTTGTAATCCTTCTGCCTCAGCCTCTGCAGTACCTGGCATTATAGGCATGTGCTAACACAAGCTTGGCTTGTTGCTTTGTTTTTAAATCCCTAGATGATTCTCTTGCAAATCACTACATAACGAGAAATTTTTGAGGCTGTGACTTTCCACACTCAGGTTTATAAACCACTGGGTGAACTGTGATTTCTATGATTCTATTTTCTCTTTGCACATTAATGGACACTGTATGATAGACCACCATTTACACTCTTCATCACTTTAAAGTACACATGTTGATATCAAACTGAGTGCCAAACACATTTGTATTTTCATGCGTGGATAGCTTCCAATTTTCAGTTCCCATTACAGAGCTGAGGAAACATGAGCCACTTGCAGAACTTACTGTTAGATACCCTCCTAGGAACTAAGCATGTGGACGGTGCAGCTCTCATCAAACTCCAAGAGCGCAGCCTGTGTGTTGCATCACCAGGATTTAGTGTAAGAAAAAAGACTTGTATTTTAATTCTTTTTTAATTAAAAATTTTTTTTGGTTATTTATTTGAGAGAAAGAGGCAGAGACAGGGAGAATGGGTGTGCCAGGGCCTTCAGCCCCTGCAAAGAACTCCAGATGGTGCGCCACCTAGTGCACCTGGCTTACCCAGGCCCTGGGGAATTGAACTTGGGTCCCTGTGTTTTAATTCTTTAGGTTAGCATACAAAGTAATGGGTTTCATCATAGCATCATCGTACACACACACACACATATGTCATACATTGTTCTCATTCATCTTCCCCCCCACTTCCCTCCTCCTTACTCCCTACCACTCCAGCTAGTTCTGTCCCCTTCCCTTCCCTTTTTTTTTTTTTTTTTTTTTTTTTTTGTTGTTGTTGTTGTTGTTGTTTGGTTTTTGTTTTTGTTTTTGAGATAGGGTCTCATGTATCCTAGACTGGCCTCAAACTCTATTCCTGAAGATGATCCTGAACTTCAACTTCTTTTTTTTTGGGGGGGGGAGGCATTCTAATTTTATTGAGAATTTTTGCATATGAACATACTGTAATTTGGTCATAATTCCCTCCCAATGTCATCTTTTCTGAACTTCAACTTCTGATTCTCCTGACTCCATTCCTAGAGCTAGGATTACAGCCATGTACCACCATGCCCAGTTTGAGACCCTAGCTTGTATCTCTTAACATGATTTCCAGTTGCACCCATTTTTGTGCAAATGTCATGATCGCATTTTTATTTATAGCTACATAAAGTTTCATTATAGTGTGTGTGTGTGTACGATATATATATGATTACATTTTCTTTATTCATTTGTTGATGACATCTAGGCTGGTTCCATTTACTGACTAATGTGAATAGTGCAGCGATAAACATGGATGCACTAGTATCTCTGTGATATGTTGTCTTAAAGTCCTTTGGATATATATCCATGAGAAGTATAGCTGAGACAGTATTTTGAGGAGCATCCACACTGACTTCCCTGGCTGCAATAGTTTGCATTTCCGTGAGTAGTATAAGGAAAGGTTCCCCTTTACTGCATTCTCACCTGCATTTGTTGTCATTTTGTTTTCTTGATGACAGCCATTTTGACTGGGGAGAGATGAAATCTCTAGTTTCAATTTGCATTTCACTGATTGCAAAGGATATTGAAAACTTTTAAAACTATTTATTTTGGAGGGGCCGGGCAGAGAGATGGTTTAGCAGTTAAGGCACTTGCTTGCAAAGCCTAAGGATCCAAGTTTGATTCCCCAGTACCCACATAAGCCAGATGCATAAAGTGGTACATATGTCTGGAGTTCATTTCTAGTGGCTAGAGGCCCTGGTGCACTCATTCTATCTATCTGCCTCTTTCTCTCAAATAAATGAACAAAATATTTGTTAAAAATTTACTGGAGGCTGGAGAGAAGGCTCAGCATTAAAGGTGCTTGCTTGTAAAACCTGTCAGCCCAGGTTCGAATCCCTAGTACCCAGCCAGAGGCACAAAATGGCAGCAGCAGGAGGCCCTAGCATGACTTTACTGTCTCTCCTTGCAAATAAGTTTTTTGTTGTTTTGGTTTTTCAGGGTAATGTCTCACTCTAGCTCAGGCTGACCTGGAATTCACTATGTAGTCTCAGGGTGGCCTTGAACTCATGGCAGTCCTCCTACCTCTGCCTCCTGAGTGCTGGGATTAAAAGTGTGCACCACCATACCCAGCTCATACCAAGCTTTAATTTTTTAAAAATAAAAATATTAAAAAAAAAACAAGGCTGGAGAGATGGCTTAGTGGTTAAGGCATATGCCTGCAAAGCCTAAGGACCCAGGTTCAATTCTCAAGGTCCCATGTAAACCAGATGCACATGGTGGCACATGCATCTGGAGTTCGTTTGCAGTGGCTGGTGTGCCCATTCTCACTCTATCTCTCTATCTCTGTCTCAAATAAATAAATAAAATAGATAAATAAAATTAAAAAAAAAAAAACAGAAAAGACTACAAAAGCCCACCTAAAGCTGTACACAGTAGCAAGCATCTGTAATCCCAGCCCTCCTCCAGTAAGATAGAAGGTACAGATGGAAGACTCCTAGAGAGCTGCAGGCCAGCCAGTCTGGTGTACTCAGCAGTGGTGAACAAGAGATCCTACCTAAAGAAAAAGGTGGAAAGCAAGGACTGACATGGGTCATCTTCTGACCTCTACACATACTGTGTGGCACATGTATGCTTACATTTTACACATGAACACACAAGACAAAAAGTACAGAGCAAGCCAGGCATGGTGACACACGTCTTTAATTCCAGCACTTGTGGGCACAGATAGGAGGATTGCTGTGAGTTCAAGGCCACCTTAAGACTGAAGACTGAATTCCAGGTCAGCCTCAGCTAGAGCGAGACTACCTCAAAAAAATATATATATATATACATGGCTTGGTTATAAAGTCTGATGGTCCACAAAGTGGCATATGTGTCTGAAGCTTGTTTGCAATGGCAAGAAAGAGACCCTGGCATTCCCATACTCTCTCACTTTTTTTCTCTTTCTTTTTTCTCTTTCTACCCCCCTTCTTGCTCTTGCAAATAAATTTTTTAAATTTTTTTAACATTTATTTATTTGAGAGAGAGAGATATTGGGCATGCCAGTGCCTTCAGCCACTGCAAAAGAGCTCCAGATGAATGTGCCACCTTGTGCATCTGGCTTACGTGGGGCCTGTGGAATCAAACCTGGGTCCGTAGGCTTTGCAGGCAAGCACCTTAACTGCTAAGCCATCTCTCCAGCCCCCCCCCCAAAAAAAAATTAGAGCCAAGCTTGGTGGTGCATGCCTTTAATCCCAGCACTTGGGAGGTAGAGGTAAGAGGATCGCCCAGAGTTCAAGGCTACCCTGAGACTACATAGTGAATTCCAGGTTAGCCTGGGCTAGAGCGAAACCCTACCTTGAAAAAAGAATAGGGGCTGGAAAAATGGGTCAGCAGTCAAAGGTGCTTGCTTGCAAAGCCTTTGGACCTGGGTTTGATTCCCCAGAACCCATGTAAAGCCTAACACATAAAGTGGCACATGCATGTGGAGTTCATTTGCAATGGCAAGAGGTCCTAGTGTGCTCATTTTCTCCCTCTTTTTCTCTCTTTTCTCCCCTCACAAATAAGTAAATAAATATTTTTTAATGTGAAAACCATCTTAGCTTTCAGGCTATTAAAAGAACAGGTAGTGAACCAAATTTGTTTGGCCATTGGCCATAGCTAGCAGACTTCTGATCTTTTTAACCTCTGTAGGTAATGCCAAGTGATGTCCGAACACTTGTGAATGGATTTGCCAAAAACCCTTTGCAAACCCGAAGAGAAGGATTATATTTTAGAGAAAAGGATTACAAATGTGTCCGGGCAGATGACTATTCTCTTTATGCTAAGAATGTGAGTATTCAAGAATTGAAGACATTTTGTTAAAACCTCAAGAATTTAACTCCTGGGTGTTTTGCCCCTCCTGATCCTCTCATTACTTCCCTGAGTCATCAAGACAGAAGGCATTTCTGAAAGCACTCTGGGAAAGTCTTGAAGTGAAGCTTAGTAGTAGAGTACTTGCTTAGTTTGCTCAGGGCCTTGGGTTTGATCCCTGGCACTGAAAGGGGGAAACAAAACTTGCCAACCCGGGTGTGGTGGCGCACGCCTTTAATCCCAGCACTCGGGAGGCAGAGGTAGGAGGATTGTGTGAGTGCGACGTCACCCTGAGACTACATAGTGAATTCCAGGTCAGCCTGAGCCAGAGTGAGACCCTACCTCAAAAAAAAAAAAAAAAAAAAACTTCTTGCCTAAAAGTACTCTCTGCCAGACACCCTGGCTGAGACAAACACTCATTTGGGACCTGTCAAATGTACTGTCTTTCCAGTATGACTGTACCCTTTGTACTCTACTTCTTCCTCTTAAAAAAAAAAAAAAAGAAAGAAAGAAAGAAAGAAACTTAAAAAATGGAAGGTGGTTGTGGTGGCACACGACTTTAATCCCAGCACTTGAGAGGCAGGGTAGGAGGCCAGCCTGGTACTACAGACTGAGCAGGGCCTGACTGAGACCCTACCTCCATTAAAAATAAATAAATAAATAAATATAAAAACCTAGCCAGGCGTGGTGGCGCACACCTTTAATCCCGACACTGGGGAGGCAGAGGTAGGAAGATCACCATGAGTTCGAGGCCACCCTGAGACTACATAGTGAATTCCAGGTCAGCCTGAGATAGAGTGAGACCCTACCTCAAAAACAAACAAACAAACAAAAAACTAACAACGATGTAGAAATGCTTGGGAATGTGTTACAGTTTTAAAATTTTTTATTTTTATTTATTTTAGTTACCTGCAAGGAGAGAGGTGCACCAGGGCCTCTTACTGCTGCAAACAAACTCCAGATGTATGTGCCACTTTGTGCATCTGGCTTTACATGGGTACTGGGGAAGTGAACCCATGCTGTTAGGCTTTGCAAGCAAGCACTTAACCACTGAACCCTCTCCAAGCCTGGATTTTAAAAAATACATATTAATTATTATTTTTTAATCTTTATTTATTTGAGAGAGAAAGAGAGAGGGAAAATGGGCATGCCAGGGCCTCTAGCCACTGCAAAGGAACTCCAGACGCATACATCACCTTGTGCATCTGGCTAACATGGGTGCTGGGGAATCAAACCTGGGTCCTTTGGCTTTGCCGGCAGTCACCTTAACCACTAAGCCATCTCTTCAGCCCCAGGATTTCTTTTTTATTTTGGATTATTTGCATATGCATAATAAGATATTTCAGATATAGGACTCATGTGATCATGGGATTAATTTTTACATCATACACACATCGTAGATTGAAGGTGATCTTAATATTTTTTGTGTGTCTGCATTTTTACTATGACCTATCACATAAGGTTGGAAGAGGGGGAATTTTTCACTTTTGGTGGTTAAAATTTTTTGCACTTTGAAGCATTTTGGATTTTGAAATTTCTGATTAGGGAGTCCCAGTATATCATTTGGGGTGTTTTGTTGTTTTTTGTTTGTTTGTTTGTTTTGGTTATTTTATTTATTTATTTTGGTTTTCCAAGGTAGGGTCTCACTTTAATCAGGCTGACCTGGAATTCACTTTGTAGTCTCAGGGTGGCCTTGAACTCATGGCAATCCTCCTACCTCTGCCTCCCATGCTGGGATTAAAGGTGTGTGCCACCACACCCATCTTTGTTTTGTTTTTTTCCCAGGTAGGTCTCACTCTAGCCCAAATTGACCTGGATTTCCCTATGCAATCTCAAGGTAGCCTTGAACTCACGGAGATCCTCCTATCTCTACCCATTGGATGCAAAGCATCCAATAAATAGGAAATTTCACCTTCTGAATTCCTCATAGGTAGTAGAGAATCAAGAGACACCTTAAACATAAAAACAATGTGCTGCTGGGCTGGGGAGTTGGCTCAGTGGATAAAGGACTTGCTGCTCAGAGCTGAGTACCTGAGTTTGGATCTCCAGACCCCATGTGAAAGCTGGAAGCCATGGTACTTTTCTGTAATCCTAGCATGCTGTGTTCAGATGGGAGGCAGGGACAGGAGAATTTCCTAGAAGCTCACAGATCAGCCATAGTGGTGAACAAGGTGGTAGGTGAGGACCTCCCTCCACATGTGTGCTCACTGTCATACACCTGGACATACATATCTACACATACTTGAAAAAATAACTTAAAAATATAAAAACATGATAGTATATGCTAAAGTGAGACCCTACCCCCCCCAAAAAGAAAGACACTGAAGTACTGTTAGAACACGCCCACCATGGCTCAGGGAATCTTGCAAAAAAAAGGGGAGGAAAGACAGAAAGAGCCACAGGTTGGGATGGCATACCCAGAGGCATTGACCCCCCCTCCCCAATGACTGACTGTTGCTCTCACAACTCACAACCCCATGGGGAATACCAGCAACCCCACTGAGGAAGGCCCTCAACAGAATGGGGGCAGGGAGAAGGGAAATGATGGTATTAACACGTGTCCAAACAAACTATATTCATAATAAAAAAAAATTAAGAAAGAAAAGAAGGCTGGGCGTGGTGGCACATGCCTTTAATCCCAGAATTTGGGAAGTAGAGGAAGGAGGATTGTCATGAGTTTAAGGCCAGCCTGAGACTACATAGTGAATTCCAGGTCATCCTGGGCTACAGTAAGACCCTACCTCAAAAAATAAAATAAAATAAAATAAGACCCCAAAAGAAGAAAGGAAGGAAGGAAGAAAGAAAAAGAGAAGAGCTGTGCATGGAGGTACACATCTTTAATCCCAGCATTCTGGAAACTGAGGCTAGTCATGCAGCTGAAGTGGAGGTGTTCAGATTCCCACCCAGAGCTGTCCAACTCTAACATATATTATCTTTGCATTACATCAATTGTTCTTTTAGGATAGAGAGGTATATATTGCAAGTGATTGTACAACCTTTTCTTTGTTTGTTTTTGTTTTTTAAGGTAGGGTCTTGCTCTAGCTCAGGTTGACTTGGAATTAGTCTCAGGCTGACCTCAAACTCACAGTGACCCTCCTACCTCAATGCTGGGATTATGGCATATACTACCACACCTGGCAAATTTTTTAAGTGTGCATAATATACATGCTGTTTATATAAAAAGAACTGAAGTATTTTCGGAAAAGTTTGGCTTGGGGAGATTTATCAGCAGTTAAGACACTTGCCTGCAAAGCCTAATACCTGGGTTCGATTCCCCAGAACCCATGTAAAGCCAGGTGCACAAAGTGGTGCATGCATCTGGAGTCCTTTTGCAGAGACTGGAGGCCTTGGTGCATCCATTCTCTCTGTCTCTCCTCTCTCTCTCTCTTCTTGCAAAGGAAGGAAGGAAGGAAAGAAAGAAGGGAGGGAAGGACAAATTTAGCCAGGTGTAGTGGCACATGCCTTTAATCCCAACACTCAGGAGGCAGAGGTAGGAGGATTGCCATGAGTTCGAAGCCACTGGGAGACTACATGGGAATTCCAGGTCACCCTGGGCCAGAGGAAACCCTACCTTGCAAAACAAAACAAAAGAAAACATAGAAGGGAGTAGAAAGCCGGGTGTGGTGGCACACGCCTTTAATCCCAGCACTCGGGAGGCAGAGGTAGGAGGATTGCCATGAGTTCGAGGCCACCCTGAGAACACAGAGTGAATTCCAGGTCAGCCTGGGCTAGAGTGAGACCCTACCTCGAAAAACCTCGAAAAACCGAAAAAAAAAAAAGAAGGGAGTAGAAAATTCAAAAACAAATCTGTGAACACAAAGTCAGAAAATGGTTTTTAAAAAAGTGGCTGGAGAGAAACTGGAGAAACTGCTGGTCTTGTGGTTATGAGTAAAGCCAGGGTGTTCTGTTTTATTCTTTATCCAGGAGAACACTGGTGTGGTTGTTGTGAAGACCCATCTGTATCTTCTGGTGGCCACTTATACTGCAGGCATGTACCCTAGTGTCTGCGTAGAAGCCACAGAGAAGCTCGGTGAGTTCACCTGTCAATGAGGCCTGAAACCCAACTCAAACCAGCTAGGGACAAAGGAGGATATATATACACACACACACACACACGTGTGTGTGTGTGTGTGTGGTGGCCAAAGGCCAGCCTAACCACTTTTTTTTTTTTCAAGGTAGGGTTTTCCGCTAGCCCAGGCTGCCCTAGAATTCACTCTGTAATCTCAGGGTAGCTAGCCTCTTACTCATGATGATCCTTCTACCTCAACCTCCCAAGTGCTGGGATTAAGACGTGTGCCACCATGCCTGGCCCACCTTTATTTATTGATTTATTTGAGAGACAAAGAGGCAGAGAGAAAAAGAGAGAGAATAAGCACTCTGGGGCTTATAGCCATGGCAAATGAACTCCAAACACATGAGCCACCTTGTGTGTCTGGCTTTATGTGGGTACTGGGTAATTGAACTCTGGTCCTTAGGCTTTGCAGGCAAGTGCCTTATCTGCTGAGCCATCTTTCCAGCCCTTTTTTTATTTTAATTTTTTTGTTTTGTTTTTTGAGGTAGGGTCTCACTGTAGCTCAGGCTGACCTGGAATTTACTGTGTAGTCTCAGGGTAGCCTCGGATTCATGGTGATCCTCCTACCTTTGCCTCTCCAGTGCTGGGATTAAAGGAGTGCGTCACCACGCCCAGCCCTTTTTTTTTTTTTGGTTTATCAAGGTAGGAAGGTAGGGTTTTGCTCTAGCCCAGGATGACCCAGAATTCACTATATAGTCTCAGGGTGGCCTCAAACTCATGGCAATTCTCCTACCTCTGCCACCTGAGTGCTGGGATTAAAGGCATGCGCCACCACGCCCAGCTCATTTTATTTATTTATTTGTGGTTTTTCAAGGTAGTCTTGCTGTAGCCTAGGCTGACCTGGAATTCACTATGTAGTCTCAGGGTGGCCTCAAACTCAATGGTGATTCTCCTACCTCTGCCTCCCAAGTGCTGGGATTAAAGGCGTGCACAACCATGCCTGGCTTGAAGAGCTATTTAATAATAATAATCACAGCTTGAATAAACTGAACCCACCCATGTGTCAGGTGTTATACCAAGAATTGTATTTCAAACTGTAATCAGTTTTGAATATAGGTCATAACTTGCCCATAGTAGGAGGAGGCAGCAGGCTCTGTTGTTCCCCTGAGGCCTCTCCCACCTGTTTCCTTTGCCAGCCACGTGTCATCACTGTCTGCATGGAGAGTTGCTCACCCTCCCGAACAGCTCAAATATGTCTGCTGTGATGTTTATCACTATGAAATATAATAGAAGTTTGCTTATTTCTATTTCACCTACTAGGCAAAGAATTCCATGAGTGTAGGACTGTGTTGTAACTATCCATCATCCTTGCAACTACAGTACCTAGTTCATGCCACAGCACTTTAGTGACAGAGCGAATGGAATCATAATTATAACTATACTGTGCTTTCTTTCAGGAGAATATCTAAGAAAAAAAGGAAGTTAAGTCATCAAAGGACGGTTGAAGATAACTATTATTTTGAAAGGGAATTATACATCCTTAAGAAAAAATAATATCCTTTGTGGTTGAACAACACTGGAGTGAAGATTAAAAAAAAAAAAAAGACTGGTATATGTGTTTGAAAAATACTAGAGTGCAGATCTTTTACAATACTGGGTTACAGGAGCAAATTTTCTTATTTCAGGAGAATTGCCTGATCAGCTTATTTATTCTTTTTCAGTGTTAGTTGTTAGTATGGAACTTGAGAACACTGATGGTTTCACAGGGCAAGGGCAAGTCTTTTGGGAGTCTCATTTCCACAAGGCTCTTGCAATCTTACACATCTTGCCATATATGCCAATAATACAGGTCCTAACCACTGTTTATCCAGGCCACTTCTCAGGGTAAAATTGAAGTAATGTCTTCTTTAATGGCAAAGAGAGAATTTGTATGCTGTTTTCTATAGTAGAGTCCATGAGCCCAGTGTTCCTCTCCAGTAATGAATATCACACTGTATATGTGTGACATCCATCTGATCCACATCATCCATGTGAGACCTAGGGGAATAGAAACCAAAGAAATTTCTTTTTAAATTTTATTTTTAGCCTGGCATGGTGGCACACATCTCTTAATAGCAGCACTCGGGAGGCAGATGTAGGAGGATCACTATGAGTTTGAGGCCACCCTGAGCCTACGTAGTGAATTCTAGGTAAGCCTTGGCTCAAGTGAGACCCTACCTTAAAAAACAAAACAAAAAAATTATTTATTTATTTGCAGGCAGAGGGAGAAAGAGAGAGATAGGGTGCACTAGGGCCTCTAGCCACTACAAACAAACTCCAGATGCATGTGCCACTTCATGCATCTGGCTTATGTGGGTACTGGGAGAATCAAACCCAGGTTGTTAGGCTTTGTAGATAATCACCTTATCCACTGAGCCATCTCTCCAACCCCCTAGGCCAAGTATTCTTTTTTTTAATTTTTAAAACTTTAATTAATTAATTATCATGAGAGAGAATGAGCACACCAATGCAAACAAGCTCCGGATGCATGCGCCACTTTGTGCATCTGACTTTATGTGGGTACTGGGGAATTGAACCCAGGTTGTTAGGTTTTGCAAGCAAGTGCCTTAACCACTTAGACATCTTTCTAGCCCAGTTTTTTTTTATTTATTTGAGACAAAGAGAGAATGAGAGTGTCAGGGCCTCCACCCAGTGCAAATGAACTCCAGGTGCATGCACCGCCTTGTGCATCTAACTTTACGTGGGTATTGGGGAATTGAACCAGGATTCTTAGGCTTTGCAGGCAAGCTCCTTAACCACTAAGCTATCTCTCGAGGCCTAAATTCAGAGATTTCTAACTTTACCTTCCTCACTGTATCTAGTACACATATTTTACTAAGGTTTGTTACTGAATGCAACCTTTCCAGGAAAGGGATCATTTCTTTTTGGGGGTGGTAGGGCAGGGTTCAAGGTAGAGTCATGCTCTAGCCCAGGCTGACTTGGAATTCACCATGAAGTCTCAGGCTGGCCTTGAACTTACAGCAATACTCCTACCTTAGCCTCCCAAATGGTAGGACTAAAGGCATGAGCCACCACTCCTGGCTGGAATCATTTCCTTTTTTTTTTTTTTTTTTTTTTTTTTTTTTTTTGGTTTTTCGAGGTAGGGTTTCACTCCGGCCCAGGCTGACCTGGAATTAACTATGTAGTCTCAGGGTGGCCTCGAACTCATGGTGATCCTCCTATCTCTGCCTCCCGAGTGCTGGGATTAAAGGCGTGCGCCACCACACCCTACTGGAATCATTTCTTGATCACCTCCTAGTTGATGACAGAAGAATAAGAGCCACTTATATTGAAACTGTGGAGCTCCATCATGGCCCTTCTTCTACAGCATGCTTTTCCCCCTGACAGCAACTCCAGTTAGTATAGCCTTCATATATTATTCCTAGCGAGGTAATGGTTCAAACCTCTGGTCAGGGTAGGGCCTAGGGAATACGACTTCTGGTTTGACAAGATTGGATTGTCATGGTCCTATATTGTAAGAATAATCATTCAGTTAAATACACTGTTCTCCAGGTCCCTTCTACAGTATTCTTACATGGATGAAAGGGGGATAGAATAGGTCTCTACATTTTGTAAAACTACCTCTTACCCTGGGGCTGGAGAGATGGCTTAGCGGTTAAGCGCTTGCCTGTGAAGCCTGAAGACCCCCATTCTGGCTCAATTCCCCAGGACCCACATTAGCCAGATGCACAAGGGGGCACACACATCGAGTTCGTTTGCAGTGGCTGGAGGTCCTGGCGCACCCATTCTCTCTCTCTCTGTCTATATCTATCTCTCTATCTATCTGCCTTTCTCTCTGTGACTGTCGCTCTCAAATAAATAAAAAATGAACAAAAATATTTTTTAAAAAACTACCTCTTACCCTCATCACATCTGTCCCTTCAAAACAAAATGGGTGAAAAATACTACGTAGTTATAGCAATTGTGATAGGACATAACTGCATGGCCTTAGAAGGCCCTGGATTCTGGGGAGGCAACAGCTTTGACTTCAGGGGACATGAAGTGGTAGAGCTTATTCACATTTTTTGTTTGGTTGGTTGGTTTTGCTTTTGCTTTTGATTTTTCAAGGTAGGGTCTCACTCTAGCCCAGGCTGAACTAGAATTCACTATGTAGTCTCAGGGTACCATTGAACTCATGGTGATCCTCCTACCTCTGCCTCCCAAATGCTGGGATTCAAGGAGTGCACCACCATGCCCAGCTTTTTTTTTTTTTTTTTTTTAAGTAGGATCTAACTTTAGCTGGGGCTGATCTAGAACTCAGTCTGCAGCCAAAGGGTGGCCTAGAACTCATGGTGATCTGAGTCTCCTGAGTTCTGGGACTGAAAGGTGTGCACCATGACACCTGACTACATTGACTTTTTAAAAAAGATTTATTTATTTATATATTAGAGAGATAGGGAGAGAGAGAGAATGGGCACACTATGGCCTCCAGCCACTGCAAACGAACTCCACACACACACGCCACCATGTGCATCTGGCTTCCATGGGACCTGGAAAATTGAACCTGGGTCCTTAGGCTTCACAGGCATGCACCTTAACCGCTAAGCCATCTCTCTAGCCCCACTGATGTTTTTGTTTCTCAGATTAAGTAGCACAATCTGCAAAATAATCATACAGTATAATTTAGTAGTTCTAGCAAATAGAGTAAAATCAAACTCTAAGATGGGCATGGTGGTGCTATTATAGTCCACATGAGAGAATTACAGACCACCATACTTTTGTAGCCAGTTGAGAGTCCTATTAAGCCAGTGTCTGATAAGGAGCTCAAACTAGAAAATGCTCTCAGTGAAGAAGCTCAGGGGTACAACAACAACGTTTTTAAAGGCAAAAGACCATAGAAATAATGTCATTCGTGTCAGATGTAGGTCTGGGCAACACTGGAACTGCAGTTTCATTTATCCGGGACTTAACTTATGTACATATATGAGCCATGTTTGGGGTCACAGGAAGTCTGGAAAGTGTAATCGGTGCAGATGTGGACCTCCTAGGGAGTTAGGGAGCTTGCAACTGAAAGGCATCCTGGCAGGCAAAAGTGTCAGCTATTTTATTCCACCAATAAATGGAGTCAGGGCCTAATTAGAACAGGATGGCCTTGTTTTAGCTGTTACAGCACACACCACCTTTTAATCCAAACACCTGGGAGGCAGAGGCAGGAGGATCGCTATGAGTTCAAGGCCAGCCTGAGACTGCATAATGAATTCCAAGTCAGCCGGGGCTAGAGTGAAACCCTACCTTGAAAAAAGAAAAAAATCTTACACCCCTGTAGTTTTGACATCATCATGCAGTGAGATGCAATATTCCGAATCTCAAAGACACACCTTTTTGAAGCCCAGTATCATTTTCAAGTTTTCTGCAATAGCCTTTTGAAGAGCTTACTTTCAATATCAGTTTTTTAAAAAATATTTATTTGCAAGCAGAGAGAGCTAAAAGAGACAGAATGGCCAGGTGTGGTGCTGCACACCTTTAATCCCAGCACTTGGAAGGCAGAGGTAGGAGGATCGCCATGAGTTTGAAGCCACCCTGAGACTATATAGTGAATTCCAGGTCAGCCTGGGCTACAGCAAGACCCTACCTAAAAAAAAAAAGAGAGAGAGAGAGAGAGAGAGAGAATGGGTGCACCAGGGCCTCTAGCCACTGCAAACAAACAAACTCTAGACACATGCGCCTGTGCATCTGGCTTTATGTGGGTATTGGGGAATGAAACCCAGATTCTTAGGCTTTGCAGACAAGTGTCTTAACCACTGAGCCATCTCTCCGGCCCAACATTTCATGAGTATAGGTGCTAAGGTTGTTAACCTTACCACTGAGACCATTATTTGATCAATTATGTGATACTTTTCTGGATGAGAGATAAATTTTAAAAATATTTGTGAGTAGAGAGAGAAGAGACAAAGACACAGAGTATGGGTGCTCCAGGACCTTTTGCTGCTGCAAACAAACTCCAGATGCCTGTGCCACTTTGTTTTGTGTGAGTACTGGGAAATTGAACCTGGGCTACTGGCAGGCTTTGCAGGCAACTGTTTTTAACGACTGAGCAATCTCTCGAGCCTGAGAGATAAATTTTAAATTCATTTATTTAGTATTTTTGAGTAGCCTACACTATGTACTAGGTAGTAGTAAATAACTTACCCTAGATAGATTCACAATCTAGTGGGAAAGGCAAACTTGCAAATAAGTCATATTTCCATGCAATAAATGAGAGAAAGAATTCCAAAGATGGATGTGAATTCCAGGTCAGCCTGGGCTAGAGTAAGATCCTACCCTGGAGAACCACCCCACCCCCGGCAAAAAAAAAAAATTACGGCTGGGCATGATGGCACACACCTTTGATCCCAGCACTGAGGAGGCAGAGGTAGGAGGATCTGTGAGTTCCAGGCCAGCCTGGGACTATAGAGTGACTTCCAAATCAGCCTGGGCTACCTCGAAAAGACCAAAAAAAAAAAAAAAAATTGTAATCCTTCCTGTGTATTAAGATTCTATGCAAGCCAGGCGTGATGGTGCATGCCTTTAATCCCAGAACTTGGGAGGCAGAGGTAGGAGAATCGCCATGAGTTCGAGGCCACCCTGAAATTACATAGTGAATTCCAGGCCAGCCTGGGCTAGATTGAGTGAGACCCTACCTCAGTGGGGGGGGGGGGGATTAAATACAGTGCCTCTAAATAACAAAATAGCAGACATAATAATCATTTAGTGAGTCTTCAAAAGAATCATTTGGTGAGTCTACTTTCAAAAATTGAGAGCCTGCTCTCTCTCTCAAATAAAATAAAATATATTTTAAAAAAATGAAAAAGAGCTAGGCATGGTGGCACACACCTTTAATCCCAGCACTCAGGAGGCAGAAGTAGGAAGATCACCATGAGTTTGAGTCCACCCTGAGACTACATAGTGAATTCCAGGTCAGCCTGGTCTAGAGCGAGACCCTACCTTGAAAAAAACAAAATAAATAATTAATTAAAATAATAAAAATTGAGAGCCTGAATGACGCTTGTAACTGGGGAACATATACCTCACAGATTGGATGGTTTTCAAGTCTTTGCTATCAATGAAGCTGAAGCAACCACAATTAAGTTCTTAGCTAATCAATCATTGAAAATAATTTTCAATGATCATTTTACACTTTTTATTTTGTTTTGTTTTATGTTTTGTTTTTTTCTCAATTTTTATTAACATTTTCCATGATTATAAAAAATATCCCATGATAGTACCCTCCCCCCACACTTTCCCCTTTGAAATTCCATTCTCCATCATATCCCCTCCCCATCTCAATGTTTTGTTTTTCAAGATAGGGTCTCACTCTAGCCCAGGCTGGCCTGGAATTCACTATGTAGTCTCAGGGTGGCCTCAAACTCATGGCGAGCCTCCTACCTCTGCCTCCCAAGTGCTGGAATTAAAGATGTGTACCACCACGCCCACCCTCATTTTACAATTTTTAAATATTTATTTTATTTATGAGAGACAGAGGTACAGAGAGATAGAGAATGGGCATGCTAGGGCCTCTAACCATGGCAAATGAACTCCAGATGCATGCACCACCATGTACATCTGGCTTATATGGGTTCTGGGAGTCCAACCTGGGTCCTTAGGCTTCGCAGGCAAATGCCTTAACTGCTAAGCCATCTCTCCAGCCCATTTTACGTTTTTATCAAACAACTCAGAGGTATTTGAAGAAGTGCCTGGCACTCCTATAATGAAATTTCTTTCCTATTTAATTTATGCTAGGTTTCTCAGAGCTTGTCTATTAAAATGAAATATAGACTCAGGAGGCTGAGGGTAGGAAGACCATTGTAGTTCAAGGCCAGCCTTGGGCTACAGAGTTAGTAACAGGTCAGCCTGGGCTAAAGTGGGACCCTGCCTCTCAACATCATCAACAAGTAATCTTTATCCACAGGTATAATATTTGGAAAAATCTGACCATTAATGGCCAGTGGGGCTAGGGAGAGGGCTCAGTAAATGGATAAAGCAATTCAAGCTGGAGTACAAATTTTGAATCTCAGATCTCACTTAAAATCCAGAAGCCATGGCAGGCTTCTGTAATTCCAGCATGCTGACCATGAGATTAAAGACAGAGAATTTCCTAAAAAGCAGAATACAATACTATGAGAAAAGTATATTAAAATTATGGACACTACAAGAACACATTGTAAAATTTCTACCTGGTTAAAGAAGAGCTCGTTTGGGTGGAGTGATGAGGACAAGCATCACAGAGGGACGCCTCATAAGCTCCCCGCTGCTTCGTGGCAGGCCCTCCTGCTGCACGATCAGCTAATTCAGTCAGTTCCTAGCTTCTCTCTACCTTTTCTTTCTCCCTCGCAGAATCTTCAGCAGGAGTTGATAATACAAACATTCCTGTGGACTCCATTCTACCACAGACTAGCTCTGTGCCCTTGAACAGGCATTGACCCTCCCGTGTGCTCCTGCCCTGCTGAAGGAGCTCAAAGTGTACTAGCACCTGATGTTGTGAGACCCAAGTAAGCACAGTGACATCAGGCACTGTGACCTGTCCCCTCACCTCAAGGGGGTGCTTTTCTCTGTCAAATATACGCAGCTGCTGGGCATGGTGGCACATGTCTTTAATCCCAGCACTCAGAAGGTAGGAGGTAGGAGGATCTCTCTGAGTTCAAGGCCACCCTGAGACTACATAGTGAATTCTATGTCACCCTGGACTACAGTGAGACCCTACCTTGAAAAACCAAATAAATAAACCTGGGTGTGGTGACACATGCTTTTAATCCCAGCACTCAGAAGGTAGGCGGATCGCTCTGAGTTCGAGGCCACCCTGAGACTACATACTGAATTTCAGGTCAGTCTGGACTACAGTGAGACCCTGCCTTGACAAATCAAATAAATAAAGCTGGGCATGATGGTGCATTCCTTTAATCCCAGCACTCGGGAGGCAGAGGTAGGAGGATCACCATGAGTTCAAGGCCACCCTGAGTCTACATAGTGAATTCCAGGTCAGCCTGAACTACAGTGAGATCCTACCTCAAAAATCCTAAATAAATAAATAAAACAATAAAAATACAGCCTTTAAAACCATCCCTGTCCCTTCATCTCCCTACCTCCAAGGTTGTCCTTTCCTCTACCCACCACTGTGGCCAGCGCAGAGCTAGACAAAAGATGACCACCCCTTCCCCTAAACATGATTTATCTGCCTGGAAGGAAGAGCTGTGGCCCTTCCACACTCCTGCCTGGAACTGAAGCATCCAGTGAGACAGTGAGAACAGAGATACCATACAGCACCATCATAACCCTGCAGAGACAAAGCAGGCATGACGTCTTTGTTTCAGAACCCAAGGACAGGTGGATTTCCTCAAGAGCAAAATTTGTATAACAGTAGATTCCTAAAATAAAGAAACAGCACACCTACATCATGGGCAATGGCACTGCCCAGGAGGAGTCATCAAAGCTTTCAGAACAGAAGAAATCAGAGCTGGGCTGGTGCACAGTAATCCAGCACATGGAAGATGGCTTGAGAGTGCTGTCTTGAAGGGACCTCCTACAAGGGGAACCCCTGGGACTAGGCCAGTCCCAAGGCCTGATGTTTAGACCATTTGGAGGATCTTTTTTTTATTATTATTTCCTAAGAGAGAGAGAGAGATCCTCCTACCTCAGCCTCCTGAGTGCAGAGATTAAAGGCATGTGCCACCATGGCTGGCTCCTCTTTCTTCATTTTTAAGATAGGGTCTGCTGTAGCACCATATTGCCTCAAATTCAAATTAGCTATGTAGCCAAGGATAACCCTGAGCTCCTGATCCTCCTGCATCTACTTCCTGAGTGCTGAGGATTGGAGATGTGTACTACTGGGCCTGGGCTCCACTTGAAGGATTTCTTCCTTTCTTTTTTCTGCCCCTCCACCAACTGAGCAGTATCCCCAGCTGCAAACAAGTTCTTATTTAGTACGTACATCACACAGTCCACACTTACCTGCATCCATTCAGTCACATCTGTTGTTATTGTTTTTTTTTAAATCAAGTCAGATTTAATATTACTCTTTGCAGGAGGAAAGCTTGTTGTTGACAACTGTTTCCCTCCACTTGCCTATGTTCTGGGATACTTCTGATTTGCTCAGAATCTTTCTGTGGGGCTGGATATATGGCTTAGCAGTTAAGGCGCTTATCTGCAAAGACAAAAGACCCAGGTTCGATTCCCCAGGACCCACATAAGCCAGATGCACAAGGTGGCACATACTTCTGGAGTTTATTTGCAGTGGCTGCAGGCCCTGGTATGCCCATTATCTCTCTCCTTTCTCTGCCTCTATCTCTCTCTGTCTCTCAAATAAATAAATAAAAATATTTTTAAAAAATAATCTTTCCTCAAGTATTAGCTGATGGGTGGGTATCTCTGGATGATATATTTTTGTCAAGTGAATTATATCTCATATCATATTATTGAGTTATACCGGGAATAATGGTGCATGCCTTTAATCCCAGCATTTGGAAAGATTAGTTAGATACTAATTCACTCTCTTCTAGTCCCAGACTATAGATAAAAATGCCAGTTTTTTAGTTTTTTAATCATTTTTATTTGTTTATTTGAGAGCAACAGACAGAGAAAGAGGCAGATAGAAAGAGAGAGAATGGGTGCACCAGGGCCTCCAGCCACTGCAAACGAACTCCATACACAAGCACCCCCTTGTACATCTGGCTAATGTGGGTCCTGGGGAATCAAGCCTTGAACTGGGGTCCTTAGGCTTCACAGGCAAGCACTTAACTGCTAAGCCATCTCTCCAGCTCAGAAATGTCATTTTGATTTTCTATTTTATTTTTAAAACAAAAGTTTTGTTTTGTTTTGTTTTTTGAGGTAGGGTCTCACTGTAGCTCAGGCTGACCTGGACATAACTATGTAGTCTCAAGGTAGCCTCGAACTCATAGCAATCCTCCTACCTCTGCCTCCCAAGTGCATGTGCCACCATGTCCAACTAAAATTTATTTTATTTTATTTATTTTAGAGAGAGAGAGAGAATGGGCACACCAGGACCTTCAGCTACTGCAAATAAACTCTAGACGCATGCTCTGCCTTGTGCATCTGGCTTATGTGGGTCCTGGGTAATTGAACATGGATCTTTTGGCTTTGCAGGCAAATACCTTAACCACTAAGCCATCTCTCCAGCCCTGATTCTCTATTTTTATTTTTGTTTATTTATTTATTTATTTGGTTTTAAAAGGCAGGATTTCACTCTAGTTCAGGCCAACCTGGAATTCACTATGTAATCTCAGGGTGGCTTTGAACTCACAGCGTTCCTCCTACCTCTGCCTCCCAAGTGCTGGGATTAAAGGCATGCACCACCATGCCTGGCAGTATATATATATATATGTATATATATATATATAAATATATATATTATTGACAATTTCTATACTTACAGACAATAAACAATGATAATTCCCTCCCCTCTCCCCCACGTTCCCCTTCACAACTCTACTCTCCATCATATCCCCTCCCTCTCTCCATTAGTCTCTCTTTTATTGTGATGTCATCATCTTTTCCTCCTATTATGAGGGTTTTGTGAAGGTATTGGTAGGCACTGCAAGGTTGTGGATATCAAGGCCAATTTCTGTCTGAACAGTTGCATTGTAAGGAGTCCTACCCTTCCTTTGGCTCTTACATTCTTTCTGTACTTCCACAGTGGATCCTGAGCCTTGGAGGGTGTGATAGAGTTGTTTCAGTGCTGGACACTACTCCATTCACTTCTTCTCAGCACTATGTTGCCTTTTGGGTCCTCCCAGTGGTCACCGCCATCTGAAAAGAGAAGTTTCTCTAACCAAAAGTGAGAGTAACATCAATATATGAATATGAACATTAAGTGAAGTGCTTACAGGGCAGTTTGGTGAGCATAATATATGCATTTAACCAGACAAAAGCAGGCGTTATACCCCTAAGGCTCATGACCACTCGTGCCATAGGTTTTGATTAGGTTTTCAGTACCAGGCATGTATTCTCTCCCATAGAGTGGGCCTTCAGTCCAATTACAGAGCAGATGGTGTCTCCCCAGAGCTGACATGCCACTATTGCACCCATTCGGTCATTTGGCCTGTCTGGCCAAACTTGAGAGTTCCAGTATACGGTTGTCACCACTGGTGACTTCTGGCTCCCATAGGGCTGCATGCAGTGCAGCTTCTTCCAGCTTTCAGTCAGCTGGTCTACAGGGAGAAGGTTTTCAGCTCAGCCCCAGTTTGATTTCTCAGTGACCTTGCCATCTAAGCATGTGAAGTCTTCAGCAATAAGGTCTTCCCATCTATTTCTGGTGGGAAACCAAAGGCCTTGGCAATAGCCTGTAATGTTTTGGAGACAACAGGGACCTCTGTGGCCAACAACTCACTGGAAAGTATCCCATCCCTGGCACTGAAAATTTCCTAGTAACAATCTATGGCTTTGGTATGTGCCATTATCCAAAAAAGTAGGCTTTCATATGTCTTATTCAGAATATCTTGAATTTTGATTGACCCTCCAGACCCTCCTTTCACTCAATCTCTTCCCCTGGCCTCCTTTAGACCATTCTACTTCCTGTAACGTGTTCTTCTACTTACATATATACAATAACATCCCTTTAAGCCCTTCCCTCTCCTCCCTCATTTATAGCCTTTTTCTAGATTACTGGCCTCTGCTACCAATTTTTGGTTCCAGCTCACACCCAAGTCTACACATTTGTAGCTAGGATCCACATATAAGAGAGACATGCGACGTTTGGCTTTCTGGGTCTGGGTTACCTCACTTATCATAATCCCTTCTAGATCCACCCATTTCCCTGCAAATTTCATTTTTATTTACAACTGAATATAACTCCATCTTTATTATCCAATCATCTGTTGAGGATCATCTAGGCTGGTTCCATTTCTAGCTATTGTGAATAGAGCAGCAATAAACATGGTTGTGCAAGTATCAGTAAGGTAGTGAGAAGAGTCATTAGGACATATGCCTAGGAGTGCTAAAGCTGGATCATATGTTAAGTCTATTTTTAGTTGTCTCAAGAACCTCCACACTCATTTCCACAATGGCTGTACTGGACTACATTCCCACCAACAGTGTAGAAAGTTTCCCCCTTTTCCCTATCCTCTCAAACAGTTATTGTGAATTGTTTTCTTGATAATAGCCCTTCTGACCTTGACAATAGCCCTTCAGGAGTGAGATGGAACCTCAAAGTAGTTTTAATTTGCATTTCCCTGATGGCTAAGGATACAGAATAGTTTTTTAGATGTTTATATGCCATTTGTATTTCTTCTTCTTTAAAAGATACATTTTATTTATTTATTTATTTGAGGGAGAGAGAGAGAGAATGGACACACTAGGGCCTCCAACCACTGCAAACGAACTCCAGATGCATGTGCCCCCTTGTGCATCTGGCTTACATGGGTCCTGGAGAGTCAAATTGTGGTTCTTTGGCTTTGCAGGCAAACACCTTAAACATTAAGCCATCTCTCCAGCCCTGTATTTATTCTTTTGAGAATTCTTTATTTAGTCCCATAGCCCATTTTTAATTGGGTTGTTTGATTTATTATTGTTTAGTTTTTTGAGTTCTCTGTATATTCTGGATATTAATCTTCTGTCAGATGTATAGTTGACAAAGATTTTCTCCCATCCTGTAAGTTGTCTTTTTGTTCTATTCACAGTGTCCTTTGCTGTACAAAAGCTTTGTAATTTCATGAGATCCCAGTGGTTGATTAGTGGTTATATTTCCTGAGCAACTGGGGTCATATTCACAAAGTCATTGCCTATGCCAATATGTTGAAGGAGCTCCCCTACTTTTTCCTCTAGCAATTTCAGAGTTTCAGGTCTGATATTAAGGTCCCTGATCCATTTGTACTTGATTTTTGTGTGTAGAGAGAGACAAGGATCTATTTTCATCCTTCTACAAATAGGTATCCAGTTTTTCCATAACCATTTGTTGAAGAGACTTCCTTTTCTTCAGTGAATTTTGTGGCATTTTTGTCAAAAATCAGATGGTTGGGCTGGAGAGATGGCTTAGCGGTTAAGGCACTTTACTGCAAAGCCAAAGGACCAAGGTTCGACTCCCCAGGACTCACATAAGCCAGATGCACAAGGGAGCATGCGTCTGGAGTTCGTTTGCAGTGGCTGGAGACCCTGGTGCACCCATTCTCTCACTCTCTCTCTGCCTGCCTATTTCTGTATCTCTCTCTCTCTCTCTCTCTCTCTCTCTCTCAAATAAATAAATAAAAATAAAAATATTTTTAAAAATCAGATGGTTGTAGCTGCCTGGATTAACATCTGGGTCCTCCATTCTGTTCCACTGATCTATGTGTTTGTCTTTGTGCCAGTACCATGCTGTTTTTGTTACTTTGGTTTTGTAATATAGCCTAGAATCAGTTATGACCAGCCTTTTATTTGTTGCTCAAAATTGTTTTGGTATTCAAAGGTTTTTGCACTTTCAAATGAATTTTAGGATTGTTTTTTCTATTTCTGTGAAGAATACCATTGGAGTTTTGATGGGAATTGCATTAAATATGTAGATTGCTTTTGGTAAGATTAACATTTTCACAATATTGATTCTTCCAATCTAAGAACATGTCTTTCCATTTCCTAGTGCCTTCTGCCATTTCTCGCTTGAGTGTTTTAAAGTTTTCATTGTAGAGATCCTTCATTTCCTTGGTTAGGTTTATTCCAACGTACTTTTTTTTTTTTTTTTAGAGGTAATTGTGAATGGGAGTGATTTCCTGATTTCACCATCAGCATGTTTGTTTTTAGTATATAGGAAAGCTATTGATTTCTGTGTGTTTATTTTGTATCCTGCTACATTGCTAAAAAGTGTTTATCAGCTCTAACATTTTACTAGTAGAATCTTTAGGATCCTTTATGTTTAGAATCATATCATCTGCAAATAAGTATAATTTGATCTCTTCGTTTGCAACTTGTATCCCTTTTATGAGTGTCTCTTGCCTTAATGCTATGGCTGACTTCCAGTACTATATTAAATAAAAGTGGGGACAGTGGACACCCTTGACTTGTTCCTGAATTTAGTGGAAAAGCTTCAAGTTTTTCCCCATTCAGTATTATGTTGGCAGTAGGTTTGTCATAAATAGCCTTTATTATGTTGAGATATGTTCCTTCTATTCCCAGTTTCTGTAAGACTTTTACAATGAAGGGATGTTGGATTTTGTCGAATGCCTTTTCTGCATCTATTGAGATGATCATGTGATTTTTGTCCTTCAGTACATTTACATAGTGTATTACATTTATTGATTTGCATATGTTGAGCCATCCCTGCATCTCTGGGATAAAGCCTACTTGGTTAGGGTGAATGATTTTTTTTTTTATATATTCTTGTATTCTGTTTGCCAATATTTTGTTGAGAATTTTTGCATCTATGTTCATGAGGGAGATTGGTCTGTAATTTTTTTTTTTTTTTTTTTTTTTTTTTTTTTTTTTTTTTTTTTTTTTTTGGTCCTGTCTTTGTCTGGTTTTGGTATCAGGGTGATTCTGGCTTCATAGAAGGAGTTTGGTAGAATTCCTTCCTTTTCTATTTTATGGAAAAGTTTGAGAAGCATTGGTATTAGTTCTTCCATGAAGGTCTGGTAAAATTCACCAGTGGGACTACCAGTTAAGATGGTGGTGTAAGAACCACGCCAAAGCAGCCTAGGGGAGAAAAAGCCAAAAAAAAAAAAAAAAAAAAAAAAGCAAAATACACTCTTCTACTAGAAAGTGAGGTGTATAAGAAATTACCAATGGCAGCAGGGAAGTAGGAAAGATCCAGAGTGTCTAGAGCCCACATAGGCAGGCAGAAGTGGCTCCAGCAGCAGTGGCACCCGGTCCACGGTGGCAACAGGTCCACAGCTGCAAGGCTCAGCTTGAGCTGCAGGAAAAGCCAGGTGAGGGGATTTTCCACTCACACCGGAGCTCTTCGCAAATTCAAGAAATGTGAAGGGAAGGCCACAGTGAACAATGGAGGAGTAGATCATGAGGTAGAGGATGGGTTCCTTCCAGCATGGGTTGAAGACCAGTGCACTGAAGACCAGCGTGGACTGAAGACCCACGTGGATTGAAACCCAGCAGCTCCTCAGGAAGCCTCCAGGCCTTTAGTGCTGGATTGGGACTGCTGAGGTGTCTGGCCACATGGACTGAGAAACTACTGGGTTCCTGGATTCTTGGGCCTGCAACTGCTATTGGACTACCACTTGGAAAAACATCTAGAAAAAAAACAGCAAAGACAACACTAAGAGTTTAAAAGAAGGTATCCTACATGGGTGAGAAAAGTCATGGCCAAAATCATAAGGTCGTTAAAGTTCCCAGTGCCAGGGCCAGGATACCACTTTATAAAGTGTTGACTAAGAATTGAAGACCACTGAAATAATAAAGGCTATTGCCACTGTTGTGCATTCATGCCACAACTAGATGGTAGGACTCTACTGCTGGAGGCAATGCTTGCTTTAATTACAGGCCCTAAATAAATCAAGCTGGGTTTGAACTAGAAGCTCCCTCCATGATGACTGGCTTTCATAGTAATGGAAGGCACCATTTGGGCTGATGGAAGAAAATTATCACCAGCAGTCTTGCTTAGTTCTGGGCATGGTGTACTACATTACCAACAAGCCATGCAAGATGTACCCATTGGTGCAATACAGACATAACTGTTATGGATTCAACCAATAGCATTTGATTGGATTGAAGACCCATTCCACAGTGGGGACATATGTCTGATATCATAAGCCAAGACAAAAGCCTATGATGGGTCATAGGCCCCAGTGGGGAAGCTACTGTTTTATTACATGGAAGTGATGTGCCAGTTAAATTGTCACCATTAAACTTGTATTGATGCTACTATCACTATTGTTGTCAGACTCATTTGGTTATGGAAGGAAATCTTTTCTTGCTGTGGAAGGTATACTGCATTGGCTTATAATGGATAAAGCTCATGTCTAAGTGACTATATTGCTCTGGCACAGTGACCCAATGCTTAGCCATAGGTACATGTTATAGTCAGGTTCACATTGCTGGCAAAAAGCACCCAACCAAGAGCAACTTGTGGGGAAAAAGGTTTATTTTGGCTTTCAGACTCGAGGGGAAGCTCCATGATGGCAGGGGAAAACAAAAGCATGAGCAGAAGGTGGACATCACCTTCTCACCAACATCAGGTGGGCAACAGCAACAGGAGAGTGTGCCAAACACTGGTAAGGGGAAATTGGCTATAACACCCTTAATTCCACCCCCAACAATACACTTCCTCCAAGAGGCATTAATTCCCAAATCTCTATCAGCTGGAAACTTAGCATTCAGAACACCTAAATTTATGGGGGCCACCTGAACTAAACCACCACAGTGGACATCTATGTAACCCCTTCCACTGTTCAGGAAACCTGGTAGAAGAGGAGTCAGAGGAAGAGGAAGAGCTCTGTAGAGCAGTTTCCCATAAATTAAAATAGTCCTTCCTAGGAGGAGGGAGGCTCATGAGAAGCCTCAGGAAGTTCCTGAAACATACACAATTCACAAGGCCCCTACCCAAGGACATAGAACCTGTACACAATTGCTGGGAAAAGAGACTCTCAGACTGCCTGAGCTACCTGCAAATCATTCAGTGAGCCCCACTAATGTAGCTCCTGAGAGTCATCACCTATGCTGAGGTGGGCTTTCTCGTGATGCAGCTGCCTTTGAGTCAAAACAGCTATGGGGAGCTCATTATCCAGGGTGGATGAGACTTCTAGTGGTGTGACTGCCTTTGAGTCATCCATTACTCCTATAAGCAACCCCTCACCCTGCTCTGTAAACAACCCTAATAAACTCATTAGTTCACATACACACACACACCAAAAAAAAAAAAAAAAAAAAAAAAATCCTTTCGTGGGCTGGAGAGATGGCTTAATGGTTAAGGCATTTGACTGTGAAGCCAAGGGACCCTGGCTCAAGGCTCGATTCCACAGGACCCACATCAGCCAGATGCACAAGGGGGCGAACACATCTGGAGTTCGTTTGCAGTGGCTGGAGGCCCTAGTGTGCCCATTCTCTCTCTCTCCCTCTTTCTCTCTCTGTCACTCTCAAATAAATAAAAATAAAAATATTTTTTAAAAAAGTACAAACTTGGGTTGGAGAGATGGCTTAGCAGTTAAGTACTTGCCTGTGAAGCCTAAGGACCCCAGTTCAATGCTCGATTCCCCAGTACCCACATAAGCCAGATGCACAAGGTGGCACATGCATTTGGAGTTTGATTACAGTGGCTGGATGCCCTGATGCACCCATTCTCTCTCTCTCTGCCTCTCTTTCTGTCTGTCTCAAATAAATAAATAAAAATATTAAAATATTAAAATAAAACAAAAAACAAACTTAAAATTGATAAGACTGAATAATTTTGCAGAAATAAGCCTGTAAGGTGGAGTATATGTTCTTTTAGTATGCCCCTAGGATTTTTTGAATTTGTCTGGTATCTACTGGTGAGATTTTCTACAGAGTTTTTTACTTCATTGACTGTGTTCTTCATTGCTAGTAATTCTGTTTTTTCTTTATTATTTCTATTTCCTTATTTATGTCTAGTATTGACCTTTTTATTTCATTAAATTGGTGTCCTGTGTCGTCTTTGATTCCTTTGATTTCCTCTTTGATTCCTGTGATTTCCTCTTTGACTTCTTTGAGCATATTTATAATCATTCTTTTGAAATCTTTCTCAGGCATTTGCTCTAATTCATTCTCACTGGAGGTCATTTCTGATGCATTAATCCTTTTTGGTGGATTTATATTGTCTTGATTTTTGGTGTTTCCTGTGTTATAATGTATATATTTTTGCATCTTGGATTAATTTAATGCTTGGATTTTCTAGTTTGCTGCAGTATGATTAGATGTATCAATCAATCTGATGTTATACATCTTCAGTGTAGGAGCTTAAGGTGCTAAGTGTGGCTCTCAAGACTCTCAGAGTATCTACAAAAGTGACCTTTGATGTTGGGTTTGCCTTCTATGAGCGTATTCAAGTAGGCTGAGTGGAACAAAATACAAGCAGATTCTAGAATTTAACTAAACAATGTATACTTTCAATGAAAAACAGCACAGAGTATTTATGCAAGAGTAGATATTATGACAACTAGATCCTCTAACAATGTCACTGTCCCTTAAGGTATGTGGAGCCCCACACCCTTAATCCTGTCAACAAGGAGGTTAAGATTTCTGGTCTGTTGAGGGTTCTAAGTCAGTTTGTGACCAAGTGAGACCCTTCCCTAATGTACAACAAAAGAGGAAGCAAAGCCACTATAAATCAAGAAGCAACAAATATGCCCAAAATATAGCTTATTTAAGAATTGGAAATCCGACCATCCATCAGATTTAACATAAAATTTATCCTGATATGGAAGGTACAATTAGCACTTCCGGTTCAGGCCTATATACCAGGCTTATTTGGTGGATGCTGACCTGGTGTAATCCCAGTTACCTTTTGGGATGATTTTGGTCTCAGTTATGCTGCGCTCCTGCTTGGGTCCCTCTTTGGTGCACAGTGGGTTCAAGTAGGCTGGCTGGGTTATTGAATCACTGCTCCAGTCACTGGTGCTGGGTGCTGTGAGCTCCCTTCCCCAGGTCTCTGGTGCTTGCTGGCGCTTGCGCTGGCAGTGGGGGAGGGGAGGCTGTCAATGGTGGTTCTAGTTCTCCTGCTGGTCCATGTGATCCTCTACCTCGTAATCTGCTTTTCCGTCGTTCGCTGTGGTTCTCCACATTTCTTGAGTTTGCGAAGAGCTCCAGTGTGCGAGGAAAATCCCCTCACCTGACTTTTCCTGCGGCTCAAGCCAAGCCTTGCAGCTGTGTTCCCGCAGACCTGGTGCCGCCACTGTTGGAGCTGTTTCTGCCTTTTTTTTTTTTTTTAATCCTGTGTCTTCTTTTATTCCTTTGATTTCCTCGAGCATATTTATAATCATTCTTTTGAAATCTTTCTCTGACATTTCTTCTTTTTTATAAATATTTTTATATATATTTTATTTTTCTCTATTTATTTATTTGACAGAGAAAGAGGGAGAGAGAAGGAGGAGAGAGAGAGAGAATGAGCATACCAGGGCCTCCAGCCACTACAAATGAACTCCAGACGCATGTGCCCCTTGTGCATCTGGCTAAAGTGGGTCCTGGGGAATCGAACCAGGGTTCTTTGGGTTTGCAGGCAAACGCCTTAACCACTAAGCAATCCCTCCAGCCCTCAGGCATTTCTTCTAAATCAGTCTCACTGGAGGTCATTTCTGATGGATTTATAATTTTTGGTGGAATTATACTTTATTTATTTTTTGTATTTCTTATAATATAGAGATTTTTGCATCTTGAATTAATGTGATGCTTGGGTTTTCTAATTATCTGTGGTATTCTTAGATGTATAAATCAATCTGATATTATATATCTTCAGGGTAGGAGGTTAAGGTGCTTGGTGTGGATCTTAAAAGATTCACAGTGTAACCACAAAAGTGACCCTCGGTGTTGGGGTTGCCTGCTATGTGAGTATTCTAGTAGGCTGGGTGGAACAAAATACAGGAAAATTCTAAAATTTAACTGAATAATATACACATTCAATGAAAACCAGCACAGAATATTGATGCAAGAGTAGATTTTAAAATAAACAGATCCTCTAACAAAGTCAAAGTCCTTAAGGATGTTTGTTGCCCCACTTCCTTAATTCTGCCAACTAGGAGGCTAAGATTTCTGGTCTGTGGAAGATTCCAAGGTCATCTTGTGACCGAGTGAGACCCTTCCCCAGTGAAGGACTGAAGAGAAGTCAAAGGCACTATAAATCAGGAAACAACAAATGACAAGCCCAAAATATAGCTTATTTAAGAATGGTAAATCCAGGGCTGGAGGGATGGCTTAGCAGTTAAGGTATTTGCCTGCCAAGCCAAAGAACCCAGGTTTGATTCCCCAGGACCCACGTTAGCCAGATGCACAAGGGGGCACAAGTGACTGGTGTTCATTTACAGTGGCTGGAAGCCCTGACACAACCATTCTCTCTCTCTCTCTCTCTCTCTCTCTCTCTCTCTCTCTCTCTCATTTCTTCTTTCTCTGTCAAATAAATAAATAAATGTAAAATATAAAAAATGTTAAAAATAAAAATAAAAAGAATGGCAAATCTGACCACCCATCAGATTTAACACATAATTTACCCTGACATGGAATGTGCAATTAGCACTTTCTAATGCAAGCCTATATACCAGGCTTATTTGGCAGGTACTGATCTGGTATAATCTTGGTTACCTTTTGGGATGGCTTTGGTCTCAGCTATGCTGCATGCCCACTTGGGTTCCTCTTTGCTATGCTGTGGGCTCAGGTAGGCTGGCTGGGTTGGTGGGTCACTGCTCTGATGACCTGTGCTGGGTGCTGTGTAGGTGAGCTCCCTTCCCCAGGTCTCTGGTGCTTGCTGGCACTTGCACTGGTGGTGGGGGAGGGGAGGCTGTGGATGGTGGCTGAAGATGTACCACTGGTCCTCATGACCCTCTTCCTCACCAGCTGCTCCACTGGTCCCCACTGTCCTCCTCTTCAGGTTTCTTGAGTTTGTGAGGAGGCCGGTGTGAGTGGAGAATCCCTCACCTGGCTTTTCCTGTGGCTCAGGTAGAGCCCGGGGACCACAGCCATGTGGACCTGGTGCCGCTGGCAGCTTCTGAGCGCTTCTGCCTGCTTCTGTGGTCTCTAGACACGCTGGATCTCTCCTACTTCTCTGCTGTGGTTGATAATTTCTTACACACCTTCACTTTTTAGTAGAAGAATGTATTTTGCTGTTTCTTGGATGGGGGTTGTTTTGTTTTGTTTTTTGCTTTTTCTCCCCTAGCCTGCTTTGGTCTGGCTCCTACTACACCACCATCTTAATGCTAAACCTCTGTTGCAGTCAGGTTCACATTGCTGGTAGAAATCACCTGACCAAGAGCAGCTTGTGGGAAAAAGAGGTTTATTTCGGCTTACAGGCTAGAGGGGAAGCTCCATCATGGCAGGGGACAATGATGGCATGAGCAGAGGGTGGATATCACCCCCTGGCCAACATCAGGTGGACAATAGCAACAGGAGAGAGTGCCAAACACTGGCATGGGGAAACTGGCTATAAAACCCATAAGCCCGCCCCCAACAATACACTCCCTCCAGAAGACATTAATTCCCAAATCTCCATCAGCTGGGAACCTAGCATTCAGAACACCTAAGTTTATGGGGGACACCTGAATTAAACTACCACATTCTGCTCCTGGGCCCCATAAACTGATATACATACATGATGTAAAATACAATGCATTCAGTACAACTTTAAAAGTCCCCATAGTCCAAGATCTTTTAACTGGGCCATAATATCAAAAAATCCCCAAAAACCCATAATGGCACAGAATAAACATTCACACTGCAAAGGTGGCATTGGGCATAGCAAAGAAATATTCAACCAATACAAGATTTAAAACAGGGTAAACACCAAACTCTGTAGCTCCAAGTCCAATAACTCTAGCCACTGACAAATCTCTAAGTCCGATAATCCTAACCAGCAACAAGTGTCTGGCATTCCAATTCCACCCCTCCAGCTAGGATACTCACAGTCCTGGAAAACTTCATTGGGGCCGACAGCTTTTCTTAGCAGCCATCTCGTGGTCCCAGCATCTCCACTGGGTCTCCACTGCAATCCATGGTTCATCCTCATGGCCCCATGGGGTCTCAATGCAGGCATCCAGCAAACCTGCTTCACACTGCCCATGGCCATTTCCAAAACATAAGACCATGTTGCAAACTCAATGACCCTTTCTTTTTTTTAATTTTTATTTATTTATTTGAGAGAAAGAGGCAGAATGAAAGAGAGAGAGAGAATGGGCGCACCAGGGCTTCCAGCCACTGCAAACAAACTACAGATGCATGTGCCACCTTGTGTATCTGGCTTACATGGGTACTGGGGAATTGAACTGAGGTCCTTTGGCTTTGCAGGCAAGCACCTAAACCACTAAGCCATTTCTCCAGCCCTCAATGACCCTTTCTTTCCTGCATTTCTATACTCCACAATACCAGGTATGGTGCCAATTTGTTAATCCCGGGGGGGGGGGGGAATAAAGCAGACTTTGAAGAATAGGACACTCCTTGAGCACTCAGACCCCTCCAAAAGAGTCTACATTCTTCCTGTTGCCCCAGTGCAAGTCAGCTGGCCCAGTCTCAAAGGTTGGAATATCTCAATTGCAGCTGAATGGGCAACAGTTCACCCAAAGATATTTCTTTCTGTGCCATATCCCTCTGCTCACACTAGTTCATTTCTACGCAAAGCAACCCTGCACAACTTCTCAGGACATGGGCATAACAGCAAGCTTCTCACAAACTGCTAGCCCAGTCCAGGCAAAGCTCTTTCTCACCCTTATAAGCCAAACCTCACAGTCCATAGTTATTACTGCATTCAGGTCTTTCAACTCTGACCAGAATAGTCCATCAAGCTGTACTTAAAGCACTGCAAGGCATCCCTTAGGCCAAGGTTTCAAGACCTTCCACATTCTTCTTGAAAATCAGCTCCAAAAGGTTAAAGCCACACAGGTGTATAACAGCAATCCCACTCCTCGGTACCACTTTACTATTGCAGGCAGGTTCCCATTGCTTGTAGAAATCACCTGACCAAGAGCAGCTTGTGGGAGAAAGAGGTTTATCTTGTCTTACAGGCTCAAGGGGAAGCTCCTCGATGGCAGGGGACAATGATGGCATGAGCAGAGGGTGGACATCACCCCCTGGCCAACATCAGGTGGACAATAGCAACAGGAGAGTGTCCCAAACACTGGCATGGGGAAACTAGCTATAACACCCATAAGCCTGCCCCCCAACAATACACTGCCTCCAGGAGACATTAATTCCCAAATCTCCATCAGCTGGGAACCTAGCATTCAGAACACCTAAGTTTATGGAGGTCACCTGAATCAAACTACCACAACCTCTTTTTAAAATATATTTTTGTCTTGTTTTGTTTTTTCAAGGTAGGGTCTCACTCTAACCCAGGCTGACTTGGAATTCACTATGTAGTCGGTCTCAAAGAGGTCTTGAATTCAAAGTGAGCCACCTACTTCTTCTTCCCAAGTTCTGGAATTACAGGTGTGTGCCACCATGCCCAGCTAAAATATTTTTTAAGTATTTATTTATTTTCAAGGGGAGAGAGAAAGAGGCAGATGCAGGGGAGGGACAAGAGAATGGGCGTGCCAGGGCGTCTAGCCATTTTTAACGAACTCCAGACGTATGGGCCACCTTGTGCAGCTGGTTTACAAGGGTACTGGGGAATCAATCCTGGGTCCTTTGGCTTTCCTGGCAAGCGCCTTAACCCCTGAGCCATCTCTCCAGCCCATGGGACTCTTGTTTGTACTACTCCACTATGTTTATGAGCTACCTGAAAATTGTCCTGTCTCTACCTACCTTTCTGCTGTAGGTGCACTGGGATACTACTATGAGTGTATCCCAGAGCAGGGCTTGTATCCCAGAAGACAATGAATTAAGCATCTAACTAAACATCCCAAGTGCTGGGATTTAGGCATGCACCACCATGCCTAGTGTAACTCAATAATATTATGTGAGATATAATTCACTTGACAAAAAATATATCATCCAGAAATATCCACCCATCAGCCAATACTTGAGGAAAGAGTCTAAGCAATCAGAAATATACTAGAACAGGAGCAAGTAGTACTAAAGCAGTGCACCACAGACTCCAGCTTCCACATGGAGGCTGGGGATCCAAATTCAGGCACCTGGAGTTGCATGGCAAGTGCTTCACCTACCAAGCCATCTCCCAGCCCCATTTTTTAAAAATTTATTTATTTTCAAGCATAGAGAGAAGAGAGACAGACAGGAGTACAGAGTGGATTCTAGGTTAGCCTGAGCTGGAGCGAGACCCTACCTTGAAAAAAATTTTAAAAAAAGAAAGAAAGAAAAAGGAAAGGGGCTGAGCGTGGTGGCACACGCCTTTAATCCCAGCACTTGGGAGGCAGAGGTAGGAGGATCACCGTGAGTTCAAGGCCAGCCTGAGACTACATAGTAAATTCCAGGTCAGCCTGGGCTACAGTGAAACCCTACCTTGAAAAAGCAAAAAAAAAAAAAAAAAAAGGAAAAGTTTTATGGGACAAGCTGTCATGTAGCTTGGGCTGACTTGGAACTCCTGTTCCTCTTGTCTCCACTTCCCAACTGTTGGGGTTGCGTGTGTGCACTATCACACCTGGATCCTTTTTTTTTTTTTCCGAGGTAGGGTCTCTCTCTAGCCCAGTCTGACCTGGAATTCACTATGTAGTCTCAGGCTGGCTTCCTACTCTCTGATTGGATGGGAGGACCACTCCACAGAAGGAAATATATGCTTGATACTAAAAATCTAAATAGAAGAGAGACTTACTAGAAAGAAGAAGGGATTCAATAGAGGGTCAATTTGGGAGGGGGGAAACAGGAGTGATGGGTGGGAATTATCATGGTCTACTGTCTACACTTATGGAAGCTGTCAATAAAGAGCCTTTTTTTTTTTTTTTTTTTTTTTTTTGGTTTGACTTTTTCAAGGCAGGATTTTGTTCTAGCTCAGGCTGACCTGGAATTCACTATGTAGTCTCAGGGTGGCCTCAAACTCACAGCGATCCTCCTACCTCTGCCTCCTGAGTGCTGGGATTAAAGGGCCTCAGCCATTGCAATCCAACTCCAGATGCTGGCACGACCTAGTGGGCATGTGTAACCTTACTCTTGCCTCACCTTTGTGCCTCTGGCTTATGTGCAATCTGGAGAAAGATCAAACATGAGTCCTTAGGCTTTGCAGGCAAGCGCCTTAACCGCTAAACCATCTCTCCAGCCTAATAAAAAGTTTTAAAAGGGCCAGGAGTGGTGGTGGTGGCACAGACCTTTAATCCTAGCACTCGGGAGGCAGAGGTAGTTTGAGTTGGTAGTGTGAGTTTGAGGCCACCCTGAGAATACAGAGTCAATTCCAGGTCAGCCTGAGCTAGAGTGAGATCCTACCTCAAAAAACCAATAATAATAATAATGATGATGATGATGATGAAAGAAGTAGGTTTAGGGGTATAGCTAAATGGTAGAAATCTTGCTTAACATGCCTAGCATGCTAACATCTTGGGTTGGATGCCCACTACCACAATAAAAGAGTTGATAAATAAATAAATAAAATGAAGCAGACTTGTACTAAGAGAGAGGGGTGTAGTGGTTCACATCAATAATCCCAGAATTCCTGAGGCTGCAGAAGGAGGACCATGAGTTCATCAAGTCTAGCCTGGACCACATAGCAAGAACTTGTCTCAAAAAAAAAAAAAAAAAAAAAAAAAAAAGGACTGGGGAAATGGCTTAGCAGTTAAGGCATTTGTCTGCAAAGCCTAAGGACCCCAGTTCAATTCCCCGGGACCCATGTAAGCCAGATGCACAAGGGGGCACATGCATCTGGAGCACATTTGCAGTGGCTGGGGGCCCTGGTGCAGTCATTCTCTCTCTCTGCCTCTTCCTCTCTCTCTCTCAAATAAATAAATAATATATATATATATATATTTTTTTTAAGTGGCCTAATGTGGCAGTGTACACCTTTAATCTCAGCATTTAGGAGGCAGAGGTAGGAGGATTGCCATTTGAAGCCACCTTGAGACTACACAGTGAATTCCAGGACAGCCTAGGCTACAGCAAGCAAGACCCTACCCTGGCAGCTGGCACTGGACAGGATTTTAAGAATTGCGCCAAATAGGGGCTGGAGAGATGGCTTAGCAGTTAAGCACTTGCCTGTGAAGCCTAAGGACTGTGGTTCGGGGCTTGATTCCCCAGGACCCACATTAGCCAGATGCAGAAGGGGGTGCATCATCTGGAATTCATTTGCAGTGGCTGGAGGCCCTGCCAAGCCCATTCTGTCTCTCACTGCCTCTTTCTCTCTCTCTGTCTGTTGCTCTCAAATAAATAAATTTTAAAAATAAACAAAATAATTTAAAAAGAATTGTGCCAGATGGGTTGGATGGGATCAATTTGAAATGTAAATCACAATCAGCTGGGGAGTTATTTCAAAATAAACTTGCCAAGGCCCAGGTAACTAGCTTGAAAAAGCTCCTCTATGTTTCTGATGCAAAGCTCGAGTTAAGCCCCCTTAACTTAAAGCTTTTGAGAAAATAGTAATAGGCATTAAGAAGTCCAATTTCAGCCGGGCATGGTGGTGCACACCTTTAATCCTAGCACTCGGGAGGCAGAGGTAGGAGAATTGCTGTGAGTTCAAGGCCACTCTGAAACTACAGAGTAAATTCCAGGTCAGCCTGAGCTAGAGTGAGACCCAACCTTGAAAAACCAAAAAACAAAAAAAAAAAAAAAAAGAAGAAAAAAAAGTCCAATTTCTTTTGTGATTGCTCCATTAATTTACTTTGCAGTCTTAGACAAGGCATTTCCCTGCCCAAACCTATTTTTCTATTTGTAAAATAAAGGGTCTACATGAAATAAATAGCTAAGGACCCTGCCAGTTATAACACTCACTGATATGTGACCTATAATCTTTTATTTGTATAAACCAAGCTACCTTCTTCTCCCTTTTCCTTACTTACAAAACCAGAGTTCATTCCAAAGAGGCCAGGGATGGTGACACACAAACTTTATTTTCATCAATTTTCTTTCTTTATTTATTTCTTTTTTGTTTTTTTGAGGTAGGGTTTCACTCTAGCCAGGGCTGACCTGAAATTCACTATGCAGTCTCAGGCTGGCTTTGAACTCACAGTAATCCTCCTGCCTCTGCCTCCCAAGTGCTAGGATTAAAGACATGCACCGCCATCCCCAGCTTGCCCCAATCTTTAAAAAAAAAAAAAAATTGGTTTTATTTTTTTGGTTTTGAGGCAGGGTCTCACTCTAGCCCAAGCTGACCTGGAATTTGAAGGACTCAGGAACCAGATGGACGCCATGACAGGCTTCAGAGTCCTCAGTAGACCTAAGTTTCTGTTTCCCAGCAAGGTCTAAGTTTTTATCTTCCAGTAAGGGTGGGCTTAACACTTACTGGAAACTGATTATGCCGTACATTCCTGTAGTCATAGATAAGTTCAATTCCCTTAGCCCCAGCCCACAAACTTTGCCCGCCAAAATCCTAAGCCAACCAGAAGAGTACACTGTTTAAATCAACCAATCATGTACCCATCCCCTTCTTCTATGTTCAAATCCCTATAAAAACCCTAGCCTCCCACTACTCGGGGCTCTTGTATGGATCCACTGTGCTGGTGAAGTCAAGAGACCGAGCTTAAGCCCAAAATAAAGCTCCTTGCCCTTGCATACGTGTTTGGTTCTCCTTGGTGGTCACTGGGGGTGCCAAGAACTGGGCATAACATTGGGGGTCATTTTGGGGATCGTCCGGGATCTCCTCAGAGACTGCTGAGGACCACCAACATGTGGAGCTTGGGTCGCCGGCTGGTAAGTGTGCTTCTGTGTTGTGTTTCTGTGTTTTGTCTGTCCTTTGTTCTTCCATTCATTAGAAAATTGTGGTTGGGGCGGACGTGCCCCTGGAGGCCACTTTGTTCAGAAGGTGGGTCCTGGGTGTGCCAGGGCAACCAGGAGGGGATTTCATCCCCCCGTTTGTAGAGACGACGCGGGTCACTACCACGGAACACTGAGATGCCATGGTCTCCGTTTTGGTTTTGTAGTAGCTGGCCACTTTGTTCGGACAGCAGGTCCTGGGTGCCCCAGGCACACTCAGAGGGGATTTCATTCCCCTATCTGTAGAGACAACATGAGAGGCTGTTGTCTCAGTTTTGTAGTTGCTGGCCAGCTGAACTTTTTTGCTGTCTCTTTTTCCTTTTCTTTGTTGGAATTACTATTTGTGTGTTTGGATACATGGGACAGATGCAGACTACCCCACTTTCTTTACTGATGGACCACTTTCAGGTTGTTAAAATTAGGGCCCCCTCAGAGTCACAGTATTCCCTGTTTGGGTTATGGGGCCCCCAGACCAAGATGGTAATCAGCTTAGGATGATTGTCAACAATTGCTACAGATTCTCTTTACTACAGAGGAAAGAGAGAGAAGCCAGATTGAAGCCAGACCTAAAGACATTGTGACATTAAAGATAGCTTCTGTCTTATTTATGCTAATTCTATTGAATGGTCATAACTAGGTTTAATCACTTAGGTTTAAGTGATTTAATTTCAGTAATGATAACTTTCATCTCCCTGGGATATGTTGGGATAGCTTGCTTAAGCTTTATCAAATTTAAGACATGGGTAAAACATAAAATTGTTTTATGTTAATAAAAATTTCTGTGGTACATAAAATTGGTTCCAGGCACTGATGGGAATCCCACCAATAATCAGGCTATCATTGATACCTTCTTCCCTTTGACTAGACCAGACTGGGATTTCAACACAGCAACAGGTAAAGAGAGAGCTGTTCAACTTTCTCCCAGGAGTGTCTTTCTCTCTTCACATGCTCACCCATCCCGAGTTGCCTGGATGCTTTTGGGATGAAGCGCGGCGCCCCCCCCCCCCCCCGAGCAAAAATCCAAAAACCCACAGCTGGTGCCTGAACAGGACCTTATGAGATGGGTGAGTGCTCTCCCAGAGGGACTGGGAGACATCAGCCTATGCGGCCTTGTGTCCATGTTCTTGAGGGCTGGCAGGTTTCTCTTTCTCCTCCTTTATTTTCAGTTCACGCCATCGCGTGGGACCAGACACGACGAACTGGCAACTGATGTCTCTTGGCCAAGGCCACTCTTCAGTATTGACTGAAGGCCAGCTGTCCTCTTCCTGGACCCCAACAGCCCATTGGGTGTTGGCAAATACTATCTATTTCTCTCTGACACACAAAAAAAACAAACCGGTAATGCACCGACCGCTTAAAAGCCTGTAGGGACAGGTTGCCGGCCTCTTAAACTTGTGGACAGGCTCATGCCTGGATCTTTGGGGAATCCCCTGGGTGCTAATCAGCCCTCAGGAATGTTGCACTTTGGTCTTGGCATTTCTAATCTTTCTCTGTCATGGGTAACATTGCTTCCCGCCAATATACATATATATGTGTCAGATTCACGGAATAAGAGCTTTTCTGAAAGTTAAGGGAATTAGCTCTCCCAGAGGGAGACAGGGTCCTTTTGGGAAGAAGTCCTCCAGGTCATTTCTGGATTTCTGGGCATCCATGTGGACCCGCATAGCTTATCTGGCTAGGAAATAAAAAGGTTAGGAAGGAAATTTCCCCTCACTCCCTTTAAGCAGCAAAACTACAAGCCAGCTTTGCAAGCACTCCAAAGTGGCTTCGGTCAGAGTCACGTGGCAGACAGACAATGGTGCCTCTGCCCATGCAGGTGCCATGTCTCCGCCTCCTCTCCCAGTGGCCCCCGAGCGGGCCCACTCCTTCTTCAGCGGCCTCCCAGTGGGCCGCCTTCTTCAGAGGCCTCCTGGCAGTCCTGGAGGCCCCCCTTTCCCTTTCAGGTAGTCAGAATCCTTGGCCTCCCAGCAGTCTTCTTGGCCATTACCTCACGTGTACTAGACCGGACCCCTGGTGAGTGCAGGGAATAAGGCAAGGCTGATCTAAGGTGTATACAAGCCCCACCCAGCAGCCACAGCACACCAAAAAGTGGCAAAAGAGAAAAAAAGTCACATTTAGCTACAGCCTATAAAAACTGAAGTTTTACGTAAAAAAATGTGTGCAACTTTGTTACATGATATCATAAATATAATTACTGAATTTATGTTCTAGGTCAACTTCATCTTTCATAGAGGATTATTAAAAACAAAACAGAATTCTCTCTAAAGTGGTAACTTATATTTTGTCAGGTATTTTAAAAAAATGTAATGTACTTAAAAGGAGGAGGCAACTGACCTGACTTCTAGGCCAGCCTGCCTCAAGATAGCAACAGTATTTGCCTTAGTTTAATGTCTTATTGGTATTAATGACATAAAATTGTCTTTAGACTACTCACTTGTTAGTGAGTAATAGGAATAATTAATTTGGTGTAGTTTTTCATAATAGCCTTGTAAGAAAGGTGGTTAATAATTGTATGAGATGAATTGATTTGAAGGAACTGGGAAGGAATTTTTCAATGTTGGGACATAGAATGGTCGTTAAAAATGCTTTTTAAGTGGTAGTTAGATGAGAATGTTAAAGTATATGGATAAAGATGTGTGTATATAGGAAAGAATTTTCAGGCTAAACCTAAACGCCATGCCTAAAGTTAGAGATTTTTCAACTGTTTACAGACTCTTAAGGATACTCCAAAAGTTTTATATAGGGACATAGTCTTAATCTAAATTCATTTTATATTAGACACAGGTGATGCCTATGCTAGGTGGGTCAGAAAGTCATAAGTACAGATGTAATTGGGGGTTTAACCAGGTTAAACACAAACAAGAGTCTATCACCTTGTGTTTTGCAAATGGGTAAATTTGCTATGTAAAAACAAACAACTTCAGAATAGGATAAGGAATGTCAGGATGCTTAGCTCTCTGCTCTGTAATTTCATTTTGCTCTTGCTTTCCAACATATGCTACTTAAATTCATGGAAAGCTGGACTCTGAAAAAATGGATGGAACCCCCTTTATCTCAGGCCCCATGCAAGTTTAAGTCATGTGTCCCCCAGACTGACTAGAGACAAAATGGCCAATTGTCTTTGACAAGGAAAAAGGAGTACAGTATATAACTGTGGTTCTCTTTAGTTCTTCTCTTTTGAACACCTAAAGTCACATCTGTTTGATAAAATTTCTCTCTAGACAAAATGTTAAATAGGTAAACTGAGTCAAGGTATTTGATCAGGTTACAAACTCCTTACATAAGACAAGCATCAGACTTACCTAATGTGTATATCAGGGAAGGGCCCCTTCGTTGAAACATTTAATTGGATTAAATCTAATGTTTACCTGATGCCAAGGTTTTAATCAGTGGAGAAACTGAGTCTTATGATAAGGCCTCACTCATTAACAGGTCACTGATGCTAATTTGTTATGATTTAAGGGTTATAAAACTGGCTTTAAGACTCTCTCAGTAAAGTAAATTAGGTTCCTCTTTTCATGAAGGTTTTAACTATTCTTAAGATAAAGGCTCACATAGAAGTGGTTAATTTCCAAAGGTGAAGTACTCATACCTAAAGTCATTGTGACTTTAAAGACAGCTTCTGTCTTATTTATGCTAATTCTATTGAATGGTCATAACTAGGTTTAATCACTTAGGTTTAAGTGATTTATTTTCAGTAATGATAACTTTCATCTTCCTGGGATATGTTGGGATAGCTTGCTTAAGCTTTATCAAATTTAAATCATGGGTAAAGCATAAAATCGTTTTATGTTAATAAAAATTTATGTGGTACATAAAATCAATAGCTATCAAGTTGAAGCCAAAATCATGGGTTGTCAAATAATGTTTTTTTCTTTCAAAAAGATTTATCAAGGGTTATATTAGAATTTAGCTATCTGTTTTGATTTAAAAAAAAAAATTCAAGCTCTGTGGTTCTGTTTCCAATGTTCTCTGGGTAGTTTATACCCACACAGGTATCTGAACTAATCAAAGATGTTTTCAAACACAGGTCCTAAGACTTTATACTGTCTTACTTATCCTTTTCTGACAATTTCTAGGTTAAATGAGTTAGTCTGTAAATCAATTGGTACTGTTTTCAAGACTGGGAGCAGGTTCTGCCTATATTTATAAATATTAGATATTTAAAATATGAGATATTTATAAATGTTAGATATTTAAAATGTGAGATTTATAAATATTAGATATTTAAAATATGAGATGTGCCTACTTTCTATACCTCATATATAAGGCTTATGCTGCCATAGTAGAACTAAAATTTTAAAGATAGGACAAAATGATTTTAGAAGCCCTTGTGCCATTCTTCAACTAAGTCTATTTCAGTAATCAAATGTGCTCTATATGTACATACATCCAGGCTGGAGTAACTTTCTTTCTAAGTGTGTTAATTACCTATGTAGAAGCCAAATCCAATTGGAATCATCAGAGCAAGAGGCGCCAATATTTTGGCCTGTGCTCCCAGGTCATGAGGCCACTGGAGATGATGGGACACTTCTACACTGGCCCCCTGGTAAGTCACCTGTCTTCCTGAGTAGGGAGGATATGGAGACCCAAACAAAATTGGTGTACAGTGTGAAACAGGAGAGTAACAATTGAGGAGCAATCAGTCCTCCTGACTTCCCAAAGAAGGGAAAACTACTTGGCCAGCATGGCCCTGACTCATCCTAACAGACAAAAGACACCAGTAAGCTATGGGGCTACTCCTGTGTCCCTAAAGTCTCTTTGGAGAGACATTAGTGACCTCCAAAACTAATCCTTAATTAAATCTGCATGGTCTTAAACACTCAGAGAGAAATGTGTAACCAAAGATAAAAAAATACCTTACATATATGAATGGCCTATTGAGTAACACAAGAGATTTCCAAGAGGGGAAACAAACATTAAGACATCTTTTCCCCATAGTTTTAATTCTATAATAAAGAAAAACAAATAGAGATTTTCAAAGGGTTATTTTCAAATCTAAAATATATAAATATGTAAATAATCCGGGAGACTGGGTGCCATGAGACACTGGAACCCCGCTGGAAGGGACCCTATATCTTCATCCTGACCACACCTATCGCTGTGAAAATGGATGGAATTGCCACTTGGATTCATCACACCCACCCACGTCTGACCAGCAGATCCACTGGCTGAACCTGAGGACTATCTGCCACAATGGAAACACAGCACCCCACTCAAGCTTCAACTCAAACGCTCCTGATCCTGACTGTGCTCCTAACTGTATGTATTGTGGCAGCTACCCCCCACCAAGTTTATAATCTGACCTGGATAATAACCAACACTGCCACAGGGGAAATTGCTTACTCCAAATCACATCTTGCCCCACGGGGAACCTGGTTTCCTGATTTGAACTTTGACCTCCATCAACTAGTGGATGACTCATGGGACTCTGTGGTGAATCAGGAAATTTCTTATTTCTATGTATGCCCCAGGCACTTAGGGAAAGCAAGAATCAAAGGGGGCTGTAGGGGACCTGAAGCCTTCTACTGTGCTGGCTGGCAATGTGTGTCTACTGGAAGGGTATATTGAAACCCACCTACTAAGGGGGACCTTACCACCATGACACTGAACAAGACCAAGGACCAAAATGGACCATGTTACCTCCCTCCCTTGAAAGGAAATGAGACCTGTAATTTCATTCCTCTCAAGTTTACAGAAAAAGGGAGACAGGTGTCCTGGGATAATGGAAAGACCTGGGGAATAAGACTGTATGTTACTGGGTATGATTCTGGTGCCTTATTTACTGTCCAGTTGGTGACATTTCCCTTATTCACACTTGATTTCCTCTTGCCTCCTGCTATTTGTGACAACATTTCCCAATGCAGGCCTGGTAGCGGCAAGAACAGCCATTGCAGCACTCACCCTTCAAGGAAAACATCAAGTATAGACTTAGACATTCAGAAGCTGAAAACATCCATTACTCACTTAGAGAAAAATGTAGATTCCTTAGCTGGGGTTGTATTACAGAATAGATGGGGTTTGGACTTATTATTCCTCCAGCAAGGGGGACTATGCGTGGCCTTAAGGGAAGAATTTTTTTTTTTTTTTTTTTTGGTTTTTCGAGGTAGGGTCTCACTCTGGCCCAGACTGACCTAGAATTCACTCTGTAGTCTCAGGGTGGCCTTGAACTCATGGTGATTCTCCTACCTCTGCCTCCCGAGTGCTGGGATTAAAGGTGTGCGCCACCACGCCCGGCCCAGAATGTTGTTTTTATATCAACCATTCAGGTATAATTAGAGACTCAATGGTGAAGGTATGAGAGAATTTGGAAAAGAAAGAGAAGCTGATAGAGGATGGTTTGAGTCATGGTTCAGTCATTCCCCATGGTTAACAACTCTGCTGTCTGCTTTAGCAGGGCCATTACTTTTATTTTTGTTGCTAATCACAATATTGCATTATTAATAGATAGTTGCTTTTGTTAGGGAATGCATTAATACAGTACAGCTTATGGTTTTAAGATCACAGTATATACCATTAGACTCCACTCACTAATTCAGTTGGGATCCAAGATTGGCTCCTCGGACTCAGAAACCAGATGGTTGCAATGACAGGCTTCAGAGTCCTCAGTAGGCCTAAGTTTCTGTTTCCTGGCAAGGTCTAAGTTTTTATCTTGTGGTAAGGGTGGGCTTAACACTTACTGGAAACTGATTATGCCATACATTCCTATAGTCATAGATAAGTTCAGTTCCCCTAGCCCCAGCCCACCAACTTTGCCCGCCAAAATCCTAAGCCAACCAGAAGAGTACACTGTTTAAATCAACCAATCATGTACCCATCCCCTCCTTCTATGTTCAAATCCCTATAAAAACCTTACCCTCCCGCTACTCGGGGCTCTTGTATGGATCCACTGTGTTGGTGAAGTCAAGAGACCGAGCTTATGCCCGAAATAAAGCTCCTTGCCCTTGCATACATGTTTGGTTCTCCTTGGTGGTCACTGGGGGTGCCAAGAACTGGGCATAACAGAATTCACTCTGTATTCTCAGAGTGGCCTCAAACTCATGGCAATCCTCCTACCTCTGCCTCCAGAGTGCTGGGACCAAAGGTGTACGCCACCACCCCCAGCTTTGTTTTTGTTTTTTTGAGGTAGTGTCATGCTCTAGTCCAGTTTGGCTTGGAATTCACTATGTAGTCACAAGGTGGCTTGGAGCTCATGGTGGGATTAAGGCATTTGAAAAACAGTTTATTATCCAGGCGTGGTGGTGCACGCCTTTAATACCAGCACTTGGGAGGCAGAGGCAGGAGAATCGCCTTGAGTTCCAGGCCAACCTGAGACTACACAGTGAATTCCAGATAGGCCTGAGCTAGAATGAGACCCTACCTCGGGGGGGGGGGGGGAATTTTTTTTGACATTTTCCATACACATAAACAATAATATGATCATAGTTCCTTGCCACCATTCTCCCTTTTCCCCCTCCACTGAACCCCTTCTTTCTTTTTTTTTTTTTTTTGAAAGATTTACTAATTTATTCCCACAAGGATTTACAATTGCAAACAGACCCATTTCCTATCCAAGCAACTCTGTTCAAGAAGCCTAAAGCCATCACAGTCTCCATCCCCTAATCTGATCCTTTGTCTGTTTCACATGTAAGTCTATCTTGAACCCCTTCTTTCCAACTAGTGTCTCTTCTATTTAGATGTCATCATTTTCCCCCCTGAAATTATGCAAGTCTTGTGTGTGGCATCAGCCACTGGCAGTCATGAATACCATAGCCATGTTGACACAGATTTCTGATCAAGCTCACTACTTAGTGTGCCTCTCTGCAGAGACAGGGCCAGTATGCCCCACCTCCAGGAACCAGCAGCATTTTGGGACTTGAAGCATCAGGGCATGTGGCAGAGCTGGGACCTGGCTGCCAAGGTCACTGGAAGATCCGGAATTCAGCATGGCTCTGCTGTCTGGTGGTGGCCGGGCTCAGATGTCAGCATACCTGAAGAATTCCTCATGCCCATTCCTGAGGGACTGACCTTGTCCCAGGCTGCAGCTACCCAAGAGGCCTGGCTTACTGCCTTCCAGCTGTTACATTTCTTGGGTGAGGAGGTCTCCTGCTCAATCCATACAGGATGGCTTAGCTCCCCAGTAAACCTCAAACCCTAGCAGTCCTCTAGGATACCCCATCCCTCTGTCATTCTACCCTGCAATGCCAATAATGTCATTGACCATGTTAGAGTGGCTTAACATGAAGACTGAGAATCCATGGAAGGCTTATAAAATGGCAACAATCATTAAGAAGTCCAGTTTTTGTAGTCTCTCTTTTAATCTTCTTTGCAGTCTTGGACAAGGCATTTCCCTACTAAGAGGTTAGAAAATGGCCTGCATATATCTTAAGACACAGCCCAGCACCAGCCTTGGTACTTCAAATAATGCTGAGCTTCTGTCTAGACCCAGTATGAAAAGTTTCAGGCTGGAGGTATAGATCATTGGTAGGGTACTTGCCTAGCAGTTCATGAGCCTGGATTAGACCCCCAGCATTGGATGAGGGAAAAAAGAATGGTTCAGAAAGGGTAGTCCTGTCTCTAATTGCAATTAAAGCTGGAGATGGGGGGGCCCTGGAGAGATGGCTTAGCAGTTAAGGCACATGTCTGCAAAGCCTAAGGACCCAGGTTCAATTCTTTAGGTCCCACATAAGCCAGATGCACATGGTGGTGCATGTGTCTGGAGTTCGTTTGCAGTGGCTAGAGGCCCTGGCATGCCGATTCTCACTCTCTCTCTCTCCCCTACCCCTCTCTCTAATAAATAAATAAAATATGTTGTTTTTTTTTTAAAAAGTTGGAGATGGGAAAAGCAGATGTTTGCAAGGGTGGCCATAGAAGGCTTTCAGGAACAGAGGCACATCAAGTTGCTCCAACAAAGACTTATCAGCTGAGTGTGGTGGCATACACCTTTAATACCAGCACTTGGGAGGCAGAGGTAGGAGGAGCGCCATGAGTTCGAGGCCACCTCAAACTACATAGTGAATTCCAGGTCAGCCTAGGCTAGAGCAAGACCCTGCCTTGAAAAACCAAAAAGAAAAAGAGTATCAAGGTGAAGCCAGCTGCACCACTCAGAGGTGAAGGATGATTGGTGACATCTGGGAAAGACAAGGCTGCTCAGACTGTGCCAGGGCCTCTAGCCACTGCAAACTTTGAATGCCAGGCTGCCTAGAACAACAGGAAAGCCAACAAAGAAGCACTTTTTATTTTGAGAAAAAGCTCCAGCGAGGTATGATGGTACATGCCTTTAATCCCAGCACTTGGGGGAGGGGGGAAGATCGCTCTGAGTTCAAGGCCACCCTGAGACTATAGTGAATTCCAGGTCAGCCTGGGCTAGAGTGAGACCTTGCCTTGAAGAAAAAAGAAAGAAAGAAAGAAAGAAAGAAAGAAAGAAAGAAAGAAAGAAAGAAAGCACGCACCATTTTGGGAGAAGAAGCTTGTTCCCTGTCTATGCTCCCTGAAGCAGTGAGACCCGCTGAGGCAGATTCAGACTGAAGGACTGGCTTCAGGTGATGTCAATGCAAGTAGGGGTTATGCTTGTTTAATGTGTAAATCAATGATGTGCATTTAGGTGTTGATTCCAAGGTAAAATGGAGACAGCTAGTAATAACTCTGAAACTTGAATTTCCACATCATCAAAAGCAAAAGGACAAAAAAAAATTAAATATACTTCCTTCAGAGAGCTCAAGATTTGGTCTAAAGGGAACAGGTATTCCTGTAGTTGGACAGTAGAAATAACAGTTCTTGTGCTTTCTGTCATAGGACATGTGCAGGCTAGAGAGAGTGTGCTAATCTACTCAGGCTCAAGTGGTGTGGGCACAGCTGCCATCCAACTGGCTCGGATGGCTGGCGCTATTCCATTGGTCACGGCTGGCTCCCAGCACAAGCTTCAAGTGGCAGAAAAGCTTGATGCTGGATTCAATTACAAAGAAGAGGATTTTTCTGAAGCAACACTGAAATTCACTAAAGGTAAACAACTGTTTCTATAGCTCAGCAGGTGTTAAAAAGATGATTAAATAAAATTCTTGGGCTGGACAGAGGCCAGCAGACCCAGGTTCAATTTCCCAGAACCCATGTAAGCCAGATACACATGGTCGTGCATATGGTAGTGCATGTGTAAGGACTTTGTTTCAGTGGCTAGAGGCGCTAGCACACCCACTCTCTCTCTCTCTCTCTCTCTCTCTCTCTTTCTCAAGGTAGGGTCTCACTCTAGTTCAGACTGACCTGGAATTCACTGTGTAGTCTCAGGGTGGCCTTGAACTCATGGCAATCCACCTGCCTCTGGCCTCCATAGTTGCCAAAGCAGTGGGTCAGTCTTGACTGAATGCTGTACAGCTGCCCTGGCCAAATTCATGCATTCCGCTTGTTTGACCACTGGAGACTGGCAGCGAGCGTTTAGGTCTCAAGTGATTTCCATGTGCCTCCCTGACACCCAGCTGGGCATGGAACTCAGGGACTTGTGCATACCAGGCAAGTGCCATACCACCTAGCTACAACCTTAGTCTTCTGTGTGCATTGTTGCAAGTGATGTGATTCATGCATGCTTTAAAAACTGTGTCTGAGCCAGTGGTGTAAGCCTTTAATCCCAGAATTCAGGAGGCAGAGGTAGGAGGATCACTGTGAGTTTGCAGCCACCCCCAGACAACATAGTAAGTTCCAGGTCAGCCTTGGGCTAGAGCAAGACCCTACCTCAAAAAACAAAAACTGACTAGCTTCACCAATCTGTTTCTTCTGGAAGGTGCTGGAGTTAACCGTATTCTAGACTGCATAGGTGGATCCTATTGGGAAAAGAATGTGAACTGCCTGGTCCCTGATGGTAGCTGGGTTCTCTGTGGTCTGATGGGAGGAGCTGCTGTCAGTGGGCCCGTTTTCAAAGCTACTTTTTAAACGAGGAAGTCTGATCACTACTCTTCTGCGATCTAGGGACAAAAAGGTGAGTAAAGAATGAAAAGAACGGAAAGAATGTAAGAGCCAAAGGAAGGGTAGGACTCCTTACAACGTGCTCCCTCCAGACATAAAATGGCCTGGATATCCATGACCTCATAGTGCCTGACACTACCTACACAGGACCATCATAAGAGGAGGAAAAGATCATGACATCAAAATAAAAGAGAGACTGATTGAGATGGGGAGGGGATATGATGGAGAATGGAATTTCAAAGGGGAAAATGGGGGTGGGAGGGTATTACCATGGGATATTTTTTATAATCATGGAAAATGTTAATAAGAATTGAGAAAAAAAGAATGAAAAGAAAATGTCCATAGTAACAAAAACAGCATGGTACTGGCACAAAAGCAGACAGGTAGATCAATGGAACAGAATAGAGGACCCAAATGTAACTCCAGGTAGCTATAGCCACCTGATATTCGATAAAAATGCCAAAAATACTCATTGGAGAAAAGACAGCCTCTAGCAAATGGTGTTGGGAAAACTGGATATATATCTGTAGAAGGATGAAAATAGATTCTTCTCTCTCTCCATGCACAAGAATTAAGTCCAAATGGATTAAAGACCTTAACATCAGACCTGAAACTCTGAAACTGCTAGAGGAAAAAGTAGGGGAAACCCTTCAATATATTGGTCTTGGCAAAGACTTTCTGAATACAACCCCAATTGCTCAGGCAATAAAACCACAGATTAACCACTGGGACCTCATGAAATTACAAAGATTTTGCACTGCAAAGGACATGGTGAATAAAGCAAAGAGGCAACCTACAGAATGGGAAAAAATCTTCGCCAGCTATATATCTGATAGAGGATTAATATCTAGGATATACAAAGAACTCAAGAAGTTAAATAATAAGGAATCAAACAAGCCAATCAAAAAATGGGCTATGGAGCTAAATAGAGAATTCTCAAAGGAAGAAATACGAATGGCATATAAGCATCTAAAAAAAAAATGTTCTATGTCACTAGTCATCAGGGAAATGCAGATTAAAACTACATTTAGATTCCATCTCACTCCTATCAGATTGGCTACCATCATGAACACAAATGATCATAAATGTTGGCGGGGATGTGGAAAAAGAGGAACCCTTCTACACTGTTGGTGGGAATGCAATCTGGTCCAGCCATTGTGGAAATCAGTGTGGAGGTTCCTAAAACAGCTAAAGATTGATCTACCATATAACCCAGCTATAGCACTCCTAGGCATATATCCTAAGGACTCATCTCATTTCCTTAGAAGTACGTGCTCTACCATGTTTATTGCTGCTCAATTTATAATAGCTGGGAAATGGAACCAGCCTAGATGTCCCTCAACTGATGAGTGGATAATGAAGATATGGCACATTTATACAATGGAGTTTTACTCAGTGGTAAAGAAAAATGAAGTTATGAAATTTGCAGAAAAGTGGATGGATCTGGAAAGGATTATACTAAGTGAGGTAACCCAGGCCCAGAAAGCCAAGCGCCACATGTTCTCCCTCATATGTGGATCCTAGCTACAGATGATTGGGCTTCTGTGTGAGAAGGAAAAAACTCAGTAGCAGAGGCCAGTAAGTTAAAAAGGAGATAGAAAGGGAAGAGAAAGGAAGGGAGAGGGCATTTTTTAGGTTGGTATTGTATATATGTAAGTAGAAAGATTGAGATGGGGAGGGGATATGATGGAGAATGGAATTTCAAAGGGGAAAGTGGGGGGGGGGTACTACCATGGGATATTTTTTATAATCATGGAAAATATTAATAAAAATTGAGAAAATAAAAAAAAAGAAAATGTAATATAATTAATTACCCAGAAAACTGCTTCATTTATATTTTGCTCAGAAAGGAAACATTATCATATCCTATGAGGGAACCTGCCACTTTGTGGATAAATAGGTAACTTGTTTTCAGAGAACTGATTCAGATTAGTCAACAGAAGCCTTCATCATAGCCAATACTTCATATACATATGTGTGTATATTCTATATATATTATACATATGTGTATATACATATATATGTATATATACAATGAACAGAATAAGCAAGTATTGATCGTATTAGGAAGTCTTTTTGAGGCCAGCCTGGAGCACATAAAGGTTAGGAGAAGGCCTGGTGTGGTGGCTCATGCCTTTAATCCCAGCAGTTGGGAGGCTGAGGTAGGAGAATTGCTGTGAGTTCCAAGGCTAGAGTGAGAACCTGCTTCAAAATAACAAAAATAAAATAAAATAAAGGGGTGGAGAGGGCTGGAGAGATGGCTCAGTGGATATGGCACTTGCCTGCAAAGTCTAAGGACCTGGGTTTGACTCCCCAGTACCCACATAAAGCCAGATGCACAAGGTGGTTCATGCATCTGGAGTTCGTTTGCAGTGGCTGAGACCCTAGCATACCCATTCTCTGTGCCTCTTTCTCTCGTGCTCTCTCTCAAATAAATAAATGATTAAAATAAGTTTTTAAAAGGGTGGCTAGAGAGATGGCTTAGCGGTTAAGGCTTTTGCCTGCCCACGTAAGCCAAATGCACAAGGGGGCACATGCGTCTGGAGTTCGTTGACAGTGGCTAGAGGCCCTGGAGCGCCCATTCTCTCGCTCTCTGCTTGCAAATAAATAAATGAATTTTTAAAAGGGGGGTTGGGTAGGGATGGGGTTGGGGATTTTGCTCCACAGAAGAGTGCTTGTCTAGTACAACGTCCTGAGTTCAGTCTCAGCATGCGGTGCCGAGGCAGGTTTTTTGTTTGTTTGTTTGTTTGTTTTTTGTTTTGAGAGCGACAGACAGAGAGAGAATGGGCGCGCCAGGGCTTCCAGCCACTGCAAAGGAACTCCAGACGCAGTGCACCCCCTTGTGCATCTGGCTAACGTGGGTCCTGGGGAATCGAGCCTCGAACTGGGGTCCTTAGGCTTCACAGGCAAGCGCTTAACCGCTAAACCATCTCTCCAGCCCCCGAGGCAGTTTTTAAGCTCTGACGCCCGTGTTCTACTCCAGCCTTCAGTCTTTACTGTACAGAACCTCTTAGAAATGTGCACCCACTTGTTAGAAGTCAAGGAGTGAGCTTTTCCAGAGGCTCGGAGAGAGTTCAGGCTAAGCCAGATGGGTTGTGGTAGGTAGGTTAAGGCCTTTTTTTAAGTCAATGTTCTTTTTTAAATTTTTTAAAACTTTTATTTATTTGAGAAAGAGGTAGATCTAGAGAATGGGCGCTTCAGGGCCTCCGGCTGCTGCACAGGAACTCCAAACGTATGCTCCACCTTGTGCATCTGGCTTATGTGGGTTATGGGGAGTCGAACCTCCGTCCTTTGGCTTTGCAGGCAAGCACCTTAACCACTAAGCCGTGTCTCCAGCCTAATGTTTTTCTTTTCTTTAGTACAAACAAGCGCTAGTGAAAGCTTTCACAGAGCAAACTCTGCCCTACTTTTCCATGGACGACCCCCAATGCTTGGTGCCGATTCTGGAAAGGGTTTACCCGGTGACCCATTTCCAAGAGGCCCACAAGTACATGGAGGCTAACAGGAACGTGGGCAAAATCTTGGAGCTTCCCCAGTGAAAGGTGGTGGCACGCATAGGACCTAGAGAAAATTTGGAGTGGGTTCAATTCCAGGGACGCCTTGTCAGTTGGTCGGTGTAAAGCTGGTCTGAGGAAATTAAAGGCGAGATTGGAAGGGCGGCGTGCTCACTGTGGGGCGGGGACTAGACCATCAGCTGACACGCAACCTGGGCCTCCGCCCATGGGTGGGAGTTCCGGGTGTAGAATAAACCGTGACACTGCAGTCAGACCCGTAGACTCAGCTCATCGCATTTCTGGACGGCCATGGCCACTCTCTCCTAAGCGGCCCTGAGCGGCGAGTCCGTCCTGCCCTCCCGCCGATCCCGCCCTCCCATCCTCTGACCCGCCCCCTCCCATCCTCTGACCCCGCCCTCTCACCCTCTGACCCCGCCCCTCCCGCCGATCCCGCCCTCCCATCCTCTGACCCCGCCCCCGGACCCCGCCCCTCCGGCCAACTCCGTCGCCCGGGGCCGGGGCCCGCAGCCGGAACACACCGGAGTTTGAAGCCTGCACCCCGCCCTCTCTTGTCCGGAACACGGAAGCGCCTCGTCCTTTCGCCTTCCGGCCGGACACCAAACTCCAGCTAGTTTTGGCCCGGGTGTTTGTGGAAAGTAGGGCTCGGCGTCCTCACGTCCTGGCTTAGGACAGCCACTTCCGGTGGCGCTTTGGCAGCTTCCGGCGCTACCTGTTTGTGGATAGCCTGGCCGCTGACGCCGCTCTCTCTAGGCCGTCGGACTCCGGCTGTGATCGGAGGAATTCTGTGTGTGCTGCGGTGAAGCTCGTCAGCCCGCCAGCATGGCGATGCAAGCGGCCAAGAGGGCGAATGTGAGTACCCGGCCTTCTGCGCGGAGAGGGCCGGCCTCGTAGCTCGGCTCTGCGGCGTGGGTCGGAGAGGTCTTGCGTCCTCTTTCCGCAAGTGGGGGAAGTCTAGAACTGCCCATCCTTTCGGGCGATTCTGTCCCTGCCCCATCCTCAGGGATGGGCGCCTGGGACGAGTTCTGAATCTCCTAGTGTCAGTGACAATATTAACTCTAGGTCTCCTCTGTCGCTTGACCTGCCCCTGGGACCTTGAATTAGACTCCTCCCCGTGTCTAAAAGTCAGTAGCCTTGGGCTGGAGAGATGGCTTAGCAGTTAAGCGCTTGCCTGTGAAGCCTAAGGACCCCGGTTCGAGGCTCGATTCCCCAGGACCCACGTTAGCCAGATGCACAAGGGAGCGCACGCGTCTGGAGTTCGTTTGCAGTGGCTGGAGGCCCTGGTGCGCCCATTCATTCTCTCTCTGCCTCCTCTCTGTCGCTCTCAAATAAATAAAATAAACAAAAAAAATTAAAAATCAGTAGCCCAAACGTGCCTTCACTAAATAGCTTTTCCCCTTCCTTCCTCCCTTCCTCCTGTGTGGGTAAGGAAGAGTATACAGCCTAATTTAGAAAGTGATGATGGTAAGGTTTTAGGAGAAAAGAGGATAATACAGTCTTTTGTAGAGTGAGAAAGCAAATTTACTAGAGAATTGTCTGAGGGTGTTGTTTATAGAAATTTAGCTTTAAAACTAAAACTTTATTGTAATTATTTGTTTACCACTTTTTTTTTTACTACTGGTTTGAGGAAAGTGATTCTTCCATTAGTCAATACTTATCTTAAAGCCAGGCATGGTGGGACATGCCTTTAATCTCAGCACTTGGGAGGCCGAAGTGGGAGGATTGCTGTGAGTTTGAGACCAGCCTGCGATTAGAGTGAGTTCCAGATCACCCTGGGCTACCTTGAAAAATGAAAAATTATAAGAGTGAGGTACATATTTAGTCACCAGCTTAGAGAAAGAAGTGTATGAAGAGTGAAGAGTATTCAGCAGGACAAGAAAAAAAAAGTAACGAAGCCTTGTGAAATATTTTAATGTGAAAGAAGATTGAGTTGGGCGTGGTGGTCCACCCTTTTAATTCCAGCACTCTGGGAGGCAGAGGTAGGAAGATCCCTGTGAGTTCGAGGCCACCCAGAGACTCCATAGTGAATTCCAGGTCAGCCTGGGCTAGAGTGAACCCCTACCTCGAAAAACCAAAAAAAAAAAAAAAAAAAGATTGAGAAGCAATAGCAGGAGGCAAGAGGAAATCAAGTGTGAATAGGACAGCAGTGTCCAACTTGAACCCTGCACTTGAAAGAGGTAAGTAGGAGCACCTTCAGATTGCTGGGGTGGAAGCTTAGGCTTGAGTATCAAACAAGTGAAGAATGAGTCAGTGAGCATATACTTCATTTTTTAAATATTTTACTTTATTTATTTATAAGAGAGAGAATAGGCACACCAGGGCCTCTAGCCACTCTAACAAACTCCAGACACACGCCACTTTGTGCATCTGGCTTTACATGGGTACTGGGGAAATCAAACCCAGGTCTTTAGGTTTTTCAGGCAAGAGCCTTGACTTCTGAACCATTTCTCCAGCCCTAGATTTTATTTTCTGCATGGTTGACTGAAAAAAAAAAAAAAAAAAGGCACGAAAAAATAACAAGAAAATAGTTCTCCCTAGCACCAGGGCTCTGTTGTTTTCTGGAAGAGCATGCCCATTTCGGTAGTATCAGATTATATCAGTCCTTTTCTGGGTGTCTTGTTGGTGTGTATCACTGAGTTTTTTTTAACTGGAGCACTGCTATATAATGACGTACATCTTTCTCATTTTAGATTCGCCTTCCTCCTGAAGTAAATCGGATTTTGTATATAAGAAATTTGCCATACAAAATTACAGCTGAAGAAATGTATGATATATTTGGGAAATATGGACCTATTCGCCAAATCAGAGTGTAAGTTTTACTGAGACCTTTGAAATGTCATTTCGAGAAAATAATTCTGACAGCAAGAATACCCTGTGTGTTATGCATTGTTGTGTCTGAGACTACTAGTCTCACACAGTGTTTATTGATAAAATCTTCTGCTCTTCTTCCTTAAATTGAACCTCTGTACTACACTGTACTATATTATTTTTAGTCACAGTATTTCTTTTTAAGAAGGTGCCTTTGGAGAGTACTGAGGTTTGAACCCAGGGCCTTGTGCATGCTAGTCAGGCACTCTACCTCCATACTACATCCCCAGCCCCCTCCCTTTTTTTTTTTGAGATAGGGTCTTGCTGTAGCCCCAGCTGGCCTGGAATTTACTGTGTAGTCTCAGGCTGGCCTTGAGCTCTCAGTGATCCTCCCACCTCAGCCTCCCAAGTGCTGGGATTAAAGGCGTGTGCCACCACGCCTGGCTTTCTTTTGGTGGAGGGGTTCAAGGTAGGGTCTCACTCTAGCTCAGGCTGACCTGGAATTCACTATGTAGTCTCAGGGTGGCCTCGAACTCATGGCTATCTTCCTACCTCTGCCTCCCAAGTGCTAGGATTAAAGGTGTGTGCCACCATGTCCTGCTAGGCCCGACTTTTTAAAATTATTACTATTTTTTTCTTTTGCCCTCTATATTTTTTTTTAACTTTTTTGTTTGTTTAGTTATTTGAGAGGGACAGAGAGAGAAAGAGAGAGAGAGAGAATGGGCACGTCAGGGCTTCCAGCCACTGCAAATGAACTCCAGACACGTGCGCCCCCTTGTACATCTGGCTAACGTGGGTCCTGGGGAATCGAGCCTCGAACCGAGGTCCTTAGGCTTTATAGGCAAGCGCTTAACTGCTAAGCCATCTCTCCAGCCCTGCCTTCTATATTTCTTAATATGTTTTCTGAGCTGGACATAGTGTAGTGGTGCATACCTATAACCCCAGCTCTTGAGAGGTAGAGGTACAGGCAGAAAATCAGGAGTTGAAAGTTATCCTCAGCTATTTAGCAAGTTCTAGTCCAGCCTGAGGTACATGAGATCCTGTCTCAAAAAAACACAACAAACAAACTTTATAATCTGAGGTGCCTTCCTGGCTTTTAGGACCATGAGATCCTAAGGCCCACCCTTTGTTGGTTTGGTTTGGTTTTTGGAGGTAGGGTCTCACTCTAGCCCAGGCTGACCTGGAATTCACTATGTAGTCTCAGGGTGGCCTAAAACTCAAGGAAATCCTTCTATCTCTGCCTCCTGAATGCTGGGATTAAAGGCGTGCACCATCTGGCGCCCTTTGTTCTTCATATGGACACAGCATGATAAATTGACTGGATTGGATCTATGAAAACAGCTTATCATTGAGTCTTCTCTTTCCAGTGTGTGTTGGCCACCACTCTCCATAATCCCAATGTACCTTCTGTGTTCAACTCTTGCTAGTTAATGCATGGTTTATGCATGGTGTACTCATCTGCTTTTACTGGAAGCTGTGAGATCCTCTAGGGATGGTACCATGTGTTCTGCTTTGTGTTGACAGTATCTGTCTTGTGGTAAGCACTCATTGTGTATAATGAATGAATAGAGCTAGTGGTACAGCTCAGTGGTAGAATGTTAGACTACCATACACAAGGCCTGAATTGAGTCCCCAATAGGAGGGAGGGAGAGAGAGGGGAAGAAAGAAAGGGAAAGAGAAAAGAGTGTGGATGTGATTAATTTATGAAGGCATTGTAAAATGTACTAATAGTACTCAACTCAAAGGTGCTTATGTGAATGAAGCTAGAGAATGTTTCAGAAAAACCAAGTGGAAGTGCCAGCCATGTTGGAACATACCTGCAGTCTCAGCCACTTGGGAGTCTTGGTGAGAAGAGTGCTTGCCTAGCATGTATAAAGCCATAGGTTCAAATCCCAGCACTACGAAAGGAAAATCAAGAAGAGAAAACAAGTACTTAAGGAAGGACATCTGCAGACGACCACAGTAGCTTGGTGCTGGTGTGCTTCTAGGGCTTCTTCCTGGGCTTTTTGTCAACCAACTCTCATTTTTGGCCCCTTCTCATCCTATAGTTCAGTGTCCCTTCCCTGATGAGCAAGTTTGGGGCACAGGAGTCTGGGTCAAACTTATAGATTGAGAAACATTTATTCTTCTGTTCCCTCATTGAGAGAAGCTCTGTTGCCTATATGGTACCTGGCACTACGGTGACTGTCTTACCCAGTACTGATTTTCTGTCATGGAATTTACATGCTAAAACCTTGCGAGCCCTTGCTAACCAGGATGATAGATCACCCTCTCTCTCTTGGAACAGGGACACTTAGTACTTGGTACTTTTAAAACCCTTTCATTAAAGTGAAATAGGGTGATATAGTCTGGTGTCACTGTGTGATCTGGAACAACTGATGCTAGAGACTGTGTTGTATGATGAGGTGTTTTTTCTTTTCCATTTAAACATTTACCATGAATTAAGTTGGCATATTCCAAATGCATGCTTTTCAAATTCAAATTCTAGTATTTTTGCTTAGTTTTTCGAGGTAGGATCTCACTCTAGCCCAGGCTGACCTGGAATTCACTATGTAGTCTCAGGGTGGCCTCAAACTCAAGGCAATTCTCCTACCTCTGCCTCCCAGAAGCTGAGGTTAAAGGTGTACACCACCACACCTGGCTTATTTATTTTATTTTTATTAATTAATTTATTTATTTGACAAAGAAAAAAGCAGGGAGGAGGATGGATGCAATGAGGTCTCTACCCACTGCAAACAAACTCCAAATGCATGTACCACTTTGTGCATCTGGCTTAAGTGGATCCTAGGGAATTGTACCTGGATTCTTTAGCTTTGCAGGCAGGCACTTTAACCACTAAGCTATCTCTCTAGCCCTTTAAAAAAAATTTTTTTTTTGTTTTTACTTATCTATTTGGGAGAGAGAGAGAGAGGTAGATAGAGAGAAAATGGGCACTCCAGGGCCTCTAGGCGCTGTAAATGAACTTCAGACACATGCAGCATTTTGTATATCTGGCTTATGTGGGTCCTGTGGCTTCTCAGGCAAGCACCTTAACCTCTAAGCCATTTCTCTAGCCCACAGGGTTTTTCTTGTTTTGTTTTGTTGTTTTTTTTTTAATGCAGGAGAGACAGAGAGAAGGGAGGATTGGTGCACCAGGGCCTCTAGACACATGTGCCATCTTGTGCACATGTGCATACCTATGCGCTTGCATCTCCTTGTGTGTCTGGCTTATGTGGGACCTGGAGAGTTGAACATGGGTCCTTTGGTTTTGCAGGCAAGCACCTTAACCACTAAGCCATCTTTCCAGCACCACATATGGTTTTTAAGTGATGTTGATAATTAGACTGGGACACTTGAGATAGAGAGTCTTCAAATTGGGATTAGAGACTTGGAATGTAGCTCAGAGAGAAAGAACACTTGCCTGCTATATGCAGGGCTTTGGGTTCAATCTCTAGCACTCAAAAATAAAATCAAAGGGTTAAGATCTTTCCTTGTCATTCCTAAAAAGAAACACGAGGAAGAAGACTTTCTGGAGAATGAATGTATAACAATAGGAGAAATAGATCTTTACCTTTCAGATGCATATTAGCAATTGCAATGTGTGGCTATAAGAGTAAAATGAGGGCCAGGCATGGTGGCGCACGCCTTTAATCACAGCACTTGGGAGGCAGAGGTAGGAGGATCACCATGAGTTTGAAGCCACCCTGAATTATAGGATCCCCTTTGAGCTGGGTGTGGTGGAAATACCTGTGATCCCAGCACTTGGAACACTTAGCCAGGGAACTATGAGTTTGAGACCAGGCTATGCTACATACAGAGACTTTGGAGAAAAAGAGTAAAAAAATTACCCTTAAAGAACTTAAAATCAGCTGGGCATGGTAGCACATGCCTTTAATCACAGCACTTGGGAGGTGGAGGTAGGAGGGTCACTGTGAGTTCGAGGCCACCCTGAGGCTACATAGTGAATTCCAGGTCAGCCTGAACTGGAGTGAAACCCTACCTCGAAAAACCAAAAATAAAATAAAATAAAATAAAATAAAAATCCCAGCAAGTAAGGTGTGGTTGTTTACTCCAATTAGTTTAAAAATGAAGGTATGAAAGTGGGCTGGTGACACTACATTTTCCAGATAGCCTTTTAATAAAAGTGGAAGAAACCAAGCCTGGTGGCTATCCTGGGCTGCATGGTAAGTCTCAGCCAGACTGGAGTGAGGGAGGAACAGCAGGTGTGGTGACTTAGTTAGATCTGTAATGCTAGCACTTGAAAAGCTAAATTTGGAAGGTTGGAAGACTACCATGAGTTCAAGGCCAACCTGGGCTACATAACAAATTCCCGGCACATGTGGGCCATAAAATGAGACCCTGTCTAAACAAAACAAAGTGAATATAGAAGCTTGCCATTGGAGTATATCCTGTTTGACTGTAAAGGGTAATGGCTGACTTTTTCCACTTACCATTTATAATTTTGTCATTGTTTTTGTAAGGACTCTTCCTTCCCTAACACACAAAACAAGTATTTTGTGGATTTAATAAACCTTAGTAAAATATTGCATAGAAATATTTATATTTTATGACACAGAGACTGTCCTGTCTTTAAGAATTCAAACTGGGGGGCTGGAGAGATGGCTTAGTGGTTAAGCGCTTGCCTGTGAAGCCTAAGGACTCTGGTTCAAGGCTCGATTCCCCAGGACCCACGTTAGCCAGATGCACAAGGGGGCGCACATGTCTGATTTCATTTGCAGTGGCTGGAAGCCCTGGCGCGCCCATTGTCTATCTATCTGCCTCTCTCTCTCTCTCTCTCTGTCACTCTCAAATAAATAAATAAAAATGAACCAAAAAATATTAACAAAAAAAAAAAAAAAGAATTCAAACTGGGGCTGGTGGGATGGCTTAGCAATTAAGGCGTTTGCCAGCAAGGCTAAAGGACCCAGGTTCAATTGCCCAGGACCCACATTAGCCAGATGCACAAGGGGGCGCATGCGTCTGGAGTTCGTTTGCAGTGGCTGGAGGCCCTGGCAAGCCCATTCTCTCACTCTCTCCCTCTTTCTCTGTCAAATAAGTAAATAAAAGAAAAAAATTCAAACTAGCCAGGCATGGTGGTATGTACACTTTAATCCCAGCACTTGGGAGGCAGATGTAGGAGGATCACTGTTCGTTCAAGGCCAGCCTCTTGGAACTACAGAGTGAGTTCCAGGTCCACCTGGGCTGGAGTTACCCTACCTTGAAAAGCCAAAAAGAAAGAAAAAAAAATCATACTAGCTGGATGTGGTGCACACCTTTGGTCCCAGCACTTGAGCAGCAGACGTAGGAGGTTCACCATGAATTTGAGGTCAGGCTGGGCGAGAGTGAGACCCTATCTCAGGAGGAAAAAAAAAAAATTTAAAAACCTCAAACTGCATGCTGGGCATGGTGATGCACATTTGTAATCCTAGCACTCGGGAGACTGGGGCAAGAGGATCCTGAATTCAAGGCCAGCCTGGGCTGTCCAGTCTTTGAAAATTAAAATAAAAATGCAGCAACAAGTTGAGCATCTCTAATCAAAGTTAAACTGGGGTTTGGAGAGATGGCTTAGCAGTTAAGGCACTTGCCTGCAGAGCCTGAGCTCATATTCAGATCTCCAGGTCCCACGTAGCCAGATGCAGTGATGGAAGTGTGCAGTGTCACAGATGTGCACAAGGGGGTGCATTGGTCTGGAGTTTGTTAACAGCTGAAAGCCCTGGCACGCCCATGCCCATTCTCATCCCCCCCCCCCCGCCTCTTTCTCTCAAAATAAACAACAATAAAAAAAGTTAAACTAGGATGAGGCAGAAAAGTACCTAGAAACAAAGGAGGACTTACTTCCCTTGCTGACTAACAAGTGTTTACTCCTCCTCCTTAGTACTGTATCTTCTAGTTCAAGTCTGAAACGTTATTGCCTGGAGAAATAGGAAAGTCTAGAATAATGAACAGACAAGAGTGCTACTTTGCTTGCTACCAGTGCTTAAGTAGCTGTGTCTCAGTATTCCGAATGTAACAGTAGGTTCAAATTGTATTGTTTTGCTTAAAACAAAATTACCTAATTCAAAAAGTTATAAGCTTATCCAGTACATACATGTTTATTTTCTCTGATGGCTTTCAGATTGATTTCATGGGTTCAGTGTCCAGCACTGCTGAGGTGGGGGATATTCAAAGATAGTTCTATTTTTAAAATTATCAATGGGTGAGTAAATGTATATTTTAACTATTCTGTAGAGGAAATACACCTGAAACTAGAGGAACTGCCTATGTGGTCTATGAAGACATCTTTGATGCAAAGAATGCATGTGACCATCTATCAGGATTCAACGTGTGTAACAGATACCTTGTGGTTTTGTATTACAATGCTAACAGGGTAAGTATAGTAAATTTTCAGAGCTATACTGTGGCGGGACAAGTGTGCTGTGAATTTTCTCTCCTGGCTAGTGCCATTGATGAGATCCATTTGGGTGTAGTTTGGTACAGTACCTGTTAACTTTGCTGCTTGTCACCTTCCCAGGCATTTCAAAAGATGGACACCAAGAAGAAGGAGGAACAATTGAAGCTTCTCAAGGAAAAATATGGCATCAACACAGATCCACCAAAATAAGCACCTGTATTTTCGTTCTGGACTAAAACCACAAAGGCCCACTTACTTTCTTTTTTCTATTCTTTAAATGATAGTGAATATTGTGTTTTTTTTTTTTTTTATTTTTAAGACAAAATGAATGACTTGCTTAAAGCCATGCACGTTGGCTCATGCTGTTAATCTTAGCATTTGGGAGGCTGAGATAGGAGGATCAGTGTGAATTTGAGGCCATCCTAGGGCTGTAGAGTGAGTCAGCCTGGGCTAGAGTGAGACCCTACCTTGAGGAAAAAAAAAAGATAGGGAGAGAATTTCTTGAAACTTTCATACATACTAGAATATATTATGTTAATAAACTTCTAGCTTTTTGTAAGCCATGTCAGTGTTTTCTCTTTACCTTTCTACACCTCTTTGATACCAAGAAGAAACAAAACAGGAAAGTACATTAAAGATTATAGGTGAGCCTAGGGACTGTGAGCTTCTTTTTTTTCAAGGTAGGGTCTCACTCTAGCCCAGGCTGGCCTGGAACTCGCTATGTAGTCTCAGGGTGGCCTCGTACTCACGATGATCCTCCTACCTCTGCCTCCTGAATGCTGGGATTAAAGGCATGCGCCACCACGCCCAGCGACTCTGAACTTCTTAAGAGCAGGAACTTGTAGATTTATCTATTACAGAACAATGTACTTTTCATAACAACCCATGAGGTAGGCAGCTACATGTCACAGATGAGGAAATCAAAGCTCATCCTGTTGGTGGAATTAATGCTTTCATAAAAAACGAGTGCCAGGGGCTGGGGAGCTGCTCAGTGGGTAAAGTGTTTGCCATGCAAGCATGAGAACTTGAATTTGGATTGCTAGAACCCACATAAAAATGCCAGGCATAGTAGTGTGTGTCTTTACTCCCAGCACTAGGAGGCAGAAACAGGAAGATCTTTGGGACTTGCTGATCAATCAGTGAGCTCCAGGTTCAGTGAGACCAAAGTGGAAAGCTATTAAGAAAGACCTGGTGTGCCTCCATGTGCACAGACATGTATGAACATGCATACACACCACACATGTGTGCAAAAATACAGAAACAAGGCCAGGCAAGGTGCTGGAGAGATGGCTCACTGGTGAAGGGCAAAGCCTAACAACTCAGGATTGATTCCCCAGTACCTACATAAAGCCAGATGCACAAAGTAGCACATGCATCTGGAGTTTGCTCACAGTAGCTAGAGGCCCTGGCATGCCCATTCTCTCTGTCCTCTCTCTCTCTCTGCAAATAAATATTTAAAAAGCCAAACAGGCCGGGCGTGGTGGTGCACGCCTTTAATCCCAGCACTCGGGAGGCAGAGGTAGGAGGATCACCGTGAGTTCGAGGCCACCCTGAGACTACATAGTGAATTCCAAGTCAGCCTGGACTAGAGTGAGACCCTACCTCGGAAAAAAAAAAAAAAAAAAAAGCCAAACAGTACAACAGGTGATAGTACCTTACATTCTTCTTTTTTTTTTTTTTTTTAACTTGAAAAATAGTCTTCCAGATGTGGTTGTACACACTTTAATCCCAGGAGGCCAAAGTAGGATCATCATGAGTTTGAGGCCACTGTGAGAGTATAGAGTGAATTCCAGGTTAGCCTGGGCTAGAGCAAGACCCTACTTTGAAAGAACTAAAAAAGAAAGAATAGTCTGTTGTCATTTTTATCCATACTGAAATCTGATAAATCACAAGCATTTAGACCAAGGAAAGTGGGGAAGCAAGACATTCCAAAGGCAATATCCTTGGGAGGAATGAGAGTAGCACCATTTGGCTGCTCTGGTCCCACAGTGGAGTGGGCGACATTGTGAATGATTAAAAGCAAGCCTTCTCCCTTTCCACTATATATTCTTTTAAAAATATTTATTTGCAGGGAGAGAAAGACTGGCCAAGAGCATCTCTCATATTCCTGCCACACTGTCCCGGGCCCCTTTGACCCCCATAACAACCCACTCCGATGAGGGCTAATTTTCAAACCTTTCTGGAGGGTTCCAGGTATAGAAAACTGATGAAAATAAGTAGTATAGGGGGAATGAGAAGATGGCTTAATGATTAAAGGCACTTGCTTGCAAAGCCTGCTTGCCCTAGTTCAATTCCCAAGCTATCCACATAAGGTGGGTGCAAAAAGTGATGTAAGTGAGCCTGGCATTGTGGCACACGCCTTTAATCCCAGCACTTGGGAGGCAGAGGTAGGATTATTGCCGTAAATTCAAGGCCATCCTGAGAATACACAGTGAATTCCAGGTAAGCCTGAGATAGAGTAAGACCCTGCCCCGAAAAAAAAAAAAAAAGTGATACAAACATCTGGTATTGTTTTACAGTATTTTTTTTTTTCTTTTTCAGTTTTTCGAGGTAGGGTCTCACTCTGGTCCAGGCTGACCTGGAATTCACTACGTAGTCTCAGGGTGGCCTCAAACTCACGGTGATCCTTACCTCTGCCTCCCAAGTGCTGGAATTAAAGGCGTGTGCCACCATGCCCAGCTTCTTTTACAGTATTAAGAAGCCCTACTGTGTACCACATGCATGCACACAGACAGCAAATACTTATCTTCCCCCCCCCCCCGAAAAAAAAAATTCAGAGGTAACTCCTCAGGGTAAATTAGGGCAAGCAAATCTAGGTGAAACTAAATGATGCACGGACAAAACAAGCCTATGGTTATTCGTTCTTTTCAAAAGCCACTTTCCAGTGTGAGTGTGTGGTTTGCTCAGATGTATGCAGTACTTGCCTCTAGTGATGAGAGCTCATTCCTCAGTTAGAGATGAAATTACAGGGTCAGTTTAGGGGCTCACATCCCATACTGGATTGTTAGGCTGTGGGATTAGTTAGGCAGAGAATTCTGAGCCTGTGAGATCAGTAAGGTAACATCTGGCTTGCAAAGTTGCTCAGAGGAGTGTTAGTGATTTTATTTAGTGTAAAGGGCCAGGCGTGGTGTCACACACCTTTAATCTCAGCACTTGGGAGGCAGCGGTATGAGGATTGCCATGAGTTCAAGGACACCCTGAGACTACATAACAAATTCCAGGTCAGCCTAGGCTAGAGTGAGACCCTACCCGACTCCCCCCAACACACACACACAAAAGTGTAGAGGACAAAACCAGACATAGTGGTACACACCTATAATTCTACCATCAGAGACTAAGGAAGGAAGATCATGACTTCCAGGCCAGCCTGGTCTATGAGACCTGTTCCAATCACCATATAAATCACACGTGGAACAAAGCCCAACATGGACAGTTATGCTCACAATATAACGTACTTTTTTCTACTCTCCTAGCCACTTAGAAGTCGTTCTACTCTTCACAGACAATTGGCTTGTTTGGTCCTTAGAATACTTCTTCCCCACAAGAAGGATAGACAGGAAGATGTCAAGCACAGAGCTTTTATTTTACATATTATTTCCAAAGAGGACACTAAGTGAGCAGCCAACAATTTATATGAGAAAGTGACAGCAAAGGTAACTGGCTCAAGTCCCTCTGTGTTGCCATATCTGAGCACCTTGTGTTTCCGGCTTAAGTAAAAGTAAGGCAGTAAGGATTGTGCAAACAGATCTGTGTTCTGTGATTGGGATTGGCTAATACATGCATCATACAAAATGTGCAATCTGAAATGTTTTGATCTGCAACTGAAGTTTACTCAAGCAGAGTTGTGCATGGACAATGACAAACACATACAGAGCAACTTGGGCAGAGAGAATGGATAGACAGTGAGGTTAGCACACTGATCCAGAGCCCCACACATGAGGAGCCATCCCAGGGGCAGAGCAGGCTAGGGAAGCAGCAGCCATCTCCAGCCACCTCAAGTTCCTTCCTGCCTTCACTCTAAGTTGAGCAGCTCCACGTCAAAGATGAGGGTGGCATTGGGAGGGATGACACCAGGGTGGCCCGTGGCTCCATATGCCACATCAGGGGTGCAGGTCAGCTTCGCCCTCTGCCCCAAACTCATCTAGCAGGGATAGGGGCAGATGGGGAGAGGAGAAAGAGGACCCAGCTTGATTTAAAAGAAAAAAGTAAGATAACTATGGCATTTTTCCAAACCATGATATGTCTAAAGATCTGAGATGCATTTTTATGTGACACATTGAAATCCCAGTAAGAGTTGTAACAGAGATTGTCTCAAAATAGAGTCTTAACTATGGGGAAGTAACAGCCATGAAGTAGTCTCAAGTTCATTTCATGCAGCAAACATCACTGGTGACCCGCCAGGTGTGGTGGCGCTCATCTTTAATCCCAGTACTTGGGAAGCAGAGGTAGGAGGATCACTGTGAGCTCAAGACCAGCCTGAGACTACATAGTAAATTCCAGGTCAGCCTGGGATAGAGTGAGACAGTGTCTCAAAATATTTTAAACAAATAAAAAAAATATATTAAACATGCCTGATGACCCATTTTGCGTATGACTGAGCACTTCTATTTGCCCTTAATTGTTCCCTCTTCCAAAGAAGCCCAACGGGAATGTATAAAACCCTTGGGTGAAGGGACAGCAGGACACAGGAGGGTGGCAAGTGCTAAGAAATCGGGGATGGAGTGCCCTATGACTTCACAGACAAGCTGAGGAAGAAGTTAGAATCAGGGCTCATAATACAATTGTTAAGAACTCGGCATTAGTGAGCTGATTGAAATTTGAATTTCAAATAATTCCAAAGATTTGAATGATTGGTTAATATTCTTGTAACAGTGTTAGTGTTCTGGTTTTGATTACTGTGCTGTGGTTATGTAAGATTATATATATTATAGAAGGTTGACATTTGGGGAGGCTGGATAAAAATATGTAAGAGCTTTACTATTTCTGTAATTTTTTTTAAGTCTGAAATTTTTTCAAAAAAGTTTAAAAAGGAAAGCACTAGCTGGGTGTGGTGGCACACACCTTAAATCCCAGCACTCAGGAGGCAGAGATGGGAGGATCACTGTGAGTTCAAGGCCACCCTGAGACTACATAGTGAATTCCAGATCAGCCTGGACTAGAGTGAGACCCTACCTCGAAAAATCAAGGAAAAATAAAATAAAAATAAATGCACTTCTTAGCCAGTCTTAATGTAATTCTTCTGTTGTCTCCAGCCCAAACAGTTGGCCAGCTTTTCAACTAGGTCCAAGCAAGCCTTGGGAAGAGAGGCCCCAGTGACACAATAGGCATGCCAGCAGTGGAGCCAGGAGCAAGCTGTAGGTGGCATCTTTGGGACTTAGTGGCAGAGTCAAAGCAGTTAGTGATCTATAGTAGGTTGAGGGTGGAGTGCAGATACCCAACTCCTTACCACCACTTTTGGTGGGTATCCTCAAGCCTACCTGGGCAGCACCCTCTTCAAAACCTTTGATGACCTCCTGCTTGCCAATTCTGAACTTGAAAGGTTTGTTTCTGTCTCTGGATGAATCAAATTTCTTCCCATTTTGTAGCATCCCTGTCAAAGCAAGAAGAGGATAGACTAGAGCTATAGCTGGGAGTTAGCAACCTTTGGGATTCAGGAGTCTAAAGTGAATTTCTTTTTTGCACGAACCAGCTCCTCTTCAACCCTCCCCACATGCCCTCTTGCCCAAGCAGGTAACCTGGACATGACCCTCTGTCTCATCACACATACAACTTTTGGAATTGACCTACTTTCTTTGTTTTTTGGAGAGTGGGGGAGTGTTGAGGTAGGTTCTTGCTCTAGCCCAGGCTAAGCATAAATTCACTATGTAGTCTCAGGCTGGCCTTGAACTCAGTGATCCTCCTATCTCTGCCTCTGCCTCCATGCCAGGTTGATCTACTTTCTCCATTTCTGACCCCACCACTCTGGTCCTGCTGAGTTACCATGTCTTACTGTGGACAGGAACATCCTCCTGACTGGCCTTTATATTCTGATTCTTCATTCTGCACCCCTACAGACTTTTCTCCTTTAAAAAAATTTTTTTAGCTGGGAGTGGTGGCGCACGCCTTTAATCCCAGCACTCCAGAGGCAGAGGTAGGAGGATTGCCATGAGTTCAAGGCCACACTGAGACCGTCACATAGTGAATTCCAGGTCAGCCTAAGCTAGAGTGAGACATCCACTTCGAAAAAAAATTTTTTTTAATTTTTATTTATTTATTTATTTACTTGAAGTGGGGGAGAATGGGTGTGCTAGGGCCTCCAGCCGCTGCAAACAAACTCCAGGTGCATGCACCCCCTTGTGTATCTGGCTTACATGGGTCCTGGGGAATCAGACTGGGGTCCTTTGGCTTTGTAGGCAAATGCCTTAACCACTAAGCCATCTCTCTAGCCTCTCCTTTAAAATTTTATTTATTTATTATTTGAGAGAAAAAGAGGCAGAAAGAGTTAGTATGGGCATGCCAGGGCTTTCTGCCACTGCAAACTCCAGACACATGCGCCACTTTGTAGATCTGCCTTTATGTGAGTGATGGGGAATTGAACCCAGGCTGTCAGGCTTTGCAAGCAAATGCCTTTAACCACTCAGCTGTCTCTCCAGCTCTTAATTTTTTTTAAATTTATTTGCAAGCAGAGAGAGAAACGGGATGGGTGTGCCAGGACCTCTAGCCACTGTAAACCACCTTGTGCATCTGAATTACATGGGTCCTAGAGAATTGAACCTGATCATTTGGCTTTGCAGGCAGTGTCCCATTCAGGTTACACCTTTCTCAAATTCCTGTGCACTTTGAGTCATTTCTAAGCCTCTTATCCCAAGTATGTCAGCCTTAGGTTGAGTCCTCGCCTAACATTCTAAAGGTAACTTAGTCAATCAATGGTAGCTTCCAGACCCCACACAAACAGGGCTATTTGAGTCCATAACAACACCCAGGTTCTGTCTCCAGGAGTTTGGATCCCTGATCTTCTAGCTGCAGATAACTGTTCATCCCTGAGGTTCCCATGTTATCTCAGTCCAGCAGTCAAAAGCCCAGTGGCTTTTTTTTCTTCTTCTATTTCCACTTTTTGCCGAATATGCTGGGACATGCCTTTAATCCCAAAACTTGGGAGGGTGAGGTAGGAGGATCTGTGAGATTAAGGCCAGAGTGAGTTCCAGGTCAACCTGGGCTAGAGTGGCCCCTGCCTAGAAAACTAACAACAGCAAGGACTACATGCTACTCTAACTTTCTTCCTGCTCCTGCTGGCCCATGACATAAAGCAATTTGGGACCACAGAAAGACCTGGCCTATAAGTTCAGCGACTAGGTTCTTTTTGTTTTCATTCTGGGGTTTTGTTTTGTTTGAGACACGGTTTCACTCTGTAGCCCCAGCTAGTCTCAAACTCTTGATAGTCCTCCTACCTCAACCTCCCGAGTGCTGGGATGATAGGGTGTGAACCACTGTGCCTAGCTGAGACTGGGTTCTAACTTTATTGGGTGATATTGGGCAAGTCACTTCCACTGTCTGGGCCTTAAGAGTTTCATATGTGGGCTGGAGAGATGACATAGCAGTTAAGGCGCTTGCCTGCCAAGCCAAAGGACCCATGTTCAATTCCCTAGGGCCCACATAAGCCAGATGCACGGGGAAGAGGGGGTGCATGTGTCTGGAGTTTGCAGTGGCTAGAGGCCCTGGCATGCCCACTAAGTTTTAGAAAAAGGAGAAAGAATTTTAAGGGAGAAAAGAATTTCATAAGTAACATAAGAGGCTATGCTCAGTGTAGTACCTGAGCACATATTATTTCACTTCTGAGTTCCTACAGCTTCAATGTGTTCTAGAGTCTATTCACCTACCTCCTGGGTAAGACAGAGCAGGCTCTTGCTCTGGTTCTAAATGAGGCACAGGAGAAAACCATTCTGGCTTACATGGTGATAAACAGATGGATGCTACAAAGATCAAATACAAACTCATGCATACACACAGTTACTAAGATATTCAGATACAGATCTATTTGTGCACACTTTGGAGGGAAGCCCCGATGGCCAAACAGATGCTAAGAAAATATTTAGATACATATACTCACACAGGCTTGTACTCAGAAAAATACACACTTGAGATCTGTGCACACCCACACTCCATTTATAGACTGGCGTTCTCATCCCCCATGTCTTCAGGTTTCATACACTTAAATCTACTTAGGAACATGTACAGTTATCTATCCAAGTTTGGCCAAAACCACACAGTGCAGAAATAGGCCCACCTAAATATGCTTACTTCATTTGATAAAGATAGCACTACAACACATCATGTGAAGGATGACTTTTTGGATTAACATTGCTGAGTTAACTGTATCTCCATATGGGGGGGTTAAAAAAATTGAATCTCAAAGCCTCACACAAAATCCCAGCACTCAGGAGGCAGAAATAGGAGGATTACTGTGAGTTCAAGGCCACTCTGAGACTACATAGTGAGTTCCAGGTCAGCCTGAACTAGAGTACTACCTCGAAAAACCAAAAAAAAAAAAAAAATTAATTTATAGCAGCAAGAGACCCTGGCACACACCCCACCCTCCACACATGCAAACAAATATTTTGTTGTTGTTTTCACTCTAGCCCAGACTGACCTGGAACTCACTCTGAGCCTCGAATTTACAGTGATCCTCTCATCTCTGCTTCTCGAGTGTTGGAATTAAATACATATACCACAAGCAATGGCCTTCAATAAATAATTTTTTGTACTTTTTAAAATCTTGCTCTTTTTTGTTTGTTTTTCTTTTTTTAAACATGTTATGTATTATTTTATTTATTTACTTGAGACAGAGAGAGGGAGAGAGTGAGTGAGTGGGAATGGGTTCGCCAGGGCCTCCAGCCACTGCAAACAAACTCGAGATGCATGAGCCACCACATGCATCTGGCTTACATGGGACCTGGAGAATCGAACCTGGGTCCTTAGGCTTCAGCCTTAACCACTAAGCCATCTCTCCAGCCCTGTATTTTTTTTTCAAAGTGAGGTTTCGTTCTGGCCCAGGTTGACCTGGAACTCACTCTATAGTCCTAGGCTGGCCTTGAACTCACAGTGATCCTCCTACCTCTGCCTCCCAAGTGCTGGGGTTAAAAGCGTGCATCACCATGCCCAACTGTGTTTTATTTTAAGTCACAGTCTCAGTGCACCCACCTCTGCCAACCCCTGCAGGACTAAGGTTACCGATGTGCATGGCCATGCCGAGCTTTTTAGATGGGTACTGGAGAGTCAAACCGTGGTTTGTCCCTCATGCTTTAGCAGCAAGTGCTCTTAGCTACTGAGCCCTCTCCCCAGCACTCAACATTTACTTTATAACGTTTTTCAAAAGTCCCATACATGAGCCAGGCTTGGTGGCTTACGCCTTTAATCCTAGCACTTGGGAGGCAGAGGTAGAAGGATCACTATGAGTTTGAGGCCAGCCTGGAACTACATAGTGAATTCCAGGTCAGCCTGGGCTAGAACGAGACCTTACCTCAAAAAAAAAAAAAAAAAAAAAAAAGTCCCGTACAGTCTCCTGCAGTGATTCTTCCCCTACCATAGCCATTCTTAGCTGTTAGTGTTTAATATGTGTATACTGGAAAAACACTTCGCAAAAGGATGTTGTGGTTGCAGTAACCTGATAAATAATACTCTGCAGCCTGGGCTAGAGCGAGACCCTACCTTGAGAAACAATACTCTGTCTACAGCAAGTGGAACAGATAAATCAGTTACCCAGATCAGAGGCCCCATGATAATTGGGCCACATCACCAGGAGATAAAACAGAACTCCCAGGTTGGAGAGGTGGCTTTGCAGTTAAGGCACTTGCCTGCTAAGCCACAGGACCCACTAGTTCGAACTAGAGGCTAGTTCAATTCTCCAGGACCCACATGAGCCAGATGCACAAGGGGGCACATGCATCTGGAGTTCATTTGCAGCAGCTGGAGGCCCTGATGTGCCCATTCTCTCTATATCTCTCTCTCTCTAACAAATGAATAAAATATTTTTAAAAGGAAAACACAACTCCCGTTCATTGACATCAGCGACTGCCAGGAAACATCTACATCACTGGCTAGAACCAACCTGGTGGTTCACACTGGCCCAGAGAACTGCTAAAAATGGCCCATCTGAGTATGTCTCGGGAATTAAGCTGGCCTTGCTGTATGCTAAATGGCTGTCACCCACAGAATTAGCCACATTAGGAAGCAGGTCACAAGGCGAAGTCCTCACACCTCTTAGAACAGACACCTGCTCCCGTGATCTTCCTGCAGTCCTGAAGAACTCATTAGAATGCCCCCTTGCCCTGACCTTCAACTACACAGCATCCAGGAGGGGGCAGCAGAGACGTGGGGCCGAACCCTGCACCGTCCCAGCACCAGAAGACAAGTGCTGCCACCACTCCACACCTCTCGGTACCTAGGAGTCTCTGGGTGAAGGCATCACCATTTGCCTCATGAAGGCAGGGAACCCTCCTTTCTCAACTCTGTCTCAGGCACACAGCCCAGAACCTTGCACAGTTGGTGCCCAATTTCAGGAGCAGCTATTTCTGAAAAGAGAACCAAAACTCTGGCCAGTGTGGGGGACACCCACTCCTGTATCCCAGCACTCTGGAGGCTGAGCCAGGTAGCACTTCGAGTTTGAGGCCAGCCTAGTCAACAGAGTGAGATTCTGTCTCAAAAACACAAACACACAGAACAAATAAAGGAGAGTGGAAAGGAGGGAGGGAGGGAGGGAGGAAAAGAAAGTAAGTTAATTCTGAGGTGACCAACCTCAATTACCACTACAGGATAGGGGCTCTTTCAAAGAAAGTCCCAAACATCAGACAGAACTGGGAAGATCAGGCCACTACCCTGCCCACCATAAGAGAAGATACTGGAGATGCTAATTTCACTAGAGGCTAGCACCATAGACAACCTTGGTGAGCAGAGTGGGGAAAGGGAAAGTGGTCACAAGAGACTGGGTTGCCCTGGATTTTGGAGCTGATCCAGGGACAAACTCCTTAGAAGAAAAGCTCAGAGGAACATCCCTGCTTTGGAAGGGCTGAGAGAGTGTAACCTACCTGTATAGTGCACCACACATGTCTGACCCTTCTTGGGAAATGTCCTTCCTGTAGTGACACAAGGGTAAAGGGGGGAGTAGGGTATTAGAAAGACTCACCCAGGACACCCATGTGTAATAAGACCCAGAGCTCAGGCCCACACTCCCTCCATACCACCGACATGCTCAGAGCTCAGGCCCACATTCCCCTTCATACCACCGGCATGCTCAGAGCTCAGGCCCACATTCCTCTTAATACCACTAATGTGCTCACAGCCCTTATTCTGGCTCTGTGCCAAAACTAATCCTGCCCCCTTTCCAGGTTGGATATGGACTCAATACCATTGGTGCCCTCAACTCATCAGTGTTTTTTTGTTTTTAAATTATTTTTATCTATTTGTTTATTTGAGAAAGAGAAAGAGGCAGAGAGAGAAAGAGCACGAGCGCCAGGGCTTCCAGCCACTGCAAACGAACTCCAGATGCATGCGCCCCCTTGTGCATCTGGCTTACGTGGGTCCTAGAGAATTGAACTGAGATCCTTTAGCTTTGCAGGCATACGTTTTAACCGCTAAGCCATCTCTCCATCCCCTTGTTTTGTTTTTAAAACAGGGTCTCATGTATCCCAGGCTGACCTCAAACTCACTATGTAGCTGAGGATGGTATGTGTCACTCCATGCAGTCTTATGCAATGCTGAGGACTGAACCCAGGGCTTTATGCACGCGCAAGCATTTTACCAACTGAACTACTGAGTTATATCCCTGGGTGCTCCATCTTTTTTTTTTCCTATTGCTCCTTTATTTCTTCACCTATTCTGCAAACACTCCTGGACAGCTTACTACATGCCAGGTTTCACTAGATTCCAGAGATACAGAACAATATATGAAGCCATGAGGTAGTTAGGGAAAGACTCATAGATCCTGGATTACAACAGTAGTGGCTGCTATCAAGGATGAATGAGTCATCATTTGCTGACTACCTACTGAGTGTCAGGCCTATGTCTGAGTCCAGCAACATAGAACAACACAGAAAAATTCCCCATTGTTTTTGGGGTTTATTTTTTTGTTTTTCGAGGAAGGGTTTCACTCTAGCTCAGGCTGACCTGGAATTCACTATGTAGTCTCAGGGTGGCCTCGAACTCAGGGCAATCCTACTACCTCTGCCTCCCAAGTGTTGGAATTAAAGGCTTGCGCTACCATGCCTGGCTTGGAGTTTACATTTTAATGAAGGGAAACAAACAATACTCATGACCAATGTAATTATGGATTGTGACGAATCTTCTAGAGGAATAACACAATGCCAAATTCAAGGAAGACAGTGATCCAACGATTTTAGAGGCAGGACAGGAGGGCCTCTTGGAGTAAGTGATGTTTGAGCTGAGACATGAGGGGAGAAACAGTCCACAGACATGAAGACAGCAGGGTGACAGGAAAGAAGGGAGGGAGGACAGATGTAGGAAAGAGACACATCATGCAAGGTTGCAAAGTCGGTTTTAATACTCAGTGCAGTAGGAAATCACTAGAAAGTTTTAAGCAAGACAATGACACAATCTGAATTAAGATTTTATAAGACTGCTCTAGCTGCTGTGGGTGGGATGGGATGGTAGGAATCTGTTGCAATAATTCAGAAATCAATGATTGAGTGAATCAAGGTGTTGGCTGCAGAGAAGAGAGTGAAATAGATAGATGATATTTTGGAAGTAGAGCCAACAGGGCATGCATATGGATAGGAGATGGTGCCCAGGATGAGGGAAATGCTGAAAATAAGAATGATGCTTGCTGCCGGGCATGGTGACACATGCCTTTAATCCCAGCACTCAGGAGGCAGAAGTAGGAGGATCGCTGAGTTCAAGGCCACCCTGAGACTACATAGTGAATTCCAGGTCATTCTGGTCTAGGGTGAGACTCAATCTTTAAAAAACAAAAACAAAAAGCAAACAAAGCCTGGTGTGGTGGTGCATGCCTTTAATCCCAGCAGGCTGAGGTAAAAGGATCACTGTTAGTTTGAGGCCAGCCTGAGACTAATTCCAGGTCAGCCTGGGTCAAAGCAAGACCCTACCTAGAAAAAAAGAAAAAAGAAAGAAAGAAAGAGAGAGAGAGAAAAGATAAAAAAGAAAGGAAGGAAGGAAGAAAGAAAGAAAGAGAAAAGAAAAGAAAAGAAAAGAAAAGGAAGGAATGATGCTTGGGTTTTTTGGCTCAGGAGAATGGTGGGGTGGTGGAGCTGTTTCCTGAGATGGGAAAGACTGGAGAGGAACAGATTTGTGCGGGTGGCAATTTTCAGATGCTATTAGGCATGTGAGTTTATACTGCAAGAAAGCAGATGCAGTGTCTACAACGAAGGTATAAATCTTGGCAGAATTTAAAGCTATGGTGTTTGATTATGAACTTGGGAAAGCTAACAACCCAGCCAACAGATGACTGTGGGAGCTGGAAAAGGGAACAACCTAGGACCAGGGGAGCCAGGGAAAGCATCATGGAGTCTTAGAAGATAAGTAGGAGTCCGCTGGAGGAAGTATAGGGATACAATCTGGAGAGGGAATAGCATATAAAGCCTGAAGTCAGGATCTGGGGATGAGGCTCAATGGCACAGCACTTGCATGGCATATGAATGGCTCTTACCTGGGCCCCAGCACAAACACTGTAAAAGAAGGCCAGGAATCTGAGTCCAGCTGTAGTGCTAAGCCCTGTCCGTTTCACTCCTGTAACCCTAGGGTCCAGTACATGTTCCATAAATACTTGCTAAATGAATGAAATGTTTAACAACTTGCAGGCAGCCTGGCAAAGATGGAGAAGTCGGTGGTGGGCACAGTGCAAGAACAGTCAGTCGTGAAGGAGGAAAGTGCATTGTGGAAGGTGAGGATAGCCCCCATCAACAAGGGGCACAGTGCCTATAAGAGGGGAAGAATCCTTAAATATTTTCTACCTGAGGGAGGGGCCTGCTCAACTCTTGCATTTTAAAAAGAGGCTGTGGTGCAGAAAAAATTAGGTAGTGGCAATATGGGACAGGTTTCCTGGACCCTAGCACCAAGATTCCCTGCATGGACAGAGAAGCCTGTACCCCAGGAGTGTTCCTGGTGCTGGCTTTGTTTCTCCTTCTCAAACCAAGCCCTCAAATTTTCTGGGAATATCTAACAGGAAGTTTGCCTGTTAAACCCTGCAGACCTGGGGCCTTTGGGTCTGAATGAATATTTTTTTCTTTTAAAATTTTCTTTTAAGAAAGAAATTGCTATTTTTTTGTACATCCACACCCAATTATGTGGGGGCTTGGGAAAGTGAGTTGGTGCTGGTCCCTCAACAATGGACAAGGAACTCAGAGGTGGACTCTGAGATGCACAAGGTGGGGACCTCTGGACTGGCTCTGTCGCATTTTGTACCATCCACGCAGGTGGAGCAGCAGGCCCAATGGCTGGGCTTCCAGGTTTAGGTGTGGAGGGCATGCTAGTGGACAGGGAGGCTACGGGGGGCGGGGGGGGGGGACAGGGACCGTGAATGGACAGGCAGGCGGCGGAAGGAGTGCGGTTTCCCACGCTGGCCCAGTCCCAAAAATCCAACCACTTTCCGTCCAGCTCTGAGCACTGCCTGACCCGAGCCCGGCGGCGTGGGGCGCGTTAGCTGGAGGTTCGCCCGACAGCACGGGCCCCGCACCCCGCCCGCAAAGCAAGCCCTTTCCCGGTTTCCAAAGCTCATTCCGCAGGGCAAGGAAAGCGGAGCTGAAACCCGGCCGCCGGGAGCCAGCAGCGGCGATACGAACAGTTCCTGGGCAGACAGTGGGGCGGCGGTGGCCCGGAGGGTGGCGGGATGCGGACCCCGGCCGGAGGCCGCCGTCTTCGCTCCCTAGGCGAGCGGGCGCGAGAGGGGCGGTAGGAGGAGCTCCAAGACCCCCGGGAACCCCTGGGCCCGCCGACTCCCCGGAGTCAGACCCCGCCCGCGGGCCCCGCCCCGGGACCCCCGCTCGCCCGGCCCGCCGCCCGGTACCGTCTCCCGGAGAGATGGTCTCGATCTCCACGCCCATGTCGCGGTCCCCACCGGCCCCCTCGGGGGTCCTCGCCGCAGCGACCCGACTCCGCAGGCCCGGCCCGCAGGCGCTCCGGCCGCCCCCTGTCGCCACTGCAGCGCCGAGCCGAGCGGCGGGAGCCGGGACCAGCGCGCCGCGGCGCCGGGCGGGCGGCGGGGTGGAGCCGCCGCAAGGTGGGGTCGGGCGGGCGGGGCGCGGACCCTGCGGGATGCTCCAGCCCGCCACACTCACGGGCGGCAGCGTGGGGGCGTGGGAGCGGGCACGCGTCGGTCCACGCGCCCGCTCACGGCGTATTTATTTAGCACCCGCTCCATGCTAAGCCCTGGGGAGTCAGCCTGGTCCCACCGACTAGGAGGAGGCGGCGGTGAGACCAACGCTTGAGTCGCTGTGCCCAGTGTCCTGGGGCGCGGGGCACCGGAGCCCACCCTCGCCAGGCTCCTGTAGAAGCAGCGCGGCGGGGAGGGGCCAGTTACTGCTGATTCTGCCCTCGCCGCATTGAAGCCCGGTTCATCGTCCCTCAAAGTTCTACCCCTGGCGTTTGTATCGGGTTCTCACTTTCCAGGACAAAAATCAGCGTCCAGCGGGTATCAACTTGATTAAAACAGGACCGCCGCCCTGCAGACGCGAGTGCTGGAGAAGTCACAGCGTGCAGGGACGAGACAGGCGCTGCGGGAGGAGAGAACGGCTTCTTCCCTCTCGCCTCCACTCAGGACAGACAGACAGACAGGACTCTAGAAAGATATTTTTGTTCCTCCTTCCCCACTTGGTGATGGGAATTGAACCCAGGGTCTCTTCTCACAGGCTAAACTGGTAACTGCTAAACCTCCAGCCTTTAGGAAGATACACAGGGAGGAAGTAACATTAGCATGCAGGAGACTTGAACACATGTAAACTAAGCATAGTTGCTTGGGTTTAGAACTCAGTACTGCGCAGGAGGACCGCCATGAGTGAGGTCCAGGTCAGCTTCAGCTATAGTGAAACCTCTGTCTCAAAAAATTAAAATTTAGGGCTGGAGAGATAACTTAGCGCCTTGGATCCCGGTTCGAATCTCCAGGACCCACGCAAGCCAGAAGCACAAGGAGGCGCTTGCATCTGGAGTGCCTTTGCAGTGGCTGGAAGCCCTGGGGCGCCCATTCTCTCATTCTCTCTCTCTCTCTACCTGCACATACATACATACATACATACATACATACTTACTTACTAAATAAATAAATACAAAATACATAAAATATTTAAAATAATTAAAATTAGAGGTCCTTGCCTGTAAAGCCTAATATCTAATGTTCAAATCTCCAGGTCCCATGTAAGCCAGAACGCACAGTGACCCAAATGCACAGTGTCGCACATGTGCACAAGGGAGCACATGCCTCTGGAGTTTTTTTTTTTTTTGCAGTGGCTGAAGGCCCTGGTGCGCCCATATTCATTCTCTCTCTCTCTCTCTCTCTCTCTCTCTCTCTCTCTCTCTTTCTCTAAATAAATAAGAAAAAGAAAAAAGAAAAAAATTAAGGACTGGAGAAATGGCTTAGCGGTTAAGGTGCTTGCCTGCAAAGCCAAAGGACCCAAGTTCGACTCTCCAGGACCCACATAAGCCAGATGCATCTGGAGTTTATTTAAAGTGGCAGGAGGGCCTGGTGCACCCACTCTCTCTCTCTATCTGCGCCTCTCTTTCTCTCTCTCTCTCTCAAATAAATAAATATTTTTATATTTTATTTATTTAATATATTTTATTTATTTGTTTGAGAAAGTGGTAGAGAGTGACAGAGAGAGAATGGGCGCACCAAGGTCTTCAGCCACTGCAAACACACTCTGGATGTATGCACCTCCTTGTACATCTGGCTTACATGGGTCCTGGAGAATTGAACAGGGATCCTTTGGCCTTGCAGACAAGCGCCTTAACCGCTAAGTCATCTTTCCAGCCCAAATAAATAAGCGTGGTGTGGCACACCTTTAGTCCCAGCACCTGGGAGGCAGAGGTAGGAAGCTGGCTGTGAGTTTGAAGGCCAGCTTGAGACTACATAGTGAATTCCAGGTCAGCCTGGGTTAGAGTGAGACCCTACGTTGAAAAATCAAATAAATTAAATAAATAAAAATAAGGGGAAAGCTGGGCATGGTGGCGCACATCTTTAATCCCAGCACTCGGGAGGCAGAGGTAGGAGGATCGCTGTGAGTTTAAGGCCACCCTGAGACTACATAGTGAATTCCAGGTGAGCCTGAGCTAGACTGAGACCCTACCTCAGAAAAAAAAAATAGGGGAATGGAGAGATGGCTTAGCGGTTAAGGCACTTGTCTGTGAAGCATAAGGACCTAGGTTCAATTCCCCAGTATCCACATAAGCCAGATGCATAAGGTGTCGCATGTGTCTGGAGTTTGTTTGCAGTGCCTAGAGGCCCTGGCATGTCCATTCTCTCTCTATCTATCTGCCTTTTTCTCTCTCACACTCAAGTAAATAAAATATTTTGTAAAAGTAAATTTAGGGCTGGAGAGATTTTACCTGAGAAGCCAAAGCACTCAGATTTGATTCCCCAGGACCCATGTCAGCCAGATGTACAAGGGGCACATGTGTCTGGTGTTCATTCGCAGTGGCTAGAGGTTCTGGAGTGCACATTCTCTCTCTTTCTGTCTCTCCTCCCTCCCTCTCTCTCTCTCTCTCTCTCTCTCTCTGCTTGCAAATAAATAAATAAAAATAAATAATTATAAAAATAGATTTTAAAAATAAAAGCTGGGCATGGTGGCACAGGCCTTTAATCCCAGCACTCAGGAGGCTGAGATGAGGTAGGAGAATCACCATGAATTCCAAGTCAGCCTGGGCTAGAGTGAGATACTACCTCAAAAAACAAAAAAAGAATATATATAGATAGATAGATAGATAGATACATAGATAGATACATAGTTATAGATATAGATATAGATATAGATAAGTATAGGGCTGGAGAGATGGCTTAGTGGTTAAGGCACTTGCCTGCGAAGCCTATGGACACAGGTTCAATTCTCCAGGTCCCACATTAGCCAGATGCACATCGTGGCACATGTGTATGGAGTTTGTTTGCAGTGGCTGGAGGCCCTGGCGTGCCCATTCTCTCTCTCTCCCCCCCCCCTTTCTCTCTCTCTTTCTCTCCCCCTCTTTCTATCTGCTTCTCTCTCTCTCTCAAATAAATAATTTTTTAAATTAAAATATAAGCCAGACATGGTGGCACATGTCTTTAATCCCAGCTCTTGGAAAGCAGAGGTAGGAGAATCACCATGAGTTCGAGGCCACCCTGAGACTACATAGTGAATTCCAGGTCAGCCTGAGCTAGAGTGAGATCCTACCTCAAAAAAAAAAAAAAATATATATATATATATATAATATAAAATAGGGCTGGAAGGACTGCTCAGTGGTTAAGGCACTTGCCTGCAAAGCCTAACAACTGGAGTTCAATTCTCCAGTACTTATGCCACATGCACAAAGTGGCACATATATCTGGACTTTTTTTGGTCTTAATTTTTATTAACATTTTCCGTGATTATAAAAAATATCCCATGGTGATACCCTCCCTCCCCCCACTTTCCCCTTTGAAATTCCATTCTCCATCATATCCCCTCCCCATCTCAATCAGTCTCTCTTTCATTTTGGTGTCATGATCTTTTCCTTCTCTTATGATGGTCTTGTGTAGGTAGTGTCAGGCACTATGAGATCATGGATATCCAGGCCATTTTATGTCTGGAGGGAGGACGTTGTAAGGAGTCCTACCCTTCCTTTGGCTCTTACATTCTTTCTGCCACCTCTTCCGCATTAGACCCTGAGCCTTGGAAGGTGTGATCGAGATGTTACTCAGTACTCCAGTCACTTCTTTCCAGCACTATGATACCTTCTGAGTCATCCCAAGGTCACTGCCATCTGAAAAGAGAAGATTCTCTACCCAAAGTGAGAGTAGCATTAATATGAGGGTATAAATATTAAGAAAAGTGCTTACTGAGCAGTTTGATAAGCATAGTATATACATTTTTCCAGACATCAGCAGATGTTACACCCCTAGGGCTCCTGACTACCCCTGTTTTAAGTTTTCAGTATCAGGGATGTATTTCCCCCCCCATGGAGCGGGCCTCCAGTCCAATTGGAGGGCAGTTGGTTTCCACCATGACAGCCATGCCACTATATATATATATATATATATATATATATATATGAAACAGGGCTGGAAGGATTGCTCAGTGGTTAAGGCACCTGCCTGCAAAGCCTAACGACTGGAGTTCAATTCCCCAGTACTTATGCCACATGCACAAAGTGGCACATACATCTGGACTTTTTTTTTCCTCAACAAAGGCTGGAAGCCCTGGTATGCTCATTTTCTCTCTCTCCCTGCCCAGCTTGGTTGTGCACACCTTTAATCCCAGCACTCAGTAGACCAAGGTAGGAGGATCACTGTGAGTTCCAAGCCAGCCTCAGACTACATAGTGAATTCTAAGTCAGCCTAGGCTAGAGCGAAATCCTACCTTGCAAAAACCAAAAATAAATAAATAAAATAACCACAGAAAGAAGGAAAGAAACTTTCTCATCTTTCTCCTCATTCTGCATTGTTACAAAATCCAATACGAATTTAATTATAACAAGTGACACTGGAAAGTGAGTATGGAAAGAAAGGCTCGATCAAAGAACCCCAGAATGGGACCTTGAGGTGTTCTTCCTCCATTATTCCATCTCCACTCTCACAGGCGGCTAGGTCATAAATGAAATTATACGCATACCTGAAGGTGGCCTGACTTTGGTGCACAGGAAAGATGATGCTCAATTGTACTTGTGCAGATCAGGATCTGATTGATTGATTATTTATAAGAGAGAAAATGGGTACACCAGGATCTTCTGCTGCTACAAACGAACTCCAGATGCATGCACCACTTTGTGTAACTGGCTTTATGTGAGTGCTGGGGAGTTGAACCTGGGCGGTTAGGATTTGTACGCAAGCGCCATTAACCACTGAGAAATGTCACCAGCCCTAGGGTCAGGATCTGAAATCCCCCATGGGCTGCTCAAAGATGTGACCCAGCGTCTTCCAAGGCCAAAGAAAACTAGAGACCTCTCTTTTCGCTGTCCCTGCTTATAAGTAAATAAATAATTAATTAAAAAAAGAAGTCTAGTAGCTGGGCGTGGTGGCGCACGCCTTTAATCCCAGCACTCAGGAGGCAGAGGTAGGAGGATCGCGGTGAGTTCAAGGCCACCCTGAAACTCCATAGTGAATTCCAGGTCAGCCTGGGCTAGAGTGAGACCCTACCTCGAAAAACCAAAAAAAAAAAAAAAAAAAAAAAAAAAGAAGTCTAGTGACACACCAACGCCATAGGCTACGACCATGGGCAGGTACATTTGGAGTAGTGTAGAACAGATGTGTAGCTTGGGGATGCCAAGGAAGGAGCTTCACTACAATGTGTATTACAAGAACTTTTTTTTTGAGGTAGGGTCTCACTGTAGCCCAGGCTAACCTTGAATTCATTAAGTAGCCTCAGGGTGGCCTCGAACTCACAGCAATACACCTACCTCTGCCTGCCAAGTGTGTGATATATATTTATTTATTTTGAGGAGCAAGGGCGGGGAGAGAAAGGCAGATAGAGAGTATAGGACGGGGCTTCCAGCCACTGCAAATAAACTCCAGATGCGTGTGCCCCTTTGTGTTTACGTGGGTACTGGCGAATGGAACCTGGGTCTTTAGGCTTCCCAGGCAAACACCTTAACTGCTAAGCCATCCCTCCAGCACAGGAACATTTTGGGTGGGGTAATTTATAGCATTTTAAAGGTGTCCCTGAGTCCCTTCCCCTAAACAAAAAATTAAGAAAATGGGTTTGGGGAAATGGCTCAGAGGTTAAATAAGGCGCTTGCTTGCAAAGCCTTCAGGCCCAGGTTCAATTCCCTAGCCACCCATGTAAAGCTGGACAGGAACTCCTTTGCAGCACTAGACATCCAGGTATGCACACACGTGCACACACACGTGCAAGCAAGTACATAAGCTCCTTTTTTTTTTTTTTTTTTTTTTTAAGGAACCGGTGTTTAGCCCGGAGCTTTATCTTTTCCTTACACTAAGAGAGCCTATGAGAAATGGGAGAGGAAGCTAAAGCACTAGAGAGGGATTAAGTGTGGCGATTTACGGTCTATGATTTCACAGGAACCACATTTCCCAGAGACACTTGCGGCAAAACCCGAACCTATTGGCTAGTGGGAAGGACCCGATCCTAGAGTGTCAGATGCAGTAGCCAATCATCTACTGGAGTACGGACAGGCCAGACTTCGTCCACCTATCAGAGGACCGGGGAATGATGCTTCCGTTAGCAGCTCAGGATTTCTGATTCACGGTCTTGTGCCTCGGTCAGCCTCGGGACACTGTTTTTTCTTCTTTTATGTGGCAGTGAGACCAAAGGTATCTTGTCTCCTTTGCTGCCTGGCCTGGAGGGTGTGGGGAGCCGGGGTGGCCCAGTACCTCTACTTGGGGAGAGAGGAAAAGGGACTGAGATGGCGGGCATGGGGAGACAGTGAGGAGAACGGGGCGGGCCGGCGTGGGCGCTGGAGGATGGAAGGGGTTAAGTGACTGAGTATGTGTGTCTAACCGCTCCCTAGTGATGCACCCTCAACCCTCAGGAGCTCGTCCAGGATACGAAAACGGTTTATATGCAAAGGCCTTTATCACAGCCTTATTCAGAGCAGGGTAAAGTGCAACCAGGTGACTGAAGAATAAGATTAGTAAATTGCATAATTTCGCTGTTCAACTTTTTTTTAATTTAAAAAACTTTTTAATAATTTTATTTATTTGAGAGTGACAGACAGAGAGAGAAAGAGGCAGATAGAGAGAGAGAATGGGCGCGCCAGGGCCTCCAGCCACTGCAAAGGAACTCCAGACGCGTGCGCTCATTGTGCATCTGGCTAATGTGGGTCCTGGGGAGTCGAGCCTCGAACCGGAGTCCTTAGGCTTCTCAGGCAAGCGCTTAACCGCTAAGCCATCTCTCCAGCCCTTTTTTTAAATTTTTAAATGTTTTTGGTTTTTCGAGGTAGGGTCTTGCTGTAGCCCAGGCTGACCTGGAATTCACTATGTAGTTTCAGGCTGGCTTCAAACTCACAGTGATTCTCCTACCTCTGCCTCCGTAGTGCTGAGATTAAAGGCATGTGCAACCATGCCCAGGTCAACTTTAAAATAATAGGAAAATGGGACTGGAGAGCAAAGGACCCAGGTTCCAATCTCCAGGACTCACGTAAGCCAGATACACCAGGTGGTGCGTGTGTCTGGAGTTTGTTTGCAGTGGCTGGAGGCCCCATTCTTTCTCTCTCTGTCTGCCCCTCTCTGTCTTTCTCATAAGTAAATAAAAATTTAAAACATTAAAAATAAAATAACAGGGGGCTGGAGAGATGGCTTAGTGGTTAAGGCGCTTGCCTGCAAAGCCAAGAACCCTGGTTGGATTCCCCAGATTCCACGTAAGCCAGATGCACAAGGTGGCCCATGCGACTAGAGTTCATTAGCAGCAGTTGGATACCCTGGTGTGCCCATTCTCTCTGCCTCTTTCTCTCAAATAAATATGGGAGAAAAAGAAAAAACAGGAAAATACTAATAGATAATTTTAAGGGAAAAAGATCAGATACAAAGTACAGTGTTAAATAAAATTGTAGGAAGTATTGACTTGGGAGAAGACTCCTGCACTGGACCCAACAGAACCAACTCATAGTGTAATCATGGTTGTTGAGCTGTAGTTAATTGCAAGACACTGTAACCACTTAAGTAATTTATTGTAGCCAATACATTGCCTCTATGCCTCACTTTCCTTTTGTGTTTTGTTTCACTTTTGAGACAGGGTCTCATTTTGTTCCCCAGGCTAACCTGGAATTTATGTAGCTCAGGTTGACTTTGAACTCATGGCCATCCTCCTGCCTCAGTCTCCTGAGTGCTGACATTATATGAGTGCCCCAACACACTGGGCTTGTCTCCATGATTTCTTTCTTTTAGTATTATTACTATTATTATTTTGTTGTTATTGTTTTTTGGTAGGGTCTCACTCTAGCCCAGGCTAACCTGGAATTCACTATGTAGTCTCAGGGTGGCCTCGAACTCACCGTAATCATCCTACCTCTGCCTCCTGAGTGCTGGGATTAAAGGTGTGCACCACCACACCTGGCAAGAGCCTATTTATTTATTTATTTATGAGCGACAGACAGAACGAGAAAGAGGCAGAGAGAGAGAGAGACAAAGAGAGAATGGGCGTGCCAGGGCCTCCAGCCACTGCAAACGAACTCCAGACATGTGCGCCCCCTTGTGCATCTGGCTAATGTGGGTCCTGAGGAATCGAGCCTTGAACTGGGGTCCTTAGGCTTCATGGGCGAGCGCTTAACCACTAAGCCATCTCTCCAGCCTAAGAGCCTTTTTATATGTCCATTCTTTGTAGAAAGGTGAGTTTCTTGGAGGCAACAAACTGAAGGATCCTACTTTTTAACCCAGTCTGCAAACCTATGTCTTTTGGTTGGGACATTGAGGCCATTGATATTAAGAGATATTATTGAAAGGTGTGTATTTATTTTTGCCATTTTTTTTGTAGTTCTTCCAGTTTTACCTTTGCTGTCTTGCATTAACTAGTATTTGAGTATTGTTTGTTTTATCCAGGTTCCTTATATGTGTGCTTTTCTTTCTCTTCAGCATGGAAGAATCTTTCAAGTATTTTCTGTAGAGCTGGTTTTGTCTTCAAATATTCCTTTGGCCTGCTTTTGTTGTGGAATGTCCTTATTTCTCCGTCTATTTGAGTGGATAGCTTTGCAGGATAAAATAATCTTGGTTGACATTTGTTATGTTTCAGAACTTGGAATACATCACTACAAGCCCTTCTGGCTTTTAAAGTTTGGGTCAAGTAATCTGCTGTGATCCTGATGGGCTTGCCTTTGTAGGTAAGTTGATTTTTCTAACTGCTTTCAACATTTTTTCTTTGGTTTGTATGTTTGGTAGTTTAATTATAACATAGTGAGGAGAGGTTCTTTCCAGGTTTTGTCTGATTGGTGTTCTAAAGGATTCCTGTATCTGCATTGGCACCTCTTTCCCAATTTTGGGGAAGTTTTCTTCTGTGATTTTGTTCAAAACACCTACTATACCTTTAGAATGAAGTTCTTCTCCTCCTACTATATCCTGAATTCTTATGTTTGGTCTTTTCATAGTGTCCCAAATATCTTGAAATTCCCATTCATACTTTCCTGTTAGTTTGCCTTTCTCTTTGTTGGACTGTATTAGATCTGCCACCTGGTCTTCTAGTTTAGATATTCTGTCCTTTCCTTCATCTGTTTTAGTGGTGAGATTTTCTTCATATATATATTTTTTATTTCATTAACTGTGTTTTTCATTGATAGTAATTCTGACTGGTTTTTCTTTGTTATTTCTATTTCCTTATTTATGTCTAGTATTGACCTCTTTATTTCATTAAATTGGTGTCCTGTGTCTTCCTTGATTCCTTTAATTTCCTCTTTCATTCCTTTGATTTCCTCTTTGACTTCTTTGAGCATATTAATAATCATTCTTTTGAAATCTTTCTCAGGCATTTCCTCTAACTCATTCTCACTGGAGGTCATTTCTGATGCATTAATACTTTTGGTGGATTTATATTGTCTTGATTTTTGGTGTTTCTTGTGTTACAATGTACATGTTTTTGCATCTTGGATTAATTTAATGCTTGGATTCTCTAGTAAGCTGGAGTATTATTAGATGTATCAATCAACCTGATGTTATATATCTTCACGGTAGGAGCTTAAGGTGCTAGGTGTGGCTCTTAAGACTCTCACAGTATGTACAGAAGTGACCCTAGGTGTTGGGTTTGTCTGCTGTGAGAGTATTCAAGTAGGCTCAAAATATAGGCAGATTCTAAAATTTAAACAATGTACACTTTCAATGAAAAATAGCACAGAGTATTTATGCAAAAGTAGGTATTATGACAACCAGATCCTCTAACTGTCCCTTAGGGTGTGTGGTGCCCCACACCCTTAATCCTGACAACAAGGAGGTTAAGATTTCTGGTCTGTTGAGGGTTCCAAGTCAGCTTGTGAGCAAGTGAGACCCTTCCCTAATGTATAACAGAAGAGGAAACAAAGCCACTATAAAGCAAGAAACAACAAATAACAAGCCCAAAATATAGCTTATTTAAGAATGGCAAATCTGACCATCCATCAGATTTAACACATAATTTATCCCGATATGGAAGGTGCAATTAGCACTTCTGGTTCAGGCCTATATACCAAGTTTATTTGGCAGGTACTGACCTGGTGTAATCCCAGTTACCTTTTGGGATGATTTTGGTCTCAGTTATGCTGCACTGCTGCTTAAGGTCCCTCTTTGGTGCACAGTGGGTTCAAATAGGCTGGCTGGGTCACTGGATTGCTGCTCTGGTCGCCGGTGCTGGGTGCTGTGATCTCCCTTCTGCTGGTCTCTGGTGCTTGCTGGCACTTGCACTAGCGGTGGGGAGGCGAGGGAGGCTGTGAATGGTGGCTCTAGTTCTCCCGCTGGTCCACATGATCCTCTACCTCATGATCTGCTCCTCTGTTGTTCACTGCAGTTCTCCACATTTCCTGAGTTTGAGAAGTGCTCCAGTGTGAGTGGAAAATCCCCTCACCTGGCTTTTCCTGTGGCTCAAGCTGAGCCTGGCAGCTGTGGCCCCAAGGACCTGGTGCCACTGTTGCTGGAGCCCCTTGTCTCCCTATGTGGGCTCTGGATGTTCTGGATCTCTCTCCTAGTTCTCTGCGTTTTAATTTCTTATACACCTTACTTTTCAGTAGAACAGTGTATTTTGCTGGGTTTTTTTGGCTTTTTCTCCCCTAGGCTGCTTTGGCTTGGTTCCTATGCCACCATTTTAACCGGATGTCCTTTTTTTTTTTTTTTTTTTTTTTTTTTAATTTAAGTGTAACAGACAGAGAAAGAGGCAGAGAGAGAGAGAGAATGGGCACGTCAGGGCCTGCAGTCACTGCAAACGAACTCCAGACATGTGCGCCCCCTTGTGCATCTGGCTAACGTGGCTCCTGGGGAATTGAACCTGGGCCCTTTGGTTTTGTAGGCAAGCACCTTAACCAGTAAGCCATCTCTCCTACCCTTTTATTTTTCTTAATATTTTATTTTTATTTATTTATGAGAGATAGAATGGGTATGCTAGGGCCTCTAGCCACTACAAATGAACCCCAGATACAAGTGTCACCATGTGCATCTGGCTTACATGGGTACTGGGAAATCAGACCTGAGTGTTTTGGCTGTCAGGTAAACACCTTGACCACTAGCCATTTCTCTAGCCTTCTCTTTTATTTTGATGTTGTCATCTTTTCCTCCTATTATGATGGTCTTGTGTAGGTAGTGCCAGACACTGCAAGGTCATGGATATCCAGTGTCTGGAAGATTGCACTGTAAGCAGTTTTACCCCTCCTTTGGCTCTTACATTCTTTCTTCCAAGTCTTCCACAAAGGACCCTGAGCCTTGGAAGCTGTGATAGAGATGTCTCAGAGCTAAACACTGCACTGTCACTTTTTCTCAGCACTATGGTGATTTTTGAGTCATCCCAGTGGTCACTGCCATCTGAAAAGAGAAGTTTCTCTAACCAAAAGTGAGAGTATGGGGCTGGAGAGATGGCTTAGCAGTTAAGGTGCTTGCCTGTGAAGCCTAAGGACCCAGGTTCAATTCCCCAGAACTCATGTAAGCCAGATGCACAAGGGGCACATGTGTCTGGAGTTTGTTTGTAATGCATAGAGGCCCTGATGTGCCTATTCTCTTTCTCTCTTTCAAATAAGTAAAAATACTTTTTTTTTTAAGTGAGAGTAGCATTAATATATGGGCATAAACATTAAGAAAAGTGCTTAGAAGGAGCCGGGCATGGTGCCACATGCTTTTAATCCCAGCACTTGGGAGGCAGAGGTAGGAGGATTGCCGTGAGTTCAAGGCCACCTGAGACTACATAGTGAATTCTAGGTCAGCCTGAGACCCTGCCTCAGAAAACCAAAAAAAAAAAAAAAAAAAAAAAAAAAAAAAAAAAAAAAATGCTTAGAGTGCAGTTTGGTGGGTATAATATATGCATTTAGCCAGAGAACAATAGGGCTCATGACCTCTTCAGCCATAGGCTTTTGACCAGGCTTTCAGCTGTACCAGGCATGTATTACCTCCCATGAAGCAGGCCTCTAGTTCAATGAGAGATCAGTTGGTTTCCCCCACAACAGACATGCCACTATTGCTCTAGCCCAGGCTGACCTGGAATTCACTATGTCATCTCAGGGTACCCTCAAACTCATGGTGATCCTCCTACCTCTGCCTCCCTAGCATGTGCCACCACACCCAACAGTATTGTTTTTTTCTATTTCAGTGAAGGATGCCATTGGAATTTTGGTGGTGATTTCATTAAATGTGTAGATTGCTTTTAGTAATACTGACATTTTCAAAATATTGATTTTTCCAATCCGAGAACATAAGAAGTCTTTCCATTTCCTAGTGTCTTCTGCAATTTCTAATTTTTTTCCTCTTTATTGACAGCTTCCATACTTACAATAAACCATAGTTCCCTCCCCTCCCCCACTTTTCCCTTCATAAATCCACACCCATCATATTCCCTACCTCCATTAGTCTCACTTTTATTTTGGTGTCATCTCAGCATCTTTTCCTCCTATTATGAGGGGTTTGTGAAGGCAGTGTTAGGCAGTGCCAGGTCATGGATATCCTGGCCAATTTCTGTCTAGCTAATTACATTGTAAGCAGTCCTACCTTTCCTTCGGCTATTACATTCTTTCCACCACCTCTTCCGCAATGGACCCTGAGCCTTGGAAGGTGTGATAGACATGTTTCATGCTGAGCACTCCTCTGTCACTTCTCAGCTCTATAGTGCCCTTTGGATCATCCCAGTGATCACCACCATCTGAAAAGAGGAGTTTCTCTAACCAAAAGTGAGAATACCATTAGTATATGGGTATGAACATGAAGTAAAGTACTTACAAGGCAGTTTGGTGGGCATAATATATGCATTTAGTCAGACAGGAGCAGGCGTTACACTCCTAAGGCTCATGACCTCCCCAACCATGAGGCTTTTGATTAGGTTTTCAGTACCAGGCAGATATTCCATCACATAGAGTGGGTCTCCAGTCCAATTAGAGAGCAATTGGTTTCCCTCATAGCAGTCATGCCACTTTTGTACCCGTTGGCTCATTTGGCCTGGCTGTCCAAACTTGAGGCTTGCAGTGTCCACTGTTTTTACCATTGATGGCTTCTGTCTCTCATAAGGCTGTATGCAGTGCAGCTTTTTCCAGCTTTCTGTTAGCTGGTCTACAGGGAAGAAGTTTTCAGCTCAGCTGCAGTTTGATTTTCAGTGACTTTGCAGCCCAAACATATGGAGTCTTTGGCAATAGGGTCTTATCACCTATTCCTGGTGGGAAACCAAGAGCTTTGGCAATAGCCTGTAATGTTTTGGGAGCATCAGGGAACTCCCTGGCCAACCATTCCCTGGAAAGTATCCCATCCCTGGCACTGAAATTTTTCTAGTAACAGTCTGTGCCTTCTGCGTGTGCAATTATCCTAAAAAGTCGGTTATCATATGGCTGATTCATAATATCCTAAATTTTGACTAACCCTTTTCCCCATCCTTATTTTACTCAATGTCTTCCCCTGACCTTGCTTAGGCCATTCTACCCACAGTAATCTGTTCATTACTTACATATATACAATACCATCCCCTTAAGTCCACCCCTTTCCTCCTTCCTTTATAGCCCTTTTCTAGCTTACTGGCCTCTGCTACTGAGTTGTACTCCATCACACACACAAAGTCTGAATATTTGTAACTAGGAATCACATATGAGAGAGAATATGTGGCATTTGGCTTTCTGGGCCTGGGTTACCTCACTTAGTATAATCCTTTCCATATCCATCGATTTCCCTGCAAATTTCATAATTTTGTTTTTCTTTACCACTGAATAGAATTCTATTGCATAAATGTACCACATCTTCATTATCCATTCATCAGTTGCGGGATATCCAAGTTGGTTCCATTTCCTAGCTATTGTGAATAGAGTGGCAATAAACGTGGATGTGCAAGTATCTCTGAGGCAGTGAGAAGAGTCCTTGGGATATATGCCTAGCAGTGGTATAGCTGGGTCATATGGTATATCTACTTTTAGCTGTCTCAGGAACCTCCACACTGATTGCCACAATGGCTGTACCTGATTACATTCCCACCAACAGGGTAGAAGGGCTCCTCTTTTTCCACATCCTCACCAATATTTATTGTATTTATTGTCTTTTTGTTTTGTTTTGTTTTTCGAAGTAGGGTCTCACTCTAGCCCATGCTGACCTGGAATTCACTATGTAGTCTCAGGGTAGCCTCAAACTCATGGCAGTCCTCCTACCTCTGCCTCCTGAGTGCTGGGATTAAAAGCATACATCACCATGCCCAACTTTTTTTTTTTTTTTTTTTTTTTTTTTTTTGATGATAGGCATTCTGACAGGAGTGAGCTGGAATCTCAAAGCAGTTTTACTTTGTATTTTCATGATGGCTGAAGATGTAGAACATTTTTTTAGATGTTTATATGCCATCTGTAGTTTTTCTTTTGAGAACTCTCTGTTTAGTTCCTTAGACCATTTTTTGTTGTTTACTTTTGTTTTGTTTTGTTTTGTTTTTTCGAGGTAGGGTCTCACTCTGGCCCAGGCTGACCTGGAATTCACTATGTAGTCTCAGGGTGGCCTTGAACTCACGGTGATCCTCCTACCTCTGCCTCCCGAGTGCTGGGATTAAAGGCGTGTGCCACCACGCCCGGATTGTTTTTGTTTTTTTTTGAGGTAGGGTCTCACTCTAGCTCAGGCTGACCTGAAATTCACTATGTAGTCTCAGGGTGGCCTCAAACTCGTGGTGATCCCCTCCCCATCTCAATCAGTTTCTCTTTTATTTTGATGCCATGATCTTTTCCTCCTCTTATGATGGTCTTGTGTAGGTAGTGTCAGGCACTATGAGGTCATGGATATCCAGGCCATTTTATGTCTGGAGGCCCTTTTTTATTTTTTTATTTTTTTATTTTTTTTCAATTGACAACATGTATACTTATAGACAATAAACCATGATAATTCTTTCCTGCCTTTTAGTCCAGTCTGCAAGTTTTTATCTTTTGAGGTCATTGATAATTGATATTGAATTATTATTGAAAGGTGTAGATTTGTTGTTGCCATTCTTCTTGTTTTTTTGTTTGTTTGTTTGTTTGTTTTTGAGGTATGGTTTCTCTCTATTCTAGGCTGACCTGGAATTCATTACATAGTTTCAGGCTACATCATTCCTCCTACCTCTGCCTCCCAAGTGCTGGGATTAAAGGTGTGCGCCACCCCCGGCCTTTTTTTTTTTTTTTTTTTTTTTTTTTTGCTTTTGTATTGCTTCCTATTTTTTGCTTTACTCTCTTGTATTAACTATCATTTGAATATGGTTTGTTTTTCCATGTTTTCTCATGTTTGTGCTTTTCTTTCTGTGTGAAGGTTCCCTTCAAGTATTTTCTGTAGAGCTGTCTTAAGTGGTCATATATTCTTTTAGACATGTTTTTTGTTTGTTTTGTGGAAGGTACTTATTCCTCCATCTATTTGAATGTATAGCTTTGCAGGATAAAGTAACCTTGGTTGACAGTTGTTATCTTTCAGACCTTGGAATCCATCATTCCAAGGCTTTCTGGCTTTTTTTTTTTTTTTCTTTTTGGTTTTTCAAGGTAGGGTTTCACTCTAGTTCAGGCTGACCTGGAATTCACTATGTAGTCTCAGGGTGGCCTTGAACTCACAGTGATCCTTCTACTTCTGCCTCCCAAGTGCTGACATTAAAGGTGTGCGCCACCACGCCCTTACTGGCTTTTAAAGTTTGTATTGAGTAATCTGCTGTTGTCCTGATGGGCTTGCCTTTATATGTGACTTGATGTTTCTCCCTTACTGCTTTCAATATATTTTCTTTGGTTGTGTGTTTAATTATAATTATATAATTATTAATTATAATTATATGATTATAATTATATAATTATATGATATATAATTATATGGAGAGGAGAGGTTCTTTCCTGGTTTTGTCTGTTTGGTGTTCTAAATGCTTCCTGTATTTGTATTGGCATCTCTTTCTCTATTTGGGGGAATTTTATTTTTCTATGGTTTTGTTGAAAATACTTACAATGCCTTTGGAGTGAAATTCTCCTTCTACTATACCCTGAATTCTTATGTTTTTTTTTTTCTTTTCATTTTTTTTTTATTAAGAACTTCCATGATTATAAACAATATCCCATGGTAATGCCCTCTCTACCCCACTTTCCCCTTTGAAACTTCACTCTCCATCATATTCCCTCCCCCTCTCAATCAGTCTCTCTTTTATTTTGATGTCATGATCTTTTCCTCCTATTATGATGGTCTTGTGTTGGTAGTGTCAGGCACTGTGAGGTCATGGATATCCAGCCCATTTTGTGTCTGGGGGGAGCATGTTGTAAGGAGTCCGACCCTTCCTTTGACTCTTACATTCTTTCCACTACCTCTTTCGCAATAGACCCTGAGCCTTGGAAGGTATGATAGATATTGCAATGCTGAGCACTCCTGTCAATTCTTTCCAGTACCATGATGCCTTCTGAGTCATCCCAAGGTCACTGCCATCTTATGTTTGATGTCTTCATAGTGTCTTGAATGTCTTGAAGTCTCCATCATACCTTCCTATTAGTTTGTCTTTCTCTTTGTTAAATCATTCTAGATCTGCCACCTTGTCTTCTAGTTTAGATAAGTCTGTCCTTTCCTTGATCTATTCTATTTGTGAGACTTTCTACAGGGTTTTTTGGTTTTCTGAGGTAGAGTCTCACTCTAGCCCAGGCTGATCAGGAATTCACTATGTAGTCTCAGGGTGGCCTTGAACTCATGGTGATCCTCCTACCTCTGCCTCCCAAGTACTAGGATTAAAGGTGTGTGCCACCACCATGCCTGGCTCAGAGTTTTTTTATTTGCCTCACTTTTTCATTTCTAGTATTTCTTTTTTCTTGTTCTTTTTTTCTGATTGGTATTTCTTCAGTATTTCTATTTCCTTACTCATGTATCAAACTCCTTATTTTGTGAAGTTGGTTTCCTGTGTTCTCCTTCAGGAGTTTGTTTTTTCCTTTGATTCTTTTGATTTCTTTTTTTTTTTTTTTAATTAATTAATTTATTTTTTGAGGTATGGTCTCACTCTAGCCCAGGCTGACCTGGAATTCACTATGGAGTCTCAGGGTGGCCTCGAACTCACGGCGATCCTCCTCCCTCTGCCTCCCGAGTGCTGGGATTAAAGGCATGCGCCACCACGCCCAGCTCTTTTGATTTCTTTGAACACAGTTATAATTATTGTTTTGAATTCTTTGTCAGGCATTTCATCTAAATTAGTTTTACTAAAGGTCATTTCTAATGAGTGTATAATTTTTGGTAGAATTGTGTTCTTGATTATTTTGTATTCCTTGTATTATAATGTAGAGATTTAAAAATATATTTTAGGGCTGGATAGATGGCTTCGTGGTTAAGCGCTTGCCTGTGAAGCCTAAGGACCCCAGTTTGAGGCTCAGTTCCCCAGGACCCACGTTAGCCAGATGCACAAGGGGGCGCACACGTCTGGAGTTCATTTACAGTGGCTGGAGGCCCTGGCACGCCCATTCTATCTCTCTCTCTATCTGCCTCTTTCTGTCTCTGTCTGTCACTTTCAAATAAATAAGTAAAAATAAAAACAATTTAAAAATATTTTATTTTATTTATTTGACAGAGAAAGAGGGAGAGAGAATGGGCATGCTAGGGCCTCCAGCCACTGCAGACAAACTTCAGACACATGTGCCCCTTATGCATCTGGCTAATGTGGTGGGTCCTGGGGAATCAAACCTGGGTCCTTTGGTTTTGTAAGCAAACACCTTAACCACTAAGCCATCCCTCCAGCCCTATTGTAGAGATTTTTGCACCTTGAGTTAATTCAATGCTTAAGGTTTAATCTCTTTTATTTTTAATAGTTGTATTCATTTGCAAGCAGAAAGAGATAGAACAGAGTCAGAGAGAATGGGTGCACCAGGGCCTCCAGCCATTGCAAACAGACTCTAGATGTATGCACTACTTTGTGCATCTGGCTTTACATGGGTACTAGGGAATTGAGCTCAGGTCATTAGGCATTCAGGCAAGTGCCTTAACCACTAAGCAATCTTTCAAGCCTATGTTTTCTAATTATCTGCTGTATTCTTAGACATGTAAATCAGAAGTTATGTATTTTCACGATAGGAACCTAAGGTGCCAGGCTCTTATCTTACTCCCAGAGTAACAGCAGAAGTTTCTCAAGGTGTTGGATTTGCCTTGCAAATACTCTAGTAGGCTGGGTGGAGAAAAATACAGGTGAATTCTAAAATACAACTAAGCACTATACACACACACAAAAAAAAACCCAGCATGGAGTATGTATGCCAAAGTCCCTAAGGGTGTGTGCTGACTCACACCCTTAATCCTGTGAACTGGAAGCTGAGATTACTAGTCTGTAATGCGTTTCAGGTCAGTTTGGGCCTGAGTGAGACCCTGCCCCAAGAAAGAAGAAAAAGACAAAAAGGCCATATACATCAAGAAATATCAAAAGCAACAAAAGTCACCCCAAAACACAGCTTATTTAAGAATGGCAAATCTAGGGCTAGAGAGATGGCTTAGCAGTTAAGCGCTTGCCTAATGAAGCCTGAGGACCCCGGTTCGAGGCTCGATTCCCCAGGACCCGTGTCAGCCAGATGCACGAGGGGGCACATGTGTCTGGAAGTCGTTTGCAGTGGCTGGAGGCCCTGGCACACCCATTCTCTATCTACCTCTTTCTTTCTCTGTCTGTCGCTCTCAAATTTAAAAAAAAGACTTGTTACTTTAAAAAAAAAAATGGTAAATCTAGGCCTGTTGTGATACACACATTTAATCCCAACACTCGGGAGGGAGAGATAAAAGGGTTGCATTGAGTTCAAGGCTTAGTCTACATGGTGAATTCTAGGTCAGCTTGGGCTAGAGCAAGACCCTACCTCAAACAAACAAACAAAAAAGAATGGTGGGCTAGAGAGATGGCTTAGTGGTTAAGCACTTGCTTGTGAAGCCTAAGGACCCCCGTTCAAGGCTCGATTCCCCAGGACCCACGTAAGCCAGATGCACAAGATAGCACACACATCTGGAGTTCGTTTGCAGTGGGTGGAGGCCCTGGTGTGTCCATTCTCTCTCTCTCTCTCTCTCTCTCTCTCTCTGCCTCTTTCTCTCTGTCGCTCTCAAATAAATAAATAAAAATAAACAAAAATATTTTTTTTCGAGGTAGGGTCTCACTCTAGCCCAGGCTGACCTGGAATTCACTATGGAGTCTCAGGGTAGCCTCAAACTCATGGCAATCCTCCTACCTCTGCCTCTAGAGTGCTGGGATTAAAGGTGTGCACCACCATACCTGACTCTGTGTGTGTGTGTATTTTTAGGTAGGGTCTCTAGCCCCAGCTGACCTGGAATTCACTGTGTAGTCTCAGGCTGGCCTCAAACTCAGCAATCCTCCTACCTCTGCCTCCCAAGTGTTGGGATTAAAGGCATGTGCCATCAGGCCTGGCCTGCTATATTTTTAATAACACCACAATATCAAATTTTTTGGTCCCAGGGATTAAAGCTAGAGCCTCACATATATTATGCTTGTACTCTACCACTGATTTATATCTTTAGCTCACAATATCTTTTAATGTCCATTCTATATTCAAATTTCTCCGGACAGAGGGAGGGAAAGAATGGACATGCTACAGACTCCAGCCACTGCAAATGAGCTCCAGATGCCTGCGCCACTTTGAGCATCTGACTTTACTTGGGTACTGGGGAATTTAATGAACCCGGACTAGCAGGATTTGTCTTTAACTGCTGAGGCCATCTTTACAGCCCCTTTCTTTGCTTTTTATAGCATAGCAGTCTCAATTCACTCTCTGTTCTTTAATCCCTCAACAGGATTAACCTGTTCAGGGTCCAGGTCTGTTATCTCTTTTTTTTTTTTTTCTTTTTTCTTTTCTTTTTTTTTTTTTGACAGAGAAAAAAAAAAAAAAAACAAAAAAACAGGCAGATAGAAAGAGAGAATGGGCACCAGGGCCTTCAGCTGCTGTAAATGAACTGCAGATGCATGAGCCACTTTGTCACCTTGTACATCTGACTTATGTGGATCCTAGGGAATCGAACCTGGGTCCTTTGACTTTGCAGACAAGTGCCTTGACCGCTAAGCCATCTCTCCAGCCCTATTATCTCTTTTTTATTTTGAGAGAGAGAGAGAGAATGGGCACACCAGGGCCTGCAGCAAACAAACTACAGATACATGTACCCCATTGTGCATCTGGCTTATGTGGGTCCTGGGGAATTGAACCTGAATCCTAAGGCAGGTGCCTTAACCACTAAACCATCTCTCCAGCCCTTCTTGTTCTCATTTTTAAAATTTTGATTGTTTTTTTCATAGCATGACTTTCCTTTTGAATCATTTCAGAAAGGATGGAGCTGGGAAAAGGAAAACTTCTTAGAACTGGACTGAACACATTATATCAAGCAACACACCCAACCTATGGCCTTGCCTGGACTGATGGGAATCAGGTAGTCCTGACTGATTTACAGCTTCAGAGTGGACAGGCCAGGTTTGGGGACTCCAGAATCATTGGACAATTTGAACATGTCTGTGGGCTTTCCTGGGCACCACCTGGCACAGCTGACCTGCCCACTCTGCTTGCTGTCCAGCACAAGAAGCATGTCACTGTGTGGCAGCTGTGTCCCAGCACTGTGGAGTCAAGTACATTGTCTCAGACCTGTGAAATCATTGAGTCACACCCTGTCCTTCCTCAGGGCTGTGTGTGGCACCCAAAACATTCTGTCCTGACTGTGTTGACTGCACAGAATGTCTCCATTTTTCCTAATGTTCACTGTGACAACTCCCGAGTAAAAGTGGATATTGATACCCAGGGCCGCATTCACTGTGCATGTTGGACCCAGGATGGCCAGAGGCTGGTGGTGGCAGTAGGCAACAGCCTTCATTCTTACATTTGGGACAGTGCTCAGAAGACTGTTCAAAGGTGCTACTTCTGTCCAGTGTTGGATATGGACAGCTATGTTCGCTCCATCACAGCTACTGTGGACTCGCAAGTTGCTCTAACAACTGAGCTTCCCCTGGATAAGATTTGTAGCTTAAATGCATCTGAAACTATTGATGTTCTACCTCATGGTGATGTTTCTGATCAGCACACCCTTCCTGTGATGGGCGACATGACCCCTGTGGACAAATGGGCAGCTGTTTCTGAAATGAGTTCTGGAATAGCAATTTCACCTTCCTTTTCAGAGCCCCTGGATCTAACTCATGTACGTTTCAACCAACCTAAGGATGAAGAGAATTTTCTTATTTGTCTAAGAAAACAGGATTACTTGACAGGTACTGGTCAGGATTCTTCTCATTTGGTCCTTGTAACCTTTAAAAAAGCCACTACCATGACCAGAAAAGTTGCTATTCCAGGCCTTCTGGTTCCTGATCTAATAGCATTTAATCTTAGAGCACAGATAGTAGCAGTGGCTTCCAATACTTGTAATATAATTTTGATCTATTCTATTATTCCATCTTCTATGCCAAACATCCAGCAAATTCAGTTAGAGAATAGTGAAAGACCAAAAGGCATATGTTTCTTGACAGACAAATTATTATTAATTTCAGTAGGAATACAAAACTCAACTGAAACTGCATTTCTTCCTTCTTCAGAATCTGATCAGTATAACATTCGCTTGATTGTTAGAGAAGTAATATTGGGAGAAGAATGTTCAGTAACATGTAAGAAAAGACAGAGTGCTTATTCAGCTCTTAACACTCAGTTAAATAAAGCAGAGAGAGAAAAGTTAATTGAAAGTCTTTCCCCAGATTTTAGTTACCACACCAGACAGCTCCTGTTAACAGCCAATACCAGTAGTCAGAGTGGACTGTCTGAAAGACCCCTTATTAAAGAAATCAAAAGTCCTTCATCTACTATCTCTGATGGTTCCATTGTCCTGGACACACTCCATAGACCCTCCTGGGTCTGGACGACATTGCCCAGACCCAACAGAACACCAGACCACACTAGCACACCAGATCTTCCTAATTTGCCTCAAAGAGAGAACTTTAAAAAGGAAAAGGAAATTTACCAGCTATCTAAAGAAGTGGAAATTTTAACTAGGAATCTCATTGAAATGAAGCAGTATATTTTTGAACTCCTGGATTTCACACATAATGAGAAGAAATCCTCTCCTGTCTACCCACTGTCTCGGGATCCTCCTTATGTTCACCTCATTTACCAGGTAACTTCCTTGTCAAGGAACTTCTGCTAATACGTGAAAGTTACTCAGTGAGCACTGCCAAACACTGAGGAAGAGGTGTCAGTTAAACGTCACGGACCTGGGCGTGTTATGGTATGGCAAAGTGTTGTTGGACTTTAGGCTGCCTGCCAGATGAGCACATGCACTAGTGCATACCAAGTTTCATTATGTCCTGGTGTGAGTGAATAATCCAGGCTGACCTGGAATTTACTATGGAGTCTCAGGCTGGCCTTGAACTCATGATGCTCCTCCTACCTCTGCCTCTGAGTGTTGGGATTAAAGGTGTGTGCAACCACACCTGGCTTCAATAAAATATATATATAATTTGTTTTGTTTTGTTTTTTGAGGTAGGGTCTTGCTCTAGGCCAGGCTGACCTGGAATTCACTATGGAGTCTCAGGGTGGCCTCAAACTCATGGTGATCCTCCTATCTCTGCCTCCTGAGTGCTAGGAAAAGGTGTGCGCCACCACTCCCAGCTCTCAATAAAATATTTTTAAAGAAAATACTGCTGGGCATAGTGGTTCTCGCCTTTAATCCCAGCACTCGGGAGGCAGAGGTAGGAGGAGCACCATGAGTTCGAGGCCAGCCTGAGACTACATAGTGAATTTCAGGTCAGCCTGGGCTAGAGTGAAACCCTACCTTATAAAACCAAAAAATAAATAAATAAATAAAAATGTTTTACTTATTTGACAGAGAGAGAGAGAGAGAGAGATGCAGGGGTGGGGGTTGGAGAGAATGGACACGCCAAAGCCTCTAGCCACTGCAAACAAACTCCAGACGTATGCGCCACCTTGTGCAGCTGGCTTATATGTGTACTAGGGAATCAAACCTGCATCTTTAGGTTTCACAGCCGAGGACTTTAACCGCTAAGCCATCTCTCCAGCCCAAGGGAAATTTTTTTTTTCCCTTATTTAATGAGACAGACAGAATTGGCACACCAGGGTCTTCAGCCACTGTAATGTGCGGCACCTAGTGTGAATGTGCAACCTTGCATCTCGCCTTAACCACTAAGCCATCTCTCTAGCCTGGGAAAAATGTGTATTTTTAAATATTTTATTTCTTTGTTTATTTGAAAAAGAGAGAGAGAGGAGGAGGCAGAGAGAAAGAGAGAATGGGCGGCTTCCAGTCACTGCAAATGAACTCCAGACACATGCGCCCCCTTGTGCATCTGGCTTACGTGGTTCCTGGGGAATTGAACCAGGGTCCTTAGGCTTTGCAGACAAATTCCTTAACTTCTAAGCCATTTACCCAGCCCTAGGAAACATTTTTTTTCCAAATTTTTATTAACTTCCATGATTATAAAAAATACCCCATGGTAATACCTTCCCTCCCCCCACTTTCCTCTTTGAAACTCCATTCTCCATCATATCCCCTCCCCATCTCAATCAGTCTCTTTTAATTTTGATGTCATGATCTTTTCCTCCTCTTATGATGGCCTTGTGCAGGTAGTGTCAGGCACTGTGAGGCCATGGATGTCCAGGCCATTTTGTGTCTGGAGGGAGCACGTTGTATGGAGTCCTACCCTTCCTTTGGCTCTTACATTCTTTAGGAAGCATATTTTTAATTGCATTAATTGTGAAACCTTTTCCTTATACACTGGGGATATTCTTTGTTTTTTTTTTTAATGTGCACATATAACTTTTAAAAATTACTTATTTGTTTGCAAGCAAAGAGACAGATAGAATGGGTATACCAGGGCCTCTAGCTGCTATACATGAATGTGCCACTTTGTACATCTGGCTTTCTGTGGGTACTGGGGAATCGAACCTGGGTCATTATGCTTTGGAGGCAAATGCCTTAACCTCTGAGCCATCCGTCTCTCCAGCTCATATAAAATGTGGTTTTTTAAATATTTTATTTCATTATTTTTTAGAGAGAGAAAGAAGCAGATACATATAGAGAGAATGGGCCCACCGGGACCTCTAAACACTGCAAACATACTCCAGATGCATGTGCCACCTTGTATTTCTGGCTTATGTGGGTACTGAGGAATTGAACCTGGGTCCCTAGGCTTCGCAGGCAAGCACCTTAATCATTAAGCCATCTCTCCAGCCCCATATAAAATGTTTTGAAGGGTTGGGGAGATGACTTAGCAGATAAAGTGCTTACCTACAAAACCTAAGGTCCCAGGTTCTATTTCCCAGCACCATGTAAGCCAGATGCACATGGTGGCTCATGCATCTGGGGTTTATTTGCAGTGGCTAGAGGTCCTGGTACACCCATTTTTTTCTGTCTCTCTTTCTCTCATACATAATTGTTTTTGTAAAAAATAATGTTTTGAATATATCTATATTCATGCAGATGCACATACACTATCATACATGTTTTTATCCTGGACATTTCTTTCCACTTGGAGTGTGGCTCTGTTCCATCCTCTCCATAACCCACTCTAGCCAGCAGTTTAATGGGGATCTTTCCATATTTTCCTCCATAGATAAGTAGTGTAACACATCTTTATTTACATACTTTAGGTATGTGTAGAGTGGTTGGTCACTGTTTTACAAAAATGGAGTCATGGGCTGGAGAGATGAGGACCCAAGTTCAATTTCCCAATACATAAGCCAGATGCACAAGGTGGCACATGCATCTGGAATTCGTTTGCAGTGGTTAGAGGCCGTGGCCTGCCCATTCCATCCCTGTCTGCCTCTGTCTCTCTCAAATAAAATAAATAATTAAAAAATGGAGTCAGGCATGGTGGCGCACGCCTTTAATCCCAGCACTCGGGAGGCAAAGGTAGGAGGATTGCCATGAGTTTGAGCCCATCCTGAGACTACATAGTGAATTCCATGTCAGCTTGAGCTAGAATGAAATCCTACCTCTAAAAACAAACAACAACAACAACAAAAAAAATGGAGTCATAGGGTGCAATCTACTTCATGTTAAGTCTGCATGTTTATTCAACTATTTCTTCACTGATTGACATTCACTTTGTTTTCAGTTGCTGGTCACTTCAAATAGTGCTGAAATAGTATGTGTATCCATTTCATTATTACCTTTATTTCTGTTGGATTGTTTCCCAGAAGCAGAAGTACAAATTTGAAGAATGCGTGTATGTCTACTTTTATTAGGGTTCCTAGATTAAGTTTCAAAGATTTATTTTGTTTTGTTTTGAGGTAGGGTTTTACTGTCGCCCAGAGTTATCGGGAATTCACTATGTCGCCCCAGCTGGCATCAAACTCCTGGCAATCCTGCTACCTCATTCTTCCACCTTAACCTGGGGTTAAAGGCATGTGCCACCACACTTGGCTGGACTTTTTTTAAATTTATTGTTTTATTTATATATTAGAGACCAAGAGAAAGGGAGAGGGAGAAAGAGAGGGAGAATGGGCCCTCCAGGGCCTCTAGCCACTGCAAACAAACTCCAGATGCACGTGCCACCTTGTGCATCTGGCTTACATGGGTAGTGAAAAATCAAACTTGGGTCCTTAGACTTTGCAGACTTAGCCTTAACTGTTAAGCCATCTCTCCAGCCCCGATTTTTATTTATTTATTTATTTACTTACTTACTTAACTATACATGATCATATACTTACCAGCAACATATAGGACTCTTCCTTTTACTCAGTCTTGCTAGTATAATCAGCATGAAGCATTATTTCCCCATTGTTTTATTTTACTTATTTATTTGTGCATGTGTGTGTGTGTGTTAGGTTCTTACTCTAACCCTGGCTGACCTGGAACTCCTTTTGTAGTCTCAGGCCGGCCTCAAACTCACAGCAGTCCTACCTCTGTCTCCCAAGTTCTGGGATTAAAGGTGTACGCCACCACACCCAACTTCATTTCACTTTTTTTTTTGTCTTGTTTTTCAAGGTAGGGTCTTTCTCTAGCCCAGGCTGACCTGGAATTCACTATGTAGTCTCAGGGTGGCCTTAAACTCCCAGCAATCCTCCTACCTCTGCCTCCCGAGTTCTGGGATTAAAGGTATGTACCACCATGCCTGGCTCTGCTTTTATTATTAGTGAATATGATTATATTTTCTTTTTTTTTAATTTTTTGGTTTATTTTTATTTATTTATTTGAGAGCGACAGACAGAGAGAGAAAGAGGCAGAGAGAGAGAGAGAATGGGCATGCCAGGGCTTCCAGCCACTACAAATGAACTCCTGACGCATGCGCCCCCTTATGCATCTGCCTAACGTGGGTCCTGGGGAATCGAGCCTTGAACCGGAGTCCTTAGGCTTCACAGGCAAGCACTTAACCACTAAGCCATCTCTCCAGCCCTATGTTTTCATTTAAAAAAAATATTTTTAAGCTGGATTTGGTGGCATATGCCTATAATCCCAGTGCTCAGAAGGCAGAGGTAGAAGGATTGCTATGAGTTCGAGGCCACCCTGAGACTACATAGTGAATTCCAGGTCAGCCTGAGCTATAGCAAGACCATACCTTGAAAACCAATATATATATATCCTCCAGCCATTACAAACAAACTTCATATTCATGTGCCACATTATGTATCTGGCTTCTGTGGATCCTGGGAAATTGAACCTGGGTCCTTTGGCTTTGCAGGCAAATGCCTTAACTGCTAAGTCATCTGTCTAACCTGTTTTCATTTTTTTTTGTCAATTAATTATGAATTCTCTATATTCATTTACTTCTATTAAATTATAAGTTTATGGGCTGGAGAGATGGCTTAGAGGTTAAGGTGCATGCCTGTGAAGCCTAAGGACCCAGGTTCGATTCTCCAGGTCCCACATAAGCCAGATGCACATGGTGGCGCATGCATCTGGAGTTCATTTGCAGTAGCTTAGAGGCCTAGGCACACCCATTGTCCATTGTCTGTCTGTCTGTCTCTCTCTCTCTCTCTCTCTCTCAGTCTGTCTCAAATAAATAAATAAAAATAAAATCTTTAAAAAAATAATAAATTATTAGTTTATGGGCTGGAGAGATAGCTTAGGTATCTCAAGCAAGTGCCTTTACTGCTAAGCCATCTCTCCAGCCCATATAGTTCTTTCTTAGTGACAAAAGTAAAGGCATTGCCATGAGGTTAGGCCATCCTGTGACTACATAGTTAATTCCAGGTCAGCCTGGGCTAGAGCAAGAGCCTATCTCAAAAAAAAAAAAAAAAAAAGAAAAAAAGAAAAGCAAAAGCAGGGGCTGGAGAGATGGCTCAGCAGTTAAGGCATTTGCCTGCAAAGCCTAATGACCTGTGTTCAATTTCCCAGTGCCCATGTAAAGCAAGATGCACAAAGCAGTGCATGCATCTGGAGATCTGGAGTTCTTTTGCAGAGTCAGGAGGTCCTGATGTGCCCATTCTCTTTTCCCTCTCATCTTCTCTGTCTCTCTCTTTCAAAGTAGGATCTCACTCAAGCCTAGGCTAACTTGGAACTTACTCTGTTTTTCTAGGCTGGCCTTGAACTCACTGTAATCCTCCTACTTCTTCAGGATTAGAGGTTCCACCACACCCAGCTTCCCTCTCTCCTCTCTCTCTGAAAAATAAGTCAGTGCTGTTAAGCACAATCTTTGATAAATAAAATGAAGTATAATTTCTCTTTCAAGTTGGAATTATGCTTCTTAGCATTTAGAAATGAACTCAGCTGTCTTCAAGACTTGAAGTAGCCATGGTTTGCGTCCTCACAGTGGCTGTCACCACTCACAAGACATGCACAGTATTTGGTTCATTAACATGTTGTCATGGATGATGGAGGAAGACAAACTGGCGTCAAAATAGAAGGGGTTCAGTGGAAAGAGGATGGTGGAGGAGAAGGGACACAACAAAGTAAAAAAATAAAAGATGCTATGTATACATAATGAAAATTGTCAATAAAAATGTTAAAAAATGAGTTCACGCCAAATATGGTGGTACATACCTATAATTCTAGTACTCAGATGCTAAAGCAGAAGTATTATTTGACACCATCCTGGGATACATTGTAAAACCATGTCTCAAAAAGCAAATGGGAGCTAGGAAGATGGCTCAGTGGTTAAAGACACTTGCTTGCAAAGCTGGCCAGCCCAGGTCCCATTCCCTGGTATCCAAGTAAAGCCAGATTCACAGAGTGGCACATATGTTGAATTTGTTTGCAGTGACAAGAGTACCTAGCACTAACATTCTCTTTCTCAAATAAAGGGCTGGAGAGATGGCTTATCCATTAAAGGTACTTGCTTGCAAGGCCTGACAGCCCAGGTTTGATTCCCCAGTACCCACATAAAGCCAAATGCAGAGTGACACGTGCATCTGGAGTTTGGGTACAGTGGAAGGAGGCCCTGGCATGCCCATTCTCCCTCTGTCTGCCTCTTTTATTTTCTTTCAAATTAAAAATAAAAATAAAAATAAAAATAAAAAAAAAGCCTTGTATGGTGGCACATGCCTTTAATCCCAGCACTGGGAAGATAGAGGTAGGAAGAGTGCCATGAGTTCAAGGCCAGACTGGGACTACAGAGTGAGTTCCATTTTAGCCTGGGCTTGAGTGAGACCCTACCTCAAAAACAACAAAAAAAGGAAAAGTTGTGACAATTTTTCTTTGTTTCTTTTTTGGTTTTTCCAGGTAAGGTCTCACTCTGGCCCAGGCTGACCGGCAATTCACTATGTAGTCCCAGGGTGGCCTCAAACTCACAGTGATCCTCCTATCTGTGCCTCCTGAGTGCTAGGATTAAAGGTGTGTACCACCATGCCTGTCTTATAATAATTCTTAATATATATATATATATATATATATATTGTTGATGATGATGATGATTTATTTTTGTGTGTATATGTGTGTGTTGCAAACAAATGCCCATGTAGCTTTACGTGGGTGACTGGTAAATTGAGTTGAGGCTGACAGTCTTAAAGGAAAGCACCTTTAACCACTGAACAATTTTCCCATTTCCTCTCTAGTAATTTGGGGGGAGGGGTTGTTGGAGGTAGGGTCTCACACCAGCCCAGGCTGACCTGGAATTCACTATGTAGTCTCAGGGTGGCCTAGAACTCACAGCAATCCTCCCACCTCTGCTTCTCAACTGCTGGGATTAAAGGCGTGCTCCACCACGTCTGGCTATATTTGGTATTTTTTAAATAATTTCCTTTGTGCTTTTTCTCAGCTAGATAAATTCTGACCACTGCTTGCTTGTGCTACTTTAGACCCTCAGACATCCCACCACTTAGGGCATTCTTGTCAGTTTTCTCCCAATAAAGCAAGCATGAAAAATTTTGGCTACATCTAAAACAGCCAGCAGATTTCCTCACCATCAGGTCCTGCCTCTCAGTCCTAGGACAAGTTCCTGGTGTTAGACTTAATCTTGAGGAAGAAGGGAGTCAGTGAGAACATGTATCTTGTTCTCATCTTAGTTGTATAAGAAGAGCTTTTTATTTAAAACTGAACTCTAGCTGGACATGGTGGCACACGCCTTTAATTCCAGCACTTGGATGGCAGAGGTAGGAGGATTGCTGTGAGTTCAAGGCCACCCTGAGACTACAGAGTGAATTCCAGGTCAGCCTGGGCTAGAGTGACACCCTACCTCAAAAAACTGAACTCTATGCCAGGCGTGGTGGCACATGCTTTTAATCTCAGCACTTAGGAGGCAGAGGTAGGAGGATCTCCATGAGTTAAAGGGCCCCCTGAGACTACATGGTGAATTCCAGGTCAGCCTGGGCTAGTGTGAAACCCTACACCAAAAAGCCAAAAAAAAAGGGGGGGGCTGGAGATATGACTTAGCAGGTAAGGCACTTGCCTGCAAAGCCAAAGGACCCAGGTTCTATTCCCCAGGACCCACGTAAGCCAGATGCAAAAGGTGACACATGTGTCTGAAGTTCATTTGCAGTGGCTGGAGGCCTTGGCACGCTCATTCATTCTCTCTCTCTCTCTCTCTCTCTCTCTCAAATAAAGTTTAAAAAAAAAAAAAAAAGCCCAGTGTGGTGGCGCACGCCTTTAATCCCAGCATTCGGGAGGCAGAGGTAGGAGGATTGGCGTGAGTTCAAGACCACCCTGAGATTACATAGTTAATTCCAGGTCAGCCTGGACCAGAGTGAGACTCTACCTCGAAACCCCCCGCCCCCCCCCCAAAAAAAAACTAGCTCATTGTGGGTTCTTCTTTGAGACAAGATTCCCTCTGTAGCCCAAATTGACCTTGAACTTGTGATTCTCCTGCTTCAGCCTCCCTAGTGCTGGGATTACAGACATGTACCACCATGTTTAGCTCTAGGTGAGTGGTGTGGACCTGTGAAGGACCAAAGACCAAATAGTAATAGCCATGTTGCTAATATTTCGTTATACTGGAACAGACACAAATGGATCAAGAAATATTAATTCCATTGTTTTTGCAATCTGTTTAAGAACTTTTGTTTTTTGTTTGAAGAAACCTTGTTCTGTAGATCCTGCTGAAAAGAAAACAGTCCTCCTCTGTGATGGCAAAATACGGCTTAGTACAGTTCAGCAGATCTTTGGCCTCAGTCTCGTTGAAATGCTGCATGGTAGGTTAAATTCCAAACACTCTTTCTTCTACTACCTATTTTATAACTTCCACTGGGAATGAAACTGAGATCGTCCAACCATTCTGTGATTCACTAGATAGCTAACAAGTAGGAGTAATTACCTGCTGTCAACCCAATTCTATTAGATGTGCTTAACATAGAAGATTTAGGTCCCTGCCTGAGGGAACTTACACACTAGTTGGAAAAAATAAAATTACTTTAATCCTAACACTTGGGAGGCAGAGGTAGGAGGAGCACCATGAGTTCAAGGCCAGCCTGGGCTAGAGTGGGACCCTATCTCAAAAAACCAAATAATGATAATAATAGTTAATCTAAATTGCTGGTTTATTTATTTTACTTCACAGATTCCCACTGGATCCTTCTTTCTGCTGATAGCCAAGGCTTCATCCCACTAACTTTCACAGCTACCCAGTCAGTTGTGGTGAGAGATGGCAGCCTGTCCAGATCAGAGGTCTCTAGGGATTCCTCACAATCCTGTTCCTCCTCCTGAAGCCTTTGGGGACCTTGCCACCCAGAGTTTACATACACCTGGCTGTTCTAGCCATTTCAGTGTGTGGCCTGATGGCAGTTTGCAGTGTTTGCTGCCTCACTTTCAGATGCACCCGTATCAAGCAAGACAGTTGTGCCACATGGACTCTCAGTGGTGAGGTCTGTGCTGTCACTCAGGTGAGGCTGCTGTGCTTGGCTGTGCCCTTTCCTCTGGGCTGAGTTGTGCTGCTGCTTGGCAGAGCTGTCTTTGTTAGCTGGCTTGGAGAGGGTTTGTTATGTATTTTTGACTGTGCTGTTTTGTCATTCCTAAAGCTGAACAGTACTGTGGTGCCATATGGTTTGTGTTTCCTAATGGCTCTGCGTCTGTCTTAGGAGCACACAAGGTAACATTGATGGGGATGGGACATTATTCAGTGGTTAAAGGCACTTGCTGAAAAGCCAGTAAATGTGAGTTCAGTCTTCCGCAGAACCCACTTAAAGCTGGTGACAGACAAAAAGTGGCTCATACGTCTGTAGTACCAAGTTCCCTAAGAGAATGGGAGACGGAGCCGTGAGAATCTGAAGCTTGGGCTAGCTTGCAACAAGAGAAACTGACTCAAGGAGAGAGAACTGACATCGTACAGATCTCTTAGAAACACTCCACCTGACAAAGGAAGAAGCACTTGACAAGAGGGACCAATAGGAAGATGAGCATTATGTGCATAAGGGGAGTAAAGAGGGAAGTGGGCAATGCTATAACCCCCGCCCCATCCTGTAGCTTTTGTTCATAATAAACCTGTTACCTTTGTTATTTCTAAACTTCTATCTGTCCTGGGGCATCCAGTTCTTTGCCCTAAGGAACCTAGGGGACCCGGAAACCCCCAGATGGCACCAGAGGGTCCTATTAGCCAAGTGTTCTGCCACTGCCCAACTTTCCACTTTAATTTTGGTGTTTTTCTTTCTCTCTTCCTTTTTTTTTTTTTTTTTAGGTAGGGTCTCACTCTAGCCCAGGCTGACCTGGAATTCACTATGTAGTCTCAGGGTGGCCTCAAACTCATGGCAATCCTACCTCTGCCTCCTGAGTGCTGGGATTAAAGGTGTGCATTACCATGCCTGGCTTCCTTTAACTTCTTTTAATTTTTTTTTTTTTTTTTTGGTTTTTCAAGGTAGGGTCTCACTCTAGCCCAGGCTGACCTGGAATTCACTATGGAGTCTCAGGGTGGCCTCGAACTCATGGTGATCCTCCTACCTCTGCCTCCCTAGTGCTGGGATTAAAGGTGTGCGCCACCACACCCAGCTTCTTTTAAATTTTTGGAGACCAGCATAGACTCTGCATTTCAAAACTCTGAAAATTTCTCATAGAATCTAAGACAGTTCTAAAAAGTTTATTTATACTTGTAGGTAAATTAACAGCTTATTATAATGGAAAAAACAGAATCCCTTTAGTTAAATATACCACTTCTGTCTGAGCCTTCAGACAGAATCACAGAGCAGTTACTGTAGCAGAGCACATTGATCAGGGTGTGGCCAGACAGAGCACATCTGTAGACAAGTTGTCCCAGCCCTAGATGTTCCATTAAACACATGTATTCTCCCTTTCCTCTAAAATTATCCAGACAGGAAATATTTTGTGCCCTGAGGACTTCTGTCTGTCATAGTTATGAAGATGGAGCTGGACTAGGAAAGAAGTGAAGGCCATTTTGTGGTTCAGATGCATTAGCCAGTGGCTGGGATAATGGAAGGAGAGGCCATTACTTGTAATCAGCTGCCTGAGAGTGGTGGCTGAGGCTTGGCTCCATTTGCAACGGAAGTGTCTGGGGTCTGATGAAATCACTACTATTATAAACCCTGAAAAGAAAGACTAAGGGACCCTTGGGTAAGGTCAGTATGGATGCCTCAAGATGTAATTTATAATCACCATTTCTCAGGGAAAATCACCCGAGTCTTTAATAATAAAAATCACAAATGGCAATTGTTGCTGTCTTGAATGTTTTGTTGACATGTTCCTTGTGGCTGTTACTGGCATAGAGAAATGTTTGGATTTTACATGCATGTCATGTTGTCTTTATATATTGTTTTCTTCTAATGGACATAGTTCAGAATGTAAATTGCTTCTTTGGTTTTTCCGAGGTAGGGTCTTAATCTAGCCCAAACTGACCTGGAATTCACTGTGTAGTCTTAGAATGGCCTCAGACTCACGGTGATCCTCCTACCTCTGCCTCTCAAGTGCTGGGATTAAAGGCCTGCGCCACCACGCCCCACTTCCATAACAACTGTTATACAAAGGATGTTTCCTTGGATTCTGCTGCTGCTATTGTCATTGGAACAATAGACGCCAATCCAATATTTATTGGATTTGGAGAAAGGGAGAGAGGCAATAGTTCTTTAAATTGTTTAATGTTACATTGAAAATATTTTGTAAACACAGATATATACAAATCTTATTTTGTGCCCAAGATTTTCTCAATTTTTAAATGGTGTTATTTGATACATGCTATATAAGATGTAATAGATAATCATATATAACATGTATTGGATATATAATACATATTTTGTTATAAAGGTACATGGTGTATGTACTTCTGTATTATATGGATAGTTTAACAATAAAATATGCCACCTACCATCTAGAATCAGAACATTATCACAAACCCTTCAAGCTCCTTGAGTCCCTCTTTAATCCTGTCTTCATAGCACCAGAGGTAGCAAATGCCTTGATTGTTGTACTTATCACCACTTCATTCCTTTTATCTCTCCCCTCTCCCCCAAGGTAGGGTCTTACTCTAGCCCAGGCTAACCTGGAATTCACTGTGTAGTCTCAGGGTGGCCTTGAATTCACAGCAATCCTCCTACCTATGCCTCCTGAGTGCTGGGATTTAAGGCGTGCGCCACCACGCCCAGGCCTTTTCATTTTTTAAATATTTTTATTAATATTTTATTTACTTATTTTGAGAGAGAGAAAGAGAAAGGCAGAGAAAATGGGTGTGCCAGGACCTCCAGCCATTGCAAACAGACTCCAGATGCATGCATCACCTTGTGCATGTGGTTTACGTGGATACTGGGGAATCGAACCTAGATCCATAGGCTTCATATGCAAGTGCCTTAACTGCTAAACCATCTCTCCAACCCCCCTTTTCATTTTTTCTAAAGGAGACTCACCACCACATAAACACACTGGCTAGGCATAAAGTTTACTTGTCCTTGCTTTTGAGCTTTATTTAGCTGTTATTATATTATGTGCAGTGTTGTGTGTGCCCTGCTTGTATCCATACAATGTTATTTCTCAGATTCATCCTTGTCTTGTGTATATTATTTTTACTATTTTGAGCTACCAGAGTCTACACACATTCCTGTCCCATATTTGGATTGTTTCCTGATTTTATTTTTGAAGTTATGCCATATTGCTTTGGATACTTTTTTTTTCTCTCAGTTTTTTGATGTAGGGTCTTGCTATAGCCCAGGCTGACCTGGAATTCACTATGTAGTTTCAGGGTGGCCTCAAACTCATAGTGATCCTCCTACCTGTCTCCTAAATGCTAGAGCTAAAGGCATGTACCACCATGCCCAGCTTTCTTGGATACTTTTTAAAAATGAAGTATTTTTAGAAAATATTTATTTGCAAGCTGAGAGAGACACAGAGAGAGAGAGAGAGGAGAGAGAGAGAGAATGGATGAGCCAGGTCTCTAGCTGCTGTAAATGAACTCCAGATGCATGCACCACCTTGTGCATCTGGCTTTACACAGGTACTGGGGAGTCAAACCCAGATCATTAGGCTTTGCAGGCAAGTGTCTTAACTGCTGAGTCAAATCTCCAGTCCAGAAGTCTTTATTTGCTTATTTTATGTTCTTGATTTTTAAAATACCACATTCATACCTTACAAAGGAGTGGGGAAGGGAGAAAACTGGGAGGTAAGGGAAGATAAAGTGGGGAGAAGAGAAATCCATGTAGGCCGCTTGTAGCCCAGGAGCCCGAGTAGCTGAACATTGATCTTAGGAAAAAACATGAGAAGGGATTTTAAAAAAACATGCACATCCAAGAAAGATCAAAAGTGAAGACAGGGGCCAGGTGTGGTGGCGCACACCTTTAATCCCAGCACTCGGAGACAGAAGGAGGAGGATCGCCATGAGTTTCAGGCCACCCTGAGACTACATAGTGAATTCCAGGTCAGCCTGGGGCAGAATGAGACTCTACCTCGGAAAAAAAAAAAATAGTGAAGATAGTACTAAAAGGAAAAGTGTCCTTCCCACCCTGGCAGGGGTGCCAGGGTGGGAGAGAGCTATTCATTATTTTTTATATACATTTTTTCACTGATAGTCTTTCTTTTTCTTTTTTTTTAATTTTTTAAAATAGTTTTTATTTATTTACTTGACAGAGAGGGAGAATGGGCGTGCCAGGGCCTCCAGCCACTGCAAACGAACTCCAGATGTTTGCGCCCCTTGTGCATCTGGCTAACATGGGTCCTGGGGAATCAAGCCTCAAACCACGGTCCTTTAGGCTTTACAGGCAAGCGCTTAACTGCTAAGCCATTTCTCCAGCTCCTATTTATTATTTTTATTTTTGTTTTTTCAAGGTAAGGTGTCACTCTAGCCCCTGTTAATCTGGAATTTACTCTCTATTTGCCTCTTTCTCTCTCTCTCAAAAATAAATAAATAAGGAGCCGAGCGTGGTGGCACAAGTCTTTAATCCCGGCACTCAAGAGGCAGAGGTAGGAGGATCGCCAAGAGTTTGAGACTACATAGTGGATTCCAGGTCAGCCTGAGCTAGAGTGAGACCCTATCTTGAAAAACCAAAAACAAATAAATAAAAATAACAAATAAAACTAAAATAATATTTAAAAAAAGAATGATACTTAGCCAGGCATGGTGGCACATGCCTTTAATCCCAGCACTTGGGAGGCAGAGGTAGGAGAATCACCATAAATTTGAGGGCAGCCTGGGCCTAAATAGTGAATTCCAGGTCACTCTGGCTAGAGACTGTACCTTGAAAAACCCAAAAAAGATTTATGGAGCAGGGTATGGTGGCACATACCTTTAATACCAGCACTCAGGAAGCAGAGTGAGTTCAAGAACAAACAGACTGGGCTAGGGTAAGACCCTTCCTGAAGAAAGAAAGAAAGGTGGGGGGGAGGGAAGGAAGGAAGGAAGGGATGCCAGGCATGATAGCACACAACTTTAATCCCAGCACTTGGGAGGCAGAGGTAGGTGGATCACCATGAGTTCAAGGCCATCCTGAGACTACATAGTGAATTCCAGGTCAGCCTGAGCTAGAGTGAGACCCTACCTCAAGAGAACAAAAACAAAAACAAAAAAAAGAAAGAAAGAAATGAAACGATGGGCTGGAGAGATGGCTTAGCAGTTAAGGCACTTGCCAGCAAAGCGAAAGGACCCAGGTTCAATTCCCCAGTACTCAGGTAAAGCCAGATGCACAAGGTGGCACATGCTGGAGTTGACATTTGCAGTAGATAGAATTTTTTTGTGTGTGTGTTTTGTTTTTTGTTTTTTCAAGGTAGGGTTCCCTGCTGTTTGGCTGTGTTTTTATTTATTTTTCTCTTGCTTGTGGTGCTGGTGGTGGCTTTTCTCTCTCTGCATGGATCTGTGTGAAAGGGTCCAGCTTCTTCTGCCATTATGCAGCATCCCCTGGATCTGCAAGCCTGAAATAAATCCCTTCCTCCTATAAACTTTGGTTTGGAGGTTCACCCCAGCAGCATGGAGATGACTGCTACAGAAATTTATGGGGCTAGGCTGAAGAGATGGCTTAGTGGTTAAGGTGCATGCCTGCAAAGCCAAGGGACCCAGGTTCAATTTCCCAGGACCCACATAAGCCAGATGCATATGGTGGCACATGCATCTGGAGTTCGTTTACAGTGGCTAAAAGTCCTGGTGCACCCATTCTCTCTCTCTCTCAATCTCTCTCTAAGAAATAAAATAAAGTTATAAAAAAGAAATTTATGGGGCTGAGGAGATGGCTCAGTGGTTAAAGGCACTTGCTTGCACAGCCTGCCTGCCTGGTTAAATTCCCTATCCATCCATGTGAAGAGAGAATTAATTTGGTGTTGGTTTGCAGCGCAAGAGATCCTGATGTGCACGTACACAGAAAGAAGATAGATAGATAGATAGATAGATAGATAGATAGATAGATAGATAGAAAGAGGGAGGGAGGGAAGGGAGGAAGGAAGGAAGGAAAGGGAAGGGGGAAAGAAAGAAAACGCTATTTGCTTTAGTTGAGTATCATGGTCCAAGCTCATAATCCCAACATTCACTGGGCTGAGCCAAGAGGATGATGAATTTGAGGCCAGCTTGGACTACAAAGCAAGGCCTTGGCTCACAAACACACAAAAAAGGACATTTACTATAGGATTTTGGTGTATATTTTTCCCAGGCTAAAAGATTTCTTTTTTTTCTTTTTAATTCTTTTTGCTAAGAATTCTCTTCCTTTTTTTCTTTCCTCCTTCCTTCCTTCCTTTCTTTTGGATTTTGAGATAAGGTCTTGCTGTAGCCAAGGCTGACCTGGAATTCACTCTATAGTCTCCAGGTGGCCTCAAATTCAGTGCAATACTCCTACCTCAACTTCCCAAGCACAGAGATTAAAGGTGTGCACCACCATGCCACGACCAGTGAACAATTTTTTTTTTGGTGGGGGGGTTGAGGTAGGGTCTCACTTTAGCCCAGGCTAACCTGGAATTCACTCTGGATTCTCAGGGTGGCCTCTAACTCACAGCAATCCTCCTACCTCTGCCTCCTGAGTGCTGGGATTAAAGGCGTGCACCTATGCCCGGCTTAGCTGCTCTTTTTTTAAAAAAAAAATAATAATATTTATTTATTTATTTGAGAGAGAAAGGCACAGGTACAGAGAGAGAGAAAATGGGTGTGCTAGGGCCTGTAGCTATTGCAAATGAACTCCAGACGCATGTGCCACAATGCCTATCTGGCTTACGTGGGTACTGGGAACTCAAACCTGGGTCCTTAGGCTTCTCAGGCAGGTGCCTTAACCCCTAAGCAATCTCTCCAGTCCTTGTGCAAGTTTTTTGCAAATAATAACAATGGCTGCTAAGTACTTTTTTTTTGTCGAGGTAGGGTCTCACACTAGCTCAGGCTGACCAGGAATTCACTATGGAGTCTCAGGGTGGCCTCTAACTCATGGTGATCCACCTACCTCTGCCTCCCAAGTGCTGGGATTAAAGGTGTATGCCACCATGCCCGGCTTGCTAAGTACTTTAAAAATTTTTTTAATGGACTGGAGAGATGGCTTAGTGGTTAAGCGCTTGCCTGTGAAGCCTAAGGATCCTGATTCGAATCTCAATTCCCCAGGACCCACGTTAGCCAGATGCACAAGGGGGCGCACGCATCTGGAGTTCATTTAGAGGCTGGAAGCTCTGGCACACCCATTCTCTCTCTCTCTCTCTGTCTCTCTCTCTGCTTCCTTCGTTCTGTCACTCTCAAATAAATAAACAAAAAAAATTTTTATTTGTTTTTATTCATTTATTTTTGAGATAGAGGGAGAGAGAGGTGGATAAAGACAGAGAAAATGGGTGTACCAAGGCCTCCAGCCACTGCAAACAAACTCCAGACACATGTACCACCTTGTGCATCTGGCTTAGTGTTGGGCCTTGAGAGGCCTGGACGTGAGGCCTAGTGGAACTTCCTGAGCCTAGCTAAAGTTTGGCGAACTGCCTCCGCCCAGCTATGACTCAGCAGGGGGCCAAATGGCCTCTGGCCTGCTACTTCCACACAGGAAGTTAGAGTTCCTGCCCGTGCGCGCTTAGAACCAATCATCTCAGAGGTCGCGGTATGCTGTTGGCCCTTACATCTCACCCCATCCTAAAACCCCCACCTTCGTTCTCAACATTGAATAAACACCGCCTGTAACAATAAAGTAAGTTCCTGCTTCGACAAGAGTCCTGACTCGGTGGTTTGTTCCTGGCTGTCGACACTCACCCTCCTCCTCAACCCCTCAACCCAGCGGGCCTGGTCCTTCCTCAGCACTACCTGCTGGGGGAGCCCGGAAATCTGGCGCCCAACGTGGGGCTACAGGAACCCGGCAGACTGGTGCCCCGTGTGAGGCATTCTCGTTGAGGAGGTCAATCAGTGTGCATGTGCGGGTGAGTGTACCCTCATAAGTTATGAGGCAGTCTTCATATTTAATGTGCTAAACTTTGCTTCTATAACCTGTACTTGCTTGTCAACATCTCTTCGGTCTCTTCCTCTTTTCACTTTCGGTTCGCCGGCAAGCTGCCTCTGCGGCTTTTGTACAGCATGTTTACCTATCTTTTGGATCCTTGTGTTTGTGTTGTACTCGTGTGTCTGTGGGTTGCTATTGCCCTAATTTTATGGACATTTCTCTCTGGACTTGATAATATGGGATGGTCTACCGCTAAATCCAATCCTGCCTTAGAATCTCTCAGGGCACTCCTAAAGAGTAGAGGGCTTAATTTAATGGATAATCAGGCTCGACAGACCTGGGATTGCCTTCTTAAGCTGGCACCATGGCTGCCGGAAGGAAATCTCTTTGATTGGGACACTTGGGATAGGGTAGAGGCCCTTGTTTGTCAGGCACATGTGGAGAAGGGTCAAATATGCCCTTTAGGGGTCCTCCCTATGATCTCGGCCCTCAAGGGCTACTTCCCTCCAAGGCCAACCAAACAAAAACAAAAGACAGAGAAAAGAGATAGTATACAGCCTGATCCGGCTACTCCTCCTGAAGATACAGCTTTAAAAACCCAGAAAAGGGTACATCTTTATACCCCTCACTCGATCCCTTTGAGAGTGCTCCCTGGCCTTCTGGGGGACCTCCTCCACCTCCTCCATAGACTAACCCTTTCTGGGCCCCCTCGGCCCCTCCTTCATATTCAGCCGCCAAGCCACCAGAAAATAAAGCTACTTTTTTATTTCCCGTCAATCTAAATCCTGGGGGCAATCACCCTGCTGCTGCCTGGTATCCATGGGAAGCTCAGGACCTTAAGGAGCTTAAAAAGGCGGTCTCGGAGGATGGACCTAACTCTCCTTGGGCTGAGACCCTATTACAGGGACTTGCCCATCAACTTGGTACAACCCAAGATTGGAAAAATCTAGTCAGGGCTGTCTTGTCAGGTCCCCTATACATTAAGTGGTGTGCCTTTTTTAAAGATGAATGCCATACACAGGCAGAACGAAACCAAAGTCAACAGCCCCCTGTGCCGATAACTTTTGGGATGCTCTCCGGTACCTCTGATCAATATGCCACAGGCACTCAACAGGCTGATACCTGATCCGTATAGGGACCAGGTCAGGGTACTGGGCTTGGCGGCATGGAAAAGGCTTGATGAGGGACCCTCTGAACCCCCGCTTACGGATATTACTCAAAAACCATCTCAGGACTTGGCTACATTTATAGATAGGGTGGAAAAAAGTCTCCAAAGAAAATTTCTCCCAGGGGCATTACGAGATCAGTTTACTAAAATGTTGGTCTGGGAAGGGATGACGGCCGATCACCGCCTCGCCTGTGCGGGTCTCAAGGACAACTCCATGAGTAGATGGATTGTAGCCACCAAGGACATTGGCACTATCTCCCATCAGGCTAGGGCCATGGCTGCCACCTTTCAGGAAAATAAACAGAGAGATTTGGCCACTATGATCTGCGCATTACAGTTAAATCCTAAAAAATCAACATGTTTCGGGTGTGGGGACAAGGGCCACTTTAAAAAGGAGTGCCCCAACAAGACAAAGCCTCCCCCGCCCTTTGGGGGGACGACCAACGCCCCTCGCACCCGCTGCCCTAAATGCAAAAAGAGGTTTCATTGGGCTAGGAAAATTTGACATACAGGGAAAGCCTTTAAACTCCTCCTGGGGCTCCCCCCAGCCCCGTTAAATAAGGGGAAAGAGACCATCAAAGCCCATTGGACTGTCCCTCTGGTCCCCGGCCTTAGACCCAAAATTGTTTTAAATATTGGCAATAAAAGATTAAAACTTCTCATCGACAGTGGAGTGGACCGAATAGTCCTGAGAAAGGAGGAAGTACCTCCCTCCTGGCAGCTTGTGCCCGGCCCTCCCCTACTGGGAGTTGGCAGGCAATCCACCTCCTGGGAGACTGCCACGTGGCTCCCTTGGACTGACCCAGGTGGACAGGGGAGAAGTCCGCCCTCTCGTGGTGACTGGGCTCACTGCTAACTTACTGGGGCAAGACATCCTTGGAGATGCCGAGACTTTCATCACTACTGACCATAAGGCCTTTTTTTTTTTTTTTTTTTTTTTTTTTTTTTTGGTTTTTCGAGGTAGGGTCTCACTTTAGTGCAGGCTGACCTGGAATTCACTATGGAGTCTCAGCGTGGCCTCGAACTCATGGTGATCCTCCTACCTCTGCCTCCCGAGTGCTGGGATTAAAGGCGTGTGCCACCACGCCCGGCTTTCATAAGGCCTTTTATAATGATTTGTTAGATAAAAAAGAATATCAACAACAGTTTGAGGAAGGGAGGGAATGTCATCCCAATTATAGAGATGACCCTTACTTTGAGCAACTCAGACAAAAGTACTCCAATGAACACCCCCAATTCTAAGGGCCACTGCCCAGCCTCCCCCCCCCCCCCCATTTAAAATCCAGTGGAGACCAGGGGATCCTATATGGGTTGAGCAGTGGCCTCTCCCTTCTTCTAAGTTACACCAACTCCACATACTTATTGATCAACAGTTGGAGGCCGGACATATTCGTCCCTCCACTAGTCCCTGGAACTCTCCTGTCTTTGTCATAAAAAAGCCTAATGGGTCCTGGAGATTTTTACATGATTTAAGGAAGATCAATGAATGCATGATCCCCTTTGGGACCCCCCAGAGGGGACTCCCATGGATCCCAGCTATTCCCAATATATACCATATTACTATTATTGACATTAAAGATTGCTTCTTCTCTATCCCTCTCCATCCAGGAGACATGGAAAAATTTGCATTCTCTGTACCCGCTGTTAACTTTTGTGGCCCAGATAGGAGATTTCAGTGGACTGTCTTACCTTGGCATGGCTAATAGCCCACCCATTTGTCAATATTACCTGTCATCCATTTTCTCTTCTCTTATCAATCTCCCCAATACCCTGTTTTATATTTACATGGATGATATTATTCTTGGGTACCTAGATTCCTCCATGCTCCAGGACCTTACCCACCAATGTCTAACTATCCTTCATACTCACTGCTTTAAAGTAGCTCCTGAGAAAGTTCAATCTGTGCCTCCCTTTAAGATTTGGGCTTGATCCTTACCCTAGATACAGTTTCACCTGTTAAACCACAACTTTATATTCAGGATTCTTACACCTTGCCTCAACTCCAGAAGCTGTTGGGAGAAATTAACTGGATGAGACCCTGGATACCTATAACCACTGAGGAATTATCCCCCTTGTTCGACCTACTAAGAGGCCTTGATCTTTCGTCCCAAGTAACCCTAGCACCTGGGCAGAGACAAGTCCTCCATAGAGTCCAGGAGGCCATAGATAACTCTAATCTCAAATGATTTGACCCTGATCTCCCTCTTTCCCTCTACCTTTTCCCTGGGGAGACCCTGACCACTGCCCTGTTGGCTCAAAAGGGCGAGCCTATTCAGTGGATTCACCTCTCAATCGGTGGGGCCCCTAGAATCTATTCTGTAAGTAACCAAGTAGCTGATTGCATCATTAAAAGAAGGGAAACTGCCATTAGACTCTTTGGTATTGAGCCTCACTCCATCATTACCCCATATAAGATAACTGATTTCACTTGGCTCCAAAGAAATAATATAAGGGTCACTATGGCACTTGAAGGGTTCCTAGGTACCATCGACTGCCATTATGGCCCTCATAAGTGGATGAGCTCTTTTTCCAGGTTGGAGTGGAGACCCCCCAGGCTTTTCCTACCTTAACCCAACCCTGACTTCCTCATTGCCTTTACAGATGGGGGACGCCTGGGGGCTTCCCTGGTTGTGTATCCCCCCTTTAAATTGGGGGTGAAACCTGAGCCCATCAAGTCTATCTCTCAGGAAATAGAGGGATCAGCACAGTACAAAGAGCTTTTTGCAGTTGTTCTACATACTATTCAGGAGCCGTTCAGCTTATTTTCTGACAGCCTCTATGTGGTAAACCTACTGCCCAATCTTATTGAAGCTCACATTAGACTTGGTTCCAACCCTATATCCCCCTTAATGATCCAGGCTCACGCCCTACTCAAACAAAGAGTCCACCCTATCTTCATACAACATCTTCGAGGCCATCAAAATTTACCAGGTTTCCTGTCTGAAGGAAACAGCTTGGCCGATCGATTGGCCTCTGCGGCTCACTGTCACACTGTCTCAGAGGCTATCCAATTTCATTCCCTAACCCACACCAACTGGAGAGGCCTTAAACAAAGATTCCCCCAAATACCAAATAAAAATCTTAAAAAGATTATTAGGACATGCAAGTTTTGCCAACCCTTCCTCTAGGTTCCCCTCCTCCAAACTTCCGGGAGTAACCCTCGGGGCCTTCGCCCCAACCATCTTTGGCAAATAGATGTTACTCATTATTCCCCCTTTGGAAAACTTAAATATATCTTCTTATCAGTTGATACTTTTTCTCCGTGTCTGTTGGGCATCTGCACATGCCGGGGAGAAATCTAAACATGCCATTAGTCATATGCTTCAATGTTTTGCCACTCTCGGGCTGCCCGATCAAGTAAAAACAGATAATGGCCCCTGCTTTGTAAGTCAAAACTTTACAAGTTTCCTCCAGACGTGGCAAATTACACATGCCACAGGCATATAACCCTGGAGGCCAAGCTATCCTTGAAAGATATAACCAAACACTTAAATCACAATTACAAAAACAAAAGGGGGAATCACTACCGCCCCCATGATCAGCTAAAAAAAAAAAAAGCATTATTCACCTTAAATATTTTAAATTTTTCTAGAAATGAAAAAATGTCCATTTCAAAAACATTGGTCATCCTCTGTCACATACAGCTTGATCAAGGTCAAATGGAGAGACCCATTGACTGGGGCTTGGGGAGGACCAGACCCACTCCTCACAGCAGGGAGAGGGTTTGGATGTGTCTTCCCTCAAGATGAAAAAATACCCATTTGAATACCAGCGAGGGACCTAAAATATTTACCCCACAAGGGGACACTGATAATCACCCCTCCAGGGAGTGTCCCACCCCTGAGGACTGTTCCTAAAATGGTCTTCACCCTGCTAAACCAAACAATTCCCTCCCTTGCAGAGGACTGCTGGCTTTGCCTCCGATCTGGGTCTCCCTGGCTGCTTGCAGTAATCACCAATGATACAAGTACAGTTGCCCATACGACCCTACTCATTGGGTTGGGAATAATTGCAGGCATGGCCACCGGGACAGCCGGGATGGGTATGGCAGTCCATCTCCACAGAAAGCTCTCTCTCCAGTTGATCAGTGACATAAAAGCCATGTCCAACACTATCCTTGATCTCCAACAACAGCTAGATTCCCTGGCTGAGGTAGTCCTACAAAACAGGAGGGGACTAGACCTATTAACGGCCGAAAAGAGAGGCATATGCTTGTTTTTACAGGAAAAATGCTGTTTCTATGCCAATAGATCAAAATCGTTCAGGAGAGGAGACGGCAGGACCTTCAAGACAACCCACTGTGGTCGGGCTTACATGGCTTCTTACCCTACCTTCTCCCCCTACTTGGGCCCCTCCTTCTCCTTCTCCTTATCCTCACTGTTGGGCCTTGTGTAATTAACAAAATTACACTGAAAGAACACCCCCTTGAGGGGGAGTCTTTCCCCAGGAAGAGACCCTAAAAACCCAGAGACCAGTCCGAGACCACGAGATGCAAACAGCAAGAGGCTTTATTGGGGGTACCGGTGCACCGGGGCTCAACACGGAGTCCTCACGCAGGAGGGGTGAAGAGCCCCCAGCAGCCGGGAGGTAGGGGTTTTAAAGGCAAACATGCAGAAATATCTCAAACATGTTTCAGTTCAGGGACTTTTCAGACGTCATCAGGCAGTCGCCTGGTCCGTGCCGTGCCGTTTATCTTGACCTTGGGCAGGGAGCTCAGGATGTCTCCTCGCAGTGTTATCTTAACCTCGGCAGGGAGTTAGGGCCCCTGCAGTTAGGCATTGTGCTTCCCAGAGAGCGGAGGCTTCTCAGAGATTAGTTATGCACAGGTTACTAAGGCAACGGCCGGTACTCCAGTTAACTATTTCCTTACCTGAGCCCGGGCAGCTGGTTGCAGAAAGTCACTGTTAAGCAAGCGATTGTACAGAAGCCAAAGAAGCAGGTTAGATGTATTTATTAGTGTAGCAGCGGTCTAGCCGGGGTTTTTCAACACAATTCATTCACCAGTGGCTAGAGGCAATAAAAATCCATCAGGTTGAGATACATTATCACAGACTGGCAACTCGGGAATTAAGTTCCTCAGATGACCCACTGTCACCTCCTCTGCCCTCCATGTGACTGATGATGGGTAAGATCTCAGACTGGGACAAACTAAGACAGGCCATGGAGTGGGTTCTCAGCGAGCTAAACACCTGGTACCCAGTGATGGGTAAGATCCCCAGAGGGGAACAACATAAGACAGGGGCCATGGTAACTAATGCTCTTACAAAAACAAAAGGGGGAGATGTTGGGCCTTGAGAGACCTGGACGTGAGGCCTAGTGGAACTTCCTGAGCCTAGCTAAAGTTTGGCGAACTGCCTCCGCCCAGCTATGACTCAGCATGGCGCCTAATGGCCTCTGGCCTGCTACTTCCGCACAGAAAGTTAGAGTTCCTGCCCATGCGCGCTTAGAACCAATCATCTCAGAGGTCGCGGTATGCTATTGGCCCTTACATCTCACCCCATCCTAAAATCCCCACCTTCGTTCTCAACATTAAATAAACACCTGCCGGTTACAATAAAGCAAGTTTCTGCTTCGGCAAGACTCCCGACTCGGTGGTTTGTTCCTGGCCGTTGGCACTCACCCTTCTCCTAAACCCCTTGGGAGGAACCAGCGGGCCTGGTCTTTCCTCAGCACTACCTACCGGGGGAGCCCGGTGGCTTACATGGGTCTTAGAGAATTGAACCTGGGTCCTTTGGCTTTGCAGGCAAGTGCCTTAGCCACTAAGCCACCTCTCCAGCCCAAGTACTTAAAAAAAAAAGTATTTGCTGGGTGTGGTGGTGCATGCCTTTAATCCCAGCACTCAAGAGACACAGGTTGGAGGATAGGTGTGAGTTTGAGGCCAGCCTGAGACCCCATAGTGAATTCCAGGTCAGTGAGCTAGAGCAAGACCCTACCTTGACAAACTAAAAAATAAAAAAGAAAAAGAAAAAGGCTGGCAAGATGGCTTAGTGGTTAAGGTGCTTTCTTGCTTACAAAGCCTAACGACCTGGGTTCAGTTTTCCAGTACCCACATAGAGCTGGATGCACAAAGTGGTGTGTGCATCTGGAGCTTGTTTGCAGTGGCTAGAGGCCCTGGAGTGCCCATTCTCTCTCTCTCTCCTTGCATTAATTTTTATTTATTTATTTATTTATTAGAGAAAGGGAGAGACAGAGAGAAAGAGGCATGGCAAATATGGGCTCACTGGGGTGTCTAGCCACTGCAAACAAACTACAGATACATGAACCACTTTGTGCACCTGGTTCTACGTGGGTGCTGGGGAACCTAACCCAGGTCATCAGGTTTTGCAATCAAGTGCCTTTAACTGTAAGCCATCTCTCCAGCCCTGCTAAGATGAATCCTGTTTGGATACATATTGTAAATGTTTGGGAATGCTCAGGGAGGCAGTGGGGTCTAGGGATGTGACACTCAACAGAGCTCTGGGTTAGAGGTGGTGTCTGCAGCAGTGTGTTGGTGGAGGTGATGAATGAAATCACCTGCCTTGGGAAGTCCCAGAGTTTGGAGGTGTGTGTGTGTATGTGTGTGAGTTTTTGTATGTGTGTGTTTTTTGAGATAATGAGCTCTAGCTCAGGCTGACCTGGAATTCACTATGTAGTCTCAGGGTGGCCTTGAATTCATGGTGATCCTCCTACCTCTGCCTCCCAGTTCTGGGATTAAAGGCGTGTGCCACCGCACCTAACAAAGTTCCAGAGTTTTAAGGAACATCAAAGGAAAAAGAAACAGGAGGACAGCAAATGGTGGAGAACAAGCCACAGGAAGGTAGGATTTGGAAATTTGGTCATCACTTATTCACTAGCATTGAGGCTTTTCTTGGCCTGCTACTGATCAGGTATTCATTTGATTGGCATAGTCATCTAAGATGTACATGATATAGTTGTTCAAACAAGAAATGGCCAATGGGGGGCTGGAAAGATGGCTTAGCAGTTAAGGCATTTGCCTGCAAAGCCAAAGGATCCTGGTTCGATTCTCCAGGACCCACATAAGCCAGAAGCTCAAAGGGGTACATGCGTTTGGAATTCATTTGTAGTAGCTAGAGGCCCTGGTGTGCACATTCTCTCTCTCTCAAATAAATAAATAAGATATATTTAAAAAAAGAAAAAGAAATGGCCAATGGGGCTGGAGAGATGGCTTAGTGGTTCAGGTGCTTGCCTGAGAAGCCTAAGGACCCAGGTTCAATTCCCCAGTACCTACCTAAGCCAGATACACAAGGTGGCACATGTATCTGGAATTTATTTGCAGTGGCTGGAGGCCCTGGTGCACCCACTCTCTACATATCTGCCTCTTCCCCCCCTCAAACAAATTAATTAAATATTTAAAAATAAGAAAAAAATGTAAAAAACGTTTTTTTAAAAAGAGCCTGGTGTGATGGTGCATGCCTTTAGTCCCTGCACTAAGGAGGCAGAAGTAGGTGGATCACCGTGCATTTGAGGCCACCCTGAGACTACATAGTGAATTCGAAGTCAGCCTAGGCTAGATTGAGACCCTACCTCAAAAAACAAAATAGGAAATGGCCAGTAATTTAAGAAACTTTGGGGGCTAGAAAGATGGTTCCATGGTTAAAGACGCTTGCAAAGCCTGACAGTCTGGGTTCATCCCCTAGTGTTAGGAAAAGAAACGAGAGGGAGGACTTAGCTCAATACCAGACTTTATTCTGGGCGTCCTGAGAAGGGCTCCGACCAGCCAGGTCAAAAAGCCACCTTCCTTACAGACTAGGGGATATTTATGGGGCAGTGGGGTCATTGGAATTCTTTGCTGGGTGGTCTGCCTTGCCTCCGGGCTTGGCCACTCTAGGGAAGTGATAGGTGGTCCGGGCCATCTCAGGAAAGTGATAATGGGAGGGGTGGTTGGGTCAGTCTTGGGAAACAGCTGTTACAATAAGAGGGCAAAGTCCAAAGATGGAGTCATTCTGGTTCTAACAATAGCTTTTCTGATGCCCCCACGATATTCTCAGCCCCACCCATGACCCCAGTATAAACATGCCTCCATTATCAGTGCCTTGGACCACTCCAGAGTCTCAACTTTGTGTCATTTAAAGGCTAGGAGGAACCAGCTCCTACATGGTATTCCTAATTAAGGGATATATGACATATGGCTAGAGCACTAGCCAGGTTTAAGATAGTTTTCTTTTTCTTTTTCTTTTGTTTTTTGAGGTAGGGTCTGGCTCAGGCTCAGGCTGACCTGGAATTAACTGTGTAGTTAGTCTCAGACTGGCCTGGAACTCAAGGCAATCCTCCTACCTCTGCCTCCTGAGTGCTGAGATTAAAGGCGTGGGCCACCACGCCTGGCTAAGATGGCCTTTTTTCCTCCAAGGAACTCCAGCCTTGGGAGGTAAGGCAGTCCACAGTCACAGGAAGAGAAACCCTTCATTTTTTAAAAAAATATATATTTTATTTATTTGAGAGAGAGAGAGAGAATGGGCATGCCAGGTCTTCCAGCCACTGCAAACAATCTCCAGATGCTTGCGTCCCCTTGTGCACCTGGCTTATGTGGGTCCTAGAGAGTAGAACTGGGACTCTTTGGCTTTGCAGGCAAATGCCTTAACCACTAAGCCATCTCTTCAGCCTAACCCTTCATTTTTTTGTGTTAGTTATGTTTTATTTATTTGAGAGAGACAGAGAATGAGAGCACCAGGGTCTTCAGCCACTACAAACAAACTCGACATATGTGCCACCTTGTGCATCTGGCTTACATGGGTCCTGAGAAATTGAACCTGGGCCCTTTGGCTTTACAGGAAAGCACCTTAACCATTAAGCCATCTCTTCAGCCCTGTGTTGTTTTACTTTTGAAACAGTTTCATGTGGCCCAGGCTAGCCTCAAATTCACCATGTTGTTGAGGCTGGCTTTGAACTCGGTCTTCTTACTTCTGTCTCCCCAGTGCTGGGATTATAAGCATTTGTTTTTGAAAAAATAAACCTCAGTGGATCTTCCTCAAAGACATGACCTCAAGAAAACCGTAATTCCTATAGAATAGAACTTGAGAACAATATTTCCCACTTAAAAAAAAAGATTATCTTTTTGCAGCTCATGCCAGCCTCTGTCTACTGATAGAAGCAGTGTTGTCAATTCTGGGGAGCTCAGCAAAATGCTGGAGGGACATCCACATGCCAGGGTGGGCTGTACTGAGTGTTTTCCCCACTGCTATCCCCATTCTCTCCTCATGGGTAGTCTCTGAACCTACCCATATGTCCCAGAAATGTCACTGTCCAATCTGCCCATTCATGTGGTGCCTCAGGCCCTCTGTGTGGAGCCTCGGGGCAAGAAAAGCTGTGTGTCTTGTCTTCCTGTGTGGGAGCTTTGCCATCAAGGCCTGGTGCTCCCACAGAACTTCAGGCCAGGCTGGGAGGAGCTTGCTGTTTACAAAAGTAGTTGCAGAAGGATGCTTTCCATGTCTGAGGCTGCCTGACAGTCATGGAAACCAGCCTGAGAGGGTCTGTGGTCAACAGGCAAGAGATTCAGGCCCCTCCCTTCAGAAGATCACCAAGTCTCCATGCCACAGTAGAAAGTGCTGATGCTAAGCTGCTAGGTATGTGCTCAAGGACTGAGGACAGACACTTGAGGCCCAGAAGGTTCAGGCTCCCACTCTTTCCCAAAACTTCAAGCAAGACTGTAGCTGGTCCTCCTGCGGGAAGAGAAGAAGCCAAGAAGAAAGATGAGGGTGAAACTAGGTCTCTGCCATGACACAGAGTTCCACAGAAGTTTCAGTTCCTTATCTTGCCAGCAATTCCCTCCTTCCTAGTCCTCTTAAAGCTCCACCCCTTCCTCCACATCTTATCAAGCAAGTCTCCATCGTGCATTGCTGGAGTGATACTCTGCTGAAGTCTGATGCCATCAGCTCTAAGAAGTGAGGAGCTAATGATTCAACTTAGTGCCACCTTGGGTGGACTTGTATACGATGGACATGTGCTCCTGTATTTCTCAGTTAAGAATATCTGTGATTGAGCCGGGCGTGGTGGCGCACACCTTTAATCCCAGCACTTGGGAGGCAGAGGTAAGACGATTGCCATGAGTTCCAGGCCACCCTGAGAGACTCCATAGTGAATTCCAGGTCAGCCTGGGCTACAGCAAAATCCTGCCTGAAAAAACTTAAGAAAGAAGAAAGAGAGAGAGAGAAAGAAAAAAAAAGAAAAGAAAAGAAAAAGAGAGTATCTGTGAGTGTGGTATTGATGTGGCAGCACATGTCCCCTGAGTACTGACTTGGGCTCTATGCAGTGCTCTTGGAATATAAGCATGAATAAAATATAGCCCCAGCTTGCAAGACCCCATGCTGTCCTGGGAAAACCAGCCAGCACATTCTTCCCAAGCAGTGGAATCAGCCCTCTGATAGGGGAAAGACAAGGTTAGAGAGCTGCCGGGCCGCCATGGGAAGGATGAATAGGAAGCTCCCAGGTTTTGGCACCAGGACAGACGATGGTACCATTCACCGAGGTTGAGGGGGCACAGAAGGAGAAGCTGAGCTCAGTCGTGGGCTTTCAGCCTGGCTGACATGCCTGTGGGGCAGTAAGTGCAGATGAGCGTTGAGAGCGGTCCACATGGAAGTGGAACTGGAAGGTAGCACAGGGTGGAGGCAGCTTTAGGAGCCACAGATGTGAGGTATTTTAGGGTACATAAGTAGACAGAGGACCCAGGGAGATACGGGGATCCACCAGGTAGTCCAAAGACTGAGAAGTCAGAGGTTAGAGAGTATGAGAAAATCTAAGAGCAGGCCAGGCTTGGTGGCACAATAAGTTTAATCCCAGCACATGGGACGCAGAAGTAGGAGGTTCACTATGAGTTCGAGGCCAGACTAAGACTACATAGTGAATTCCAGGTTAGCCTGGGCTAGAGTGAGTCCCTACCTCGAGAAACCAAAAAAGAAAATCTAAGAGCAAATAATGTCACTGAAGCTAAGGCAAGTCCCCAAAGGCAGGACGGCTCAGCTGTAGTACAGCAGACATGCATAATCATTAGGCTTCAGCGTACATGTGTGTTGCCCTGGAGCTGGGAGCCCTGCCCGTGTGTACCCAAGTACACGCGTTGCCCACCTCCGAAGTTTTAGCTGGCAAGGGATGTCCTGGCTTGGCACCCTAGGAGAAGGGCCAAACATGAGGATACACAGACCAATAATGATCATGCAGGTGGGCACGGCTCCAATGAGGACTTTGAGAGTGAACACCACCTCCTCTGTCTGCTGGCAGGCTCCTGCTTTATATCCTGCAAACCTGGAGAAACACCACCCCATCCATGCGGTCAGTCCCAAGCGTGATGCCTTGGGTATAGGAATCAGGCATGCCATCCCCCGCCACCCCCGACTCTACCCTCTCCTGAAACTTCATTTCTTGGCCAGTTCTATCTAGTTCTACAGGAGGGAGTGTGGAGTAAACCTGGAGTTGGGGCCTCCAAAAGGACACAGTCCTCTCCACAAATTCCCCTCAGTCATGTGCACAGGGCAACCTAGGGAGGTGACTCCACAGACTGCACAGAGTGGAGCCCGTGCTCCAGACTCAGGGTGCTTTCTAGCTGGGTAGAGTGGGGGCTTTATCCTCCCCTTCCCACCCTACTGGTTCTTGTGCATCTCGTTCTTGTGTCCAACCCTGGTACTGACTCCAGACTGAGGGTGGAGATGCCCAGGGCGCCTGCGCCTGCAAGCTTGGTAAAAAAGACATAGGATGAGTAGAATATGGTCTCCACGCCCGGGCCGTGCTGGTGCTGGAGCTGGAAGTCATCCACCACGTTTGGCAGCATGGACCTGAGGACAGACGCATGGAGCTGGCTCTCTCTATCTCCTTGAAAGCTTGTGAGCCCTTGGGGAATGGAGACTGGGTCGGGATCCTCTCTGCCCAAGACCAACCGACATGTAGCCAGCTAGGTCTGTGTTCCCCACCATTCTTTATTGTTGGCGCCTGGATGGAGAGTGCCCTTCACCTCCTGCACAGGCTAGCCCGGGGGAATGGGACATCAGGTTATATGGAAGCAAGTGAGGTTCCCATCCCGTCCTCCTTTCCCCTCATGCAGCCTACCAGGGTAGCAGCAAGGACACGGCAATGCTCACACCAGAGAAAAAGGCCACGACGTAAGCCACGGGCGCTGAAGGCACAGCCACCAGCAAGACTGAAGAAGGCACCATCACCTGGGGAGGCAGACTTGTGAGCTGGTCCTTGTACTTTCCTACTTTGCTCATTCACGAATACACTCACCTCATGAATAGTAAGAGGCCCTGCTGCTGGCCCTGTGCCAGGCCTGGCAGACACAAGGGAACACAGCTCCATGGCACCTCCTCAGCCGCCCCCAGGCATCACCCCCTGCCTCACTCACACAGATCCCAAATGCTGATGTCCTCTTCCCAAATCGCTGAAGAACCCACTCCCACAGTGGGGTGCTCAGTACAGCTGAGACCTGTGAACAGACAGCATCATCACACTAGGACCCAGTAGCCAGTGCCTTCTCCCAGGATCTCAAAGTTCTTGCTTTTAAAAAAGCTCCTGGGAAGCCGGGCGTGGTGGCCCACACCTTTAATCCCAGCACTCGGGAGGCAGAGGTAGGAGGATCTCAGTGAGTTTGAGGCCACCCTGAGAGTCCATAGTGAATTCCAGGTCAGCCTGAGCTAGAATGAGGCCCTACCTTGAAAAAACAAAAAAATAAACTTAAAATTAAAAAGCTCCTGGGCTGGAGAGGTGGGCTTAGTGGTTAAGGTGCTTGCCTGCATAGCCTAAGGACCCAGGGTCGATTCCCCAGTACCCACATAGGCTAGATGCACAGGGTGGTGCATGCATCTGGGATTCGTTTGCAGTTGCTAAAGGCCTTAGCACACCCATTCTCTCTCTCTCTCTCTCTCCTTTTTTTCCTCTGTCTCCCTCTCAAATAAAAAAAAAAAATTAAATAAATGAATAAGGATCCTTTCTTGGTTTGAACCAGTAGCTACTGACTTTGACCCTGACCCCAACTCCATCTTCTACTGGAATAAAACCAAAACAGAGAAGCCGGGTGTGCACGCCTTTAATCCCAGCACTCGGGAGGCAGAGGTAGGAGGATCACCATGAGTTCAAGGCCACCCTGAGATGACAGAGTTAATTCCAGGTCAGCCTGGACCAGAGTGAGACCCTATCTCGAAAAACCAAAAAGAAAAAAAAAAAAAAACAGAGACTAGAATGTGACCGCCATAACTCTGGCCACACATGTACCCAACTCAGGCCCCCAAAGGTCCTGGCTTTCACACCCAGTCCCCCTTACCAGGATGGTAAGCACCAGGTTCTGGATGTGGTCGTGTAGCCGAGAGGCGTGCATACAAAAGAGGACAAAGTAGCTCTCCTCCACCTGAGGAAGTGGGCATGTGCAGGGAACAGCAGAAACTCAGAATCAAAGGCAAGGATGGGATCTCAAATCTGATCTCTCCCTCGTGTCCTTGAACTAAATACCTGCTGCCATGCAGTTTCTCCCCACAGAGGATTGTCCCCATCACAAATATATGACCATTCTAGTCCCCCGTCACCCCTTGCACAGCTAAGATTAAGTGAAATGCTGGGCATGGCGGCATATGCCTGTAATTCCAGCAATTTGGAAGGTGGAGGAACGAGGATCAGTTCATCCTCAGCTACATAGTAAATTCAAGGCCAGTGAGAGTCTGTCACACACACATCCTCTCTCCCTCTCTCTCTCTCTCTCTCTCTCTCTCTCTCTCTCTCTCAAAAGCAGGTAGACTTCACTAACTTCAGGTAACATAAGAGGATACCTTCCCAGATTGGACTTCCTAAAAACCCCAATCCCACAACCCCACTCAGACCTCTGCTCCCAGCACCAGTTCCGAGGGCAGGGGAGATGAGTCAGCAGTTAAAGGCACTTGCTTGCAAAGCTTGACAACCTGGGTTCAATTTCCCAATACCCACATAAAGGCAGATGCACAAAGTGGCGCGTGTATCTGAAATTCATTTGCAGCAGCAAGAGACAGGTATTCTGTCTCCTTTCTTCCTTCCCTCTGCTTACAAATAATAAATTATCTAAAATATACACACACACCCCTAAACTGGGCATGGTAGTACATACCTATAATTCCAGCACTTAGGAAGTAGAGGCATGAGGAGCAATATATTGTTCAAGGCCAGCTTCTGCTACATAGCAAGTTCAAGACTAGCCTAAGCTACATGAAGCCCTGTCGCAAACTCCTCCCTTCCCCCTCAAAAGAAAAACCAACCTCAAGCATAACTGTTAGGCTGAGGGGCTGCATGCTGAATGTGTATGCAGGGTCAGCATGGCCTGACATACCTGGACTGCAGCGGAGATGAACAGGAAGGAGATTACCAGACTCAAGTAGGGCGGATGCCTGACAGTGATGCCCAGCCCAGCCAGGAAGCTCAGGCCCTGACCTGAAGCTGGTGCAGAAGAGTCTGCAACACAGGAAGGTGACACTATGGCTTGGCAAAGTTCAGAACCCAACCCCAGGAGGAGCCCAGCTTCTAGTGTCTGCCTCGCACACCCACCATACCTGGTGGCTCTTTCACTCCTAGGCAGAGCAAGCTGCCACACACAGGGTAAGTCATAGCAACCACAGCAGCTGCGATGCAGTAAAGACGAGTCTGTAGGGCAGGACAGAATTGGGCTGACCTGATGTCTCTGACCATGGAAGCCGTCAGGGGTACCTCCCAATGTCAGCAGAGGAACCTCATGTTATACCCAAGGATGCTGGGTTCTCCTCTGGGTCGGTCAGTAGATAGGTCTAAGAGCCCAGAAAAGTCCTGCTACACACGTGCCTTTTTTTCTGACACTTTGCTTTCTCTGTGGAAAGGAGGTATTAATGCCACCAGGGGTTCAAAGTGCTTGCTGTCCCATCTTACTCAGCAAACCTGGATAACTGCTGACTTTGGTGCTCTGGACCCTGAAGTTACAATGACATGGCTGTCCCCTCCCACTGCCAATAAGGGGCTGGGTAGAGGGCAAATCCATAGCACTGTGACATGTGGTGGCCCAGATGAATTCAGAAAGCAGAACAGAACAGTATTACCTGTTGTTCAGGGAGAATACAGCAGTTACAAAAATACAGATAAAGGGCTGGGAGATGGCACAGAGGTTAAAGGCTCCTGCTTACAAAACTCGATGGCCAAGATTTGATTCCCCCATACCCATTAAAGCCAGATGCACAATGTAGTACATATGTCTAGTTTGTTTGCAGCAGCAAGAGGTCCTGGTGCATCCATTCTCTCTCTCCCTCTCAAGTAAATAAATAAAACATTTATTTATTTATTTGAGACACACAGAGAGAATGGATGTGCCAGAGCCTCTAGCCACTGCAGAGGAACTCCAGACACATGCATCACCTTGTGCATCTGGCTTACGTGGGTACTAGGGAATTTAACCTGGGTCCTTAGACTTTGCAGGCAAGTGCCTTAACCACTAAGCCATCTCTCTAGCCCTAAAACAGTTTTTAAAATGCATGGTGATAGGCTGGGTATTGTGGCTCATGCCTTTAATCTTAGCACTAGCACTTGGGAGGCTGAGATAGGATGATCTGTGAATTCGAGGCCAGCCTGAAGCTACAGAGTGATGGTTAGCCTGGGCTAATGTAAGACCCTACCTCAAAAAAAAAAAAAAAAAAAAGATGCAGCCAAGTGTGGTGGCACACGCCTTTGATTCCAGCACTTGGGAGGCAGGAGTAGGAGGTTCCCTGTAGGTTTGAGGCCAGCCTGAGACTACATAGTGAATTCCAGGTCAGCCTGGGCTAGAGTGAGACTCTTCCTGAGGAAAAAAACAAGCCAGGCATGGTGGTGCACTCCTTTAATCCCAGCACTCAGGAGGCAGAGGTAGGATGATCACTGTGAGTTCAAGGCTACCCTGAGTGAATTTCAGGTCAGCCTGAGCTAGAGTGAGACCATACCTCGAAAAACAAAACAAACAAACAAACAAAAAGATTCTGTGCTCACATGAAACTCCACCTCCCAGAAATGAGGGCCTGGAGTGGGTGGAGAGAGTTTCAGGAGGGGCTTCTAGCCTCAACGTGGCGGTACTATGGTACAGTCAGAGGGCAACTCGCCCATCCTAGCTAAAGGCACAGAGCAGACACCTACCTGGTGGGTCCCAGGGCTGGAGGCTACAATATTTTTATTGGTGCAGGGCCTAGCGGGGAAGTGAGTTAACCTCCTACATTTGTTTTCTTTTTATCTTTTTATTTTTATTTATTATTTTTTTTAATTTATTTTTTGTTTTTCAAAGTAGGGTCTCACTCTAGACCAGGCTGACCTGGAATTCACTATGTAGTCTCAGGGTGGCCTTGAACTCACAGTGATCCTCCTACGTCTGGTTCCCAAGTGCTGGGATTAAAGGTGTGTGCCATCACACCTGGCTTCATTCTTTTATTTATTTATTAAAAAACTTTGTTTTATTTTGTTTTTGAGAGAGACAGAAAGGTAGACAGAGAGAGAGAGAGAGAGAGAATGGGTATACCAGGGCCTTCAGCCATTGCAAACACGCTCCAGGCACATGTGCATCTGGCTTATGTGGGTCCTGGGGAATCTAACCTGGGTCCTTTGGCTTCACAGGCACCTTAACTGCTAAGCCATCCCTCTAGCCCCAGAATTTGCTTTTCTACCATGTTCCCAGGTAATGCTGGTCCTACAGACACAAGGACCCCACTTTGAGAAGAATAACTTGATGCCTCCTTGTAAATCTGAAATATTACTTTAAAGGCAAGGAAATAAATTGGGCATGGTGGCACACATCTATAAGCCTGGCACTTGGGAGGCAGGAGGATCAGTAGTTCAAGATTATTTTTGGCTAGGTAGGGATTTTGAGGCTAGCCTAGTTTAGAGACCCTGTCTCTAGATAGAACAAATGATAGGTGATAGATAGGTAAAAACAAACAGGCAAAAATGCCAACATGAGGAAATTCAAAGAACACAAAGAGGCCTACAGCTAAGCCAGGGGAGGGGCAGCCTGTGCCACATCCTTAAGGCGAGGGTTTCCTGTGTTCAGACTCCTTGACAGTAGCCCCTGATGGCTGAGGAACGGCGAGGGGCTGGATGCTGAGTGAGAGGCTGAGGGCGAGGTGAGGGAAGATGATAGAAGCCAGGGTATGGCAGTATGATATAGACAATTGAATCAATTATAGCAATTTCTGGTCTGAAAAACGGACATATTGGTAGTAGGCTGGGGGGGGAGGGTTGAGAAGGAGGGGGGAGCAAAAGGACGCCCAGGACTGCAGAATAATGTCATGTGCTTAAAGAAAGAGGAAATAAGTGATGAACTTGATGGATAAAGTAGCTGTGTGTCCTGCAATGGCTGAAGAGGAGTCTGTTCTGAGGGAGGGAAAGAAGCCTCTTCTGTTTACCCTCTCCTTTCACCACTTCAAACTGCCTTGTGCCTGTTCAGGACACAACAAGCTTCTGTCTTCTTCCTTCCCCGGCAGGACCCTCCTGCCCTGCCTGGTGTCTCCCTCACTTTGTCCTTTCTCTGGAGCGCGCCACCTCCCTGCAGATGGCCTGCAGATCTGTTGTTCTAGTTTATGTCTAGACCGGACCAGGAGGAGGCAGACTGAGCAGAGAATCTGCTGGGATGTGGGACTTATTAACTCAGCTAAAGCAGCAGAGAAGGAATGAGGGTGCAGTGAGGCCCTCAAAAGATGAGGAGGGATTAGGGCCAGGGGAGGAGCAGCCCCAGAGGAAAGAGACGATGACCCTTCAAAGGAGGTCACTTCAGGCACTCACCGCATCTGGAGAGACAGCCGCACTCCTGGGGAGCACAGCGTCCTCACACTGCTGAGACTGGTGAGCACCCGACACGATGAGCCCATGGAGGGTGGCTCCCATCAGCGTCCCTGCCATTTCCATGGTCATCCCTGAGACACAGCATGCAAAGGTGATCCACAAGGGCCAGCTGCAGGCTCCCAAGGATAGTGCCCTCCCATTGCCCCAGGCCTGCACTTACGGTATGCAGTGGCAGAGTCCCGTTCCGTGGGACTGGGGGTGAGGATCATAGTGAGCGCCGTGTAAGGTACCTGGAAGAACTATGGTGGCCCGACAGAGCTTAGGATGGCCCTACACTCACACTGATGAGTGTGGAAAGTCCCCCTATTTTGTCATGCTAAGGCCAGCAGTCACCCTGTCCCACCCAGGCACCCAAGTGTCAGTCTGGCACATCCTTACGGATCATCTAAAGGTCAGAGTTAGGGTCTCAAAAGCAAGAGCCCTAAGCAGAGTCACCACAGCTGATGACAGGTTTCCAGGCACTGATGACCAGGTAAGGGCAGTAGGTCTGTGGCCCCCAAAACCCTTACCCCCAGTAGTGACCACAGCCAGCAGTGGAGCTCACAAGAACCAAGCCCAGGAAGGGAGGCCTCCTGCTCACCGTAGCCAGGGCCTGGAACAGGCAGAAGAAGGTGGTGTACCAGAGGCCTCGCAGGCTGGTGAAGGGGGGCAGGAACCACAGGAAAAAGTAGGCCACAGCGATGAAGGGCATGCAGCCCAGAATCCTGCAAAAGCACAGCTGAGCTATAGTGTCTGCAGCACCAGGACTCGAAGGGCCTGACAGGGAACAACCTTACCCCTTCCCTGCCCCTTGAGAGGCCCTGGCCAAGGCTCTCACAGTGGGAGCTAAGGAGACAGGCAGAGCAGAGAATAGTGGAAGGGGTATTCACTGTTGGGATACTTGGTGCTTTGTGACACCTGTATTTTGATACTGGAGGGCTACAAGTATCACTGAGTGGTAGACCACTTGGGTTGTGTACATAAAGGCCCTGAGTTTAGGCTCAGCACTGCCTTCCCCTGCAACACTAAGGGCAGAGGAGCCAGCACAAGGAAGTTGAAGTCCTCTGAAACCTGCAGTGGCCTCTAGCCCAGACTGACCACACTGACTCACAGGCTAGACCTGGGAATCCTGGGGGCTTCATAGCCTCATCTCAATGGCTGAGAGTCCCTGAGAGTGTTCTGAGCTATTGCATGACACATTTGACCCTAGCACACCTCCTATACTGTCCAGGCTTAATTCCTCACTGTCCATACAGGGTGTCCATTAAGAAGCAGGTTATTTTATATATGTATATAAAGTTTAAGGAGCTGCAGGAATGGCTTAGTGGTTAAGGCATTTGCCTACAAAGCCAAAGGACCCAGGTTTGATTCCCCAGGACCCACATAAGCCAGATGCATAAAGTAGAGCATGCATCTAGAGTTGCTTTGCAGTTACTGGAGGCCCTGGCACTCCCATTCTCTTTCTCTCTCTCTGCCTCTTTCTCTCTGTCAAATAAACAAACAAATTATATATATATGAAGCAGATTATGGGGCTGGAAAGATTGCTCAGTGGTTAAGGCACTTGCCTGGAAGCCTAAGGACCCATGTTCTGCTCTTCAGATCTCACCTTAGCCAGACGCACAAAGGTAAGGCAAGTGCAAGGTTGCCCGTGCCCACTAGGTGGCGCAAGCGTCTGGAGTTTGATTTCAGTGACTGAGGCCCTGGCATGCCAATTCTGTCTCGCCTGTCTGTCTCTCTCTCCCTCTCTCCCTCTCTCTCTCTCCCTCCCTCTCTCTCTCTCTGAAAAGAAAAAAAAAAAGAAGGAGGTTATGAGTTAAAGAGAATGCTTAGTTGTTAAGGTGCTTGCCTATGAAGCCTAAGCACCCAGGTTTGATTCCCCAGTACCCACATGAGCCAGATGCACAAGGATGACATGTGTCTAGAGTTTGTTTGCAGTGGCTGGAGGCCCTGGTATGCCCATTCTCTCCACCTGCCTCTCTCTCAAATAAATAAAAAAGAATATTCCTAGAAATCCACAGTAATTACCCTTTTTAAAAGTTAAAAAAAAAAAAAAAGAGGTCTGGAGAAATGACTTAGTGGTTAAGGCACTTGACTGTGAAGTCTAAGAACCCAGGACCAGGGGCTGGAGAGATGGCTTAGAGGTTAAGGCATTTGCCTGCAAAGCCAAAGGATCCAGGTTTGATTCTCCAGGATCCATGTAAGCCAGATACACAAGGAGGTGCATGCATCTGGAGATCGGTTACAATGGCTGAAAGCCCTGTGTGCCCATTCTCTCTCTCTCTCTCTCTCTGCCTCTTTCTCTGTATCAAATAAATAAATAAATAAATAAAATATTAAAAAAAAAAAAAAAGAACCCAGGACCAGTTTGATTCCCCAGTACCTAGGCAAGCCAGAGGCCCTGGTGCACCCATTCTATCACAATGTGCCTCTTCCCCCACCCTTCCTCAATCTCTATTTTAAATATTTTTTTTTTAAAAGAAGCAGGTTATGCTGCACGTGGTGGCACATGCCTTTAATCCTAGCACTAGGGAGACAGAGGTAGGAGGATCGTCAAGAGGCCACCCTGAGATTACATAGTGATTTTCAGGTTAGCCTGGGCTAGAATGAGACCCTACCTCAAAAAAAAAAAAAAAAAACAGAGATGGGCATAATCCCAGAACTTGGGGGATAGAGGTAGGAGGATCTCCATGAGTGAGGCCACCCTGAGACTACATAATGAATTCCAGGTCAGCCTGGGCTAGAGTGAGACCCTACCTTGAAAAACCAAAAAAGGAAGAAAGAAAGAGGCTATAGCAAGCTGACATCAGGCCCAAGGTGGGTCTTAAGCACCAGGAGGCTGCTCACCAGGGTCTGAGCTGGCCAGACCCAGTCCTCCTGCTTCTGTTGATGAGGAAGCCAGCAACAGGGTCAGCAACTGCCCCAGACACCTTCCCTCCAAACAAGGCAAGTGACACTTGTGCAGCAGGGATCTGAAATGGATAGGGAGGAGGAGAGCACAGTTAAGGCCCCAGAAGAGTCAAGAGGTGACCTAGGATGACAGAGGTAGACATCTTGGTTTACAATAAAAATGTTTCACTGATTTTTCTGACTGCATGAACAATACACTCAACAGAGAAACATTCCATAGCATGGATTCAGATCAGCACTATGTGTGTGTATGACATGTGTGCTATATGTGTGTACATGCCTGGTGTATGAATGTTTGTAGACATGCACATCCAGTGTGCATGATGACGTCACTGGGGTTAAAAGCATGCATAGCCTGGCTCTTTACATGGGCACTGGGATCTGAACTTAGGTTTTCATACTTTTGCAGTTCTCACCCATTGAGATAAGCTCTAACTCTCCAGCTGTAGCCTGTATCTTTTTAAAAGAAACTGATTTCTGGGGGCTGGGGAGATGACTCAGCAGCTAAAGGTGCTGCCCTTGGCTCAGCTACCTAGCACCCATGTAAAGCTCCTCAAGGGCCAGACTTGTTTGTAGCAGCCAGATAACCTGTCTCAAAGGTAGGACAGACAGCTCCTGACCTCTGCTCCACATGCTCTGTGCTGTGTGCACCCACATACATACACACATAAATAAGTACTTTTTTTTTTTTTTTTGGTTTTCCGAGGTAGGGTCTCACTCTAGCTCAGACTGACCTGGAAGTCACTATGTAGTCTCAGGGTGGCCTCAAACTCTAGACGATCTTCATACCTCTGCCTCCCAGGTGCTGGGATTAAAGATGTGCGCCACCACACCCAGCGTAATTTTTTTTTTTTTGGCTGGAGAGATGGTTCAGAAGTTAAGGCATTTGCCTAGAATGCCTGAGGACCAGAGTTCAATACCCCAGTACCCACATAAAGCCAGATGCACAAAGTGGCTCATGTATCTGGGGTTCATTTGCAGCAGCTGGAGGCCCTGCCATGCCCTTTCTCTCTGTCTCCTATCTCTCTCTGATTGCAAATAAATAACTTAAATAAATTAAAAAAAAAAAAGGTATGGTGGAACATGCCTTTAATCCCAGCACTCAGAAGGCAGAAGTAGGAGGAACACTGTGAGTTCAAGGCCAGCACAGTATACAGTAAATTCCAGGTCAGCCTGGGCTAGAGTGAGACCCTACCTTGACAAAGGAAAAAAAAAAAAAAAAAGAACTGGAGAGTTGGCTTAGAAGTTAAGGCACTTGCCTCCAAAGCCTATGGAACTAGGTTCAATTCCTGAGTACCCATATAAGCCAAAGCCAGATGCAGAAGGTGTCTTGAGTTTGTTTGCAGTGGCTAGAGGCCCTGGTGCCCATTTTCTCTTTCTCTTCCTGCCTTTGTCTCAAACAGAAAAAAAAAGAAAACAATAAGTAAATAATTATTTTTATTTGCTTTACTTTTTGATTTTTTTGTTTGGATTTTTTTTTTTTTTTTTGAGGTAGGGTCTCACTCTAGCCCAGGCTGACCTGGAATTCACTATGTAGTCTCAGAGTGGCCTCAAACTCATGGCAATCCTCCTACCTCTGCCTCCTGAGTGCTGTGATTAAAGGCTTGCACCACCAAGCCCGACTTCTGATTTTTTTTTTTTTTTTTTGAGGTAGGGTCTTGCGGTAGTACAAGCTGACCTGGAATTCACTATGGAGTCTCAGGGTGGCCTTAAACTCACAGTGATCCTCCTACCTCTGCCTACCGAGTGCTGGGATTAAAGGTGTGCACCACCACCACTCCTGGCCATTTTTTTTTCCCCGAGTCAGACTCTTATTCTAGCCCAGGCTGACCTGTAATTCACTATGTAGTCTCAGGGTGGCCTTGAACTCACGGCAATCCTCCAACCTTTGCCTCCTGAGTGCTAAAATTAAAGGCGTGTGCCACCACATCTGGCTTGTTTTTTGATTTTTTTTTTAATTTTGTTTTTCAAGGTACGGTCTCACTCTAGCTCAGGCTGTCTTAGAATTCGTTATGTAGTCTATGTAGTCTCAGGCTAGCCTCAAACTCAAAGCACTCCTCCTACCTCAGCCTCCTGAGTGCTAGGATTAAAGGAATGTGCCACCATGTTCAGTAGTACTTTCTTTTTTGGTTTTTCGAGGTAGGGTCCCATTCTAGCTCAGGCTGACCTGGAATTCACTCTATAGTCTCAGGCTGGCCTTGAGCTCACAGTGAACTCACTCCCTATCTCAAATAAAAATTTAAAAAAATTTATTCTTGCTTATCCTTTCTTTTCTTTTCTTTTCTTTTTTTTTTTTTTTTTTTTTTTTTTTTTTTTTTGAGATAGGGTCTCACTCTAACCCAGGCTGACCTGGAATTCACTATGTAGTCTCAGGGTGGCCTTGAACTCCCAGCAATCCTTCTACCTCTGCCTCCCGAGTGCTGGGATTAAAGGCGTGCACCACCACGCCCCGCCATTCTTGCTTATCCTTTATCATCTATCATTCATCCTGCAGCTGACATTAAAAACTCACATAATTTTCTCCACACTTGTATTTTAATCATGTATAGCACATACCTATACCTATGTACACACAAATACAAAGTTTCTCTGTTTTCTTAAAATGGGATCTTTTAATATTTATTTACTTATTTGTTTTTGAGGCAGAGACTCACTGTAGTCTAGGCTGCCCTATAATTCACCCTGTATCCCAGGCTGGCTTTGAACTCACAGAAATCCTCAGCCTTCCCAGTCTGGAATTAAAAGCATGTGCCACCATGCTTTACTGTAGCTTTTCTCTTGACAGTGCATCAGGAAATACCTCAAAGTCAATTGGTATGAAGTATTCTTTTGATGACTGTACCATAGTTTATTTTGTGGATACAGTATCATTCACTTATCTAGAACTGCTTATATCATTGAACATTTTCTTTTCTCTTCCTTCCTTTCTTCCTTCTGCCTTCCTTCCCTCTCCCTACTCTCTTTTTCTTTCTTTCTTTGGATAGGTTCTCTGGTAGGCTGCCTTGGACTCACTGTGTAACTGAGACTGGCCTTAACTCTTCCTGCCTCTGCTTCCCAAGTGCTTAGACTACAGATGTGGACCGCCACACGTGTCAATTTCTCATTTTCCCAGTATAAACAGGCTGCAGTGATATCCCTGAAGACGTTGTCCTTCATGGCCTTGTTTGCTTGTTAAGCTTAAGTCAAAGAGCTGTCTACCAACGCTAGAGTGGGGCCGTGGAGCATGTTGGGGAGTAGAAAGACCAGACATCAAAGAAGATGTGAGCAGGGGCCCTGGGCTACTGCCCACACTCACCTGTGCCACATCAAGTAGGAAGAGCTGCAGATAAAAGGCTGAGGCACTGGAGGCCACCTGGTTGGGGACCCCACCAATACCATAGCACACCTTCGTACAGAATGAGAGGCGACCAGCTCCTCTGTCCTGGGGGGAGACACAGGAATTAGTCCCTACCCATACAGACACAAAACAGCTCCCTATACCCCTAAGACTTCTGTAAGCATCCCATGCCTTGTTCCCTATGATAGTACGAAGGTTTTCCTTGCAACTTTGCCTCATTTTGCCTCAAATCATCCTAGAAGGAAGTGAGAGATAATTAAAAACAGAGAGAGAAGAAAAAACAGGGCTGGAGAGATGGCTTAGCGGTTAAGGTGCTTGCCTACAAAGCCAAAGACCCAGGTTCAATCCCCAGGACCCACTAAGCCAGATGCACAAGGGGCGCATGCGTCTGGAGTTGTTTGCAGGGCTGAAGGCCCTGGTGTGCCCATTCCCCCCCCCATACATAAATAAATAAAATATAACTTTTTTTAAAAAAGGAAAGAAAAAACATCCTAAACTCTGGCCTCTGACCCTTTCCAGGGAATTTTTTTTCTTGCATTTCCTCCCATGCTTCCTGTTAGAGCCAGCCTCTTTAATTTACAAAGTCAGCAACTGGGATGAGCTGTGAGTCCTTGAAAAAAGTCTCTTTTTTTTAATCTTTGCAGACCTTGTTTTCCTCATCTGTCAAATGCAGCATTCCTGCCACCTTCACAAGGTTGCTGTGATGGATAACTGAGAAGGTGGCCTCGATAACTGTTCAGTGTTCAGAGTTTCTACGAGCCACTTGGTGAGCCCCTGGCAGCCTGTAATAAGCTGTGGTGAGAACATTTACCCTTCAGACACCAGTAAGCATTTCAAACCAGTGCCTTTCTTTCTTCCTTCCTTTCTTTCTTTCTCTCTTCCTTGACAGACTGTTTATCAGCCCAGCACTGAAACAATGTCAGGTTTCATAAGTCTGGAATATGTATATAAATATCACAATCCCAAATTTTCCTGCCTACTCACAGCCCCACATGGGTGCTTTGACAACAATCTCAGCATAACATGATCAGAACACATCCAACTGTAAAGCAGCTCCTAACCCTGTGTGTGCCATTGTGCTACACGACACTGTTTGCTCATTAGGCCACAAACCTAGAAACCATCCCTGGTTCCTCTTGAAGGGTTAATAGCCTTCCCTGAAAACTAAAGGGAACGAAAGAGTTAATACCTATCCCTAAAGCTTGCAGGCAATAAAGAAGTTTGGCACCCTTCCCTGACTGATGTACTCCCCTTAGCCTAGATGGCCTTGAAGGACCAGAGACCATCCCAGTATCCTCCCTGAGACATTCCTGGCTGAAGAAGCCTATTCTGAACAAGGACACAAACAGCTACAATTTTCTTATCAACTGCACCTGGTCCAGTCTGTTTTTCTTAGGATCCTCCTTATAAATTTACACACCATGTAATGCCTGCTGTTGTCTGGCTAAATACATATACTATGCTTATCAAACTGCCCAGTAAGTACTCTCTTAATGTTCATGCCCTTATATTAATGCTACTCTCACTTTTGGTAGAGAATCTTCTCTTTTCAGATGGCAGTGACCTTGGGACAACTCAGAAGGTATCATGGTGATGGAAAGAAATGACTGCAGTGCTCAGTACTGCAATATCTGTATCACACCTTCCAAGGCTCGGGGTCTAATGCGGAAGAAGTGGTGGAAAGAATGTAAGAGCCAAAGGAAGGGCAGGACTCCATACAACATGCTCCCTCCAGACACAAAATGGCCTGGATATCTATGGCCTCACAGTGCCTGACACTACCTGCACAAGACCAGCATAAGAGGATTTTCATAGACACTTTCAAAAATAAGGTAAGATACCAATGGCAACCTTTGTTCTATACACACACACACACATGTGCCCACACATATATAAGCATGCATACATACACATGTGTATAACATACATACATATCTGTGCTAAAATAAAATAAAAAATAGAGTATGCACTGAAAAAAAAAAGAGGATTTTCATGACATCAAAATTAAAAGAGAGACTGATTGAGATGGGGACGGGGTATGATGGAGAATGGGGTTTCAAAGGGGAAAGTGGGAGGAGGGAAGGTATTACCATAGGGTATTTTTTATAATCATGGAAGTTGTTAATAAAAATTTGGAAATATCATTTTCCTCTGGTCTCTAAATCTACCATGTGTCTATTTTCCGTAAACTGCAGACCTACCTTTTAGATGCTTTTACTAACTCTAGTCCTGTTACCTGTGTCTCTAAACTTAGGACAATAATGGGTACAACTCTATTTCTACAATAAGACGTCTCATCTAAATTTCTTGGTCTCTCCTTTAGTCTTTTCACTCTGTTATTCTTTCTTAGGCTCCCCCTATTTTCCCTCTTAATTTTCTTCCATGGGGAAACATAAGATGGATACTATGTGTGTTTCTCAAAGTCTCCCTGCACAAGCATTCTATTCTATTCTATTCTATTATATTCATTCTATTCTCCATGTGCTGTGCCTCCACTCCAGTCTTTTCTTGAAAGCCTCAGTTTCACTTAAATGGGCTTCATGAGCTCCTCTCCACATGTTTGTGTCTCTATATTACTCTTTCCCTACAAACCCCAATTTTTATAAAAGTATGAACTATACAGTGTTTTCCACATGAGAGCGTGTTTCCTATTTCCCATGTGATAATGACTCTGCTCTAGCCTTCTTCTTAGATCCCAATATCCCTTAAATAAGCCAAAATTTGTGATTTCTCCCTAAATAAACTTAATAATTCATAATTTTAAAAAAATTGGAAATAAATAAGTAGAAAAAAATTATACCCCAGCCTGGCTCAGTGCTTCAGCCTTCATCACGGGAAAGCTGAGGCCCCTTGATGTCCTCTGTAAATAAAAGTCTTGTCTGTAGAGATCAAATCCAGTGTTCTCTTTTGCTTTTCTCTTACACTTTTCTTACATTTCTGGTGCTGCCACTTGGATACCCCTCCAGGGCTTTTGGGCTGGATGTCCCCCCACCACCACCTTCCTCTCTCCTGCCAATGTTTCACTCCCTCAGGAATAGAAAAACTCATTGTGCTCACTACTCTGAACTAAACTACCATGTGTGACCTGAAAACTTCAGTCCTTCCAGCTTGATACCTGGGGGCTTCTTCCTTTTCTTCTTCTGTCACCTTCTCCCCCTGGACTTTTGAAGTCCAGACTAGAGGCCACCCGCCTTGTGATCTGCTGTATCCACAGCCTCATCAAATTACAGCTACAGGACAAGGACAAGGTATTCGTTCTTGGTCTGTGGCGGAGGGCCCTGTCCCAGACCTTAGAAACTCTGGGAGTTTCTCACTTTTGGTCCATGGAAGATTGGAGACTCCGGGAGCCTCCCACGTATCATTCCACCAGACACTCCAAGCTTTAGGAGTGTGGGGACGCTCCCTCCTAAACCTTGGGTTTCGTTTGCCCTCCCTAAGCCTGGGAGACGTCCCTGGTGGTGGGACTGGCCACTCTAGTCCTTGTCCTCTAAAATGGGCTCTAAATGATCTGTTCTAAAAAATACTCCACTGCCATGTCTCAAGGCTAATTTAAAGGAGCTCAAACTTTCTGAGCCTCCTGCCTGCCAAATTACTCCCACTCTCTATTCAAATTTGGCCATAATATTCCTTAGATAATAGCCACCACTGGCCTAAATTTGGTGCTTTTGATTTTAATATTCTTATTGATCTTGATAACTTCCCCAGAAGACATGGCACGTGGTCTGAGTTTCCTTACCTTCTGGTCTTCTTTGACCTCCATTCCCACCCTTCCCTTTATACTTCTTGTTCTACCTTCCAAATTCTCCTTGGTCACCAAAACCCTCTAAAATCCTGTCCCTTCTAAAACTCTACCTCTCACACACAGTTCTGCCATCTGACTATGACTTTCCAGGGTCTCTCCCTCTCACTCCAAATTCAAGCCATCTCACTAAATCAAATTCAAACTCTACCCTTTAAAGAAAAAAAAAAAAAAAAAAAACTCGGCTGGAGAGATGGCTTAGCGGTTAACTGCTTGCCTGTGAAGCCTAAGGATCCCCGTTCGAGGCTCGATTCCCCAGGACCCACGTTAGCGAGATCCACAAGGGGGCGCACTCGTCTAGAGTTCGTTTACAGTGGCTGTAGGCCCTGGTGTGCCCATTCTCTCTCTTTCTCTGCCTCATTCTCTCTCTGTCTGTCGCTCTCAAATAAATAAATAAAAATTAAAAAAAAACTTCTGCTGGGTGTGGTGGTGCACACCTTTAATCCCAACACTCAGGAGGCAGAGGTAGGAGGATCACCAGGAGTTTGAGGCCACCCTGAGGCTACATGGTGAATTTCAGGTCAGCCTGAGTTAGGGTGAGACCCTACCTCGAAGAAAAAACAAAAACAAAAACAAAACAAAACTCCTGTCTTTACTGGGCCTCTTTAACTTCTTCTACATATGGATATCTAATTTTTCTCTCCTTGCTAAAAGTTAAATTCACTAAACAACTTCTAGGGTTTTCCCTTTCTTTCCCCTTCCCCCCTTCTTTGCATTACAAGCCACACACACACACACACACAAAAGTCAACTTAAAATTCAAACCACTGGCTGTTGCCCTGTTAAGATTAACTCCTCACCAACTTAAAACATAACTAAGGGGGCCGGGGAAATGGTTTAGCAGTTATGGCATTTGCCTATGAAGCCTAAGGACCTGGGTTCAATTCCCGTACATGTGTCTGGAATTCATATGCAGTGGCTAGAGGCCCTGGCATGCCTATTCTCTCTTTCTATCTGCCTCTTTCTCTCTCATAAATAAATAAGTAAAATATTTAAAAAATATATATTAAGGACTCAGGAAGCCATAATAAGCCTCAGAATCATCAATGGGCCTAAGTTTCTGCTTCCCGGCAAAGTCAGTTTCCTGATAAGGGGGAATAGACTGTCTGCACCATGCATTCCTGTGGTCATAGATAAGTTTGCTTAAAATAAGTTTGTTTAAAGTTCCTCAACTACACATAGCCAATTACAATAAAAGTTACCTAATCTGCTTGGAATCCCCCTAGCCCCTTGCCCACCAGCTTTGCCCACCAGCATCCTAAACCTATCAGAAAAATACAAGTGCAGTTACTGCTTAAATCAACCAGTCATGGAACCATCCCCTACTTCTTTGTTCAAATCCTTATAAAAAACCTGCCCCACTGCTGCTCAGGGCTCTTGTATGGATCCACTGCGTTGGTGAAGTCAAGAGTCCGAGCTTAAGCCCGAAATAAAGCTCTTTGCTGTTGCATACGTGTCAGGGGTCTTTGGGGACTCCGTGATCTGGGCATAACATATATATATATAACTAAAATCTTAAAAGGATGTCTCTCCATGTTTCATGTTGTCATGTCTAATGTTGGCCAACAATGTCATGTCATGTATTCTATGTTTCATGTAGTCTGTTCTTATGTATGACTAAATTTATGATTATTAATTGTTCCAGTGCCTATGGTCATTAAATGTTCTGATGCTCAGATATTTTAAGAAGATGTTAAATTATTAAAGCCAAGTTTACAATATATTTGAAATACATAACCTCTATGTTTTTGATAACATGCCTGTTCATGCTTACTACAATAATAGATATATTTGTATACCAAATTCTAACCTTGCTTCTACAAAAAGAGATATCAGAAAAGACTTTATAAGGTAAAAGATTGTTGTAAGGTATGTTATTAAAAGGATATAAAAATGATATGAAAAGGTTATGAGACTTACACTGAAAAAGGTTTGGGTTCGGGCTGGAGAGATGGCTTAGTGGTTAAGCGCTTGCCTGTGAAGCCTAAGGACCCCGGTTTGAGGCTCGACTCCCCAGGACCCACGTTAGCCAGATGCACAGGGGGGCGCATGCGTCTGGAATTCGTTTGCAGTGGCTGGAGGCCCTGGCGCGCCCATTCTCTCTCCCTGTCTCTATCTGCCTCTTTCTCTCTCTGTCTGTCACTCTCAAATAAATAAATAAATAAATAACCTTAAAAAAAAAAAAAAGGTTTGGGTTGCCTATGATAAAATGGGTTAACTTAAAAGTTTTCATTCTTGGGCTGGAGAGATGGCTTAGCGGTTAAGCGCTTGCCTGTGAAGCCTAAGAACCCCGGTTCGAGGCTCGATTCCCCAGGACCCACGTTAGCCAGATGCACAAGGGGCACACACGTCTGGAGTTCATTTGCAGTGGCTGGAGGCCCTGGGGCACCCATTCTCTCTCTCTCTCTCTCTCTCTCTCAAATAAATAAATAAAAATGAACAAAAATTTTTTAAAAGTTTTCATTCTTTATATTTTTTCTCACCATAATTGTTCATATAGGTCAGATTATGCTTTTTGTAGTAAGTTGATAAATTTATTTATATTGTCATGTCTCAAATCAAAGTTAAATTGAGCTATACCTATATTTCCTACTGTTAAAACTCTGACTACAGAGCTGCAGGGATGGCTTAGTGGTTAAGACGTTTGCCTGCAAAGCCAAAGGACCCCTGGTTCGATTCCCCAGGACCCACATAAGCCAGATGCACAAGGGGGTGCACATGTCTAGAGTTCGTTTACAGTAGCTGGAGGCCCTGGCATGCTCATTTGCTCTCTCTCTCCCTCTTTCTCTGTCAAATAAATAAATATAAAATATTTTAAAAATAAAAATAATTAATAAAACTCTGATTACTAAAAAAATCTAAATGTTTAAGATCAAGATTCATTTTATTTATTTATTTTTATTTTTATTTATTTTATTTATTTATTTATTTATTTATTTATTTATTTATTTATTTATTTTGAGGTAGGGTCTCACTCTGGCTCAGGCTGACCTGGAATTCACTATGTAGTCTCAGGGTGGCCTCGAACTCTCGGCGATCCTCCTACCTCCGCCTCCCGAGTGCTGGGATTAAAGGCGTGCACCACCACGCAGCACTTGGGAGGCAGAGGTAGGAGGATTGCTGTGAGTTCAAGGCCACCCTGAGACTACAGAGTGAATTCCAGGTCAGCCTGAGCTACAGTGACACCCTACCTCGAAAAACCAAAAAAAAAAAAGATTCATTTTAATGAGTTTGTTTGTTTATTTAGCCTCATCTAAATGTAACATAAAAATCAAAAATACAAAATTAATATAACTGACCTTCTAAATATTAAAAAAGAAAGAGATAAGCCTAGGAGGACTATTGATCTTGGGAAATGGGAAGATAGTCAGAATCCAGACAGTCTATTTATAATAACCACAGGGACAAAAAAAAAAAAAAAATATATATATATATATATATATATATATATATATATATATATATACAGAGAGAGAGAGAGAGAGAAAGAGAGAGAGAGAGAGAGAGAGAGAGCGCAGAAGTTAGAAAAAAACTTAAATGGTCGTATTAAAAGTCCTATGGTAAGAAAGTTCTTGTTGGTAGTTATGAGATGAACTGACTAAGGAAGATAAACTAGAGAGAAAACTTTAAATGCTAATAAGTATGTAGACGAAGGTATGAGTAAACTTAAACAGAAAGTTAAAGACAAAGTTGATTAAATCTTTTTTAAAATATTTTTTATGGGCTGGAGAGATGGCTTAGCAGTTAAGCACTTGCCTGTGAAGCCTAAGGACCCCGGTTTGAGGCTCAACTCCCCAGGACCCACATTAACCAGATGCACAAGGGGGCCCACGCGTCTGGAGTTCGTTTGCAGTGGCTGGAGGCCCTGGCGCGCCCATTCTCTCTGTGTCTCTCTCTCTGCCTCTTTCTCACTCTGTCTGTCACTCTCAAATAAATAAATAAACAAATAAAATAAACAAAACAAATTAAATATTTTTTATTTCTTTATTTATTTGAGAGAGAGAGAGAGAGAGAATGGGCATGCCAGGGCCTCTGGCCACTGCTAACGAACTCCAGATGCATGCGTCCCCTTGTGCATCTGGCTTATGTGGGTCCTGAGATATCGAACCGGGGTCCTTAGGCTTTGCAGGCAAACGCCTTAACCACTAAGCCATTTCCCCAGGCATTTTTTTTTTTTTCGAGGTAGGGTCTCACTAGCTCAGGCTGACCTGGAATTCACTATGTAGTCTCAGGGTAGCTTTGAACTCATGGTGATCCTCCTATCTCTGCCTCCCGAGTGCTGGGATTAAAGGCGTGCACCACCATGCCCGGCAAAGTTGATTAAATCTTAAAGTACTTGATCAGATTACAGACTCCTTGAGATATATAAAATGACTATTAACCTAGGGCTTATATCAGACTAATAAAGGATGGCTCTGACCGGTAACAGAATGCTATAATATTCAGGTGGTAAACTTAAAAACTTTAACTCACTGATATTAATCTGGTCATGATGATGGTTGTAAAAGACTGACTTTAAAATTCTCAACCAATGGGCTGGAGAGATGGCTTAGCGGTTAAGTGCTTGCCTGTGGAGCCTAAGGACCCTGGTTCAAGGCTCAATTCCCCAGGACCCACGTTAGCCAGATGTGTTGGGCCTTGAGGCCCGCACGTGAGGCCTAGTGGAACTTCCTGAGCCTAGCTAAAGTTTGGCGAACTGCCTCCGGCCAGCTAGGACTCAGCAGGGCGCCAAATGGCCTCTGGCCTATTACTTCCGCATAGGAGTTGGAATTCCCGTGCGCGTGTGCTTAGAACCAATCATTTCAAAAGTCGCGGTATACTATTGGCTCTTACCTCTCCCCCCATCTAGAATCCCCACCCTTGCTCTCAACACTATATAGGCAACCGCCTGTAACAATAAAGCGAGATCTTGCTTCGACAAGACTCCCGACTCAGTGTGGTTTTTCTCCGGTGACTAGGAGAGGTTCTGAGTCGTCCGACGCTCATCTTCCTCCTCAATCCCTTGGGAGGAACTAGCGGGCCTGGTCCTTCCTCAGCACACGCATCTGGAGTTCGTTTGCAGTGGCTGGAAGCCCTGGCGTGCCCATTCTTTCTCTCTCTCTGCCTCTATTTCTGTCGTTCTCAAATAAATAAATAAAAATAAAATATTAAAAAAATTCTCAACCAAGTTTACTATGTTCCTCTATTTGTCAACCTTTTATTATTTAATAAGATTATTATATCTTAAAAAAGAACCAAACAAAAAACGATAACCTTAAGATGTTTCCTGTCCTGTTCATGCTATTTTACTGGATGATTATCACTGAGATTATTGTCTAAGTCATATAAAAGGTGATTCAGTCATTGTAACTTTGTTCTTAGGGAAACTGAGGAAACTAATCCTGTCCTAGAAAAGCCTGCAATATACAAACAATGTTAATATAGTTTGTCTAGGCCTCATATATTCTGCCATTCATAAATATTGCCTTATGTTAAACTTAAAAAATGGTTCAATGATTAAAGGTAATTGATGAAAAAAATCACTTTATGTCTATCATAATGTCTCTAATGTATGTTAAAATCAGACTAATTTAGCTCAACAATGACCAGGTTTGGCTTTATTCTTTTTTTTTTTTTTGGCTTTATTCTTAAACTATGTATACTCAGTCTCAATCAAGGTTTTACTTAAATAATTGTCTCATTTCTTGTATCTTAAATTCAGTGCTTATAGATATATTGATACTTAAGACATGTTCCCTGCTATAGAAAGATGATCTTAAATGCTGCTGTTCTGCTTCCAGTTTGTGGGGTAATTGGTTCCCACACAGGTATCTAAACTAACCAAAGATATTACCAAATACAAATGCCAAAACTTTATGCTGACATGTTCTTCCTGTACTTATAACTATTACACATTTTAAAAATAAGATGTTTCTACCTTATAAAAAGCTGTTTCTCAGCCTGCCATAGTGGCACATGCCTTTAATCCCAGCATTCAGTAGGCAGAGGTAGGAGGATTGCCAAGAGTTGGAGGCCACCCTGAGACTACATAGTGAATTCCAGGTCAGCCTGGGCAAGAGTGAGATTCTACCTCAGGGAAAAAAAAAAGCTGTTTCTCTGTATTTCTCTTGCCTTAATTGTTTACACAGTTCAAACAATTCTCTATAATAAAGTGATGAATTTATTTATAATGTCATACCTCATATTATGATAAAAGAAAAGTTAAAGGCCTCTGACACAAAGTTATGTCTTATACTGTAATAAACTTTCATGCTAATTATGTCCCATACTACATAGTCTTTTGTACTGACACTGTAGTTTTTGTACTGTTTTCAAGGCCATAGTTTGTATTACAACTTCTCACCAGTACTAAAATTATCTTATGTTTCATCTTAACTCTACAACACAGCTGCAGATATCTCTCTACTAATTAACCCTTTACGTCCTTTCCAACCACCCTGTCAGTCAGAGCCTCCTCAGTGACTTCTCTGCTTTTACTTATGTTCCACTCAGCAGTCAGGGCTGGGGCGTAGCTCAGTTGGTAGAGTGCTTGCCTCTCCAGTGGAGGGCATGATGGTGCTTCCTGTAATTCCAACACCACAGAGGTAGAGGCAGGAGGATCAGTAAGTAGTTCAAGGTCATCCTTGGCTACATAGTGGTGAGGCTAGCCTGGTGTCTAAAATAAAGCACTACATCAACATGGCTGGGTGTAGTGGCTCACACCTGTAATCCCAGCATTTAGGAGGCTGAGATAAGATTCCTGACTTTGAGGCCAGACTGGACTACAGAGTGAATTTCAGGTCAGCCTGAGCTATATTAAGACCCTGACTCATTAAAAAAAAATCGTTAAAAAATAATGATATATTGCTGAAGACTCCACATACTTGGGCTGCAAGGCCACTGAGAAATCCTGCTGGAACTAAGCTGATAACCTCCTCCATGTAGACCACCTGACAGAAAGCTGGAAGAAGCCATTCTACATGTAGTTCAATGGGAGAAAGAGATACCACCAGTGAAGATACTCAACAGTGGACACTGCAAGCCTTATAATTGGCCAGCCAGGCCAAATGAGCCAACGGGTGCAACAGTGGCACGTCTGTCATGGTGGAAACCAACTGCCCTCCAATTGGACTGGAGGCCCGCTCCATGGGGGGGGGGGAAATACATCCCTGATACTGAAAACTTAAAACAGGGGTAGTCATGAGCCTTAGGGGTGTAACATCTGCTGATGTCTGGAAAAATGTATATACTATGCTTATCAAACTGCCCAGTAAGCACTTCTCTTAATATTTATACCCTTATATTAACACTACTCTCACTTTGGGTAGAGAATCTTCTCTTTTCAGATGGCAGTGACCTTGGAATGACTCAGAAGATATAGTGCTGGAAAGAAGTGACTGGAATACTGAGTAACATCTTGATCACACCTTCAAAGGCTCAGGGTCTAATGCGGAAGAGGTGGTGGAAAGAATGTAAGAGCCAAAGGAAGGGTAGGACTCCTTACAACGTCCTCCCTCCAGACACAAAATGGCCTGGATATCTATGACCTCATAGTGCCTGACACTACCTACACAAGACCATCATAAGAGGAGGAAAAGATCATAACATCAAATTAAAAGAGAGACTAATTGAGATGGGGAAGGGATATGATGGAGAATGGAATTTCAAAGGGGAAAGTGGGGGGAGGGAGGGTATTACCATGGAATATTTTTTATAATCATGGAAAATGTTAATAAAAATTGAGAAAAAAATAATGATATTCCCTCGCACCCTGTGGCTCTTACATTCTTTCTGTACCACCTGAGCCATGGTGGTTGTGCTTTAAGTCTACTTTAGTGTTGTGCTCTCAGTAGATCTGGGATTTCTGCTTTGGTGAGTCTTGAGTATGCTCAGTGTCTGTCTCCATCACCCTGGTGCAGGCATTGCCCCCATCCCACAATGCTGGTCTCACAACTCACAACCCACAACTCTGTGGTTGAATACTAGCAATCCCTGTAAGGAGGGCCCCAAGTGGAGTGGGGGCAGTGAGGAGGGAAATGATGGTACCAACACATGATGTGTCTGTACAAAGTTTCTACTTAATAATAATTAAAAAAATAAATAAGTAAAACAATAGGGTCCGGCATGGTGGTGCATGCCTTTAATCCTAGCTTCTATTTCAGTATCTTGCAAACACCACAAACAGGCTGTTTGGAAGGGAAGGTCTTCCTAGATAAAAGTTTTATCACTCTCTACACACGTTTCCTACCCCTAAAAGAAAACCACACACTCCACTGGATACATTCTTTTTCTGACATTTGTGAACATTTACCTAACTTCTAGAAAAACTCCATAGGCAGAACCCAGCATGATTAAATTTCTGTCCCATATAGGGTCTCTTGTTTCCTTTTAAATGAATCTACCATGTTTTTATCATGTTTTAGAAGGCCACCCAAAGAAAATCCAGCTCAAAATGGGATACAATACAGCCTTGCGGTCTTCAGGATGACAGTTTTGTCTACTTTGGTCATAAGCTTTTCACAGTCCGCTGAGTATGTTTCACAGATAGACTAGCTGTGTGATCTCGGCCTGGTACTTAGCCTACTGAACTTCCATTTCCAGATAGAATTAAATGTTGGTGCTTCATGGGCAATGTTAGTTTTCCTTCTTGCCATTAATCTCACCCTAAATTTCCCTGCAAAGCGAGAATCCCCAGGGCTTGCCTGCGAAGCCTAAGGACCAGGTTCAATTCCCTAGTACCCACATAAGCTAGATGCACAAGATAGCACATGCTTCTGGAGTTCGTTTGCAGTGGCTAGAGGCCCTGGGGTGCCCATTCTCTCCTTCGTTCTCTCATAAATAGTAAAAATTAATGTTTTTGTTTTAAAACAAGAGGGGCGGGCTGAGGTGATGGTCAACTGAAGCCCCAGAACGCCCCACTGGCGATGAAGCCAATCTTTAGCATGACTCTCTCTCTCTCCAGCATGGCCCCGTCTCAGCAAGAGCCACAGCCCAATGCCCATAGGGGATGCAGAGGGAGTGAGTACCCTCACCTCACCTGTGGAGCGCTCTGCCAAGTCATCCCTGCAGACAGTCTCCTCATGAAACTCTTGCTGCCTGGGGGGCATCGGGTTTCAGAGAAAGGGGCTAAATCCACAGGATCTGCCTGAAGTGTCTCCCGTGTCTAGATGCCTGGAGCGGGCTGGACAAGAACCCTAGCCTAGGATAAGGACATCAGAGACCGTCCTGACCCTCCTGGCTAGGACTCAGGTTCCGTCCTGTTCTCTCGGCGGTGCCCCAGTACCCTTAGACTCTCTCCACTCCGCCAAACTCTGGGGAAAACGGCGCCACAGCAGGCTGTGAAGCCCCCAGGGTTGGCAGGTGCCTCTCCTCCGCCCTGCTTCCCCGCCGCTGCTCACCGAGCTGGGCTCCCGCTGCTCGGGCTCCGGCTCCGGCTCCGGCTCCGCGGCGGGCGCCTCCTCCGCCCGCGCCCCTGCCCGCGAGGACGCCATCGCCGCGGCGGTGATCGTGGCCCGCGCGGCCGGCTCCTCGGCGGCGGGCGGGGGCCGCAGTGCTATCGCGGCGGGCCGGGCGGGCGGGCGGGGCGCGGAGGGCCAAACCACGGCCCCGCCGCAGCCAGCCCCAGGCACCCGCCCCGCAGCGCCGGAGAAACCCACAAACCGCGGTTTCTTTTCTCCAGGGAGGAACATGCCTGGGGGAGAAAAAAGCTACCAAGACCCCCCATTCTCTCCTTGGGCCAAGTGAGTAAACAGAAACACTGCGGCTAAATCTCCAGGGGGAAAACAAGCAGGTAAATTTACTTTTAAAATGAGGTGATAGAATTGATGTATTCACGCTGACTGTAGCTGAATAGGCTTTCACTATGCTAAAAGTTGATGCCTTAGATACACGTGTTCTAGCCTCTCATATAGATAACTAGCGGTATGGCTATGGAACCCAGTCCTGGCTTGTGAATGAAAACAGAGTAGTGGGTACAATATTCCAGAAAGGGCTTTAAGAGGAAAGAGGCCGGGCTGGAGAGATGCTTAGCGGTTAAGGCGCTTGCTAGCAAATCCAAAGTACTCAAGCTCGATTTCCCCAGTATCCGTGTAAAACCGGATGCACAGTATAGTCCATGTTGTCTGGAGTTTTGTTTGCAGTGGCTAAAGGCCCTGGTGCAACCATTCTCTCCCCCCCCCCCCGCACTCTCTCTCTCTCTCAAGTAAAATAAATATATAAATATATATTTAAAGTAAGAGGCCACACTATATCCAAACATTAACTGGCAATACACCCTAGACCTCGGTGCTAACAATACAAACTCTTACAGTGCTAACAATACAAACTCTTACAATAAGAGCAATCTACATCTTAGGTTAAACAATTGCTTCTTAGGACACAGGCACAAACTGCACTCCAGCAAAATGGAAAGCTGTGCTGTAAACAATTCAAAGTGTGAAGACTTGCGGGACATGGGCATGGTGGCTCAGGCCTTTAATTCCAGCGCTTGGGAGGCAGAGGTAGGAAGAATGCCATAAGTTCAAGGCCACCCTAAGATGACATAGTGAATTCTAGGTCAGCCTAAGCCACAGTGAGACCCTAGCTAGAAAAACTTAAAAAAAAAAAAAAAAAAAAAGATGTGCACTGAAAAGACTTGTGTTCTCGCATTCTCCCACAAGGCGGGAGAAGATATTTACAAAAATTGTAAAGCATTTGTATTGGGATATATAAATGACTCTCACAATTTAAAAACAGAAAATTAATCCTTTTTATTTTTGAGAGAGGCAGAGAGAGAAAGAGAGAGAGAATGGGCTCTGTGACCGAGCTCCAGACGTCTGCGCCCCATGTGCAACACTGCATGCTTGTGTCACTACTCACTACTACACACACGTGTGACCTGGAGATTCGAACACTAGTTGTTAGGCTTTGCAGGCAAGTGCCTTAACCGCCAGGCCAACTCTACAACCCATAATCCCTTTTTAAAATGGGCAAAGAAATGGATATTTCTCTAAAGACATACAAATTAACAACATATTCTTATCATTAGGGAATAAAAATCAAAACATAGTATTATGAGACCAGGTTTGGCAGTGCACGCCTTTAATCCCAGCACTTGGAAGCAGACATAAGAGGATTGCCATGAGTTCAAGACTACCCTGAGACTACATTGTGAATTCCAAATCAGCCTGAGCCAGTGCAAGACCCTACCTTGTAAAAACAAAAACAAAACAAAAAAACAAACAAACTGGGTGTGGTGGCACACGCCTTTAATCCCAGCACTCAGGAAGCAGAGGTAGGAGAATCATTGTGAGTTTGAGGCCACCCTGAGAATACATAGTAAAAACCTGACCTAGAGTGAGACCCTACCTCGGAAAAAAAGAAAAAAAAAAAAAAGGTTGCTGAGCCGGGTGTGGTGGGGCACACTTTTAATCCCAGCACTTGGGAGGCAGAGGTAGGATGATCATGGAGGCCACCCTGAGACTACATAGTGAATTCCAGGTCAGCCTGCATTAGAGGGAGACCCTACTTCGAAAAAAAAAAAAAGGTTAGGGGTGGGCTGAAGATATGCTTAGTGGTTAAGGCACTTGCCTGCCAGGCCAAAGGTTCAATCCCCCAGGACCCACGTAAGCCAGATGCTCAAGGCAGCATATACGTCTGAAGTTTGTTTGCAGTGGCAAGAGGTCCTGGAGTGGCCATTCTCTCCCTCTCTCTTTCAAATAAATAAAAAAGAAATTTTAACAAGGTTAAAAAAGCCAGGGGGTGAAGAGATGGCACTTCATGCAATGCCTAATGACTGGGGTTTGAGTCCCCAGTACCCACATAAAGTCAGATGCACGAAGTGGCACATGCATCTGACATTCATTCACAGTGTGGCTACAGGCCCTAGGGCACCCATATATTCTCTCTCTCCTCGTGCAAATAAATAAAGTTAAAAAAAAGGAAGCCAGGCATGGTGGTGTACACCTTTAATCACAGCACTCCAGCACTCGGGAGGCAGAGGTAGGAGGATCACCATGAGTTCGAGGCCACCCTGAGACTACATAGTGAATTCCAGGTCAGCCTGGACCAGAGTGAGACCCTACCTCGAAAAACAAAAAAACAAAACAAAACAAAACAAAACAAAAAGATGGCTTAATGGTTAAGGTGCTTGCCTGTAAAGCCTAAGGACACAGGTTTGATCCCCCAGTATCCAGGTAGGCAGGCCAGATGCACAAGGTGACAGAGTTCATTTGCAGTGGATAGAGACCCTGGCATGTCCATTCTCTCCTTATCTGCCTGCCTGCCTCTCTCTCTCTCTTTCTCTCTCTCTCTCTCTCTCTCTCGCATTTTTTTGTTTGTTTTTTTGAGGTAGGGTCTCACTCTAGCCCAGGCTGACCTGGAATTCACTATGTAGTCTCAGGCTGGCCTCAAACTCATGGTGATCCTTCTACCTTTGCCTGGCTCTCTTGCAAATATTTTTAAAAACTGAACTCTAAACTGAGCATGGTGGCACATGTCTTTAATCCCAGCACTCCAGAGGCAAAGGTAGGAGGTTTCCCCCATTACAGATGTGCCACTATTGCACCCATCTTGTTTAGCATTGTTTAGCATTAGGCTTGATCCCCAACACACATAATTTGGGCATGGTGGCACATGCCTGTAATCCCAACATTTGGTAGGGTGGAACTGTAAGGATCAGAAGGCCAAGGTCAACTTCAGATACTTGATGAGTTCAAGGCCAGTCTGGAATACATGAAACTGCGTTAAACAAACAAACAAATACACATTTAACCCCAGCCCTTAGGAGGATCACTGTAAATTCCAAGCCAGCCTGGGCTAGAGTGAGACCCTACCTTAAAAAACAAAAAACACATAACAATACACTGGGCAGTGAAGATACCCAACAGTGGCCACTGCAAGCCTTAAATTTGGTCAGCCAGGCCAAATGAGCCAACTGGTACAATAGCGGCATACCTGTTATGGGGGGGAAATAAACGCCCTCTAATTTGACTGGAGGCCTGATACTGAAAACCTACAACAGGGGTAGTCATGAGCCCTAGAAGTGTAACATCTGCTGCTGTCTGGCTAAATGTATATACTATGCTCACCAAACTGCCCAGTAAGCACTTCTCTTAATGTTCATACCCATTTATTAATGCTACTCTCACTTTTGGTTAGAGAACCTTCTCTTTTCAGATGGCAGTGACCTTGGGATGACTCAGGAGGCACTATGGTGCTGAGGAGAAGTGACACAGGAGTGCTCAGCGCTGAAATATCTCTATCACATCTTCCAAAGTTCAGGGTCCATTGAGGAAGAGGTGGTGGAAAGAATGTAAGAGCCAAAGGAAGAGTAGGACTCCTTACAACGTGCTCCTCCAGACACCAAATGGCCTGGATATCCATGACCTCACAGTGCCTGGCACTACCTACACAAGACCATCATAATAGGAAGAAAAGATAATGACATCAAAATAAAAGAGAGCTGACTGAGAGGGTGAGGGGATATGATGGAGAGTGGAGTTTCAAAGAGGAAAGTGGGGGGAGGGAGGGAATTACCATGGGATATTGTTTACAATTATGGAAGTTATCAATAAAAAAAAGAAAGTAAAAAAAAAATACACTGGGTTCCTACTAAAAAAAAGTGTAGCTGGGCATGGTGGTACATGCATTTAATCCTAGCACTTAGGAGGCAGAGGTAGGATTGCTGTGAGATGAAGGCCACCCTGAGACTACATAGTGAATTCCAGGTCAGCCTGGGCTAGTGAGACCCTACCTCGAACCCCCCCCCCCCAAAAAAAAAAATCAGTTAAAGCAAAAGCATCTAACACATATTTGTTAGTTCTCAAACTGAACAATTTGGCCAAATAAAAATGACAAATGAGGGGCTGGAGAGATGGCTTAGCAGTTAAGCGCTTGCCTGTGAAGCCTAACGACCCCGGTTTGAGGCTTGATTCCAGATGCACAAGGGGGCGCATGCGTCTGGAGTTCGTTTGCAGTGGCTGAAGGCGCGCCCATTCCCTCTTTCTCTGTCTGTCACTCTCAAAAAAAAAAAAAAAAAAAGCCAGACACAGACATGGTGTTGGTGGCGCACCCACGCCTTTAATCCCAGCATTTGGTAGGCAAAGAGGTAGGAGGATAGTCGTGAGTTCAAGACCACCTGAGACTACATTGTTAATTCCAGGCCAGCCTGGGCCAGAGTGAGACCCTACCTCGAAAAACCAAAAAATAAAATAAAAATAAATAAAAATAAAAATGGCAAATGAATCCACATGTAACTATTTTAAAACAAGTACAAATTACTTCACAGATCCTTTTAATAAACAGTATTACACAGCAGTTCCCTTAACCATTAGCAACATATTGCTTTCAAAATATTTTAAGGCACTACAATAAATGCATATACACATTATTCATATATGGAAACATCATCAAACATACTGAATGAGTTTTTTTCCAGCCCATTTATTTATTTATTTATTTTCAAATCTGAATGATTTTTTAATGTTCTTTATTTTTTAAATATATGTATATTTATTTGATAGAAAGAGGCAGAAAGAAAGAGGGAGAGAATAAGCGCCAAGGCCTCCAGCCACTGCAAGTGAACTCCAGATGCATGCATGTGGCTTATGTGGGTCCTGGATAATCAAACTGGGATCCTTTGGCTTTGCAAGCAAACACCTTAACTGCTAAGCCATCTCTTATTGTTTTATTTTTATTTTTAAATATTTTACTTTTATTTATTTATTAGAGACACACACAGAGAGAGAATGAGCCCATCAAGGCCTCTAGCGACTGCAAAGGAACTACAGATGCATGTGCCACTATGTGCATCTGTCTTACGTGGGACCTGGAGAACTGAACCGGGGTCCTTAGGCTTTGCAGGCAAGTGCCTTAACCACTAAGACATCTCTCCAGCCCCCCTGAATGAATTTTAAAATAAAGTTATTGTAAGCCAGGCAAGGTGGTGCACACTTTTAATCCCAACACTCAGGAAACAGAGGTAGGAGGATTGCTGTGAGTTTGGAACCAGTGTGGGACTACAGGGCGAGATCCAGGTCAGCTTGAGATACAGTGAGATATGGAAAAACTTAAAATGGTTATTTTAGGATTTAACCAGTAAATTAGGACTTGTAAACTCAGATATATATATACATACATATATATATATATGCATATATATGTATATATAATTTTTTTTCTTTTCTTTAGAGGTAAGGTCTTACTCCAGACTAGGCTGACCTGGAACTCAGGGCATCCTACCCCTCCCTCCGAGTACTGGGATTAAAGGCATGTGTCTCCACACCCAGCTCAGATATGTATTATTATATAGCACTCTATTTTCAAGAAATTTGACAGTTTGAAGTAACGATTTACATCACATTGTACCCCACTTTAAGATGTTTGCTTATTTTCAAATTTTCTTTCCCTTGGCAATTTATGTTTCCCAAAGTCAGTAAGTAATCTATACATCAACAACTTTTAAACTTTCCAGTAAAAAGCTTTGTCAGAAGATTATCCTTTTAGAATTTTTGAGATTATTTACATTAACAAATATTTTCACAGTTTAAAAAATGCAAGTTAGGGCTTAGCGGTTAAGGCAAATGCCTGCAAAGCTAAAGAATCCAGGTTTGATTCCCCAGGACCCAAGTAAACCAGATGCACAAGGCAGTGCATGCATCTGGATTTTTGTTTTTTTGTTTTTTTCAGTTTTTTTCAAGGTAGGGTTTCACTCTAGCCCAGGCTGACCTGGAGTTCACTATGTAGTCTCAGGGTAGCCTTGAATTCACAGTGATCCTCCTACCTCTGCCTCCCGAGAGCTGGGATTAAAGGCGTGCACCACCACGCCTGGCTGCATCTGGATTTTGTTTGCAGTGGCTGGAGGTCTTGGCACACCCATTCTCTTAAATAATTTTTTTAATTTAAAAATATTTTTATTTATTTAAAAATATTATTTATTTATTTGAGAGAGAAAGAGGTTGAGAGAGAGAAAGGGAGAGAATGGGTGCGCCAGGGCCTCCAGCCACTGCAAAGAACTCCATATACATACATCCCTTGTGCATCTGGCTTACATGGGTCCTGGAGAATCGAACTGGGATCCTTTGGCTTTGCAGGCAAATGCCTTAATGGCTAAGCCATCTCTTCAGCCCCGTATTTATTTATTTAAGAGAGACAGAAAGAGTCAGATACACAAGAGAGAATGGGCATACCAGGGTCTTTAGCCACTGCAAATGAACTCCAGACACATGTGCCATCATATGCGTCTGGCTTATGTTGGTACTGGAGAATTGAACCTGGGTCCTTAGGCTTTGCAGGCAAGCACCTTAACCACTAAGCCATCTCTCCAGCCCTAAAAAAATTTTTTTAATTATTTTTTAAAATGCATGTTATTGCTGATGGCAGTTCTCTGTTAGAACCTCTCCTTGGGAAATCCAAAAAGTAGGCTTTCAAGTACCTAAGAAACACTCATGAGTGGCCCCACATAAAAAAAATACAGAAAATCAGGCCAGGCACGGTGGCATACACCTTTAATCCCAGTACTCGGGATGCAAAGGTAGGAGGGTCACCATTAGTTTACAGCCACCCTGAGACTACATAGTAAATTCCACATCAGCCTGGGCTACAGAGAGACCCTACCTTGAAAAAAACAAACAAAATACAGAAAATCAAACATTGGTTATAATTATGCAAATAAAAATGCTTCATGATAGGCCTATATGAAACATGTTCTTGCAGAATCCTGAACATGTTACCATCATAAGTTATTTTCTGTATCTTAAAGGTAAGTTCACTAATTTTATAATTCTCTTTTTTGGTAAGAAATGTCATTACTTCTGTTTCACTAGAGGGCTCAACACTGTCATGTAAATGTTACTGAGAAAAAATATTTATTTTCTATTATGTACCTGCTCATTTCTCAGGTAAAAAACAAAATGAGGGGCTGGAGGGATGGCTTAGCAGTTAAGGCATTTGTCTGCAAAGCCAAAGGATCCCAGTTCAATTCTCCAGGACCCAAGTAAGCCAGATGCACAACAGGGCACGTGCTTTTGGAGTTCCTTTGCAGTGGCTGAAGGCCCTGGCATGTCCATTCTCTCCTTCTCTCTGCCTCTTTCTCTGTATCAAATAAATAAGTAAATAAAACATATATTAGAAACAAAATGAAAAGACTTTCCTTAGTCCTTTCACTCTTAATAAAAATAGGTCCTGCTGGGTGTGGTGGTGCACACCTTTAACCCCAGCACTTGGGAGGCAGAGGTAGGAGGACCACTGTGAGTTCAAGCCATCCTGAGACTACATAGTGAATTCCAGGTCAGCCTGGGTGAGAGCGAGACCCTACCATTAAAAAAAAAAAAAAGAAAAAGGTCCTGACATGTGGAAGGCTTCCTTAGAAAGCAAAAGGAAAGGGTAAGCCAGGACTTCTAGTTCTTTTTTTTCTCTTAATTTTATTTATTTATTTATTTGTAAGCAGAGAGAGAGAGACAGAGGGAGGGAGGGAGGGAGAGAGAGAGAGAGAGAGACAGACAAATAGACAGAATGGGCACGCCAGGGCCTCTAGCCACTGCAGACGAATTCCAGATGCACATGCCCCTTGTGCATCTGGCTTACGTGGGTCCTGGGGAATTGAACCTGTGTCCTTTGGCTTTGCAGGCAAATGCCTTAACCGCTAAGCCATCTTTCCAGCCCAGAGGACTTCTAGTTCTGAGTACAGTTTTCTTTTGTTAGTCCTGAGCCTTGAGTAAAAACTTCAAACATTCCAACCTTGTTTCACTGTGTTGCAGGACACAAGGCACAGGTATATTAGTGCAGGCTAAAAGGGAACAGCCTGAGTACACTGTGGGTATGAGGCAAAGCTGAGAGGCGTAGTAGCTGCACTTCAATGGACTTTTCTACTGCCCATAGTGAAGCACACAGGATTTATTTCCACAGAGCAGAGGAAAAGAATTTTATGAGCAGTGTTATTTCTGTTACATCTCCACCAGTCACTCAAGATTGTAACTACAGTTGTCACCCATTTCAGATACAATGAATCAGAATGTGGGAGCATAGGTTGGTCTTGGACTCATGGAAGTCCTCCCGCTGGGATTATAGGTATGTACTATCAAGCTTGCCCAGGAATAGAAATTTTCAAGATTCCCAGGTGACTATTGTACTAAGGCTTGCACATCATGAACTATTAGATGTTTTGGTCCTAAAGGACTCTAGGGGTCCCTGAGACCCTTTCAGGAAGTCTGTAATGTCAAAACTTGTTCAATTACATAATGTATTCTTTTTTTTTTCACCAATGCATAATGGTATAAAGCTATTTTCAGAAGAAGCAAAATGCCACTTTTCTCACTAGATATTTTGCTCTGGAAGTTAAGAGACAGGGTCTTGCTACTGTTCAGGCTAGCCAGAACTTCTAGGCTCAAGTGATCCTCCCATTTAAGCTTCTTATAGCTGAGAATACAATCATACAAACACTGTACACTGGTTAGAAGTTGGCCTTGAACTCACTGAAGTAATTTTTACATAAGTAAATATTTGAAAACATCTTTTTTTTAAAGCAAGCCACAGACTGGCTTTTTTTTTTTTTTTTTAATGCAGGAGAGGGAAAGGGAGAATAAGAGTGAGAGACCAGTGCACCAGGACCTCCAGCCACTGTAATCGAACTCCAGACGTGTGTGCATGTGCAACCTTCAGCACTTATGTCACCTTGTGTGTCTGGCTTACATGGGATCTGAAGAGTTGAACATGGGTCCTTAGGCTTCGCAGGTAAGTGCCTTAACTGCTAATCCATTTCTCCAGCCCCAAAACATTTTAATACATATACAAAGCCCACAAAAACAAAAGGTTTATAATATACATCTAGCATCCTATGAACATTCCTCTGGTATGGGCCACTTAGTTATGGTCCAATGTAACTCCATTTTTTTTTTAGTTTTTCCAGGTACTGTCCCACTGTAGCCCAGGCTGACCTAGAATTCACTGTGTAGTCTCAGGCTGGCCTCAAACTCACAGCTGTCCTCCGTCAACCTCATAAGTGCAAGGATTAAAGGCGTGGGATACCACACCTGGGGGAGGGAGGGAGAGAGGGAAAGAGAGGTAGGACATGAATATGAATGAGAATGGGCCCGCCAGAGCATCTAGCCACTACAAATGAGCACCAGACACATTTGCCACTTTGGACATCATGTTTTACGTGGGTCCTGGGGAACGGAACTCCAGTCATTAGGCTTCATGGGAAAACATCTTAACTGCTGAGAACCTTTCCAGCCTGTGCCTTCACTTTTATTACTTTTTTAGATCTTACTTATTTGAAAGAGAGGCAGAGTGAGTGGGCGTACTGGGCCTTCAGCCACTGCAAACTATAGACACATGTGCCGCCTTGTGTATCTGGTTTATGTGGGTCCTGGGGACTTGAACCTGGGTTCTTTGGCTTTGCAGGAAAGTGTCTTAACTACTAAGCCCTCTTTCAGCCTGCCTTCACTTTTTAAACTTGTCTGACTAAATATTGTGCTTACAAAACCATCCTCTACACATTTACTTTTATGCCCATATACTACTACTCTTACTTTTTTGCTTTGTCGAGGTAGGGTCTCAATCTGGCACAGGATGACCTGGAATTCACTATGTAGTCTCAGGGTGGCCTCGAACTCACAGTGATCCTCCTACCTGTGCCTCCCAAGTGCTGGGATTAAAGGCATGTGCCACTATGCCTGGCTACTCTCACTTAAAAAAAAAAAAATTTGCTAGGCATGGTGGCACATGCCTTTAATCCCAGCACTTGGGAGGCACAGGTAGGAGGATCACTGTGAGTTCGAGGCCACCCTGAGACTACATAGTGAATTCCAGGAGAGCCTGAGCTAGAGTGAAACCCTACTTTGAAAAACCAAAAAAAAAAAAAAAAAAAAAAAAAAAAAAATAATAATAATAATAATTTGACAGAGAAAGAGGGAAAGAATGGGTGCACCAGGGCCCCTAGCCACTGCAAACAAACTCCAGACACGTGCACCCCCTTGTGCATCTGGCTAATGTGGGTCCTGCAGAATCAAACCTGGGTCCTTTGGCTTTGTAGGCAAATGCCTTAACACCAAGCCATCCCTCCAGCCCTACTCTCACTTATGAAGAGAAGTTTCTCTTTTCAGATGGAAGTGACCAATGGGGTGACCCAAAACTCACCACAGGGCTGGAAAGAGGGCTCAGCATTTAAAGCACTTGCCTGCAAAGCCTAACGGCCTGGGTTTGATTCCCCAGTACCCACATAAAGCCAGATGCACAAAGTGGCACATGCATTTGGAGTTCATTTGCAGTGGCCAGAAGGCCTGCATGTCCATTCTATCTGCCTTTTTCTATCTTTTTAAAAAAAAATTATTTATTTTTACTTTTTAAATTTTTTATTTTTATTTGAGAGTGAGAGAGGGTGGGGGGAAGAGGCCAATAGAGAATGGGCGCACCAGGGGCTCCAGCCACTGCAAACAAACTGGAGATGCATGCGCCCCCTTGTGCATCTGGCTTATGTAGGACCTGGAGAATGGAGCCTCAAACGGGGGTCCTTAGGCTTCACAGGCAAGTGCTTAACTGCTAAGCCATCTCTCCAGCTCCATTTTCTCTTTTTGTCTTTCTCTTTGCTTCTTTCTCTCTGTATCAAATAAATAAATAATAAAATATTAAAAAGAGACAGGGCTGGAGAGATGGCTTAGCGGTTAAGCGCTTGCTTGTGAAGCCTAAGGACCCCGGTTCGAGGCACGAATCCCCAGGACCCACGTTAGTCAGATGCACAAAGGGGCGCACGCATCTTGAGTTCTTTTGCAGTGGCTGGAGGCCCTGGCACGCCCATTCTCTCTCTATCTGCCTCTTCCTCTGTCACTCTTAAATAAATAAATGAGAGAGAAAATGGATACACTAGGGCCTCCACCACTGCAAACAAACCCTAGATGCATGTGCCACCTTGTGCATCTGGCTTACATAGGTCCTGGGGAATTGAACCTAGGTCCTTTGCAGGCAAGCACCTAAACCACTAAGCCATCTCTCCAGTCCCTCTTTCTCTCTCTCAAATAAAATAATACATATTTTAAAAAATTTCACTTTTAAGTTAATTTAACCAATCATGTGCAAAGAGATCCTTAAGATTATTTCCAAATCCTCACCCTTTTAAAGCAAAACAAGGCGGCTAGGTGTAGTGGCTCACATCTTGAATCTCAATACTTGGGAGGCTGAGGCAGGAGTATAACTATAAATTCAATGCCAGTCTGATCTACAGAGAAGTTCCAGGTCAGCCTGGGATAGAGTGAGGCCCTGCCTCAAAAAACAAAAATATTATATCCAAGCAAGGGGATTTGATTGAAATACTTAAGTCTAACTGATTTTATTCAAAATTATGTAAGTGTATGTGTATGGTTGTGCCAGGGTCTCTGGCTGCTACAAACGAAAGCTCACCTGGCTGTATGTGTGTGACTAGGGAATGGAACCCAGGCCAGTAGGCTTGGCAAGCAAGCACCTTTAACTACTGAGCCATCTCTCTTGCCCTGCTAACTGGTTTTAGTAAAAATTCTAAGATACAAAGCAGCTTTTCCTTTGTGACGTCTTTAACTGGTTTTCAAGGCAGGGTCTCACTCTAGCTCAGGCTGACCTGGAATTCACTATGTAGTCTCAGGGTGGCCTTGAACTCACGGCAATCCTACCACTTTTGCCTCCCAAGTGCTGAGATTAAAGGCATGCGCCACCATGCCTGGCTATTGAAAGTGAATTCTTACTGTATGTGATGAATTTTAAAATATTCATAGGGCTGGAGAGATGGCTTAGCGATTAAGGCGCTTACCTGTGAAGCCTAAGGACTCATGTTTGACTCTCTAAGCCCCAAATAAGCCAGATGCACAAAATGATGCAAGCATGCAAGGCTGCATATGCGCACATGGGAGCGCATGCATCTGGAATTCAATTGCAATGGCTAGAGGCCCTGGCATGCCAATTCTCTCTCTTCCATTCAAAGAAAGAGCATGGTCGTGCACACCTTTAATCCCAGTACCTGGAAGCAAACGTAGGAGGATCTCTGTGAGTTCGAGGCCACCCTGAAACTACATAGTGAATTCCAGGTCAGCCTGGACTAGAGTGAAACCCTACCTCAATAAACAAACAAACAAACAAACAAACAAGCAGCCAGGTATGGTGGCACACACCTTTAATCCTAGCACTCGGGAGGCAGAGGTAGAAGGATCTCTGTGAGTTCAAGGCCACCCTGAGATTACACAGTGAACTCCAGGTCAGCCTGAGCTAGAGTGAGCCCCTACCTTGAAAAACCAAAATAAATAAATGAATAAATAAAAAGAAAATAAAAAGGGCTAGTCTGTTGGGCTTGCTGCAAAAAAAAAAAAATCATAAATTAGGTCGGAGCATGGCTCAGTGGTTAAGGTGCTTGCTTCCAAAGCCTAATGACCCAGGTTTGATTCCCCAGTACCCACATATAGTCAAATACACGTGTCTGGAGTTCATTTGCAGTGGCTAGAGTCCCTGGCATGCCCATTGTGCTTGCAAATAAATAAATATTTTAAACAATTCATATTGTGACAATATAGGTATTAGATTCTAAATGAGTGGTGTGACACAATGAATGTCTAATCTAAAATGTTAGCTAAAAATAAATCCAGTGTGGGTATGGCTCAGTGGTTAAAGGCACTTGCTTGCAAAGCCTGCTGGCCTGAATTCAATTCCCCAATATCCTTGTAAAGCTAAGCACACAAACTGTTTGCAGCAGCAGGAGGCTCTGGCAAGCCAATACTCTTTCTCTTCCAAATAAATAAAATATTTTAGAGTTCGAGAGATGGCTCCACAGTTAAGGCGCTTGCCCATAAAGCCTAATGACCTGAGTTTGATTCCCCAGCAGCCAGGTAAAGCCAGATGCACAACGTGGTGCATGAGTCTGAAGTCTGTTTGCAGTGGGCAGAGGCCCTGGTGCACCCATTCTATTTATCTCTGCAGGATGTGGTGGAGCACACCTTTAATTCTATAACTAAGGAGGATGTGGTAGGAGGATCTTTGTGAATGCAAGGCCATCCTGAGACTACATAGTGAATTTCACTTCAGCCTGGGCTGAAGACCATACCTCAAAACAAGACAAAACAAAACAATACAAAAAAGTATGCATGTATAAAATAAATTCCATTTTTTTTGCAAAAAGGAGAAAGTGAATAAATTGGGGTTCTTGATTTTTTTTTTTTTTTTTTTTTTTTGAGGTAGGGTCTCAGTCTAGCCCAGGCTGACCTACAGTTCACTCTGTAGTCTCAGGGTGGCCTTGAACTCATGGTGATCCTCCTACCTCTGCTTCCTGAGTTCTGGGATTAAAGGCGTGCACCACCACGCCTGACAAGAATTTTTTTTTTCTCAAATATTTTTATTTTATTTAATTTATTTGAGAGAGAGAGAGAGACAGAGAGAGAGACAGAGAGAGAGAGAGGCAGACAGACAAAGGAGCAGATAGAGAATGGTACTCAGGGCTTCCAGCCACTGCAAATGAACTCCAGACACATGCGACCCCTTGTGCATCTGGCTTACGTGGGTCCTGGGGAGTTGAACCTGGGTCCTTTGGCCTAGCAGGCAAATGCCTTAACAGCTAAGCCATCTTTCCAGACCGAGAATTTTCTTTTCTTCTCTTTTATGTTTTATCTTTATTTATTAATTTGAGAGAGACAGAGAGAGAGAGAGAGAGAGAGAGAGAGAGAGAGAGATCATGCCAGGGCCTCCAGCCACTGCAAACGAACTCCAGACATGTGCACCCCCTTGTGCATCTGGCTAATGTGGGTCCTGGGGAATCAGGCCTCGAACCGGGGTCCTTAGGCTTCACAGGCAAGCGCTTAACCGCTAAGCCATCTCTCCAGCCCTCTTTTCCTTTCTTTTCCTTTGTTAGGCAGGGTTTCACTCTAGCTCGGGCTGACCTGGAATTCACTATGTAGTCTCAGTGTGGCCTCGAACTCATGGTGATCCTCCTATCTCTGCCTCCTGAGTGCTGGGATTAAAGGCATGCGCCACCATGCCCGGCAAGAATTTCTTTAAATTATGTATTTGAAGGATTTTTTTTTTGATGATGCTAGGATTTGAACCCAGAGCCTCATAGCTCATACACTAGGTAAGTGCTCTACCATTAAGCCATAATTTCAGCCTGTAAAATTATATATTTGGGAGACAGCAATGTGTGTAGGAAGATTAATACTGACATTATACTAAGCTACACAATTGTTTTCCTAAATTATAATACACCTTAAGATATGTTGCCAAATTAATATTTGAATATATCTTGCCAGCACAAGTGAAAACAATGTTTTGAGGTTTAAGACACAGCCATGGAGAAATAGTTCCTCCAAATCTTTATTATATCTAAGTTATAAAATCATTACACTAATGCTTTTAGCCTGCTATGTATTGCCATTTAAAAACCAAGACAGCTAATATTTGTAGAAACACCTGCTGTCTGGGAGTGATGATTGAGTATTAACGTGAATATTTTTGCTATTTTAGATCATATTAAGATCCTAAAAGCTATCTAATATATATGATGTCTTGATCAACTAGAATCTGAAAATAAGTGTATCTTTTCCAAGTAGTCTTTTGGGAAAAGTACATGAAAAGAGCAGTTATAAGTCATTCTCCTAACTTGTGATTATTTAAAAATCCCCTTATCTGGAGTTAAACAGCACTTAAACCAAAAGTCCAGTGACAATGACTTCTTCTATCTCCCACTTGCATGTCCATTTGCAACCATTCCTGAAAATTTTCCACTTAGTCTTTCAAAATTTATGAAAGTTTTCTAAGAGGTTCAGCAGTTTTCTTGAGCCTCTGAATGATGACAGTGTTCTGTAAGTTGGCTTCTTCCAGCGTGAGTGTCTCATCTAGCAATCTGAGCAAAGGCAGAGCTGTTATCAGAGAGAAGGGAGGACTGCTTTGGGATCCTTGGTATTTTTCAATGAAGTCTTTGATGTGGCGCACCCTGCAAAACATTCCAATTATTAATACAATTTTATGAAGATTTCATATAGTTAATTTAAAATTAACATCAATTTGTATAAGCATTTCAAATGTTAAAACAGCCAGGTGTGGTGGCACTTGGGGGACAGAGGTAGGAGGATCACCATGACTTTGAGGGCACCCTGAGACTACATAGTGAATTCCAGGTCAGCCTGGTGTAGAATGAGACCCTACCTTGAAAAACCAAATAACAACAAAAAAAAAGTTGAAAGAGGCAGAGGTAGGATTGCTATGAGTTCAAAGCCACCCTGAGACTACATAGTGAACTCCAGGTCAGCCTGGGCTAGAACAAGACCTTACCTCAAAAAACCAAAAACTTTTTATTTATTTGTAAGCAGGGAAAGAGAGGGAGAGGAAAGAATGGGCCATCAGGGCCTCTAGCCACTGTAAATAAACTCCAGACACATGCACCACTTTGTGCATCTGGCTTTATGTGGAAACTGGGAACAGAACTCGAATAGTTAGGCTTTGCAGACAAATGACTTAACCTCTGAACCATTTCTCTAGATCTCCATCTTACTTTTTTAAAAATTTAATTAATTTATTTATTTGAGAGAAGGAGGGGGGGAGAAAGAGAGAGAGAGAGGGAGAGACAGGATGAGAATGGGCACACCAGGGGCTCCAGCCACTGCAAATGAATTCCAGATGCATGCGCCCCCTTGTGCATCTGGCTTACATGGGTCCTGGAGAACTGAACTTGGGTCCTTTGATTTTGCAGGCAAACGCCTTGACCACTAAGCAATCTCTCCAGACCATCTTACTTTTATTTTTCATTTTTTTGGTTTTTCAAGGTAGGGTTTCACTCTAGCCCAGGCTGACCTGGAAATCACTATGTAGTCTCAGGCTGGCCTCTAACTCACAGTGATCCCCCTACCTCTGCCTCCTAAGTGCTGGGATTAAAGGCATGAGCCACCATGCCTGGCCACCTTAGTTTTTGAGATAAGGTTTTTCATTGAACCTGAAGCTCACCTATTTGATTTGGCTAAATTAGATAGCCAGTGAGCCCCATAGATCCTTGTGTCTCCACTTGCGGAACAGACATTCAGGTGAACACTGCAATGCCCAGTTTTTAGATGGTTACTGGGTATTCAAACTCAAGTTGTCATGCTTACAAAGTAAGCACTTTTAGTGACTGAGACATCTTCCCAACCTGTATCTGTTTTTTGCCCCTCAAACTCACTATGTAGCTGAGGATGACCCTGAATGCCTGATCATACTGCCTCTAGTTCTTGAATACTGCGATTTCAGGACTGAACCATAATGCCCAGTTTATGTGCTGGTGGAAATGGAACTCAGGGCTACAAGCACTATGCCAACAGAGCCATATACAACTTTGCAATCAAAGTTGTGCTTATTTCTGTGTGTCTTTTTTTTTGGTTTTTCGAGGTAGGGTCTCACTCTAGTCCAGGCTGACCTGGAATTCACAATGGAGTCTCAGGGTGGCCTCGAACTCACGGTGATCCTCCTACCTCTGCCTCCCGAGTGCTGGGATTAAAGGCGTGCGCCACCACACCCAGCTCCTGTGTGTCTTTAAAGGAGACTGTAAATGCAACTGATTAAAACTAAGAAGTCACTGGGAGCACATACCTTTAATCCCAGCAATTGGGAAGCAAATATAGGAGAATCGTTGTGAGTGTGAGGCCACCCTAAGACTACATAGTGACCTTACCTCAAAAATAAAAAAAATAAAAAAATAAAAAAAAAAAGGAAACTATGACAAAATACTTTCTTTTCTACTTTTTTCTCTTTTGAGGTAGGGTCTCACTCTAGCCCAGGCTGTCTTGGAGTTCACTATGTAGTCTCAGGGTGGCCTTAAACTCATGGCAATCCTCCTACCTCTGCCTCCCAAGTGCTGGGATTAAAGGTGTGCACCACCATGCCCAGCTCTCCTTTTTTTTAAAAAAAACTTTCTTTTGTACTATTTTATTTATTTATTTATTTATTTGAGAGGAAGAGGCAGACGGAGAGAATGGGCACATCAGGGTCTGCAGCCACTGCAAACAAACTCCAGACACATGTGCCCCTTCTGCATCTGGCTTACGTGGGTCCCTTGGGGAATCGAACCAGGGTCCTTAGGCTTTGTAGGCAAATTCCTTAACTGCTAAGCCATTTCCCTAGCTCTCTTTTTTTTTTTTTTTTTAAATGGCTCAGGAATCAAGCCTAGGGCAATATACATACTTTTCCATGTGTATCAGGTATTAGTAATATAAAAAACTTTTTGTATTGTTTTCAAGGTAGGTTCTCTCGCCCAGGCTGACTTGGAATTCACTATGTAATCTCAGGCTGGCCTCAGACTCGCAGTGATCCTCCTACCTTGGCCTCCAGATTAAGAGGTGCTGCAAAAGAATGCCAGATGCATGTGCCACTTTGTATATCTGGCTTTACATAAGTACTGGGGAATCACACTCAGGTTGTTACGCTTTATGGACAGGCACCTTAAACACTGGGTGATTTCTCCAGACCCCCTTTTTTTCTTCAAGGTAGGGTCTCACTCTAGCTCAGGCTGACCTGGAATTCACTATGTAGTCTCAGGATGGCCTTGAATTCATGGTGGTCCTCCTACCTCTGCCTCCCGAGTGCTGGGCCTTTTGGTTTTTTGAGGCAGGTCTCAATCTAGTCCAGACTGGCCTGGAATTCACTATGGAGTCTCAGGGTGGGCTTGAACTCACAGCGATCCTCCTACCTCTGTCTCCCGAGTACTGGGATTACAGACGTGCACCACCACACCTGGCTCCCTTTTTGTATTTTTAAAAAACTTTTTATTTTTTTTGAGAGAGAAAGAGAGGCAAATATACTATGAATTGAACCCAAGGCTGTGCATGGTAGCAAGTACTACATCACTGAAACACACCCTCAGCCTCATATAAAATCACTGTAAACTTAGAAAACTATTTACTAAAGCCCATCCTTCATTAGTTCTCAAAAAATACTCATCTAACCTTTATAGAAGAAATGAAAATTAAGTGTGGAAAAAAATCAAATACAGAAAAATGGGGTACTCACCTATGAGAAATATTAAATTTCTGCACAATCCTTTTCCCATTAGCTAACCAGATCTGTATATTAGTGATGGGTTCCAAGTTGTTCAGTGAGACAGCAGACAAAGCATTTTTATTTCCAACTTCAATACTCTTTTTTCTAGAAACAATTTTTGGGGTAGCACTAAGAAAATCCAGATAACAAAAATCAGATACATATTTTTCCATCATTATTTTTTAAAAATTTATAGCCAGGCGTGGAGGCACATGCCTTTAATCCCAGCACTTGGGAGGCAGAGATAGGAGGATTGCCGTGAGTTCGCGGCCACCGTGAGACTACATAGTGAACTCCAGGTCAGCCTGGGCTAGAGTAAGACACTACCTTGAAAAAAACAAAACAAAACAAAACAAAACAAAACAAAACGCAAAGATATTTGAGAGAGAGAGAAAAAAATGGGCGTACCAGGGCCACTAGCTACTGCAAACCACTAAGCCATCTTTCCAGCCCTCCATTATTATTTTTGTAAGTCATAAATACTTCTCAATAATAGCATAAATGTTAGTATTAGCTGGGCGTGGTGGCGCACGCCTTTAATCCCAGCACTGGGGAGGCAGAGGTAGGAGGATTGTTGTGAGTTTGAGGCCACCCTGAGACTACACAGTGAATTCCAGGTCAGCCTGGGATAGAGTGAGACTCTACCTCGAAAAACCAACCAACCAACCAAACAAAATGTTAGTTTTGTCCACAATAAATAATGGTTCCAAAAATTTTATCACATTATGTATGTCCAATAAACCTTAAGCTGATAGAATGCCGTAGAAATTGGCTTTACCTATTACCCAGGATGAATTTTTTTTAAATTAGAAGTTTTTGGGCTGGAGAGATGGCTTAGCAATTAAGGCGCTTGCCTACAAAGTGTAAGGACCCAGGTTCAACTCCCCAGAACACATGTAAGCCAGATGTACAAGGTAGCACATGCATCTGGAATTCACTGGCAGTGGCTAGAGGCCCTGGTATGCTTCTTTTCTTTTTTTTTTCTTTTATCTATCTATCTGCCTTTCTCTCATAAATAATTTTTTAAAAAAGAAATATGAGAGGGATCTCATAGAAAGCAACATGACCCCATATCTAACCTCTGCATTCTGTCATAGGGCAGTCAGACATGAAGATGGAAAACCTGAAATAAGTAAAGGCTTTTGATGGATGCTAACATTAGTCTTATGCTTGTTTGTTTTATTTTGAGACAGGATCTCATGATGCTCTGGCTGGACTCAAATTCACTATGTAGCTAAGAATGAACGAATTCCTGATTTTGTCCACTTCCACCTCTCAAGTACTAGGGACTGAACTCAATGCTTTGCGAATGCTAGACAGGTACTCTACCAGTTGAGCTATATCCCCATCCCCATATTCCTATTATTTATTTGCACGAGTGTGTATGGTCATGCCAGGGCCTTTTGCTACTGGCAAAGGAACACCAGGCACTTGTACCACTTTTTGTGTCCAGCTTTCATGGGTGGCTTGGAGATTGAACCCAGACCAAACAAGCACCTTTAACTGCTGAGGTATCTTCCCAATTTCCTTTTCCTTTTTCACTTGTAAAATGGGAGATAAAATAAAGTAAAAACTGTTGAGGAACCCCACAGCCTACTTACTTATCTATTAGATAATTCAAGGTCTCAAGGGTGGGTTAACATAAGGAAAATTACTATATCCATTCAGGTTGTGAGAGCAGTTACTGTGCATGGCTGCATGACAGACTATTCCAGGATAGAGGCAGCTAGACTGAAGCTGTACCATGAGACTTTTTTTTTCTTTCTTTTTTTTTTTTTTGGTTTTTCGAGGTAGGGTCTCACTCTAGCCCAGGCTGACCTAAAATTCACTATATAGTGTCAGAGTGACCTTGAACTCACAGAGATCCTCCTACCTCTGCCTCTTGAGGGCTGGGATTAAAGGTGTGTGCCACCAATGCCCGGCTCCATGAGACATTTTTGTTCTTTCTTTTCTTTTTTAAACAGGGGCTTACTATAGACCAGACTGGCCTAGAACTCATTCTGTAGCTCAGGCTAGCCTTGATCTCATGGTGAATCTCCTCTCAGCCTACTTAGTGCTAGAATTAAAGACATATGCCACCATGCATGGCTTTGTACCGTCAGTGTTTTAAAGTCAGGTGCCAAATACTATGGGCTAAATATTAGAAACACATCAACTTGAATGTGGGATGAGTAGTTGGAGGGCCTCTTGGGACTACCTAGGGCTTAAAGAAATGGCATAGTTGTAATGTATGTCTCATTCAGTAAGTCTGACAATTAACTTTGGCAATCCTAGCCATGGGCATTTTTTAAAAAAGATGTATTTATTTACTTATTAGAGACGAGGGGGAGAGAGAGAGAGAGGGAGAGAGAGAGAATATGAACGAGTGCGCCAGGGCCTCCAGCCACTGTAAACGAACTCCAGACGCATGTGCCACCATGTGCATCTGACTTACGTGGGACCTGAAGAATTGAACGTGGGTCCTTAGGCTTCACAGGCATGCATCTTAACCACTAAGCCATCTCTGCAGCCCAGCCATGGGCATTTTTTAACTGTGCAGACACGAATGCAAAGCATATTAAGCTTCTAAAAGCCATTAGTTCCACCGGGTGTGGTGACACACACCTTTAATCCCAGCACTTGGGAGGCAGAGGTAGGAGATCACTGTGAGTTTGAGGGCACCCTGAGACTACAAAGTGAATTCCAGGTCAGCCTGGGCTAGAGTGAGACCCTACCTTGAAAAGAAAAAAAAAAGTAATTAGTTCCAAGGGAAGGGAGAAATCAGGGCAGAAAGGGCAGGCTTGATCCCACAGAGCCAAGGGCAGGGCAGCAGTTCTGTTGCAGAACTGGCACTTAGATGGCATGTTGGGATCAACACTGCACATTTGTTCTTATTTTCAATTACCTCAAAATTTAGATACAGTCAGAAAACTAATCTTAGATACTGGAAACCACAAAGAGTATATATTTTTTCTGGTGCTGAAGAAAAAGTAGAACTTTAATACTCAAAAGTTAGCAAAGGTACTCAGGCATTAATATGGCAAAGCTCCAGTGATGAAGCTAGTGAGAAAAAATGATAGATGCGATTTCATCAACAATGGGCATTGTTCATGGTGGAAACCAACTGCCCTCCAATTGGACTGGAGGCCTGCTCCATGGGAGGGAATACACCCCTGATACTGAAAACTTAAAACAGGGGTAGTCATGAGCCCTAGGGGTGTAACATCTGCTGATGTCTGGATAAATGTATATACTATGCTTATCAAACTGCCCAGTAAGCACTTCTCTTAATATTCATACCCTTATACTAATGCTACTCTCACTTTGGGTAGAGAATCTTCTCTTTTCAGATGGCAGTGACCTTGGGATGACTCAGAAGGTATCATAGTGCTGGAAAGAAGTGACTGGAGTACTGAGTAACATCTCGATCACACCTTCCAAGGCTCAGGGTCTAATGCGGAAGAGGTGGCGGAAAGAATGTAAGAGCCAAGGGAAGGGTAGGACTCCTTACAATGTGCTCCCTCCAGACATAAAATGGCCTGGATATCCATGACCTCATAGTGCCTGACACTACCTACACAAGACCATCATAATAGGAGGAAAAGATCATGACATCAAAATAAAAGAGAGACTGATTGAGATGGGGAGGGGATATGATGGAGAATGGAATTTCAAAGGGGAAAGTGGGGGGAGGGAGGGTATTACCATGGGATTTTTTTTATAATCATGGAAAATGTTAATAAAAATTGAGAGAAAAAAAAACAACGGGCATTGTTGATCTGATAAAACCTCAAATGTCCTTACCTCAAAAAAAAAACAAAACAAAAAAATAAGGTAAGGATGTGGAGATGTAGCTCAGTTGGTAGAGTGCTTGAGTAGCATGCACAAAGCTGTAGGATTGATTCCTAGCACTGCATGTAAATAGCATGGGAGGTGGAGGCAAGAGGATCAGAATTTCATGGACATTCTTAACTATACAGTGAGTTTAAGACTGGCCTGGGCCTTGAACATGAGGCCCTGTTTAAAAAAAAAAACAAAACCAAATAGGGCTTGAGAAGATGGTTCAGTGGTTACAGGGGGCTTGCTGGCAACCTGCCAGCGTGGGTTTAATTCCTCAGCCACCTACATAAAGCCAGACAGGCATTCCATTGCAGTGGCAAGAGATCCTGGCATGTGCATCATCTGTGCACACACTCATACAAACACATATGTAAAAATAATTTTTTTTTTTGAGGTAGGTTTTCACTCTAGCTCAGGCTGACCTGGAATTCATTATGTAGTCTCAGGGTAGTCTTGAACTCAAGGTGATTCTCCTACCTCTGCCTCCCAAGTGCTGCAAATAAATAAAATTTTAATAAAGATTTTTATTAGGCTGGAGAGATGGCTTAGCAGTTAAGGTGCATGTCTGTGAAGCCTAAGGATACAGGTTTTTTTGTTTGTTTTTGAGGTAGGGTCTCACTCTGGTCCAGGCTGACCACTCTGTAGTCTCAGGGTGGCTTCGAACTCTCTGTGATCCTCCTACCTCTGCCTTCCGAATGCTGGCATTAAAAGCAAGCGCCACCATGCCCAGCTAGGATCCAGGTTTGATTCTCCAGGTCCCATGTAAGCCAGATGCACATGGTGGTACCTGTGTCTGGAGTTTGTTTGCAGTGGCTGGAAGCCCTAGCACCCCCATGCTCATATCTCTCTCTCTCTGACAAAAATAAATCTTTGAAGATTGCCATGAGTTCAAGGGCACCCTGAGACTCCTGAGACTACATAGTGAATTCCAGGTCAGCCTGGGCTAGAGTCAAGACCCTACCTGGGGGAAAAAAAAAATTCTAGCCAGGGCTGGGGGCACACGTCTTTAATCCCAGCACTTGGGAGCCAGCATTAGGTGGATTGTTGAGAGTTCAAGGCCACTGTGAGACTACATAGAGAATTTCAGGTTAGCCCTGGCTACAGAGCAAGACCCTACCTCAACCCCTCCCCCCCAAAAATTTAATTTCTGGCCTAGGAATGCAACTCAGTAGTAAGTGCTTGCCTAGAATCCCCCCCCCCCCACACACACACCCAGGTAGGGTTTCGCTCTAGTCCAGGCTGACCTGAAATTCACTATGTAGTCTCAGGGAGGCTTTGAACTCATGGCAATCCTCCTACCTCTCTGCCTCCCAAGTGCTGGGATTAAAGGTGTGCACCACTAGAATTTATTTATATTTTTATGTTTATTTATGAGAAAAAGAGATAGAAAGAGAATGGATGTGCCAGGTCTCTAGCCATTGCAAATGAACTCCAGACACATAAGCCACCACGTGCCTCTGGCTTACGTGGGTTCTAGGGAGTCGACCCTGGGTCCTGAGGCATGCAGGCAAGTACCTTAACCACTAAGCATCTCTCCAGCCCTTGCCTAGAATTTATAAGACTCTGGGTTTGAGCTACAGCATCAGAAAAAAATAAAATACTAAAAATCCCACTTCTAAAAGTTCTACATGGTTAGAAAAATGAGTACTGTCAAGCTTTTGCTATGAGAAACATAAACAAACATACCTTCCCAGTCTATGACCCTGTCCTGAGAAGGGCTGGAAAACAGGCTTTGTAGACATACATATTTCATTTTTCTTATCTTCAACTTTAACATCCACCTCCTCTTTATCAAAAATTCCTTGTAATTCTGAAGGTAATTCCCTTAGAAGGAAAAAACACCAACAATGTAATAGCTATGTTTTTTTTCTCTGAAAAACATTTTGTATGCAAAAATATTGGCTAATATATGGAAATATATATGTACTGGGGATGTAACTCATTTGGCTGAGTGCCTGCCTAGTATGCCCAAGACCCAGGGTCGATCTCCAACACCACATAAATTGGATATATAGTGGTACTTGCCATTATTCTCAGCACTCAGAAGGCTGCAGCAGGATGAGCGAGGGTTTAAGGCTATCTTCAACTACATAGTGTGAGGCCAGTCTGAGCTACATAAGTCCCTGTCTCAAAAGAAAGAAGGGCTGCCGGGTGTGGTGGTGCATACCTTTAATCCCAGCACTCAGGAGGCAGAGGTAGGAGGATCAGAGTGAGTTCAAGGATAGCCTGAGACTACATAGATAATTCCAGGTTAGCCTGAGTTAAGAGTGAAACTCTACCTTGAAAAACAAAACAAAAAGAAAAGAAAAGGAAGAAGGGGTAGAGTGAGACCCTACCTCGAAAAACAACAACAACAACAACAACAACAACAACAACAAAAAGTGGCTGGGAGTGGCTCAGCATCTAAAGCATTTACCTGCAAAACCTAACAACCTGGGTTCAATTCCCCAGTACCCACATAAAGCAAGATGCACAGTGGTGCATGCAGCACTTGTAGCAGCTCTATGCTGTGACACACCCACTCTCCCTCTCTCTCTCTGTCTCTCGATTTCTCTCTCTCTGCTTGCAAATAAATAAATAAAACTTCTTAAATTGGGCATGGTGGTGCACGCATTTAATCCCAACACTTGGGAGGAAGAGGTAAGATCCCAACACTTGGGAGGAAGAGGTAAGAGGATTGCTATGAGTTTGAGGCCACCCTGAGACTACATAGTGAATTCCAGGTCAGCCTGAACTAGGAAAAAAATAAAAAAGAAACCACATACATAGAAATATTCTCTGTAATTAAATAAAGGAATATACTTAAAGTAATATGAATAATACAAAAGACCAAGAAGAGTCAAGCCTGTAATCTAGCACTTGGAAAGCTGAGGCAGGAGAATTGCCATGAATTCAGGACAGTCTTAGAGTGAGGTCCAGGTTGGTTTTTGTAGAGTGACACCTTATCTCAACAAATCACCTGACATTTATATTTTTTTAAACAATTTTATTTTTATTTACTTATTTATTAGAGACGGAGAGAGAATGGGGCCACTGCAAATGAACTCCAGATGCATGTGCCACCATGTGCATCTGGCTTACATGGGACCTGGAGAACTGAACCTGGGTCCTTAGGTTTCACAAGCATTTGCCTTAACCGCTAAGCCATCTCTCCAGCCCTGACATTCATAATTTCTAAGCACATAAATTCAGTTTTATAGTACTCTCAAGAATAGTGGGGCTGGAGAGATGGCTTAGTAGTTAAGGCACTTGCCTGTGAAGCCTAATGAATGACCCAGGTTTGACTCCCCAGTACTCATGTAAGCCAGATACACATGGTGGCGCATGCGCCTAGAGTTTGTTTGTGGTGGCTAGAGGCCCCAGTGTGCCCATCTCATCCTCTCTCATTAATAAATAAAACTGAAAAAGAATAAAGAATAGCACTAGCTGAGCTGGGCATGGTGGTACATGCCTTTAATCCCAGCACTTGGGAGGCGCAGGTAGGATAGCTATGAGTTCAAGGCCAGCCTGGGCTAGAGTGAGATACTGCTTCAAATAACCAAAATCAATCAATCAATCAATCAATCAATCAACCTCTCTCTCTCTCTCTCTCTATATATATATATATATATGTATAATTAAATTCATGAAATATTAGCTAATTATAGTTCATTTTAATTTTTTAGAAATTTATTTGCAAGCAGAGGGAGACAGTGAGGAGGGAGACAGAGATAGAGAATGGGTGAACCAAGGCTTCTAGCTGCTGCAAACAAAATTCAGATGCATGTGCCACACTGTGCATTTAGTTTTACATGTGTACTGGGGAATCAAAGCAGGGTCATTAGGCTTTTCGGGCAAATGCCTTAACTGCTGAGCCATCTCTCCAGCCCTATTATTATTCTTTTTAAACATTAGAGAGACTTTATTAAACTAAGAAAAGGAAAGAGTGCTAGGCATGGTGGCGCATGCCTTTAATCCCAGCACTTGGGAGGCAGAGGTAGGAGGATAGCCTTGAGTTCGAGGCCACCCTGAGATTCCATAGTGAATTCCAGGTCAGCCTGGGCTAGAGTGAGACCCTACCTCGAAAAACCAAAAACAGAAAAAGGAAAGAGGCTGGGCGTGGTGGTGCACGCCTTTAATCCCAGCACTTGGGAGGCAGACATAGGAGGATCGCTGAGAGTTCAGGGCCGCCCTGAGACTACATAGTGAATTCCAGGTCAGTCTGGGCTACAGTGAGACCCTACTTTGAAAAACCAAAAAGAAAAGGAAAGAGAAGCGTATAAAGAGCCCATGGCCCATGAGAAGGCAAGAGAAGTTAAAGCTCCTCCTCCTTCCACTAAACCATTTCTCTAGTGGCCCCTCCTTTATTTATTTATTTATTTATTTAATTTTGGTTTTACAAGTTAGGGTCTTGCTCTACCCCAGGCTGACCTGGAATTCACTATGTAGACTGTCCCACGGTGGCCTTGAACTCACAGCAATCCTTCTACCTTTGCCTCCTGTTGTAGTCAGTTTGGCATTGCTGGCAGAAATCACCCAAGAGCAACTTGTGGGGGAAAAAAAGGATTTATTTTGGCCTACAGGCTTGAGGAGAAGCCCTATGATGGCAGGGGAAAACGACGACATGAGCAGAGGGCGGACATCATCCCCTGGCCAACATCAGGTAGACAATAGCAACAGAAGAGTGTGCCAAACACTGGCAAGGAGACACTGGCCATAATACCCATAAGCCCGACCCCAACAATACACTGCCTCCAGGAGGCGTTAAATCCCAAATCTCCATCACCTGGGAACCTAGCATTCAAAACACCTAAATTTATGGGGGACACCTGAATCAAACCACCACGGTCTGCCTCTTGGCCCCATAAACTGATAACCATCCATGATGTAAAATACAATGATTCAGTCCAATTTTAAAAATTCCCATACTTGGGACCCATAGCTGGAGCTGGGAAACAAGTCAGAACCATATCCAAACATAAGCCCACTCTCCAGTATCAACCTACTATCAATTGTGGGCTACAAGAGGGCCTACACCTATTAAATTCTCTATAAAAAAAAAAAAAAAGTAAGGGTTATCTCATTTGTCCTGGTGCTAACTTACTCTCCGTTGGAGAATCTGCTTCTCTTTTTCAGATAGATGTAGACCCTAAGGAGAGAGCCACCCCATCATACCTCAAAAGGGCTCCGGCTGAAACTAAGAAAACTTCGAGAAACAAGCAAGGGGGCTGTTTTTCCTGATGAACCGGACACCAGCACAAGGGGGAAGGAGATCAGCATAGAGAAAAATCAACCCCTACCAAATCAGAGAGCCAGAGCCTCAGAGGCCCTCAACACCTCATCACTGAAGCAGACCAAAAATGAACCCAACATGGCTCAGGGAAATTTTGCGGAAGAGGGGGCGGAAAGAATGTCAGAGTCACATGTTGGGTCATGATATGCAGAGACATTTAGCTTACCCATAACTGTGGGCTAACTCCACAATGCATGACCCGTATACCTCAACAAGGAGGGGCCAAGGGGAGGGGGTAGGTCACGGATGAGCCTAATAATGGTACCAAACTGACTGTATTTGCTGAATACAGAACTGACTAATAAAAAAAAAAAAAAAATTCCCATACTTTTCATCAACCCTAATGATGTTCAAACATAATCCAAGGTCTTTTAAACTGAGCCATAATAACAAAAAATCTCCAAAAAACCCCCAAAAACAAAAAAACACCATAATGGCACAGAATAAACACTCATACTGCAAAAGATAGCATTGGGCATAGCAAGGAAATATTCAACCAATACAAGATTTAAACAGGGCAAACATCAAACTCTGTAGTTCCAAGTCCAACAACTGTAGTCAGTGAAAAGTCTCCAAGTCCGATAATTCTAACCAGAAACAAGTCTCTGGAATTCCAATTCCGCCCCTCTAGCTAGGCTACTCCCAGTCCCGGAAAGCTTCATCCAGGACAGGCTGCTCTCCTTAGCAGCCATCTCGTGGTCCTGGCATCTCCACTGGGTCTCCACTGCAACCCACGGCTCATCCACAGCGCCATTGGGTCTCCATGAAGGCATCCAGCAAACCTGCTTCACACTGCCCATGGCCGTTTCCAAAACACAAGATTGCATTGCAAACTCAATGACCATCTCTTTCCCTTTTTTTTTTTTTTGAGGTAGGGTCTCACTCCAGCCCAGGCTGACCTGTCTTTCCTGCGTTTCTTATACTCCACAATACATGTAGGGTGCCAATTTGTTAATCCAGAGGGGAATAAAGCAGACTTTGAAGAACCGGACACTGCTTGAGCATTCAGGCCCCTCCAAAAAGTGCATTCTTTCTGTTGCCCCAATGCAGGTCAGCTGGCCCAATCTCAATGGTTGAAGTCTCTCAATTGCAGCTGAACGGGCAGCAGTGTCATCCAAAGATTTCATTTTTTTCTGTGCCATATCCCTCTGCTCACACCAGTTCATTTCTACGCAAAGCAACCCTGCACAACTTCTCAGGGCATGGGCATAATAGCAAACCTCTCACACAAACTGCTTCTAGCCCAGTCCAGGCAAAGCTCTTTCTCACCCTCATAAGCCAAACCTCACAGTCCATAGTTCTTATTGCATTCAGGTCTTTCAATTCTAACCAGAATAGTCCATCAAGCTGTACTTACAGGCATCTCTTAGGCCAAGGTTTCAGATCCTTCCACATTTCTCTTGAAAATCAGCTTCAAAAGGCCAAAGCCACACCACACAGTCAGGAGTCTAGCAGCAATGCCACTCTCTGTACCAACTTTACTGTTGCAGTCAGGTTCATACTGCTGTCAGAAATCATCTAACCAAGAGCAGCTTGTGGGAAAAATGGTTTATTTTGGCTTACAGACACAAGGGGAAGCTCCATGATGGCAGGGAAAAATTATGACATGAGTAGAGGGGTAGACATCACCCCCTGGCTCACATCAGGTGGAAAACAGGAACAGGAGAGTGTGCTAAACACTGGTAAGGGGAAACTGGCTGTAATATCCATAAGCCCACCCCCAGTAATATACTGCCTCCAGGAGGTATTAGTTCCCAAATCTCCATCATCTGGGAACCTAGCATTCAGAACACCTAAGTTTCTGGGGGACACCTGAATCAAACTACCACACCTCCCAAGTGTTGGGATTAGAGACATGTGTCACCATGACTGGCTCTTTTTAAAAAAATATTTTATTTATTGATTGATTGACAGAGAAGGAGGGGAAACAATTGGTGAGCCAGGGCCTCCAGCAACGGAAATCACTACAATCAGATGTGTGTGTCACCTTGTGTTCATGCATGACTTTGTGCATGCACCACCTTGTGCATCTAGCTTATGTGGGTCCTGAGGAACCAAACATGGGTTCTTCAGTTGTGCAGGCAAGTACTAAACCACTAAGCCATCTGTCCAGACCTGTTTTTTTTTGTTGTTGTTGTTCAAAGATTTATTGGCCATTTGTATTTCTTTTTTAAAAATATTTTATTTTTAATTATGTATTAATTTGACAGAGAAAGAGGGAGAGAGCGAGAGAATGAATGAGTGTGCCAGGGTCTCCAGCCACTGCAAATGAACTCCAGACATGTGCACCCCTTGTGCATCTCGCTAACATGTAGACCCTTATTTTTTAAATTAAAAAGTTTTTACATATATATGTGTCTTCACATGCACGTGTGTAAAGGCCAGAGGCTGGCATCATGGCTTCCTTGATTGCACTCCATCTTACCTACTAAGGTTGGGTTTCTAAGAACCCCAAAGTTTACAGATTCATCTTGACTTATATATATATACATACATACATATATATATATACTTATATACATACATATATATATACATATATATATATATACATATATATATACACACACTTATATACTTATAGGCAGCTGTCAGGCCCACCTGGCATTTATGTGTGATTTGGGGATCTGAACTCTGGGGCTCAAGATTGCATGGCAAGTGCTTTACCCACTGAGCTGTCTTCCCAGCCTCCAGTTTTATCATTTTTATAGGTGACTAAGTAGGATAAAAATGAACTAGAAAAATCAAGCCTTTAGGGTTTTTTTTTTTTTTTTTTTTGGCATGGTCTCCCTCTTGAATTACCTGACCTAGAACTTAACTCTGTAACCTTGAACTGGCCTCGACCTCATAGAAATTCTCTTACCTCAGTCTTCTGAGTGTTGTAATGGAGGGTGTGAGCCACCACAACTGATTGCTTTTATTGTTGTTGTATTTTGAGTTTTTATTCGTTTTGGGATAGGGTCTCATTCTAGCAGTCCAGGCTGACCTGGAACTAACTCTGTAGTCCTTGGTTGGCCTCGAACTTAGATCCTCCTACCTCAACTTCCATGCTGCAGGATTTTTTTGGGGGATGGGGTGGGGTGAGGTTTGAGGTAGGGTCTTGCTTTAGCCCAGGCTGACTTGGAATTCACTATGTAATCTCAGTCAAGGCCTCCAACTCACAGGGCTCCTCCTACCTCTACCTCATGAGTGCTGGGATTAAAGGCATGTGCCACACCTTTTTTTTTTTTTTTTTTTTCATTCATTTACAAGAGAAAGAGAAAGAAAGAGTATGTGTTTGAGTATGGGAACACCAGGTCCTCTTGCCACTGCAAAGGAACTCCAGACACATATACCACTTTGTTTTATGTGGGTACCGGAGAACTGAACTGAGGCTGGCAGGTTTTGCAAAGAAGAGCCTTTAACCACTGAGCCATCTCCCAGCTTTTTTTAAAAAAAATTTTATTTTATTTTATTTTTTCGAAGTAGGATTTTATTATAGCTCAGGCTGACCTGGAATTCACCATGTAATCTCAGGGTGGTCTTAAACTCATGGCGATCCTCCTACCTCTGCCTCCTGAGTACTGGGATTAAAGGCATACACCACTACACCTTGATTTTTTTTACTTTTAAAAAATTTATTCTTTATGTTTGCAAGTAGAGAGACAGGGTGGAGAGAGAGAGAAAGAGAGAGAGAGAATATGAGCACGACAGGGGCTCTAGCCACTGTATGCAACACTTTGTGTATCTGGCTTTATGTAGGTACTGGGGAATCAAACCTGGGTCATTAGGTTTTGCAAGCAAGCCATTTCATCAGCCCCTTTTCTTGGGGGGAGGGGTTTGAGGAAGGATCTCACTCTGCTCACTCTATCCCAGGCTGACCTGGAATTCACTATGTAGTCTCAGGGTAGCCTCGAACTCATGATGATCCTCCTACCTCTGCCTCCTGAGTGCTGGGATTAAAGGCGTGCATCACCACACCTGGCTCTAGCCCTTGGTATTTTTTTCTTTTTTTTTGGTTTTTCAAGTTTTTAATTAGTGTTTAATTAGTGTTTCACTCTACCTCAGGCTGACCTGGAATTCACTAGGTAGTCTCAGGGTGGCCTCGAACTCATGGTGATCCTCCTACCTCTGCCTCCTGAGTGCTGGGATTAAAGGCATGCGCCACCATAGGCGGATTTTTTTTTTTTTTTTTTTTTTTTTTTTTTTTTTTTTTTTTGGTAGCGCTTGGTTTTCTGAGAGCAGGTCACATGCAGCCCAGAATGGCTTCAAACTTGCTACACAGCTCGGGCTAGCTTTGGATTCCTCATCTTCCCATCCCCACCTCTCAAGGCCTCAGGGTCAATACCCGAATAACCACATAAAACCCGATGCACAAAGTGGCACATACATCTGGAGTTCGTTTGCAGTGGCTAGAGGTCCTGATATGCCCATTCTCTCTCTGCCTCTTTCTCTCTCATAATAACTTTTTTTTATTTTATTTTTGAGAGGGAGAATGGGCTCATCAGGACTTTTCAGCTGCTAACTCCAGGTGAGTACACACCCTGTATGCATGTGCATCATGCTGCATCTGGCTACATGACCTGGAGAGTTAAACATGCAATCTTAGGTTTCACAGGCAAGTGCCTTAACCACTCAGCAATCTCTCCAGTCCACATAAAACTGGCATGCCAGGGTCTCAGCCAGTGCAATCTAACGCTAGATGCTTGTGCCACCTAGTGGACATGTGTGACTTTTTGCTTGCCTCACCTTTGTGCATCTGGCTTATGTGGGATCTGGAGGGCTAAGCATGGTTCCTTAAGCTTTGCAGGCAAGCATCTTATCCACCAAGCCATCTATCCAGCCCTAAATTTTTTGTTTGTTTGTTTTTTCGAGGTAGGGTCTTGCACTAATCCAGGCTCACCTGGAGTTCACTATGTAGTCTCAGGGTGGCCTCGAACTCATGGCGATCCACCTACCTCTGCCTCCCGAGTGCTGGGATTAAAGGCGTGTGCCACCACGCCCAGCTCATTTTAGTTTTTAATTACAAACACAGATTTACTTTTGTAATAATAAAGGTGAAATATTCACATTTGAATTTTTAAAAATTTTTCAGCCATTCTGGGCATAGTGGCGCATGCCTTTAATGCCAGCACTCAGGAGGTAGAGGTAGGAGTATCACCATGAGATTACATAATGAATTCCAGGTCAGCCTGAGCTAGAGTGAGACCCTACCTCAGAAAAAAAAAAGAAAAAGAAAAAGAGTCAGAGACAGTAGGATAGTTGTGAGTTTGAGGACAGCCTGGGTTAGAGTGACACTCTAACATGGAAAAAAAAAAAAATAAGAAGAAAATCACTCTTTGGAGATGGCTTAGCAGTAAAGGCACCTGCCTGCAAAGACTAATAACCCAAGCTCAATTCCCCAATATCCATGTAAAACCAAATGTACAAAAGGGTACATGGCACTGGAGTTCATTTGCAGTGGCAGGAAGCCCTGGCATGCCCATTTATTCTGTGTCTCTCTTCTCTCTCTGCTTGCAAATAAATAAACTTGTATGTGAGTTGGAATAAAATTTGGTAGCAGGGCTGGAGAGATGGCTTAGCAGTTAAGGCGCATGCCTGCAAAGCCTAAGGACCCTGGTTCAATTCTCCAGGTCCCACGTAAACCAGATGCACAAGGTGGTGCATGCTTCTGGAGTTCGTCTGCAGTGGCTAGAGGCCCTTGGGCGCCCATTCATTCCCTCCCTCCCTCTGTCTCTAATAAGTAAATAAATGTCTTTTTTTTTAAAAGCTTGGTAGCAGAGGCTAGTAAGCTAGAAAGAGGTTATAAGGGAGGGAGAGAAGGGGAGGACTTAAGGGGATGGTATTGTATATATATAAGTAGAAAAACAAATTATTCATGGTGGAAAGGGCTATGCAAGGTAGGGTGGAGGGATGGTTAATCAAAATCTAAGAAGAGTATGAGTAGGTCATATGGAAGCCTAGTTTTTTGGACAATGGTGCAACGAGAAGCCATAGACTGTCAATAGAAATTTTCACTGTTTTCCCACCAAGAACAGATGGTAAGACCCTATTGCTGAAGACTCCACATGTTTGGGCTGTGAGGTCACGGAGGAATCTTTCTGGAGCTGAGCTGAAAACCTCCTCTGTGTAGACCAGCTGACAGAATGCTGGAAAAAGCTAAGCTGCATGTATTTCCATGGGAGAGAAGTCATCAGTGGAGATGAACAACAATGGACACTGCAAGCCTTAAGTTTGGCCAATCAGGCCAAATGAGCCAACGGATACAATAGTGGCATGTCTGTTATGGAGAAAACCAACCACTCTCTAATTGGACTGGTGGCCCACTCCATGGGAGGGGAATATATACCAGATAATGAAAAACTATGATGGGAGAAGTCATGAACTCTAGGGGTGTAATGCCTGCTGGTGTCTGGCTGAAAACATACATTATGCTCACCAAACTGCCTGTAAGCACTTTTTTTAATGTTCATACCCATATATTAATGTTACTTTGGTTAGAGAAGCTTCTCTTTTCAGATGGCAGTGACCTCTGGGATGACTCAAAAGGCACCATAAGCCAGGAGTGGTGGTACACAACTTTAATTCCAGCACTCAGGAGGCAGAGGTAGGATTGCCATGAGTTTGAGGCCACCCTGAGACTAGATAGTGAATTCCAGGTCAGCATGAGCTAGAGTACAAAGAAACCCACAATCAAAAAACCAAGAAGGGGGGAAAAAAAAGAAAGAAAGAAAAAGGCACCATAGTGCTGAGAAGTGACAGAGGAGTACTCAACACTGAAGCATCTCTATTACACCTTCCAAGGCTCAGGGTCTATTGTGGAAGAGGTGGCGGGAAGAATATAAGAGGTAAAGGAAGGATAGGACCCCTTACAATGCACTTATCCAGACACAAAAATGGCCTGGATATCCATGACCTTGAAGTACCTGGCACTACCTACACAAGACCAGTATAATAGGAGGAAAAGATGATAACATCAAAATAAAAGAGACTGATTGAGGGAGGATATACAATGGAGAGTGGAGATGTAAGGGGAAAGAGGGGTAAGTATCATGGTTTATTGTCTTTGATTATGGAAGTTGTCAATAATAAAAAAAATTTTAAATAAAAAAAAAAAGCTTTTGTGGGCTGAGGAAATGGCTTAGCTGTTAAGGTGTTTGCCTGCAAAGCCAAAGGACCCCGGTTTGATTCCCCAGGACCCACATAAGCTAGATGCACAAGGCTGCACATGCATCTAGAGTTTGTTTGCAGTGGCTAGAGGCCCTGGTGTGCTCATTCGCTCTCTTTATCTGTCTCTCTATCAAACTCTCAAATAAATTAAAAGAAAACAAACTTTTGTATAGCAAAGGACAGTGTGAATTGAACAAAGACACAACCTACAGAATGGGAGAAAATATTTTCCAGCTATACATATGACAGAGGATTAATATCCAGGATATACAAAGAACTCAAAAATGTAAGTAAGAAGCTGGGCATGGTGGCGCACGTCTTTAATCCCAGCACTCAGGAGGCAGAGGTAGGAGGATCGCTGTGAGTTCGAGGCCACCCTGAGACAACATAGTGAATTCCAGGTCAGCCTGGGCTAGAGCAAGACCCTACCTCAAAAATCCAAAAAAAAATAAAAATAAAAAATTGTTTTTGTGACTATTTGTTGTGTGGGGGGGTGTCTATTAAGATAGGCTGTCATGTAGCCCAGGCTGGCCCTGAACTCCTGATTCCTCCGTCTCCTGAGTGCAGGATTACAGGTGTGAGTGAGCCACCATGCCTGGCTTGATGGAGCCTCTTAAGAAATGAGTCTTAGATGCTTTCTGGGCACATGTGCTCATTAGCCCATGAAACCAGTGATGCCTTTGAGCAAAGCCAGCCTCTTCCTAATGCTCTAACATTGTGTTCATACCCAGGTAGGTACCAGTTGCCTTGAACCCTGAATACTCTTTCTTTCTTTTAGCCAGTTGAAACCACAGAGAAGTATCTCTGTACTCCGCACAGCCTTCTCCTGCCCTTGAGGGAGACGATGAAGAAAATGTTTTTGATTCTTCTACACTTCATTTAAAGATTAAATGCCAGAGAGTCCTTTGGTGGTTGTTGTTTCAAAAAAAGAAAAGTGGGACCTAGTCCAAGGTCCTTAGGTCAATAGGGGCATGTACTTGAAGGGATTCTGGGGGACCCTAGCCTGTCTTCTTTTGCCATTTAGGAGTTTGGCTCCACCATGTACTTCTGCTGTGATGTCCTTCCTAAGTCACCATAGGTCCCAAAGTAATAAAGCCAATCTATCTTGGACTAGTCCCTCCAAAACTAAAATAACCGTTTTCTCTTGATAAGTTTATCTCAGGTGTTTTGTTACAGTGGCAGAAAGCTGTCTCGCACAGATGGCCTCATGCCTATGTCTTAAAGTTGGTTGGGGCTGTGGGCTGAGTTGCCACAGTTCCATATGGTAGCCTCAAGCAGGGTGAGAACAGACACTGCAGGGCCATCCCTCTTTTGCCTGGAAGTTCCCTGCTTTACTGTCATTTTGTGAGCCAACATCAAAGTCAGAAAGCCAACCCAGAATCCAGGAGTAGGGAAACAGGTGTCACCCTTTGATGAGACTTTCAAAGTATGTGTGGCCATTTTTTAGTAGTGCCTACTAATACTAGGCGCCCACTATTTGTTGAATGAAGGCCCAGCATTGGGCTGTCCAGAGAAAATTATTAGCCAGCATGTGGTAGGAATGTGATAGGAGTAAAACCCAGTTATCAATGAAAATTTCAAGGTCATATGACTCTTAGTCTGTGCTCTGGAATCTGAGTGTCCAAACTCATGAAGCTTGTTGGGTAAGAACAAGCCCTATGACATTGATAGCAGAGCATTCTGCAACAGATGGGCCACTGCAACCAAAACTGACCCTTGGCATCAGGGTACTCAAAAAAATGAAAGTGGGTACCATGTACCCACAAAGATAAGTGAATATAGTTCTGTTGTTTGCTGGCTTGCTTGCTTTTGATGCAAGGTTTAATTCTGTAACCCGGGCTGGCCTGGAACTCACTATGCAGCCCAAGCCAACCTATGGCTCCCAACAGTCCTGATTTAGCCTTCCAATACTGGAATTACACGTATGCCCACCACACCTGGCCAGGGGTAGTGTGTTAATTGATTACAGCCTTGAATGGTTAAATCATAGGAAAACAGAGTGTTCTGTGTGATATTTTTATAGTTGTCCTGTCTCAAAATTTAAAAACCCCAAGATAATAACAAAAATGATCTTAAACTAACAAGTATTTCTACAAGCTGTGTGTATGTGTGTGTGTTTTCTCCTTCCTTAAACACTTAGAAGTAGCCGGGCGTGGTGGCGCACGCCTTTAATCCCAGCACTTGGGAGGCAGAGGTAGGAGGATCGTGGTGAGTTCGAGGCCACCCTTAGACTCCATAGTGAATTCCAGGTCAGCCTGGTCTAGAGTGAGACCCTACCTCAAAAAAACAAAAAACAAAAAAACACAAAACAAAACAAACAAAAACAAACAACCCCCCACCCAAAAAAAACCAAAACCAAAAAACAAAAAACAAAACAAAACAAAACAAACAAACAAAAAAAAACACTTAGAAGCTAGGCACAGTGGCTCATACCTATATTCCCAGCATTTGGGAAGCTGAGGAACAAACAAAACAACAACAAAAAACCTGTATTTTTCATGTGTTTGTGTGAATGTTTATGTTTTGACATAGAAAGTAGTTTTTGTTTCTTTGCTAGGGTAGTATGAGCCATCTTTCTTAGAAAAGTACAGTTACCTTTTAGGTTGATTCTGTTGTTTTGGCATGTGTGTGTGTTGCGTGCATAGTATGTGCATGGTATGTGCGGACGCAGTGCCCTGTGTACTCATCTGCAGTGTCCCATGCGCTCACCTGTGGCAGCTAGAAATCATCAGGTGTCCTTCACCCCTCTGTCACCCACCCACATGTTTTTACCTCACAATAGTCTTACTGATTCCAGTGCTGCCCTAGCAGTTCTCTGGTCTCCACTCCCTACAGGACTGGCATTACAAGCATGTGTGACATCCAGCTGTTTATGTGGGTTCTGGAGATTTGAACTCAGGTAGTGTTAGGGCCCCTCAGACCCTCCTGCTAGTGCAGGAAGCTCACTTAACAGCTGAGCCATCTCACTGAGCCCTGTCTGAGGTTCTCTTATTAATCTCTGTTAAAAAAAAAATTGTGCTGGGCGTGGTGGCGCACGCCTTTCATCCCAGCACTTGGGAGGCAGATGTAGGAGGATCACCGTGTGTTCGAGGCCACCCTGAGAATACAGAGTGAATTCCAGGTCAGCCTGGGCTAGAGTGAGGCCCTACCTGGAAAAAACAAACAACAACAAAAAAAAAATTGTGTGATTTCCAGATGGTGCTACTGTATACAGCTATATTCCCAACACCAAGGAAGCTGAGGCAGGAGAATTGTAAATTTTAAACCAGCCCCAGGTATAAAAGGAGATCTTGTCTCAAATGTTTTTCCAGGTTTGGTTGCTCACACCTCTGCTTTCAGCATTTGGGAGGTAGAGGCAGAGGCAGGAGGATCACCGCAAGTTTAAGGACAACAACCTGATTACATATGAGGCTTTGTCTTCAAAGACCCAACAATAATAATAATTGATAAGATTGGCTGAGAAATGGGGTTAACATGAGAAAGATACCCATCTTCGCATAGATTAGATGCCAACTTTATACCGTTGAAGAGACAAATTAATGCTAAGAATATTACTACTTTCATTTCTATCAGTCTAAACTTCCCAAATTCTCTTTCCTTTCAAATATGTTGTGATTATGATCTGCTGTCAAGATCTGTTATAATCTGCTGATGATAATTCTTCTTTCCTGTTCACTAGGAATCCTCTTTAGTTTTGATTATAAATGATTGGAATAATTCTAGAACATTTTGGTTTTGCTAATTGTTAAAATTGGTTATTGATGTGTCAGGTGTATTTCCTAATTTTGATGCCAAAAGGAGAAATGAGCTGTGTACCAAATTGAAGTTTGAAATCAAAGACCACATGTGAGCCGGGTGTGGTGGCACACGCCTTTAATCCCAGCACTTGGGAGACAGAGGTAGGAGGATTGCCCTGAGTTTGAGGCCAGCCTGAGAGTACATAGTGAATTCCAGGTCAGCCTGGGCTAGAGTGAAACCCTACCTCGAAAAACCAAAAAAAAAAAAAAAAAGGCCACACGTAGTATTGTTAAATGAATTAATAAATGTACTTAATATATACCTTTATTTTAAAATTAGATGAAACTTACTTGGTATCTTTATTAAAATTGTACCATAATGCTTAAAATTATTGTATGAAAACACAGGAATATAGCATGAAATAAATGTTGCATTAAAAAAAAAAAAAAACTAAGAAAGAAGCCCGGCATGGAGGCACATGCCTTTAATCCCAGCACTTGGGAGGCAGAGGTAGGAGGATTGCCATGAGTTGGAGGCCACCCTGAGACTACATAGTGAATTCCAGGTCAGCCTGGACTAGAGTAAAACCCTGCCTTGGGGAAAAAAAGAAACAAACAAACAAAAAAAAACCTAAGTAAGAAATCAAACAACCCAATTAAAAACTGGGCTATGGCCGCACGCCTTTAATCCCAGTGTTCGGGAGGCAGAGGTAGGAGGATTGCTGAGAGTTCGAGGCCACCCTGAGACTTCATAGTGAATTCCAGGTCAGCCTGGAATAGAGTGAGACCCTACCTCGAAAAACAAAACAAAACAAAAAAAAGGGGGGCTATGGGAGCTAGGTGTGGTGGCACTCCTGTAATCCCAGCACTAAGGAGGCAGAGGCAGGATGATTGGTGTTGAGTTCAAGGCCACCCTGAGTCTACAAAGTGAATTCCAGGTCACCCCAGCTACAGTGAAATGCTACCTTGAAAAACAAGAAAGCAAAACAAAAACTATGGAACTAAATAGAGAGTTTGCAAAGGGAGAAATACATATGCCCTATAAACATCTAAAAAAAAAAAGAACATCTGCTGATGTCTGATGTCTGGAAAAATGTATATACTATGCTTATCAAACTGCCCAGTAAGCACTTCTCTTAATATTTATACCCTTATATTAATGCTACTCTCACTTTGGGTAGATAGAGAATCTTCTCTTTTCAGATAGCAGTGACCTTGGGACGACTCAAAAGGTATCATAGTGCTGGAAAGAAGTGACTGGAGTACTGAGTAACATCTCGATCAAACCTTCCAAGGCTCAGGGTCTAATGCGGAAGAGGTGGCGGAAAGAATGTAAGAGCCAAAGGAAGGGTAGGACTCCTTACAATGTGCTCCCTCCAGACATAAAATGGCCTGGATATCCATGACCTCATAGTGCCTGACACTACCTACACAAGACCATCATAAGAGGAGGAAAAGATCATGACATCAAAATAAAAGAGAGACTGATTGAGATGGGGAGGGGATATGATGGAGAATGGAATTTCAAAGGGGAAAGTGGGGGGAGGGAGGGTAGTACCATGGGATATTTTTTATAATCATGGAAAACGTTAATAAAAACTGAGAAAAAAAAAGAGTTAAAAAAAAAAGGAGAGAGGTGTAGAATGAAGAGATGGCTTAGTGGTTAAGAGGCTTGCCTGCAAAGACAAAGGAGCCAGGTTCGCTTCCCCAGGACTCATATAACCCAGATGCACAAGGTGGTGCACAATCATGCAAATAAGTAAAAAAAAAATTAAAACTAGCTTATAAATAAATATACAAATATAGAAAAAAATACATATAAATTTCAATGAAAATAAAATTATTTTCCCTTGACAAAAGTGAAAATTCAGCTGGATAGCTTAGTGGTTAAGGTACTTGTCTGCAAAGCCTAAGAATCCAGGTTCAATTCCCCAGTATCCACATAAACCAGGTGCACAAGGTGGCACGTGTCTGCAGTATGTTTGCAGTGGCTTGATGTCCTGGTGTGCCGCCCATTCTCTCTCCCCCTCCCCCTCCCTCTCTCTCTCTCTCTGTCTCGATCTGCTTCTCTCTCTCTCAAATAAACAAAATATTTTAAATAAAAAAGTAAAAATTCAATTAAAACGTTAATGGTAGTTATTTCTGGATGCTCAAATTATAGGTGATTTTCAAGTTTTTTGTGTATTAATTTATTTCCTTATTTATTTGTGTGTGGGGGGGAGTACATACATGCCACAGCACATGTGTGGAAGTTAGAGGATAACCTTGGAGTCTGGCTTTACTTAAGTGCTGGGATTGAACTCAGGTCAGCAAACTTGTGGAACAAGTGCCTTTAGCCACTGTGCCATCTCCCTAGTTCCAATCTCTAAATTTTGTTGTTGTTGTTCATAGTTTTTTGAGGTAGGGTTTTGCTGTGGCCCAGGATTAAAGGTGTGTGCCACCACATTTGGCTTTATAATATTTTAAAACATTTTTCTAGGGGCTGGGAAATGTAGGTAGCTCAGTAGGTGGAGTGCTTGCCTACTGGGCACAAAGCCCTAGGGTCTACCCCCAGAACTTCATAAAACAGACATGGTGGTACATGCCTGTAATCCCAGTACTGGGAAGGTAAAGACAGGAAGATCAAAATTGAAGGACATTGTTGGCTACATAATGAGTATTAAAACTGATTTAAAAATATATTATTTAGAGTCAGGCGTAGTAGCACACATGTTTAATTCCAGCACTCAGGAGGCAGAGGTAGGAGGATCACCGAGAGGTCGAGGCCACCCTGAGACTACACAGTAAATTCCAGGTCAGCCTGGACTAGAGTGAAACCCTACCTCAAAAAACCAAAAACAAACACACACAAACTATATATATATAAAAACATATAATATATACGTATTATAATATATATGATATTATATATATAATATAATAAATAATATATATATATATATTATTTATTTGACAGCAGAGAGGAAGAGAAAGAGAGAGAGAGACAGACAGAGAGAGAGAGAGCGCGTGCGAGACAGAGAGCGTGTGAAATGGGCATACCAGGGCCTCTGGTCACTACAAACTCCAGATACATGCACCACTCAGTGCATCTGGCTTTAGGTAAGTACTGGGGAATTGAACCCAGGCTCTAAGACCTTGCAAACAAGCAGCCATACGTGCTGAGCAATCTTTCCAGCCCCTATAAGTTTTAGACCAACCTGGGCTACAGAAAGCCCAATCTCAAAAGAAATCTTTTTTGAGATGAATCACTTATAACTTCTTTTTTTTTTTTTTTTTTTTTTTTTTTGGTTTTTCAAAGTAGGGTCTTGCTCTATCCCAGGTTGACATGGAATTCACTATGTAGTCTCAGGGTGTCCTCGAACTCATAATGATCCCCCTACCTCTGCCTCCAGAGTGCTGGGATTAAAGGTGTGTGCCACCACGCCTGGAGGAATCATAATTCAAAACAAACAAACAAACAAACTTTATTTCCATTTTTATTTGAGAGAAGGAGAGAGAATGGGCATACCAGGGCTTCTAGCCACTGCAAACAAACTCCAGATGCATGCGCCATCATGTGCATATGGCTTTATGTGGGTACCGAGGAACTGAACTCAGGTTATTAGACTTTGCTGGCAAGTGCCTTTAACTACTAAGCCATCTCTAAAGCTCTATTTCTTTAAATTTATTTTTATTTTTCATTTTTTTCTTTTTTAAAAAAATATTTATTTATTTGAAGGGCGGAGAGAATGTGTATACCAGGGCCTCAGCCACTGCAAAGGAACTCCAGGCACATAGCCACCTTACACATCTGGCTTCACATGGGTACTGGAGAATCGAACCTGGGTCCTTAGTCTTCACAGGCAAGTGCCTTAACCATTAAGATATCTTTCTAGCCCTGAATCATAATTCTTAAAAATATTTTATTTTTACTTATTTATTTGAGAGAGGGAAAGAGGCAGAGAGAGAGAGAGAATGGGCACATCAGGGCTTCTAGCCACTGCAAACAAACTCCAGATGCATGCGCCATCTTGTGCATCTGGCTTATGTGGGTACTGGGGAAATTGAACCGAGGTCCTTTGGCTTTGCAGGCAAGCGCCTTAACAGCTAAGCCATCTCCCCAGCCCCTGAATCATAATTTATTACATTTGTGGGGCTGGCGAGATGGCTTAGCAGTTAAAGCGCTTGCCTGTGAAGCCTAAGGACCCAGGTTCAAATCCCCAGTACTCACATAAGCAAGATGCACAAGGTGCGTTCATCTAGAGTTCATCTACAGTGGCTAGAGGCCCTGGTGTGCCCATTCTCTCTCTTTCAAATAAATAAAAAATGCTTAAACAAAGAAGACATGGTATTAAGTAATAATTGGCAAAATGAATTAGATTATGTAAGATTTGGCTGTTTAGAAATCAAATCCATAAACTTCCTTTAAAATTACACTTGCAGGGCTGGAGAAGTGGCTCAATGGTTAAGGTGCTTGCCTTCAGAGCCTAACAACTCACGGTGATCCTCCTATCTCTGCCTCCCAAGTGCTGGAATTAAAGTGGTGGATTCGATTCTCCAGTACCCAGTTAATGCAAGATGCACAAAGTAGTACATGTGTCTGGATTTCATTTGCCGTGGCTGAAGGCCCTGGTGTGCCCCCTCTCTGTCTGCCTCCCTCTCTCTTTGCTTGCAAATAAATAAAATTTTTTCAAACATTACATTTGTGACCTGGGTGTGGTGGTGCATGCCTATACTCCCAGCCCTCAGGAGGCAGAGGAGAGAGGAAGGATCAAATACACATAGTAAAGTTAGGTGTGGTGGCTCATACCTATAACTCAGTCTTTGGGAGACTGAGGCAGGATGACTAGGGGTTCAAGCCTGGCGTAGATGAGACCCTGACCAAAAAAAAAAAAAAAAAATTAGTATCGTGGAAGACTCCACATACTTGGGCTGCAAGATCAATGAGAAATCCTGCTGGAGCTGAGCTAAAAACCTCCTCTGTGTAGACCAGCTGATGGAAAGCTGGAAAAATCTACACTGCATGCAGTTCCATGGGAGAGAGAGAAATCACCCTGGGAGGTAAAAAACAGTGGACACTGCAAGCTTTAAATTTGACCAGCCAGGCCAAATGAGCCAATGGGTGCAACAGTAGCATGTCTGTTATGGAGAAAACCAACTGCTCTCTAATTGGACTGGAAGCCCACTCCACAGGAGGGAATACATACCTGATACTGAAAACCTATGACAGGGGAAGTCATGAGCCCTAGGGGCATAATATCTGCTGGTGTCTGGCTAAATGTATATACTATGCTCATCGAACTGCCCGGTGAGTACTTCTGTTAATGTTCATGCCAATGTATTAATGCTACTCTCACTTTTGGTTAGAGGCTTCTCTTTTCAGATGGAGGTGACCTCTGGGATGACTCAAAAGGCACCACAGTGCTGAGAAGAAGTGACAGAGGAGTACTCAACACTGAAACATCTCTATCACACCTTCCAAGGCTCAGGGTCCATTGCAGAAGAGGTGGCAGAAAGAATGTAAGAGCCAAAGGAATGGTAGGACTCCTTACAATGCACTCTTCCAGACACAAAATGGCCAGGATATCTATGACCTCGCAACCTCGCAGTGCCTGACACTACCTGCACAGGTAGTGCAGGAAGAAGGAAAAGATAACATCAAAATAAAAGAGGCGGGTATGGTGGTGCACACCTTTTATGCCAGCACTTGGGAGGCAGAGGTAGGAGGACTGCAGTGAGTGTGAGGCCAGCCTGAGACAACATAGTGAATTCCAGGTCAGCCTGAGCTAAAGTGAGACCCTATACCTCAAATAAATAAATAAAATAAAATAAAAAGACACTGATGAGAGGAGAAGCAGATATGATAGAGAGTGGAGTTGCAAAGGGGAAGTAGGAGGGAGGGAATTACCATGGTTTATTGTCTATAGTCATGGAAGCTGTCAAATAAAAAAATAATAAATTGGGCTGGAGGGATGGGCTTAGTAGTTAAGGCGTTTGCTTGCAAAGTCAAAGGACCCACGTTAGCCAGATGCACAAGGGGTCGCACATGTCTGGAGTTCGTTTGCAGTGGCTGGAGGCCCTAGAGTGCCCATTCTCTCTCTCTCTCTTTCTCCGTCAAATAAATAATTTTTTTAAATAAAGAAATTTAATTTAAGATGGGCATGGTGGTGCACACCTTTAATCCCAGCACTCGGGAGGCAGAGGTAGGAGGATCACCGTGAGTTCGAGGCCACCCTGAGCCTACACAGCGAATTCCAGGTTAGCCTGGGCCAGAGTTGAAAAAAAAAAATTTAAGATCTCTACTTACCCCTTTTTGATGGAGTTCAGAAACTGCTGACTTGCACCATCAGAGTAACTTCTAAAATCATCATTGACTGTGAATCCATTTTTCCATAATTTTATATTTACATCTACCTGTAATGCAATAAATTAAGAAATGGGCTGTTAATAAAGTACAGATGGGCTATAAAGATGGCTTAGCAGTTAAGGCGCTTGCCTGCAAAGCCTAAGGACCCAGGTTCAATTCTCCAATACCCACATTAGCCACATACACAAGGTGGTACATGTGTCTGGAGTTCATTTGCAGTGGCTACAGGCCCTAATGTGCTCATTTTCTTTCTCTCTCAAATAAATAAATAATATATTAAATCAGCTGGGTGTGGTGGCTATCTTAGCTGAGCGTGGTGGTGGAAGCTTTTAATCCCAGCACTGGGGGCAGGGGCAGAGGAAGGAGAATCACCATGAGTTCAAGGGCACCCTGAGACTACATAGTGAATTCTAGCCCAGCCTGGTTAGAGCAAGACCCTACCTTGGGGGAGAGGGGGAAGCTGACACAAAATGGAGCAAGCATGGAGTTTACTACTGTAATCCTCATGTGCCTGCAGCAATGAAGACTGATCCAGGTGAATCCCAAAAGCTCTCAGGATAGCTACACTGGCCTTCCTAGCAACAAAATAAAAAAGGTCCTGAAATTCTAAGGATCCTTCAACCTGCCTCTCAAGTGCTGGGATCAAACTCAGGTTAGCAGATGTGACAACCAACACTGGCCCATCTCCCCAGCCACCATCCCAGGTCTCTTAACTGAAAGTAGCATTTATTTTCCTTGTGAATACAAGCAAATGCAAGAGTTGGCTGGGCATGGTGGGGCAGGTTTTTTTAATCCCAGCACTCAGGAGACAAAGGTAGGAAGATTGTTGTGAGTTCAAGGTCAGCCTGGGACTACAGAATGAGATCCAAACCTGGGCTAGAATGAGACCCTGCTTCAGAAAAACCAAAACATGAAGGCCAGGCATGGTGGCACATGCCTTTAATCCCAGCACTTGGGAGGCAGAGTAGGAGGATCGCCATGAGTTCGAGGCCACCCTGAGACTACAGAGTGAATTCCAGGTCAGCCTGAGCTAGAGTGAGACCCTACCTCGAAAAACAAAACAAAAACAAAAACAGAAAAACCAAAATATTAACAATAGCAGCAACAAAAAGAATACAACAGTTGCCACTGTCTTCATCCTATCATTCCAGATGAGATGACAGCAGTTTTACCACTATGGCTTTTGCAACATCTATGTATGCTTAACACAGTGAAAATGGCAAATGATATATTTACTATTATGAAAATAGCCAAAACTGCTTAGGGGTCCTCATAAAAGTCAATGCTGTAAGAAATACAAGGAGGAAAATAATAGATGTTTACCTGTTTCTTATGTTCAGAGGGGGACAAGCATTTGGCACCAACCTTCTGAGCTTCTTCAAAAAGGCTGTCAACAAACTGTTCAGAACTCCTTTGTTGATTATCAGTGAGGGGATGATTGTCAGACCCTGCTTCACAAACCCTAAACAAAAAAAAAAAACAGGGCTTGAGAGATGGCTTAGCAGTTAAAGCACTTAATTGCGAAGCCTAAGAACTCATTTTTGACTCTTCAGGTCCCACATAAGCCAGATGCAAAGGTGATGCAAGCGCACAAAGTTGCAAATGCACACAAGATGGTGCACACATCTGGAGTTCTATTGCAGTGGTTGGAGGCCCTGGCATGCCAATTCTCTCTTACACATTAAAACAACAACAACAAAAAAAAAGGCCAGTCTGCTGGGCTTGCCCCAGAAAAATAAAAATAAGTTCTCTAAAAACTTCTATTTCTAATTGAAGAATGTTGAATTTCTAATTAAAGGATGTTACATTCAAGTCTGTAGTCAAGGGTCTGGTCTAAATTAACAGATATGTGACCTTGGGGAAGTCATTAAACTCTTTTTATTTTATTTAAAAATTTTTTTTTATTTTTATTTATTTATTTGAGAGCAACAGACAGAGAAAGAGGCAGATAGAGAGAGAGAGAATGGGCATGCCAGGGCCTCCAGCCACTGCAAATGAACTCCAGACACATGCACCCCCTTGTGCATCTGGCTTACATGGGTCCTGGGGAATTGAGCCTCAAACCGGCATCCTTAGGCTTCACAGGCAAGTGTTTAACCACTAAGCCCTCTCTCCAGCCCTAAACTCGTTTTAGTTCAGAGCAGCTATATGGATGTTTGGGGCAGGATAATGCACTGCTGTGTGGGCTACTCTTTGCAGTGGAAGATATTAAGATCTCTGCTTAGCCTTTCTCCATGAATATCAGCAGCGAGGGCAATGGGAATGAATTAGAAGAAATATTAATGACACACACTTAAACACAAGCCGGACATGATGGTGTGCACCTTAATCCTAGCACAGAGGCACATGTAGGAGCACCACCATGAGTTCAAGGCCACCCTGAGACTACATAGTGAATTCCAGGTCAGCCTGTGCTAGAGCAACTCTACCTTGAAAAGCCCTCCACCCCTCCAAAAAAAACCCCTCAAAATAATCCTTTTTTGTTTGTTTTTGGAGGTAGGGTCTCATTAGCCCAGGCTGATCTGGAATTAACTATGTAGTCTCAGGCTGTCCTGGAACTCAAAGTGATCCTCCTACCTCAGTATTACAGGCATGCACCACCATGTCCTGCTCAAAATAATCCTTTTATTTTATTTAAGCTTAATTTTTTTGTTGTCGTCGTTGTGTTTTTGTTTTTCGAGACAGGGTCTCACTCTAGCCTAGGCTGACCAGAAATTCACTATATAGTCTCAGGGTAGCCTTGAACTCACAGCAATCCTCCCACCTCTCCTTTGTTTTGTTTGAACATCTGTTAGTGTTCTCTATATATTATTAGCTTCTTTGTCCAGTTTAGTAACTTATGGAACCTCCATTCTTTTTTTTTCTCTTTGGTTTTTCGAGGTACTATCTCACTCTGGCCCAGGCTGACCTAGAATTCACTATGTACTCTCAGGGTGGCCTCGGACTCACAGCAATCCTCCTACCTCTGCTTCCTGAATGCTGGGATTAAAGGTGCGCTCCACCATGCCCAGCTCTCTACCTTCTTTTAAAAAAAAGTTTTATTTTTATTTATTTATTTAAGAGAGAGAGAGAGAAAGAATGAATGAGTGCACCAGAGCCTCTAGCCACTGCAAATGAACTCCAAAATGCATGTGCCACCTTGTGTATCTGGCTTATGTGGGTCCTGTGGAATCAAACCTGGGTCTTTTGGCTTTGTAGGCAAGCACCTTAAGTGCTATGCCATTTCTCCAGCCCCTATTTTACCTTCTTTTCTTTTCTGTGTGCATATATATGTTTGAATGTGTGTGGAGGCCAAAGGACTATGTTGGATGTAATTCCAGAAGTACGTAGTCTACTTTACTTACTTCCCTACCTTCTCCCCTTACACACACACACACATACACACACACACACATTCTGCCTCTTTCTCGCTCTCTCTCATCCTCAACTATACAGCAAGTTTGAGACCAGAGTTAAGAGACTGTCTCAAAAACAAGCAAACAAACTTACTTTATAGCCAGGTATGGCTACACAGGCCTGTAACCCGGGTGCTGTGGCAGGCAGAGACAAGAGGAGCTGGGGACTGCTGGTCAATCAGTCACCCTAACCAAAAAACCAGTAAGAGCTCCAGGTTCAGTGAGAGACCCTGTCTCAAGGAGATAAGGGGGAAGAGGAAGACACCCAACATCCTTCTGTGTCCTCCTCATGTGTGCACACAGGGTGCTGGCACCTGCAAACATACATGAGCACACCACACACACACAAACACAAAACCTTACTTTACTCTCTCTGCCAGATACAATAAAAATAGACAAAGAAGGATTGGAGAGATGGGTTCCTGTGCAAGCATGAGGTCCTGTATTCAATTCCGTGGCATCCATATTAAAAAAAAAAAGGGGGAGGGAAGAGAAGCTGAGGCATGGAAGGGAAGAGGTAGGAGGATCAATGGGGCTTTCTGGTCAGCCAGTATAGCTGAAGAGACTGATAAGAAAAATAAGGTAGAAATCATACAGGAGGACATCCGATTTCCACTTCTGTTCTCTGCATGTATGCACACACAAACACACACACACACACACACACACACACAGGGCTAGAGAGATGGTTCAGTGTTTAAAACACTGGCCTGCAGCCAGGCGTGGTGGCACATGCCTTTAATCCCAGCACTTGGGAGGCAGAGGTAGGAGGATCGCCGTGAGATCGAGGCCACCCTGAGACTCCATAGTGAATTCCAGGTCAGCCTGAGCTTGAGTGAGACCCTACCTTGAAAAACCAAAAAAATAAAAATAAATAAAATAAAATAAAATAAAATAAAACACTGGCCTGCAAAGCCTAACAACCAGGGTTAGATTCCCCAGTACCCATGTAAAGCTAGGTGCACAAAGTGGCACATGTATCTGGAGTTCATTTGCAGTGGCTAGAGGTCCTGGCATGCCCGTTCTTTCTCTCTCTGCTTACAAATAAATAAAATACTTCTTAAAAATCCAAAGGGGGGGGGAACCAAAAGAAACAGAAGGAAGGAAGGAAGGAAGGAAGGAAGGAAGGAAGGAAGGAAGGAAGGAAGGAAGGAAAGAAGGGAGGGAGGGAGGGAGGGAAAAACCGAGACCAAGAGCTCAGGTAGGTAACAAGTTAAGGTGCTGTGATGATTAAAGGTATTAGCAACTTGATCTGTTTAGTAATCCACAGAAATCCCTTTCTGAGGGGTCTCTGAGGTTGCTTCCTGGAAGGATTAAATGGAGGAGGAAGTCCTTACCCCAGAGTGGGCAGCCCCTCTCAAGACAGGGACTTTATATAAGAGCCCCTTCCTTCCTTCCTTCCTTCCTTCCATTTGGCTGCCAGAGCTGCTTGCTGCCTCCCACCTGACTGAAGACCAGCGCAGATTGAAGACCCACGTCAACTGAAGACCAGTGTGGATTGAAAACCAGCAGCTCCTCAGGAATTGTCCAGGCCTTCAGTGCCAGATTGGGACTGCTGAGTCATCTGGCCCCATGGACTGAGCAGCTACGTGGTTCCTTGATTCTCGGGCCTGCAACTGCTATTGAACTACCATAAACTAATCCAATAGGTTCCCTTTTTTAATATAATTCATCTTAGCGATTCTGTTCCTCTAGAGAACTTTGACCAATACAGGTAGTGGCACATGCCTTTAATCCCAGCACACAAAAGGCAGAGGCAGGAGGACTATTATGAGTTCAAGACCAGCCAGTGAATACATAATGAATTCTAGGTCAGCCTGGGCTAGAGTGAGACCCTACCTCAAAAATCCAAAACCAAACCAACCAAACAAAAAAAAGCCAGAAAGATAATAGCACTGGTATTAAAGAAATTCATTGCCAGATGTGGTGGCGCATTTCCCGGCACTCGGGAGGCAGAGGTAGGAGGATCACCATGAGTTTGAGGCCACCCTGAGACTACATAGTGAATTTCAGGACAGCCTGAGCCACAGCAAGACCCTACCTTGAAAAACCAACAAATAAACAAATAAATTTTAAAAAATATAAGGAAATTGTTGCTTGAATTAACTTACCATTCTTCTTTTATACTTTCAAGATTATCTACTTCTTTCATTCTCTTTGTGCTACTGCAAAAATAAAAAGAAGAAAGCTAAAGCTCAATTTAGTATTTAAAAATTCATTGCTATGTATCAATATACTTTAACATTTATTTGCCAGACCAACAGAGACAGAGAGTGTGTGCACTCACATGGTTAGGCTAGGGCTTCCTGCCACTGCAAACAAATTCCAGATGTATGCACCACTCTGTGTATCTGGTTTTACATGGGCATTAGGGAACTGAATCCAGGCCATCAGGTTTTGCAAGCAAGTGCCTTTAACCACTGGCTATCTCTCCAGCCCTAAAAATGCAAGTTGTTTTTCGTTTGTTTATTTGTTTTTCAAGGTAGGGTCTCACTCTAGCCCAGGCTGACCTGGAATTCACTATGTAGTCTCACGGTGGTCTTAAACTCACAGTGGTCCTCCTATCTCTGCCTCCGGAGTGCTTGGATTAAAGGTGTGTGCTACCATGCCCTGCTAAAAATGCAAGTTTTAATCCTATGAAGTACAAAGAGATCTCCTTTTTGTAACATTGGCCGGGAGGTACAGCAGATTACATTGGGAAGCAATGAAAACTAGAAAGGAGGCACGAGAAATAGTCTATTACTTTCACTCCAGAGATCTTCTAAACATCTGGCAGTCATTTAAATCTGCCCCACTGAGGATTAAGCTATAGTTTTTCCTCAGATCAGATATGTCCTAACCTCTTGTCTAACTTTCTATGGCTAATGGAGCTGGGTCTGTTAACCAAAGCCCATTACCTGGGGACAATAATTCACATTTACCTTCATTTTATTTCTTTTTTTATAAATTTAATTCATAGAGAGTGGCAGAAAAAAAGAGAGAGAGAATGAGTGTGTCAGGGCTTCCAGCCACAGCAAACGAACTCTAGATGCACGTGCTTTTGCATCTGGCCTACATGGGTCCTGAGGAATCGAACCTGGGTCCTTTGGCTTTGCAGGCAAGTGCCTTAACCACTAAGCCATTTCTCCAGACCGCATTTACCTTCTTCTCTTGCTAGTAGATTTATTTTTTTATTTTTTTATTTTTTTGGTTTTTCGAGGTAGGGTCTCACTCTAGCCCAGGCTGACCTGGAATTCACTATGGAGTCTCAGGGTGGCCTCGAACTCACGGTGATCCTCCTACCTCTGCCTCCCGAGTGCTGGGATTAAAGGTGTGCGCCACCACGCCCGGCTGACTACTAGATGTTTTTATATCTTAGCTACATCAGTAAAGTTTGCTTTTTTGGGTTTAATAGGTTTGAGACAGGGTCTTTCCATGCAGCCCAGGCTGGACTGGGTAAAATACACTGCTGTTCCTACCACCTCTGCCTCACTGCTGCTGAGATTCTAGGTGTGTGCCTCCACTCTTGGACATAAACATTTCATTACTAACTGGAACTTAACAAAAATATTAAATAAACAACAAACTTTAGATATGGAGGCTAAGTGTTTCCACACACTTTGGAAACTAAGACAGGAAGATTGATACTTTGAGGCCATCCTGGGCTACATATTGTGACAATGACTCAAAAAAAAAAAAAATCAGACTTGCCGGGCGTGGTGGCGCACGCCTTTAATCCAAGCACTCAGGAGGCAGAGGTAGGAGGATCACCATGAGTTTGAGGCCACCCTGAGACTACATAGTTAATTCCAGGTGAGGCTGGACCAGAGTGAGACCCTACCTCGAAAAAAACAAAAATAAAAACAAAAACAGAAAAACAGAAAAAGAAAAAAGTCAGACCTGAGAAATAAGGTTCAGGAAAACTAGACTTAGAATGAGTAGAAATACTGGCCATACTCAGTACATGTTTACCATGCTAAAGCTCTTGGTTCAATCCCTAGCAACAAACGAAATTCCTGCTGTATCATCAAAGAGATGAAGATAGGGACATAGCTTAATAATCAAGGTGTAAAGCCTACTGGCCCAGCTTCAATTCCCCAGCACCCATTTAAAGCCAGATACACAAAATGGCACATGCATCTAGACTTTGTGAGGCTGTGGTATGCTCATACTTCTCTCCCTCCCTTACTCCCTTCTCATAAATAAATAAAAGAAATATCTTCAGACTTCATTAATATTCAATCTCATTCTTCTCTCCCCTGAGACAGAGTATATCATGTAGCCTAGGCTGGTCTCTTAACTCTGCTGTACATGTGGTCCTACAAACTCAATCTCAGTAGTGATGACATAACAGGCACAAGTCAACACTTACAGTAAAATTTCACTTTTTTGGCGGGGAGGGGATTTCAAGGTAGTGTCTAAGGTCTCACTCTATCCCAGGCTGACCTGGAGTTTACTATGTGGTCTCAGGCTGGCTTTGAATTCACAGTGATTTTCCTACCTCTGCCTCCTGAGTACTGGGATTAAAGTCGTGCGCCACCATACCTGACAAAATTTTACCTTTGACTTCACTAATTCCCTAGTACCCATGTAAAGTCAGATGCACAAAGTGGTACATGTGATGGGGTTTGTTTATTGGCAGAAGGCCCTGATGTGCCCATACTCACTGTCTTTCAGATTGCTCCCTTAATTTAAAAGACTACTGCCAGGCTTGGTGGCGCATGCCTTTAATCCCAGTACTCAGGAGGCAGAGGTAGGAGGATTGCTGTGACTTCAAGGCCACCCTGAGACTACATAGTGAATTCCAGGTCAGCCTGAACTAGAGTGAGACCCTACCACGAAAAACAAACAGCCAGGCGTGGTGGCTCACACCTTTAATCCCAGCATTTGGGAGGCAGAGGTGTCTCCAGACCCCACATAAGGCAGCTGCACAAGGTGACATATCCATGTGGAGTTCGTTGGCTAGGGGCCCTAGCGTGCCCATTCTCTCTTCTTATAATAAACAAATAAAAATAAATAATTATGAAAAAAGAGTATTAATGTAAACTTAAGACCAACCTCATGTACATATTTGAGGAGTTCCAGATCAGTTAGGGCTACACAGAGGGACCTCTCAAAAGAGAAACATACATACATGTATCTATCATCTATGTTCCATCACTATGTGCAATGTACTGGTATAAATTAATGTAAGAAGTGTTAATATAGCACATGTAATCTCTACTACCAGGAAGTTTATAGAAAAATGGGGGAAAATATACTGAATTAATAATTGCAAACATAGCACATAATTAAGAAACATATTAATTCCAACATGAATATATGAAGTCACCATGATTTTGAGTATTTCCTATCATAAACTAGCAACATGAAAATCAACTATATAAATTGCAAGCCTGGTTCCATTCCACAGGCCCTAGCACACCCAATCTCTCCCTTTCTCTGTTTGTAAATAAATAAATAAAAATATTACATGGCAGGGCTGGAGAGATCGGTTGGTGGTTAAGGTACTTGCATGCAAAACTCAAGGACCCAGATTTGATTCCCCAGTAACTACATAAAGCCAGATACACAGGGTGCCACATGCATCCGGAGTTTGTTTGCGGTGGCTAGAGGCCTTGATATACCCAATCTCTATATCTGCCTCTTTCTCTCTCTGTTAAATAAATAAATAAATAAAATAGAATATTAAAAAACAACCCAGGCATGGTGGCACATGCCTTACATTCCAGCACTTGAGAGGCAGAGGCCAGAGGATGGCTGTAAGTTCAAGACCAGCTTGAAACTACATAGTGAATTCTAAGTTAGCCTGGGCTAGAACAAGATCCTAACTTGAAAAACCAAAAAAATAAAAATAAAAATATCTAAAGCCAAGTGTGGTAACACTTGCCAATAATACCAGCACTTGGGAATTGGAAGCACGAGGACCAGGAATTGAAGGTCATGAAAAACATACATTTTTGTCCTTTTTTGTGTAAAATTAAAATTTTTAAATATTTTTATTTATTTATTTGCAAGTAGAGAAAGAGAAGAGACAGAGGGGGCTACAGAGATGGCTTAGCAGTTAAGGGGCTTGCCTGTGAAGCCTAAGGACCCAGTTCCATTCCCCAGGACCCATGTAAGCCAGATGCACATGGTGGTGCACATGTCTGGAGTTCATTTGCAGTAGCTGGAAGCCCTCTTGTACTTATTCTCTATCTACTTCTCTCTCCTCTCAAATAAATAATAAAAATATTTTTTTTTTAAAAAAAAAGGAAGAGAGAATGGGGGCACCAGGGCCTCCAGGAGCTACATACGAACTCCAGATGCACCTTAACTGCTGAGCCATCTCTCCAGCCCCTTTTTGTGTAACAATAATGAAAGTTATATACTCATAACGACCACAGTGATAGTGACAATAGTAATCTAAATTTAAAAAAAAATCAGGGCTGGGGAGATGGCTTAGCAATTAAGGCCTGTGAAGCCCTAAGGACCCAGGTTCAATTCCCCAGCACCCATATAAGCCAGACACAAAAGGTGATACATGGGTCTGGAGTCCATTTGCAGTGCCTGAAGGCTCTGGCATGCCCATTCTATCTGCCTCTTTCCCTCTCAAATAAATAAAACATATTTTTTAAAAATCATACAAAAAAGGTAAAATTTAGGGAGATTGTTAGAACATTGAATCAACCACCCTATGACACTAAGACAGTCCATACCAGGACTTCTAAGTGGAATGTTACCCTTTGCAAAGCCTACTTGAAATGCAATCTTTAGAACTGTAGGAGTCAGGAGTGGGTGGCCACAGTATTTGAAGGCTGAGGCAGGAAGATCACAAAATCTAGGCCATTTTTGGCTACAGAGCGAGATATTGTCAGAAAGTAAGGCAGAAGAAAAAAAAAAAGAGAGAGAGACAAAAAGAGGGGCAAGAGATGTAGCTCAGTTGGTAGAGTGCTTGCCTAGTATGAGCGAAGCCCGAGTGCAATCCCTAGCTTCATATAAACCAGTTATGGTGGTGCACACTTGTAATCTTAGCACTCTGAAAGAAAAGAATATTGCTCAGTGTTTGTTAAAGCACTTGCTTACAAAGGCTGCTGGCCCAGAGTTCAATTCTGCAGCCACCCACATAAACTGGACGTGAAAAGTAGTGTAAGTATCTGGTGTTCACAGTGGCAAGAAGCCCTAGTGTGCACACATGCAATCTTTTTTTTAATGTTCAAAGTCATCCTTAACTAAATAGTTTGAAGCTGGCCTGAGCTATATAAAACCCTTACTAAAAAAATAATAATAATACAACCGGGCGTGGTGGAGTACGCCTTTAATCCCAGCACTGGGGAGGCAGAGGTTCAGGAGGATCGCTGTGACCTCGAGGCCACCCTGAGACTACATAGTTAATTCTAGGTCTGCCTAGGCCAGTGTGAGACCCTACCTTGAAAAATGAAGGAAAAAAAAAGTTTTCAGCCAGGGCATGGTGGCACACACCTCTAAACTCAGCACTCAGGAGGCAGAGGTAGGAGGATCACCATGAATTCAAGGCCACCCTGAGACTACATAGTGAATTCCAGGTCAGTAATGAATTATAGAGGCTCAGGAGTTGGCTCAGTGGTTGAGGCACTTGATAACAAAGCCTGCCAGCCCAGGTTCAATTCCCCAGCACCCATGTAAAGCCAGATGAGGGCTGGAGAGATGGCTTAGCGCTTGCCTGTGAAGCCTATGGACCCGGGTTCAAGGCTCGATTCCCCAGGACCCACGTTAGCCAGATGCACAATGGGGCACATGCGTCTGGAGTTCGTTTGCAGTGGCTGAAGGCCCTGGCACATCCATTTTCTCTCTCTCTCTGCCTCTTGCTCTCTCTGTCACTCTCAAATAAGAAAGAATAAACAACAACAACAACAAAAAACACAGATGAACAAAGTGGCACATGCATGTGGAGTTCATTTGCAGTGGCAAGAATGGCATTCATTCACTCACTCACTCTCTCTCTGCTTGCAAATAATTTTTTACTTTTGTTTATCTGAGAGACACAGAAAGACAGAGAATGGGTGCCCCAGGACCTCTAGCCACTGCAAATAAACTCCAGATGCATACGCCACCTTGTGAATCTGGTTTTACATGGGTACTGAGGAATTTAAGTTGGGTCCTTGGGTTTTGCAGACAAGCATCTCAAATACTATCTCCAGCTCAAATAAATATTTTTTAAAAACTCAATGACAGAGCTGGGTGTGGTGGCACACACCTTTATTCCCAGCACTCAGAAGGCAAAGGCAGTAGGATTGCTATGAGTTCCAGGCCACCCTGAGCTTGCTGTTTTTGTTTGTTTGTTTGTTTTTTGTTTTTCCCAGGAAGGATCTTGCGCTAACCCAGGCTGACCTAGAATTCACGAAGTAGTCTCAGGTTGGCCCGGCCCTGCCCTGCCTCTCCAGTGCTGGGATTAAAGGAGTGTGCCACCATGCCTGGCTGCCCCCACCCCAGGTAGAGTCTCCCTGTAGCTCAGGCTGACCTGAAACACACTTTGTAGCTCCAAGCTGGCTTCAAAACTCAGTGATTCTTCTACCTCTGCCTCCTGAATGATGGGATTAAAGGTGTGACATTGCATTCTTTTATATATATTTATTTGCAAGCAGGTTCAGACAGAGAAAGAGATACACACACAAAGAGAGAGAGAGACACACACACACACAGACATAGACAATGGGTGTGCTAGGGCCTCTAATCACTGCTAACAAACTCCAGATGCATGTGTCCGTTTGTGCATCGGCTTTACAAGGATATTAGGGAATTAAACCCAGGAAGCAAGTACCTTAACGGCTGAGTGATTTTCCTAGCCCTGCATTCTTTTAAATAATATTTTATAGTTGGATGTGGTGACTCATGCCTTCAATCCCAACACTTGGGAGACAGGGGTAGGACAGTATCTGTGAGTTGATGGCCACTCAGAGACTACATAGTGAATTCCAGATCAGCCTGGGCTACAGCAAGACCCTACCTTGAAAAAAATTTTCTCACTTATTTGCAAGGAGAGAGGGGGAGGGGAAAAAGAATGTGCATGTCAGGGTCTCCTAACTTTGTACATCTGGCTTTATGTGGATACTGGATAATTGAACATAGGTTGTCAGGCTTTGTAAACAAGTGCCTTTAACTGTTGAGTCATCTCTCCAGCAAACTTTAGTTGCTTAAAACTATTTCCAGGTGTTTAAAATTCATTAGAAAGAATTACCTCCAGGGCTCTTACCATGTTTTGCCAGTACTTACAAATCTGTGCTTTTTAAAAAACTATTTTATTTGAAAGAGAAAGAGAAGGCCAGGATCTCTAGCCACCATGCACCACCTTGTGCATCTCACTTACGTTGGTACTGGGGAGCTAACTGAACCTGGGTCTTTTGGCCTTTGCATGCAAGCCTCTTAACCACTAAGCCACCTCGCCAGCCCACAAATCCATGCTTTTGTTCAAGACTATTTTAAATATCCTGAGTGCTTACTAACGATATTTTGTACCAAAGCAGACTGGAGACCTCTAATCTCAAAAAGAGCAACCAATATTTTGCACCCTCCTCCCTCAGGTCACACAAGCCCAGAGACTGGACTTCAAACAGTGTATACAGTCTGCAGAAGAGTTAGGAAAGTGGGGGAAATCCTCAATGCTCAACCCTGACTCATCCCAGCAGATGGCACAAATGGTTAGCCACAGATCTGTTCCCAGTTCCCTGTAAGTCTCTCCACAAGGGCCACAACTGACCTTAAAAATATAATATGGGGGCTGAAGAGATGGCTTAGTGGTTGGGCGCTTGCCTGTGAAGTCTAAGGACCCCGGTTCGAGGCTCGATTCCCCAGGACCCACACGTTAGCCAGATGCACAAAGGGGCGCATGCATCTGGAGTTTGTTTGCAGTGGCTGGAGGCCCTGGCGCACCCATTTTCTCTCTCTCTCTCTGCGTCCTTCTCTCTCTCTGTCACTCTCAAATAAATAAATAAAAATAAACAAAAAATTAAAAAATATATATATATATATAATATGGGGGGGGACTGAAGAGATGGCTTAGCGGTGAAGGCACTTGCCTACAAAGCTTAACAGCCTGAGTTCAATTCCCCAGTACCCATGAAAAGCCAGATGGGCAAAGTGTTGCATGTGTCTGGAGTTTGTTTGCAGTGGCTGGAGGCCCTGGCACATGCCATTATTCATTCTCTCTCCTTTCCTCTTTGAAAACAAAGAAACAAAAATTGAAAAGAAATACAATGTATTGGGCTGGGGAGATGACTTAGCAGTTAAAGGCACTTGCTTGCAAAGCCTGACAGCCCAGGTTTAATTCCCCAGTTCCCATGTAAAGTAAAATGCAAAGTGATTGAGGTATCTGGAGTTTGTCAGGGCAAGAGGCCCTAATGCACCCATTCTCTCTCCCCTTCTGTTTGCAAATAAATAAAAATAAAATACAGCAGGGCATGGTGATGCATGCCCTTAGTCACAGCACTTGGGAAGCAGAAGTAGGATTACCGTGCGTTAAGGGCCAGCCTGTGTCTACAGAATGAAGTTCCAGGCTAGCTTGGGCTAGAATAAGACTGATGAAGGATTTGGGGGGGGTTCAAGAGGGGTCTCCCAAATTTATGAACCTTAAGTTTGCATTCTGTCTACCTTTAGCAAAGAATTGATAAAGACGGACTCAAGAAGGATAAAATAAGCAGGCGTGGTGGCGCACGCCTTTAATCCCAGCACTCAAGAGGCAGAAGTAGGAGGATCTCCTTGAGGTCGAGGCCATCCTGAGACTATATAGTTAATTCCAGGTCAGCCTGGACCAAAGAGAGACCCTACCTCAAAACAAACAAAAAGGATAAATTATGAAATATCAAGTTTATTTAGGGTGAAAGCACACATTGTGGGGTTTAAGGGAAACTGGGATCTAGGAAGGAAAGCTAGGGCAGAGTCATAAACATGTAGGTGGAAACACTGCATAACTTTTAAGTTTCATTTAAGAGAAATTGTTTTGGGAAAGACTGGGGTACAGCCACAAGCACATGGAGGAGAGTTAAACTGAGGCTTTCAAGGAAAGACTGAAGTAGGGTAGGGCTGCAAGCATGTGGAAGATAGATGTATATGCAGGGAGACTTAGAAGGAACACACTTAGCATCTGCCATGTGCTTTCCTGTGGAAGTAAGTAAGGAGGGCAAATGTTAGGATCAAGGGAAAATATCAGAGCAGAGACCAAGAAATCCAGAGCAGAAATGAGTAATGAAGAGAGTTACACACTCATGGTTATCCCAAGTTTAAGGAAACTACACAGGCAGCAGGTCTAGAGTTAGAAAAAGTACCCACGTGGTAGATCTGGGGTATAAGGGAAATACACACCTGGTAAATTCAGAGACCAGAGAAAAATTATACGTGTAATTAAAGTGCGAAGTTACTCCAAACTATAATGCAGAGGCAAGCAGGAGAGTTCCCCCAGACCACAAAATATGCTCCCACCACCACCACCCAGGAAGGTTGGGTGAGGGGAAAGCCAGATTCACTTGTGTCCCTGTAGCTGAGGGAAGAGGAAAGCAAAAGAGAGTGGGGGTGGAGTCAGTGACAGGAAGAAGACAGGAGTCTTTATAGCAAGGGGAAGACCCCATTGGTTTGTAGATATGGAGGGTGGATCCTTGGGCCAGCCCATCTAGGTTGTGTTCTAGATTGTGGGAAGCAGGGGGCACTGTACATCAGTCTACATCAGACATGGGTTCCATTTCTGCCAAGAGTTCCGTTCTTGTGTCAGGGCGAGGTGTCATGTGGGGTGGCATCTCCTAGTGCTCAATCTCTAACTGAAACTGCTGGCTTTCTCCTATTCTTCAAGATCTTACCTCTGGTGGGGGGGGGGGGTTCAAGGTCATCCTTGGCTACAAACACAGGACTCTATCTCAAGCAATTAAGAATATAAAACATCACTATTGTGAGTTCATACCTGTAAATCTAGCATTTAGGAAGCTGAGGCAGGAGATTTGCCACGTGTATGGGGCCCTGCTGGACTACATAGCATGCTGGAGCCAGACCCATAGCACTCACATCAAACAGCTGCGTTCTCACTCCCCCTACCAAAAAAGGCAGGTGTGGGGCTGGAGAGATGGCTTAGTGGTTAAGGTGTTTGCCTGCAAAGCCAATGGATCCCGGTACAACTCCCCAGGACCCACACAAGCCAGATACACAAGGGGAGGCCCTGATGTGCCCATTCTCTCTCTCTCTCTCTCTCTCTCTGCCTCTTTGTCTCTCATAAATAAATAAATAGAATTTTTTTTTTTTAAAAAAAGGGCAGGTGTGGTGGCAAAAGCCTGTAATCCTAGTAGCAGGAAGGAGAAAACCACAAATTCAAGGTCAGCCTGTGACTGTCTAGAAGGAATGAAGATATTCTTTATTTATTTATTTATTTATTTTTTTAATTTTTGGTTTTTCGAGGTAGGGTCTCACTCTAGCCCCAGGCTGACCTGGAATTCACTATGGAGTCTCAGGGTGGCCTCGAACTCACGGCGATCCTCCTACTTCTGCCTCCCAAGTGCTGGGATTAAAGGCGTGCGCCACCACGCCCGGCTGGAATGAAGATATTCTAAAGAGACACTTCTGCCTCTTTCTTTGCCTATCAAACAAGACTACTGAAACAGTGGATACAAGGGAATTGCAATTTACCAGGGAGTGTCATGCTAGACAGAGGAAAAAGGCTGAAGGCTGAAGGCTGAAGCCTGGAGCTGCCAGTCACCAGGAAAGAGATTTCACACAGTTCTGCCAATTTTGCAGTGGAGACAGAAGCCAGACAATGGTGATGGGCAGGACCACATTTTCAACTCCTTAGTTATGCATACCTCTTTCCTGTATTTAAACCTAAATTTCATGTCAAGGTGTCAAAGATGGATTTAGGAGTAAGTCACTGGACCCTTTTATTTGTGCCTTTTCTCAATTTGGCCACATTGAGTAAATCTTTTTCTGCTCTTCACTAATAGCTTTTTTTGTTTTGTTTTGTTTTCCGAGGTAGAGTCTCACTCTAGCTCAGACTGACCTGGAATTCACTATGGAGTCTCACGGTGGCCTCGAACTCATGGTGATCCTCCTACCTCTGCCTCCCGAGTGCTGGGATTAAAGGCGTGCACCACTACGCCCGGCTAGCTTGTTTTTTTAAAAAATATTTTTTAAGCCAGACGTGGTGGTGCACACCTTTAATCCCAGCACTCAGGAGGCAGCGGTAGAAGAGCTGTGAGTTCGAGGCCACCCTGAGACTACACAGTAAATTACCAGTCAGCCTGGACTACAGTGAGACCCTATCTCAAAAACAACAACAAAAAACCCTAACTTTTAGTTTTGTTTTTATTTATTTGAGAGAGATAGGGAGAGAGTGAAAGATACAGAGAGAGAAAGGGAGACAAAGAGAGAGAAAGAGAGAGTGAGAGAGAGAGAGAGAATGGGCACACCAAAGCCTTCAGCCACTGCAAACAAGCTCCAGACACAAGCACCACCTTGTGCATGTGGCTTATGTGGGTCCTGGGGATTTTTTTCCCCCTAAGGTAGGGTCTCACTCTAGCTCAGGCTGACCTGGAATCCACTATGTAGTCTCAGGGTGGCCTTGAATTCACAGCAATCCTCCTACCTCTGCCTTCTAGTGCTGGGATTAAAGGCATGCACCACCATACCTGGCTCCTGGGGATTTGAACCTGGGTTCTTTGGCTTTGCAGGCAAGCACCTTAACTACTAAGGCACTCTCCAGCCCCCAATTTTTTAAAACTTTATTGGGGGGGGGAGAAGGAGAGAGGGAGGGAGGAAGGGCGAGCAAATAGGCATGTCAGAGCCTCTAGCGGCTGCAAATGAACTCCAGATGTATGTGCCACTTTGTGTATCTGGCTTTACATGGGTACTGGGGAATCGAACTCGGGTCATTAGGCTTTGCAGGCAAGCCCCTTAACGGCTGAGCCATCTGTCTGAGGCAGTTAGGGTGAATAAATACCAAAAGTAAAAAGCAGAAGTCGGGCATAGTAGCATACACATTTAATCCTAGAATTTGGGAGGCAGAGGTAGGAGGATTGCTGTGAGTTTGAGGTCACCCTGAAATGACATAGTGAATTCCAGGTCAGCCTAGGCTAGGGTGAAACCCTACCTCGGGGGGGGGGGGGGGTTAAAAAAGCAAAAGCAGGAATGTCTTTGGGCCTATCCTTGCAGTCTCCACTTTGCAGAGATCAGAGAAGAATCTGGCTTCACCTTATCTCTTACCTGAAGGAGTTTCCTAGACCTGTTTTTCCATGAACAACCTGAGCCTCTTTTGGGCGGGGAGTTCCCCTTTCCTAGAATTTAAATCATTCTTTTTTTTTTTCTATTTTATTTATTTATTTGAGAGACAGGCAGAGAGAGAGAGAGAGAGAGAGAGAGAGCGCACACCAGGGCCTCCAGCCACTGCAAACGGAACTCCAGATGCATGCACCAGGATCCTTTGGCTTTGCAGGCAAACATCTTAACCTCTAAGCCATCTGTCCAGTGGCCCCCTTTCCCAGAACTTAAATCTGATCCTGACTTTGTGGTTGGTTATAACACAGATGGTCTCTTCTTGGGCCAGCCCCCAGCCCAGATAAATCAGCCCTCACTCTGGCTCACTTGAGCCTGAAGGTGAAGCCCACCACAATGAGGTTATAAATAGACACTTACCAGGGGGACAACCTCTCTTGGCTGTCTCCTGAACTTCCAGATTCTCCTATGCCTTTCCTCATCTTGACCCCTACTCCCACATAAGTTCTCTATCCTCTCCTGACTTCCCCATGGCAACAGCTTTCAATAAAATCTCTCTAAATCTTACACTCCGATCTATAGATTTTAATTGTTTGTTTGTTTGTTTTTCAAAGTAGGGTCTCGCTGTAGCCCAGGCTGACCTGGAATTCACTATAAAGTCTCAGGGTGGCCACTAACTCACGGCGATCCTCCTACCTCTGCCTCCCAAATGCTGGGATTAAAGGCGTGGGCCACCACGCCCAGGTTGATTTTAATTCTTTAAATTCATACGACAAGAATCTGGGGTACCCTAAATTTATTGGTGTGTTGGTGTACTGGCAAGGAACTCCCAAAATTGCCATTTCATCTCAGGCCCTAAATTTTTTTTATCTTTGTTATTTGAGAGAGAGAGAAAAAAGTAGATAGAACGGGTGCACCAGAGCCTCCAGCCACTGCAAACTCCAGACACATGCACCACCTTGTGCATCTGGCTTACGTGGGTACTGGGGAATCGAACCTGGGTCCTTAGGCTTCGCAGGCAAGTGACTTAACCACTAAGTCATCTCTCCAGCTCCACAAATAAAATATTTTTATTTGTGCAGGGCATGGTGGTACATGCCTTTAATCCCAGCACTGCGGAGGCAAAGGCAAGTGGATCACGATGAATTCAAGGCCTCCCTGAGACTACATAGTGAATTCCAGATCAGCTTGCGCTAGAGCGAGACACTACCTCAAAACCAAAACTATATATATGTATACATGTGTGTGTGTGTGTATAAATATTTATGTATGTATACATACATACAAATTAAGAGAGAGAGAAAGGGCACAACAGGGCTTCTGGCCACTACAAACTCCAGATGCATGTGCCACTCTGTGCATATGGCTTTATGCGGGATACAGAGCAGTCAGGCTTTGTAAACAAGCACCAGCCAGGTCTCCAGCCCAGTTTGACTGCTTAGCCTACTGAGGACAAATGGCTGAGCTTAGCTTGTTAGGACTGCCAGGGTCTAGGCTCTGCCACTAACTCCAGTAACAAACCTGAACTACATGAAACCCTGTTTAACAAAAACAAACCATATCAATACAGACCAGCAGTTTCCTATCCTTGTCTCAAGTCACGTAACAAATGAACCAAGCTGGATGCCACAAACATTCAGCATTATTAACAAGTAATAAACTTTTATTACTTCTATTACTTCAAGAAAAGAAACACAAAGGATAACATGAAATAGGGCAGGGAGTGGTGGCAAATGCCTTTAATCCTAGCACTCCGGAGGCAGAAGTAGGAGGATCTCTGTGAATTCGAGGCCATCCTGAGACTACATAGTGAGTTCCAGGTCAGCCTGGGCTAGTGTGAAATCCTACCTTAAAAAACAAAACAAACAAAAGAATAATATGAAATAGCAAAACAGTGAACATCAGACCTTCAAAATAACAAGGAAAGCCTAGTGAAGAAGTCAATTACGAAATGTCCATCTAAAAAAGAGTGTTTGGGCTGGAGAGATGGCTTAGCGGTTAAGGTGGTTGCCTGCAAAGCCAAAGGATCCCGGTTCGATTTCCCAGGACCCACGTAAACCAGATGCACAAGGTGGCCCAAGCGTCTGGAGTTAGTTTACAGTAGCTGGAGGCCCTGGTGCACCCATTCTCTCTCTCTTTCTGAAATACATAAGATATATTTTGAAAAAATAAAAAGGACTGTTTACTTGGAGTCTGCTTTTGCAGCGTTAGCCTTTGGGAATGGAAACGTCTAGAAGTCACCTAAATGGAAGGTTCTGGGCGCCCTAGGAGAGACCCCATGAAGCGCTTCCGCCGAGATCTCGAGCCCAGCAGCCAGCTGAGTCGGGGCTCGAGGTCCGCGCTCACCTGGGCTGAGCCTCGCCGGGGCCACCGCCCGCCCGCACCCTTCCCGGTGGGCACGCGCCGTCGGAGACCCGGGCCCAGGCTCTCGGCGTTCCCGCCGCGGCCCGAGGCACGCCTACCGCCCCGCGGGAAACCCGCCCGCCGCAGCCCTCCCGGGCCGAGGCACTCACCTCTGCGCGCGACCTCGCGGCCTGGTCCTCAGTTCGCTCAGGGCTCTCAGACGCCGCCGCCGCCCGGCTGGAGGCCCTCGCTCCGAGAGCGCCGCGGGCCGGACACCCTCACGGGATGGGCGGCCGCGCCGCGGAGACCCGGCCCGCCTCCCTGAGCGTCCGCCCGGCGCGCGCCCGGGGCCGCTCCGCGCAGCTCCGAAGAGCGCGTCGGGCGACGGGAGCGCGCCCAGGGAGGACGGGAGCGCGCCGGGGCGGGGCTTCCTGCGGCGCGTCGCCTCAGGCCTCCGGGTTCCGCGTTATAAGGGCGATGGTGTCTGTCCCGAGGCCGGCGCCTCTGCCTGGTGCTAGGTGGGGGTTCACGTGAAAACCTAGCGTCTGCCTGTTTCCTCCTCAGCCTCTGAATCGTTGGAGAGCCCTCCCTGTATGCTGACAATGTTGAGCTTCACCTGAGCCCAGTCTTCTGGAGAGTGGCAGTTCAAGCACTGCCCCCGCCCTTCTACAGAGATCTCGCACTGCTCTGTGGTACTTAGACTCGACTCCGGGATGGCCCCTGGCCGACCAATGACGAGGTCAGGCAAGCACTCTCCAGTGTCCTGTGCTTCCCTGTTGATGAGCCGCACTGCTTGGACTCAAACACCAGCTGACCTCACTTTACCTAATTGAGTTGGTCTCTCTCTCTCTCTCTTTTTTTATTTTTCTTAGCCTGAGTTAGAAAACAATTCCTACCACTATAAAGAGCAGGCCCACCTCAGGATAAAGCTGATCACTTCTTCCTCTGTCTGTTGGTTGGTCTCACTGTCCACACTGAGGTATTCTTCCTACCCTTGTTTTCTCCTTCTTGTACAAGAAAAGCCCCTTTTGGCCGGGCGTAGTGCCTTTAATCCCAGCACTCGGGAGGCAGAGGTAGGAGGATCTCCGTGAGTTTGAGGCCACCCTGACACTACATAGTGAATTCCAGGTCAGCCTGGGCTACAGTGAGACCCTACCTCGAAAAACCAAAACAAAATAGAGAAGAAAATAAAAGAAGGGAAAGAAAGCCCCTTTTAACCTAGACAGTAGCAAATCTCATGGTCGGAATGGTTCCCCTGTTACAGTAGCCTCCTTCCTTTTTTTTTTTTTTTTTCTCCCTACAGAGTGGGTAGAACCCACTGTGTAGCCCCAGCCTGGCCTCAAACTCACTGAAATCCTCATGCCTCAGCCTCCCAAGTGCTGGGACTACAGGTATGCGCTACCACCCCTGGCTCCTTCCCTGTATTTGAAGTAATGTCTAAGCTGAAGCCCCTAACTCTAGAACTGTTGATGGGCATGGAACCCATGGGCCTTGCATCTATATGCTAGATAAGGTCTTTGCCACTGAGCTACGCTCCCAGCGACCTTAGCTTTCTTTTCTTTTCACTATGTAGAGTGGCCTCGAGCTCATGGTGATGCTCCTATCTCTACATCCCAAATGAAGGGATGCATATGCCATCACACGTGTCTCTAAGATTTGTTGTTTTATTTGACATTTGTGCATTCTCCCACTTGCAATAGTACTCCTTCCTTATTGTAATGGTACCGCCCTTCCTCACCCACTACAATAATCTTTAAATTTAGTCTTGATTTTCCTAAATCAGGATTTAATTTTCACCTCACAGTTACTAGTCCCTGGACTCAACTTAAGATTGGTCCTCACCTACAAACCATCCCTTCCCAGGTAAAGACAATCTGGGAATCTTTGGAGACCTCCTGTTCAGCGATTTGTGCATCCTGTGGTGAGTTTAATTCTCAAAACAGTGTTCCTGATCTCTTGTGTGTTAACGTTTGTCACCAGCAGTGGAAGATGTATCTCCACATTGTCAGTTGTTTGATCTGATGGGTTCTCCTCAGAAACCTCTCCTTACATACAGCCAGGATCTAGACATAAGAACTCTATTCACATGTAGTAGGCTCTTGACAAGCTGCAATGAAGAATTTCAGGGGTTTGGGGATGGAGCTCAGTTGGTAGGGTGATTACTTAGCATGTATAAAACCCTGTGTTTGAGATCTCCAGCACTGCATAAAATGGGTATGGTGTTCCAAGCGTGTATCTGAGGAGATAAGAGGCAGAAGGATTCAAAGTTCAAACTTATCCTTGCTACATACATAGCAAGTTCCAGATAAACATGATGGGGCCTGGAGAGATTGCTCAGCAGTTAAGGCGCTTGCCTGAAAAGCCAAAAGACTCAGGTTCAAATTCCCGGACCCACATAAATCCAAGTTGGAGTTGATTAACCAAATGAAAATATGCATTCTGAGAGTAGAATTATTAGAGCAGGTATTAAGAGATGTACATTGCATGCTGGGCATGGTGGCGCATGCCTTTAATCCCAGCACTCGGGAGGCAGAGGTAGGAGGATTGCCGTGAGTTTGAGGCCACCCTGAGACTACATAGTGAATTCTAGGTCAGCCTGGGCTAGAGTGAGACCCTACCTCAAAACACCAAAAAAAAAAAAGAGAGAGAGAGAGAGAGAGATGTACATTGGTACATTGCAGGAATTTTGGATGACTTGGTATGTGAGCAAATTTTAATGAAGGGGAATATCCATGAGTTCAGGTGGGAAAGAGATGGAGAATTCTAGGAATGAGTCAAAATTTTCCCCAAACAGTGCTTGCTTCCCTTTTTTGTCCTTAGATGGGGTTTTCAGATGTGGCAGGGCTTTAGGTACGTGACGGAAACAGGCAATTATGCAAAGCTCATGACAGGGAGAAGTCATTATAATGAAGCAATAGTCTGGGTTGGTCTTGTGTCTTTACTGTCTGAGCATTCATTTACATGATACCCTGCTGTACTACAGCATCATTTTGAGGCTGTTATTGTTTGGACAAGTCTCACTGTGGAGCTTGGCTGGTCTCCAGCTCAAGATGATCCTCCTCTAAAGTATTAGTACTATAGGCATGTGCCACCCTGTTCAGGGTCTCACTCTAGCCAAGGCTGACCTGAAATTCACCATGGAGTCTCAGGGTGGCCTCACAGCGATCCTCCTACCTCTGCCTCCCCAGTGCTGGGATTAAAGGCATGTGCCACCATGCCTGGCTTCAAAAAATATTTTATTAATTTATTTATTTGAGAGAGAGAGAGAATGGGCACACCAAGGCCTTTAGCCGCTGCAAACTAATACCAGGCGCATGTGTCACCATGTGTATCTGTCTTATGTGGGTACTAGGGAATAACCTCAGTCCTCAGACTTTGCAGGCAAGCACTTTGACTGCTAAGCTATCTTTCCAGCCCCCCCCCCCTTTTTTGAGGTAGGGTCTCACTCTAGCCCAGGCTGACCTGGAAGTTACTCTGTATTCTCAGGTGGCCTAGAACTCATGGCGACCCTCCTGCCTTCTGAGTCCTGGGATTAAAGGCGTGTGCCACCACACCCTGCTTCCCTTTTTTTTTTTTTTTGAGGTAGGAGGTAGGGTCTCACTCTAATCCAGGCTAACCTGGAATTCACTATTATGTAGTCCCAGGCTGGCCTTGAACTCAGTGTATCATTCCTACCTCTGCCTCTGTGTTGGGAGCCAGAGACAAAAACAAAATACCAGAAGAGATTGAAAGAGAAATAGGAAAAAAAAGGCATGATCCTTCTGTGAGGGTCTTCTGATATTTTTAGAAAATATTTTATTTAGGTTGGGTGTGGTGGTTCATGCCTTTAATCTAGCATTCAGGAGGCAGAGGTAGGAGGATTGCTGTGAATTGAGGCTAGGTTGGGACTACTGAGTTCCAGGTTAGCCTCAGCTAACCTGAGACCCTCATTAGAAAAAAACAAAAAGGCCAGGCATGGTGGCGCATGCCCTTTAATCCCAGCACTCAGGAGGCAGAGCTAGGAGGATCTTTATGAATTCAAGGCCACCCTGAGACTACATAGTGAATTCCAGGTCAGCCTGGACTAAAGTGAAACCCTACCAACTCCCCCCAAAACAAACAAACAAACAAACAAAAACAAGTATTTATTTATAGGGAAAGAGAGAGAGAAAGAGAGCGAATGCTGCTGGAAATGTGGAAATGCACTTCAGATACATGCACCACTTTGTGTATCTGTCTTTACATGGGTACTGGGCATTTGAACCCAGGCTTGCAGGCTTTTGCAAGCACATACTGATACAGGATTTTGGGATCCAGCGAGGAATTCCCAGGCCTGTGAATTCAACTTTTGAGTTTTTTTTTTTTTTTTTTTTTTTTTTCCGAGGTAGGGTCTCACTGTAGCTCAGGCTGACCTGGAATTCACTATGTAGTCTCAGGGTGGCCTTGAACAATCCTCCTACCTCTGCCTCCCGAGTGCTGGGATTAAAGGTGTGTGCCACCATGCCCAGCTTTTTTTTTTTCAAGGTAGGGTTTCACTGTAGCCCAGACTGACTTGCATTACCATGCCAGACTTCCTTTTCTATTTTTTTAAAATTATTTTTATTTATTTGAAGCTGGGCGTGGTGGCGCACGCCTTTAATCCCAGCACTCGGGAGGCAGAGGGAGGAGGATCGCCGTGAGTTCGAGGCCACCCTGAGACTACATAGTGAGTTCCAGGTCAGTCTGGACTAGAGTGAGACCCTACCTCGAAAAACAAAAAAAAAAAATTATTTTTATTTATTTGAGAGAGAGAAATAGACAGGGGGAAAGAGAGAGAGAGAGAGGGAGAGGGAGAGGGAGAGGGAGAGAATGGGCACGCCAAGGCCTCCAGCTGCTGCAAATGAACTCCAGATGCATGTGCCCCTTGTGCATTTTGCTTACATGGGTCCTGGGGAATTGAACCTGGGTCCTTTGGCTTTGCAGGCAAGTGCCTTAAACACTAAGCCATTTCTCCAGCCAGGCTTTTCTATTTTTTTAATAAATTTTTGTTCATTTTTAGTTATTTATTTGAGAGTGACAGAGAGAAAGGGGCAGATAGATAGATAGATAGATAGATAGAGGGAGCGAGGGAGAGAGAGGGAGAGAATGGGTGCTCCAGGGCCGTCATTCGCTGCAAATGAACATGCGCCCCCTTGTGCATCTGGCTAATGTAGATCCTGGGGAATTGAGCCTCGCACCGGGGTCTTTAGGCTTCACAGGCAAGTGCTTAACCACTAAGCCATCTCTCCAGCCCAGGCTTTTCTATTTTTGTAACAAGGATTTTTTTTCTATTTTTGTAATAACAATTGTATTAAATTGATATATCATCTTTTTTTTTTTGTTTTCCAAGGTAGGGTCTCACTCTGGCCCAGGCTGACCTGGAATTCACTATGTAGTCTCAGGGTGGCCTCGAACTCACATGATTCTCCTACCTCTGCCTCCCAAGTGCTGGGGTTAAAGGCATGCGCCATCACGCCCGGCTTGATGTATCATCTTGAGAATTAATTCCTGCAATCCATAAGCATAGATATCTCTAATTTACTTAGGTCTTTAATAGTTTCCCATGGTGTTTTCCTAGTTTTTAGTCTTCCACCTCCTCTGTTAAATTCATTCTGGAGCCGGGCGTGTTGGCACTTATCTTTAATCCCAGCACTCAGGAGGCAGAGGTAGGAAGATCTCTGTGAGTTAGAGGCCATCCAGGTCAGTCTGGGCTAGAGTGAGACCCTACCTCGGAAAACAAAAAAAATGAACAAAAAATTATTCTGAAACATTTTGTTCTTTTTTAGTTTTTTTTCTTTTTACCTTTTAAAAAAATTCATTTATTTGAGAGAGAGAGAGGAAGAGAGAATGGGCGTTCCAGGGCCTCCAGCCACTGCAAATGAACTCCAGACCCATGTGCCCCCTTTTGTATCTGGCTTGAATGGGTCTTCGGGAATCGAATCGGGGTCCTTAGGCTTCACAGGCAAATGCCTTAACAGCTAAACCATTTCCCCAGCCCCTGTTTTTAATTTTTAGGGTATAAAAGTTATCTTATTTTAGTTGAGAGAGAGAGAGTGAGAGAGGCAGACAGAGAGAGGGAGCAAGAGAGAGAATGGGGACACCAGGACCTTCAGCCACTGTAAACAAGCTACTGATGCATGTGCCACCTTGTGTATCTGGCATATGTGGGTCCTGGGGAATAAAACCTGGGTACTTTGGCTTTGCAGGCAAATGCCTTAACCATCTCTCCAGCCCTTGTTTGTTTAATGAGATGGAGTGCCATATATATCTCATGTTGGTTGGGCTATGTAGCCTAGGTTAGCCCCAAACACTGTATCCTTTCACTTCTTGCATACCATGATTACAAGAGATTATCTACCACCTCTGGCTCTAACTCTTTAGTCCCGGGCTGGCCTAGATCTCACTGCTATGCTCTTATCTCTGCCTCTCTTGTCCTGGCATTAAAGGGATGTTCCATTACCCTTGGCTTTATGCTTTTGTTAAAATAATTTATTTCTTCCAGGCGTGGTAGCACATGCCTTTAATCCCAGAACTAGGGAGGCAGAGGTAGGAGGATTGCCCTGAGTTCTAGGCCATCCTGAGACTATATAGTGAATTTCTGGGCTAGAGCAAGACCCTACCTTGAAAAACAAAACAAAACAAAACAAAACTAGGGCCAAGTGGCCCATACCTTTATTTGAGACAGAGAGAAAGAGAGAGAGAGAATGGGCACACCAGTGCCTCTAGGCACTGCAAACCAACTCCATAGGCATGTGCACCTTGTGCATCTGGCTAACGTGGGTCCTGGGGAATTGAGCCTTGAACCAGGGTCCTTAGGCTTCACATGCAAGCACTTAACCGCTAAGCTATCTCTTCAGCCCTCATTTAAATGTTTTTAGATTATCTTGTTGACTTCTGAGTTATTTTCTGTAGTAGAGGCAGGTTTTCTGTGTCTTTCCCAGCTTTTCTTCTTCTTTTTTTAAAAAATATTTTTATTTTTATTTATTTATTTGACAGAGAAAGGAGAGAGAGAGAGAGAGAGGGAGAGGGAGGGAGAGAATGGGTGCACCAGGGCCTCCAGCCAGTGCAAATGAACTCCCTTATGCATCTGGCTAACGTGGGTCCTGGGGAATGGAACCTGGGTCCTTTGGTTTTGCAGGCAAACGCTTTAACCGCTAAGCTATTCCTCCAGCCCATTCTTTTCTTTTCTTTTTTTTTTTGAGGTAGACTGTCACTCTAGCTCAGGTTGACTTGGAATTCACTGTTCACTATGTAGTCTCAGGGTGGCCTCAAACTCATGGCAATCCTCCTACTCTCAAGTGCTGGGATTAAAGGTGTGTGCCACCATGCCTGGTTCCAGCTTTTCTTCTTGCTGCCGGCAATGTCTTCTCCTATTCCTTGGTCAACATGCTTCTCAGAAGCTTTCCTTGAGTTCTTGCTTGAATAACAGACTCCTGCCTAGTGTACTGGTTCCTTGTTTGCCTTCTTTCTGTGACGTCTCTGAGGGCCATAACTATGCTGTTTTTACAGAACTCTGTATTTCCAGGTCTCGAAGAGTATATAACCCCTAAGTGTCGTCAAAGTTAAAAAGGATTGTTTATTGTCAATTATACAGGTCATAGTAACCCACACACACACAAAAAACAACCTGGCCTTCTCTACATAGGACTACAAAAACAAATGAAAAAAACCAAATCAAGCCAATCAGTCCTTTGCTAATTTGCATACCACACACCTATCCTGAACAGTGCATACACTCATCCATTTCATTACAAGAGATGAAAATCTTTCATATGTAACTAATTGACCCAGTAAAATTCAGTTCTATTTCAACTGACGAATCTTCATTCTTTAGGAAGTTGGTCATCAGTGGTGAATGGAGTGCCCTATGGAGGGTGTGGTGTTCAAATTAGAGTAAGAAGCCTTCATTTGACTTTCTGGAATTCTTACCACTTCCCACACAGAAAGGCTATACAAATTTAGTAATGATTAGGAGGTAGATGGCTAGATGTAACTTGAGTTTTACATAAATTTCTTGAGTCTTGAATTTCTGGTCAATAAACAGTAGGTCTCTTGAAATGTGAGGTTTTTTTTTTTTTTTTTTTTTTGGTTTTTCGAGGTAGGGTCTCACTCTAGCCCAGGCTGACTTGGAATTCACTATGTAGTCTCAAGGCAAGGCAATCTTTGTGGGATTAAAGGCATGCACCACCACGCCCGGCGAAATGTGAGTTTTTGAAATGAATCTTCTCCCAACATAACAGCAATGCCTTTCATATGAATGCGTAGTTCGTTTTCTTTGAAAGTTAAACACATTCATACCCTTTGGCTTAGCTTTTTTCCTTAATTCTTCGAGTGGAGCAGGGGGGCAGCGATAAAGGAGGCTGTTAGGAGCTTCCCTGGTAGGTCTGGCTATGGTTATGGAACAAGACTCCGTTCCGTTCGCTTTGTTTAAAGGCCTAGTAGGATTCTAGTGTGCTTTGTTCTTTCCTTCTTAAGCTTACCATATGCAGGATATAACGTAGCCGGGGTGAGGGAGACAGAGCGAGAGCAGATAGAGTATAGATGCCCTGAATAGCAGTGCAAATGAACTCCAGACGCATATGGCCCCTTTGTGTATCGGGTTCTGTGGAATCGAACCTGGGTCCTTTGGCTTTGCCGGCAAGCGCCTTAACCGCTGAGCCCCTCATTTCGCAGCAATTGCTAGGTGTTGCTCAAGTTCCTTCAGCCTTGGGGTAGCTCCGGAATTGAAACTCGCGCACCCGCCCTCCTCAGCCGTCCTCTTCCACCCACCACCTAAGCTGGCGGTTCCATACAACATCCAGGCCACCTCGGGTGCTGGGATAGCTGCAGAACTCAGTCCCTGCAGGCTTTGAAAGGCCCAGTACCCTGTATCACACGGAAACTCAACCGGCACCTGTCAGCTTTTCCCATCCCCCAGTCGAGCGGCGCGCGCCGGTGAAACCTGCGACCATAGAGCTGACAGCCCAGAGCGTCGGCCTCCTGTCGGCCGCGTGACGTCACGCAGGGGCGGGGCCGCTGCGGACCGAGGGGTCGTGAGGCGGGGGAGAGGAGGAAGGGCTGCGCGTCCTTGCAGCGCCCCGCGGTGGCCGCGGCCGGAAGCGGCGTGGTGGGCCCTGCGGCGCTACTGCCCTGACGCACGGAGCCGGAGCGCGAGAACCTGAGAGAAAGGGGCAGAAATGGCGGCTCCTCTCGGTTCCCGCTGAGGACGGTGAAGCCGGCGAGGGGCCGTGCTGCCGCCGCGTGCAGCACTGCTCCTGCCGCCCACTACCAGCCTTCTCGCGCTGCCTTCCTGTCTCGGCCCTGCTGTTGCCGGTCCTGTTCCGGGCTCGCGAGTGTGCCGGCCGGCTAGTCTTCCCGGACCCGGCTCGGCTCCGCCGGCCGTGACTTGCCTGCCCGGCGGGCAGGACCGCCTTCCTCGGCTCTCCCGGGAGCGGACAGGCTAGGCGTGGGCCCTGTCCCCTGGCTGGACCATGGTGAACACCCGGAAGAGCTCTCTGCGCCTTCTCGGGTCCAAGTCTCCTGGGCCCGGGCCTGGTCCTGGGGCAGGAGCCGAGCCTGGGGCGACCGGAGGCAGCAGCCATTTCATCTCCTCTCGGACCCGTTCCTCCAAGACCCGCGCGGCCAGCTGCCCCGCCGCCAAGGCCGGGGGAAGCAGCGGCGGCGCCGCTCTGGACGAGGCCCGGGTAAGAGCGCGGCGGCCCGGCCGCCCCGGCTTTGTCTGGCCGGGTTGGGGGAGGAAGCCTCCAGCGGGGACCTGCTCGGGCTGCTGGAGACCGGGCCACGGATGCGGTGGAGGCCGGCACCGCCGAGGGGCCGCGGGTCTAGCTCCTTTGCTCTGCCGGCCCGGTTCTTTTGTGTAAAGAACAGCATTGACTCCGGGACGGGGCTCTCGGGCTCCTTTCCGGGGGCATTGGAACGATCTGCGTTCGGTGTCCTTGCTGGGCTTTCGAGGGGAATTCTAGGGGAATCCAGAACGTTGGCTGGAGTTCTGGTTTGGAAGGGCAGAAGAGAGAAGTGAAAGTTTTCTGTGTTGTCAAGCCCTCCTTGAAAGTGTGTCAGTTCCTGCCGCTGTCTTAACTCGAGCTTACTCTTAGTTTGGGGGTGGTTCTGGTTGGTGAGGAAGGAAAGCTCCAGTTGGCAGCCAGCAGGGATGCTGAAAAAAAGTTTGTAGCTACTCTGACACCGACTTGAAAAACAAAATAAACGCTGTCGCCTCTCCAGGCTAGACAAATCAGACATGGTACTGTAGCTGGAGAGTCAGCCAGCTAGGTTAGCCAAGGTTGTAGTAGGGACAGGAGACCTTGTAAGCCTAAAAAGTAATGTGTGGGAACAAACTTGCCGATTGAGCTTTATCTTCCTAAAATTATATCGTTTCTTGAAGGCCTACATTTTTGTTAGGGAAATAGTTTACGCAAGGCGAATTAGCACTGTCGTCATACAGTTGCAAAAGTGACACTTGAAGCAGGAGGTGATTGAGTTCTTTTGAAAACTGAAAGATCATGAAATCTTAATGCTCATAATGGCAGGTACCACAGAAAGTGATCACTGAAGTTAATGTTGAAATTGTGTTTATTATGAGCTAAGTGCAGAGAAGAGATTGCCGCTTTTGTTTAAAAAGTTTAATTTACTAAGTAATCTGGCTAGACGGTGCTGTTCATTTAAAATATTTATTTAAATTCACACCATTTGCCTGGCGTGGTGGCGCATTCCTTTAATCCCAGCACTCTAGAGGAGGATCACCTTGAGTTCGAGGGCAGCCTGAGACGACATAGTGAATTCCAGATCACTCTGGGCTAGAGTGAGATTCTATCTTAAAAAACCAAAATAAAATAAAATAAAAAAATAATTAAATTCACACCATTTGTAGTTATTATGAGGGGAGAGCAAGATGTAACGTTCTTTAAGGGTCTACAAGATTTCAGGTTGTGTGTGTGTGTTTGTCTCTTTGTTTTGACACTAATTGAAATGAATCGTGGTGCATACAACAGAAATATTTTACCACACTATGAAATATGTTTATTGCATCTGATATATATATATATATTCTCTCTCTCTCTCTCTGTCTCTGTGTGTGTGTAAATATATATAAATATATATAGGATTTACTAGGTAGTCTCAGGTTGGCCTCAAACTTCTACTACGTCTGCCTCCCAAGTGCTGGAACTAAAGGCCTGTACCACCATACCCAGCAGGAATGTATGTTTTTCAAGATAGGGTCTTGCTCTAGCCCAGGCTGACTTGGAATTCACTATGTAGTCTCAGGTTGTCCTCAAACTCAAGGCGATCCTCCTACCTCTGTCTCCCCAATGCTGGACTTGAAGGCGTTTGCTTGAAATATATTTTTAAAACGATCTTCTGTTAGTGGATTTAGAACTTAAAAATCTCTTAGGTTGAGGTAAGAAAGATAAACCTGAAAGTTGTGCATACCATTGATCGTTATGAAGCTAGTTTCTTTGTAGAAGCTTCTAAATATGTGTTTTGACTTTCTGATGCTATCATATTTTAAAGTAATTTTAAGAAAAGGTGTGTCCTTTACACTTCAGTGCAAGAAAAATAAAGTGTGAGCATATAATTGTATCATGCTATGAATGCCTAGTCTGTTAGAGTAGTGTCAAACTCTTTTGAAGCAATTAGCTCATCTTTCACTCACCAGTTTGTGGTTCCATTTTTTTCTCGATTTTTATTAACATTTTTCATGATTATAAAAAATATCCCATGGGGGGCTGGAGAGATGGCCTAGCGGTTAAGCGCTTGCCTGTGAAGCCTAAGGACCCCAGTTCGAGGCTCCATTCTCCAGGACCCACGTTAGCCAGATGCACAAGGGGGCGCATGCGTCTGGAGTTCGTTTGCAGTGGCTGGAAGCCCTGGTGCGCCCATTCTCTCTCTCTCTCTCTCTCTCTCACACTCTATCTGCCTCTTTCTCTCTCTGTTACTCTCAAATAAATAAATAAGTAAATAAACAAAAATAAAAAAAAGAAGACAAACTTTCTTAAAAAAATAAAAATAAAACTATAAAAAAAAATATCCCGTGGTACTACCCTCCCTCCCCCCACTTTCCCCTTTGAAATCCCATTCTCCATCATATCCCCTCCCCATTTCAATCAGTCTCTCTTTTATTTTGATGTCATGATCCTTTCCTCCTCTTATGATGGTCTTGTGTAGGTAGTGTCAGGCACTATGAGGTCATGGATATCCAGGCCATTTTATGTCTGGAGGGAGCACGTTGTGAGGAGTCCTGCCCTTCCTTTGGTTCTTACATTCTTTCCGCCATGTGGTTCCATTTTTGAATAAATGGATATGCTGTCCTTAGCCCCTAGGAATAAGGTGAGGTAATTTGTCAAGCAGCTGTTATGGAGATGTTTAAAGGCAAGGAATCAATAATCTAATGTAGCAGTGGCCATTTGGTAGCTTTTAAATTGCTAGAAGAATGAAAAATACCAGACCTTTTCTACAAAGATACTAATGAGGAGGGTCTGGAGAGATGGCTTAGCATTTAAGGCATTTGCCTACAAAGCCAAAGGATCGCAGTTTGATTCTCCAGAACTCACAGAAGCCAGATGCACAAGGGGGTGCATGCATCTGGAGTTCATTTGCAGTGGCTGGAGCCCCTGGCAAGCCCATTCTCTCTCCCTCTCTCTGCCCCTCTCCCTCTCTCTCTTTCTCTTTCTGAAATAAATGAAATATTTTTTTTTAAAAAAGAAGCTACTAATGAAACATTTTGTGAGCCCCCCCTGTTTTTTTTTTAATTTTGTTTATTTTTATTTATTTGAGAGCAACAGACAGAAATAGAGAGAATGGGTGCACCAGGGCCTCCAGCCACTGCAGATGAACTCCAGATACATGTGCCCCCTTGTGCATCTGGCTTATGTCATGGCTAGTGGGGAATCGAGCCTTGAACCAGGGCCCTTAGGCTTCACAAGCAAGCGCTTAACCGCTAAGCCATCTCTCCCACCCTTTTCTTTTCTTTTTTCTGTTTTGGTTTTCCAAGGTAGGGTCTTGCTCTAGCTCAGAGCTGACTTGGAATTCACTCTGTATCTCAGGGTGGCCTTGAACTCATGGTGCTCCTCCTACCTCTGCCTCCCCAAGTGCTGGGATTAAAGGCGTGCGCTACCCTGCCTGGCTTTTTTTTTTTTTTTTTTTGAGGTAGGGTCTCACTGTAGACAAGGCTGACCTGAAATTCACTATGTAGTCTCAGGCTGACCTTGAACTCACAGCAATCCTCCTACCTCTGCCTCCCTAGCATCACACCTTGCTTTTGTGAGCCCTTTTTTTTAAGGTTCATTATTTATATTCATAAACTAGAGAGAAGAGAAAGAGAGAGGGTGTTTTAGGGCTTCCTGTCATTGCAAAGGAACTCCAGACACATGTGCCTCAGTATCTGGTTTTGGGTGGGTGCTGGGGAATAGAAGCTGGGTCATTAGGATTTGCAGGCAAGTGCCTTATCCACTGAGCCATCTCTCCAGCCTCTTGAAGACTTTTAAAAAAATATTTTTTTTGTTCTTTTTATAAAAATTTATTTGAGGGTGACAGAGAGAGAAAGAGGCAGATAGAGAGAGAGGGAGAATGAGCACACCAGGGCCTCCCGCCACTGCGAACAAACCCCAGATGCATGCGCCCCCTTGTGCATCTGGCTAACGTGGGTCCTGGGGAATCGAGCTTCGAACCGGAGTCCTTAGGCTTCACAGGCAATTGCTTAACTGCTAAACCATCTCTCCAGCCCTAAAAAAAAAATATTTGAGAGAGAGAGAATGGGTGTGCCAGGGCCTCCAGCCACTGCAAATGAACTCCAGATGCATGCGCCCCCTTGTGCACCTGGCTTACATCGGTTCTGGAGAGGTGAACAGGGATTCTTTGGCTTTGCAGGCAAACTTCTTAACTGCTAAGCCATCTCTCCAGTCCCTGTCATAGGCTTTTAATTAGGCTTTCAGTGCCAGGCATGTATTCTGTCCCATAGAGCGGGCCTCCAGTCCAATTAGAGAGCAGTTGGTTTCTCCCATAATAGACTTGCCACTATTGTATTATTGTCTCATTTGGCCTGGTTGGCCAAACTTAAAGCTTGCAGTGTCCACTGTTGTGGACATCTTCACTGATGACTTCTCTCTTTCCCATTGAACTGCATGCAGTGTGGCTTTTTCCAGCTTTCTGTCAGCTGGTCTACATGGAGGAGCTTTTCAGCTCAGCTCCAGCAGGATTTCTCAGTGTCCTTGCAGCCCAAGTATGTTGAGTCTTCAGCAATAGGGTCTTATCATCTATTCCTGGTGGGAAACCAAGAGACTTGGCAATCGCTTGTCATGTTTTGGGAGCATCAGGGACCTCCCTGGCCAACAACTCACTGGAAGGAGTATCCCATTCGTGGCACTGGAAATTTTCTGGTAACAATCTATGGCTTCTGAGTATACCATTGTCCAAAAAAGTAGGTTTCCATATGGCTTATTGATACCATCTTTTATATTATTATTATTATTTTTTTTTTTTTGAGAGAGAGAGAGGGGAAAAAAAAGTGGTCACACCAGGGCCTTTTATTTTTATTTTATTTATTTATTTATTATTTGGGAGCTACAGACAGAGAGAGAAAGAGGCTGATAGAGAATGGGCATGCCAGGGCCTCTAGCCACTGCAAAGGACCGCCAGATGCGTGCGCCCCTTGTGCATCTGGCTAACGTGGGTCCTGGGGAATCGAGCCTTGAACCGGGGTCCTTAGGCTTGACAGGCAAGCGCTTAACCACTAAGCCATCTCTCCAGCCCTTATTTTTATTTTTATTTACTTATTTTTTTTTTTTTTCGGTTTTTCCGAGGTAGGGTCTCACTCTAGCTCAGACTGACCTGGAATTCACTATGGAGTTTCAGGGTGGCCTTGAACTCATGGTGATCCTCCTACCTCTGCTTCCTGAGTGCTGGGATTAAAGGCGTGCACCACCACAACGGGCTACACCAGGGCCTTTTAGCTGCTGTGAATGAACTCCAGGCATGTGTGCCCCCTTGTGCGTATATGTGACATTGCATGACTGCATCTCTGTGGTCTGGCTATGTGGGACCTGGAGATTCAAACATATGTCTGTAGGCTTCACATGCAAGCGCCTTAACTGCCAAACCATCTCTCTAATACCTATCTTTTATTTTTTTACTTTTTGAATTTTTAAAGCTTATTTACCTATAAAGAGAGCAACAGACAGAAATAGAGAGAATGGGTGCACCAGGGCCTCCAGCCACTGCAGATGAACTCCAGATACATGTGCCCCCTTGTGCATCTGGCTTATGTCATGGCTAGTGGGGAATCGAGCCTTGAACCAGGGCCCCTAGGCTTCACAAGCAAGCGCCTTAACCGCTAAGCCATCTCTCCCACCCTTTTCTTTTCTTTTTTCTGTTTTGGTTTTCCAAGGTAGGGTCTTGCTCTAGCTCAGAGCTGACTTGAATTCACTCTGTATCTCAGGGTGGCCTTGAACTCATGGTGCTCCTCCTACCTCTGCCTCCCAAGTGCTGGGATTAAAGGCGTGCGCTACCCTGCCTGGCTTTTTTTTTTTTTTTTTTTTGAGGTTAGGGTCTCACTGTAGACAAGGCTGACCTGAAATTCACTATGTAGTCTCAGGCTGACCTTGAACTCACAGCAATCCTCCTACCTCTGCCTCCCTAGCATCACACCTTGCTTTTGTGAGCCCTTTTTTTTAAGGTTCATTATTTATATTCATAAACTAGAGAGAAGAGAAAGAGAGAGGGTGTTTTAGGGCTTCCTGTCATTGCAAAGGAACTCCAGACACATGTGCCTCAGTATCTGGTTTTGGGTGGGTGCTGGGGAATAGAAGCTGGGTCATTAGGATTTGCAGGCAAGTGCCTTATCCACTGAGCCATCTCTCCAGCCTCTTGAAGACTTTTTTAAAAAAATATTTTTTTTGTTCTTTTTATAAAAATTTATTTGAGGGTGACAGAGAGAGAAAGAGGCAGATAGAGAGAGAGGGAGAATGAGCACACCAGGGCCTCCCGCCACTGCGAACAAACCCCAGATGCATGCGCCCCCTTGTGCATCTGGCTAACGTGGGTCCTGGGGAATCGAGCTTCGAACCGGAGTCCTTAGGCTTCACAGGCAATTGCTTAACTGCTAAACCATCTCTCCAGCCCTAAAAAAAAATATTTGAGAGAGAGAGAATGGGTGTGCCAGGGCCTCCAGCCACTGCAAATGAACTCCAGATGCATGCGCCCCCTTGTGCACCTGGCTTACATCGGTTCTGGAGAGGTGAACAGGGATTCTTTGGCTTTGCAGGCAAACTTCTTAACTGCTAAGCCATCTCTCCAGTCCCTGTCATAGGCTTTTAATTAGGCTTTCAGTGCCAGGCATGTATTCTGTCCCATAGAGCGGGCCTCCAGTCCAATTAGAGAGCAGTTGGTTTCTCCCATAATAGACTTGCCACTATTGTATTATTGTCTCATTTGGCCTGGTTGGCCAAACTTAAAGCTTGCAGTGTCCACTGTTGTGGACATCTTCACTGATGACTTCTCTCTTTCCCATTGAACTGCATGCAGTGTGGCTTTTTCCAGCTTTCTGTCAGCTGGTCTACATGGAGGAGCTTTTCAGCTCAGCTCCAGCAGGATTTCTCAGTGTCCTTGCAGCCCAAGTATGTTGAGTCTTCAGCAATAGGGTCTTATCATCTATTCCTGGTGGGAAACCAAGAGACTTGGCAATCGCTTGTCATGTTTTGGGAGCATCAGGGACCTCCCTGGCCAACAACTCACTGGAAGGAGTATCCCATTCGTGGCACTGGAAATTTTCTGGTAACAATCTATGGCTTCTGAGTATACCATTGTCCAAAAAAGTAGGTTTCCATATGGCTTATTGATACCATCTTTTATATTATTATTATTATTATTTTTTTTTTTGAGAGAGAGAGGCAGCAAAAGAAGGAGAGAGAGAGAGGGGAAAAAAAAAGTGGTCACACCAGGGCCTTTTATTTTTATTTTATTTATTTATTTATTATTTGGGAGCTACAGACAGAGAGAGAAAGAGGCTGATAGAGAATGGGCATGCCAGGGCCTCTAGCCACTGCAAAGGACCGCCAGATGCGTGCGCCCCTTGTGCATCTGGCTAACGTGGGTCCTGGGGAATCGAGCCTTGAACCGGGGTCCTTAGGCTTGACAGGCAAGCGCTTAACCACTAAGCCATCTCTCCAGCCCTTATTTTTATTTTTATTTACTTATTTTTTTTTTTTTTCGGTTTTTCCGAGGTAGGGTCTCACTCTAGCTCAGACTGACCTGGAATTCACTATGGAGTTTCAGGGTGGCCTTGAACTCATGGTGATCCTCCTACCTCTGCTTCCCGAGTGCTGGGATTAAAGGCGTGCACCACCACAACGGGCTACACCAGGGCCTTTTAGCTGCTGTGAATGAACTCCAGGCATGTGTGCCCCCTTGTGCGTATATGCGACATTGCATGACTGCATCACTGTGGTCTGGCTATGTGGGACCTGGAGATTCAAACATATGTCTGTAGGCTTCACATGCAAGCGCCTTAACTGCCAAACCATCTCTCTAATACCTATCTTTTATTTTTTTACTTTTTGAATTTTTAAAGCTTATTTACCTATAAAGAGAGAAATAAAGAGAGAGAGAGAGTGCGAATGGGTGCACCCAGGCCTCTAGCCACTGCAAGCGAATTCCAGATGCATGTACCACCATATACATCTGCCATATGTGGGTTCTGGGGAATCGAATCTCGGTCCTTAGGCTTCGCAGGTGACAGCTTAGTCAGCTTAACAGCTAAGTCATCACTCCAACCTTCCCTTTTTTTTTGTTTTTTTTTTCAAGGTAGGGTCTCACTCTGGTCCAGGCTGACCTGAAATTAACTATGTAGTCTCAGGGTGGCCTAGAACTCATGGCATCCTCCTACCTCTGCCTCCCGAGTGCTGGGATTAAAGGCGTGCGCCACAACACCCGGCTTCCAACCCCCCTTTTTAAAAATGTTTTTATTTTTATTTATTAAAAAATATTTTATTGGCCAGGCATGGTGGCTCACACCTTTAATCCCAGCACTTGTGAGGCAAAAGTAGGAGGATCACTGTGAGTTTGAGGCCATTCTGAGACTACATTGTGAATTCTAGGTGAGCCTGAGCTAGAGTGAGACCCTACCTAGAAAGACCAAAAAAACCAAAAATAATTTTTTTTTTTTATTGACAACTTCCATAGTTATAGACAATAAAACCTGGAATTCACTATGTAGTCTCAGGGTAGCCTTAAACTCATGATGATCCTCTTACCTCTGCCTCCCAATTGCTGGGATTAAAGGTGTGAGCCACCATGTCTAGCTTTTAAAACAATTTTTTAAAAAAATATTTATTTGAGAAAGAGGGGAAGAGAGAGAGAGAAAGGAAGAGGTAGAGAGAGAATGGGCATGCCAGGACCTCCTGCCAGTGCAAACAAACTCCAGATGCATGTACCACCTTGTGCATCTGGCCTGTGTGGGTCCTGGGGAATCGAACCTGGGTTCTTAGGCTTCACAGGCAAGCGCTTCAACTGCTAAGCCACATCTTTAGCCCTTATTCATACCATCTTAATTTTTTTAATTTTATTTTTATTTATTTATTTGAGAGAGGGAAAGAGGCAGAGAGAGAGAGAGAGAGCGAGAATGGGAGCACCAGGGCTTCCTAGCCACTGCAAACGAACTCCAGACGCATGCAGCCCCTTGTACATCTGGGTTACGTGGGTACTGGGGAATCCAACCAGAATTCTTTGGCTTTGCAGGCAAGTGCCTTAACTGCTAAGCCATCTCTCCAGCCCCCATCTTAAAATTTTAAAAATTATTTTATTTTATTTATTTATTTGAGAGAGAGAGATACAGAAATAGGCTGAGAGAGAGAGAATGGGCACGCCAGGGCCTCCTGCCATTGTTAACGAACTCCAGATGCATATACTCCCTTGTGCATCTGGCTTACGTGGGTCCTGGGGAATCGAACCTGGGTCCTTTGGCTTTGTAGGCAAGCACTTTAACACTTTAACCGCTCAGCCATCTCTCCAGCCCCCCAATCTTAAATTTTGATTAACCCTCCCCCAACCATTTTTTTACTTAGTCTCTTCCCCTGACCTCACTTAGGCCATTGCATCCCCAGTAATCTGTTCATGTACTTACATATGCACAATACCATCCCCTTAAGTCCTCCCCTCTCTTCCCTCCCTTATATTCCTTTGCTAGCTTACTGGCTTCTGCAACCTATTTTTACTCTAACTCACGTGCAAGTTTAAACATTCGTAGCCAGAATCCACACGTGAAAGAGAACATGTGGTGTTCTGGGCCTGGGTAACCTCACTTAGTATAATCCTTCCCAGATCCATCCATTTCCCTATACATTTCATAATTTTATTTTTCTTCACTGCTAAATAGAACTCCATCGTATAAATGTACCACATCTTCATTATCCATTCATCAGTTGAGGGACATCTAGGTAGGTTCCATTTCCTAGCTATTGTGAATATAGTGGCAATAAGCATGGTTGTGCAAGTATCTCTAAGGTAGTGAGGAGAGTCCCTAGCATATATGCTTAGGAGTGCAATAGCTGGATCATATGGTAAATCTATTTTTAGCTGCCTCAGGAACCTCCACGCTGATTTCCACAATGGCTGTAACCAGTTTATATTCCCAACAGTGTAGAAAGGGTTCCTCTTTTTCCACATTCTTGCCATCATTTAATGTCATTTGTTTTCTTGATGATAGCCATTCTGACAGGAGTGAGATGGAATCTCAAAGTAGTTTTAATTTGCATTTCCCTGATGGCTAAGGATGTAGAACACTTTTTTTTAAGGTGTTTATAGGCCTTTTGTATTTCTTTTGAGAACTCTATTTACAAGACTTTGTTTTTGTAGTAAGATATGTATTCCTTTTTCTGCTTTTTTTTCCTCTTAACTACATTTTAAGTACCTAAACACTGAATTTTCCATCTCTCTCTGATGGTTTTTAAATTTATTGTGTGTAGAAACATTTTATTTGTTTTAAAAAGCCATAGCACCAAGAGCTCTTCCTAGAGTTTTGTCTTTTCCCAACTGATAGGATAGCTATAGGTGGTGGGCTGGACAGAATTCTCTGCCATAATGAAATGTTACCTTTGAGCACTACCTGTCCTCTTTTTCTCTCCTTAGTTGTCCTGGCAATCACCCTTCTCTTTAATTAGTTGAATTTACCTATTTTTGGTTCAACATAGACATGAGCTCATATAAGTTTTTTCTGTGTCTGGCTTAGTTCACTTAGCATAATGTGCTCCAGGTCTATCCATGTTGCAAATGGAAGGACTTCCTTTCTTTCATTTTCTCTTTTTCAAGGTAGGGTCTTGCTCTAGCTCAGGCTGGCCTGAAATTCACTAGGTAGTTTCAGGCTGGCCTCAAACTCACAGTGATCCTCCCACCTCTGTCTCCTGAGTGCTGGGATTAAAGTCATGTGCCATCATGCCTGGCTATGTTAACTTTAAGTTAGAGCCCAAATAGTGGTGCATATGTGGAATTCCAGCTCTTGGGAGACTGAGGCAGGAAGATTGCTGAGAGTTTGAGGCCAGTCTGGGCTACATAATGAGTTCAAGACCAGCTTGAACTGTTTGAAAACACAAATAACTCTTTTTTTTTTTGGAGGTAGGGTCTCACTTTAGCCCAGGCTGATCTGGAATTCATTATTTAGAGGATGGCTTCGAACTCACAGACATCCTCCCTAGTACTGGCATTAAAGGCATGCGCCACCATGCCCAGCTTCTTATCTATTTTTTCCCTGTCTTCCAGACATGGTCTTACTCTAGCCCAGGCTTAACTTGGAACTCATGGCAATCATACCTCAGCCTCTTAAATGCCTGGACTAAAGGAGTATACCACCACAGTTGGCTTTCATCTACATTTATTTAGATAATTAGTAGCTTTCTAAGAGCTACTGTTTCCATAGTCAGTTTGTGAATGAGTTTTGGATGAGGCCAAACTTTCCTGAAAATTGTTTTTGTCTAATCATTGTTTGAAGTCTCCTTTCAGACTATTTTTAATTTTTTTTTAATTTTTATTTGTTTGAGAGCAACAGACACAGAGAGAGGCAGAGAGAGAGAGAGAGAGGGAGGGAGGGAGGGAGGGAGGGAATGGGTGCACCATGGCCTCCAGCCACTGCAAACGAACTCTAGACGCATGCGCCCTCTTGTGCATCTCGCTAACGTGGGTCCTGGGGAATCGAGCCTTGGACCGGAGTCCTTAGGTTTCACAGGCATGTGCTTAACAGCTAAGACATCTCTCCAGCCCCTTTCAGACTATTTTGTGGCATGTTTACAATTAAGTGAGGAAACAAGAGGATATTATTATTATTGGCTTTTCCAGGTAGGGTCTCACTCTATCTCAGGCTGACTTGGAATTCACTAAGTAGTCTCATGGTGCCCTTGAACTCTTTTTTTTATTTTTTATTTTTTTTTGAACTCTTGAACTCATGGGTATCCTCCTACCTCTGCCTCCAGAGTGCTGGGATTAAAGGTATACACCACCATGCCCGACCATAAAAGGATATTATAGAGATATAACAGAAACCTAGTGTTAAAGGGAATTATTCTTATGTGTTAGCCAACTTCCTTGCACTGTATATGGTTAGTGACTGCACTGTGATCTGGTTTTGTGGTTGAGTTTGAAGTATTTGTGCTGGAGAGGCTGCTCTTGCTGGGACCCACACCCATTCTCTCTCTCTTTGTCTCCTCCCCTCCAATAAATAAATAAAACACTAAAAAAAAGTTTGGAGTATTTGATAGAGAATGGTTGGAATGGTCTGATATTTGTGGTCTTGCAATCAGATGTTGCTTTACAAATTTGTCTATTAGCCATTATGTTTTATGTTTATTTTCAAATTTATTTACTTATTTGTGTGTGAGAGAGAAAGAGGCATTTAGAGAGAATTAAGCATGCCAGGGCCTCCAGCCACTGCAAACGAACTCCAGATGCATGTGCCACCTTGTGTATCTGGCTTACTTGGGTCCTGGGAATTGAATCTGGATCCTTTGGCTTTGTAGGCAAGTGCCTTAACTGCTAAGCCATCTCTCCAGCCGTGTTTTATTTTTGGTAGGAATCTAATTTCAGAGAAATAGAGGAAAATTAAAGTTCTTGGATTAGTGTTTTCATTTGTTATTTAAAACCTCTAGTGCCTGGCATGGTGGTATAGACCTTTAATCTTTGCACTCAGGAGGCAGAGGTAGGAGGATCACTATGAGTTCACCTGAAACTACATTGTGAATTCCAGGTCAGCTTGGCTATAAACGAGATCCTACCTCAAAATACCAAAAATAAAATAAAAACCTTTAGTGTTAGCCAACCTTATGTTCTATTCAGAGTGGTAAGATTGCCAGGCATGGTAGCGCATGCCTTTAATAACAGCACTTGGGAGGCAGACATAGAGGGTTACCATAAATTCGAGGTTAGCCTGAGATTACAGAGTGAATTCCAGGTCAGCCTGGGCTAGAGGGAGACCCTACCTTGTAAAACAAACAACAAACAAACAAAAAAGGTATAAGATTAATCAATAAATGTGAGTCATTTATTGAATTCTCTTCAAAAAGAAGTAAAAAAATACAGTCTAAGACTATCCCCTGTTTACAAAATTTTGTAAAATGTTTAACTCTTCGAAAAACAAACAAAATATTCAAGGTTGAGTGTGATGTCTCATGCCCATAATCCCAGCACTTGGGAGGCTGAGTCGGGAAGATCTCTGTAAATTTGAGGTCAGCCTGGGCTACAGAGTCAGACTTTTTAAAAAAATATTTATTCATTTACTTATTTTTGTTTTTTTGAGGTAGGGTCTCACTCTAGCTCAGGCTGACCTGGAATTCACTATGTAGTCTCAGGTTGGCCTCAAACTCACAGTGCTCCTCCTACCTCTGCCTCCTGAGTGCTGGGATTGAGGCTGGGATTAAAGGCATGTGCCACCATTCCTGGCTAGGGTCTTTTTTTTTTTGTTGTTGTTTGTTTCTTCTTTATTTATTTGCAAGCACAGAGGGGGGAGGGGCACAGAGAGAATGGGCACACCAGGTCCTCTAGCCACTGAAAACTTACTCCAGATGCATGTGCTACTTGTACATCTGGCTTACGTGGATCCTTTGGCTTCACAGGCAAACACCTTAACTGTTAAGCCATTTCTCCAGCCTGTCTAGGTCTTTTAAACATAATTAACAGAGAGGGAAGCGGGGAGGGAGCGAGCACGGGAGCGAGCACGGGAGCAAGCACGGGAGCGAGGGAGAGGTGGGGGAGAGAGAATGGTCATGCCAGGGCCTTGAGCCACTGCAAAAAACAAACAAAAAACTCCAGACACATGTGCAACCTTGTGCATCTGGTTTTACATGGGTACTGGGAAATTGAACCTGGGTCTTTTGGCTTTGCCAGCAAGTGCCTTAATGGCTAAGCCACTTCTTTAGCCTGTAGGGTCTTTTTTTTTTTTTTTTTTTTTTTGAGACAGACTCTTACACTGCAGGCCAGACTGGCCTCAAATTTAAGGCAATCTTCCATTGGAATTACTGAGTAGAAAGGTTGTGTGGGGGCTGGAGAGATGGCTTAGCGGTTAAGCGCTTGCCTGTGAAGCCTAAGGACCCCGGTTTGAGGCTCGATTTCCCAGTACCCACATAAGCCAGATGCAGAAGGTGGTGCATACATCTGGAGTTCCTTTGCAGTGGCTGGAGGCCCTGATGCGCCCATTCTGTCTCTGTTTCTGCCTGTTGCTCTCAAATAAATAAAAGAATTTAAAAAAGGTTGTGTGTATTTTATTTTTTATGTTTTAAAGATTTTTATTTACTTATTAGAGACACAGAGAGGGAGACAGAGAGAGAGAGAGAGAGAGAGAGAGAGAGAGAGAGGGAGAGAGAATGGTAGCACCAAGGCCTCTAGCTACTGCAAACAAACTCCAGACACATGCGCCACCATGTGCATCTGACTTATATAGGACCTGGAGAACCGAACCTGGGTCCTTATGCTTTGCAGGTATGTGCCTTAACCGCTGAGCCATTTCTCCAGCCCTTATTTTATTTTATTTTTTGAGGTAGGGGTTCACTCTAGTCCAGGATGGCCTGGAATTACTATGTAGTCTTTGGGTGGCCTTGAACTCAAAGGGAAGGGGGGGGTGCTTAATAGGATGGTATTGTATATATGGAAGTAGAAGAACAGATTAATGGAAGTGAAAAGGCCTAAGTGAGGTCAGGGGAAGAGATTGAGTAAAGGAAAGGTGGAGGGAGGGCTAATCAAAATCTAAGAGGATATAAATAAGTCATATGGAAACCTACTTTTTTGGACAATGGAACACTCAGGAGCCATAGATTATTATTAGAAAAATTTCAGTGCCAGGGATGGGATACCTTCCAGTGAGTTGTTGGCCAGGGAGGTCCCTGATGCCTCCCTAGTGCTGGGATTAAAGGCATGTGCCACCATGCCTGACTGGTTGTATTTTAATTTTTATAGACTTTGTCCTACAAAGAGACCAAATAAATTTGTCCTCATCAGTACTCTTAGCACTTATGATTTTATGTATGTTCACAGCTGATTAAAGAGTTAGGTTTTAACATCTTTGGAAGGTAGAGACTGCCTTATCACGAAGTGTCTTTAGTATATAAAACAAAAATAGGTGCTTAATAAATGTTGTGGAAGAAAAGTATCACTGCAGATAATGAGCTACTTCATACTTGAGGCTGGATCCATATACCATACCTATACTATCTCTCCTGATCCTAAATATTTTTATTTATTTGCGAGGGGTGGGGGAGAGAGAGAGAGAATGGGTGCACTAGGTCCTCCAGCTGTTGGAAATGAACTCCAGATGCATGTGCCACCCTGTACATTTGGCTTTAAGTAGGTACTGGGGAGTTGAACCCGGGTTGTTAGGCTTTGCAGGCAAGTGTCTTAATTGCTGAGCCATCTCTCTAGCCTCTCCTGGTCCTTTTGAAAAAAATTATGCATACATGTTTGTGTTTTTGGGTGAACCAGAGTCTCTTGCTATTGCAAGAATGCCAAGCATGTGGGCCAGTTTGCATTAGGCTTTACACAGGGTGGGTGGTGTGTGTGTGTGCTGGGGATTTGAACCCCTGGCTGTCAGGCTTTGCAAGGAAGGACCTTTAACTGCTGACCCATCTACCCAGGCTCTTCCTTGATTCTTATTCTTTTAAAAAATATTTTGTTATTATTATTTTGTTCTTTCAAGTAGGGTCTCACTCTAGCCCAGGTTGACCTAGAATTCATTGTGTAGTCTCAGAGTGGCCTTGAACTCATGACGATCCTCCTACCTCTGCCAAGTGCTGGGATTAAAGGCATGCACCACCACGTCTGGCCTTTTTTATTATTGTTATTTGAGACAGAGAGAGAGAGAGAATTGGGTGTGACAGGGCCTCGAGCCACTGCAAACAAAACAAAATCCAGATTCATGCGCCATCTTGTGTGTCTGCCTTACGTGGGAACCTGAAGAATCAAACCTGGGTCCTTAGGTGTAACTTGCCTGTCTTAACCACTGAACCATCTCTCCAGCCCCCTTCCTTCATTCTTTTAACAATCTTGTGAAAAGTAGTTTCTGAGTTGTGGTATTGCTGTAGTGTGAGGTTATAGTAACTTCCACGTCTGCTATTTATATTATTCATTCACTATTCATATTGTGTTGTGTGTCCCCCTCCCCTCCCAATGTTTGGGATCAAACCCAGGGCTGGACCGTGTCCCATGCTACTACTGATCTGTATACAAGCTTTTTTCATTTTTAGTTAATGTAATAATTTTCAGAAAATGTTCATTTTAAATTATTACAGAATATTTTTAGCTTTCTGTAACTTTTAGTCTACTGCTTCAGTATCTTTTCCTAGTTTTTAAATTTCCTGATGACTGTTTAGAAATAGTCAGTACTCAGCACTTGGGAGGCAGAGGTAGGAGGATCACTGTGAGTTCTAGGCCAGCCTGGTGCTACAGAGTGACTTTCAGGTCAGCCTGGGTTAGAGTGAGACCCTTCCTTCAAGCAACTACAACAACAACAAAAATAGAAATAGTGGGTTGGAGAGATGGCTTAGCAAGTTAGGTGTTTGCGAAGCATAAGGCCCCAGGTTTGATTCCTCAGAACCCAGGTAATCCAGATTCACAAGGTGGTGCATGTGTCTGGAGTTTGTTTGCAGTGGCTAGAGGGCCTGGCACGCTTATTATCTCTCTCTCTAATAATAAAATAAATAGAAAATTAAAAAAATAGAAATAGTAAATACTAAGCCTTGCTCATGTAATATTTGTGGAAAATTCAGGACATTTTGTATGCCTGTCGTTTTAAGACTTGGTAGACTGCTGCTGTCCCTCAGAAAATAAATAGCAGTCTGTTTTGTTTTTGCAGTCATGGGAACTGCTACCTCTGTGCATTCTCCTTATAAATAAAAGGAAAAAAAACATCAGTTGCTCTTGTAAGCTTTTATGAGTCTTGCAGAGCTTTTTTTTTTTTTTAAAAAAAGTAGACAAATTTTGTTTTATTAAGGAAATTAGAAAAGATTGTGATCTATATATACTTTGTGGTCTAAATAGAGAATGTGTTCTGTTTTCTCTATTTTTATATCTTTGAGAATCTTCTATTATTTTTCTCTTTAAAGAACTTTTTTTATTCTTTATGGTTTCTTTTTTTCTGTTTGTAAGAACTAGAATATCTTACTTTGTTATATTTATTTGTTTATTGTTTTTTGAGGTAGGGTCTCACTCTCGCTCAGGCTGACCTGTAATTCATTATGTAGTCTCAGGGTGGCCTCAAACTCACAGTAATCCTCTTACCTCTGTCTCCCAAGTACTGGGATTAAAGGTGTGCACCACCACCACGCCTGGTTAATTTTTTTTCTTTGGTTTTCTGAGGTAGGATCTTCCTTTATCTAGTCCAGGCTGACCTGGAGTTCACTCCATAGTATCAGGGTGGCTTCAAACTCACAGCAATCCTCGGATGTTGGTCTCCCAAGTGCTCAGATTAAAGGCTACCACACCCAACCTGTTATTTATTTATTTATTGACAAGTTCCATAATTGTAAACAATGTCCCTTGGTAGTTCCCTCCCTCCCCCCACTTTCACCTTTGAAACTCCACACTCTATCATATCCCTCCCCTCTCAATTTCTCTTTTATTTTGATGTCATGATCTTTTCTTCCTATTATGATGGTCTTGTGTAGGTAGTGTGAGGTACTGCGAGGTCATGGATATCCAGGCCATTTGGTGTATTTTTTTTATTTAAAAATTAAAAAAAAATTTTGTTATTATTTTTATTTATTTATTTGAGAGTGACATAGAGAGAGAGAAAGAGGCAGATAGAGAGAGAGAGAGTGGGCATGCCAGGGCTTCCAGCCACTGCAAATGAACTCCAGATGCGTGCGCCCCCTTGTGCATCTGGCTAACGTGGGTCCTAGAGAATTGAACTGAGATCCTTTAGCTTTGCAGGCATACACTTTAACTGCTCAGCCATCTCTCCATCCCCTTGTTTTGTTTTGGGGAACTGAGCCTCAAACCGGGATCCTTAGGCTTCACAGGCAAGCGCTTAACCGCTAAGCCATCTCTCCAGCCCTTTATTTTTTAAAATTAATTAATTAATTAATTAATTTGAGACAGAGAGAGGGAGGGGGAGAGAGTGTGTGTGTGTGTGCGTACTGCAAATGAACTCCAGATGCATGCGCCACCATGTGCATCTGGCTTATGTGGGACCTGGAGAATCGAACCTTAGTCTTTACAGCCCTTTATTTTTAAAAATATTTATTTATAGGCAGAGGGAGAGGAGAGAGGAAGAGAGAATAGGCGCACCAGGGTCCCTAGCTGCTGCAAACAAACTCCAGATGAATGAGCCATTTTGTGCATCTGGCTTTATGTGGGTACTGAGGAATCAAATTTGAGTTGTTAGGCTTTGCAGGCAAGTGCCTTAACTGCTGAGTCATCTCTCCAGTCCTAAAATATTTTGATTTATTTGTAAGCAGGAGACAGAAAAGAGAGATAAGACAGAGAGGATGGGCAGGCCTCTAACTGCTACAAACAACTCTGGATGCATGTGCCACCATGTGCATGTAGCTGCATCTATGTACCTGGTCGTTAGGGTTTTCAGGCAAGTGCTTTAACCTCCGTGCCCTCTTTCCAGCCCCCCCCCCATTCTTTTTAAAAATATATATTTTCTTCTTCTTCTTTCTCTCTCTCTTTAAATGTGTGCGCCAAGGCCTCTAGCCACCAAAACCAAACTCCAGATGCATGCACCACCATGTGCATCTGGCTTTATGTGGGTACTGGGAAATTGAACCTGGGTCTTTAGGCTTCACAGGCAAGTGCCTTAACTGCTGAGCCATCTCAGCCCTAAAATATTTTTACTTATTTGTGAGGAGAGTGAGAAAGAGAAGGAGGGAGAGAGAGGGGAATGAACTCTAGACACATGTGCCTCTTTGTGCATCTGGCTTTACATGGGTACTCAGGAATGTACTCGGCTGGCAAGCTTTGCAAGCAAATGTCTGTAACTGCTTAGACATCTCCCTAGCCTCATATCTTTTTTTTTTTTTTTTTTTAGCTTTTTAAGGTAGAGTCTCACTCTAGCCCAGGCTAAACTGGAATTTACTTTGTAGTCTTAGGGTTGCCTTGAACTCACAGCTATCTTTCTACCTCAGCCTCCCATGTGTTAGGATTAAAGGTGTATGATACTGTGCTTGGCTTCCAGCTCCATATCTTACTCTCTCTCTCTCTCTCTCTCTCTCTCTCTTTTTTTTTTTCTCCAGGCAGGGTCTCACTGTATCCCAGGCTGACTGGCACTCACCTTATAGTCCCAGACTGGCCTTGAAATCTCATTGATCCTTCTACCTCTGCCTTCCAAGTGCTGGGATTAAAAGCCACCATCTTGGCTTATTCTTTTCCTAAAAAAGTATTTGATTTATTTGCCAGACATAGTGACCCACTCCTTTCTCTCCTCTCCCCTACTTCCTCTTTTCCTTCTTCTCTTTCCCTAATCTTTGCTCCCCTCCCCTCTCTTCCCTCCCCCCACCTCACTCCTCTTACCCTTTTTTTTTCCTGTCCCTTGTTCATGTATGTGTGTGTGATTAAAGTGCATACCTGCAAAGCCTGATAGCCCAGGTTCGAATTCCCAATACCCACATAAAGCTAAATGCATTAAGTGGTGTATGCATGTGGAGTTCATTTTTCATGGCAAGAGGCCCTGGCACATCCATACTCACTCTCTGTCTCTGTCTGCCTCTTTACCCACCTTTCCCCTCTCTCAAAAATAAATAAACAGCTGGGTGTGGTGGCATACACCTTTAGTCCCAGCACTTGGGAGGCTGAGATAGGATCATTGTGAGTTCGAGGCCAGCCTGAGACTACGTGGTGGATTTCCAGTCAGCCTGGGCTAGAGCGAGACCCTACTACCTCAAAACAAAGAAGAAAAAAGTCAGGTCTTTAGGTCATCAACTTTACTTTCTCACTGTTTACTCAGTTCTTTTTTTAAAAGTTATTTTTATTTTTATTTATTTGAGAAAGAGAAATAGGCAGGGAGAGAGAATGAGAGAATGGTAGCGTTAGGGACTTTGGTGGCCAGACACGTGCACCCTCTTGTGCATCTGGGTCCTAAAGAATCGAATTTGGGTCCTTTGGCTTTGTAGGCAAGCACCTTAATTGCTATGCCATCTCTCTAGCCCCCCAGTAATTCTTTTTGTGTGTGTGTGTGTGTGTGTTTTTTGAGGTAGCATCTTGGTCTAGCCCAGTCTGACCTGGAAATTTACTATTTTTTGGGGGGGAGGGGGAGGGTGGCTTCGAACTAATGGTGATCCTGCTACTTCTGCCTCCCAAGTGGTTGGATTACAGCAGAAATTGTCCTATTGAAAGGAATGGTGATCTAATTGTAACTCCATAGGCATGTCAGGTCTTTGAAGGTACACATTATTTATGAGACTTTTGTTTCTAGTGATATCGTTTCTGGTTTTTAGTTGACAGTTGTTGTCTTTCAGAACTTGGAATACATCACTCCAAGCCCTTCTGGCTTTTAAAGTTTGGGTCAAGTAATCTGCTGTGATCCTGATGGGCTTGCCTTTGTAGGTAACTTGGATAACTGCTTTCAGTATTTTTTCTTTGGTTTGTATGTTTGGTAGTTTGATTATAATATGGCGAGGAGAGGTTCTTTCCAGGTTTTGTCTGGCTGGTGTTCTAAAGGCTTCCTGTATCTGCATTGGCACCTCTTTCCCAATTTGGGGGAAGTTTTCTTCTGTGATTTTGTTGAAGACGCCTACTATGCCTTTGGAGTGAAATTCTTCTCCTTCTACTGTGTCCTGAATTCTTATGTCTGATCTTTCCACAGTGTCCCAAATATCTTGAAATTCCCATTCACACTTTCCTATTAGTTTGTCTTTCTCTTTGTTGGACTGTATTAGATCTTCTAGCATAGATATTCTCCTTCATCCATTCTACTGGTGCGATTTTCTACGAATTTTTTTTATTTCATTAACTGTGTTCTTCATTGTTAGTAATTCTGACTGGTTTTTCTTTATTATTTGTATTTCCTTATTTATGTCCAGTATTGACCTCTTTATTTCATTAAATTGGTGTCCTGTGTCTTCTTTGATTCCTTTGATTTCCTCTTTGACTTCTTTGAGCATATTTATAATCATTCTTTTGAAATCTTTGTCAGGCATTTCCTCTAACTCATTTTCACTGGAGGTGATTTCTGATGCATTAATCCTTTTTGGTGGATTTATATTGTCTTGATTTTTGGTGTTTCTTGTGTTATAATGTACATATTTTTGCATCATGGATTAATTTAATGCTTGGATTTTCTAGTTAGCTGCAGTATTATTAGATATATCAATCAATCTGATGTTATATATCTTCAGGGTAGGAACTTAAGGTGCTAGATGTGGCTCTCAAGACTCTCAGAGTATCTACGGAAGTGACCCTAGGTGTTGGGTTTGCCTGCTATGAGAGGATTCAAGTAGGCTGAGTGGAACAAAATATAGACAGATTCTATAATTTCACTAAACAATGTACACTTTCAATGAAAAACAGCATTTATGCAAGAGTAGATATTATGACAACCAGATCCTCTAACAATATCACTGTCCCTTAGGGTGTGTGGTGCCCCACACCCTTAATCCTGTCAACAAGGAGATTAAGATTTCTGGTCTGTTGAGGGTTCTAAGTCAGCTTGTGACCAAGTGAGACCCTTCCCTAATGTACAACAGAAGAGGAAGCAAAGCCACTATAAATCAAGAAGCAACAAAAAACAAGCCCAAAATATAGCTTATTTAAGAATGGCAAATCTGACCATTTATCAGATTTAACCTATAATTTATTCTGATACAGAAGGTGCAATTAGCACTTCCAGTTCAGGCCTATTACCAGGCTTATTTGGTGGGTATTGACCTGGTGTAATCCCAGTTACCTTTTGGGATGATTTTGGTCTCAGTTATGCTGCGCTCCTGCTTGGGTCCCTCTTTGGTGCACTGTGGGTTCGAGTAGGCTGGCTGGGTCGTTGGATCACTGCTCTGGTCGCCGGTGCTGGGTGCTGTGAGCTCCCTTCCCCTGTTCTCTGGTGCTTACTTGTGCTTGAACTGGTGATGGAGGAGGGGAGGCTGTGGATGGTGGCTCTAGTTCTCCTGCTGGTCTACGTGATCCTCTACCTCGTGATCTGCTCCTCCGTTGTTTGCTGTGGTTCTCCATGTTTCTTGAGTTTGCAAAGATCTCTGGCGTGAGTGGAAAATCCCCTCACCTGGCTTTTTCTGCGGCTCAAGCTGAGCCTTGCAGCTGTGGCCCTGCGGACCTGGTGCCACTGCTGCTGGAGCCTCTTCTGCCTGCCTATGTGGGCTCTGGATGCTCTGAATCTCTCCTACTTCTCTGCTGCCATTGGTAATTTCTTATACACCTCACTTTTTAGTAGAAGAGTGTATTTTTGCTGGATTTTTTTTGGCATTTCCTCCCGTAGGCTGTTTTGGCATGGTTCCTTTGCCGCCATCTTAACCGGAAGTCCCTCATTTCTGGTTTTTGAAAAAATATTTTATTTATTTATTTGAGAGAGAGAAAGAGGCAGATAGATAGATAGATAGAGAGAGAGAGAGAGAATATGAATGGATGTGCCAAGGCATCCAACCACTGCAGACTAACTTAACTCTAGATGCATGTGCCACTTTGTGCATCTGGCTTACTTGGGTACTAGGGAATTGAACGTGGGTCCTGGTCCTCAGGCTTTGCAGGCAATCGCCTAAACCACTAAGCTATCTCTATAGCCCCTCATTTCTGGCTTTTGGTTCTTGAGAATTTTGTATTATTATAGTACTAACTATGACCCATGACCTTATGGGTGTATATTAACTCTATTGTGCATTGAGTTCAAATAACTTTTTCTTTTTTCCTTCAAGGTAGTGTTTTGCTCTAGTCCAGGCTGACCTGGAACTCATTCTGTAGTCCCAGGCTGGTCTCAAACTCATCAATCTTCCTTTCTCTGCTTGAATTAAAGGTGTGTGCCACCATGCCCAGCTAAATTGACTCTTTTTTTTCTTAATTTTTATTAACATTTTCCATGATTATAAAAAATATCCCATGGTGCTACCCTCCCTCCCCCCACTTTCCCCTTTGAAATTCCATTCTCCATCATATCCCTCCCCATCTCAATCAGTCTCTTTCATTTTTTTTTTTTTTTTTTTGGTTTTTCGAGGTGGGGTCTCACTCTAGCCCAGGCTGACCTGGAATTCACTATGGAGTCTCAGGGTGGCCTCGAACTCAAGGCGATCCTCCTACCTCTGCCTCCCAAGTGCTGGGATTAAAGGCGTGCGCCACCACGCCCGGCAGTCTCTTTCATTTTGATGTCATGATCTTTTCCTCCTCTTAAGATGGTCTTGTGTAGGTAGTGTCAGGCACTATGAAGTCATGGATATCCAGGCCATTTTATGTCTGGAGGGAGGACGTTGTAAGGAGTCCTACCCTTCCTTTGGCTCTTACATTCTTTCCGCCACCTCTTCCGCATTAGACCCTGAGCCTTGGAAGGTGTGATCGAGATGTTACTCAGTACTTTAGTCACTTCTTTCTAGCACTATGATACCTTTTGAGTCATCCCAAGGTCACTGCCATCTGAAAAGAGAAGATTCTCTACCCAAAGTGAGAGTAGCATTAATATAAGGGTATAAATATTAAGAGAAGTGCTTACTGGGCAGTTTGCTAAGCATAGTATATACATTCATCTAGACATTAGCAGATGTTACACCCCTAGGGCTCATGACTACCCGTTTTAAGTTTTCAGTATCAGGGATGTATTCCCCCCCCCCCCCCATGGAGCGGGCCTGTAGTCCAATTGGAGGGCAGTTGGTTTCCACCATGACAGACGTGCCACTGTTGCACCCCTTGGCTCATTTGGCCTGGCTGGCAAAATATAAGGCTTGCAGTGTCCACTGTTGAGTATCTTCACTGGTGATATCTCTCTCCCATTGAACTGCATGCAGCATGGCTTTTTCTAGCTTTCTGTCAGTTGGTCTACATGGAGGATGTTTTCAGTTCAGCTCCAGAAGGATTTCTCAGTGACCTTGCAGCCCAAGTATGAGGAGTCTTCAGAAATAGGGTCTTATCTATTCTACTTAGATATATACAATGCCATCCTATTAAGTACCTCCCTCCCCTTCTATTCCCTTCATATCTCCTTTGTAGCTTACTGGCCTCTGCTACTTCATTTTATTTCTACTCACTTCTACTCATAGAAGTCCAAACATTTGTTACTAGGATCCACATATAAGGGAGAACATGTGTCATTTGGCTTTCTGGGCTTGGGTTACCTCACTAAGTATAATACTTTCCAGATCCATGTGTTTTTCCTGCAATTTTCATATCTTCATTTTTCTTTACCGCTTAGTAGAACTCCATTGTATAAATGTGCCATATCTTTTTTTTTTTTTTTTGGTATTTCGAGTTAACAGTCTCACTTTAGCCTCCAGACTAACTTGGAATTAATTTTGTAGTTTCAGGCTGGCTTCTTACAGCAATCCTCCTACCTTTGCCTCCTGAGTGTTTGCATTAAAGGTGTGCACAACCATGTTGGGCTTTTTTTTTTTTTTTTTTTTTGAGACAGCATCTCATTCTGTAGCCCACTTTGGTCCTGAAGTCTAGGCAGTCCTTCTGCCCCAAGTCTCCCAGGTATTAAGCTACAATCTTTGGCTAAATAAGTTTATTGAAGATAATGGAATCCAGTTTTTTCTTCTTTTCTTGCCTTTTTATTTATTTGAGAGAGAATGGGTGTTCCAGGGCCTTTAGCCACTGCAAGCAAACTTCAGACACATGTACTACCTTACGTATCTGGCTTTATGTGAGTGCTGAGGAATCAAACCTGCATCCTTTGGCTTTCTAGGCAAGTGCCTTAACCACTAAGCCATCTCTCCACCCCTCTTTCTTTCTTTAAAAAAATTTAAAATTTTAATGTATCACTTTTTGTGAAATATTTTATTTATTTGAGTGTGAGAGAGAAAGAGAGGGAAAGAGGCAGATAGAGCGAGTGAGAGAGAATGGGTGCGTCAGGGCCTCCAGTCACTGCAAATGAATTCTAGGTGCATGCACCCCTTTGTGCATCTGGGTTATGTGGGTCCTGGGGAATCGAACCTGTGTCCTTTGGCTTTGTAGACAAGTGCCTTAACCACATAGCCAACTCCAACTCTTTTTAAACAATTTTTTTTTTTTTTTTTTTTTTTTTTTGCTGAAAGGGTTTACAAGTCTAGAAGAGCAAAGGATGGAAAAATGAAATATGGATTTGAGTTAGTGTAACCTGTTTGTTCATTAATTCACAGTTATAGGTATACAAACATATTTTTCTGTTAGTGTGTTTTGTTAATTAATTTGCGAGAGAGAGGAGAGGGATGGAGTGTGGACATGCCAGGGCCTCCAGCCACTGCAAATGAGTTCCCCATGCATGCGCACCCTTGTGCATCTGGCTTATGTGGGTCCTGGAGAATTGAGTCAGGATCCTTTGGCTTTGCAGGCATACACCTTAACCGCTAAGCTGTCTCTCCAGCCTTTTTTTGTTAATTTTTGGCATGTATGGGTATGGTATGTGTGGTGTGTTGGTATGGTGGATAGGGTATGCACAAGTTCTGTGTGTGTACATGCAGCAGCCAGAGGAGCACATCAGGTACTCTTCTGCTTGTTTCCTTGAGATGAAGTCTGAGTCTCTCACTGAAGTGCTGTTTTTTTTTTTTTTTTTTTTTTTTTTTAGGTAGGGTCTCACTGTAGCCGAGGCTGACCTAGAATTCACTATGTAATCTCAGGGTGGCCTCGAACTCACGGCGATCCTCCTACCTCTGCCTCCTGAGTGCTGGAATAAAGGCGTACGCCACCAAGCTCGGCCATATATATGTGTGTTTATTTTTTTTTTGAGGTAGGGTCTCACTCTAGCCTAGGCTGACCTGGAATTCACTATGTAGTCTCAGAGTGGCCTTGAACTCATGGCCATCCTCTGACCTCTGCTTCCCAAATGCTGAAATTAAAGGCTTAAGCCCAGCACTCCGGGCTGAACTGCTGTTTTCAGTAAGACTGGCTATCAAGTGAGCCCTAGCAGTTCTCATCTCATTCCTCCATAGGACTTAGGGTTACAGGTGTGCTTGGCCACTACCACTTTTTTTTTTTTTTTTTTTTTTGAGAGACAGCTAGAGAGAATTGATGGGCCTCCAGCCACTGTAATTGAACTTCAGATGCATGTGCCACCTTGTGCGCATGTGCGGCCTTGTCCATGTGTCATCTTGTTTGTCTGCCTTATGGATCTGTAGGCTTCTTAGGCAAGTGTGTTAACCACTAAGCCATCTCTCTAGCCCTCATTTCTTTTTTTTGTTTGTTTTTTGAGATAGGGCTTCGCTTTAGCCCAGGCTGACCTGGATTTTACTATGTCGTCTCAGGGTGGCCTTGATTACGTGAAGATCTTCCTACCTTTGCCAACTGCTGGGATTAAATGTGTGTACCACAATGCCTGGCCGTTTCTTTCTTTCTTTCTTTCCTTCTTTCTTTCTTTCTTTCTTTCTTTTTTTTTTTTTGCGGTAGCATCTCACTCTAGCTCAGGCTGACCTGGAATTCACTATGAAGTCTCAGAGTGGCCTCAAACTCATGGTGATCCTCCTATCTCTGCCTCCCGAGTGCTGGGATTAAAGGCGTGTGCCACCATGGTAAATGAAGTCCAGAATCATGCCACCTTATGCCATCTGGTATATGTGGGTACTGGGGGATTGAACCTGGGTTCTAAGGCTTTGCAGGCAAGCACCTTAACTGCTAAGTCATCTCTCCAGCCCTGGGTTCATTTTCATTTTATTTTATTTTTTATTTTTGTTTAAAATAAATATTTATTTATTTGAGAGAGACCAGCTGTTGCAAACAAACTCCAGATGCACATACCACTTTGTGCATCTGGCTTACGTGGGTCCTGGGGAGTCAAACCTAGGTTCTTTGGCCTCGTAGGTAAGCACCTTAACCTCCAAGCCATCCCTCCAGCCCACCAGTCCATTTTTTTTTTTTTTTTTTGGAGGAAGGGTCTCACTCTATCCCAGGCTGACCTGGAATTCACTGTGTAATCTCAGGGTGGCTTTGAACTCATGGTGATCCTCCTACCTCTGCCTCCCGAGTGCTGGGATTCAAGGTGTGTGCCACCATGCCTGGCCCCACCAGTTCATTTTCAAATGTGGGTTCTAGGGGTCTAACATAGATGTTCTCAGGCCTTCATGCTTGGGTGACAAGTGCTCTAACCTGCTGAGCCATTTCCCCAGCCTCATATATGTAATGTATCTATACTTAACATATTTGTCAGCTGTTCTCTGAGAGAGCTTAGTAGCAGCGAAGCACACTTAGCACTCATTTTTTTTTTTTTTTTTTTTCGAGAGAGGATCTTATGCTAGTCCAGGCTGATCAGGAGTTCACTATGTAGTCTCAAGGTGTCCTCAAACTCATGGTGATCTTCCTACCATGCCTCCCGAGTGATGGGATCAAAGGCATGTATTGCCATGCCCGGCCAGTACCAGTGTTTTGTTTCTAAATACCATCCTTGACTAAAATTGTTCCTTGGAGAAATAGGCTACTTCTAGGACCAAAGATGAGCTAGAGAAATTTCCTGTGATAGAGAATAAAAGAAGCACTCAAGATGATGGGATGTGTTAAAAATCATAAGGATCATTTTGAAGGACCTCGTAATTAAATGCCATATAATTAGAGTAGCAAATAAATGAGTTAAAAGGTTATGATTTGTAGAATAATGTGAGACTCTACGAGTAAGCATGTATGTGTTTGTTTACTTATGATAGAATGGGCATGTCAGGGCCTCCAGCCACTGCAAACGAATTCCAGAAACACATGCTACCTTGTGCATCTGGCTTTACATGGGTCCTAGGGAATCAAAACAGGGTCTTTAGGCTTTGCAGGCAAGGTAATTGCTAAGCCATCTATCCAGCCCCCCATGTACTTTTTCTTATTTTTAATTAATTAATTAATTTCTCTCTCTTTTTTGTTTTTTGAGGTAGGGGTGTCATTCTAGTTCAGGCTGACCTGGAATTCACTATGTAGTCTCAGGGTGGCCTCAAAGTCATGGTGATTGTCCTACATCTGCCTCCCCAGTGCTGGGATCAAAGGCGTGTGTCACCATACCCACCTATTTTGTTTATTTGAGGTGGGGTGGGGGGAGGAATGGATACACCAGGGCCTCTAGCCACTGCAAATGAACTCCAGATGCATGTGCCACCATGGGCAATCTGGCTTACATGAGTTCTGGGGAGTTGAACCTGGGTCCTTAGGCCTCACAAGCAAGTGCCTTAACCACTAAGACATCTCTCTAGCACCCCCATGTGTAATAAATAAATTAGTAAAAGGGAACACTCCTTTAAAACAGTATGCCAATAACTAGAAATGCAGGAGTAATGCGATTAGATGTAGTTATTGTGATAGAGTGGTGGGACAAGGTTTGCTTAAGAACCAGGCGAAGTAGAATATTATTTAATCAAAACTGGAAAAATAGTGATTTTATTCTAACAGACACCAACTTTATCAGGGTGATTATAATTATCCCTAGTGTGAGGGGAAGGACTAGTATAGTATGCACAGCATCATTTCCGTAAATTCTTTATAAAATGTATGGTCTAAATCTGATTATGAGGAGCATCAGCTAGGTCAAATGGATGGGTTGTTTGAAGTGAAGCCTCTACTGTGTGTTTTTTTTAGGGGTTGGAGAGATGGCTTAGCGGTTAAGGTACTTGTCTGTACCTAAGCCTAAGGACCCAGGTTCAATTCCCCAGTACCCACATAAGTCAAATGCACAAAGTGGTGCATGTATGTGGAGTTCGTTTGCAGTGGCTAGAGGCTCTGGTGCACCCATTCTCTCTCTTAAAAAAAACAAACAAACAAATGAAGTTTTTTTTTTTTTTTTTTTTTTTTTTTTTTTTAAGAGCTGGAGAGATGGTTTAGCAGTTAAGGTGCTTACCTGCAAAGCCAGAGGACCCAGGTTTAATTCCCCAGGACCCACATGTGTCAGATGCACAAGGTGGTATGTGGGTCTGGAGTTCGTTTGCAGTAGCTGGATGCCCTGGTGCACCTGTTCTCTATCTCTGCCTCTATCTGACTCAAATAAATAAAAGAGTGATCTTTAAAATAATTTAAAAACTTTGAAAAGTTATTAAATTATTGTATTTATTGAGGGAATTACAGAACTATAGGAAGGAAAATGCGCAAAACACAAAAATAGTGAGGAAAGACTACAAAGAGCTTCTGCCATGTGGAGGGCAGGGAGGGTAAAGAGCCCATGTTGGAAAGTAGGGGTTAATGGATTCCACCCCTCATCTCAGCCCAGTCTGGCTCATACAAGGGGAAATTCACCTGAAGCTAGAGGATCCGGAGTAGTCAGGCACCCCAGAGAGCTTGCCCTCCACTTATAAATGTATTTATAACCTTATAGTGGTGGCCCCTACCTTCTGGCTCTGGTGAACCAGAGTTGCAGCCCATTCGTCTGGGCTAGGGGCTGTCTTAGGAAGAGGCCACTCGAGAAGGCAAGTTCTGGTGGCAGAACTTGACCAACCATAATGTTATGACTAAATCCTAGGAAAGAAGATCTTCCTTCCAGGAGGAGGGGCCCAGGTTGTTTGTGGAAAAACAGATCTACAGAAGAGATAAGAAGTCAGATCATACTTTGATCTCTAGCTAAGTGGAGACTGCAAGGATACTTTCAGGAGCCCAGTCACCCTAACAGCCAAACAAAACTACCTGACTTCCTCCCATTCCCACCCACCCCCTCCAGGGACTCATGTTTGACTCTTCAGATCCCATGTAAGCCAGATGTACAAAGTTGCACATGAGCATAAGGCGGTATATGTGTCTGGTGTTCCATTACAGTGGCTGGAGGCCCTGATGCACCAATTCTCTCTCTCTCTCTCGTTCCTTCTCTCTCCTTCAGTCATTCTCACTCTCTTATATGAAAACAAAAAAGGCCAGTCTGTTGGACTTGCCTGGAAAAAAAAAAAGAAGATCATGACTGCTCGGTCTTTACTGCTTTTAGCTGAATGAGGTCGTAGAATAATTACAGTTATTCTCTCTCTGGTGGGGGAACTATCTAAGTAACCCTGAAAGAGAGAGAGAGAGACAGACAGACAGAGAGAGAGAGAGAGAGAGAGAGAATGTGTGTGTGTATATAGATAGATAGATAGATAGTACAGGAGTACAGTCTTGGAGAAAAATGTTGGGGAAAAGATTAAATACATAAAGTTAAGGAGAAATTGGCACACAGCAAACTGGCTGCCTTTAGGGTTTACATTCTTTTTTTTTTCTTGACAACTTCCATAATTATAAACAATGAACCATTGCAGTCAATCTCTTTTATTTTGTTGTCATTATTTTTTCCTCCTATTATGATGGTCTTGTGTAGGTAGTGTCAGGGACTGCAAGCACATGGATATCCAGGCCATTTTGTGTCTGGGGGAGCACATTTTAAGGAGTTCTATCCTTCTTTTGGCCCTTACATTCTTTCTGCCACTGCTTCCGCAATGGACCATGAGCCTTGGAAGGTGTGATAGAGATGTTTCAGTGCTGAGCACTCCTCTGTCACTTCTTCTCAGCACCATGATGCCTTATGAGTCATCCCAGGGTCCCCACCATCTGAAAAGAGAAGCTTCTCTAACCAAAAGTGAGAGTAGCATTGATATATGTGTATAAAAATTAAGAGAAGTGCTTACAGGGCAGATTGATGAGCATAGTATATACAATTAGCCAGATAACCCTAGGGCTCATGACTTCCCCCATCATAGGTTTTTTATCATCACACATGTATTCCCTCCTGTGGAGCAGGCCTCCAGTCCAATTAGAGAGCAGTTGGTTTCCCTCATAACAGACAAGCCACTATTGCACCCATTGGCTCCTTTGGCATGGCTGGCCAAACATAAGGCTTGCAGTGTCCACTGTTTATCTCCACTGAGGACTTCTCTCTCTTCCATGGAGCTGCATACCGTGTAGCTTTTTCCAGCTTTCTGTCAGCTGGTCTACACGGAGGAGGTTTTAAGCTCAGCTCCAGCAAGATTTCTCAGTGACCTTGCAGCCCAAGCATTTGGAGTCTTCAGCAGTAGGGTCTTACCATCTATTCCTGGTGAGAAAGCAAGAGCCTTGGCAATGGCCTGTAATGTTTTGGTGGCATCAGGGACCTCCCTGGCCAACAACTCACTGGAAGGTATCCCATTCCTGGCACTGAAAATTTTCTACTAACACTCTATTGGCTTCTGGGTGTCCCATTTGTCCAAAAAAGTAGGGGACTTATTCATACCCTCTTAAATTTTTGTCTTTTTTTTTTTTTTTTTGGTTTTTCAAGGTAGGGCCTCATTCTGGTCCAGGCTGACCTGGAATTAACTATGTAGTCTCAGGGTGGCCTCAAACTCATGGCGATCCTCCTACCCTTGCCTCCCAAGTGCTGGTATTAAAGGCGTGTGCCACCACGTCCGGCTGTGCTACTGAGTTTTATTCCTTCTCATGTAGAAGTCCAATCATTTGTAGGTAGGATCCACATAGGAGAGAGAACATAATGATGTTTGGCTTTCTGGGCCTGGGTTACCTCACTAAATATAATCCTTTCTAGATACATCCATTTTCCTGCCAATTTCGTAATTTCATTTTTATTTACCTCTGAGTAGACCATATCTGAAACATAGAAAGTAGGCATGTCTATCCACACATCAAAACCAGGTAATTTAACTTAGAAACTGTCAGATAATGTCAAGTTAGAAAGCATAGCGTCTTGGCACCTGTGTTTGAAAACATCTTTGGGGCTGGAGAGATGGCTTGGTGGTTAAGCGCTTGCCTGTGAAGCCTAAGGACCCCAGTTCGAGGCTCGATTCCCCAGGACCCACATTAGCCAGATGCATAAGGGGGGCACACGTGTGGAGTTCGTTTGCAGTGGCTGAAGGCCCTGGCGCACCCATTCTCTCTCTCTCTCTCTGACTCACTCTCTGTCGCTCCTAAATAAATAAATAAAAATAAACAAAAAAATAAAAATGAAAACATCTTTGATTAGTTTAGATACCTGTGTGTGTACCTATTACCCAGGGAAGGTTGGAAACAGCAGCAGAGTTTGAAATCATTTTTTCTTTTGAACATTTTTATTTTTTTTAATTTTTTAATGCGAGGCAGGGAGGTTGGGGAGAGAGAGAATGAGAATATGGGGCATGCCAGGGCCTTCAGCTGCTGTAAATGGACTCTAGATGCATGTGCCACCTTGTGCATCTGGCTTACATAGGTACTGGGAAATCAAACCTGGGTACTTTGGCTTTGCAGGCAAACACTTTAACTGCTAAGCCATCTCTCCAGCCCTGAAATCATTTTTCTCAGATAAAGACCATTTGTTTGAGCATGAGACTGTATCCTGGAGTAGGGAATATGTCTTAAGAATAAGTAAATTTGGGCTGGAGAGATGGCTTAGTGGTTGAGTGCTTGCCTGTGAAGCCTAAGGACCCTGGTTCGAGGCTTGATTCCCCAGGACCCATGTTAACCAGATGCACAAGGAGGCACACGTGTCTGGAGTTCGTTTGCAGTGGCTGGAGGCCCTGCCATGCCCATTCTCTCTCTCTCTCCCTCCCTCCGTCCCTCTCTCTCTGTGTCTGTTGCTCTCAAATAAATAAATAAATAAATAAACAACAACAACAAAAGAATAAGTATATATACTTATGCTCATAAGTAAATTAGCATAAGTAAATTTACTTATGAGCAATGAATTTGAGATACCAGATATGAGACAGTTCCTTAAGTATTTGATTGTAGAAGAGTAGACTAGGTAGAGTCTAGTTGGATGTGGTGGCACTTGGGAGGCAGAGGTAGGAGGATCGCCCTGAGTTGGCCTGGTGGTGCACACCGTTTGGCAACCAATGCTTTTAGCTTAATCTTGGATAACAATTAATTTGATGTATATAAGAAATTTATTAACACAAAACAATTTTGTTTTACCAATGACTTAAAATCGATGAATCTTAGGCAAGATATCCCAACATACTTAACAGGAGGATAAAAATTATAATGACTGAAATTAAATTACTTTAATGATTAAACCTAGTGATGACCACTTGATAAAATTAGCATACGTAAAATAGACATTATCTTTAAAGTCATAATGTTGTTAGGAATGAGAACCTTATCTTTGGTAACTAAAACACTTATAAATGAATCTTTACCTTAAGACTCAGTTTCCCCAATAGTTAATGTAATATCTTGGCAAATAGAGAAGCAGTTAACTTGGCTGAGTACTTTAAAACTAGTTTTTTTTTTTTTTTCAATTGGGTTTCTCTCTGTTATTTTATTTTAGATATTTCCTTCTCACCTAACAGCTAAGTAAGCAGAAAATTTAAAGTTAAGATAGAAGAGTATGAAAAAATGAAGTGGGTGATAGAGAATTCTCTGGATATTTGAATCAAAGACTGTTTCCAGTCAACTGGAGCTCTTTTTGTATCTTTTAGGTTTGTTTAATCATTTTACTGACATTTAATGTTATTCACACAATGAACAATTTACCTATTTAACAGTCAGTGGTAAAGCCAGTTTTTATATCCCTTAAGCCATGAACAAATTAGTATCAGTGAGCTGTTAATGAGTGAATCTTAACCGTAAGACTCAGTTTCTCCAGTAGTTAAAACTTCGACAAATAGAGGGACCTAATTTACTTTACTGAGAGCTTTAAACCTTATTTTATAACCTTTAAATCATGAATTAAATTCATCATGAACTGTGGGACTCAGTGTGCCTACTAGTTGAAACCTTGGCATCAAGTAAACATATTTTGGAGCTTGTACATTTAAATGTTTCAGTGGAGGTCCTCTTCCCTGAGCAACCTTTGTTATCACTATGATCTTGTGACGTTTATCTTCTAAAAAATTTTTTTTTGTTTTAAAACCTTTTTATTAAATAATACTTGGACAATAATTACAAAAGCTTTAAACAGTAATTCCAGGTAGTGAAAGACAATTCCTTAAAAAAAAAATTAAACCAGGAAAATATTATGTCTTGATTCTTTATACAAAGGAGTGATTTACTTTACATGCTCATCATTTGCAACATTAGCCTGTAAGATTGAAACCACTTCCTAGTATGTCTCCAAGGCTGAGTGAACTCCACAGTGATATGCTTTTACATTAATCAGTAGGTCAAAGAAATTTAACTCTATAACAGCTCAAAATAAAATGAACCAACAGGCACTTTGCAATCAGATGCTGTGACTCTTTCACAATGAAGCCTGCTTGTTCACATCTCTTTTATCAAAGGTAATCAACAAGTGAAAGCAATGTTCGTTAGACAAGATGTACAAATGGTTTAGGTTCCAAACACTGTATTTGTAATACATACAAGACAGATCCTGAATAAGAAAAATTCTTCAGAAAGAAAATGAAGAAAATCAAAAAGCAGTCTGGGATGAAAGCATTTACAAGCGTTTGAGTAAGGAGGCCTTTGAGTCAGCATTTAAACCCCTTCATTCTCAGGTAAGGGATTAAGAGGCCGAGAAAGATACCCTCTGGGAGGATGAGGATACTGGAGGTTGGCAGTGTAGGCATCACGAGTGCTCTACCAGAGGAGCAGCAGGAGGAGGAAGGAGCTGAGAAGAACTGGACCATCTTGATCCAGCCCTTGGGGAATCCAGAGGGGGAAAGAAATACCTGAAACAATGAAGACAGGAACAAAACACAAACAGGGAGGGGGGAACAGAAGAAAAAGAGAAAGTAGTAAATACAAAGAGAACCAAAGAGAAAACACATGCTGGAATTTAAAAAAGGAAAAAAAAAAAAAAAAAAAAAGAAGCTAGTATATTCGTGCCCCAACTAACAGAACGTAATAAAAGCACAAACCAAGTCTGCTTAAATCAACTGCTGAAGTACACAAACTTAAAAACACAATCTCTTAAACAGAATGTCAAAAAAAGTATCAGTATGTTACAAAGACATTAATTTTATAAATTTAAAACATTTTCTCATCTGTTTACACATTTGATGTTATTCTGAAAGTTTACATATCCTCTTTTGATTTTGAGCAATGCCACATTGTAGTGAGGGTAGGCACATATTTTCAGCGTGAACATGATACTGAGAACTAATTCCAATACACTGTCACAAAGTCAAGCTGGCTACTGCAACAGCTTTTGAAGGAAGACAATCATTAAACACACTTACAGTTCTGCAAAGACCTTAGAATAGTTACAGAATTTTGACTAGTAAAAAGGCTCAAAGAATGATTATGCCCTGTTATTCCACCATCTTATAACTTACCCGTGATGTTTATATGTCTTAGTAAATGGAAAATTTTAATAGCATTGTCATCAAAGTCAGAGTTTTGGAGGACACAAACTCACTGAAACAGCAAACTAAAGAAAATCCTAAGACGTGGAATGTTAATTTCATGCACTTTTAACAGAACTTCTCTGATACTTCCAAATTGTATATTAAAGAAAATCAAGTCATAGTTAACACCATAAAAATAGTCATGCACATACTAGAAGCATCAGCTCTGTAATGAGTCAAGAGCTTCATGCAATATTTCCACTATTTTACTACCACATAAAACAGGACCAGATGCAATGCTCTACTGGGCTTCAAACTACATCCAAATCACTCTCATCTCAACCCCAGAGATACTTGAATAACTTACTCCTTTATTAAAAAAAAAATTACAAAGAAAATGACAGTTGAATGAAATAATATCACATATAAAGCAATTCTACAAAAGGTAAGCAAATTAGCACTCAAAATAATCTTTATGAAAAATATTCAATCTTCAGCTGGGCGTGGTGGCGCACGCCTTTAATCCCAGCACTCGGGAGGCAGAGGTAGGAGGATTGCTGTGAGTTCGAGGCCACCCTGAGACTCCATAGTGAATTCCAGGTCAGCCTGGGCTAGAGTGAGACCCTACCTCGAAAAACCAAAAAAAAAAAAAAAAAATTCAATCTTCAAAAATTTTTTATTTATTTTTCTTTTTCTATCTCCCTTTTTGTTCTTTCTTTCTGCCACTCTTTTTTCAGCTTCCTGATCTTTAAAAATTAAAATTATTTTTAAGCAGAGAGAGAGAGAGAGAGAGAGAGAGAGAGAGAGAGAGACACACACACACACACACACACACACACAAAAAAAAAAAAAAAAAAAAAAAAAGAATGGGAGTGCCAGGGCCTCTCGCTACTGCAAATTAACTTCAGATGCATGTGCCACTGTTTGCACCTGGTATTACATGGTGTGGTGGTTTGATTCAGGTGTCCCCCATAAACCTAAGTGTTCTGAATGCTAGGTTCCCAGCTAATGAAGATTTGGGAATTAACGCCTCCTGGCGGCAGTGTATTGTTGGGGGCGGACTTAATGGGTGTTATAGCCAGCCCCTTGCCAATGTTTGGCACACATCCTGTTGCTGTTGTTCCTCTGATGTTGGCCAGGAGGCGATGTCCACCCTCTGCTCATGCCATCATTTCCCCCTGCCATCATGAAGCTTCCCCTCAAGCCAAAATAAACCCCTTTTTCCCCCTCAAGCTGCTGTTGGTCAGGTGTTTTCTGCCAGCTTTGCGAGCCTGACTGCAACATGTGGGTATTGGGGTTAGTTAACCTAGGCTGTCAGGCTTTGCAAGCATGTGCCTTTAACCACTGAGAAATCTCCCCAGTTCTTTATTAATTTTAAATTAAAAAAAATGTCTGGAGAGATGGCTTAGTGGTTAAGTGCTTGCCTGTAAAGCCTAAGGACCCCCATTTGAGTCTCGATTCTTCAAGACCTACGTTAGCCAGATGCACAAGGGGGTGCATGCATCTAGAGTTTGTTTGCAGTGGCTGGAGGCCCTGGCATGCCCATTCTCTCTCTTTGTCTGTCACTCTTAAATAAATAAATAATTTAAAAAATCTTTATTTTAGAGTGAGAGAGAGAGAATGGGCGCACAAGGGGCCTCAGCCACTGAAACTTGACTCTAGATGCTTGTGCCACCTAGTGGGCATGTGTGACCTTGCGCTTGCCTCACCTTTGAGCATCTGGCTTATGTGGAATCTGGAGAGTTCAACATGCGTCCTTAGGCTTCACAGTCAAGCATCCTAACCGCTAAGCCATCTCTCCAGCTCCTCCTTCCTTCCCTCCCTGCTTCCCTCTGCCTATTTCCTTTCCCTTCTCTCTCCTCCCTCTCATCACCTTCACCTTTCCTTTTCTTTCTTCCCTTTCTCTTTCTCCTTTTCTTTCCTTGAGACAGTATCTAGCTATAGTGAAGGGTTGCCTTGGACGTTCTGCTTTCTTTTTTTTTTTTCTTTTTTGGTTTTTCGAGGTAGGGACTCACTCTAGCCCAGGCTGACCTGGAATTCACTATGTAGTCTCAGGGTGGCCTTGAACTCCTCCTACCTCTGCCTCCCGAGTGCTGGGATTAAAGGCGTGCGCCACCACACCCGTCACGTTCTGCTTTCTTTCTGTTTGTTTGTTTTTTGGCTTTTCGAGGTAGAGTCTCACTCTATCTTAGGCTGACCTGTAATTCACTATGTCTCAGAGCAGCCTTGAACTCACAGTGATCCTCCTACCTCTGCCTCCCAAGTGCTGGGATTAAAGGCGTGAGCCACCATGCCCAGCCTGCTTTCTTTCTTTTGCCTCCCAACTCTGGGATTATAGACATGTGCTATCAAACTGGTCACTTTTAAAAAACTGTCTTTTATTTTATTTTATTGTGTGTGTGAGAGAGAGGCAGATATATAGAGAATAGGTGTGCCAGGGCATCTAGCCACTGCAAACAAATTTCAGACACATGCACCCTAGTGCATCTGGCTTATGTGGGATCTGGGGAATTGCACCTGGGTCTTTGGCTTCACAGCCAAGTACCTTAACCACTAAGCCATTTCTCCAGCCCAAAGTGGTCACTTTTTAAAAGAAGTTTTTATTTATTTTTTAATTTGCAAATGGAAGAGAGAGGGAGAATGGGTTCCCCAGGGCCTCTAGCCATTGCAAATTAACTCTAGATGCTTGCATCACTTTGTACATCTGGCTTTTATGTGGATGCTGGGAAATCGAACCTGGGTCGTTAGGCTTTTCAGGCAAGCACCTTAACTGCTGAGCCATACTTAATTTGTTTTTCAATATAAAAATAAGGGCTGGAGAGATGGCTTGGTGGTTAAGGTGCATGCCTGTGAAGTCTAAGGACCCACGTCCGTTTTTCCAGGTCCCATGTAAACCACATGCACAATGGTGGCACATGCATCTGAAGTTTGTTTGCAGTGGCTAGAGGCCCTGGTGTGCCCATTCATTTGCTCTCTCTCTCTAATAAATAAAAATAAAATCTTTAAAAACTGGTAAAATTGATTAAAAAAATAAGAAATTAGTGCTGGAGAGATGCTCAGTGGTTAAAGGCACTTTCTTGCAATGTCTGATGGCCCAGGTTTGATTCCTCAGTACCCACATAAAGTCAGACTTACAGAGTTGGTGCATGTGTCTGGAGTTCATTTGTAGCAGCAAAAAGCCTTGGCCAAGTGTGCCCATATTGTATCTCTCTGTGTGCTCCCAAATATAAACAGAATTACAACAAATAGTTAAAAAAATTAAACATAGTTTCCTAATTGTAATTCATATCCTTCATCTCCCAGGAATTGAGCCAAAGAAATTATACATGATTAGCAAGTACGCTATTACTGAACTATATCCCCAGTATATATGAATGTATGTATGTATTTTTGAGGTAGGGTCTCACTAAGTGGCCCAGACTGGTCTTGAACTCATTCTATCATCTCGGCAGGTCTCCAATTTGTTATTATTCTGCTTCAGCCCCAAGTAACGGATCACTGGCCACGTTCCAGGCAGTCCCCTGTAGCCTGGCCTGGTCTCGAATTTGCCTTCCTTTTGTCTCAGCTCCATTACTTTTATGTTCATACTTTTAATCTTTCTAACTTTCTTGATTTATTTATTTATTTGAGAGAGAGAGAGCAAGCGAGGGCACACCAGGGTCTCTTGCCACTGCAAACTAATTCCAGACACATGCCATGTGCATCTGGCTTATGTGGGTTCTGTGGGATTGGATCTGGGCCCTCAGGCTTCACAGACAAGTGCCTTAACCACTGAACCATTTCCCTAGCAGTTGTTTCTTTTGAGGCATAGTTTATAGAATACACCGTAAGAGAGCAGCAAGCTGGGTAGTACTTGAGTACTGCCTACTCAGTCTTTCTAACCTTATTTACATAGTTAGCACTTGTTACACTTTTCCATATTTGTAGTAGGATTCAATGTTTGATGGTTGAAAAATACTGTTGTTAATTATCTCAGCATATTAATTTGTCAATACATATTTTTTAGTTATTTTTTTCAAGGTAGGGTTTCAGTCTAGCCCACACTGACCTGGAATTCACTATGTAGTTGCAGGATGGCCTCGAACTCACGGTAATCCTCCTGCCTCTGCCTCCCAAGTGCGGGGATTAAAGGTGTGCACCATCATGCCTGTCTAATTTGTCAGTCTTGACAAGCATATTAATATGTTTTTAATGTTGTGTTTCAGAAAGCTGAAGTTGATGGTAGTTTAAGTGATAGCCACATATCCCCTCCAGCCAAACGCACTTTGAAGCAACCTGATTCTGTTTGCAAAGACAAATCAAAATCACGAAGTACTGGTCAGCGAGAGGAATGGAACATACCAACTGGTCAGGCCAGGTGAGAAGGGAGAACTGGTTGGGTGGTTTTTACGGATTCATGGATTATTTGATGAGATTCAGGGCTGATATTAATGTTAATTTTCTGAACTTGTTTGTTTTGTTTTCTTGAGCTAGGGTCTCACTTTAGCCCAGGCTGTCCATGAACTCATGGTGAATTTCCTACTTCTGCCTCCTCGGTGCTGGGATTAAAGGTGTGTGCCATCATGCCCTGCTTTAACTTTCAAACAAGTGACTTAGGTACTTATGTGTGTACTTATATAGTGCATATTAAACCTGGACTTCTAAAATTTATTTTTAATTTATCTTTATTTTTTATATTTATTTATTTATTTTTGGTTTTTCGAGATAGGCGTCTCACTCTAGCTCAGGCTGACCTGGAATTCACTATGTAGTCTCAGGGTAGCCTCGAACTCACAGTGATCCTCCTACCTCTGCCTCCTGAGTGCTGGGATTAAAGGCATGCGCCACCATGCCTGGGTTAAAATTTTTTATTTTATTTTTTTGACAGCTTCCCTAATTGTAGACAATATCCCATGGTAATTCCCTCTCTTCCCCCACTTTCCCCTTTGCTGCTCTACTCTACATCATATTCCCTCCCTCTCTCAATCAGTCTCTCATTTATTTATTTTTTTAAACTTTATTTTTTTAAGTGTTTTTATTTATTTAAGAGGGGTAGAGGGAGGGAGGGAAAGAGAGAGAGAGAATGGGCATTCCAGGGCCTTCAGTCTCTGCAAACAATCTCCAGATGCATGCGTCACCTTGTGCGTCTGGCTTATGTGGGTCCTGGGGAATCGAATGTGGGTCCTTTGGCTTTGCAGGCAAGCGCCTTAACCACTAAGCCATCTCTCCAGCCATAAACTTTATTTTTATTTATTAGAGAGAGAGGCGTTGAGAGAGAGAGAGAGAGAGAGAGAGAGAGTGCGTATGGCCATGCCAGGGCCTCCAGCTACTGCAAACGAACTCCCAACACATGTGCCTCCTTGTGAATCTGACGTATGTGGGTCCTGGGGAATTGAACCTAGGTCCTTTGGCTTTGCAGGCAAATGCCTTAACCACTAGGCCATCTCTCCAGCCCCCATTTTCTCTTTTATTGTGTTGTCATTATCTTTTCCTCCTATTATCTTGTGTAAGTAGTGTCAGGCATTACGAGGTCATGGATATCCAGGCCATTTTGTGTCTGGAGGAGCACATTGCAAGGAGTCCTACCCTTCCTTTGGCTCTTACATTCTTTCTGCCACCTCTTCCTCAATGGACCCTGAACTTTGGAAGATGTGATAAGAGATATTTCAGCACTGAGCACTCCTTTGTCACTTGCCAGCACCATAGTGCCTTCTGAGTCAACCCAAGGTCATTGCCATCTGAAAAGAGAAGGTTCTCTAACCCTGAAGTGAGAGTAGCATTAATATATGAGTATGAACATTAAGAGAAGTGCTTACTGGGCAGTTTGGTGAGCATAGTATATACTTTTAGCCAGACAGCAGCAGATGTTACACTCTTAGGGCTCATGACTACCCCTGTTGTAGTTTTTCAGTATCAGGGATGTATTCCCTCCCATGGAGTGGGCCTCCATTCCAATTAGAGAGCAGTTGGTTTCCCCCATAACAGATATGCCACTATTGCAACCAACCGCTAGCTCATTCGGCCTGTCTGGCCAAATTTAAGGCTTGCAGTGTCCACTGTTGAGTATCTCCACTGGTGATTTCTCTCTGTATCCCATTGAAATGCACGCAGCGCGGCTTTTTCCAGCTTTTTGTTAGCTGTTAGGAGATTTTCAGTTCAGCGCCAGCAGGATTTCTCAGTGGCCTTGTAGGCCAGGTATGTGGAGTCTTCAGCAATAAGGTCTTACCATCTATTCCTGGTGGGAAATCAAGAGCATTGGCAATGGCCTGTAATTTTTTGGGGGTATCAGTGAGCCCCCTGGCTAACAACTCACTGGAAGGTATCCCATGCCTGGCACTGAAAATTTTCTAGTAACAATTTATGGCTTCTGAGTGTTCTGTTGTCCAAAAAAGTAGGGTTCCATGTGACTTATTTATATCCTCTTAGGATTTGATTAGCCCTCCCTCCACCTTTCCTTTACTCAGTCTCTTCCCCTGACTTCACTTTGGCCTTTTCACCTCCATTAATCTGTTCTACTTAAATATATACAAAACCATCCTGTAAAGTCCCCCCTACCCTTTCTATTTATTTTATTTTTATTGTAGTGTTTTATTAATTTCTTCAAATATGCTATAGAGTATATTTGTTTTATAAATATATGAAGTATCTAACAGAAACTATTAAAATTTTTTATTTTTAAAGTGTTTTTTATTTGTTGTTTACTTTTATTTATTGATTTGAGAGCGACAGACAGAGAGAGAAAGAGGCAGAGAGAGAGAGAGAGAATGGGCACCCCAGGGCTTTCAGCCACTGCAAAGGAACTCCAGACGCGTGCGCCCCCTTGTGCATCTGGCTAACGTGCGTCCTGGGTAATGCCTGAAACGGGTCCTTAGGCTTCACAGGCAGGTGCTTAACCGCTAAGCAATCTCTCCAGCCCATATTTTTTATTTTTAAATTACTTAATTTTTTTTTTTCATTTGAGAGAGAGAGAGAGAGAGAAAGAATTTTGCACTCTAGGGTCTCTAACCAGTGCAAACAGACTCTAGGTGCATGTGTCACTTTGTGCGTGGATACTGGGGAGTTGAATGAACCCGGATCCTTAGACGTCACAGGCAAGCCCCTTAAATGCTAAACCATCTCTGTAGCCCTACTAAAATTATTTTCTTGGGTCTTGAATGTGCAGTCATATTTATAGTTCGAAATTTTGAGTAAACACAGGTTTAGATTTATAAGTTTGTTTGAAAAACAATGCCATCTTTGAAATGAAAATTTATTTATTTATTTTTAAATATTTTTTAAAGTTTTTTTCTTCTTTCTTTATTTATTTGAGAGCAACAGACACAGAGAAAGAGGCAGATAGAGTGAGAGGGAATGGGCACGCCACGGCTTCCAGCCACTGCAAATGGAACTCCAGATGCGTGCGCCCCCTTGTGCATCTGGCTAACGTGGGTCCTGGGGAATTGAGCCTCGAACCAGGTTCCTTAGGCTTCACAGGCAAGCGCTTAACCGCAAAGCCATCTCTCCAGGCCCTGAAAATTTATTTTTATAAAAACTTATTATGAGCTGGGCGTGGTGGCTCACGCCTGTAATCCCAGCACTCGGGAGGCAGAGGTAGGAGGATTACTGTGAGTTCGAGGCCACCCTGAGACTACATAGAGATTCAGGTCAGCCTGAACTAAAGTGAGACCCTACCTCATAAAACCAAAAAAAAAAAAAAACAAACAAACAAACAAAAAAAAACACACCTCATTATGTATGTGTTTATTTGTATACATATGTGAATGTGCATGAATGTGCATATGCTGTGGCACATGTGGAGGTCTGAGGACAACCTTGGGGTATTTGTTCTTTTCCTCCAACCTGCTTGAGATAGGGACCTGCTTGTAACAGGGTGTTGCTTGTTATTTTGTTTTTTTCCACTTTTTGTGCCTCAGTTTAGCTGGCCTTGCAGCTTTCAGGTGCTCCAGGCTTCACCTCTCATTGCTATAGAGGCCTTGGGATCATATACATACATGTGGATGCTAAGTGGTTGAGCTCAGGTTGACAAGATTGTAAGCAAGTGCCTTTAGCCACTGAGCCACTGTTTTAACTAATTGTAAAGGATTTTTTTTTTTTCCACTCCAGCCCAGGCTCACCTAGAATTCACTGTGTAATATCAAGCTGGCCTTGAATTTACAGCGATCCTCCTACCTCTGCTTCCCATGTGCTGGGTTTAAAGGCATTAACCACCACACCTGGCTTAAATAAATCTTTTGTCTCTTCCCATTTTCAGCTTCAATTTGCTTTGTGTGCTTGGCTCAGAATATATTAAAAAAAAACAAACAAAACCCTAATTTTGTTCATTTTCAAAACACATGGTAAAATTTAATGTGTAGTATGCATAGATGAAGATTTAAACTGAAGTCGGAATCTTAGCTTTTTTTTCCTTCAAGTTTTTGATGTACAAATAGCAATAGTAAGTGGACTATCAATAAAAGAAAGCCCTTTGTTTTTATTCCTTCTTTTAAGTCTTGAAGATGACCTCAAACTCTTGGTAGTCATCCTACCTCAGTCTACTGTGTGCTGAGACTAAAGGCCATATGCACCATAACTGGCTTGAAATCTAAAAATAAATTTTTATTTATTAATTAGGAACTTTGTTGTATGGAAAAGCATGTGTTTGTCCCATTCCCCACATATTATTCTATTATATCCCCTCCTCCCTGCCCCCTTGCCGAATTTTTAATCTTCAAGTAGGAGGTAGGAGGATCACAGTGAGTTTAAGGCCAACCTACATAGTGAATTCCAGATCAGCCTGGGCTAGAGCAAAACCCTGCCTTTAAAAACAAAAAAACAACAACAAAAAAATTGCAAGTCGGGGGAAGGGGGATTGGCACACTAGGGCCTCCTTCACTGCAACTCCAAATACATATGCAGTCAGGTTCGCATTGCTGGTAGAAATCACCCAAGAGCAGCTCGTGGGAAAAAGAGGTTTATGTTGGCTTATAGGCTCGAGGGGAAGCTCCATGCCATGAGCAGAGGGGTGGACATCACCTCCTGGCCAACATAAGGTGGACAATAGCAACAGGAGAGTGTGTCCTACACTGGCACTCATAAGCCCTCCCCCAACAATACACTGCCTCTAGGAGGCGTTAATTCCCAACTCTTCATCATCTGGGAACCTAGCATTCAGAACACCTAAGTTTATGGGGGACACCAGAATCAAACCTCCACAACCATCTTTTGCTTCTGACTTTATTTACTTGGGTGCTGGGGAATTGAACCTGGCCTGACAAGCTCTGCAAGCAAGCACCTTTAACTGCTGAGCCATCTCCCCAGCCCTTGAAGATGTTTTAATTTCATATATATAGGTAAATTCTGGAGAAATGGTTTCCCTTTAAAAAAAAAATCAGGGTGCTCCTGTACCAGAGCTGAGGCAGCCTAAGTAGTGTTTGTATGTGTGTGGCAGAGGCGGGTGTGTGGTGGATGGCTTGGTTGATTGATGCTAGTGCTCAAGGGAGGGCACTGTTTGAGAATCCAACTTCTCCCTACCTCCCTGCGTCTTTTCTTAAAGGACTCCCATATCTCTTACAAGTGCTTGAGAAAGAACAGTGAAGGTCGGAGTAAAGCCTCAATCACACAGGCGCATACATAGTCACTGTTGAAGCAAATGTCTTACCTAATATGATAGTCTTCGTGTATTTAAAATTTTTTGAATTTTAAGTATTAAGCCTATTTGAAAGCCTTTGAACAAGAAGCAATTATATGAAGACCTTGATCCTATAAGGTGCAGAGGCCAAAAATAGAATCAGACTCGCAAAGCTCTGGAAGACATTAATGTGATTGGCCAAGAATTGAGGCATCCCTTTCAGCACCAGCATAGAGGTCATCAGTGTCTTCACACCATGTGCAGCAAATTCAGACTGATGGAAAACCTGAAATGGATCGGAAGAGCGAGAACACATATGCTGAATTGATTGTGTCTGCATCCATCCCCAACTCGGAATCATGTTCTGCAGCAGATTTGAGTGCCACCCAAGATGAACAGAGGGATAAGTTTGCATAGTTGGTGTGGCAGGTCAAACTCCCCAAGGGAAGTTAACATATAAACAGGAAATAAGGCCAGGATGGCTGCTCTCATAGTCAGGTGGACCCAGATCTTCATCTAGGACTGATGCCTTCTACAAGCTCCACTGTGATGGAAATAGCTTGTGTATCTGTTGCATGTTTGCCAGGAGAGGAGACAACTGCAGAATGGCTTGACCATTTGGAAATTAGCAGTCTTGCCTAGATTTCCAGGTCATGGCCTCTTGGACTGATGGCAGCATTCACACAGAACCCATGGATAGAGTATCAGACTCTATGTGCACATGAAGGCTGCCACTGATCACTTACAGTAGCAGATCTCAGAGCTTATAGAACAGAACAGATCAAGATTGCACACAGCCTGGGACAACAACATTGCTGAGTACTTGAAGCTTGGGACAGTACAGACAATCAGCTTGCTGCCTTCATGAAGCAGGCATCTGAGAAGAAGCACAGAAATCTGCCAAACTGTTCTGCCAGCTACAGAAGCTCTGCAAGGTAGAGCAGAATAGGCTTCCTCAGCAGCTGAAGGAGGTCTTCAGGGACACGCACCAGGGTCTGAAGGATGTGGGAGCAAAGGTGACTGGCTTCAGTGAAGGTATCAAAGGTTGATTTCCCAGCTTCCCTCAGGCTACACATTGAGCTGCAGGAGTCTAGGTCTCAAAGCCCAGAGAGATCACCACATTGATTTGCAACAAATTTGGCAGTGCAGACAACATTCCAGAAGTGTTAGAGGAAGGGCAAGTGGATGTTGTTGGGTGGTGCTTTTGGTGGTGATTTCAAACTTTGAGTCAAGCCTATAATATAGTAATGAGGAAGATTTATTTTTTATTTTTAATTTTTTAAAAAATTTATTTGAGAGCATCAGATAGAGAAATAGGCAGAGAGAGAGAGAGAGAGAGAATAGGCGCGCCAGGGCCTCCAGCCGCCCCAAACGAACTCCAGATGCGTATGCCCCCTTGTGCATCTGGCTAACGTGGGTCCTGGGGAATCGAGCCTCGAACCGGAGTCCTTAGGCTTCACAGGCAAGCACCTAACCGCTAAGCTATCTTTCCAGCCCTATTTTTTATTTTTTATTTTTATTTATTTTTTGGTTTTATGAGGTAGGGTCTTGCTATGGTCCAGGCTGACCTGAAATTAACTCTGTAGTCTCAGGGTGGCTGTCAACTCATGGCAATCCTCCTACCTCTGCCTCCTGAGTGCTGGGATTAAAGGCGTGTGCCACCACGCCCGGCTGTAGTTTTTATTTTTTATAATGAACAACTTCTATGATTGTAAACAATATCCCATGGTAATTCCCTCCCTCCCTCCACTTTCCCCTTTGAAACTCCACTCTCCATCATATCCCCTCCCCCTCTCAATCAGTCTCTCTTTTATTTTGATATCGTGATCTTTTCTTCCTATTATGATGGTCTTGTGTAGGTGGTGTCAGGCACTGTGAGGTCATGGATATCCAGGCCATTTTGTGTCTGGAGGGAGGAGGTTGTAAGGAGTGCTACCCTTCCTTTGGCTCTTACATTCTTTCTACCACCTCTTCCACAATGGACCCTGAGCCTTGGAATATGTGATAGAGATATTTCAGTGCTGAGCACCCCTGTCACTTCTCAGCACCGTGATGCCTTCTGAGTCATCCCAATGTCACTGCCATCTGAAAAGAGAAAGTTCTCTGATGAAAAAGTGAGAATAGCATTAATATATAGGTATGAACATTAAGAGAAGTGCTTACTGGGCAGTTTGATGAGCATAGTATATACATTTAGCCATATAGCAGCAGATGTAACACTCCTAGGGCTCATGACTATCCCTGTTGTAGCTTTTCAGTATCAGGGATGTTTTCCTTCCCATGGAGTGGGCCTCTAGTCAAGTCAGAGGGTAGTTGGTTTCCCCCATAACAAACGTACCATTATTTTATCTGTTGGCTCATTTGGCCTGGTTGGCCAAATATAAGGCTTGCAGTGTCCACTGTTGGGTGTCTTCACTGGTGATTTCTCTCTCTCCCGTTGAGCTGCCTGTAGTGTGGCTTTTTCCAGCTGTTTGTCAGTTGGTCTGGATGGAGGAGGTTTCAGCTCAATTCCAGCAGGAGTCTCAGTGACCTTGCAGCCCAAGTATGTGGAGTCTTCAGCAGTAGGGTCTCACCATCTAGTCCTGGTGGGAAATCAAGGGTCTCGGCAATGGCCTGTAATGTTTTAGGGGCATCAGGGACCTCCCTGGCCAACAACTCACTGGAAGGTATCCCATCCCTGGCACTGAAAATTTTCTAGTAACAATCTATGACTCCTGAGTGTTCCATTGTCCAAAAACATAGGTTTCCATATGATTTATTTATATCCTCTTAGATTTTGATTAGCCCTCCCTCCACCTTTCCATGAGATCCCACAAACCCAGGCCCAACTGGAGGAATCCTTTGAGATCCTTAAGGAACATGAGAAAGACTACTCCTTAATAATGCAGACCTTGCAGGAGGAGCAATATACATGTGAATGATTAAAAGAACTAAATGACTAATGGAACTTCAGCAAAATGAAATCTTTAAGTAGGAATTGGCCAATATAGAAGAAAAAATTATATATCCGTCCTGTGAACAGGCGTGAGAAATCCAGTAGGCCCTAGAGGCATTCCAGACCTACATCTCCAAGCTAGAACTTCAACATCAGCAGCAACAGCAAGTTCTGGAGCTGGAAGGGCTGGATAATGCCTCTACCTGGGTCCTTCTCGTCAAACTCACCAAAATCCTCCTGGGTGTCATGGCAGTCCTCCTGATCTTTTTGTCCACAGTAGCCAACTGTGTGGTCCTCCTCATGAAAATTTGCAAAAGAACATTCAGCACTTTATTTCTTGTGGCTTTAATTGCCTTTCTCTGGAAGCAGTGGGGTGTTCTTTTCAGCTATGTGGACTCGTTCTTCTCACCCTCAGTGATGCTCCTCACCCTCTGACCAGTGTATGTTGTGAGAGCTATACTTCAACAAAACTACTGTGAAGTTTTCTACAAGGGAGTTGAATCAATCTGTTTATTTTTATAACAGTTTTTCTTCAAGAAACACAATTGCCATAGTGCCTTTTAGATTTTGTTCAAAGACTTTCTTTTTTTTTTTTTTTTTTTGCAAAATCTTGGCTCTTTCATATAGTATGATTTTCCTTAGGATGCAAATCTTTTTTTTTTTTTTTTTTTTTTTGGTTTTTTGAGGCAGGGTTTTGCTCTAGCCCAGGCTGACCTGGAATTCACTATGTAATCTCAGGCTAGCAATCCTCCTACCTCTGCCTCCTGAGTGCTGGTATTAAAGGCGTGTGCCACCTCGCCCGGCTTAGGATGCAAATCTTAAAACAGTCCTTTCACATGAACCCCATTGAGGGCATTCTGAGTGGAGGCCTGAAGGACTACATTAAAACTAAAAAGATACAGAGACCTGACTGGTGAAGTCTTACTACATTCCATGTTGAAATTTTTGGATTCAGGGTGGATGCACATATCTCCCTAACTTTCTCACACTAACCCTGGAAATATGATCACCCCTGAGCCTATGCCCTTTTCTAGCTTTGCCAGAATATGGATGTGAGAGTTCCAAGCCTATGGGATCACTACTGCCCTATTCAGTAATGAGAAGAGCACTTAGCAAATTTCTTTGGCCACCTGTGTGGTTTTTTTTTTTTTTTATTTTTTTTATTTTTTCGAGATAGGGTCTCACTCTAGCTCAGGCTGACCTGAAATTCACTATGTAGTCTCAGGGTGGCCTCGAACTCTGCGTGATCCTCCTACCTCTGCCTCCCAAGTGCTGGGATTAAAGGTGTGCGCCACCACGCCTGGCTGGCCACACTTTTAAGGTTGTTCCTCCCCTCCCGTCTCCCAGTCTTACTGTAGCCCAGGCTGACTTGGAATTTACTTTGCAGTCTCAGATTGGTTTTCAACTCCTGGCGATTGATCCTCCTACCTCAGCCTCCGATGTGCTGGGATTAAAGGTGTGTGCCACTACATTCAGCTCCTTTTTAAAATCAAATTTATTTATTTGCAAGCAGAGGGAGATGGGGGGAGAGAGAGAAAATGGATGCTGTAGGTCCTCTAGCTATTGCAGACGAACTCTAGACATGTGCCACTGTGTATCTGGCTTTATGTAGGTATTGGGGACTCGAACCTGGGTTGTTAGGCTTTGCAAATAAGTGCCTTAACTGTTGAGCCATCTTTGTGCCCCCCCCCTCCACTTTTTATTTGCAAGTTCTGGCCATTCTTGAGTCTCTGTTCCCTTATGGGACTGGATATTATAGATGTACATGGTCATGCCCAGCTATTTGTTTTTGTGTCCTGGGCAACTCTCAGGCCTCCTCTGGTCTTCATGCTTGCACAGGAAGTGCTCTTAACTGTTGAGTCAGCTCTCCAGCCCTGTTTTTCCTTTTAATAAAAATTTTAAGGGGCTGGAGAGATGCCTTAGCAGTTAAGGTGCTTGCTTGCAAAGCCAAAGGACCTCGGTTTGATTCCCCAGGACCCATGTAAGCCAGATGCACAAGGTGGTGCATGCATCTGGAGTTCATTTGCAGTGGCTGGAAGCCTTGGCATGCCCATTCTCTCTCTCTCTCTGTGTCTCTTTCCTTCTTTCATATAAATAAAATAAAAATAAAATATTAAAAAATTTTAGGCAGTTGAGGTAATGGGGTCCTACCTCAGCCTCCAGTATCCATGATTGGTGTAAGCCTCCACACCCCCTCCTATTTTATTTTTTATTTTTATTTTTTTTGAGGTAGGGTCTCAACTCTAGCCCAGGCTGACCTGGAATTCACTATGGAGGCTCAGGGTGGCCTCGAACTCACGGTGATCCTCCTACCTCTGCCTCCCAAGTGCTGGGATTAAAGGCGTGCGCCACCACGCCCGGCTACCCCCTCCTATTTTGATGATTTTTTTTCCCCAAAGGTAAAGTCTTGATCTTGTCCAGGCTGACCTGGAACTCACTGTGTAGTCTCAGGGTGCCCTTGAACTCATGGCAGTCCTACTACCTCTGCCTCCAGAGTGCTGGTATTAAAGGCGTGAGCCACCACGCCCGGTGTTTTGATGATTTTTAAATGTCTTTGTAGTGACTGCATTGAAATGGAAGAATCAGGAAATGTCTTGAGAAATCATTTGTCATTTTTAAGGTATATAATAAAATAATTTTGGGAAATTATTAAATTATATTGATGTTTAAGAATCCTTTTTCTGGGATGGGGAGATGGCTTAGTAGTTAAGGCACTTGCCTGCAAAGCCAAAGGACCTAGGTTTGATTCCCCAGGACCCACGTAAGCTAGATGCGCAAGGTGGCACATGCATCTGGAGTTTGTCTGCAGTGGCTGGAGGCCCTGGTGTGCCCATTCTCTCTCTGTCTCTCTCAAATAAATACATAAAAATATTTAAAGAAAGAATCCTTTTCCCTTCACAGTTTGTCTGAATAAATTTGTCATAGTTTGAAATTTACTTTGTCAGTGAAACCAGCAGTGTATTGTCAATGCTGCTTACGGTCTCAGTTAATTTATGCTGTATGTTAAACCTCACATTTTCATGGGTTTCTAATTTATAGTTGATAACAAAGTAAATTCAGTTTGTCATTTGTTATTAGAGCTTCTCTTGAAATAATGAAATGCTTCTTAGGTGCCATATTTCATCAATTAATGTCAGAGTAAAATATTATCTTGAAAAAAATACATTAGCATTGTAAGGCTTAATAACTTCTATATTATTTAATTTCTTCCTTGTCTAAAGAAGTGTTGTTATGATAATTTTATTCTAGGTTAACTTCTCAACCTGGTGCTACATTACCAAATGGACATAGTACCTTATGTGAGTATTCAGCTATGAAACTGATTACCATTGACATTTGCACAGTCATGTTAGATTAAGTTGAACTTAATGAAAGTGGAAGAAAATAGAGTGATTTACTTATATTTTGTTTTGCAGTACTGGATATTGAACTCAGGACTGCCTGCATAGTAACATCAGTTCCCTACCATACAGCAACATTCTCCCAGCTTTTCAAGTGATTTAATAGTATGCTTAGCATATAGTTGGAAATGACTTGATCTCTGTCATAGCAATAATATGCAGTTGCAAATTTGATAAGTCAATATAGCAAATATTATTATAAACATAGCCGTATTAAATTGTTTAATTAGCCGGGTGTGGTGGCGCATGCCTTTAATCCCAGCACTCGGGAGGGAGAGGTAGGAGGATTGCCATGAGTTCAAGGCCACCCTGAGACTCCATAGTGAATTCCAGGTCAGCCTGGGCTACAGTGAGACCCTACCTCGAAAAAACCAAGCCAAAGGAAAAAAAAAAAAAAATATATATATATATATATAAATTGTTTAATTAAGCTATTTAAGTGCTGGGTGTCGTGACACAGGCCTTTAATTCCAGTACTCGGGTGGCAGAGGTATGAGGATTGCTCTGAACTCAAGGTCAGCCTGGGGCTACAGAGTTGAGTCAGCCTGGGCTAGTGTGAGAACCTAATAAAAAAAAAGAGAGAGCCGGGTGTGGTGGTGCACACCTTTAATCCCAGCATTCGGGAGGGAGGCAGAGGTAGGAGGATTGCCGTGAGTTCGAGGCCAGCCTGAGACTCCATATTGAATTCCAGGTCAGCCTGGGCTAGAGTGAGACCCTACCTCGAAAAACCAAAAAAAAAAAAAAAAGAAAAGAGTTAATTAATTATGTTCAATTTTTTTAGCTTTTAAAAATAATATATTTTTCTTTTCTTTTCTTTTCTTTTTCTGTACTGTGTGCTTTTAAATGGAAATACACGTCTTGTAGCCCTTCGCAGCCATCCTCTTCGAGGAGAAAAGAAGGGAGATGGAGATCTTTCATGTATAAATGGAGACATGGAAGTCAGAAAAAGTTGTCGGTCAAGGAAAAACAGATTTGAAAGTGTGAACCAGAGTTTATTATTTGATCAATTAGTAAATAGGTATGTGTGACAGTTACCTTCTTGTTGCTTAAATCAAAACACCCAACTAGAATTAGCTGATGGGAGGAAAGGGTTTATTTTGGCTTATAGTCTCAATGGGTAGTTTCATCATGGCATGGCAGAGCAGATAACAGGGCATCACATTTCGTAGCATCTGTGAAGTAGCAGTAAGACTGGGCTAGCTCTGACCACTCAGTGGACTGGGCTAAACCTCAAGATCCAAACCTCAAGCAAGGCTCAACCTCCCAGGTTGCCACAAGCTGGGGAGAGAAAGGTATTGTTGCACCACAGCCTCTTGCCACTGCAAACTCCAGATGCATGTACCCTTACAAGCATCTGGCTTTATGTGGGTACTGGGGGATTGAACCTTGGTTATCAGGCTTTGCAAGCAAGTACCTTTAACCATTCAGCCATCTCTCTAGCCTTGTATGATTTTTTTAAAAACTTAAAAAAGAATTTGTTTTTTATATATTAGAGAGAGAGAGGGAGAGAGAGAGAATGGGCATGCCAGGGCCTTCAGCTACTACAATGAACTCCAGACGCATATGCCACCTTGTGCATCTGGCTTACATGGGTCCTGGGGAATCAAACCTGGGTCCTTCAGCTTTGCAGGCAAGCACCTTAACCACTAAGCCATCCCTCCAGCCCAATTTTATTTATTTATTACTTGGGTGATAGAGTGCATAAGCACATGGGAGTACCAGGGACTCTTGCTGCTGCAACTGAACTCCAGACACATGTGCATATGGCTTTATATGGGTACTGTGGCATTGAATCCAGGTGGTCAGGCTTTGTAAGCAAGTACCTTTATCCACTGAACAACCTCTCCAGCCCTAATTGATTTTTTTTTTTTTTTTTTTTTTTTTTGAGGTAGGGTCTTGCTCCAGCCTGAATTTCAGGCTGACCTGGAATTCACCAGGAAGTTTCAGGTTAGCCTCAAAGTCACAGTGATCCTTCTCCCTCAGCCTCCCAAGTACTGGGATCAAAGGTGTGTGCAAACAGGCCTGTCTTTTGTTATTTGATTTTTTGAGGTAGGAACTTGCTCTAGCCCAGGATGACCCAGAATTCCCTATGTAGTCTCAGACTGCCCTCAAACTCCCAGCGATCCTTCTACTCTGCCTCCTGAGTACTTTTGATTAAAGGCCTGGGCCACCGCATCCTGCTTAATCTTTTTTTTTTTTTTAAACAAAGAAAGATTTTATTTTTATTTTATCTATTTGAGAGCAACAGACAGAAAGAGGGAGAGAGAGAGAGAGAGAGAGAGAGAGAGAATGGGCACAGCAGGGCCTCCAGCCACTGCAAACGAATTCCAGATGCATGTGCCACCTTGTGCATCTGGCTTACGTGGGTCCTGGGGAATTGAGCCTCGAACCAGGGTCCTTAGGCTTCACAGGCAAGCGCTTAACCACTAAGCCATCTCTCCAGCCCAATCTTTTTTTTTTTAATATCCTTTTTAATACTTGTTTTTTTGAGAGAGAGAAGGAGAGAAAAATGAGAATGAGCACTCTAGGATCTCCTGGTACTGCAGACAAATTGAGGAATCAGACCTGGGCCATCAGGGTTTGCAAACAAGTGCCTTTAATCACCAAGTCATCTCTTTAGCCCCTAGTTTTTTTTTTTTTTTTTTTTAATGACTGTTGTATTTTGATGGACTCTGGTTATGATAGAGTTACTCAGTTGTGATATTATATATAGCTTATATATAGAAAGATAGCTTAATAATGCTCTGAGGTAGAGCCCTTTAATGTGTATGATGGTACAGGCCCTCACTGTTATCTAAACCCTTGTATTTTATGATTGTAGTACTGCTGAAGCTGTGTTACAAGAAATGGACAATATTAACATTCGGCGGAATCGTCGATCAGGAGAAGTAGAGCGACTGCGAATGTGGACAGATACAGAATTTGTGAGTACATTAGCTGTGACAACTTTTGCAAGTTTTTTTTTTTTTTAAATAAAACACAAGCAAAAATGGGGGAAGGAGGGCAAATGGGCATGCTGGAGACACCTGTCACTGTAGACATACTCTAGACACATGTACCACTTTGTGTATCTTGTTTTACGTAGGTACTGGGCAGTCAAACCTGGATCATTAGGCTTTGTAAACAAATGCTTTTAACCACTGAGTTAGTTCCCCGGTTCATTAGCCCTCTAGGTCTCGCTGTATACTGGGTGACCTGGATAGAATTCACTGTGTAGTCTCAGGCTGGCTTTGAACTCACAGTGATCTTCCTACCTCAGCCTCTTGGGTGCTGGAATTTAAAGGGGTGTGCCACTACTCCTGGTTCAGTTTTTTAAGTTATTTTTCTCTTATTCATTTATTTATTTATTTAAGGGACGAAAAAAGAGTCAGATGGGGGGGGGGAGGGAGAGAGAGAGAGAGCGAGAGCGAGTGCGCGCGAGAGAGAATGGATGAACCAGGGCCTCCAGCTACTACAAATGAACTCCAGACATATGTGCCACCTTGTTTGACTTATGTGGGTACTGGGGAATCCAACCTGGGTCCTTAGGCTTTGTAGAAGAGTGCCTTACCACTAAGCCATCTCTCCAGCTCTCATTTTTTTTTTTTTTAATTGGGAACTTCAGTTTATGAACATATTATAGATTGATCTTAATTCCCATTGGGTTATCACATTGTTGCAAAGTACTATGAGAACTGCAAGGATTTTTTTTTTATACTTGAGAGGAATGAGTTCAGAAGGCACATGAACAGTAGTTGAATTTTTTAAAAATATTTTTTATTAACAACTTCCATAATTATAAACAATATCCCATGCTAATTCCTTCCCTTCCCCCATTTTCCCCTTTGAAACTCCACTCTCCATCATATCCCCGCCCCCTCTCAATCAGTCTCTCTCTTATTTTGATATCATCATCTTTTCTTTCTATTATGATGGTCTTGTGTAGGTAGTGTCAGGCACTGTGAGGTCATGATATCTAGGCCATTTTTTTTTTTTTTTTTTTTTTTTTGGTTTTTCGAGGTAGGGTCTCACTCTAGCCCAGGCTGACCTGGAATTCACTATGGAGTCTCAGGGTGGCCTCGAACTCATGGAAATCCTCCTACCTCTGCCTCCCGAGTGCTGGGATTAAAGGTGTGCACCACCACGCCCGGCTTCTAGGCCATTTTGTGTCTGGAGGAGTACGTTATAAGGAGTCCTACCCTCTCTTTGGCTCTTACATTTTTTTCCGCCACCTCTAGCAGTTGAATTTTTAAAAAACTTTTTCCTTTTGTTTTTGGCTTTTTGAAGCTGACCTGACTCTGTAGTCTTAGGCTGTCCTTGAACTCATGGTGATCCTCCTACCTCTGCCTCCCGAGTGCTGAGATTAAAGGCATGCACCACAATACCTGGCTAACTTTTTTCCTTTTATATTTTACTTTTTAAATATTTATTTACTTCAGAGAGAAGGAGAGAGAAAGAGAAGAGAATGAGAATGGATAGGAATGCCAGGGTTTTTTGCTAAGGAACTACAGACACATGCCCTACTTTGTGTATTTGGCTTTACATAGGTACTGGGGAATTGAATCTGGGCTGACAGGTTTTGCAAGCAAGGTCTGTTAACTGTTGAGCCTTCTCTCCAGCCCTGTTTTCATATTTTCAAAGTAGGATGTGGTCTATGTCTATAATATGTTGGGGTCATTTCTTTTGTGTTAATGTGACTGATGATATGTTTGTAAATTGATCAGGGATTTTTTTTTGTGCTGAAACTTTTTTGCGTATGTTCGTGCATGCATGTATGTGTGGATTCACATGTGTGCACGTGTGTGTGGAGGCCAGTGTTTGACAAGTTTTTTTTTTTTTTTTTTTTTTTTTTGAGGTAGGGTCTCACTCTAGCTCAGGCTGATGACATCAAGTATCTTGCCCTATCACTCTCCACCTTTACATTTATTTAGTTACATGCTATGCTTGCATGTTTGTTATATTTGCCTCTTATTGGCCTGAAGCTCTCCAATTGGGCTAGATTGGCTGGCCAGTGAGCTTTCTGGATCTGCCTGTCTCCATTTTAACAGCAATGGGAATACAGGTGTGTGTTGTCTCACTTGGCATTTTATAAGGGTCCTGGGGATTGAATTTAGGTTCTCATACTTGAGATGCAAGTACTTTACTGGTTCTACTATTTCTCTAGTCTTTCCTTCTTTACTTTTTTTTTTTTTTGAGGTAGGGTCTTGCTCTAGCTCAGGCTGACCTGGAATTTATTATGTAGTTTAGGACAGCCTCAACTCACAGTGATCCACTTATCTTTGCCTCCTGAGTACCTGGGATTAAAGGTATGCACCACCATGCCCAGCCTTTTTTTATTTAATATTTTTTATTATATAAATGTTTTATTGACAACTTCTATACTTACAGGCAACAAAACATGGTATTTTCCTCCCCTCCCCTTTATTAATTATTTTTATTTATTTATTTGAGAGAGAGAGAACAAGAAATAGGCAGAGAGAGACAGAGAGAAAGAATGGGCACGCCAGGGCTTCCAACCACTGCACATGAACTCCAGATGCATGTGCCCCTTCTGCATCTGGCTTACATGGGTCCTGGGGAAATAAACCTTGGGCCCTTTGGCTTTGTAGGCAAATGCCTTAATGGCTAAGCCATCTGTCCAGCCCCCCCCCCCCTTTTTTGAGGCTGGGTCTCACTCTACATCAGGCTGACCTGAGACTCTCTGTATAGCCTCAGGGTGGCCTTTGATCCTCCCACCTCTGCCTCCAGAGTCCTGGGATTAAAGACGTGTGCCACCACCATGCCCTGCTCATCTTTACTTTTTTTTTTTTTCCTTAGTATTGCCAAAAATAAAAGATTTATTTAGTGGATTATGAGGAATTTACACAGAGAGAAATGCAATAAAAGAAGATATGAAGGCCTAGAGATATGGCTTAGTGGTTAAGGCACTAGCCTGCAAAGCCTAAGGACCCATGTTCGACTCTGCAGATCCCACATATGCCAGATGCACAAAGGTGAGGCAAACGTAAGGTGGCACATGCCCACTAGGTGGTACAAATGTCTGGAGTTTAATTGCAGTGACTGAGGCCCTGGTGTGCCAATCCCGCCCCCCCAATTTTTTTTTTTTTTAATAAAGGAAGAAGCTGTGTGCCAGGCACAGTGACGCATGCCTTTAATCCCAGAACTTGGGAGATAGATATATGAGGATCGCTGTGAGTTTTTGGCTACCCTGAGACTACATAGTGAATTCTAGGTCAGCCTGAACTAGAGTGAAACCCTACCTCAAAAAAAACCAAACCAGGGCAGGAGAGATGGCTTAGCGGTTAAGAGCTTGCATGTGAAGCCTGAGGACCCCAGTTTGAGGCTTGATTCCCCAGGACCCACGTTAGCCAGATGCACAAGGGGCTGCATGTGTCTGGAGTTCGTTTGCAGTGGCTGGAGGCCCTGGCGCGTCCATTCTCTCTCTCTGTCTGCCTCTTTCTGTCTCTGTCTGTCGCTCTCAAAAAAAAAAAAAAACAAAAAAAACAACCCAAAACAAAACAAAAAAACCCAAACAAATAAAAACAGAAAAAAAGAAGAAGAAGCTATAGTAAAGTTTAATATGTATTCTTATAACATCCATACAGGTAAAGTGAAATTGCTTGTTATAAACTGCATATATAGAAGGTAAAACTACAAAAAAAAAAGTGAGAAAAGCACCTACGATAAAAGAGAAGGTCATGATTATACAAGGAAGATTTGTGAATAGGTTTCTTCTGTGGAACATACAGTGTTGAACTTTTGTTTTGTTCTAATTTTTTTTTTCCCCTGAGGTAGGGTCTCACTCTAGCTCAGGCTGACCAGGAATTCACTATGTAGTCTCAGGGTGGCCTCGAACTTACAGTGATCCTGCCTCCCGAGGGCTGGGATTAAAGGCATGCGCCACCACTCCCAGCTTTGTTTTAAAATTTTTTTTTTAATTTTTTTTTGTTCATTTTTTTTATTTATTTATTTGAGAGTGACAGAGAGAGGAAGAGGCAGAGAGAGAGAGAAAGAGAGGGAGTGGGCGCGCCAGGGCTTCCAGCCACTGCAAACGAACTCCAGACGCGTGCGCCCCCTTGTGCATCTGGCTAACGTGGGTCCTGGAGAATCAAGCCTCGAACCTGGGGTCCTTAGGCTTCACAGGCAAGCGTTTAACCGCTAAGCCATCTCTCCAGCCCTGTTTTAAAATTTTAAAAAATACTTTATTATTTGTTTGCAAGCAGAGAGAGACTGGCCATGCCAGGGTGTCTAGCCACTGCAAACAAACTCCAGATGCATGTGCCACTTTTGTGCATCTGGCTGTACATGGGTACTGAAGAATACAACTCAGACCATTAGGCTTTGCAGGCAAGTGCCATAACTGCTAAGCCATCTCTCCAGTCATGTTTATATATATATATATATGTGTGTGTGTGTGTGTGTGTGTGTGTGTGTGTGTGTGTATAACTTCCATGCTTTTAAATAATATCCCATGGTAATGACCTCCCTCCTTCCCCCCATCATCTTTACTGTTTGATGTAATTTCTCACTGAAACCAGAGTTTATGAACCAATTGGCCTAGACAAACTAAGCTAGCCAGCAAGCCCCAGGATCATTCTGTCTCTGGCTCCTTAGTACTGGGATTACAGATGTGCTTTGTCATGGCCTGGCATGTTTAATTAAAAAAAAAAACATATTTTGGGGGCTGGAGAGCTGGCTTAGCAGTTAAGGCACATGCCTGCGAAGCCTAAGGACCCAGGTTTGATTCTCCAGGTCCCATGTAAGGCAGGTGCACATGGTGGCACATGTGTCTGGAGTTCTTTTGCAGTGGCTAGAGGCCCTGGCACGCCCATTCTCTCTCTCTCTCTGTCTCTTTCTAATAAATAAATAAAAATCTTTAAAAAATATTTTGGGTTTGGAGAGATGGCTTAGTGGTTAAGGCACTTACCTGCAAAGCCAAAGGACCTCGGTTCGATTTCCCAGGATGCACGTAAGCCAGATGCACAAGGGGGTGCATGCATCTGGAGTTCATTAACAGTGGCTGGAGATCCTGACACACCCATTTTATCTCTCTCTCTCCCTTTTACTCTTTCTCTCAAATAAATAAAAAATAAGCCAGGCATGGTGGTGCTCACCTTTAATGCCAGCTCTGGAATCAGAAGTAGGAAGATCACTGTGAGTTCAAGGGCACCCTGAGACTACATAGTGAACTCCAGGTCAGCCTAGGCTAGAGGGAGACCCTACCTTGAAAAACCAAAAAAAAAAAAAAAAAAATATATATATATATATATATATATATATATATATAAGTTAATTATTTATGTGTGTGTGTGTGTGAGAGAGAGAGAGAGAGAGAGAGAGAGTGAGCGAGCATGTCACGACCTCTAGCCACTGCAAAAAACCTCCAGAAACATGTGCCACCTTATACATCTGGCTTCTGTGGGTCCTGGGGAATCATACCTGGGTCCTTTGGCTTTGTAGGCAAACGCCTTAACTGCTAAACCATCTCTGTAGCCCTATTTATTTATTTATTTATTTGAGATAGGGTCTTGCTCTAGCCTAGGATGATCTTGAATTCACTATGTAATATTTTAAAAGGTACTGTGTTCATACTCTCCCCTTAAGAAATTAAATAAAAGCTGGCGTGGTGGCGCATGCCTTTAATCCCAGCACTTGGGAGACAGAGGTAGTAGGATTGCCGTGAGTTTGAGGCCACCCTGAGATTACATAGTGAATTCCAGGTCTGGGCTAGTGTGAAACCCTACTTCGGGGGGTGGGGAATGTTAAATAAAAAATAAACAAAACATCATACCCAAATATAACCAAGTCATTCTGTTCCATATATTTGTTTTTGCCATGTAGGGTCTCACTCTAACCCTGGCTGGCCTTGAACCCATGGTAGTCCTCCTACCTGTCCCTCCCAAGTGCTGGGATTAAAGGCATGTGCTACCATGCCCAGCTTTTAAAAATATTTTTGTTTGCAAGCAGAGAGAGAAAGACAGAAAGAGTATATGTGCCAGGGCCACTGTGCATCTGGCTTTACATGAATATTGGGGAATTGAAAACTCAGGTTGCTAGGCTCTGCTGGCAAGTGCCTTAACCATTGAGCTATCTCTCCAGCAATTTGTTTTCCCCCAAGGTAGGGTTTCACTCTATTCCAGGCTGATCTGGAATTCACTATGTGGTCTCAGGGTGGCTTTGAACTCATGGCAGTCTTCCTATCTCTGCCTCCTGAGTGTTGGGATTAAAGGCGTGCACCACCATGCCTGGCTAATTGTTTGTTTTTGAGATAGAGTATCATGTAGATAAGCCTAACCTTGAACTCAGTATGTAGCCAAGGCTAGCTTGAAACTCCTGATTCTCCTCTTCTACATCCCTTGAAATTGTGATTTTTTTTTCCTCTACCTCTGGACTACAAGGATTATAATCATGCCACCACACATCAGTTCTGTTACCTTCCCCCTTCCCCCCAAGATAGGGTCTTATTCTAGGTCATACTGACTTGGAAATTCAATATGTAGTCTCAGGGTGGCCTTACACTTATGGCAGTCCTCCTCCTCCTTCTGCCTCCTGAGTCCTGGGATTAAAGGTGTGCGCCACCACACCCTGCTTTCCATTACCTTTTTAAAAATTTTATGTTTTTACTTCTGTAATTAAAGCTGGTCCTGAACTCTCAGTGATGCTCCTGTCTTAGCTTCCAAGTGCTCAAATTACAGGCATATGCCACCATATTCAGTTTTTGTCATGCTGGGAATGAATCCAGGGCTTCATGTACATTAGGCAAGCACTCTACCATTGAAATACATCCCTATTTCCTTTTTTCCCCCCCTTTTGTTCTTTACACTTACTGTTGTCCACTCACACCCCCCCCCCCCACCACCTCCGGAGGTAGGGTCTCACTCTAGCCCAGGCTGACCTGGAATTCACTGTGTAGTCTCAGAGTGGCCTCGAACTCACGGCAATCTTCCTACCTCTGCCTCCTTAGTGCTGGGATTAAAGGCGTGCATCACCAGATCCTGCTTAATCTCTCTTTGTCTTTCTTTCTTCCTCTCTCTCTCTCTCTCTTTTAATATTTATCTATTTGTAAGGAGAGAGAAAGAGAGAGAGTGTGTGCATGCATGCCAGGGCCTTTAATGGTTGGAAATGATCTCCAGATGCATTTGCCACTTTGTGCATCTGACTTTTAATCTTTTAATTTAATTTTATTTATTTGAGCGAGAACGAGGGGGGGGGGGAGAGTGAGTGAGTAAGTGTGGGAGAGAATGGGCGCACCAGGGCCTTCAGCCATTGTAAATGAACTCCAGGTGCGTGTGCCACCTTGTGTATCTGGCTTACATGGGTCCTGGGGAATCTGTCCTGGGTCTTTTGACTTTTCAGTTAAATGCCGTAATCGCTAAGCCATCTCTCCAGTCCTGCACATCTGATTTTACATGGGTACTGGGAACTCAAACCTACATCATTAGACTTTGCAGGCAAGTGTATTAACTGCTGAGGCATCTCTTCAGCCCCTACATTTACTTAACTGAATTTAGAAAGCTCCATTTTCCAGTAGGTGCTCAATAAATTATACTGGGGAGGCATGTTAATTTGGTGAATGTTATTTAAGGCAGTGAATGGTAATATTAATCATTGACCAATTTCTTTCTTTAAAAGGAAAACATGGATATGTATTCAAGAGTGAAAAGGCGACGAAAATCCCTGAGAAGAAATAGTTATGGGATACAGAATCATCATGAAGTATCTACTGAGGGTGAAGAAGAAGGTTTGTAAAGCACCTCACAAAGTAAATACTAGAAAGTTCATTTGGGAGGGACCAACTATGTAAGAGTAATATGCAATATCCTTCCTTCCCTCCTTTTCCTCCCTGTCTCCCTCCCGTCTCACTACCCAATCTGACTTGGAACTTACTCTTGTCTAGGCTGGCATTGAACTCACTGGTTTACGTGGGTACTGGGGAATTGAACCTGAGTCCTTAGGCTTTTGTAGGCAAGTGCCTTAACCTCTAAGCCATCTCTCCAGCCTCTGCTTATGTACTTTTAGTCTTCTGCTTCACTCAGTATCATTGGTGGCTTTAACATCTTTTTCTGTGCCTAATATTATTGATAATTCTTGTTGTCAAAATTTAATCATGAAGCTAGGTGTGGAGGCACATGCCTTTAATATCAGCACTTGAGAGCCAGGGGTATGAGGATCTCTGAGTTCATGGTTAGCCTGAGACTACATTGTGAATTCTAGGTCAGCCTGAGCTAGAGTGAGACCCTACCTTGAAAAAGCAGCAGCAGCAGCAGCAACAATAACAACAACAACAACAAAAACTAATCATAAAAGAATATTGCGTTTGGGGGCTGTATGCTTATAAATTTTAACTGTAAATAGATGTTACATCATAGATATAAGCCTATAGGTATAAGTTTACATACATTACAATTTATTTAACTTTGGGGATAGATTATTATCATAAAGTGATCTATCATCTCAAGAACTGAACTACTGCTGGATGTGATAGTGCATGCCTTTAAGTCCAGTACTCCAGAGGCAGAGGTAGGAGGATTATTGTGTTTGAGGCCATTTTGAGACTACGTAGCGAGGTCTTACCTTGAAAAACCAAAAAGAAAGAAAGAAAGAAAAGAAAAAGCCGGGTGTGGTGGCTTTTAATCCCAGCACTTGGGAGGCAGAGGAAGGAGGACTGCTGTGATTTTGAGGCCAGCCTGGGTCTACAGAGTGAGTTCCAGGTCAGCCTAGGTAGCGTGAAACTGTACTTAAAAAAAACCAAAAAAACCCTAATTGACACTTTTAAATGTCAGCTGTGCATAAAGATTACTGTATAAAAGTTAATACTCAGGCTGGAGAGATGGCTTAGTGGTTAAGCACTTGCCTGTGAAGCCTAAGGACCCTGGTTCGAGGCTTGATTCCCCAGGACCCACATTAGCCAGATGCAGAAGGGGGTACACGCATCTGGAGTTTGTTTGCAGTGGCTGGAGGCTCTGGCACGCCCATTCTCTCTCTTTCTCTCTGCCTCTTTCTCTCTCTGTAACTCTCAAATAAATAAAAACTTAAAAAAAAAAGTAAATACTCATTTTCAGAGGGGACCATACTTTGTGGACTAAAACAGCGCTTTGTTCCTGTTTCTTTTTATGTATTGGAAACTAGAATCTCAAGAGGAGGATGGAGATATAGAAGCTGAAGAGGCAGAAGGAGAAGAAAATGATAGACCATATAATTTGAGACAAAGAAAAACAGTGGATCGATACCAAGCACCCCCAATAGGTAGATGACTCTAAATAACTTCTTTGTTTTCTGTACCTTAGTAGGAATACCGTGTTTAAAAACGTGTTCTGCTGGGCTTAGTGGTGTGGTCCTGGAGTCTTGGCTTCTCAGGTGTCTGAAGCTATAAAATTGCTTGAGTCCAGGAGTTCAAGACCATTGTGGGCTAGACCTTTATCTCAAAAAATTAAAAAAAAAATTCTACTGGGGTGGAGGTATTGCTTAGTGGTTAATGCGTTTGCCTGCAAAGCCAAAGGATCCAGGTTCAATTCCCCAGGACCCATGTAAGCCAGATGTACAATGGGGCACACACATCTGGAGTTCGTTTGCAGTGGCTAGAGGTTCTGGCATGCCCATTCTCTCTCTCTCTCCCTCTTTCTCTGTCAAGTAAATAATAAACATAAATAAATAAATAAAAAAGATAAATTGAAAAATATTCTACTGAATGCAAATCTTTTGTAAGTTCTGCCTATCTTCTGCATATACTTCTGTGCACATAGATGCAACTGAAAGAAAGTATTGGATAATAGCATTGAGTTATATATAGGACATCATTCACTACTTTGGCATCCACTTTCTTGTTTCTATCTGTATAAATTTGGCAGTATGTGACCTTTTGACTTTTTGTTTTGTTGTTGTACTGGGAATGATCAGGGTCTTACGCTAGGCAAATGCATTTTTACCTGCATTAACCTCTATATGGGACTTTTTACTTACCTTCTTTCACTTAGCCTATTCTTTTCAAGAATATATATATATATATATTTTTTTTGGTTTTTCGAGGTAGGGTCTCACTCTAGCCCAGGCTGACCTGGAATTCACTATGGAGTCTCAGGGTGGCCTCGAACTCACGGCGATCCTCCTACCTCTGCCTCCCGAGTGCTGGGATTAAAGGCGTGCGCCACCACGCCCGGCTTCAAGAATATTTTTACCTAAAATTTAACACCTTAAAATCGTGACTGGCCCTCTCTCTCTCTCTCTCTCTCTCTTTTTTTTTTTTTTTTTTTTTTTTTTTTTGAGGCAAGCCTAACAGACTGGCCCTATTTTTTTTTATGTGAGAGAGTGAGAGTGAGATAATTGGTGCACCAGGGCCTCCAGCTATTATAATAGAACTCCAGTGGTGTGCGCCACTTTGTGTGCATTTGCAACCTTGCACACTTTTGTCATCTTGTGCACCTGGCTTACGTGGGACCTAGAGAGTTGAACATGGGTCTTTAGGCTTTTCAGGAAAGCACCTTAACTGCTAAGCCATCTCCAGCCATACTGATTGACTCTCTGGGCTATATTAATCTCTGTAGGAGGTGTGTTCATCCTTTAGTCTGTGGGCAGCATAAAGAGGATGTCTGTGAATGTAGTACAACAGTAAATCATAAACCTAGTTAAAACATTTTGAGGTGCTTTTCAAAAAATTTATATATTTATTTGTTTTTTTTTAAATAAAGTAGATGTCTATAAATGTAGTCCAACAGTAAATCATATAGTTAAAACATTTTGAGATGTTTTTCGTGATTTTTGAAAAATTTATTTATTTATTGTTTTCGAGGTAGGGTCTCACTCTAGCTTAGGCTGACCTGGAATTCACTATGTAGTCTCAGGGTAGCCTCAAACGCACAGCAATCCTCCTATCTTTGCCTCCCGAGTCCTGGGATTAAAGGCGTGTACCACCATGTCTGGCCTTTGTTTTTTTTTTTTTTGGTTTTTCGAAGTAGGTTCTTACTCTGGCCCAGGCTGATCTGGAATTCACTATGTAGTCCCAGGGTGGCCTCAAACACATGGTGATCCTCCTACCTCTGCCTCCTGAGTGTTGACATTAAAGGTGTGCGCCACCATGCCCGGCTTCGGCTTATAATTATTATTTTTAAAATATTTTTTTGTTTTTTTTATTTATTTGAGAGCAACAGAGAGAGAGAGAGAGAGAGAGAATGGGCGCATGCCAGGGCCTCCAGCCACTGCAAACGAACTCCAGATGCGTGTGCCCCCTTGTGCATCTGGCTAATGTGGGTCCTGGGTAATCGAGCCTTGAACCAGGGTCCTTAGGCTTCACAGGCAAGCACCTAACCGCTAAGCCACCTCTCTAGCCCTTAATTTTTTTTGTTATTATTTATTTATTTATTTATTTATTTGAGAGTGACATACAGAGAGAGAAAGAGGCAGATAGAGAGAGAGAGAGAGAGAGAATGGGCGCGCCAGGGCTTCCAGCCACTGCAAACGAACTCCAGATGTGTGCGCCCCCTTGTGCATCTGGCTAACGTGGGTCCTGGGGAATTGAGCCTTGAACCGGGGTCCTTAGGCTTCTCAGGCAAGCGCTTAACCACTAAGCCACCTCTCCAGCCCTTATTTATTTATTTATTTTTTGCTTTCTTTTTCCATTTTTTTTTATTAACAACTTCCATGATTATAAAAAATATCCCATGGTAATACCCTCCCTCTCCCCCACTTTCCCCTTTGAAACTCCATTCTCCATCATATCCCCTCGCCCTCTCAATCAGTCTCTCTATTTTGATGTCATCTTTTCCTCCTATTATGATGGTCTTGTGTAGGTAGTGTCAGGCACTTTGAGGTCATGGATATCCAGGCCATTTTGTGTCTGGGGGAGCATGTTGTAAGGAGTCCTACCCTTCCTTTGGCTCTTACATTCTTTCCGCCATCTCTTCCGCATTAGACCCTGAGCCTTGGAAGGTGTGATCGAGATGTTCCTCAGTACTCCAGTCACTTCTTTCCAGCACTGTGATACCTTTTGAGTCATCCCAAGGTCACTGCCATCTGAAAAGAGAATATTCTCTACCCACAGTGAGAGTAGCATTAATATAAGGGTATAAATATTAAGAGAAGTGCTTACTGGGCAGTTTGCCAAGCATAGTATATACATTCATCTAGACATCAGCAGATGTTACACCCCTAAGGCTCATGACTACCCCTGTTTTAAGTTTTCAGTATCAGGGATGTATTCCCTCCCATGGAGCGGGCCTCCAGTCCAATTGGAGGGCAGTTGGTTTCCACCATGACAGATGTGCCACTATTGCACCCATTGTCTCATTTGGCCTGGCTGGCCAATTATAAGGCTTGCAGTGTCCACTGTTGAGTATCTTCACTGGTGGTATCTCTTTCTCCCGTTGAACTGCATGTAGAATGGCTTCTTCCAGCTTTCTGTCAGGTGGTCTACATGGAGGAGGTTATCAGCTCAGTTCCAGCAGGATTTCTCAGTGGCTTTGCAGCCCAAGTATGTGGAATCTTCTTGCTTTCTTTTTATTTGAGACAGAGTCCTGTGTAGCCCAGGCTGGCCTTGAATTTGCCATGTAACTGAGGATGACCTTGAACTTCTTTTTTTTTTTCCTCAATTTTTATTAACATTTTCCATGATTATAAAAAGTATCCCATGGTACTACCCTCCCTCCCCCACTTTCCCTTTTAAGTTCCATTCTCCATCATATCCCCTCCCCATCTCAATCAGTCTCTCTTTCATTTTGATGTCATGATCTTTTCCTCCTCTTATGATGGTCTTGTGTAGGTAGTGTCAGGCACTATGAGGTCATGGTTATCCAGGCTATTTTATGTCTGGATGGAGCATGTTGTAAGGAGTCCTACCCTTCCTTTGGCTCTTATATTCTTTCCGCCATCTCTTCCGCATTAGACCCTGAGCCTTGGAAGGTGTGATCGAGATGTTCCTCAGTACTCCAGTCACTTCTTTCCAGCACTGTGATACCTTTTGAGTCATCCCAAGGTCACTGCCATCTGAAAAGAGAATATTCTCTACCCACAGTGAGAGTAGCATTAATATAAGGGTATAAATATTAAGAGAAGTGCTTACTGGGCAGTTTGCCAAGCATAGTATATACATTCATCTAGACATCAGCAGATGTTACACCCCTAAGGCTCATGACTACCCCTGTTTTAAGTTTTCAGTATCAGGGATGTATTCCCCCCCATGGAGCGGGCCTCCAGTCCAATTAGAGGGCAGTTGGTTTCCGCTGTGACAGACGTGCCAGTATTGCACCCGTTGGCTCATTTGGCCTGGCTGGCCAATTATAAGGCTTGCAGTGTCCACTGTTGAGTATCTTCACTGGTGGTATCTCTTTCTCCCATTGAACTACATGTAGAATGGCTTCTTCCAGCTTTCTGTCAGGTGGTCTACATGGAGGAGGTTATCAGCTCAGTTCCAGCAGGATTTCTCAGTGGCCTTGCAGCCCAAGTATTTGGAGTCTTCAGCAATAGGGTCTTACTATCAATTCCTGGTGGGAAACCATCCAGCCCTTATATTTTAATAATATGATTTTGAGGTTTTGGAGCATGAACCTTTGATGATGTCATCCCTCTCATGCTGTTAGAAGTCATTGTCTCAGCCTTATATCACTGAGAGATATTTGTTAATGGTCTTTAAAAAGGTTGATAATTGACATGTGCCTACTGGTTTGTCATGGCGGTGCACACCTTTAACCCCAGTACTGGGAAGGCAGAGGTAGGAGGATCAATAGGAGTTCGAGCCCTGAGACTACATAATGAATTCCAGGTCAACGTGGGCTAGAGTGAAAGTATACCTTGGAAAACCAAAAAAAAAAAAAAAAAAAAAAAAAGTTGGTAAAATTGTTACAGGTTTTATTTTTTTTAATGTGTTTAATTGAAGTAGAGTTAAAGCACATATTTATAGCCTCCCGTTTGGGAAATTCTATATTATGTAAGATGTATATACACACACACACACACACACACATATATATATATTAATATATAATACATATGTTTTGTAATATACATATATAATATATATGTGCCTAGAAACTGTCACAATAATCAAGATAATAAGCATATTCGTCCATGCCCAGCCCCCTGAATTTATTCATTCCTATGTGTAATATTTCGATCTTTTTAAAAAATATTTTATTTTTATATATTTATTAGAGACCGGGGGGGGGGAGGAGAAGAGTGAGAATGGGAGCGCCAGGGCCTCTAGCCAGTGCAAATGAACTCCAGATGCATGTGCCACCATGTACATCTGGCTTATGTGGGAACTGGAGAATTGAACCGGGGTCCTTTATAGGCATGCGTCTTAATCACTAAGCCATTTCTATAGCCCCCATAATATTTCCTGTCTTTTGAGTCTTTCTTGTCTAAGTTTTTAGGTATCCACTTATCCAATCTGTTTTCTTTCTTTGTTCTTTTTCTGTTTTTAAAAAAATGTTTCGTTTTATTTATTAGTGCAAGAAAGAGAATGGGTGCACCAGGGCCTCTAGCCACTGCAAACGAACTCCAAACTCATGTGCCACAATGTGCATATGCTTTACGTAGGTTGTGGAGAGTTGTACCTGGGTCCTTAGGCTTCGCAGGCAAGTGGCTTAAACACTAAACCATCTCTCTACTCCCCCTTTATTATTATTATTTATTTATTTATTGGTTTTTTGAGGTAGGGTCTCACTCTAGCCCAGGCTGACCTGGAATTCACTATGGAGTCTCAGGTTGGCCTCGAACTCCCGGTGATCCTCCTACCTCTGCCTCCCGAGTGCTGGGATTAAAGGCATGCGCCACCACGCTCTGCTTTATTATTATTTTTTAAAGCAGGGTCTCACTGTAGCTCAGGCTGACACCTGGCTCTGACCTGGACCTCACTTTGTAGCCCTGGCTGTCCTTGGTTGTCCTAGATTGCTTTATTAATATATGTTAAGGGGGTGCTGGAGAGATGGCTTAGCAGTTAAGGGGCTTAAAAGGCCAAAGGACCTCGATTCGATTCCCCAGGACCCTTGTAAGCCAGATGCACAAGGTGGCACATGCGCCTGGAGTTCATTTGCAGTGGCTGGAGCCCCTGGCGCGCCCATTCTCTCTCTCTCTCTAAAATAAATAAATAAATAAAAATAAGAAAAAATATATGTAAATAGGCTGGAGAGATGGCTGAGCAGTTAGTTAAAGGTGCTTACTTGCAAAAAGTCCAACTCGCTAGGTTTGATTCCCCAGTACTCACTTAAAACCAGATGCACAATAAGTAGAGCATGTATCTGGAGTTCATTTGCACTGGCTAAAGACCTTGGCCTCCCTCCTCCTCTCCTTCTTCCTCCTTTTTCTTTTTAAATTTTTCTTCCAAGGTAGGGTCTTCCTCTAGCCCAAACCGACTTGGAATTCATTATGTAATCTCAGGGTGCCCTCAAACTCATGATGATTTTCCTACCTCTGCCTCCTGAGTGATGGGATTAAAGGCATGTGCCACCACACCCGCCTATCCTCTCTTTCTTATCATAATTATTTTTTATTTTATTCATTTGAGAGAGAGAAAATGAATATGGGTGCAGCATGGCTTCCTTGTGCATCTGGCTTTACGTGGGTCCTGAGGAATCAAACCTGGGTTTTTTGGCTTTGCAGGCAAGTATCTTAACCATTAAGCCATTTTTCCAGCCCTGTAATTTTTTAAATTTTATTTTTATTTGATATATATAGAGGGATAGAGGCAGAGAGAGTGAGTATGGGCACATCAGGCCCTGTTGCCAGTGCAGACAAACTCCAGACTCTTGCGCCACTTAGTGTATCTGCCTTTACATGGGTACTGGGGAATTGAACCTGGGTGGTTAGGCTTTGCAGGCAAGTGCCTTAACCATTGAATCATCTTTTCAACTCACAAGTTGCATATTTTTATGTTGTATATCCTTAATTATTGTTTTGGTTTTTAACTTTCATATTAAGCATATGCTTGTGTTACACACCACAGTTACAAATATTAGAGTATTTGTGTACTTTTTTTTAACCAGCGAATTTTATTTATTTATTTATTTTTGCAATGCTGAGGATTGTAGTCAGGGTCTTGCACATATAGACACATGCTTTGTCACTGAACTGTATTCCCAGCTGTATTCGTCAGCTTCAGGTTCGCTGAGATGAACTTCCAGACCAGGCACAGTTATGGAGGAAGGGATTTATTGAAGCTTACAAATCCAGGGGAAGTTCCATAATGGCAGAAGAAACTGGCCTACCTTCACAGGCCCAAGCAGAGAGAGAGCAGTATAAGCCTAAAGGTCAAAAGCCACAGCACACTTCAGGAACTCCAGCTAGGTACACTTTGCATATCTTTAGATTGAAATCTGAAACCCACCACCACACCTTAAGATCCACCCAGTGACATTGCCTCCAGCCAGGTGGCTAGAAATGCAAACTACAAACAAATAAACAACTGAATATACTGGGGGCCATCTATTCTATTCAAACCACCACACCAGCCTTACAAATGAGTTTTATACTTTTACACGTTTTATTTTATCTTTTTCCCCTGTTAGTCATTAGGGACCTTTTTTTCAGACAGCAGAATTTCCTTTAGTATTTTATTATTTTATGAGACTGGGGGTTATTTACTGGAGCATGGGCAACTTGCCAGTGGCCAAACCACTGAAGAACGTGTCCACTTCTTCCCTAGCAACCAGTAGCTCCTCTGGCTTGTAATAAAAGCAGTATTAGGAATAGTTTCATTTGGATTGATTTTGAATAGAAATATTTGATATTTCTATGACTTTAATATTTATATCTTTAGGTTTGGAAGTTTTTGCTATTAAAAATATTATTGCCAGATGCATAATATTATTGTATTCCTTTAATCCCAGCACTTGGGAGGCAGAAGTAGGAGGAACACTGTGAGTTTGAGGCCAGCGTGAAACTACATACTGAATTTAAGGTCTGCCTGGCCTAGTGTCAGACCCTACCTTGAAACATCAACAACAACAAAAAATGAAAGAATTTAAGCCGGCCGTGGTGGCGCATATCTTTAATCCCAGCACTTGGGAGGCAGAGGTAGGAGGATCGCCATGAGTTTGAGGCCACCCTGAGACTACATAGTGAGTTCCAGGTCATCCTGGGCTAGAGTGAGACCCTACCTGGAAAAACCAAAAAAGAAAAAGAAAGAATCTTCATGGCAGGAGTGCATGCTCGCAAAGCTTGACAGCCTGGGTTTGATTCCCTATTACCCCCATAAAGCCTGATGCACAAGATAGCACATGCATCTGGAGTTAGTTTGCAGCAGTAGGAGATACTGGTACTCTCTTCCTGTCAAATAAAGAAATAAAATTAAAAACAAAAATGCAAAAAATATTATTTATTCACTTATTTAAGAGAGAAGGAATATGAATGGGTACACCATGCCTTTTTGCTGATGCAAATGGAATGCCAGATGTATGTTCCACTTTTTGCATCTGTATGTAAGTGGGAACTGAGGAATTGAACCTGGGCTGGTAGGCTTTTCAAATAAGCACCTTTAACCATTCAGCCATCCTCCTAGCTTCCTATTTTTTTTTTTTAATTAGCTTTCCACTACTTTATTTTTTCTCACTTCCTCTTAGACACTAATAGTTCATGCATTAATTCTTTTGATGCTGTCCGTTAAATTCTGGAAGCTCTCTTTATTCCTTTTTTATTTTTTTTTCTCCTCTTAGTTGTATTTTCACCTAACTTCTATTCAAGTTCACAGATTTTAAAAAATATTTTATTTATTTATTCAAGAGAGAGAGGAACAGGCAGAGAGCATGGGTGCACCAGGGCCTCCAGCCACTATATACAAACTCCAGACTCATATGTCTCCTGTGCATCTGGCTTACGTGGGTCCTGGGGAATTGAACTGGGGTCCTTAGGCTTTGCAGGCAAGTGCCTTAACTGCTAAGCCATTTTCCCCAGCCTCCAGATTCCCCCCCACCCCCCGAGATAGTGCAGGCTGACTTGGAATTCACTATGTAGTCTGAGGGTGGCCTTGAACTTCTACCTCTGCCTCCCAAGTGCTGGGATTAAAGGCATGTGCCACCATTATCGGCTTTTTAAATCTTTTTTTTGAGGTGTAGGGTCTATCTGTAGTCCAGGCTGACCTCCAGTATTTAATATTTTAAACAATTCAGTCTCTATATTAAATTTCTTAGTCTTTTAAAAATTACTTATTTATTTGGGAGACAGAGAGAGAAAGGCAGAGAGAGAGCGGAAGGCAGGGAGGACAGGAGTGCCAGGGTCTCTAGTCACTGTAAATGAACTCCAGACGCTTGTGACACCTTGTTCATCTGACTTACGTGGGCGCTGGGGAATCAAACCTCAGTCCTTCGGCTTTGTAGGCAAGCACCTTAAACATTTCTTTTGCCCTCTCCCATTTTTCTTGATCCTTGTGTTTGTGCACTGATGTATATGTATTGAAGTGGATACTTACTATCTTCATTGCCTTTGTTCAGGAACATTCTTCAACTTTAAGCTTGTGTAGAGATTGTGGACAAACTGGTGTGATCCCTAAGCATGTGACTGTTCTGTGTTGCAGTGCTATAAGGTACCTGTAGCAGCAGCTTCAGGTTTGCTGAGATGAACTTCCAGACCAGGCACAGTTTTGGAGGAAGGGATTTATTGAAGCTTACAAATCCAGGGGAAGTTCCATAATGGCAAAAGACTCTGGCCTGCCTTAACAGGTCCAAGCAGAGAGAGAGAAGCAGAAGCCTAAAAGTCAAAAGCCATACAACACAGCACACTTCAGGAGCTCCAGCTAGGTGCACTTTGCATATCTTTAGATTGAAATCTCAAACCCACCACCATACCTTAAGATCCACCCATTGACACAGCCTGCAGCCAGGTGACTCAGATGCAAACTGAAAACTAATAAAACACTAAATATATTGGGGACCATCAATTCAAACTACCACAGTACCTTAAACACAGGAGACCAGCATAGTTCTGGGGTGAATTCCATGGCCTCCTATGCTGGTGCAGCATAGGAATGTAGGCCATCTCAGCCTGACAAAAATTTTTTAAATGCATTTTGCTTTTGGTCTTGTATTTTACTAAATTTTTATTTACCCCAAAGTCACAAATATTAATTTAATATTTGTTTAAATGTTTTACTTGCAGTGTAATAATGCATACATTTTTTCCTTATTATGCTTCCAGAAAGAATTTGGAAACTTAAGACTCATCACTACTTTCTAATGAGAAAGTTTTGAACTTATTTATACTCCTATAATACATTAACTTATGATCATTTCTATCATTCTGTATTTTTTCTCTTAGTACCAGCTCATCAAAAAAAGAGGGAAAACACCTTGTTTGATATTCACAGATCTCCAGCAAGAAGAAGCCATATCAGGTAAGTTGTGTTTGTTTTAGAAAGAATATTTACATCACAGTGAATGACATCCTTCCCTTCTTTCTTTCTTGTTTTTTTCCTTTTCTCTTATTACTAAGAGGTATTATCCTAAATGCAACTCTTTTTGGCTCTTTTTGTCTTTTTCACCCCCATCCCTCCAGGGTAGGGTCTGACTCTAGCCCAGGCTGACCTGGAAATCACCCTGTAGTCCCAGGCTGGCCTTGAACTCATAGCCATCCTTCTACTACTTCTGCATCCCAGGTGCTGGGATTTTAATCCCAGCCTCTGGGCAGAGGCAGGAGGAGAGTTCGAGGCCACCCTGAGACTAAATAGTGAATTTGAGGTCAGCCTGAGCTAGAGTGAGACCCTACCTCAAAAAACAAAAAACAAAACAAAACAAACAAAACCAAAAAAAAAAAAAAAAATGTGCCACGATGCCTGGCTTGCCTTTTTTTTTTAAAAAAAATTTTTTAATTGAAAACTTCCATAATTATAAACAATATCCCATGGTAATTCCCTCCCTCCCCCCACTTTCCCCTTTGAAACTCTACTCTCCATCATATCCCCTCCGCCTCTCAATCAGTCTCTCTTTTATTTTGATGTCATTATCTTTTCTTCCTATTATGATGGTCTTGTGTAGGTGGTGTCAGGCACTGTGAGGTCATGGATATCCAGGCCATTTTGTATCTGGAGGAGCACATTGTAAGGAATCCTACTCTTCCTTCGACTCTTACATTCTTTCCTCCCCCTCTTCCACAATGGACCCTGAAGTAGGGTTCCACTCTAGTCCAGGCTGACCTGGTATTCACTATGTAGTCTCAGGGTGGCCTCGAACTGACAGTGATCCTCCTACCTCAGCCCCCCGAGTGCTGGAATTAAAGGAGTGCACCACCACACCCGGCTGTTATTTCTTTTAAACTTATTTTATTGGCAACTTACATAATTACAGACAATAAACCATGGTAATTCCCTCCTTCCCCAACTTTCAGGTTTTATAATAAGCTATTTGATCCATTTGGACTTGATTCTTGTGCATGGAGAGAGATAAGGATCTATTTTCATTTTTCTACATACAGATATCCAGTTTGCCCAGCTCCATTTATTAAAGAGGCTGTCTTTTCTCCAATGAATATTTGTGGTGTTTTTGTTGAAAATCAGATGGCTATAGCTGCTTGGATGCACATCTGGGTCCTCTATTCTGTTCCATTGATCTACATGTCTGTTTTTGTGCCAGTTTTTGTTACTATGACCCTGTAATATAGCTTAAAATCAGGTATGGTGAACTTGGAAGTCTTAATTTTTGTTGCCAAAATTGTTTTGGCTGTTTGTGGTTTTTTTGTGCTTTGAAATGAATTTTAGGATTGTTTTTTCTATTTCTGTGAAGGATGCCGTTGGAATTTTGATGGGGATTGCATTAAATGTGTTGATGGCTTTTGGTATGATTGTCATCACAGTATTGATTCTTGCGCTCCAAGAACATGGGTTTTCTTTCTATTTTCTAGTGTCTTCTGCAATTTCTCTCAAGTGTTGTTGTTAACAAGTTTTCATTGTAGAGATCTTTTACTGCCTTGGTAAGGTTTATTCCAAAGTACTTTATTATTACTTTTTTGAGGCACTTTTGAATGTGAGTGATTCCCTGATTTTATTCTCAGGAAGTTTGTTGTTATTATATAGAAAGTCTACTGATTTCTATGTGTTAATTTTGTATCCTTCTACATTGTTAAAAGTGCTTATCAGCTCTAACAGTTTGCTGGTAGAGTCTTTAGGGTCCTTTATGTATAGAATCATGTCATCTGCAAAGAATGATAACTTGATCTCTTCCTTTTCAACTTGTATCCTTTTCATGAGTTGTGTCTTGTCTTATTGCTATAGTTATGACATCTAGTATTATATTAAATAAAAGTGGGGACAGTGGACACCCTTGTCTTGTTCCTCATTTTAGTGGAATAGCTTCAGGTGTTTTCCTGTTTAGTATTATGTTGGCTGTAGGTTTATCATAAATAGCCTTTATTATGTTGAGATACGTTCCTTCTATTCCCAGTTTCTGTAGGACTTTAACCATGAAATGATGTTGGATTTTTTCATATGCTTTTTTTGCATTTATTGAGATGATCATGTGATTTTTGTCTTTCAGTGCATTTATATAGTGTATTGCATTTATTGATTTGGGTATGTTGCACCATCCCCTGCATCTCTGGGAGCAAGCCTACTTGGTCGATGTAAATGATCTTTTTGTTATATTTTCCTGTATTATGTTTGCCAATATTTTAAGAATTTTTGTATCTCTGTTCATGAGGGAGATTGGGCTATAATTTTCTTTACTTTTTCTGTTTTTCTGTTTTTCGAGGTAAGGTCTTCCTCTAGCCCAGGTTGAACTGAAATTCACTATGTAGTCTCAGGGTGGCCTCAAACTCTTGGCGATCTTTCTACCTCTGCCTCCCGAGTGCTGGGATTAAAGTGTGCACCTGGCTCTTTCCTTTCTCTCTCTCTTTCTTTCTTTCTTTCTTTCTTTCTTTCTTTCTTTCTTTCTTTCCTTCCTTCCTTCCTTCCTTCCTTCCTTCTTTCTTTCTTTCCTTCTTTCCTTCTTTCCTTCTTTCCTTCTTTCCTTCTTTCTCTCTCTCTCTTTTTTTTTGAAATCATCTTTTTTGTTCTGTCTTTGTCTGATTTTGGTATCAGGGTAATGCTAACTTCATAGAAGGGGTTTGTTAGTCTTCCTTTCTTTTCTATCTTATGGAAAAATTTGAGAAGCTTTGGAGTTGGTTCTTCCATGAAAGTCTGGTAAAATTCACCTTTGACTCCATCTGGGTCTGGATTTTTTTTAGTTGGGAGATTTTTGTAAGTGTTTTGAACTCAGCTATAGGTCTGTTTAAATGATCTATCTTGTCTTGATTTGATTTTGATAGGTCAACTATAATCAAGTAAATTTTCCATTTCTTTCAGATTTTCAAACATTGAGAATATGTTCTTACAGCATGTCCTTATGACTTTCTGAATTTGATTGCTATCTGTTGTCATGGTGCCTTTTTCATGTCTAATTTTGTTAAATTGTATTCCTTGTCTTTTTTTTCTTTTTGGTTTTTAAAGAGTTCCCTCTTTTAAAAATTTTTATTTATTTATTTATTTATTTATGTATGTATGTATTTGAGAGAGAGAGAGAGAGAGAGAGAGAGAGAGAGAGAGAAAGGCAGAGGGAGAGAGGAAGAGAGAATGGACACGACAGGGCCTCCAGCCACTGCAGACTCCAGATGCATGTGCCCCCTTGTGCATCTGGCTTACATGGGTCCTGGGGAATCAAACCCCAGGGTCCTTTGGCTTTGCAGGCAAATGCCTTAACCTGTAAGCCATCTCTCCAGCCCTTGTCTTTTTCTTTTAGTCAGATTTGCTAATGGTTTGTAAATCTTGTTTGTTCTTTTAAAACACCACCTTTGTTTCTTTTTTCTTTTTTCTTTTTTTGTGGTAGGGTCTTGCAGTAGCCCAAGCTGACCTGGAATTTACTATGTAAGTTCAGATTGGCCTTGAACTCATGACTGTCCTTCTTCCTCTGCTTCCAGAGTTCTGGGATTGAAGTTGTATACTGCCGTGTTTGCCTGTCTTAATCTTTATTATTTCTTCCCATCTGCTGATTTTTGTTTTGCTTGTTCTTCTTTTTCTAAGTCCTTAAGGTAAAGCCTTAATTTTGTCACTTATCTAATTTCTTTTTAAAAAATTTAAAAAAATTTTAATTTGTTTATTCATATGAGATAGAGAGAGAGGGAGAGGGGGAGGGAGGGAGGAAGAGAGAGAATGGGCACACCAGGGTTTCCAGCCACTGCAAACGAACTCCAGATGCATGTGACCCCTTGTGCATCTGGCTTACGTGGGTCCTGGGGTATTGAGCCTCAAACCAGGGTCCTTAGGCTTCACAGGCAAGCGCTTAACCGCTAAGCCATTTCTCCAGCCCCCAGCCCAAGTCTTTTTAAATTGCCTTTTTTTAGGGGGGGGTGGGTTTCGAGGTAGGGTTTCACTCTAGCTCAGGCTGACTTGGAATTTTCTATGCAATCTCAGGGTGGTCTCGAACTCACAGTGACCCTCCACCTCTGCCTCCCAAATGCTGGGATTAAAGGCATGTGCCACCACGCCTGGCTTTTTTTTTTTTTTTTTTTTAAATGAGGTAGGGTTTCATTCTAGTCTAGGCTGACCTGGAATTCACTGTATAGTCTCAGGGTGGCCTCAGACTCACAGCAGTCCTCCTACCTCTGCCTCTGGAGTGCTGGGATTAAAGTCGTGTGCCACCACATCTGTTCTAAATTTCTTTATTTTGAATTTTTTCCCCCCTACCTTTGCCTCTCAAGTGCTGGGATTAAAGGCATGCGCCACCACGCCTGGCTCTCATCAGGTTTTTTTTTTTTTTAATATATTTTATTTTTTTGTATCTTTATTTTTTTTCTCAATTTTTACTAACATTTTCCATGATTATAAAAAATATCCCATGGTAATACCCTCCCTCCCCCGACTTTCCCCTTTGAAATTCCATTCTCCATCATATCCCCTCCCCATCTCAATCAGTCTCTCTTTTATTTTGATGTCATGATCTTTTCCTCCTCTTATGATGGTCTTGTGTAGGTAGTGTCAGGCACTGTGAGGTCATGGGTTTTGCTAAATTGCTGAGACTAGTCTTTACCTTGCTACAGTTATAACCTGTTATTACCATTTTTATTTTGACACTCAAATTTTCCCATATTTTATCAGTGAAAGGTTCATCTGTATCCTGTCATTCCTTAAATACTTCCTTTTCCATGTGACAGGTTCTGGACTCAAGCTGCTTCTTGCATGGCCCAACTCCTCTTAGAAAAGATGGTCCTTAGAAACCAAGCTCTGGCCCTTGGTGCGCTCAGTGCCTCTGCAGCTTTATTGCTTCTAGGCATTTTTTGTGGTTGGTTGTTTCAGGGTGGCCTCGAACTCAAGGTGATACTCCTACCTCTGCTTCTTATTTATTTATTTATTTTTGTTTTTTGATGTAGGGTCTCACTTTAGCTCAGGCTGACCTGGAATTCACTATGTAGACTCAGGGTGACCTCAAACTCACAGCAATCCTCCTACCTCTGCCTCCCGAGTTCTGGGATTAAAGGTATGCGCCACCATGCCCGGCTCTACCTCTGCTTCTTGAGTGTTGGGTTTAAAGGCATATGCTACCACTCCGGGTTTGTCTTTGTTCTTTATTAGATATAACCTGCATGATGGTAAAGATCCGAATAAATATTTGCTAAGTGAATGAATGGATTGTCTCCTGAAGTAATTGTAGAATTGATGCTTACCAGTGTGGTTTGAAAGTTATTTTAAGGGGCTGCGGAGATGGCTTAGTGTTTAAAGATGCTTGGAAAGCCTTTTGGCCTAAAATCAATTCCTCAACCAACCCCATAATGCTGGATGCACATTCTTTTGCAGTAGCAAGGCTCTGGCGTACACACACGTGTAGGTACGGACACAAACAAGGAAAGTAAGAAGGAAAGGCTATTACATGGTGTATTTAGGGCTTTAGGTGCTTAGTTGTACAAGGTCCTGCAATCTTATATCAGCCAACACTAACCAAAAGACAAAATAAAATACAAAACAAACAAAAAACCTACAAGAAAACAAAAGTTAGAAAGCATTTTGTACTATCATGGTTTTAAGATTTCTCTCTCAACAGGAGGAAGAAGCATGCCATCCACAGCAGTGACACAACTTCTTCTGATGAAGAGCGCTTTGAAAGAAGGAAGTCAAAGAGCATGGCAAGAGCAAGAAACAGGTTTGTCAACTCTTCTTTCTGTTGCAGAAGGGAAAAACAGTTCTTTAAGTGGAACTTTCTTATCTATACTTAAGTTTTCTTAATGTTGATATTTAAAATGTTGTTCCAGGGCTAGAGAGATGACTCTGAGATTAAGTCCCTTGCCCGCAAAGCCTAAGGGCTGGGCTTTGATTCCCCAATATCTTCATTTATTTATTTGTTCTTTTTGTTTGTTTGTATTTTTAGAGAGAGAAAGAGGCAGATAGACAGAATGGTTGCATTATGGCCTCCTAGCCACTGTAGATAAACTCTAGACACTTGCACCATCTTGTGCATCTGGTTTACATGGGTCCTAGGGAATCGAACCTGGGTCTTTAGGCTCTGAAGGCAAGTGCCTTAGCTATTAAGCCATCTCTCTAGTCCTAAAATCTAAGTTTCAGTAGAAGAATTTACTTAATCTACTTTATTCTGATAACTTACTTTGGGAATTTATTTGGTATGGGATCAAATCCCAGGGCCTTACCCATGCAAGCAAGTGATCTATCACTAAGGTACATCTCCAAGCTGTGATAACCTGCTTGGGGAATTATTTAAGGTAAATTAGAATTCATCAACATCAGTGAAGTTAGCCATCATAGAATTTATACACTACTGAGGCTATTTTTTGTCATATTGTGGTTTTTACCTGTATTAACCCATAACTTGCTACTGTAATGAAATACCTGAAGCTAGGTAATATGTAAAGAAATGGAGTTTAGGCCAGTTAACTCCTCTTACAGTGCAAGCATTATTTCCTGAGGGGCCTAATGTCACCTGAGTTGATTTCCCAAGCACTCATGTAGACACCTATGTGTGGCCATGCATGTTTGTAACCCTATTTCTGTATAGAGCAGAAACTGGAGAATTGTTGGAGCTCATGAAAAAATGGCAAGCTCTGGAATTCATAAGAGATTCCATTTCAAGGAATGATAGGTGCATGAGAAGTGGAGGGGGACAGGAGATGGAAGGGGACACCTAATGTTCTCTGGCTTCTGTAGATCATGGGGTGATGTCTCATCACATATATGTTTACACACCATACTATGCATAAGCAAAAGTAAAGAAAGTGTGTGGGAGGCCTGGAGAGATGGCTCAGTGGTTAAAGTTGCTTATTTACAAAACCTGACAGCCCAGGTTCAGTTCCTTTTAGTACCCATGTAAAGCCAGATGCACAAAGTGACGCATGTGTCTGGAATTTGTTTGCAGGAGAAAGAGGCCCATATACACCCATTTTGCCTGTGTCTCAAGTATATGCATGATAAATAAGCTCCTTCTTTTTAAAAAAATATTTTATTTTTATTTATTTACTTGAGGGTGGTGATTGGTATACTGGGACCTCCAGCCATTGCAAATGAACTCTAGATCCATGTGCCACCTAGTACATCTGGCTTATGTAGGTCCTGGGGATTTGAACCTGGGTCCTTTGGCTTTGCAGGCAAGTGCCTTAACCACTAAGTGATCTCTCCAGCTCCTTTTCTTTCTTTTTAATTGTCTTTTTTATTTTAGAGAGAGAGAGAGAGAGACAGAGAGACAGAGACAGAGAGACTTGGCATACCAGGGTCTTAGCCACTGTAATCAAACTTTAGATGCTTGCCTCACCTTTTGTGCATCTGGCTTATATGGGATCTGGAGAGTCAAACATGGGTCCTTACGCTTTGCAGGCAAGCACCTTAAACGCTAAGCCATTGCTCCATCCCATCCAGCTTCTCTCTCTCTCTCTCTCTCTCTCTCTCTCTACACACACACACACACACACACACACGTGTTTATTTGCCTCATAGTTTTGGATTGTGAGTGCATGCTGCTGGCTTTGCTTTTGGCTGCATCACATTATGGCAGATGTCATGGTAAGAATATATTTAAGGGAGAGATCCCGTGGTGAAACAGGAGAGACTGAGAGTAGTTATTTACCCAGGATCTTATATGAAATACATTAATTTCTTCTAGGGCTATGTTTCCAGTCACAAAAGGACCTTTGGCTAGGCCCCTCTTTATAAAAAAAATATTTATTTAGGGCTGGAGAGATGGTGTAGCAGTTAAGCACTTGCCTGTGAAACCTAAGGACCCCGTTCAAGGCTCGATTCCCCAGGACCCATGTTAGCCAGATGCATAAGGGGGCGCATGCATCTGGAGTTTGTTTGCAGTGGCTGGAGGCCCTGGTGTGCCCATTCTTTCTCTCTCCTCTTTCTCTCTCTGTCGCTCTCGAATAAATAAATAAAAGTGAACAAAAATAAAAATAAAAAATATTTATTTATTTGGTGGTGGGGGGGGGAGAGACGTGTAGAGATGGAATGGGCATACCAGGGCCTTCTGCTACTAGAAACTCTCCAGATGCATGTGCCACTTTGTGCATCTGGCTTATGTGGGTTCTGTGGAATCGAATTTGGGTCCTTTGGCTTTGCAAGCAAATGTCTTAGCTGCTAAGCTATCTCTCTAGCCCCTTTTAAATATTTTTATTTAATTGTTTTATTTTTTTGAGAGAGAGAAAAAGAGAGAAAGAGGCAGATGTATGAGAGAGAAAGATAGAATGAGTGCTCTGGGACTTCTAGCCACTGCAAATGAACTCCAGATGCATGTGCTTATTTACCTGGGTACTGGGAATTGAACCTTGCTCCTTTGTCTTTGGTGGCAAGTGCCTTAACCGCCAAACAATCTTTCCAGCTCCTGGGCTTCACTTCTGAAAGGTCCTATTTAAAAAAAAAAAAATTTATTTATATATATGTGAGAGAGAGAGAGAGAGAGAAGGGGGGGGGGAGGGAGGGAGGGAGGGAGGGAATTGGCAAGCCAGGGCTTCTAGCCACTGCAAATGAACTCCAGATGCATGTGCCACCTAGTGCATCTGGTTTACATGGTCACTGGGGAGTTGAACCTGGGTCCTTAGTCTTTGCAGACAATTGCCTTAACCCCTGAAAGGTCCTACTGCTCACATTACCACACTTGAGGACCAAGCTACTAACATAAGAACCAATATTTCCTAAGTTAGAATAGATAGAGCTCTTTGGGAAAATAGATTAATCATCTGGTTTGCTTTATCTAATGAATAACTGGTTTTGGTCACTTGAATAGAATTTAGGAAAAGTAGTTTAAAATATGAAATTGAGCCAAACATGGTGGTGCATGCCTTTAATCCCAGCATTTAGGAGGCAGATGTAGGAGGATATCTGTGAATTCAAGGCTAGCCTGGGACTACAGAGTGACTTCCAGGTCAGCCTGGGCTAGAGTAAGACTTTACCTTGAAGAAATGAAACAAAACAAAAAATTAAAAATTGCAATCTTTTTATTTTCTGGGTTATGAGAAAATATCAAAATATATTAAAAATGTTAACTTATTTTGATTCCAAAAATATTAAGGTTTTAATGCTGTGAACTTTACTTTTTTACGAATTTCAGATGTTTACCTATGAACTTCAGAGCAGAAGATTTAGCAAGTGGTATTCTCCGAGAAAGGGTTAAAGTGGGTGCAAGCTTGGCTGATGTTGACCCAATGAACATTGATAAATCAGTAAGTTTATAAGTATTTTTCTAGAAGTAGTTTCTTTAAATGCTATATTTATGTATTTATTTTTAAAAATTTATTTAAGGAAGAGAGAGAGAGAGAGAGGGAGAGAGAGAATGGCCTACAGCCACTGCAAGTGAACTCCAGACACATGCACTACCTTGTGCATCTTGCTTTACGTGTGTACTGGGTAATGGAACCCTGGTCCTTAGGCTTTGCAGGGAAGTGCCTTAACTGCTGAACCATCTCTCCAGCCCCTTAGAAGTAGTTTTTTTGTTTTTTGAATTTTTTTTTATTTCAAAAGCAACTCATGAAAAAGTAGATGCTTCAGATAAGACCAATATTATATTTTCATGCATGTGTTTTGGAACCTAAGAATCTGGGGCATGTGTGATGTTTATTTAACTTTTTTCATTTCAGATAGGAAATGAGATTTAAGAGGATAGGGTATATTATTTATTACTATTGACAGTATCTTAGTTGGGGATAATTTGGAATAAGATTACTATGTAATGAAAAAGTTATCTGATTTTTTCACCCTTGTTATCCTAAATCTTTGTATACATAATTTAACTGATTCTTTTATGGTAAAGTATTTTAAGAGTTACACTGATATTTGACAATGAAGCTTTAACTATTGGCAGTCCAGATGAATAGAGTGAGTTTTTTTTGTACTTTATTAATGAGGATTTAAGGAAATTTCAGCATATAAGTCAAGAATCCAAGCCGGGCGTGGTGGCGCACGACTTTAATCCCAGCACTCGGGAGGCAGAGGTAGGAGGATCGCCATGAGTTCGAGGCCACCCTGAGACTCCATAGTGAATTCCAGGTCAGCCTAGGCTAGAGAGACCCTACCTCGAAAAACCAAAAAAAAAAAAAAAAAGTCAAGAATCCTTCAAAAACAGTACATTTTCTTACAGTGACCTTAACTTATCATGTTTGTTCATTTTCTTTTTTCTTTTCTTTTTTTTTTTTGGCTTTTCAAGGTAGGGTCTCACTCTAGCCCAGGCTGGCCTGGAATTCACTATAGAGTCTCAGGGTGGCCTCGAACTCACGGCGATCCTCCTACCTCTGGGATTAAAGGCGTGCACCACCACGCCCGGCTTGTTTGTTCATTTTCATTACTGCTACTTCACTGTTTTGAATCTGTTAAGTTTAGATGTCTCTGCTACTCAGTTAGAATAACTTATTTTCTTTTTTAAAAAATATTTTTAATTTTTCTTTATTTGAGAAAGAAAGAAATACGCAGGGGCGTAGGGAGGGAGGGAGGGAGGGAGAGAGAGAGAGGGAGAGAGAGAGAGGGAGAGAGAGAGAGAGAGAGAGAGAGAGAGAATGAGTGTGCCAGCGCCTACAGCTGCTGCAAGTGAACGTCAGATGTGTGCACCCCCTTGTGCATCTTGCTTATATGGGTCCTGGGGAATTGAACCTGGGTCCTTTGGCTTTGCAGGCAAGTGCCTTAACCACTAAGCCATTTCTCCAGCCCAACTTATTTTCTTATAATTTGGTAATATATGTATTTAACCTTTTTTAATTTTTCTAATTTATTTAAGGTTACTTTTTCTGCATAATAATCATGGTAAAACTTTTTCTAGTACCACAATTGAATAAGGAAGTAGGGAAAGAGGGCTGGAGAGATGGCTTAGCAGTTAAGCACTTGCCTGTGAAGCCTAAGGACCCCGGTTCGAGGCTCGATTCCCCAGGACCCATGTTAGCCAGATGCACAAGGGGGCGCACGCATCTGGAGTTCGTTTGCAGTGGCTGGAGGCCCTGGCGCGCCCATTGCCTTTCTCTATCTGCCACTTCCTCTGTCTGTCGCTCTCAAATAAATGAATAAAAATAAACAAATTTAAAAAAAGAAGTAGGGAAAGAGATCTGCCACTAATCATCATGGTAAAATTTCCTTTAAGCAGTTTTTTCCTTTAAAATTTCTTTCTAAAGTATTCTTTCTTTCTTTCTTTATTTATTTATTGTTTTTTTGAGGTAGGGTCTTGTTCTAGCCTAGGCTGACCTGAATTTACTATGTAGTTTGAGGCCGGCTTTGAACTGAAGGTGATCGATTCTCCTATGTCAGCTTCCCAAGTGCTGGGATTAAAGGCATATGCCACCAAGCCCATCCTCTTTACAAAGTATTTTAAAGCTAAAGTATTATGAATGGGTGGAACCATCATTGGGAATTGTGCTATATAAATTTTTCTGCAAGTGTTTTCTTCAGTGTCCTGTATAGAGAAAATTTTAATTTCTGTGTAAAAGAAATTCAATATGAAAGAATAAAATTTTGTTAGATTATGCTGAATTTTGGAGAGCCACCGTTGTAGCTAAGATTTTCATCTACATAGGAGACAATATTTTCCTCTGTTGAGAATGCATAAAATATATGTAATTTTGAAAGGCATGTAAACTATAATTACATAATTTTGACATCTCCTTATAGATACTCATTAAAGTTGAGCATTGTTGCAGTTACTTTTTCATTGCTAGGACAATCACTTGACCAGAAGCAGTTTGTGGGAGGAAGGAGTTTATTTAAGGTTTATAGAATCCAAGGGGAGACACCATCAATGGCAGAAAAAGCTAGCTCCCTTCCATAGATGCATAACAGAGAGACACTACCAAACAGTCAGAAAACCAGGTCAGCCATAGCTCAAACTGGCTTTGAACATACATTAGGGCTGTATTTAAGATCCACCCTTTCAACCCCTCAGTTTAATCACAAATGCCTCAGGCTATGGAGGACATTTATTCATATTCAAATTACTGCAACACTAATCTGAATCTTGTGTGAGTAGATTAAAGAAAGAGATTTATTTTCCTTATCTGAATTTTATTGTTTTATTTTTCTACACTAATTTGTATGTTTGAAGGCTTCTACTGAAGAAATTGTAGAATTTATAATTAAAAACAAAACAAAACAAAACAAAACAAAACAAAAAACTTCTGCTGGGCGTGGTGGTGCACACCTTTAATCCCAGCACTCAGGAAGCAGAGGTAAGAGGATCATGGTGAGTTTAAGGCCACCCTGAGACTACATAGTGAATTCCAGGTCAGCCTGGGCTAGAGTGAGACCCTACCTCAAGAAAACAAAAAACAAAAAAAGCCTGACATAGTGGTGCACAGCTTTAATCCCAGCATGGGGGAGGCTGAGGTAGGAGGGTTGCTGTGAATTTGAGGCCAGCCTGAGACCTAGTGAACTCCAGGCTTGGGTTGGAGGGAGACCCTACATTGGGGAAAACAAAACAAAAACAATTCTAGCCAGGCATCATGGTAAGTGCCTTTGATCCACTTGGGACACAGAGATAGGACCACTGTGAGTTCTAGGCCATGCTGAGACTACAATGTGAATTCCCATTCAGCCTGGGCTACAGCGAGATTCTACCTCAAAACAAAAAAAAGTATGGAATCTATAAAATTATTTTATATTTAATTTTCTTTCTCTGTTCCCCAAGGTGCGGTTTGATAGCATTGGTGGATTGAGCCATCACATTCATGCACTTAAGGAGATGGTAGTATTTCCTCTTTTATATCCAGAAATTTTTGAAAAATTTAAAATTCAGCCTCCAAGGTATGTTGTCATAGATGTTTACTACTATGTTATTAATTGATTTTATTTCAGTTAATTACTAATTGTAAAATAATATTTCCTATGTATTTTTAAAATTTTTATTTATTTATTTGAGAGAGAAAAAGACAGAATAAATGAATATGAATGGGCATGCTAGGGCATCTAAACCACTGCGAACGAACTCCAGATAGATGTGCCACTTTATGCATCTGGTTTACGTGGCTCCTGGGGAATTGAATCTGGGTCCTTAGGCTTTGCAGGTGGGCACCTTAACCACTAAACCATCTCTCCAGCCCTCCTATGTATTTTTTTTTTAAATTTTTAAATTTTTAAATTAAATTTTTTTTTTTTTTTTTGAGGTAGGGTCTTACCCAGGCTGACCTGGGATTCACTATGTAGTCTCAGGGTGGCCTTGAACTCGCAGTGATCCTCCTAACTCTGCCTCCCCAGTACTGGGATTAAAGGTGTGAGCCACCACGCCCAGCTCTCCTGTGATGTTTTTAATATGTTCTAGCAATGACAGCTAGGAATGAAAGTTCATGATTTAGGGTCCAAACACTTGCTTTCCATTTTAGGATTTAGGAGTCATGCACAAGACTATATTCTTCATATAGATATGGTATTTCTGGGTCTTGCCAAGTGCTATGTACTTTTAATTTTTTCTTGAGCATTGGAGCTTGGTTCTTTGAGGATTCAGCAGAGGGAAATTTTTGCTTATATGCTAGAAAAAACTTTTATCAGTGCTTTACTATTTATAGTATATGTTAATCCAAAATTACATGTTGGAGGAGGGGTACTCTTTTTAATTGGTTATCAGTGGTGATAATATTACCTTCTTCTATTCTTTATTGTTCTAGGGGCTGTTTATTTTATGGCCCTCCTGGCACAGGTAAAACCTTGGTTGCCAGAGCATTAGCTAATGAATGCAGTCAAGGAGACAAAAAGGTGGCCTTTTTTATGCGAAAAGGAGCAGATTGTTTGAGCAAGTGGGTTGGTGAGTCTGAAAGGCAACTTAGGCTTCTTTTTGATCAGGTAAGAGAAATTAGCTAAAGCATGGGTAACTTTTTAAAATAATACATTTGTTTGCAAATACAGTTATGAGTTGACCTCTTTTACAATTACTATGTGAAATTTAGGTTCAGTAATTTAAAATCATATTCTTTAAAGGCATAGTTATCACTTATTATCTTTGGGGACTTGGTTCCAGTACTCCCCAGGATACTAAGATCTGCTTTTGTTCTAGTCTAGTACACATTATTTTCATAGAGCCTTGTATACATATTCCCACGTTTAAAATCATCCCTTGATTACCTGTAATACTTAATACAATGTAAAATCCATATAAATAGTTGTATTATTTCCTAAATAAAGGAAAAATGTTTGCACATATTTAGTACAGAGGATTTAAATTTTTTTGTTTATTTTTATTTATTTATTTGAGAGTGACAGACATAGAGAAAGAGGCAGATATAGAGAGAGAATGGGCACGCCAGGGCCTCTAGCCGTTGCAAACGAACTCCAGAGGTGCACCCCCTTGTGCATCTGTCTAATGTGGGTCCTGGGGAATCGAGCCTCAAACTGGGGTCCTTAAGCTTCACAGGCAAGCACTTAACCATTAAGCTTTCTGTCCAGCCCAGATGATATTTTTAAATTTTTAAAAAATATTAAAAAAATTTTTTAAATTAATCTATTTATTTGAGAGTGACAGAGAGAGAGGAAGAAGCAGATAGAGAGTGAGAATGGGTACACCAGGGCCTCCAGCCACTGCAGATGAACTCCAGGTGCATGCGCCCCCTTGTGCATCTGGCTAACATGGGTCCTGGGGAATTGAGCCTCGAACCAGGGTCCTTAGGCTTCACAGGCAAGCGCTTAACTGCCAAGCCATCTCTCCAGCCCTAAATTAATTTTTTTTTTGAGGTAGGGTCTCACTCTAGCCCAGGCTGACCTGGAATTCACTATGTAGTCTCAGGGGGCCTCGAACTCATGGCAATCCTCCTACCTCTGCCTCCTGAGTGCTGGGATTAAAGGCGTGCACCACCACACTCGTCCTCTAAATTAATTTTTTTATTGACAACTTCCATAATTGTAGACAATAACTCATGGTAACTCCCTCCCTTATTCCACTGTCTTCTTTGAAACTCCACTCTCCATCATACTCCTTCCCCCTCTCAATCAGTCTTTCTCTCTCTCTCTCTCTCTCTCTCTCTCTCTCTTCTCTTTGAGGTAGGGTCTCGCTCTGGCTTAGGCTGAACTGGAATTAACTATGTAGTCTCAGGGTGGCCTTGAACTCACAGCGATCTTGTATAGGTAGTATCAGGCACTGTGAGGTCATGAATATCCAGGCCATTTTGTGTCTGGAGGAGCACGTTGTAAGGAGTCCTACCCTTCCTTTGCCCTTACATTCTTTCCACCACCTCTTCTGTAATGGCCCCTGAGCCTTGGAAGGTATGATAGAGATGTTTCAGTGCTGAGCACTCCTGTGTCACTTCTTAGCACCATGGTGCCTTCTGAGTCATCCCAAGGTCACTGCCATCTGAAAAGTGAAGCTCAGAGAAATTTTTTAACATCATTGATCTGTAGTTCATTGAAACTGTGTATAAAGCCAGATGTGGTGGCATTTGCCTTAAATCCCAGCACTTGGGAGGCATAATGTTGTTGACAGCTTCATGTTGCTGCAATGAACATCCAAACCACACACAGTGCAGGGGAGGAAGGGATTTATTTCAACTTACAGTTCCAATGGGAAGTTCCATCCATGGCAGAAGAAGCTGGTTCCCTTTCATAAATCCAAGCAGAGAGAGAAACCACCACCAGCCAGGAACACCCAAAAAGCAGCAAGAACAAAACTAGCAGCAAGCACAACTAGAACTCAGACATCTCGGCATACCTTTGGGCTGGAATTCAGATTCACCCCCAGTGATACCTCCTTCAGTCAGGGGGCTGGAGATCCAAGTTACAGGTTTAATTTCAACACCTCAGTCAATGGGGAACATACATTCAAACTACTACAAGTACCATAGATGGAGAGGAATTTGAGGAATCATCTGTTATTTTCAACTTGTAATTTTGGAGAGAGACTTCTCCAGGAAGTGAGACTGCCTCTTAATTGTGAGCACTGTAAAACCAAAGCAACATACTTTCAACATATATAATGGCACAGAGTTAACATTTCCATTGTTATAAGGCATAAGGAGAGACTGGAGCAGTGTCAAATCAATAACCATCATGTAAACATCAAACACTTCAGGTCTCACATCTATAACCAGCAATGACAGACTCTGGATTTCCACTTTCCATCCCCCCAGCTTGGCTGAGTAGCCAGGAGAAAACTTTTATCCCAAGCCAACAGCACTCTGTGGTAGCCATTGTCCAGTTCTTGTATGTCCAAAACATGTTCGGGTCTCCATTGCAAGCCACAGTCCACCTTATAATAGCCTCATCAGCCTGCAGTAGAGGGATGCCCCCCCCTTCATATGTTATGTCTGAACAGCAGCTCCTAGAACCATTTGTACTTCATGATCCACTTCCATGCATGATTTATGCTTCTAAAACCAATACCAGGTATGCAGGGACACAGCTCTTGTTAATCCTGGGGGAAATAAATCTTGATCACGAAGAGCAGGTTATCTCCTTCAAGTCATCCCCTTTCAAAAGAGTTTGTATTTCTACCATGCACTTTTTGCTGGGTGGAATCACCTCAGACATCTTTCCATTGTTTCATTGTAAGGCAGTGGGCCATCCTTAATCATGGTAATATGCTTGGTAATGGTAGCTTTAGTAAACTAAAACGTGTCTGTGCTTGAAATTTTCCAACTTTAAATCTTATTATCTTTCAGTCCTATGTCTTCTGCCAAGCACACCCGCCCATTGCTTTCAAATCCAACCTTGATAAAACTCTGCGGACATGGGCAGAGGAATGCTACCAGCCTTTCTGCCATTAGCCCAGTACCAACAAAGTTCTCTGTTGTCTCTCTTTCCCCTTTGAAAGTTCATAAGGAAAGCTTCCAAATATAATTTTCTATGCATTAAGCATTTTCAAACTGTCACCAGAATAGCCCGTATAACTTGGCTTACTGCTCTGGAAGATGCCTTCAGTCCCGTGTACCAATTCTATACATATTCCACCAGCACATAAAGTTCCAAAAGACCAAAATTTACATGGTCAGATTCATTATGCAGCAACATCCCAACTCTTTGCTGCAATGAACTTCCAAATATACATAAATTTATGTGAGGAATAGGATTTATTTCAACTTACAGACCCAAGGGGAAGTTCCACTGATGCTGAAAGATGATCTATTAATAAATGCAAGCAGAGAGAGAAACCACTACCGAACAAAAATGGAGCAAGCACAAAACTGGCAGTAGCAGGACCCCAGAGCTTAGATCTCTCTGAATATCTTTGGGCTGGAGATCAGATCTGCCCTCAATGACATCTTAGGGCTGGGACTAGATACATCCCCAGTGACATCTCCTCGAGCCAGGTGGATGGAGATCCAAGTTACAAGCTTTAATAAAACACTTAAGTTGGGGCTAGAGAAATAGCTTAGTGGTTAAGGTGCTTGCCTACAGTACCTGATGACCCTAGTTTGATTTCCCCAGTATTTACATAAAGCCAGATGCACAAAGTGGTGCATGTATCTGGATTTCATTTGCAGTGACTAGAGGCCCTTGTTTCCCCATTCTCTCTCTCCTTTTCTCCCCCTCTCTTTTTCTCTCTCTCCTTGCAAATCAATAAATATTTTCTTTTAAAAAAAGACCACCACCTGAGTCAATGGGGGGCATACATTCAAACTACCACGTAGAGGTAGAAGGATCACTGTGAGCTTGGGGCCATCCTGTGAACTCCAGAGCAAAATCTAAGGCATTCTGAACTAGAGTGACACTCTGCCTTGGAAAAAAACAAAACAAAACAAAACAAAACAAAACAAAACAAACAAAACATGCATACCGAACTTATATAGAAGGCTGATTATATTCAGTAGCTGTTTTGCTAGTACATTTCTGATGATTCAGAAAATTATTTAAGTGGCTACAATGTATTCAATGAATGCTATGTTATAAGGTAATTACTGGATTATAGTCCAGCTGAGATAATGGTACAGACAAAATGTACTTGTAAAAAGAATCTCAAAAATCTATTGTCATGAGTTGAATATTAGACAAATTTCTGTCACTGTGATAAAATACCAGTTATAACTAACTTATAAGAAATGAGTTTAGGGTTGGAGATATGGCTTAGCAGTGCTCACCTGCAAAGTTTAAGGACTCAGGTTTGATTCCCCAGTTCCCATGTAAGCCAGATGCATAAGGTGGCACATGCGTCTGAAGTTCATTTGCAGTGACTAGAGGCCCTGAAGTGTCCATTCTCTCTGTAAAATAATAAATAAAATAAAAAAAATGAGTTTAGGTTTGGGGAAATTTCTCAGTGGTTAAAGCGCTTGCCTGCAAAGCCTAATGACCTGGGTTCAGTTCCCTATTACGCATGTAAAGCCAGATACACAAAGTGGCACATGTGTCTGAAGTTCTTTTGCAGTGGCTGGAAGCCCTGGCACACCCATTCTCTCTGTCTCTCTTCTCTCCTCTGCTTGCAAATACATGAATAAAAATAGTTTTTAAAAATGTAAGTTTATTGGCAGTCCTGGAGTAATCCAGGATAGCTACTCTGATCTTTGTTGATAAGGATAATGAAGAAGGTAGTCACACATGGTGGCACATCTTAGCACTTAGGAGGCAGAGGTAGGAGGATTGGGTCTAAGATTACATAGTGAATTGCAGGTCAGCCTGGGCTAGAGTGAGACCCTACCTTGAAAAATAATAAAAACAAACAAATCAGGAGGTGGGGGGGAACAGTATCTGTGTGGCTCCTAAGGATGGGCTGAAGTTGGGTTCTGGTTTATGTGAAACTTCAGATTTCAACACCCCATGTGGGCCAAACCTTCAGTGCTCCATCAACCTTACCAAAAATGGCCAGAAAGTCTTTGGGAACTGTCAAGAGAGCTACAGAAAAGTCTGTGAAGACCAGTGGACCTCACAAACGGAAACAGCAAGCCTTCACTGTGAAAAAGATAACTGAGAAAACCATTAAAGCAAAAAGCTCTGCTCTTGCTTCCAGTGATACCTATCCAGAACTAGGAAAGTTTTTTTCCTTTAATTGTCTAGATTTTGAGAGCGCTGACTTCCCTGAAGAGCACCAGATTGCACATCTCCTCTTGAGTGGAATTGCCTCTTAAGATCCTCAAAGAAAGGGCTTGAAAAACCATTTCTCTTGGGCCTATCTTCACTCTTTTTTTTTTTTTTTGGTTTTTCGAAGTAGGGTTTCACTGTAGTCTAGGCTGACCTGGAATACACTCTGAATTCTCAGGGTGGCCTCGAACTCATGGCGATCCTCCTACCTCTGTCTCCCGAGTGCTGGGAGTAAAGGCTATCTTCACTCTTGAAGATGCCATCTCCACCATGGGAATCTAATCTGTTACAGTCTCCTGCAATCATCCATGGACATTGCATTGCCTCCTGCTTGTTATGTTATAGGTGTTTAACTTTCTTCCTTTTTAGTTTGTGGATATTGTATTAATAAAGCATTCTATCTCACAGTTTGGAGGTTTCATTCTGTAGTTGGTCCCTTCGGTTTGGACCTGTGGTAAAGCAGTACATCATGATAGAGCATTTGGCTGAACTGAAGGACTCAGGAACCAGATGGATGCCATGACAGGCTTCAGAGTCCTCAGTAGGCCTAAGTTTCTGTTTCCTGGCAAGATCTAAGTTTTTTTTTATCTTCTGGTAAGGGTGGGTTTAACAGTTACTGGGAACTGATTCCGACATACATTCCTATAGTCATAGATAAGTTCAATTCCCCTAGACCCAGCCTGCCAACTTTGCCCTCCAAAATCCTAAGCCAACCAGAAGAGTACAAGTGCAGTTACTGTTTAAATCAACTAATCATGTACCCATCCCCTTCTTCTATATTCAATTCCCTATAAAAACCCTACCCTCCCACTACTTGGGGCTCTTGTACGGATCCACTGCGTTGGTGAAGTCAAGAGACTGAGCTTAAGCCGGAAATAAAGCTCCTTGCCCTTGCATATGTGTTTGGTTCTCCTTGGTGGTCACTGGGGGTGCCGAGAACTGGGCATAACATTTTGGGGCTTGTCCCGGATCTCCTCAGAGACTGCTGAGGACCACCAACACGTGGAGCTCAGGTCGCTGGCTGGTAAGTGTGCTTCTGTGTTGTGCTTCTGTGTTTTGTCTTTCCTGAAAACCCGTCCTTCGTTCTTCCGTTCATTAGAAAATTGTGGCTGGGGCGGACGCGCCCCTGGAGGCCACTCTGTTCGGAAGGCAGGTCCTGGGTTCCCCAGGCCTGCCAGGAGGGGATTTCATCCCCCTGTTTGTAGAGACAACGCAGGCTGCTACTGCGGAACGGCGAGATCCTGTGGTCTCATTTGGTTTTGTAGTAGCTGGCCACTTTGTTCAGACGGGTCCTGGGTGCCCCAGGCCCGCTCGAAGGGGATTTCATTCCCCTATCTGTAGAGACAATTGGAGAGGCTGTTGTCTCAGTTTGTAGTCGCTGGCCAGCTGAACTTTTTTTGCTGTCTCTTTTTTTCCTTTTCTTTGTTGGATTGGGCATAACAGAACAAAACTACTTAACTCATCAGTCAGGAAGCAGAAATGAAAAGTCCCACAGTCTTCTTCAAGACTGCCACTACTTACCTAAGAAACGCCTACTAGGCCCTACCTCCTGTGTTTCACCAGCTTCTAATTTAAGTGCTGCCTTGCAGGTCCAGGAAATTAAGAACTGGACCTTTTGGGGATCATTTACCCAAATCAAACTAGGTTGTAAACACATGACTGGGAATTCAGAAGTAAATAAATGATTTTATTTGTTTGTTTATCTTTGTTTATTTATTTGAGAGCGACAGAGAGAGAGAGAAAGAGGCAGATAGATAGAGAATGGGCATGGCAGCGCATCCAGTCAGTGCAAACGAACTCCAGACGCATGTGCCACCTTGTGCATCTGGCTTATGTGGGTCCTGGGGAATTGAGCTTTGGACATGTGTCCTTAGGCTTCACAGGCAAGCACTTAACTGCTAAGTCATCTCTCTAGCCCATAAATGAATGATTTTAAAAGCCAGTGAGGTGAATGAATTTTATTGCAGTCATTTGAATGGATGTCCCCCAAGAGATTCAGGAGTTTTATTCAAGCTTGTAACTTGGTGTCACAGTGGGTGGATCCTAGGGTCCTACCCTAAGGTGTGGGGGTGGATTTGGAATTCCAGTCTATAGGTATGCGAAGTACCTGAGCTTGGCCTGGGGTTCCTAAGTGGGCTTGCTTGCTTTTGGTGGTGTTTGCTTTTCTTTCTCTGTGTGGACCTGTGAAAGGGGGCCAACTTCTTCTACCATTAGGAAGCCTTGCCTGTATCTGTAAACTTTAATAAATCCCTTCCTTCCACAACTTGTGTCTGGTTTGGAAGTTCATCTCAGCAACCTGAGGCTGACTGGGACAATTATGTAGGCTACAATTAAATGTCACAGTGACTGTAAAAAGAGTTATTTTCTAAAGTAGAATATGTTAGTATGCAATAGGAGTTCTAGATACTTATGAGGTTGAGACAGGATGATCACTTGAGCCCAAAGGTTCAAGAATAGCCTGGGTAAAAAAGCCAGGCCTGGTGGCACACATCTGCAATCCCAGCACTTGGGAAGTTGTTGTGTGAGCATTTTCATTAGCTTGAGCCAGCTTGAGTTAAAGCTAGAGATCCTGTGGGCTTGGGAGGTTTCTCAGTGTTTACAGGCACTTGCTTGCAAAATCTGGTGGCCCAGGTTTGATTCACAGTGCCTATGTAAAGCTAGTTGCACAAAGTGGCACATCTGGAGTTTATTTGCAGAGGTAAGAGGCGTTGGCGTGTTCATTTTCATTCTCTCTCTCTGTCTCTCTTTCTCAAATAAATCAAAAGCAAACAATAAGAAACAAATATCACATAAACGAAAAAAGATATTTTCTATACCTTATAAAAATTATTTCAACTCTGGGTGTGGTGGCGCTTGCAGATCCCAGCACTTAAGAGGTATAGGTAGGAGTATTAGAAGTTCAAGGTCATCCTCAGTTATATTAGTGAGTTAGAGGCCCATCTGGGCTAGAGAACCTGTCTTCAAACAAACAAAAACAAAAAAATTAGTCCTGATATGAATTCAGATGTAATTGTTTGATTTAGTGAAGGAAGCCTGCCATGCCATATTTAGCAGTTCTGTTTATATTTGATTATGTCTAAGGAAAGATACATGATTGAATAAATATTGACATTAAAACATTATTTATGGGGCTAGAGAGATGGCTTAGTGGTTAAGGCACTTGCCTGCAAAGCCAAAGGATCCTGGTTCGACTCTCCAGGACCCACATAAGCCAGATGCACAAGAGGGTGCTTGCATCTGGAGTTCGTTGGCTGAAGGCCCTGGCGTGCCCATTCTCTCTTCTTTCTCTCTCAAATAAATAAATAAAACATATTGAAAAAAAATTATATTTTTGTGAGGAGAAAGAGAGAGAGAGAGAGAGAGAATGAATGAATGGGTGTGCCTGGACAACAGACTCCAAACATATGGATCACTTTGTGCATCTGGCTTTTTGTAGTTACTGGGGAATTGAACCCAGGGTGTCAGGCTTTACATATAAATGCCTTTAATTGATAAGCCAACTTTCCAGCTCAATTATGACCCCCCCCACCCTCCGCCCTCCCACCCTCCGCCCTGACAATTTAGCTCAATTTTAGTGAAATCATTCCCAGGCATTTTGACCAGGTACCCAGGTTTAAGTTGTGAACATTGACATGTCCATTGAATAACCAAACTTGTTATTAAGGACTTAACCATTTTCTTTTCTTTTCTTTTCTTTTCTTTTCTCTTCTCTTCTCTTCTCTTCTCTTCTCTTCTCTTCTCTTCTCTTTTCTTTTCTTTCTTTCTTTCTCTTTTTTTTCGAGTTAGGGTCTCACTCTAGCCCAGGCTGACCTGGAATTCACTATGTAGTCTCAGGGTGGCCTCGAACTCATGGCAATCCTCCTACCTCTACCTCCTGAGTGCTGGGATTAAAGCCATGCGCCACCATGCCCGGCTTAACCATTTTCTATAGCCCATTTTCTACACTGCTTATTTACATATGCCATTAACAAATGGAATGTGGTCTGTTACATTTATTGGTCAGTGTTTTCTGGAAAAACTACAGTAGAGACTGAGTTCCACACTGGCATTGCATGCATCCAAATATTAATGTTGCACATTGGCACAGAATTAGAGCAACAGAGAATATAGTCAAACATTAGCATGCCCCCCCCTCTTTTATTGGTTATTTTACTCAGTACTTTAAAAACCAAGTAAAAATTTGTATTCAAACGTTCAAATGCCAAAGAAAGAGTAACAAATATATACTCAGGGCTTGAATGAAATTGTTAAACACTAGGCTGGTCCAAAACTATGGACTTTGCTTTTCATTTATATAACCTCATTTCCAAAACTCTTCTCAACTAGGGTTTTCCAAGCAAAGTGTTTTCATACCAACATGCTTTAGGTTGAAATATATACAGAGAATACCATGTTCTTTGGGAACTCAGGATTATCCAAATTTAATTTCAGATCTTTGGGAAGTGTGAAGCTTGTATTTAGCAACTGTGCTATGTTTCTGTTGCATTATTTTAGACAATGATATTGAACTGTTGCAGTCAGGTTCTCATTGCCAGCAGAAATTACCTGACCAAGAACAGCTTTTGGGAAAAAAAGGGTTTATTTTGGCTTACAGATTTGAGGGGAAGCCCTATGATGGCAGGGGAAAATGATGGCATGAGCAGAGGGTGGACATCACCCTCTGGCCAACATAAGGTGAACAAAAGCAACAGGAGAGTGTGCCGAATACTGGCAAGGGGAAACAGGCTATAATACCCATAAGCCTGCCCCCAACAATACACTACCGCTAGGAGGCGTTAATTCCCAAATTTTCATCATCAGGGAACCTACTATTCAGAACACCTAAGTTTATGGCGGACACCACACTAACCTAGCCTTGGTTTCATTCATCTAGATATATATAGGGCACAATCAGAAAAGCATGCCAGCCAGTTAAGGGTTCAATGAGTGATTTTTATACTTTTGCTCTGAAAACTTGGGAAAAAACTAAACCAAGAAAAGTGACTCAAGATTTGTGAACTTCTGGGTTTTGAGATGAATTAACAACAAAACCAGGTACCCACTAGTTTGCTTACACACAGTAGACTTAGTATCAAGGTTAAAAGTGGGACTGTAAAACATCCACTACCCCTTTCCAGAATTTAAAGAGGACAGCCCATGCTTTACATACAAAACCTATGGTGGCACTTTAAATGCGACCAATGTAAATGTCAAATGAAGATGTTGCTAGGACTCAATCTACACACTAAAATCATGATACCATTTTGAAAGAAAATGCACAAAAAGAAAATAGAAATTTTGAGATCTTTTTTATTTAAAGGTAATCCATGCTATTAAGTTCACAAATACACTAATTTGTTAAATACCCAATCCTAAATATTCTAAAACACATATTGCAAACATACAGATATCTACTCTCTCCACATGTCAGTGCCCATTCATAGCATGGTTTGGATGTAGGGAGAATAGATTTTCCTTAAACTGCAAGTCAATAGGTGTTTCTTTTCAGTTAGCTTTAGCAAAATTCATACAAAATAGTAATCAACAATGATCTTATTTACTTGTTAACTCATAAGGAAGCACATTCAAAACTGCATTTTATTAAAGTTTCTATACTAAAATGCAGAAAAACTAACCTACACAATATTAAGTTAAAAATTCCTTCATTTTTTATTCCTATACCACTACCACAATTTATAGGGCAATATACCTGATGTAATGAAAGAAAAATAAAAGCTGCAACAGCTGAAAGACCTCAGGAATGTGCATCTGATTGATACTACATTGCATTTATCAATAACTGCACTTTATGCAAACTGTGACTGTGATGTCCTGAACAAGAAGCGTTTCCTGTTTAAGCTGCATTAACTTTCCTGACTATAGATCATTGCTGCCTCTGTGGGAGATTTTTACAGTTCCTCTAATGCATTTGGGACAACAGTCTCAAAGTAACCTGCAGCTTTCCTGACAGCTTCTTGCTTTCTCTCCTGCTTATAACTGTAGCCCTTTTCGGCTGTTTTTAAGACCTTCTGCAGCTATATCCACCAGTTCCACCACCAGATCCATAACCACCGCTGTAGGGACTTCCAGAGCTTCTATCACTGTCCCCCTTCATGGGTCCATAACTTGACTGCTATTGTTCACTGTAATTTCCAAAATTATTGTAGTTCCCACCTCCACCCTAGTTACCACCATCAAAATTTCCTCCTTCATTGTAACCATCATCTCCTCTTCCACTGCCATATCCACCATGTTGGTTTCCATATCCTGCTCCACTGCCACTACCATAGCCTATTCTACTACTATAACCAGGACTACCACCATAGCCACAATCACTTCCAAATCCATTATAACCACCATCACCTCCACCATAACTCCCTCTGTTGCCACCACCTCCACCACCATAGCCACTTCTTCCACCAAAGTTTCCAGCACGACCAAAATTACTTCTACCACCTCCAAAGTTTCCAACATGACCCGAAAAGTTGCCAGATCCTCCACCACGACCTCTCTGTGACCCAGCCTACTGCATCTCTTGCTTAGAAAGGACCTTTTTCATTTCACAATTATGTGCATTAATAGTATATTTCTGAACAACAATTTTAACAACTATATCATGATCTTCGAAAGTTACAAAAGCAAATACTCTTTTTCACTTTGCCTGTCTTCTATCACTTCTATGGTTACAGTCTTGCCATACTTTTCAAAGTAGTCTCTCAGATTATACTCTTCTGTGTCCTCTTTATTTAATACCACCAACAAAAATTTTCTTCACTGATGAATGGGCACCAGGCTTTACAGAATCCTCTCTAGAAATAGCTCTCTCTGGTTCCACCACATGCCCATCAACCTTGTGTGGCCAAGCATACATTGCTGCATCCACCTCTTCAACACATGAGCAAGTCAAAAAGCTAAAGCCTCTGGAACGCTTTGTTTGGGGGGGGGGGTGTCTCATCACACAATCTGTAAGTGTGCCCCATTTCTTCAAATGTTCTCTCAAAACCATCATCTGTAATTTCAAAGCTCTGACCACCAGTAAACAGCTTCCGCAACTGCTCTGGTTCTTTTGGATCATGGCCCAGAGGCACACCTCTAAGGGTCACTCTGGGGCCAAGCATGAGGGCGAGGGGCTTTTATTTTGGTAATGAAAAGAGGCAAAATTATGTAGTTGGAAGCTAATTTAGATACAGTTATATAAAAAAGTGTTATAGCCGTGCATAGTGATGCATGCCTTTCTTTAATCCTAGCACTCGGGAGGCAGAGTAGGAGGATCTTCTTGAGTTTGAGGCCACCCTGAGATTAATTCCAGGTCAGCCTGGACTACTTAGAAAAACCAAAACAAAAAAACCGCCCAAATTATAACAACTTTACATAGTAAAAGAAATATGTATAGTACGCCAGGTGTAGTGGCACACACCTTTAGTCGCTGTACTTGGGAGGTTGAGGGCGCATTGCTATGAATTCAAGGCCAGCCTAAGAGTACATAGTGAATTCCATGTTAGCCCCGGCTAGAGCAAGGCCCTATCTTGGAATACCCAAAAAATAAAATATGTATAGTAATCTTTATGTTTCAAAGTCATTTTTCACTTGTGTCTTTGAGCATGTATGGAAAAATAAGCCAACTGAAAACAGTAGTTGCATCCTGGGGGACCTTTTAGTTGAGTCTAATAGTGAGGAGATTTCTATTTTACTGTGCACTTTTTTTTTAAAGTCTGCATCAATTTTTGAATCTTAAGAGAGGGCTTATTTATTTATTTGAGAAAGAGAGAGAAAAAGGGTTCCAGGTCCTTGTAGCCACTACAAACTGCACTTGATCTTAGCCAAAAGGCTGAGAAGCAATAGCCATTAAAAATTGAATTCCAGACCCATGCAACACCTTGTGCATCTGGCTTTACATGGTGTTGCAGTCAACTTTTTTTCCTGGCAGAGAACACCTGACCCAGAGCAGCTTGGGAGGAAGGGGTTTATTTTGGCTTACAGACTCAAGGGAAGCTCCATGATGGCAAGGGAAAACGATGGCATGACCAGAGGGTGGATGTCATCTCCTGGCCAGCATCAGGTGGACAACAGCAACAGGAGAATGTGCCTAACATTAGCAAGGGAAAGCTGGCTTATAACACCCATAAGCTCACCTCCAGAAGGCTTTACTTCACAAATTGCCACCAGCTGAGGACCTAGCATTTAGAGCACATAAGTTTATGGAGGACACCTGAATCAAGTCACCACATGTGGGTACTGGGGAATAGAACCTGGGTCCTTTGGCTTTGCAAGCAAGCACCTTAACTGCTAAACCATGTGTCCAGCCCTACTGTATACTTTTGAATTCCAAAGTGCTGGATATTCAACTCATGGCCTTGCACATGGTATGCAAGTGTTACACCACTGAACTACATTCGCTATCTCTGCTGTGTACTTTTTAAATGTCTGTTGCATATTATACTATTTGCCTATATTACTCATTAAGAGAACATAATTATAAATTATATTTATAATTATATAAATTAGAATGTGAATGTTAATACATTTTCATTTTCTTTTTCCTAGGCTTATTTGATGAGACCTTCCATAATATTTTTTGATGAGATAGATGGATTAGCTCCAGTTCGCTCTAGTAGGCAAGATCAGATCCACAGGTAATTTATTTATTTAAAACATTTTTTATTGAGAACTTTATTATATGAACATGCTATAATTTGATCATATCCTGTCCTATTACTTTCCTTTGTTTGTCCCTATCCCCACTTCCATTTTACTGCTCACCCCCTGCTTTCCAAATAGTCTCATTCCTTTTTTCCTCCTCTGTCTTTCATGTCAAAATGCTGATGGGCTCAGAACTGCGCAGGTCTTACTGTGTCTCACCCTGTGGCTCTTACATTCTTTCCAACCCCTCTTCTGCAATGTTCCCTGAGCCTTAATGAGTGTGATAGCAATATCTGGTTTATTGTCGAGCTCTCCACAGCCTCTTATTCTCAGTTTTGATGAGTTTTGAGTCCACAGATAATTTTTCCTAAACTGACTTGTGTTGGCTTAGTTTTTAACTTTAGCCTTTGGCTAAGTACTTTGAGGCTTAGAAGAATTTTAAACATAATCTGTATCCTCAAGGAACCTTTTTTCACTTAGCACAGGTGCCAGCAAGCCCTATGCTATGGTCTAAGTTTACCCCTCTGCCTGTTTCTGTACATGAAGTTAGGTTGGGACATAGTTTCATATATTACTTAAGTATTGTCTGTAGGTGTTTTTTATGCTACAAGAACAGAGTTGAATAGTGTGACAGATACTCTATGGCTTGCAAAGCTTAAAAGCAATTACTGTCTGTCCTTTTACTGAAAGACTTGCTCTTTCTTGGGATTTCATAATGTTTTGAATTACTTGTATCATAATCTAATATTGGCCTTTTAATTTCTCAGTAATAGTTCTTGGTTTGCATATGTCAGTTTTCTTGTGTAACCATCTGATGATAATTTGGCTTGCTTTAATTTTTGGCACTATGATAGTCTTACCATGAATATTTTTATGCATGTTTTTGTGTGAATATAAATTTTCTTTTGAGTAAATGTCTAAGAATTACTGTATTCTATGGTGAATGTTCAAATTTATAAAGTAACATTCTGTTTTTAAGAATGTACTATTTTGGGGATGGAGAAATGGCTCAGCAGTTAAAGGTGCTTCTTTGTACAGCTTACTGGCCAGAGTTTGATTACCTAGTATCTGTGTAAAGCCAGATGCACAAAGTGGTACATGCACCTGGAGTTCCTTTACAGGAGAAGGAGGTCCTGGAACACCCATATTCATTCATTTCTCTGTCCGTCTGTGTCTCTCTTTCTGTCTACAAGTAAGTAAGTAAGTAAACAAAAGAATGTGGGCTAGAGAGATAGCTTAGTCATTAAATGCTTGCCTGCAAAGGTCAAGGATCCAGGTGCAATTCCCCACAACCCATGTAAGCCAGATGCACATAGTGGCATATGTGTCTGGAGTTCATTTGTAGTTCCTAGCAGCTGTGTCGTGGCCATTCTCTCTCACTCTAATTAAAAAAATAAAAAAGAATGTACTTATTTTATTTCATTTTTTGGTTATTTGAGGCAGGCTGGCTTCAAACTCATGGCAAACCTCTTACCTCTGCCTCCCTAGGGATTAAAGTCCTGCAACACCATGCCTGGCAAGAATCACTGTGAGTTTGAGGCCACCCTGAGACTATATAGTGAATTCCAGGTCAGCCTGGGTTAGAGGGAAACCCTGCCTCGAAAAACAAACAAAAATAATAACAACAGCAAAAAAGAATGTACTGTTCCTATAATATATGGAACTTTGGATTGCACTTAATCCTTGTTATCATTTGACATTTCTAGTGGGAGTGTATAGTAGTGGATTTTATTTGTGTTTTTCCAGTGTCTCTGCAGGCAGTTCCACTTTCCCTCAGCTAATGTTTACTGCTCATATAACCTTAGTGGAGAGAATCTGACAAGTTTTTTTAACTTTCTGGGCTTCCTGTGTTTTGTGGGTCTTCCTCCTTCCTTGAGGTAGGTATGTTTCAGTTCCTGCAAATAGCTACCCAATAGCTTAAAGCTTTTTTAAAAAAAATTATTTATTTGAGAGAGTGAGAAAGGGGGAGAGAGAGAGAGAGAGAGAGAGAGAGCGCGAGAGCGCGCACACGCGCGCCAGGGCCTCCAGCATCTGCAAACAAACTCCAGATGCATGCATCACCTTGTGCATCTGGTTACACAGGTCCTGGGGAATTGAACTGAGGTCCTTTGGCTTTGCAGGCAAATGCCTTAACTGCTAAGTCATCTCTTCAGCCCCTAGCTTAAAGCTTTTTTTTTTTTTTTTTAACTTTTAATTTTTATTCTTTATTTTGAGAGAAAGAGAGAGAGAATATGCCAGGGCCTCAGGCATCACAATCAAACTTCAGGTGCTTGTGCTACCTAGTGGGCATGTGTAACTTTGCACTTGCCTCACCTTTGTGCATCTGGCTTATGGGATCTGGAGAGTTAAACATGGGTTCTTAGGCTTTGCAGGCAAGCGCCTTAATCACTAAACCATCTCTCCAGCTCATTGTTTTTGTTTTTAAATTTATTTATTTGAGAGTGACAGGCAGAGAGAGAAAGAGGCAGAGAGAGAGAGAGAGAGAGAGAGAGAGAGAGAGAGAGAGAGAGAATGGGCGCGCCAGGGCCCCCAGCCGCTGCAAATGAACTCTAGATGCGTGCGCCCCTTTGTGCATCTGGCTAACGTGGGTCCTGGGGAATGGAGCCTCGAACCGGGGTCCTTAGGCTTCTCAGGCAAGCGCTTAACCACTAAACCATCTCTCTAGCCCCAGCTCATTGTTTTTAAAAATTGTTTGTTTGTTTATTTGAGAGAAAGAGGAGAGAGAGAAAGAGAGAGAGAGAGAACATGAATATGGGTATGTCAGAGCCTCTAGCCATTGCAGACGAAGTCTAGATGCATGTGCCACTTGTGCATCTGGCTTTATGGGAGTACTGGGGAAGCCAGTCCTTTGGCTTTGAAAGCAAGTGCCTTAACTACTAAGTCATCTCTCCAGCCCAGCTTGAATCTTAATAAAACCATTATGTAAATCTAAAATTAACATATATATCTATTGTGTCCTTGAGAAAAATTACCTTAATCAATGTGCCAACAATTTTCTTCTAACATATTAATAGTTTTAGCTCTTACATTCAAGTCATTGATTCATTTAAACTAAATGTTTCTGTATTGATATGAAGTAAGGCTTTGGGTTAGTTTTTTAGATTCTATAATTGACTGAAGTTTATTTATGTACATATTGAATTTTTAAGTTTTATTTACTTATTTATTTATGAGAGATAATGAATAAGAAATGAGCATGCCTGTTATTAATACATAATCCAAGCACATGGGCCACTTTGTGCATTTGGCTTTACATGGCTACTGGGGAATTGAATCCTGGGCCACCAGGCTTTGTAAGCAAGTTACTTTAACTGCTTTCCACCCTGATGTTTTTTTTTTTTCCAGACTAAAGTTTTTTTATATTTAAAAAATAAATTTATTATTGACAGCTTCCATAATTATAGACAATAGACCATGAAATTCCCTCCCTCAACTTTCCCCTTCACAACTCCTCTCCATCATATACCCTCCCCTTCTCCATCAATTTCACTTTTATTTTGATGTCATCATCTTGTCCTCCTATGATGATGGTCTTGTGTAGGTAGTGTCAGGCACTGTGAGATCGTGGATATCCAGGCCATTTTGTGTCTGATGGGAGTGTATTGTGAGGAGTCCTACCCTTCCTTGGGCTCTTATATTCTTTCCGCCACCTCTTTCACAATGGAGCCTTGGAGGGCGTGATAGAGATGTTTCAGTGCTGAGCACTCCTCTGTCACTTCTTCTCAGCACTTTGGTGCCTTTTGAGTCTTCCCAGTGGTCACTGGTATATGAAAAGAGAAGCTTCTTTAACCAAAAGTGAGAGTAGCAGTAATATATGGCTATGAATGTTAAGAAAAGTGCTTACAGGGCTGAAGAGATGGCTCAGCAGTTAAAGATGCTCACTTGCAAAGCCTGATGGCCTGAGTTCATTTACCTGGTACTCATATAAAGCTAGCTGCACAAAGTGGTGCATGCATCTGGTGTTTGTTTGCAGTGGCAAGAGGCCCTGGAGTGCCCCATTCTCTTTCTTCTTCTCTCTCCTTAGAAATAAATAAATAAACAAACATATTTTTAAAAAGTGCTTACAGGGTAGTTTGGTGAGCATAATGTATGTATTTAGTTAGGAAAGAGTAGGTGTTATACTCCTAGGGCTCTCCTGCCATAGGCTTTTAATTAGGTTTTCTTATACCAGGCATGTATTCCCTCTTATGGAGCCGGCCTGTAGTCAATTAGAGAGTGGTTGGTTCCCCCATAACAGACATGCCGCTATTGCACTTGTTGGGTCATTTGGCCTGGCTGGCCAAACTTAAGGCTTCCAGTGTCCGTTGTTTTCACTGTTGATGACTTCTCTTTCCCATAGGGCTGCATGCAGCATAGCTTTTTACAGCTTTCTGTCAGCTGGTCTACATGGAAGAGGTTTTCAGCTCAACACCAGCTTGATTTTTCAGTGTCCTTGCAGCCAAAGCATGTGGAGTCTTCAGTAGGGTCTTAAGCATCTATTTCTGGTGGAAACCCAAGAGCCTTGGCAATTGCCTGTAATGTTTTGGGGGCATCAGAACCTCCCTGGCCAACAGCTCACTGGAAGATATCCCATATCTGGCACGGCAAATTTTCTAGTAACAATATATGGCTTCTGGGTATGCTGTTATCAAAAAAGTATGTTAGCTTATGGCTTATTCATAACATCTTGGATTTTGATTCACCCTACTCCCACCCTTCTTTTACTCAGTCTCTTCTCCTTACCTCACTTAGGCCATTCCACCTCCAGTAACCACATGCATTCATACATATACATGCACACACCCACCCACCTACCCACCCACCCACCTCCTTAAGTCCTCCTCTCTCCTGTGTGGATACTGGGGAATCAATCCTGGGCTGTTAGGCTTTGCAAGCAAGCTATTTTGACCACTGAGCCATCTCTACAGCCCCAGCATTTTTTTTTTCAGACTGAAGTTTTATGCCTCCCACTGGGTTATATCCCTAGATGACAGAGGCACGTTTCACAATATCCAGGACACAGCTGTACATTTGAACGGGAAGTTTGCTTTATAAAGATTTTTTTTTCCCATACAGATTCCAGTTTTTTCCAGGGCTGTTTGTTTATTTAGAGAGAGAGAATGAGTGAGTGAGTATGGGTGTACCAGGGCCTCTTGCCACTACAAATGACCTGTAGATGCATGCTGTACTTTGTGGAATTGGCTTTATGTAGGTATTGAGGAATTGAGGTTTTATAAGCAAATACCTTTAACTGCAGAGTGATTTCCCCAGCCCCCACAAGATCACATTTTGAAAAGGTTACTTTATCTCTATTAAATTAGCCTCTTTCTAAAAATGAATTGACCTAGATAAATATGTGTATTGATTACTGTAGGTCTTAAAAGTATAATTCTTTCCAACTTTCTGAATTTTTTTTTTTTTTTTGAGAGAGAGAATGGGTGCGCGTGAGAGAGAGAGACAGAGAAAATGGGCACACCTTGTGCATCTGGCTTATGTGGGTCCTGGGGAATCGTACCGAGGTCCTTTGACTTCACAGGCAAGCTCCTTAACCGCTAAGCCATCTCTTCAGCCCTATTTTCATCTTTTTCAGGAGTCTGCATATTGATTTCCATAGTGGTTGTACAAGTTTGCACTCCTGCCGGCAGTGAACGAGGGTTTCTCTTTCCCCACATCCTCACCAACATTTATTGTTTGATTTTTTTTTTTTTTTTAATGATTGCCATCCTGAGTGGAGTAAGGTTAGAATGTCATAGGTTTTAATTTGCATTTCCCTGATGGTTAAGGATGTTGAACTTTTTCTTAGGTGAGTAGTAGCCATTTGTATTTTCATTGAGAATTCCCTATTCAATTCTCTGCCTCCCCCTGCCGTTTTTTTTTTTTTTTTTTTTTTTTTTTTTTTTTTTGGTTTTTCGAGGTAGGGTCTCACTCTAGCTCAAGCTGACCTGGATGTCACTATGTGGTCTCAGGGTAGCCTTGAACTCACGGCAATCCTCCTACCTCTGCCTCCCGAGTGCTAGGATTAAAGGTGTGTGTTACCATGCCTGACTACTGCCCCATTTTTTTGAGTGGATTGTTTGATATTTTTTTTCCTTTTTTTTTTTGAGGTAGAGTCTCACTCTAGCCCAGGCTAACCTGGAGTCCATTAGGCCTCAAAATCTTGGCAATCCTCCTGCCTCTGACTCCTAAGTGGTTTAGGTCTTATGTTGAGGTCTTTAATCCATTTAATCCAGTTAATTTTTGTACATAATGAGTGCTGTGGGTCTAATTTCTTAATTCTACATGAGGTTATCACATTTGACCAGCACCATTTGTTGAAGATGCTATCTTTTCTCCAGTGTGATTATTTTATTTTATTTTATTTGTTTTTGAGGCAGTTCCACAGACTGGACTATTATTATTATTTTTTTTTTCTGAGGTAGGGTCTCACTGTAGCCCAGGCTGACCTGGAATTCACACTGTAGTCTCAGGGTGATCACAGTGATCCTCCTATATCTGCCTCCCAAGTGCTGGGATTAAAGGCATGCGTCACCACACCCGTTTTTTTTTTTTTTTTTTGTTTGTTTGTTTGTTTGTTTTTTTGGTTTTTCAAGGTAGGGTCTTGCTCTAGCCCAGGCTGACCTGGAATTCACTATGTAGTCTCAGGGTGGCTTTGAACTCATGGTGATCCTCCTACCTCTGCCTCCCAAGTGCTGGGATTAAAGGTGTGTGCCATCACGCCCGGCTTTTTTTTTTAATTACTTACGAGAGAGAGAGAGAGAGAGAGAGAGAGAGAGAGAGAGAGAGAGAGAGAGAGAAGAGGTAGAGAGGGAAGGAGAGGGAGAGAATGGGTATGCTAGGGCCTGCAGCTGTTGCAAATGTACTCCAGATGCATGTGCCACCTTGTGCATCTGGCTGACATAGGTGTTGAAGAATTAAACCGTGATCTTTTGGCTTTGCAGGCAAGTGCTTTAATTGTTAAGCCATTTCTCCAGCCTCCCTGCCCTTTAATGAGAGAGAGAGAGAGAGAGAGAGAGAGAGAGGCGGGGGAGGGAGGGAGGGAGGGAAAGAATTGGTGCACCAGAGCCTCCAGCCACTGCAATAGTACTCCACATGGGTGCGCCATCTTGTGTTCATGTATGACCTTTTGCCCTTGCATTCCCTTGTGCACTTTTGTCACTTTGTGTGACTGGTTTACAAGGAACCTGGAGAGTCAAACATGGGTCCTTAGATTTCTCAGGCAAGCACCTTAACTGCTAAGACATCTGTCCAGCCCTCCAGTGTGATTTTTCTCTCTAATTGCTTTCAATATATTTTCCTTGGTTTGTGTATTTAGTTGTTTAATTATAATATTGCAAGGAGAAGGTCTTTCCATGTTTTGTCTGTTTGGTGTTCTAATGGCTTCCTGTCCATATATTAACATCTCTTTCCCTATTTGGGGGAAATTTTCTTCTGTGATTGTTGAAAGTACCCACTATGCTTTTGGATTGAAATCTTCTCCTGCTGTTGTACCCTGAATTCTTTTTTTTTTTTTTTTTTTTTTTTTCGAGGTAGGGTCTCACTCTAGCCCAGGCTGACCTGGAATTCACTATGGAGTCTCAGGGTGGCCTTGAACTCATGGCGATCCTCCTACCTCTGCCTCCCGAGTGCTGGGATTAAAGGCGTGTACCACCATGCCCGGCTTGTACCCTGAATTCTTATCTTTGATTTCTTCATAGTGTCCTGAATGTCTTGAAATTCCCACTCATGCTTTCCTATTACTTTGTCTTTGTGCTGGACTGTAATAGATCTGCCACCTTGTCTTCTAGTTGACATATTTGTCCTCTCCTTGATCAATTCTACTGGTGAGACTTTCTACAGAGTTTTTTTTTTTTTTTAATTTCCTTTACTTTTTTTCACTTCATTTCTAGTTTTTCTGATTGTTTTTTTTTTTTATTATTTCCATTTCCTTACTCATGTTTTGTATTGACTCTCTTATTTTTATTAAGTTTGTTTCCTGTATTTTCTTGGGATTCGTTCAGGAGTTTGTTTTCTCTGATTTCCTTGAACATAGATATAATCATTCTTTTGAATTATTTGTCAGGCATTTCATCCAAATTAGTCTCACTGGAGGTAATTTCTGATGGATTTACAATTTTTGGTGGAATTATATTGTCTTGATTTTTTGTGTGTGTGTTTCTTGTATTATAATGTAAAGACTTTTGCATCTTGAGTTAATTATTTTTTTTGTTTATTTTTATTTTATTTATTTGAGAGCGACAAGAGAGAAAGAGACAAAGAGAATGGGTGCACCAGGGCCTCCAGCCATTGCAAACGAACTACAGATGCGTGCGTCCCCTTGTGCATCTGGCTGACGTGGGTCCTGGGGAATTGAGCCTCGAACTGGGGTCCTTAGGCTTCACAGGCAAGCACTTAACCACTAAGCCATCTCTCCAGCCCTTTTTTGTTTTTTTGAGGTAGGGCCTCACTCTAGCCCAGGCTGACCTGGAATTCAGTATGGAGTCTCAGGGTGGCCTCGAGCTCACGGCAATCCTCCTATCTCTGCTTCCCGAGTGCTGGGATTAAATGCGTGTGCCACCATGCCCTGCTCTTTTTGAGTTAATTTTGATGCTTGGGTTTTCTCATTATCTACAGTATTCTTAGATATATAAATCTGATGTTATATATCTGCAGGGTAGGAGCTTACGGTGCCAGGTGTGGCCCTTAGATTACTCTCAGAGTATTAGCAGAAGTGATCCTAGGCGGTGAATTTTCTTGCTATGCAGGTATTCTCGTAGACTGGGTGGAGAAAAATACAGGTAAATTATAAATTAACTGTTTACTACACTGCCAGCACAGTATATTTATACAAGAGTGGGGATTAAAACAAACAATAATCTAAAAAAGTCGAAGTCCCTAATGGTGTGTGTGTTGTCCCACACCTTTAATCCTGTCAACTGGGAGGCTGAGATTTCTTGTCTATAATTGGTTCTAGGTCAGTCTGGGGCCAAGTGATACCCTGCCCTCAAGAATAACAGAAGAAAACCACAAAGGCAGTATTAGGAAATGTCAAAAGCATTGAGAGTCAACCCCAAAATACAGCTTATTTGGGGCAGGTACTGACCCAGTGTAAGTAGGCCCTATTGCCTTTTGGAATGAGTTCAGTTTCATGTATGCTGAGTTCCTTCCTGGGTTCCTCATTGTGCTCTGGGCTCAGCTAGGCAGGGTGGGTTGGTGAGTTTGCTGTTCTGATTGGCTGTGCTGGATGCTAGGTGGCTGTGTTCCCTTCCAGGGATCACCATTGGTTCCTGGCATTTGGGGGAGGGGAGGCTTTGGAGAGTGTCTGGAGTTGTTCGGAAGCTGCTCAGATGGTCTCTGTTGTCTTCTCCTTCAGGAGCTGCTCAGCTGGTCCCTGCTATCTTCCCTTTCAGGTTTCTTGACTTTTTGCGGAGGCTGGTCTGAGTGAACAGTCCTTTGCATGGGTTCTGCTTCTGCCGGCTCAGGCAGGGCCTGTTGTAGTTATTCCCAGTGGACCTGGATGGCTGGTGCTGCAGCAGGAGCCAATTCTTGCTGGTTGTGTTTGCTAGAAGCTGTGGGTCTCTTTTGCTTCTTTGCTGTGGTTGATAATTCCGTACACATTTCACTTTTCAATAGAAGAGTGTATTGTATGTTTTCTTCTGCTTATTTTCCCTACACCTTCCACCCAGGTTGCTATGGTGTGTCTACTACACTGCCGTTTTAACTAGAAGTCTCATTTCATTTTTGACATGGTTATATAGAATTGTGCTTCACAAATATATTCACACACCACTAAATAATGACTTAGTCACTGATGCACCCTTTATACAACTGGTAATAATTTTCTCTATCCTGCTTCTTGGTCTGAGAGTGTATAGTTATTGAAGTTTCTACTACTGTCTCCCCAAATCTCTCAGTCAGCTGAGATCACACTGCAAGCTACCTTAATTACATGCTCAGCTGGAGGTAACACTTTAAAACTTTGTAATGGGCTGGAGATGGCTTAACATTTAAAGCGCTTACTGCGGAAAGCCAAAGGACCTATGTTCAGTTTTCCAGTACCCACATAAAGCCAGATGCACAAAGTGGCGCACACATCTGGATTCCGCTTACAATGGCTAGAGGCTCTGGTGTGCCCATTCTCTCTCTGTTTCTCTCTCTTTCTCTCTATCAAATAAATAAAATATAGTTTTTAAAAATATTTTTATTCATTTATTTATTTGACAGAGAAAGAGGGGGAGAGAGTGAGAGAATGGGTGATCCAGGGCCTAAAGCCACTGCAAATGAACTCTAGATGCGTGTGCCCCCTTGTGCATCTGGCTAATGTGGGTCCTGGGGAATTGAACCAGGGTCCTTTGGCTTTGCAGGCAAACACCTTAACTGCTAAGCCATCGTTTCAGCCCAAATAAAATATTTTTTTCTTTAATTTAATTTTTTTAATCGACAACCTCCATGATTGTAAACAATACCCCATGGTAATTCTCTCTCTCACACCACTTTCCCCTTTGAAACTCTACTCTCCATCATATCCCCTCCCCCTCTCAGTCAGTCTCTCTTTTATTTTGATGTCATGATCTTTTTTTTTTTTTTTTTTTTTTGGTGTTTCGAGGTAGGGTCTCACTCTGGTCCAGGCTGACCTGGAATTCACTATGTAGTCAGTCTCAGGGTGGCCTTGAACTCACAGCGATCCTCCTACCTCTGCCTCCTAAGTACTGGGATTAAAGGTGCATACCACCACACCAGCCTTGATGTCAAGATCTTTTCCTCCTGTTATGATGATCTTGTGTAGGTAGTGTCAGGCACTGTGAGGTCATGGATATCCAGGCCATTTTGTGTCTGGAGGAGCATGTTGTAAGGGATCCTACCCTTCATTTGGCTCTTATATTCTTTCCACCACCTCTTCTGCAATAGACCCTGAGCCATGGAAGGTGTGATTGAGATATTTCATTGCTGAGCACCCCTGTCCCTTCTTCTCAGCACCATGATGCCTTCTGAGTCATCCCAAGGTCACTGCCATCTGAAAAGAGAAAGTTCTCTAATGAAAAAGTGAGAGTAGCATAATATATATTAATATATTAGGAGAAGTGCTTACTGGGCAGTTTGATGAGCATAGTTTTTGATCTTTTCAAAGCAGGGTCTCACTCTAGCCCAGGTAACTTACTCTAGTTCCAGGCTAGCCTTGAAGTCACAGTGATCTTCCTTTCTTCTGAGTGCTAGGATTAAATAATTTTTCTTTTCTTGTTGGGTCTCTGCTTATTTTAGTGTAATGCTGCCTTCATAGAAGGATTCAAGGACATTCTCTTGTTTTCAGTTGTAAGGAATAATTTGAGAAACTTGAGAAATAGTGATGATGCATGCCTGGAATCCCAGCACTCAGGATCAGAAGTTCAAAGCCAGCCATGGCAACAGTGAGTTTGAGGCAAGTTTAAGCTACATGAGTCCCTGTTTAAAGGAAACCAGTACCAAAATCAAAACAAAAAGTAAAGCTTAGGATCAATGTCTTTATTGTTGAATTAGACCAGACTTTTAAAGAAGAGTTAATAACAACTCTTCTCAAATTGTTCCAAGAATTTGAAAGGTTGGAAATCCTTCTAAACTTAATTTATGAGGCTAGCGCTACCTTGATATCAAAACCAGGCAAAGACACAGCAGAGGAATGATAGAACAGTGTCCGCAATGAATATATACACAAAGGTTTATGACAAAATGCTAACAAATCAAATTTAATAACATATCCAAAGATCATTTGCCACAAAGTGGAATTTATCCTTGATATGTCAGTATAGTTCAGCATACACAAATAAATGAATATCTTCATTAGATACTTTTATATTGATGTTAGAAAATGTCCGCTATTGCTAAAGCAAGTCAAGATTGATTTTGGCTTATGGTTTCAAATGTCTCAGTTGTTCATGGCTAGGTGTCTTGTTTCTGGACCTGTGGTAAGGCAGAGCAACCTGAAAAGGATTGGAGGAGCAGATTTGGTCACTTCATGTCAGTAAGGAAGCATAGAGAAATGAATATTGGGAGGGATCGTGTTAAGGTATGATACTCAAGAACAGGCCCCCGTGAATTATTTCCTCCACCTTCTACTTTTTTTTCCTGAGGTAGGGTCTCACTATAGCCCAAGATGACCTGGAAGTCACTCTGTAGTCCCAGGCTTGTCTCGAACTCACAGTGATCCTCCAGCTCTGCCTCCAAAATGTTGGAATTAAAGACTGTGCCACCATGCCGGGCCCCACATCCTGCTTTTTACCACCTCCCAATATGCCATGATATTATGAATCCATTAAGGGATTGCTTAGAGTTCTCAAGATCCAGTCATTTCCTGAAGCCTATCACCTGGCAACCAAGCCCCTCAAAAAATGAACCTGTGGAGGACAGTTCATATTTAAACCATAATATAACTGAATGAAGGATAAGGTATAGGAAGAACATAGATAAAATTCTGTATCACAAGTGTTTGGCCCTAAAAAAGACATATACCTCATCTCCTCCAGGGTTCTATGGAACATTGTGGAAGATGGGGCAGAAAGAATATAAGAGTTGGAGGATGGGGAGGAATGCTGTGAAAATCTGGATATGACAAGGCTGTTGCACTCATGAACTTGCCAGACATGGTTACCTTCACAAGACCTGCATATGATGAGGCCACCCAACATTCTGTAACAGATAAGAGAGGGGCTTGGGAGGCCACTCGCAACCTTAATGAGCCAATGTCAAGTAAAGGTTGCCAAAGAGGGAGAGTCATTCTCTTCCATGGTGTAGCTACTAGTAAGAGGCAAGAAGTAGTAATGTGAAATGGTCATATAGGGTACATAATGTTCAAAAAATATTCTCTATTTGTTTATGGTAAAATTTCTTGAACCAAATAGTCAGGGAAGAATCCTATCATAATATGAAGGCTTGGCTTTTGACATTTAAGAGGGGAAGAAAGGACTTTATCAGGAACTGGGCTAGAGGCAGTCTGTGTGATGGTTCAGTGAGACTGGCTATATTCTACCCATGATTGAGAACTTGAGCAAAGTTGAATTAAAAATTAATGGATTTGAGACTACATAGTGAATTCCAGGTCAGCCTGGGTAGATTGAAGCCTTACCTTGAAAAAAAAAACAAAACAAGAAAAGGACTGGTAAAGGAAAATACAAAGTAGAAAGATATAAAGTAAGAAATGGAAGTTTCAGGCTGGAGGCTGCAGCTATTTTGGTTGTAATTTTGTAAATTTGTAATTTTGGCTTAAGAGATTACCACCATCGAGGATGGGACAGTAGCTCTTCTCTGGGGCAATAGGAGGAGTGCTGATTCTTTTGAAAGGAAAGGGTTCGAAGGAAGAATGCTGAAGTAGTTTCCTGCTCCCAAATGTCAGGTGTTTTTTTTTTTTTTTTTTTTTTTGTTCCCTATTGATTAACAAATTTGGCAGCTCACCTGATACTAGTTTTGGAAAAATTAAGATGCCAGAAATATGAGGTTATTGAGTTGCGACCATGGTTCTAGGAGCTGATGAAGCTGGACAGTGTGAATCAGGGTCAGGGCCTCTGTAGGGATCATGGGGCGGGGGGTGGGGTCATAGCATGGAGTCATGAAGATGAACCATGTGTTGCACTGGAGACCCCAGAATTGTGGAGATGCCAGCACTATGGGGTCACCAAGGAAGGCTGCTGGCCTGGGAAGCAAGCATTACAGCTGTAGGGGTGGAGTAGCCCAAGCCTTTCAAAACTTAGAGGCTTTCACTGTGAGTCCCAGGTGCTAGACATGGAACTGTGGGATTTGATGTTTGTCCTGCTGATTTTTTTGGGGGGGAGGTTTCGAGGTAGGGTCTTGCTCTAGCTCAGGCTGACCTGGAATTCACTATGTAGTCTCAGGTGGCCTAGAACTCACGACAATCCTCCTACCTCTGCCTCCTGAGTGCTGGGATTAAAGGCGTGCGCCACCACGCCTGGCTGATTTTTTTAAAAATTATTTGTTTCCAGCTTTTTACGTGGGTTTTGGGGATCCAACTCAGGTACTACAGCTTAAGCTGCAAACACTGTCCACTGAGTCTTCTTTCTGGGTCTCTGCTGATTTTTTTTTTTTTTTTGAGGTAGGGTCTCGCTCTAGCCCAGGCTTCATCATTATTGGTAAAGCAAGGGTGAGGCAGCTAGCATTGGCAAGGGCATCTAGTTTTTTTTTTTTTTTTTTTGAGGTAGGGTCTCACTATAGCTCATGCTGACCTGGAATTTACTATATAGTCTCATGGTGGCCTTGAATTTATGGCGATCTTCCTTCCAAGTGCCGGGATTAAAGGCGTGTACCACCATGCTTGGCGAGAATCTAGATTATAAAATCTCAAAACCCACCCTCTATGACACCTCCTCCAGCAAAACCTGTTGTCCTGGATTCCTCGGTACCCACATAAAGCCACATGCAAAATGGTACAAAATGGTGCATGCTTCTGGATTTTGTTTGCAGTGCCAAGAAGCCCCTAGTGTGCCCATTCTTTCTCTTTCTCCCTTCCTTTCTGCTTGCAAGTAAATAAATAAAATATCAACTGCTGGGTGTGGTGGTGTACTCCTTTTATCCCAGCACTCAGGAGGCTGATGTAGGAGGAATGATGTGAGTTTGAGGCCATTCTGAGACTACATAGTGAATTCCAGGTCAGCCTGAGCTAGAGGGAGACCCTACCCTGAAAAAAAAAAAGGCATTTTTTTTTCTGAAGACTAAATGAAGATAACTTTAAAATCTCACAAAAGTACAAAAAACCTTAAACATTTAGAGTGATGTTGAGAAAATAGCAAAGCTAGAAGCATCACAATACCTGATTTCATGACATACTACAGAGACATGTTCCAAACAAGATGGTATTGGCGTAAAAGCAGACAAGCAAACCAGCGGAATAGAGAAATACCAGAAACAAACCAACTCAGCTGTTGTCATCTGATTTCCAGCAGAAATGCCAAAATAACCATTTGAGCAGGATAGACTGTTTAATAAATGATGCTGGAAAACCTGGATTTCCACATATAAGAAAGTTAAATCTACCTCTGTCTCTCACTTTGTACAAAATACAACTCATCATGGATTAAAGATCTGAAACTAATAGAAGAAAACATATTGGAAATACTTAAGACATTGGAACAGGGACTGATTTTGTGTAGAGGAGCCCAAATGCATAACAAACAAAGAAGTTAACCTTATCCCCACCAAGGGAACAACAGAGTGTAGGTTATAGTATAACCCATAGAATCAGAGAATTTATTTGCCAACTGTTCATTTGATAGAGGGTTAATATCAGAGTATATAAGAAACTTGGTTTGGGGACATGGCTCAATGGATAAGTACTTGCTGTTGAAGTGTGAGTATCTGAGTTTGGATTCCCAGAAACTATGTATAGCCTAACTCTGTAGTATAAACATCTGTTATCTCAATGTGCCTGCAGTGAGAAGGGCGGCAGTGACTACAGAATCTCCTGGAAGTTTGTGGGCCAGCTAACTTTGTGGTGACTAACCTCAAACAAGGTAGAAGGCTGGGACCTGTACCTGAAGTTGTTTGATCTCCATGTATGCTCCATGGCATCCCCACACTCATACAAGATGCATGCATACAAGAGCATGTATACACATCATACATTCCAAAAAAGGACAGTCTAAACTACTCCAAAAACAAATGTTCAAGGGCTGGAAAGATGGCTTAGTATGTAAAGCACTTGCTTGCAAAGCCTACTGGCCTTGGTTTGATTCCCAAGGCCCCGCATAAAGCCAGATGCACAAAGTGGTGCATGCATCTGGAGCTCATTTGCAGTGGCTAGAAACCGTGGTATGTCCATTCTCTCTCTCTGCTTGCAAATAAGTAAATTAAAAAAAAAAAAACTACACACACACACACACACACACACACACATGAAATTTCATTTTTGATTTTTTTTCAAGGTAGGGTCTTGCACTCACCCAGGCTGACCTGGAATTCACTTTGTAGTCTCAGGTTGGCTTTGAACTCATGGCATTCCTCCTTCCTCTGCCTCTTGAGTGCTGGGATTAAAGGCATGCTCCGTCACAACAGCTCTCTTTTGTTTTGATGTCATCATCTTTTCCTCCTATTAGGAAGATCCTGTGTAGGTAGTGCCAAGCACTGCGAGGTCATGGATATCCAGGCCATTTTGTGTCTGGAAGATTTCATTGTAAGCCGTCCTACCCTTTCTTTGGCTTGTACATTCTTTCTGCCGCCTCTTCTGCAATGGACCCTGAGCCTGGGAAGGTATTTCTTTTTTTGATTGAATCATTTGATGTAGGAAAGCTTTGCTTTCCCAATACTTAAGTAAAGCCAGATATACAAAGTGGTGCAAGTGTCTGGAATTTGTTTGTAGTAGCAGGAGGCCCTGGCGTGCTCCTTTTCTCTGTATGTATGTCTGCTCTCTCTCTCTCCCTCTGTCCTTCCCTCCCCCTTCTTCCCTCAAATAAATAAATACAATAAAATAAATAAATAATACTTCCATTCTTCCCAACTATTGACGCTGAGATACATCCTCTGCACAGATCTTAATTTCAATCAATATTTTAATTTTCTCACTCCCCCTTTGATTGCTGTGGTTAAGATTTCTTACTGTATTTATTTAAAATTTTTATTTATGTATATTCAAGCTGAAAGAGAGGGGGTAGGGGGAAGGGAAGGAGGGAGAATGGGCACACTAGGGCCTCTAGCCACTGCGGTGAGCTCAAGATGTATGTGCTACTTTGTGTATCTAGCTTTACATGGGTACTGGGGAATCAAACCCTGGGCTTAGGCTTTGCAGGCAAATGCCTTAACTGCTGAGCTATCTCTCCAGCCCATCTTACTGTATTTTCTGTGTACTTTCAATATTATTTCTCTGAATAACTTGATATTGCAATATGTATTTGTGGTATAATTACTATATTTAAATTCATGGCTGATGAAAGTTACTGTAAGCATCCATATTTACAATTTTTTTCTTTCATTAAGTTTTGCTTGGATTTTTTTTTTTTCAGCTCTATAGTATCAACTCTCCTTGCGCTTATGGATGGATTAGATAATAGAGGTGAAATTGTTGTCATTGGTGCTACAAACAGACTTGATTCTATAGATCCTGCCCTTAGGAGACCTGGTCGTTTTGACAGAGAATTCCTTTTCAACCTTCCTGATCAAAGGGTAACAGTGTTTCTTTTATTTTCCTTCTTTCCTTCTTTCCTTCTTTCCTTCTTTCCTTCTTTCCTTCTTCTTTCCTCCCTCCCTCCCTCCCTCCCTCCGTCCGTCCCTCCCTCCCTCCCTCCCTCCCTTCTTTCTTTCTTTCTTTCTTTCTTTCTTTCTTTCTTTCTTTCTTTCTTTCTTTCTTTCTTTTTTGTATGTTAAGACTTATATGTGTAACAGTTATAAAGCATATACTCTGAAGGTTATATTCTGTGAATTTTTCCTGGGATATCTTTGTTAACAGTTAAGAAAGCTTTATGTAGCCTTCTATGTTGGCATGTGCTAGTAATCCCAGCTCTTTCTGGTGTTGAAACAGGAGAATTACAAGTTTGAGGACAGCCTGGGCTCCATAGTGAGACCCTGTCTTAAAACAATTAGAGCAGCAACAAGCCACATGTAATTATCAAACAATTTATTCTTTCTCTATTAGCAATTGTCAGTAAGTATAGGAGTTTTAGGAAAAGGAAAGTTGTTAGTTTATTAGAGATGCTTAACTTGTAATTTTTACTTTCTAGATTGTATGGTTATTATGTGTCTCCACCAAAACTTTTTTTTCCCCATAAAAATATTTTCATAAAGATCCAGTTTCTAGATCATCATAGTAATATACATTTCTTTAAAAAAATTTTTTTGCTTATTTTTATTTATTTGAGAGTGACAGGACAGAGAGAGAAAGAGGCAGATAGATAGAGAAATAGGCTCGCCAGGGCCTCCAGCCACTGTAAACAAACTCCATGTGCATGCACCTCCTTGTGCATCTGGCTTATATGGGTACTGGGGAATTGAACCTGAAACCGGGGTCCTTAGGCTTCACAGGCAAATGCTTAACCGCTAAGCTATCTCTCCAGCCCATTAACATACATTTCTTTAAAAAAATATTTTATTTAATTTATTTAAGAGAGGGGGAAGGGAGATAGAATGGGCCCACCAGGGCCTCTAGCCACTGCAAATAAACTCCAGACCCATGTGTCGCCAAGTACATCTGGCTTTTGTGGATACTGGAGAGTCAAACCTGGGTCCTTAGGCTTTGCAGGCAAGCACCTTAACCACTAAGTCACCTCTCCAGCTACATTTCTTTTTAATTAAAAGCAGTAAGTGTTACTCAGTATATTGTAATTAAAAAAAATTTTTTTTTATTTGACAGAGAGAGAGAGAGAATGAATGAATGAATGAATGAATGGGCATTCCAGGGCCTCTAGCTATTGGAAACAAACTCCAGACACATGTACCACCTTATGCATCTGGATTATGTGGGTCCTGGGGAATCAAACCTGAGTCATTAGGCTTTGCAGCAAGCGCCTTAGCCACTAAGCCATCTTTCCAGCCCTATAATGTTTTTTTTTTTAAACTTATTTATGAGCCGGGTGTGGTGGTGCACGCCTTTAATCTCAGCACTTGGGAGGCAGAAATAGGAGGATCGCTGTGAGTTAGAGGCCACCCTGAGACTCCATAGTGAATTCCAGGTCAGCCTGGGTTAGAGTGAGACCCTACCTCAAAAAACAAAAAACAAAACTAAAAATTATTTATGAGAGATACCCCAGGGCCTCTAGCCACTGTAAATAAACTCCAGATGCATGCGCTACCATGTGCATCTTGTTTATGTGGGACCTGAAGAATTGAACCTGGGTCCTTAGGCTTCGCAGGCATGCACCTTAGCCGCTAAGTCATCTCTCCAGTCCCTATAATATAATTTTTTTTAAAAGTGCCTTAATCCTGACCAATATATAGTCACTTATGGTATACATAGTTCTTTTTTAACTGTACTTGAAAATTTTGTAATCCTTGGCTTAATTTCTTAAATTTTTATTGAGAACTCATTTGAAAGGAGCTATGTATAGAGGAAGTCCTGTGTGTGTGTGTGTGTGTGTGTGTGTGTGTGTGTGTGTGTGTGTATATATATAGAGAGAGAGAGAGAGAGAGTTGTGTAGCTTTGATCTCTGGTCTCTGTGAAATGCCTGGTTTACGTACATAGACATAGAAGCTGTAGTGAGTAGGATTGTGTAGAAGACTACAGAAAACAAAAGTTCCCCTTTATAGAATAGTTTGAGACCTCGTTTGACCACCAGTCATTGACTTAGATTTGGCTTTAAAGTGGCACTAGGTGACTTCATCAGCATGTGGACCTCACTTTTGTTGCCCAGGTGCACCTTCCAGGAATGTTTCAATGAAGTAAAACAGCAACAAAAACATGGAAATGGTTAGTTAATCTCTGATAATAGGAAGAAGACAGAATATGGTAGATACTCAGAAGTTCGTGGAAAGGTTTTTTTTTTCCCCCTTTATTGATTGTTTCAGTTTTCTTTATAAATTGGGAAATAAGATTATCAGCTGAGTGTGAAGATATCCCTTACACTAATATTCTATGAAAATTGAAAAATATTTAATTAAAACTGATCATGGTCATTGGCTCATATGAGTTCTTTGGTTTAAGCAATAGAAAATTATGATTCTTGCTATTTGACCTAGTAAAAGATTAATAACCTTAATCAGGGTTCCAAAATGGTATTGATTTTTGTCAACTTTCTTAGTGTAAAATAATTGTGGCTGGGCATGGTGGCGCACGCCTTTAATCACTGCACTTGGGAGGCAGGGGTAGGAGGATCGCAGTGAGTTTGAGGTCTCCCTGAGACTACATAGTGAATTCCAGGTCAGCCTGGGCTAGAGGGAGACTCTACCTTGAAAAAACAACAAACAAAAAAAAATTCTGAGTGTACTAATGCTTAATTTCTTTCGTTTCTTTACCTTTGTTGTCACAATCATCACGTCATTGTCATCATTATAAATGTTATATGTCTAGATGTGTATTTGTGAATTCTGATAAACAGGAACTTGCATTGACCCCTGCACCTCTAGGCAGGGTCTTACTCCAGCTCATGCTGACCTGAACCTCACTCTGTAGCCTCAGGCTATCTTTGAACTCACAGAGATCCTCCTACCTTGCCTCCCTAGTGCTGAGATGGCCAGATACCCTGCCTTTGACTCCTGAGAGCTTGTTATAAGGTTCTGCCTTGACCAAAGGCCTATCCTCCTCTATTTGGAGAAAGTCTTCCTTTTCCACTGAATGTGTACCTTTGGGATTGCCACACATAAGAACAGTGAGGAGAGAAGAGGATGTTGCCTAGGCAGCCAGATACCCTCTCATTTGCCTTTTTTTTTTTGGAGGTAGGGTCTCCTAGCCCAGGCTGACCTGGAATTCACTATGTAGTTTCAGGGTGGCCTTGAACTCACGACCATCCTCCTTCCTCTGCCTCCCAAGTGTTGGGATTAAAGGCATGTGTCACCATGCCTGGCTGAATTTTTTTTTTTTTTTAGCTTTTATTTTTATCTATTTCTTTTATGTGTGTCCTGGGGAATAGAACTTAGATTCTTTGGCTACACAGGCAAGTAAGTGCCTTAACTGCTAAGCCATCTCTCTAGCACTGAATTTTTTGTTGTTGTGTTTTCTGAGGTAGGGTCTCACTCTAGCTTGGGCTGACCCGGAATTCATTATGTATTCTCAGGGTGGCCTCAAATGTGTGGCAATCCTCTTACCTCTGCCTCCTGAGTACTGGGATTAAAGGCATGCACCACCACTCCAGGCTTATGAATTTTTTTAAAAATACATTTTCTTTTTCTTTATTTGCAAGCGAGGTATGGCATACCTTCAGAGGCATGGCATACCTCCAGAGGCATTGTACCAAATTGTGCTTTTGGCTTTATGTGGGTATAGGGGAATTAAACCAAGGCCATTAGGCTTTCAAGTAAGTGCTTTTAGTTACTGAGCCATCTCTCTTATCCCTGCATGGATTACTTTGTGCATCTGACTTTTATGTGGGTATTGGGGAATTGAACCCCAGTCATTAGGCTTTGCCGGCAAGTGCCTTTGACTCTCAATAGTCGAGTAAGGTTGGAGGAATATGAGTTCTTATCCTATGCAAATGGAGTAAAATGCATAATAAATATCTCTTTTTTAATTTAAATCATTTTACCCTTCATTCTGAGTTGTGATTTTAGTATGGTCAAAGGTTGCTGACTCAAATTGAGTTAGACAAGGAAAATGCCACTTAAGTGTTTATACCTGATAATTTGCTTGACCATAGGTCATTAATTTCAAATTTTAAAATCTTTAAAAAAATACTTGTATTTATTTATTTAATTACACAGAGAGAGAGAGAATATGAGACAATGAGAATGAGGGCGCATCAGGGTCTCTAGTCACTGCAGACAAACTTGAGACATATGCACCACCTTGTGCTTCAGGCTTATATGGGTACTGAGGAATTGAATCTGGTCTTTAGACTTTGCAGGCAAGTAACTTAACCACTAAGCCATTTTGTCAGCCCTCAAATCTTTATTTTTTAAAAAGAGAGGGTGAAAACGATATGTATATATTTTTCTGTTTTTTTTTTTTTTTTTTTTTTTAAAGGTAAGGTCTCATTCTAGTCCAGGCTGACTTGGAATTAACTATGTAGTTTCAAGGCTACCTTGAACTCATAGCGATCCTCCTACCTCAGCCTTCTGAGTGCTGGGATTAAATGTGTACAACACTACGCCCGGCAAGAGTGATATTTTTTAAAGTTTATATTTGTTAGCATATAAAGAATTAGGTTTCAAAATGGTATAGAATATCTCTTTTGGCTTCTATTTATTTATGTATTTATTTAATTTTATGTTTTTGAGGTAGGGTCTTGATCTGGCCCTGGCTGACCTGGAGTTCACTATGTAGTTTCATGGTGGCCTCGAACTCATGGTAATCCTCCTACAAGTGTCAGGATCAAAGGCTTTTGCCACCATGCCCAGTGACTTACTTTTTTCTTTCAGTGTTGAGAATCCAACCTGGGCATCCTTTGTGCTTGCTCTAGTACTGAGTTATACCCCCCCCCACCTTGTTTTTTGGTTTTTCAAGGTAGGGTCTTGCTCTTACAATGACCAATACCCATGCTATTTCTAGAGTCTAGATAGATATATTTTAAAAAGTTTCTGAGATAGATTCTCACTGAATCCCAGGCTGACCTGGTACTCACTGTGTAAACCTAGGGTAGACTTGAATTCATGGCAATTCTCCTACCTCTGCCTCCCCAAATGCTGGGATTAAAGGCATGTACCACCATGCCCAGCTTGTAACTTAGTTTTAAATTCTAGTCTTACATGAATCATTTACTCCCTATTTCCTACTCATAGCCTTCCTTCCTCTCCCTACCCTTGCATTCCCCTTCCCTTCCTTCCCTTTCCCTTTCCTCCCCTCCTTCCTGTTTTTCTAGGTAGGGTTTCACTCTAACCTAGGCTGACCTGGAATTCACTATGTAGTCTCAGGCTGGCCTTAGACTCACACAGGTCCGCCTTACCTCTTCTTATGGAGTGCTGGGATTAAAAGCATGTGCCACTATGCCCCACTTCTTTCTTTCTTTGAGAGAGAGTGAGAGAAAGAGGCAGAGAGAGAGAGAGCTTGAGAGTAGATGTGCCAGGGCCTTAGTCACTCCAAAGGAATTCCAGATGCATGTGCCACCGTGTGCATCTGGTTGTACGTGGGTACTGCGGAGTTGAACTCAGATCCTTAGGCTTTGCAGGCAAGGGCCTTAACCACCACTGATCCATCTCTCCACCCCTCATACAGTTTTTTTTTTTAATCTTTAGAACATTTAAATGTTTTAGCTTTTGAAACAGAGATTTCATCTTGTTTTACTCATAGATTGATGTGGATATTAAGGTGTTTAAGCTTCTTTGTCAAATACCCATTTTGGGAGAGAGTATGGTCTGCTAAAATTTGTTACAGTAATACAATGAGTAGTTGATGATATTTATTTGTACTCTTCTTAGGCAAGAAAACATATCTTACAAATCCATACTAGGGACTGGAATCCAAAATTGTCAGATGCTTTTTTAGGAGAACTGGCTGAAAAATGTGTTGGTGAGTGCTACTATTTGGATTGATTTAATTGTCTGTTCTGCTCAGCATCTTTTCCCCTTCTGATTGAAATGTGAATGAGTTATGTCTTTAATTGTGAAAAAGATAACCCTGCCTTCATATTCAAAAGTTATATAAAGTTATATTTCACCTAAAGTTTAAACACTTCTTAATTAGAATTTTAACTACCATTAGGTGTTTAACAAAGCTCAGTAGTAATATCTTTCACAAAATGCTGGGTATTTTTAATTATCCTTAATATTACTATGGTGTATCCTTTTAGGATTTGTCCCTTCTCAAAACTCTTACTTAAACAAACACTCTTCAGCTTAAGAGAAGAAGGTCCATGGCAAAGGCAGAATGGCAGTCTTTTACTTTGTCATCTACAGGGAAGCTGAGTGGGAGAATCTGTAAAGAAATACCTAATGGTATTTTGCAATATTTCCTCAAATATAAAACTTTCCAATTTCATTTTAAATTCATCACAGTGGAGGATATTCCCTTCTAGAGTAAATAAACATGGCTGTCCTAAAAGGACAGGATGAAAGAGCATTTAACACAGGAGGTAGATTTAGGGTTTCTTGTAATTAGGTATGAAATAAAAAGAGATACAATATTAAGTCATTGAATATACACACAGAAATTCTCTGATTTATTTTCCCCCCTTTTGTCTGTTTTCCTGTCATATTCTATAAAACATAAATAAAAAAAACTCTTCTCTGTGAACTTTTTAAGCATTATGAAGAAGTCCCCCAAATAAGTCCATAACAATAATCTATTTGGGAAAACTTGAGTTAAGAAAACCAAAAAGAACAATTCAGTTTAAAAATCACTGTGGGGCTGGGCGTGGTGGCGCACGCCTTTAATCCCAGCACTTGGGAGGCAGAGGTAGGAGGATTGCTGTTAGTTTGAAGACAGCCTGAGACTGGTCAGCCTGGATTGTAGCAAGACCCTACCTCAAAAAAGCAAACAAAAAAATCATTGTGATCCACCATCAAATAATTAAAACTTAAATAGAACACTAGTCCATTCAGTTAGCTACATCCGAATTATCCTCTTCATCCACAGGGACTTCCATCTCCGAAGCAGCATCCCTCAGCTTTTGAACCACAAAGACCTCGACATCTTCTGGTGAGGAGAAAACGTAAATCTCTCCAGCACTACTCCAGTTTAAGCTTTGCCTGGTATAAGAGAGCATGCGCCAAACCCATTTCATGTAAATTTGGCTTGACTTTTTGCAAAGCCTTGTGCTGCTTTATGGGAGAGGGTGGTATTTGGTTAAAAAAAATCCAGTCATTTCCCTTTTTGAAATTTGCCCCCTTTATTTATGATATTACGGTATTAGAGTTCATATCAAACTGGGAAAACTTTTAGATTTTTCTTCTGTGAATTTGTCACAGAGTGATCATTAACTGAAATGAGCAAAAGTCTTCAAGAATTTTAGAAATTCCCTAGGAAATAGATATTCTAAAATTATTTTCTATTACCCCATCTCCCATTTGAAAAATCACACACTCTAGTTTAATTCTTCATTCAAATTTATAGTCTTAGTTTCCATATGTGTTTCCAAAATTAGTACTTTTCATGTTTCAAAATGAATTTTAGCCTGTAGTCATTTCCTTCTTTCAAAAATTTTTATGTCGCTGGGCATGGTGGTGCATGTCTTTAATCCCAGCACTTGGGAGGCGGAGGTAGGAGGATTGCTGTGAGTTCATGGCCAGCCTGAGACTACATAGTGAATTCCAGCTCAGCCTGGGCTAGAGTAAGACCCTACCTCGAAAAAATAACAACAAAAAAAATTTATGTCATACTTTCTTACTGGACTGAAAAACTTCTCTTGCCATTTTTGTTCCTTCATGGGGTGGACAGTATGAATGCAAAATTTACTTACTTACCATTGACTTCTGGGTAGTAACATAAAAATCCATTTAATTAAATGACTGTGGTTTTTGATTGTGACGTTTATGTTATTTTAGAGACAAATTTACATTAATAATCAATTGCAGGTCTTAAAAAAGAATGAAATAGTAATAAATTTTAAATTTATTATGAACTTACTAGTTTGTGTGTCCCAAGTATGTTTCAATATGTGTGGGTTCAGTTCAGTAAAATTTATGCCTAACAAAGCCTGTGTAGTCTTGACTTATGCCTTATAAGGATAGGTGGCCTCTTACAGGTTGTGGATTTGGTAATTTTAAATTTGATTTTAACTCCCTAGCACTTGGGGAGATTTTTGCATGCAAAACAGGTATGATTTTTAAGTATTGAAAAAAATCTCCTCAACATAAGTTGGTACCAAGAACATTTGCACAAATAGGAGCTTATAATCAGTGAAGACATAAACCCCAATTTATTTTCACTGAGAAATGTACAATGAAAACATATCCATTACGTATCTAGATTGTGGGCCTTCATTTTGTTTGAAATTGTTCTTAAAATATACCCTCATACAATTTTGTGACCTTATTTCTGGACAAACCTTTTTCATAGCTGTATTTTTAGGCTTCCAGAAAAATTTATCTTAATAATAAATAATATACAATAGTGTTTTCTCCTTGCTAGCTACATATTTTTGTTCAGTAGAGTTTTAGAATTATGGTAGTAGAATTAGAGTATAAAGGGATTTCTTACCAAGTTTTAAAAAAGCTGCTTGGGTTTATATTTGTTTTGCACTTACTTTCTAAACCAGAGCTCTTTTGAGAATGCAGAGAGATGTTAGTAATTATGACAGGACAAAAACCCTTAACAGAAGGCCTATGTTCATCCAAAGGATAACACATTTAGTCTGGTTCTGATGCACTTTTAATCAGCAGTAGAGGCTAAAGAAGTATATCTTAAGTCATGAGTTCTTAACTTTGTGTGTGTGTGTCTCAAGATCATTTCTAAATAGTTTTCAAAATATTTGAAATTTCAAGCTCTAGAAATTCACTGATTTCAGTTTGTTCTAGGGCTTGAGGATCTCTATTTCTGTTTCTTTTTTATTGTTCATTCTGATTTTAATTCAGGTTGAGAGCCACAGATATATACCAGTATTTCTTCCTTGCAAATAAATGTCATGGAGATAGTTCCTTCCTTTTCTAATCTATTAGTTGTGATAATCCACTGAACATTTATTTTAGTGAGTGGGGTTTGTTATTATTAATAAAATCCTTAATCATGTGGAATAAGTTACAAAAAATGAACAGTGCTTTCTGTATAATTATCATGTCATTATGGCAAGTATAAACACCATGGGTAACATTTGCTAAATAAAATTTATTAGTGGTTATGTATCATTTTGCCTTGTTGCTTTTTTCTTGTTAAGTTTCTACAATTGAATAGAAACTTACAGTATGTTCATTGTTTATATACTTTTAAAGAAGAAAGAGAAATACAATTGTTTTTATTCTTTGAGGATGGTAGTTTAGTCTACATTTCAGGTGGAAGATAGAATTCATGTACTTGGATTATTTCCCTAACTGTTTAGAATATTAGGTAGGTGTTCTGTACTCATTTTTTTAAAAGAATGAAGTATTTTTAAATATTTTATGATTTATTTATTTGAGAGAGGAAGAGAATGTTTATGCCAGGTCCTTTAGTCACTGCAAATGAACTCCAGATTGACTTTTCACCTTGTACATCTGGCTTATGTGGGTACTGGGGAATCAGACCTGGGTCCTTAGGGCTCTCAAGCAAGCACCTTAACCATTAAGCCATCTCTCCAGCCCTATTCTCATTTTTTGAACTAATGTAATAGATATGTATGTCAAGGAAAAGATAATTTTTTAGGTTTATTAATTGAGAAATCAAAAATAAAGTGAAAGACTAGTGGTAGAATGTGATTATTGTAAAGAATTATTTGTGAGATTGTTTTATAGCATGATACACTTAATCTGTTTTAATTACCATTTTCATTTCAGTGTTTAAATGTTGCATGAGGTCATTGTGAAACATAAAAAAAAATGACTAAAAACCAAGTAGGGCATGGTGGGACACACCTTTAATCCCAGCACTCAGGAGGTAGAGGTAGGAGGATTGCCATGAATTCGAGGCCATCCTAAGACTACATAGTGAATTCCATGTCAGCCTGAGCTAGAGTGAGACCCTACCTCGAAAAACTAAAACCAAAAACAAAAATCAGTGCTGGAGAGATGGAGAGAGTGATTAAGGAGCTTGCCTACAAAAAAGCCCAATGACCCAGGTTTGATTCCCCAGTACCCACATAAAGAGAGAAGCACAAAGTGACCTATGCATTTGGAGTTTGCATTGTTATATACCCTTGCATGCCTATTCTCCACCCCCCCTCCTCTCTGTCTCTTTTCTGCTTGAAAATAAATAAGTAAATAAATAAATAAATAAATAAATATAAAAAACTAATGTTGCAAATCAATGGAACTTTTTTTTTTTTTTTTTTTTTTTTTGGTTTTTCGAGGTAGGGTCTCACTCTAGCTCAGGCTGACCTGGAATTCACTATGGAGTCTCAGGGTGGCCTCAAACTCACGGCCATCCTCCTACCTCTGCCTCCCGAGTGCTGGGATTAAAGGCGTGCGCCACCACACCCGGCAATGGAACTTTTAAAACCTTTTTTTTTTGTTTTGAGGTGAGATCTTGCTGTAGCCCACACTGACCTGGAATTCATTACGTAGTCTCAGGGTGGCCTCGAACTCTTGGTAATCCTCCTACCTTTGCCTCCCTAGTGAAGGGATTAAAGGCATTCACCACCACACCCAGCTTATTTATTTATTTACGTATTTATTTACGTATTTATTTATGTATTTATTTATTTATTTATTTGAAAGCGATGGACAGAGAGAGAAAGAGGCAGATAGAGAGAGAGAGAGAGAATGGGCGCGCCAGGGCCTCCAGCCACTGCAAGTGAACTCCAGACGCGTGTGCCCCCTTGTGCATCTGGCTAACGTGGATCCTGGAGAATCGAGCCTCCAAGTGGGGTCCTTAGGCTTCACAGGCAAGCATTTAACCGCTAAGCCATCTCCTCAGCCCTTTAAAAAAAATATCTTATTCTCGTTAATGCCTTTGGAGCTTTAAGGTGAATTGCAGTGTTAATTTATAACTTTTTGGGTAGTTGGTTATTAACATGGGATGGCTTATACTCAGATATGGTAGTAAAATACTTGGTTTTGAAGTTTTTGCTTATGTACTCCTTCATACTACTCTTTTATATTTGCTTAAAAGTTAGGTATATTACAAAAAATAAGCCTGGTATAGTGGTGCTCACCTGTAATCCAGGCTATTTGGGAGCCCAAGTCAGGAGTATTACAAGTTCAAGGCCAGCCTGGGCAATTAAGTGAGGCCCTGTCTTAAAGCAAAGAAAAACTGAGAATGTAGGTTAGTGATAGACTGTGAAGATTAAATTTCTGATTGAGGATAGTGGTAAAGGATTAAAATGAAACTAGAATTAGCTTTAAACTTTCCTGAAGAAATTTGTATTTTGCAATTTGCAATCTGTGGTTTTGACATACAACAACATGGCTTCTTTTGTCTTAATATTGTTAGTTTATGTTTTTCAAAGTTTAAATTACAAATATTTTTAATCTTGAGCATTTAGCCCTCAGTTGAACTTTTTTTTTTTTTTTTTGTGGCGGCAGGATTTCAAGGCAGGGTCTTCTCTAGCCCAGGCTGACCTGGAATTCACTATGGAGTCTCAGGGTGGCCTCGAACTCATGGCGATCCTCCTACCTCTGCCTCTGCTGGGATTAAAGGCGTGCGCCACCACGCCCGGCTTGCTTGAACAGTTTTTAAATTGATTTTTAAATGGTTAATTTTATTTTGCTAATAAAATTGTGCATTATTACTCATTTATTTAGTGTTGATTGCTACGTTAGATGAAGATGCATGTATTTACAAAATATACCTGGTACTTGGAAGAATGAACTTAACTGTGTTATCTGTCTCCTTCTGTGCATTAGGCTACTGTGGAGCTGATATCAAGGCTCTGTGCACTGAAGCTGCCCTGATTGCTCTTCGGAGGCGTTATCCCCAGATCTATGCTAGCAGTCATAAACTGCAGCTGGACGTTTCCTCAATAGTGCTCAGTGCCCAAGATTTTTACCATGCAATGCAGAATATTGTGCCTGCTTCTCAACGTGCTGTGATGTCTTCAGGACATGCACTTTCCCCCATCATAAGGCCACTGCTAGAAAGAAGCTTCAACAACATCTTAGCTGTCCTGCAAAAAGTGTTTCCTCATGCTGAAATAAGCCAGAGTGACAAGAAAGAAGGTACTATAAACTACTCTTTTTTTGTATTGTTTAAATAAAAGAAATGTGAACATAGCTTCCACGTAAGATTATATGTACCTTCACTCACCACTGACTAGTCCAAGCAGGGAGTATTGCCCATTAATGGTAGTTGCCAGGTAAATATTTGTTACTTAACTCTTGGGTTGGTATGACCATCTTAATGCAGGAGTTTTATTATATTTAGAAAGCTAACTAATAATATATTACAGTTGTTACAAAGCACTTTTTTTTAAAAAAAGAAACATAGTAGAGGCAGGGCAGATAGAGAGAAGGACACAGATTTATTTTTTATTTATTTATTTGAGACACAGAGAGGGGGTGAGAGTGTGGGCAGGGCATGTGCCACCATGTGCATCCTGCTTTGTGGGATCTAGAGAATCAAACCTTGGTCCTTAGGCCTCACAAGCATGCACCTTAACTGCTAAGCCATCTCTCCAGATGGCTATATAAAAGCACTTTTATATAGATTATTATTCATTAATCTTTATCATATTCCTATTGGTTAGGTACTGAAATTATGTAGTATTGTCTTTTTAAAAATCAAATTATATATATTCTATTCTATTCTATTCTATTCTATTCTATTCTATTCTATTCTCTATTCTATTCATTTGGGAGAAAGAGAGAAAGAGGCAGAGAGAGAGAGAGAGTATGGTTGTGCTGGGGCCTCCAGCCACTGCAACTGAACTTGAGATGCATCCACTCCCTTGTACATCTGGCTTACATGGGCCCTGGGGAATCAAACCTGGGATCTTTGGCTTTGCAGGCAAGTGCCTTAACCACTAAGCTATTTCTCCAGCCCAGTATTGTCTTTTGATGATGATGATGATGATGATTATGGCTTTCAGGGTAGGGTCTCACTCTAGTTAAGGCTGACCTAGAATTCACTATATAGTCTCAGGGTGGCCTTGAACTCACAGTGCTCCTCCTACCTCTGTCTTCCGAGTACTGGGATTTAAAGGTGTGTGCCACCACGCCCAGCTGATTATTTTGTTCATTTTTATTTATTTATTTGAGAGCGACAGAAAAAGGCAGAGAGAGAGAGAGAGAGAGAGAGAATGAATGGGCGCGCCAGGGCCTCTAGCCTGCATCTGGCTAACGTGGGTCCTGGGAAATCAAGCCTTGAACTGGGGTCCTTAGACTTCACAGGCAAGCGCTTAACCACTAAGCCATTTCTCCAGCCCCTGGCTGGTTATTTTAATTTCCGCAAATACCTTGTTTGAGATATAGTCTGTACCAAAGAAAATTGTTACAGAGTTATATTAATATTAAAATATTATGTAATAAAAATTATGAATATTACTCATGAATTTTGCTTTTATTATACATTTTTAGAAACATGAATTACTATTTGCAAGCAGAGAGAGAATGAATGAATGAATATATGGGCCACCAGGCCTCTTGTTGCAATCCATTTTGTGCATCTGCTTTTATATGGGTTCTGGGGAATTGAACCTAGGCCAGCAGGTTTTGCAAGCAAGCACCTTTAACTACTGAGCTATCTCCCCAGCCCATTTCTTTTTCCTTTATTTTTTAATTTAATTTAATTTTTTTTCTGTTTTGTTTTTCAAGGTAGGGTATCACTTTAGCTCAAGCTAACCTGGAATTCATTATGTAGTCTCAGGGTGGCCTTGAACTCATGGCGATCCTCCTACCTCTGTGTCCCAAGTGCTGGGAAATGTGTCCAACCCAGTTTCTTAAAGGATTTGTACAAAATACCACATGGAGTACTTTATTCCTTAATATTTGATAGGTACAAGAGGAACAAATTTCTTTAAAAATATTTATTTATTTGAGATAGGGGAGAGGCAGAGAGAAAGGGTATATATACATATACATATATATATATATATGCATACATATATGTATATATATATAGAGAGAGAGAGAGAGAGAGAATGAATATGAATATTAATTTGAATATATGGATATGCCAGAGTCTCTAACCACTACAAACCAACTCAAGACACATGCACTACCTTGTGCATCTAGTTTTATGTGGGTTCTGGGCAATTCAACCTGGTTCCTTTGGCTTTGTAGGCAAGCACCTTACCACTAAGCTATCTCTCCAGCCCAGGAACAAATATTTTAATGAGTGTATCAGTGAGCCAGGCTTAATACCATAATTTGTGTACTTTTTCCTGTGATTTCTTTCCTTCCCTCCCTCTCTTTTCTTTATATTAAAAAAATTTTATTTATTTTACTTATTGTTTGAGAAAGAGACAGAGAATGGGCACACCAGGGCTTCTAGCCACTGCAAACAAATTCCAGACACATGCGCCACCTTGTGCATCTGGCTTTACATGGGTATTGGGGAATCGAACCTGGGTCCTTAGGCTTTGTAGACAAATGCTTTAGCTGCTAAACCATCTCTCCAGCCCTCTTTACACATTTTTTTTTTTTTTTTGAAACACAGTCTCACTGTAGCCATGGCTGACCTAGAACTGAGCTTCCTGAGTGCTGGGATTATAGGGTTGAGCCACCACACTGAGTTTATCTGTAATTTTCCTAACTAGGTATACTCAAACTAATATCCTGTAAGATCTTTTTTTAATTCTCTTTTTGTCCCCTCTTTTTCTTCCTTTCTGTTTTTATTTTCAAGGTAGGGTCTCATTCCTGGTCAGGCTGACCTGGAACTCACTATAGTCTCAGGCTGGACTTGAACTCACAATAATCCTTTTACCTCTGCCTCCCAGTGCTGGGATAAAAAGCATGTGCCACCATGCCTGACTTAGTTCTTTCATTTAAAAAAAAATATTTTATTTATTTGCAAGTAGAGAGAAAATGACAGAGAGAGAGAGAGTGAGTGAGTGAGTGTGTGTGTGTGTGTGTGTGAGAGAGAGAGAGAGAGAGAGAGGTGGAGGAGGAGGGAGTGTGTGCATGAATGGATGCACCAGAGCCTCTGGATACTGGAAGTGAACCCCAGATGCATTGCTACTTTGTGCATCTGGCTTTATGTGGGTACTGGGGAATTTAACCTGGGTCAGCAGGTTTTACAAGTAAGCTCCTTTAACTGTTGAGCCACCTCACTCATCCCATGCTTTAATTCACTTTAACAATAATAAATGATGCACAGTAGTGGATAATAGCAACTAAATTTTATTCAATTATGATTTTTTTTAAGTTATTTAGATATATTCTGTTTTCTTCTTTTTTTTTTTTTTTTTGAGGTAGGGTCTCACTGTAGCTCAGGCTGACCTGGAAGTCACTATGTAGTCTCAGGATGGCCTTGAACTCAAGTTCAACCCAAGTGCTAGGATTAAAGGTGTGTGCCACCATGCCTGGCTCTGGTTTGTTTTTATTTTCAATATTTTTTCCTTAGACCTTTATCCTTTGCTTGTATAAGAAATTACCATTCGGAAGTTCCAGATTTATTTAAAACTATTAGCTTAACTATATACTTAGTTTTCTTTTTTTCCTCCAAGGTAGGGTCTCACTCTAGCCCAGGCTGACCTGGAATTAACTATGTAGTTTCAGGGTGGCCTCGAACTCAAGGCAATTCTCCTTCCTCTGCCTCCCAAGTGCTAGGATTAAAGGCATGTGTCACCATGCCTGGCTTATTGTTTTGGTTTTTTTGAGGTAGAGTCTCACTGTAGTTCAGGCTGACCTATAACAGCGATCCTCCTACCTCAGCCTCCCAGCTGCTGGGATTTAAGGCATGCCACCATCATGCCCAGCTTTATTTTTTGAGTTAGGGTCTTGCTCTAGCCCAGGCTGACCTGTAATTCATTATGTATTCTCAGGATGGCCTTAAACTCACAGCGATCCTCTTATATCTGCTTTCCCCAGTGCTGGGTTTAGAGGTGTGCAGCACCATGCCCAGCTTATTTTGTTTTTGAGATAGGGTCTCTGGTAGTTCAAGTTGAGACTCTTATTTGCTATTTATAACAGGATAACCTTGCACTTCTCGTCCTTCTGTTTCTACCTCTGGTGTGCTGGGATCATAGATGTGAGCCCCCACACCTGGTTTATGTGGTTCTGGGAATCAAATCCAGGGGGGCTCATGCCACATTCCCAGCTCAGATAGTACTATTATTGGTGGTGGTGTTATCTGAAATGCACTTGCTATATTACCCAGGTTGGTCTCAAACTCCTTGACTCAAGCAGTTCTCCAGTCTCTTCCTTCTGAATTGCAGGCATCTCAGGTGTGCATCCCTATGATTTCCTCAGTCTTAGTTCTCCTTTATCCCTCTACTACTTCTGCATATGTAGCATTGTATTGCATTACTGTTTATTGAGCAGATTCACATTTTTTTTTTTTTTTTTTTTTTTTTAGTTTTTCGAGGTAAGGTCTCACTCTAGTCCAGGCTGACCTGGAATTCACTATGTAGTCTCAGGGTGGCCTTGAACTCATGGCGATCCTCTTACCTCTGCCTCCCAGGTGCTGGGATTAAAGGCGTGCGCCACCACGCCCGGCTCTGATTCACATTTTTTATGGGCACATGTGTAACATTGCTGTTAATGTTTATAGTTCAAATTATAACTCTGGAAGAGTTTTATGTTCTCAGTTGGTTTTATTTTTTTTAATTTTAATTTTAATTTATTTATTTGAGAGACACAGAGAGAAAGAGGCACATAGAGAGAGTGAGAAAATGGTCATGCCAGGGCTTCCAGCTGCTGCAAACAAACTCCAGACGCATGTGTCACCTTGTATATCTGGCTTGTATCGCTTCTGGGAAATTAAACCTGGGTCTTTTGTCTTTGCAGACAAGTGCCTTAACCACTAAGCCATCTCTCCAGCTCTCAGTTGGATTTTAGTTCCACTTAATCCACTGAGTAGTAACCCTAAGACCTTTAGAGAGACTAGTGCTACTTGAATAGGTGTGTTTTTAACTCTTGAGTTCCTGGCTTCATCTTTTTTTTTTTTTGTTGTTGTTGTTGTGTGTTTTTTTTAGCCAAGGCTGACCTGTAACTCAGTACAGGCTGGCCTTGGACTCATGGTGGTGCTCCTACTTCATCCCCTTCCATCTTCAGTGCTAGGATCAAAGCATGTGCTTCCACTGATTCCTTAATTAAGCAAAGTTTTCCTTGTAAAGTGAATGACAGGTTATCTGTGGCTTATTGTTGCCTTTTAAAGAACTGGCTTTGATGAAACTGCCTTATTTATTGAATCACATAGGAAATGGACTGGTACTGGTCCAAATTGAGAAGACTACTTCTTTTCTAGACTTAGTTTAGTCAGCAGAAACTCCCCAATTATAGCTTATAGTATTTAAGTGGATAGTCTGTAAAGGTGAAGCAATTATGGATGTTACATTTATAAATTATGCAAAATGCTGTAGTTTGTCAGTTTATCTGATCCATTTGTATTATTTGATATATAATACTAGCTAATTATAGTTGGGTTTTGATCCAGTTTTCCTTAGCTTTGGTAGAGCATTATATACCTCATAATTCTTTTGCCCTTTGTTTTTTGACCAGATATAGAAACCCTAATTTTAGATGACAGTGAAGATGAGAATGCTTTATCAATTTTTGAGACAAGTTGTCACTCAGGATCACCAAAGAAACAGTCATCAGCTGCTGCTATATCTAAACCTTACCTTCATTTTACAATGTGAGTAATTTATATCAAATTTCTTTCAATTAAGAATTATTTTTGATGCATTATATTTAGAACGACTATATATTTTTACTTTTGGTTGCAACATTGAGGCCTTTTTGCTTTGTATACAATTCTGGAAAACCTTTTTAAAAAGTTTTAAAAATTTTATTTATCTATTTATTTGTGAGAGAGAGAGACAGAGAGAATGGGCACGCCAAAGCATCTTGTCATTGCAAATAAATTCCAGATACACACACCACCTTGCGCATTTCACTTTACATGGGTACTAGGGAGTCAAACCTGGGCCATCAGACATTGCAGGCAAGTGCCTTTAATCATTGAACTATCTCCCCAGCCCAAATTCTGGAAAACTCTTATTGTGTACAGCTTTTTGTATGGTAGTGACTACTTTGTCACCTGCTCAAGATTGTTTTCTCCAAGAAGACTGTTACCTGCTTGTTTGCATTTAAAAAAAAAGTGATGGTATGGGATTTGTTAATTTGTGGTTGTTTTTTTCTGGGGAGGGGGAGGGTAGAGAAAGGATTATTACCCTTTGGAAATCAACCTATGAGCCTCAGTTTTATTTTATTTTTGGAGATAGGGTCTGTCAGGCTGACCTGGAATTCACTGTGTGGTCTCAGCTGGCCTCACACAGTGATCCCCCTGCATCAGCCTCCTGAGTGCTAGGATTAAAGGAGTGCACCAACATGCCCTGCTTATTTTTTTCTTTTCTTTTTTTTTGGTTTTTCGAGGTAGGGTCTCACTCTAGCTCAGGTTGACCTGGAATCCACTATGTAGTCGCAGGGTGGCCTTGAACTCTTGGTAATCCTCCTACCTTTGCTTCCCAAGTGTTGGAATTATTGATTTTTTTATTTTTATTTTTCGAGGTAGGGTCTCACTCTATCTCAGGCTAACCTGGAATTTACTATGTAGTCTTACGGTGGCCTCGAGCTCATGGCGATCCTCCTACCTTTGCCTCCCAAGTGCTGGGATTATTGTTTTTTTGATTGAACTAAAAAAATAGACTAAACAATATTTACCATGACCTAGGGCACACTAGTTTGTGATAATTATCAGATGATAATTTAGAGACTTAAGTTACTAAAGATATATTTTTTAGCTTCTATACTTACAGGCAATAAATCATGATAATTCTCTCCCTTCCTCCACATTTCCCTTCTCCTTATTAGTCTGTTTTATTTTGATGTCATCCTCTTTTCCTCCTATTATGAGGATCTTGTTAAGGTATTACGAGGCACTGCGAGGTTGTGGATATCAATGCCAGTTGTTTGGACAGTTGCATTGTAAGGAGTCCTACCCTTCCTTTAGCTCTACGTTCTTTCCGCCTCCTCTTCCACAATGGACCTTGGAAGGTGTGATAGAGATGTTTCACTGCTGAGCACTCCTATGTGTCACCTCTTTTTGTTTTATTTATTTTTATTGACAACCTCTATAATTATAGACAATAAACCATGATAATTCCCTCTCCCTTTCACTTTCCCCATAACAGTTCCACTTGCTATCATATCCCCTCCCCCTCTAAATTAGTCTCTCATTTTGATGTAATTGTATTTTCCTCAGTGCCAGGCATGTATTCCCTGCCATGGAGCTGGCCTTTATAGTCCAGTGAAGAGAGCAGTTGGTTTCCCCCATAACAGATATGCCACTATTGTGCCCCATTGGCTCATTTGGCTTGTTTGGCCCAACTTCAGGCTTGCAGTGTCCACTGTTGTTTGTCTCCACTGATAACTTTTGTCTCTCCCAAAGAGCTGTATGAAGCATAGGTTTTTCCAGCTTTCTGTCAGCTGGTCTACACAGAGTAGCTTTTCAGCTAGCTACAGCAAAATTTCTCAGTGACCTTGTAGCTCAAGCATATGATTTTGTAACCTGTCACTTTATTGAAAAAATTTATTAAATTTATTGCTTTTAGTTTTTTTGGTGGACTCTTTTGTGTCACTTATATGTAAAATATATCATATGCAAATAGGCCTAGTTTATGTCCTTCCTTACCAATTTGTATCCCTTTTCTTTAAAAAAACTTTTTATTTATGTATTTGAGAGCGACAGAGAGAAAGAGGCAGATAGAAAGAGAGAGAGAGAGCGAGAGGGAGAGGGAGAGAATGGGCACACCAGGACCTCCAGCCACTGCAAAGGAACTCCACATGCATGAGCCCCCTTCTGCATCTGGCTAATGTGGGTCCTGGGGAATCGAGCCTCAAACTGGGGTCCTTAGGCTTCACAGGCAAGCGTTTAACCGCTAAGCCATCTCTCCAGCCCCCAATTTGTATCCCTTTTATTTGTTTCTCTTGTCTTATTGCTTGAAATAAAACTTCAAGTGCTATGTTGAAAGCAGTGGTGAGAGTAGGCACCCTTGTCTTGTTTCAGACCTTAATAGGAATGCTTCAAGTTTTTTTCCCCATTTAGGTGCTCTATAAATAGCCTTTATTATGTTGGGATATGGTCCCTACAAACGAAGTCTCTCTAGTGTTTTGATCATGAAGGGGTGTTGTATTTTGTCAAAGGCCCTTTCTGCATCTATAGAAATAATCATCTAGTAGAGAGGCAGATCCAGGACAATGCTATCTTCTGCCTTCTGGCCTTGAGCTCTCCACTCAGAGTGACAAAGGTTAGAGTGCCACTTACATTTTCTGGCCAAAATAAAAAGGAATCAAGAAGGGCTGGAGAGATGGCTTAGCAGTTAAGCGCTTGCCTGTGAAGCCTTAGGACCCCGGTTCGAGGCTTGATTCCCCAGAGGAGGGCGCATGCTTCTGGAGTTCATTTGCAGTGGCTGGAAGCCCTGGCGTGCCCATTCTCTCTCTCTCTCTCTCTGCTTCCTTCTCTCTGTCGCTCTCAAATAAATAAATAAAAATAAACAAACAAAAAATTAAAAAGTTCCCATAATTTTAAGGAAAAAAAAGGAATCAAGAAACAGAAAAATGTTATGAATAAGCCATATGGAAACGTACTCCTTTACTAGCTCATACTTTATATGTTAAAAAGGAGAGAGTTATTATGGGACTTCCCCTGGATCTGTAAGCTTCAATAAAACTCTCCATTAAAAAAAGAAAAAGCCGGGTGTGGTGGCGCACGCCTTTAATCCCAGCACTTGGGAGGCAGAGGTAGGAGGATTGCCGTGAGTTCGAGGCCACCCTGACTCCATAGTGAATTCCAGGTCAGCCTGGGCCAGAGTGAGACCCTATCTCAAAAAACCAAAAAAAAAAAAAAAAAAAAAAAAGCCGGGTGTGGTGGCCCATGCCTTTAATCCCAGCACTCGGGAGGCAGAGGTAGTAGAATCTCTGTGAGTTTGAGGCTACCCTGGGATTACATAGTTAAATCCAGGTCAGCCTGGGCCAGAGTGAGACCCTACCTCAAAAAAAAAAAAAAAAGGAGAGTTTGTACAGAAGTATCTTGTGGAGGAGGTGAATAATGTTGGGTCCAGAAGCCATAGGTTTGCAGTATGTGTAGTGTAATAGGAGAAAAAGAGAGACTGATTGAGAGTGGGAGGGGATATAATGGAGACTGGAGTTGTAAAGGGGAAAGTGGGAAGGGGAAATTATGGTTTATTGTCTATCATTATGGAAGTTGTCCATAATTAAAAAATAAATAAATAAAAAGAAAAATTGTAAAAAAGAAATAATCATCTGATTCTTTTTATTTTAATTTTTTATTGACAACTTCCATAAAGATAGACAATAAACCATGATAATTGCCTCTCCTCCATATCCACCCTCTATCATATCCCTTACCTCTCTGAATTACATTCTCTTTTATTTTGATATTATCCTCTTTTCATCCTATTATAAGTGTCTTGTGTAAGCAGTACCAGGCACTGTGATATCCAGGCCATTTATTATTTATTTATTTATTTATTTATTTTTTTTTTGTTTTTCAAGGTAGGGTCTCACTCTAGCCCAGGCTGACCTGGAATTCACTATGTAGTCTCAGGGAGACCTCGAATTCATGGTGATCTGCCTACCTCTGCCTCCCAAGTGCTGGGATTAAAGGCATGCGCCACCATGCCCAGCAATCCAGGCCATTTTGTCTCTGGAAGATTGAATTGTAAGCAGTCCTACCCTTCCTTTGTCTCTTACATTCTTTCAAACAGCTCTTCTGCAATGTACTCTGAGCCTTGGAAAGTGTGATAGAAATGTGTCAGTGCTGAACACTCACAATTCTCTGTCTCTTCTTGTCAGCATTATGGTGCTTAGAATCATCCCAGTGGTCATCGCCATCTGAAAAGAAAAGCTTCTTAAACCAGAAGTGAGCATAGTATTAATATATGGGTAGAAACATTAAGAAAAGTGCTTACATGGCAGTTTGGTGAGCATAATATATGCATTTAGGCAGACAACAGCAGGTGATACTCCCCTATGGCTCTTGACCTCCCCCACCATAAGCTTTTGACTAGGTTTAAAGTATCAGCCATATATTCTGTCCCATGCAGTGGGCCTCCAGTCCAATTGGAGTGTGGCTGATTCCCTTCATAGACATGTCACGATTGTACCTGTTTGGTCATTTGACCTGGCTGGCAATACTTAAGGCTTGTAGTGTCCACTGTTGTTTATCACCACTGATGACTTCTCTCTCCCATAGGGTTGCATGTGGCATAGCTTTTTCCAGCTTTCTGTCAGCTGGTTTACAGGGAGGAGGTTTTCAGCTCAGCTCAGCTCAGCTCCAGGAGGATTTCTCAGTGACCTTGCAGTCCAAGCATGTGGAGTCTTCAGCAGTAGGGTCTTACCATCTATTCCTGGTGAGAAACCAAGAGACTTGTGGCAATAGCTTGTAATGTTTTGGTGGCATCAGGAACATCCTTGTCCAACAAATCATTTGAAGGTATCCCATTCCTGGCAATGAATTTTTTTTTTTTTTTTTTTTTTTGAGGTAGGGTCTTAACTCTAGCTCAGGCTGACCTGGAATTCACTAAGTAGCCTCAGGGTGGCCTTGAACTCATGCCTATCTTCCTACCTCTGCCTCTCAAGTGCTGGGATTAAAGGCGTGTACCACCACTCCTGGCTGATAAAAAAAAATAAAAAAAATTTTTTTTTTAGCCTGGCATTGTGGTGTATGCTTTTAATCTCAGCACTTAGGAGGCAGAGGTAGGAGGATAGCCATGAGTTCGAGGCCATCCTGAGGCTACATAGTGAATTCCAGGTTAGCCTGAGGTAGAGTGAGACCCTGCCTCAAAAAACTGAACACAAATTTTTTTTAATTGACAATTTCCATAATTATAGACAATAAACCATGACAATTCCTCCCCCCCCCCGCCCTCTCCATCATATCCTTTCCCCCTCCTAATTAGTCATCATTGTTTGCTCTTATTATGAGGGTTTTGTATAGGTAGTGTCAGGCACTTCGAGGTGATGGATATCCAGGCCATTTTGTGTCTGGCAAAGTGCATTATAAGGAGTCTTACCTTTCTTTTGGCTCTGATATTCTTTCTGCCACCTCTTCCGCAATGGACCCTGAGCATTGAAAGGTGTAATAGAGATGTTTCCATGCTAAGCATTCCTCTGTCACTTCTTAGCATGATGGTGCCTTTTGAGCCATCCCAAAGGTTTTTAGTACCAGGCATGTATTCCCTCCCTTGGGGTGGGCCTTGTGTCTAATTAGATGGTGGTTTGTTTCCCCCATAATAGACATGCCTTTATTGCACCGGTTGGCACATTTGGCCTGGGTAGCCCATCTTAAGGCTTGTAAGGTTCGCTGCTGTTTATCACTGATGACTTCTGTCTCCTATAGGGGGCCTTTATGCAATGTAGCTTTTTCTAACTTTCTGTCAGATGGTCTACAGGGAGCAGGTTTTCAGCTTAGCTCCAGTTTGATTTTTCAGTGACCTGCAGCCCAAGCATGTGGAGTCTTTAGCAGTAGGTTGTTGCCATGTATTTCTGGTGGGAAACCAAGAGCTTGGCAATGGTCTATAATGTTTTGGAGGCATCAGGGACCTCCCTAGGTAACAACTCACTGGAAAGTATCCCATCCCTGGCACTGAAATTTTTCTACTAACAATCTATGGCTTCTGGGTATGCCATTATCCAAAAAATTAGGTTATTATATGGCTTATTCATAATATCCTGAATTTTCTTTTTCTTTTTTTTTTAGGTAGGGTCTCATTTTAGCCTAGGCTCACCTGGAATTTACTATGTCGTCTCAGGGTGGCCCCAAACTCACGGTGATTCTCCTGGGATTAAAGGTGTGCGCCACCACGCCCAGCTAATATCCTGAATTTTGCTCAACTGTCTCCCTACCCTTCCTTTACTCACTCTTCCCCTGACCTTGCTTAGGCCATTTCACCCCCAGTAGTCTGCTCATCTACTTACATTTATATAAAACCATCCCCTTAAGTCTCTGTTCCCTTACTAGAGCCCTTTTCTAGCTCATTGGCCTCTGCTACTATTTTTTTTTTTAAAGCTCTAACTCACACATAAGTTGAAACATTTGTAGCTAGGATCCACATATGAGAGAAAACATGCAACGCTTGGCTTTCTGGGCTTGGGTTATATCACCTTGGTATAATCCTTTCTTGATCCATCTATTTCCCTACAAATTTCATTTTTCTTTACTGCTGAATAGGACTCCCTTGTATAAATGTACCACATCTTCATTATCCATTCGTCAGTTGAGGGCATCTAGGCTCATTCCATTTCCTAGCTACTGTGAATAGAACGGGAATAAACGTGGTTGTGCAAGTATCTCTTAGGTAGTGAGAAGAGTCCTTAGGATATATGCCTAGGAGTGGTATAACTGGGTCATAAGGTAAATCTAGTTTTAGCTATCTCAGAAACCTCCTCACTGATTTACATAATGGCTGTACCAGATTACATTCCCACCAACATTGTAGAACGATGTAGAAGGGTTCCTCTTTTTCCGTATCCTCGCCAACATTTATTGTCATTTTTATTTTATTTTTTATTGACAACTTTCATAATTATAGACAATAAATCATGTTAATTCCCTCCTGCCCCACATTCCCCTTTGCAACTCCACTCTCCATCATACTTATCCCTTCCCCCTCTCGATCAGTCATTTTTTTATTTATTGAGGTAAAGTCTCGCTCTAGCCCAGGCTGACCTGGAATTCACTAGTAGTCTTAGGGTGGCCTCAAACTCTCGGCGATCCTCCTACCTCTGCCTCTGGAGTGCTGGGATTAAAGGTGTGTTCCACCACTCCCTGCTCTCTCTTGATGTCATCATGTTTTCCTCCAATTATGATGGTCTTGTCTAGGTAGTACCAGGCACTGCGAGGTCATGGATATTCAGGCCATTTTATGTGTGGAAGAGTGCATTGTAAGGAGTCCTACCCTTTTTTGGCTCTTACATTCTTTCCGTCACCTCTTCTGCAATGAACCCTGAGCCTTAGAAGGTGTGATAGAGATGTTTCAGTGCTGAGCACTCCTCTGTCACTTCTCAGCACTGTGGTGCCTTTTGAGTCATCCCAAGATCTCCGCCAACTGAAAGTAAAAGCTTCTCTAACCAAAAGTGAAAGTAGCATTAATATATGGGTATGAACATTATGAGAAGTGCTTACTGGACAGTTTGATGAGCATAATATATACATTTAGGCAGATACTAGCAGATATTACACCGCTATGACTTCTCTGGTCATAGGTTTTCAATATCAGGCATGTATTCCCTCCCTCTCTGGTCTATTAGAGGGCAGTTGTTTTCCCCCCATAACAGACATAGACATGGCCCATGTTGCTCCTGTTGGCTCATTTGGCCTGGCTGACCAAATTAAAGGCTTGCAGTGTCCACTATTATTTATCTCCACTGGTGAATTGACTCTCTCCCATGTAATTACATGCAGTGTAGCTTTTTCCAATTTCTATCAGCTGGTCTACATGGAGGAGGTTTTTAGCTCAGCTGCAGCTTGATTTCTCAGTGACCTTGCAGCCCAAGAATGTGTGGAGTGTTCAGCAATAGGGTCTTACCGTCTATTACTGGTGGAAAACCAAGAGCCTCGGCAATGGCCTGTAATGTTTTAGGGTGCATCAGAGACCTCCCTGGCCAACAACTCACTGGAAGATATCACATCTCTGACATTGAAAATTTTCTCAGCACTCAGGAGGCAGAGGTAGGAGGATTGCTGTGAGTTCGAGGCCACCCTGAGACTACATAGTGTATTCCAGGTCAGCCTGAGCTAGAGTGAGACCCTACCTCGAAAAACCAAAAAATAAAATAAATAAAAGAAAAAGTTCTAGTAATAATCTATGGCTTCTGGGTGTGCCATTGTCCAATAAAGTAGGATTCCATATGACTTATTCATACCCTCCTCCCACCGTTCCTTTACTCACTCTTTTCCCATGACCACGCTTAGGCCTTTCTACCCCCAGTAATCTGTTCTTCTACATACGTACACACACACACACACACACACACACACACACACACACACACAATGCCATACCCTTAAGAATCCCCCTTTCCTCCCTCTCTCATATCCCCTTTCTAGCTTACTGGCCTCTGCTACTAACAAGCCCACTCACAAGCCCAAACATTTGTAACTAGGATCCACATATAAGAGAGAAAATGTGGTGATTGGCTTTCTGGGCCTGGGTTACCTCATTGAGTATAATCCTTTCCAGGTCCATCCATTTCCCTGTAAATTTCATGATATAATTATTCTTTACTGCTGAATAGAACTGCATTGTATAAATGTACCACATCTTCATTATCCACCCATCAGTAGAAGGTCATCTAGGCAGGTTCCATTTCTTAGCTATTGTGAATAGAGTGGCAAGAAACATGAATGTGCAGATATCTCTAAGGTAGTGAGACAAGTCCTTAGGATATATGCCTAGGAGTATTATAGCTGGGTTGTACAGTAAATCTGTTTTTAGCTGTTTCAGGAACCTCCATACTGATTTCCACAATGACTGTGCCAGATTACATTCCTACCAACAGTGTAGAAGGGTTCCTCTTTTTCTGCACTCTCACCAGCATTTATTGTCATTTATTTTGTTTTCTTTTTAAAAAATAATTTATTTATTTTTATTTATTAGAGATGGGGGGGGGGGAGAGAATAGGCATGCCAGGGCCTCTAGCCTCTGCAAACAAACTCCAGACGCATATGCCCCTTTGTGCATCTGGCTTCCGTGGGTGCTGGGAAATTGAACCGAGGTCCTTCGGCTTTGCAGGCAAGTGCCTTAACTGCTAGGCCATAGCTGTTCTGACAGGAGTGAGCCAGAATTTCAAAGTAGTTTTAATTTGCATTTCCCTAATAGCTAAGGATGTAGAACTTTTTTTTTTTTTTGATGTTTATATGCTATCTGTAGTTCAACTTTTTAGAACTCTATTTAGTTCCATAGCCCATTTTTTTTTTTTGTTCATTTTTATTTATTTGAGAGTGACAGAGAGAGGAAGAAGCAGATAGAGAGAGAGAGAGTGGGCACGCCAGGGCTTCCAGCCTCTGCAAACGAACTCCAGACGTGTGCGCCCCTTGTGCATCTGGCTAACGTGGGTCCTGGAGAATCGAGCTTCGAACTGGGGTCCTTAGGCTTCACAGGCAAGCGCTTAACCACTAAGCCATCTGTCCAACCCCCATAGCCCATTTTTTAATTGGGTCATTTGATTTATTATGTAATTTTCTGAGTTCTTTGTATATCCTAGATATCAATCCTCTATTAGATATATAGCTGGCAAAGATTTTCTCACATTCTGTAGTTTGCCTTTTTGCTCTATTCACAGAGTCCATTGCTGTACAAAAGGTTTATAATTTCATGAGGTCCCAATGGTTGATTAGTGATTTTGTTTCCTGAGCAACTGAGGTTATATTCAGAAAGTTGTTGTCTGTGCTAATATGTTGAAGGAGTTCCCCTACTTTTTACTCTAGTAGTTCTAGAGTTTCTGGTCTGATATTAAGGTCTTTGGTTCATTTGGACATAATTTTTGTGCATGGGGAGAGATAAGGATCTATTTCATCCTTCTACACTTAGATTATCCAGTTTTCCCTGCACCATTTGTTAAAGAGGCTTTCTTTTCTCCAATGAATATCCTGTGTTCTGTTCCATTGATCTACAAGTCTGTTTTTGTGCCAGTACCATGCTGTTTTTGTTACAATAGCTCTGCAATATAGTTAAAATCAGGTATGGTGATACCACCACCTTTATTTTTGTTGCTCAAAAATGTTTTGGCTGTTCAAAGTTTTTTTTGTGTTTGCGAATGAATTTTAGGATATTTTTTTCCTGTGAAGAATGCCGTTGGAATTTTAATGAGAATTACTTTAAATGTGTAGATTGCTTTTGGTAAGGTTGACATTTTCACAATATTGGGTCTTTCAATTCAAGAACACGGGTTGTCTTTCCATTTTCTAGTGTCTTCTGCAATTTTTACTTGAGTGTTTTAAAGTTTTCATTGCAGAGATCCTTCACTTCCTTGCTCGGGTTTATTCTAAGGTACTTTTTTTTTTTTTTTTTTTGAGGCGATTGTGAATGTGAGTGAGTGATTCCCTGATTTCATCCTCTGAATGTTTGTTGTTACCATATAGGAAAGCTACTGATTTCTGCATATTTATTTTATACCCTGCTATGTTGGTAAAAGTGTTTATGAGCTGTAACAGTTTGCTGGTAGTCTTTAGTGTTCTTTATATGTAGAGTCATATCATCTGCAAATAATGATAATTTGATTTCTTCCTTTCCAATTTGTATCCCTTCTTATTTATTTATTTGACACAGAGAAAGAGGGAAGGAGAGAAGAAGGGAGGGAGGGAGGAGAAGAATATGGGCGCGCTAGGGCCTCTAGCTGCTGCAAACAAATTCCAGGCGTATGTGCCACCTTGTACATCTGTTTTGCATGTGTTCTGGGGAATCAAACCTGGGTCCTTTGGCTTTGTAAGCAGGCATTTTAACCACTAAGCCATCCCTTCAGCCCTGTATCCCTTTTATGAATGTCTCTTGCCTTATTGCTATAGCTAAGACTTTTTGTATTATTAAGTAATACAAGATACAAATTAAATAATATATGAAATAAAAGTGGGGACGGTGTACACCTTTTCTTGTCCTGATTTTACTGGAAAAGCTTCACGTTTTCCCCTCTTTAGTATTATGTTTATTATAAGTAGCCTCTATTATATTGAAATATGTTCCTTCTATTCCTAGTTTCTGTAGGACTTTTACCATGAAGGGATGTTGTTGGATTTTTTTTTTTTCACATGCCTTTTTTGGATCTGTTGAGATGATCATGTAAGTTTTGTCCTTCAGTGCATTTATATAGTGTATTACATTTATTGATTTGGGTATGTTGAACCATCCCAGCGTCTCTGGGAGAAAGCCTGCTTAGTTGGGGTTAATGATCTTTTTGATATATTTTCCTATATTCTGTTTGGCAAGATTTGTTGAGAATTTTTGCATCTATATTCATGAGGGAGATTGGTCTGTAATTTTCGTTTTTTGCTTTGTTTTTGTCTGGTTTTGGTATCCAGGTGATGCTGGCTTTGTAGAAGGAATTTGGTAGAAATTCCTTCCATTTCTATTTTATAGAAAAGTTTGAGAAGCATTGTTGTTAGTTTTTCCGTGAAGATCTGGTAGAATTCACCTGGGCCTGGACTTTCTTTTAGCTGGGAGATTTTTTTTAATAACTGCTTGGATTTATACTCATTACAGGTCTACTTAAATGGTTCTTCTCATCCTGATTTAATTTTGGTAGGCCATATATATGTAGGAAATTATCTATTTCTTTCAGATTTTCAAACTTAGAGGAGTAAAATATTTCCTCCTTAAAGTATGTCCTTATCATTTTTTCCAAATTTCTTTGTTATCTATTGTAATGCTGCTGTTTTCATCTTGAATTTAATTAATTTTTATCTCTTCTGGTCAGATTTGGTAAGGGTTTATCAGTCTTGTTTAACCTTTCAAAGGACCAACTCTTTGTTTCATTGATTCTTTATATTGTTTTTTTTTTTGTTTCTGGATCATTAATTTCTGCCCTGATCTTTTTTATTTCTTACCGTGGACTGATTTGTTGTTTGCTGCCTTCTTCTTTTTCCAAGGCCTTAAGGCGAAGCATTAAGTTGTTTACTTGTGACCTTTCTAATTTCTTAATACAGGCACTTAAAGCTATAAATTTTCCTCTTAGAACTGCCTTCATTGTGTCCTAAAGGTTTTGGTATGTTGTGTTCTTATTTTCATATGATTCTGTGAATTTTCTGGTTTCCTTCTTGATGTCTTCAATGACCCATTCATCATTCAGTAGTGTACTGTTTAGTTTCCATGATTTTGAGTATGCTGTGTAGTTTTTCTTGAGACAAAGGCACTATAAATCAGGATGCAACAAAGGACAACCCCAAAACATAGCTTATTTAAGAATAGCAAATCTGACCATCCATCCATCATATTCAACTTATAACTTGCTCTGACATGGAAGGTAAGAGTAGCACTTTCTTTTTTTTCTTCTTTTTTTAATATTTTTTAGTTTTTTTTGTTCATCTTTTATTTATTTATTTGAGAGCAACAGACAGAGAGAAAGGAAGAGAGAGAGAGAATGGGCGCGCCAGGGCCTCCAGCCACTGAAAACGAACTCCAGATGAGTGCGCCCCCTTGTGCATCTGGCTAATGTGGGTCCTGGAGAATTGAGCCTCGAACCGGGGTCCTTAGGCTTCACAGGCAAGCACCTAACCACTAAGCCATCTCACCAGCCCAAAACTTTAGTTCTTTATAGGTTGTAGTTAAACATGACCTTTTTTTTTCCTCTTTCTTGCTGCTCTTTGCGGCTGGGCGGGGCTTGTATACACCTTAGATCAGCCTTGCCCTACTTCCGGCACTCTCCAGGGGTCCGGCCTAGTGCACGTGGAGGTAATGGCCAAGAAGACTGCCGGGAGGCCAAGGATTCTGACCACCTGAAGGGGAAAAGGGAGGTCCTCCAGGACTGCCAGGAGGCCTCTGAAGAAGGCAGCCCACTGGGAGGCCGCTGAAGAAGGAGTGGGCCCACTCGGAGGCCACTGGGAGAGGAGGCGGAGACATGGCATCTGCATAGGCAGAGGCGTCATTGTCTGTCTGCCTTCTGACTCTGACCCAAGCCGCTTTGGAATGCTTGCAAAGCTGGCTTGTAGTTTTGCTGCTTAAAGGGAGTGAGGGGAAATTTTCTTTCTGAGCTTTTCATTTCCTAGCCAGATGAGCTATGCAGGTCCACGTGGATGCCCAGAAATGCAGAAATGACCTAGACGAGTTCTTCCCAAAAGGAGCCTACCTCCCTCTGGGAGAGCTAATTCCCTTAACTTTCAGAAGAGCTCTTATTCCATGGATCTGAGATATATATCTATATATATATTTTGGCGGGAGGCAATGTTACCCATGACAGAGAAAGATTAGAAACGCCAAGACCAGAGGGCAACGTTCCTGAGGGTTGATTAGCACATGGGGGATTCCCCAAAGATCCGGGCATGAGCCTGTCCACAAGTTTAAGAGGCCAGCGACCTGTCCTACAGGCTTTTAAGAGGTCGATGTGTTACCGGGGTTTGTGTGTGTGTGTGTGTGTGTGTGTGTGTGAGAGAGAGAGAGAGAGAGAGAGAGAAATAGATAGAGGGTTTTTGCCAACACCCAACGGGATGTCGGGGTCCAGGCAGAGGACAGCTGGCCTTCAGTCAATACCGAAGAGTGGCCTCGGCCAAGAGACGTCAGTTGCCAGTTCATTGTGTCTGGTCCCGGGCAATGGCACGAAACAAAAATAAAGGAGGAGAAAGAGAAACTTGACAGCCCTTAAAACGTGTAGGCAAGGCTGCATGGGCCGATGTCTCCCAGTCCGTCTGGGAGAGCACTCACCCACCCTGTCCATCTCATATGGTCCCTGTTCAGGCGTACCAGCTGTGGGTTTTTGGATTTTTGCTCGGGGGGCTGCCGCAGTTCACCCCGAAGGCATCCAGGCAACTGGGGGCGGGTAAGCGTGTGAAGAAAGACACTCCTGGGAGAAAGTGGAGCAGTTCTCTCCTTACCTGCTGCCATGTTGAAATCCCAGTCTGGTCTAGTCAAAGGGAAGAAGTTATCAATGATAGCCTCATTATTGGTGGGATTCCCATCAGTGCCTGGAACCAATTTCCGGGCTTCAGTCTGGCTTCTCTCTTTCCTCTTTAGTAAAGTGAATCTGTAGCAATTGTTGACCATCATCCCAAGTTGATTACCATCTTGGTCTGGGGTCCCCATAACCAGAAGAGGGAATACTCTGACTCTGAGGGGCCCTAATTTTAACGTCCTGAAAGTGGTCCGTCAGTAAAGAAAGTGGGGTAGTCTGCGTCCGTCCCATCTGTCCAAGCACACAAATAGTAATTCCAACAAAGAAAAGGAAAGAGAGACAACAAAAAGCACACAAATAGTAATTCCAACAAAGAAAAGGAAAAAAGAGACAGCCAAAAAAGTTCAGCTGGCCAGTGACTACAAACTGAGACAACAGCCTCTCCCATTGTCTCTACAGATAGGGGATTGAAATCCCCTCTGGGCGGGCCTTGGGCACCCAGGACCCGCCTTCTGAACAGAGTGGCCTCCAGGGGCGCATCTGCCCCAGCCACAATTTTCTAATGAACGGAAGAATGAAGGACAGGTTTTCAGGAAAGACAAAACACAGAAGTTCAACACAAGAACAAGAAAGACAAAGCACAGAAGCACAACACATAAGCACACTTACCAGCCGGCGACCTGAGCTCCACGTGTTGGTGGTCCTCAGCAGTCTCTGAGGAGATTCGGGACGAGCCCCCAAATGTTATGCCCAGTTCTCGGCACCCCAAGTGACCACCAAGGAGAACCAAACATGTATGCAAGGGCAAGGAGCTTTATTTCGGGCTTAAGCTCGGTCTCTTGACTTCACCAATGCAGTGGATCCATACAAGAGCCGAGAGTAGCACTTTCAATGAAGGCCTGTACTATGCTTTTTTGGCAAGTGCCAACCTCGTGTAAGTAGGCCCTGATATGTTTTGGAATGGCTTTGGTCTTAGCTCTGTGGTGTGTCTTCTTGGGTCCCTCTTTACTGCGCTGTGGGCTCAGGTATGCTGCCTGGTTTGGTGGCTGCTCTGATTGCCTATGCTGTGTGCTGTGTGCTGTGTGCTGTGTAGCTAGGTTCCCTTCCCCAGGACTCCAATGGTTGCTAGCACTGGAAGTTGGGTAAGGGGAGGCTCTGGAGGGTGTCTGAAATTATACCAGAGCTGTGTCGCTGGTTTCCAGGACCCTCTTCCTCATGAGCCGCTCAGCCACTCCCTGCTGTCTTCTCCTTCAGTTTCTTGAGTTTGTGATGAGGCTGGTGTGAATGGAAAATCTCTTCACCTGGTTTCTCCTGCAGCTCAGGCAGAGCCCGGTGGCCATGTGGATCTGTGCTGCTTCTGGAGCCGCTTCTGCCTGCTTCTGTGGTCTCTAGATACTCTGGATCTCTCCTACATCTCTGCTGTGGTGGATATTTTTGTTGTTGTGGTTGTTTGTTTTTTGTTTTTTTGAGGTAGGGTCTCACTCTAGCCCAGGCTGACCTGGAATTCAGTACAGTCTCAGGGTGGCCTTGAACTTGTGGCAATCCTCCTACTTCTGCCTTCTGAGTGCTGGGATTAAAGGGGTGTGCCATCATGCCTGGCGATAATTTCTTGTACACCATCACTTTTTGGGTAGAAGAGTGTATTTTTGTTGTTGTTCTGCGTATTTCCCCTCTAGGCTGCATTCACACTTTTAAGAACTGATCTGTGTCAAAGGATAGTTACACTTAAAACCTTGACACAGGACTGGAGAGATTGCTCAGTGGTTGAGGTACTTGCCTGAGAAGTGTAATGGCCCAGGTTTGATTCCCCAGTACTAAGGTACAGCCACATGCACAAAGTGGCACATGTGCCTGGAGTTTGTTTGTATTTGCAACAGGCTCTGGCATGCTCATTCTCATTCTCATTCATTTTCTCTCTTTCCTTGTCCATAAATTGATAAATAAAATATTTAAAAACCTGTTACAAATTGCTAAACTGGTTTCTAGAAAAATGCCATTTTACATTTACCACTAATGCATATTATAATAAATAAAATAATTAATATAATGCTTTTATATCCTTCTTAATTTTGAGTTATTTCTCTTCTTTTGATAGTGCTGGGCATTAAACCTAGGACTATGCACATGTTAGGTAAATGCTTAACCTTCGGGTGTCCAGTTTCACTTGTTTCTTTTAGTTTTTATTGACCATATAGTTCAAAATCATATCTTATTTTTTGTTTAAATCATTCATTATTCTTTTTTTAGAAATTTATTTATTTTTATTTGTTACCCGAGAGAGAGAGGCAGAGTGAGAGTGAAAATGGGCATGCCAGGGCCTTTAGCCATTGCAAATGAACTTGAAATGCATGTGCCACCTTGTGCATCTGGCTTTACGTGGGTCCGGGAGAACTGAACCTGGTCCTTTGGCTTTTCAGGCAAGCTTCTTAACCACTAAGACATCTCTCCAGCCCTCATTCATATTCTTTCACTCATTCAGATATTGTAAAAGTATACCTATTGTGTACCAGACAGTTGAGATATGCCATTGAATAAAATAAGTAACATCCTGATCTTCATTCAATTTTTTATTTTGGATGGCTGAGAGATAATAAAATAATACATGTACAGATACATAGATAAACTATCAAACGATAAGCATTATTTTTTCAAATAATTTATTTGCAAATCGAGGGAGATCAGAGAGAGGTAGACAGAGGGAATGACCTTTCTTCCTATAAAGCTGCATATCACTTTCCAGCACTATGATAGAACTAGTGAGAAAGGAGGTAGCTCCTAGCCCACTTCCAGCATCTGAATAGCTAGTCAAACAGTTTAGAGGCTTCATGCTTAGCTCCAGCTTGACTTCTCAGTGACCTGCAGCCCAAGCTTGTGGAGTCCTCAACATTATGGTCTTGTCATCTAGTTCTGGTAGGCAACCAAGAGCCTTGGCAAGAGCTTGTAATGTTTTAGGTGCATTAGGGGGTCTCCCTGTCTAAGAACTCATCGGAAGGTATCCCTTCCTAGCCCTGAAATATTTTTTGTAACAATCTACAATTTTGGGGCACACTCCCACAGGGTACTTCTGCCCAAATTCACCTTTTTTTCCTTTTCAAGGCAGGGTCTTGCTCTATCCCAGGCTGACCTGAAATTCACTATGTAGTCTCATGCTGGCTTTGAACTCAAGATGATCCTCTTACCTCTGCCTCCTGAGTGCTGGGATTAAAGGCATTAGCTAAAACTCTCTTATTTTTTACATATTTTATTTATTAGAGAGAAAGGAGGCCAGATACAGAGAGTGTGGCAGGGTATCTAGCCACTGCAAGCAAACTCCCATGTACCACCTTGTGCATCTGGCTTACGTAGGTATTGGGGAATTGAACCTGGGTCCTTAGGCTTCGTAGGCAAGTGCCTTAACCACTAAGCCATTTCTCCAGCCTACCCAACTCTTTTTTTTTTAATGTATATATTAGCTAGTGAGGAAGTAGGTTTCTAAATGGCTTATTCATAACCTCTTAATTTTGATTATCCCTCCTCCTATCCCCTCTTTGCCTTCATCTTCTCATCCCACTTAGACCATTTTACCCTCAGTCTTCTGCCCCTCTACTTACATGTTGGTTTAAAAAAAATCTTTTATTTGTTTATTTGAGAGAAAGGTGGGGAGGGGGAGAGGGAGAGAGAGATTGGGCACGCCAGGGCCTCTAGCCACTGTAAATGAACTCCAGAGATATGCACTACCTTGTGCATCTGGCTTATGTGGGTCCTGGGAATAGAACCTGGGTCCTTTGGCATTGCAGGCAAGCAATTTAGCCGCTAACGCATCTCTCCAGCCTTGCTTTTTTTTATTTGTGTGTGTGTGTGTGTGTGAGAGAGAGAGAGAATATGAATGTGCCTGCCAGGGTCTTTCCAACTGCTGTGAATAAACTCCAGATGCATGTGTCCCTTGTGCGCACGTGTGACATTGCATGCTTGCATCATTGTGTGTTTGGCTATGTGGGACCTGGAGATTTGAACATACATTCTTAGGCTTTGCAGGCAAGCACCTTAACCGCTAAGCCTTTTTTTTTTTTTTTTTTTTTTTCTTTCCTATTCAGAGGTTGACACTAGCCCAGGTTGCCTTGGAACTTAGTAGATCATACTGGCTGTGAAGGCCTTACTCACCAGACCTGACTTTGTAGGGCACATGTTGGTATAGCTATTTGGAACTTGGGTATTGTAACCAGCTAGACCTGAAGGAGAAGCACTTTTGTTTATTCAGCAGTCCATCTTTTTAATTGCTCAGTCACCTTGTCACACTGTTTAATTTGTGGTGCTAGTGTTCAAACTGTGGGCCTCCTGAACTTTTAGCAAACAGTCTGATACTGAGCTACATGTTGAGCCTGTGAATGAGAATTTGAACTTTGTTACCTGTCTTTGGCTTTGGCTTCTTTATCTGCTTGATGAAATAAATCTGTATTCCATAGAGTTAGTACGAAAATTGAAGCCAGGTGTGGTGGCTCATTCTTGTAATCCCAGTATTCTGGAAACTGCAACTGGAGTGTGAGTTGGAAGTCAGTATGGGTTATTATTTTAATTCATTAGCAGAGTGATAGACAGTGAAGGAGGGAAGAAGGAGGAAAAAGAAGGAAGGAAGGGAAGGTAGGAAAGATATATGAGTCTGCTAGGGTCTCTTGGTACTGCAAACAAACTCCAGATACACGTGCTACTTCGTGCGTCTTCCTTTACTTGGGTGTGGGAACTTGAACCCATGACCAGCAGGCTTTTGCAGCAAGCACTTTTAACCAATGAGCCATCTCCCCAGCCCTGGTTTTTGTGTTTTTGAAGCAAGGTTTCACCCAGGCTGACTTGGAACTCACTCCCTAACCCAAGCTGGCCTCAAACTCCTGGCAATTTTCCTTACCTCAGCCTTCCAAGTGCTGAGATCATACTTTGTGAGTCACCATTCTTGGCTTCTGGCATGGGTTATGTAGGGTGACACAGTTACAAAAACAAAACAAAACAATAAAACCAAGCAAGAAATTCTTGTTGCTCAAAAAGAAGTGCTTGTTACTGAAACACATTGGCATGCTGTAACATTATTTGCATATGTTTGACCAATTTCTCCCAATATTTTTAGGAGTTTTTTTGTTAAAGATTGTATTTATTTATTTATTTATTTGAGCCAGAAAGAGAGTGAGAATGGGTGCACCAGGGCCTCCAGTCTCTGCAGACGAACTCCAGACACATGTGCCACCTTGTACATGTGGCTTATGTGGGACATGGAGAATCGAACGTGGTCCTTTGGCTTCATAGGCCTTCACCACTAAGCCATCACTCCAGCCCAGGAGTTTTTATTAGAAATTATTAAATGTATAAAATAGTTAGCTAGAAATGACATTTTAATATATTTAGTCTCTTTGTTTAGGCTCATTTTCGTGCTTTCCCTTTCAGGATTGTTACTTGAGATGGGCTGTGGTGGTGCACACTTTTAATACCAGCATTTGGGAGGCAGAGGTAGGAGGGCTGCTGTGAGTCTGAGAAGCCAGACCGGAACTACAGATCAGCCTGGGATAGAGTGAGACCTTCTCTTGAAAAAAAAAAAAAAAAATTCTGATGTTTTAGCTTATTCTTGTTGCTATTATAAAATACCTTAGACTGGATATTTATTTATTTTTCTTCCAAATTTTTATTAACAACTTCCATGATTATAAAAAATACCCCATGGTAATACCCTCCTTCCCCCCACTTTCCCTTTTGAAACTCCATTCTCCATCATACCCCCTCCCCATCTCAATCAGTCTCTCTTAGTTTTGATGTCATGATCTTTTCTTCCTCTTATGATGGTCTTGTGCAGGTAGTGTCAGGCACTGTGAGGCCATGGATATTAGACTGGATAATTTATAAACAACATAAATTTATTACACTTATAGAAACTGAGAAGATCAAGGTCAGTGCACCAGAATGTCTGATAAGGGGTTGCTGTCTATGTCCAAGATTATACCTAGGCTGTGTCTCCTCACATGACATAGAAGAGAATCCTTCTATCAGACTCTCTTCATGATATAAATCATCTGCTAAAGGTCCTTCCTCTTAATACCTTCACACCAACGATTAAGTTTCAACATTGACTTTGTAAGGTGGTTATACTCATAGCATAGTAGTGGGAAAATACACATGACATAAAATTTACCACTTTAACTCTTTTCCGATTTGGGGGATGGGGTTGGGAGAGGAGCATACTTTGTGGCTTAGATTGGTCCAGAACTCATTCTGTAGCCCAGGTTGCTGTCAGGCTTGTGGTGATCTTTCTGCCTCAGCCTCACAAGTACTGGGATTGCAGATATGAGCTACTATGCTAAACCATTTTTTTAGGTTCTATTATTATTATTTGGAGAGAGAAAGAGAGAGAGAGAGAGAGAGAGAGAAGAGAAGGAGAAGGAGAAGGAGAAGGGGAAGGACAAGACAAGACAGTGGGGGTACCAAGGCCTCATGACACTGTAAATGAACTCCAGATGCATGTGCCACTTTGTGCATCTGGCTTTACATGGGTACTGGGGAATTGAACCTGGACCAGTAGGCTTTGCAACCAAGCACCTTTAATTGCTGAGCTATTTCCCCATCCGTATTAGTATTATAGTTTTACATTTTATATGTTTAATTATCTTCATATGTTCTCAGTTGGACAAGTAGAATTCTTTCTATTTATCCTTAAATAATTAATAACTAAGTGATGCAGTCTTTTGCACTTCCCAAATTAATATATGTACTGTGGTTGGATGAGTAGCAGGGTAATTTATCTTTAAAAACTATTTTTATTTTTATTTATTTATTTGAGAGAAAGAATGAATGGGCACACCAGGGCCTCTAGCCACTGCAAACAAACTCCAGACACATGCACCAGCATGTGCATCTCACTTATATGAGTTTGGGGAATCAAACCTGGGTCCTTAGGCTTTGCAGACAAGCATCTTAACTGCTAAGCCATTTCTCCAACCCTGTCTTTCTTTTATAATGGATTTTGTAATTTAACTTGTATAGCAGACAGCTTCAGGTTCACTGAGCTGAACTTCCAGACCAGGTACAATTATGGAAGGGATTTATTGAAGCTTACAGATCCAGGGGAAGTTCCATAATGGCAGAAGGAGCTGGCCTGCTTTCACAGGTCCAAGCAAAGAGAGAGAGAAGCCCCAAGCCAAAAGCCACAAGCCACACAGCACAATTCAGGAACTCTAGGTGGAACTAAGCACTTTGCATATCTTTAGGTTGGAATTTTAAACCCACCACCATACCTTAAGATCCACTGTGACACCTCCTGAAAAGATGACTGTACTAAACAAAGATAAAGTTTCATGAATTTGAAGTATGTTCCCCCACCCCCCATTGTTGTTGTATTTTGTTTTTTGAGATAGTGTCTTGCTCTAGCCCAGGCTGACCTGGAATTCACTATGTAGCCTCAGGGTGGGCCTTGAAATCAACTCACAGTGATCCTCCTACCTCTGCCTCCCAAGTGCTGGGATTAAAGGCCTGTGTGCTACCAAGTTCCCACTTGAGGTATGGTTCTTTTTTTTGACCTTCACAACGAAATAACTTAAATTTTATTCTTGAGCTCTGCCTCAGAAAGTAATATATTCATTAATGGTTCCAATTAGCATAAACAAATTGTATGTCATCTATAACATAAATGAAATGACATATAACCAACATTATATAACAAAACTGTCAAGTTGTTTATGAAAGCTTTAATTTAAATGACACCAAAAGATTTAAGCTAATTTACTAGGTAATTGGTGTCATAAAGCAAAGTCATTATTTTTGGTTTTACCGTAACCTACTAGTTACTTTACACTTTACCTTGACCAAAACACTCAACAGAAACAACTTAAGGGAGGAAAGATCTATTTTGGCTCTTTTAGGAAGGTACAGTTCATCATGACTGGGAAGGCACAGTGGCAGGAACATGAGACAAAGACTCTTCACATGGCCCTGACCAGGTTGCTGAGGAAGCCAGCCAAGGAGTGTAACTCAAGGGCTGCTCCCAGTGGCAGACTTGTGCCAGCTAGACTCAAACACCTCCACAGCCTTCCAAGTAGTACCTCAGATAAGCTGGAGACCAGGTGATCAAAAAATGAGGCTGTAGGAACATCCCGGAGCCAAATAACAACACATCCCTTAAATGCATATCAAAAAAGCTTTGTTTCCAAATACAGTTTTTCATCAGGGAAACCATATATATATGTGTATATACATATACATGTATATATGTATGTATGTATACATGCACACACACATACACACATATGAAACCAAGAGGGTTTAGACTACAAAACAGGTTAAATTTAGTCATAACACCAAAGACCTTTAAGTAATCAGGAATATATTTTTAAACATTATTGCTTGGTCTTGTAAAATGGTGATTACCTCTATATTCTTAATTGCTTTCTATACTCTTAAACTGTACTGCGCAGCAAGTACAGATAATGTAATTTTTAAAATCAAGGTAACTGCAAACAAATTGTTACTTTTTAGCCAATTCATATGTTCCCTTATTCCCCATACTTACTGCACTACCTCAGAATTAGCCCTACAAAAGTAACCATTCCACAGGGGAAATAATAGAAATGATTTTCAAGTATTATAGAAACAAAAATCCATGGGGGAAAAAACACAATTAAAATTTGACCTTCCTTCTTGCTTTCTAAATTATGGGTGAAAAGACATGTTGTGGATGAAGGGGAGACAACCGAATATCCCTTATTTTTCCATAAGAAATATGTTTATGAAGTTTCATTTCTTCAGGTAAGGGTAACAAAGAGGAGAAATGAATACTCAGTATTATGGAACTCAAAAGGAAGACTGGAGGCACAAAAAATTGAACTGACTTTGGCTTTTAAGAACCCCATGTAGACTATGAAATGTCATTGAAATGAAACAAAACAAAACAAAACAAAACAAAAGATTACAGCAGCAAGCTACCACTTCGCCACACATGAACTCAGAAATACACAACAGCTTTTTTCCTTCTCTCAATCAGTCTGTAAGATTGTTTTTTTTGTTGTTTTTCCTGCTTAAAAACAGTGGTTAGATGCCACAAAGTAGGTGGCAATGCCTTAACCATATGCGTGTTGTAAGGCCCGAGGGCCTGTTCCATCCTTGTCAGGGGGAGTGCTAACCTTCTCTCCTTTCATACAACACGAGATATGGTTCTTTTAATGGAAACATTTTCCCTACTGACTCATGTTGATCTTCAGAATATATCATTTTTATTCTTAAAATATTTTATTTATTATTTGGGGAGAGAGAGAGAGAGGGATGGAGGATATGAATGGGTGCACCTGGGACTCTGGCCACTGCAAATGAACTCCAGATACATGTGCCACCTTGTGCAGCTGCCTTATGTGGGTACTGGGGAATCGAATCCAGGTCAACAGGCAAGCCCCTCAACTGCTAAGCCATCTCTACAGCCCAGAATATATTATTTTAAAATCTTTACCATATCTTTCTTTTATTGCAGGTCACCATATCATCAACCCACCTCTTACAGGCCACGGTTGTTGCTCTCTGGTGAAAGAGGTTCAGGTCAGACTTCTCACCTTGCTCCAGCACTTTTGCATACTCTGGAAAGATTCTCTGTGCACCGTCTTGATCTGCCAGCACTTTACTCAGTTAGTGCCAAGACACCTGAAGAATCATGTGCACAGGTAGGCTTGTAGTATATCACACTACTTGCTTATGTCTTTTCTACTGTATAGTGTTTTTCTTTTTTTTAAATTTTATTTAAAGCCGGGCGTGGTGGCGCATACCTTTAATCCCAGCAATTGGGAGGCAGAGGTAGGAGGATTGCTGGTGAGTTCGAGGCCATCCTGAGATGACATAGTAAATTCCAGGTCAGCCTGGGCTAGAGTGAGACCCTACCTTGAAATCCCCCCCCCTAATTATTTATTTATTTGTGTGTGTGTGTGTGTGAGGGGGGGGAGAGAGAGAGAGAGAGAGAGAGAGAGAGAGAGAGAGAGACAGACAGACAGACAGACAGACAGACAGAGACTAGTCGTGCCCTCCAGTTGCTGTACATGAACTCCAGATGCATGTGCCATTTTCTGCATCTGGCTTTATACATGGGTACTGGGGAATCAAACTTGGGTCCTTAGGTTTTGCAGGCAAGTACCTTAAAGTGCTAAGCCATCTCTCCAGCCTTAGATAAACATTTTTCAATAAATGATGAGTACTAAGGTTTTTTGTTGTTGTTGTTAATTTTTATTTATTTATTTTAGAGCAACAGAGAAAGGAGGAGGCAGATAGAGAGAGAATGGGCACGCCAGGGCTTCCAGCCACTGCAGAAGAACTCCAGATGCGTGTGCCCCTTGTGCATCTGGCTAACGTGGGTCCTGGGGAATCGAGCCTCGAACCGGCGTCCTTAGGCTTCACAGGCAAGTGCTTAACCGCTAAGCCATCTCTCCAGCCTGAGTATTAAGGTTCTTAAAAAGTTATTTATTTATTTATGGGCTGGACCCCGATTCGAGGCTTGATTCCCCAGGACCCATGTTAGCCAGATGCACAAGGGGGCACACGCATCTGGAGTTCTTCTGCAGTGGCTGGAAGCCCTGGCGCGCCCATTCTCTCTCTCTCTCTCTCTGCCTCTTTCTCTCTCTCTGTCACTCTCAAATGAATAAAAAATAAAAATGAACAAAAAAATTTTTTAAAAATTAATTATTTATTTATTAGCAAGTAGAGAAAGAGAGAATGAGAATGGGCCCACCAGGGCCTCTAGCCACTGAAAACAAGCTCCAATTGCATGTGCCACCATTTTCATCTGGCTTTGTGGATACTGGGGAATTGAACTTAGGTCCATAGGCTTGTCAGGCAAGCACCTTAACCACTAAGCCATCTCTCCAGCCGAAACATTAAGTTTTTTAAAATTTATTTATTTATGAGAGAGAGATAGGAGAGAATTGGCACACCAGGGCCTCTAGCCACTGCAAATGAACTCCAGACACATACACCACCATGTGTGCATGTGGGAATTGGGGAATTGAACCTAAGTCCTTAGGCTTTGCAAGGCAAGTGCCTTAACCACTAAGCCATCTTTGCAGTACCACCATTAAGATTTTATTGGCTATTCATTGGCATTCTAACATTAGTGCAGACACTCCTTTTAGTATATAATGATTTTTGAAATGAGCTCTTTTTTTTTCATGATACTTTCTTTCACATTGAATTTTTAGTATCTTGTAGAAAAGGAAACAGTTTTCTCCCCTTTTAATAGCCCTCTTTTCAGTGATTTGGTTTCATAGCCATTTTAGACTGTCTTAGAGCCTTATCATAAAAAGAGAAATGATGGACTGGAGAGACGGCTTAGCGGTTAAGGCACATGCCTATGAGGCCTAAGGACCCAAGTTCGATTCCCCAGGTCCCACGTAAGCCAGATGCAGGTGGTGGCGCATGCATCTGGAGTTCATTTGCAGTGGCTAGAGGCCCTGGCATGCCCATTCTCCCCCCCGTCTCTTTCTCTCCTTCTCTCTCTGTCTCTAATAAATAAATAAAAATAAAAATAAAAAAGAGAAATGATACCCAATTTGAGTCAGAATTAAATATTAATACAAATATCAACAGTTTAATGTTTGATACTTGATTTTCAACTTACATGAAACTCTTACAACTTTAAATCAAGTTCTGTTGGGGTGGCTTATATTTATTGAAGCTTTTATACAGCTATAAGTACATTAAAACATGTTGGGCCGGAGAGATAGCTTAGTAGTTAAGGCACTTTGCCTGTGAAACCTGAGAACCCAGGTTTGATTCCCCAGATCCCACGTACAGCAGGATGCACAAAGTGGCACATGCATCTGGAGTCTGTTTGCCGCGGCTGGAGGTCCTGGTGTGCCCATTCTCTCTTCTCTTTCTCTCTCTCTCTCTCTCTGCTTGCAAATAAATAAATAAAAAATATTAAAAAAAAACTGTATCATGTTGAAAGTAGGATTGAGGGACCATGTCTTAACCATTCTTTGTCTCTACACTATTACACAGTGCCAGCTTATAGTGAATGCTCATTAGGTTACTGCCTCCCTCCCTCCAAATGTGGTTTATTATGTTCCCAGCCTGTCTTGCAAATACTAGACTCTGGGTAACCCTATTGCCTCAGCCCCCTTACCAGCTGGGATTGCAGGTGCTCAGTGCTCAGTGTGTTCAGCAGGAGTTGCTCATTAAATATTCAAATAGGCATATTTAAAAATAAATAAATACAGAGAGGAGAGTGTTACTTTGTAGTACCATCCCCACTGGAGGCCGTAATGTCTCACTGTAGCCCAGGCTGATCTGGAACTCATCCTGTTGCCCCAGAGTGGCTGTGAAATCAAGGTGATTCTTCTAAGTCTCCCAAGTGCTGGGACTAAAGGAGTACAACATTTCATCCAACTGTACTTTATTATACTACTTTTACATAGTTTGGATAAGTGGTTGAGTGTTATTTTTGTTGGTTTTATTTTTGTGAGATAGGGTCTCGCTGTAGCCCACATTGACCTGGAATTCACTATGTATTCTCATACATACATACATATGAGTTTGAGGTGGCCTCACACTCGTGGCTATCCTCCTAATGCTGCCTCTGGAGTGCTGAGATTAAAGGCGAGTGTCACCATGCCCACCTATTTTTTAAAAAAATATTTTAGTTATTTATTTGAGACAGATAGAAGAGGGGGTGGGAGAGAGAGAGGGCAGGCTCACCAGGGTCTCTGGCCATCGCAAATGAACTCCAGACTCATGCGCCACCATGTGCATCTGGCTTACATAGGTACTGGGAAATCAAACCTGGGTTCTTAGGCTTCGTGGGCAAATGCCTTAACCACTAAACCGTCTCTCTAGCCTCCTTTATTTTTTTTTATTTAAAATTTTGTATTTTTATTTGAGAGAGATGGAGAGAAAGAGGCACATAGAGAAAGATAGAGAATGGGCACACCAGGGCCCTTGGCCACTGCAGACAAAATCCAGAGTCGTGCCATTTTGTACATCTTGCTTATGTGGTTCTTGGGGGAATCAAACCTAGGTCCTTTGGCTTTGTAGGCAAGTGCCTTAATCACTAAGCTATCTCTCCAGCCCTGTTTTTTTAAATGTTATATTTTATAAGTAATACATGTGCTACAATTTTTTAATTAAGAGCATTGATTGCTTTGTAGTAAGAAATACATATTTGTTACCTAGTTCATACTGGTGTCATCCTACTTTCTCTTTTAATCACAGTTCTGTGAGCCTGAGTATTTTAGGAACACTTCATTCTTGTAAAGCTCAGTTTAAAAGTTTCTTTTCAAGACCCATGGTTTTGAAATTCAGTAAAAAGCTGTTTACTGGGTTGGAGAGTTGTCTTAGTGCTTCCCTGCAAACCCTAAGGACCCAGGTTTGACTCCCCAGAATACACATAAGCCAGATGTGCAAGTTGGCTCCCTTCCCCAAAATAAATAATAAAAACTATATATTTTAAATAGTTGTATACCAGTATTTTGCTATTTGATAAGCTCATTCTGGCCATGAGTCCCCCCCCCCAAAAAAAAATGTTGACTTACAGGTGTGTTCATGCTTTATTTTTTCTTAGTGAGACAAAATATTTGCAGGTTTTCCAGTAAGAGAATTATTCAGTAGCATTTAACTTAAATCCACATGATTTACTAGGGAAGTATAATTTACCAATTTTGGCCCCAGAAAAGAGAGAATTTAAATGGGTATTCTTTATGGAAGAAGAAATTGAGGAAATGTCATCAAAGCATGAAACCTAGACAGTTTCACATTTAAGTTATTTTACTTTTTTTTTTTTTTTTTTTTTTTTTTTTTTTTTTGAGGCAGGGTCTCACTGTAGCCCAGGCTGACCTGGAATTCACTATGTAGTCTCAGGCTGGCCTCAAACTCACAGTGATCCTCCTACCTTTGCTTCTTGAGTGCTGGGATTAAAGGCATATGCTACTGTGCTTGGCTTTTTTTTTTTTTTTTTTTTTTTTTTTTTTGGTTTTTCGAGATAGGGTCTCACTCTAGCCCAAGCTAACCTGGAACTCACTATGGAGTCTCAGAGTGGCCTTGAACTCAGGGCGATCCTCCTACCTCTGCCTCCCAAGTGCTGGGATTAAAGGCGTGCGCCACCACACCCGGCTTGGGTTTTGTTTAAAAAAAATTATTTATTTGCAAGCAGAGAGAGAGAAAGAGAGAGAGAGGGAGAATACCAGGTCCTCTAGCCCCAACAAACAGACTCCAGATGCATGCACCACTTTCTGCATCTCGCTTTACTTGGGTATTGGGGAATCGAATCCAGGTTGTTAGGCTCTGTAGGAATGTGCCTTAACTGCTGAGTCACCTCTCCTGCCTGAGTTATTTTACTTTTAAAGAATAAGAAAATCAAAGGAAGACAGTTGTGAGAGTGACAAAAACAATAACAAACCTTTCAGATGAATATAAAGAACACGGAAGGAATGGGGAGATGGCTTAGCCATTAAGGGTGCTTGTTTTCATGGCCTGATGGCCTGGGTTTGCTTCCATATTACCCATGTAAAGCCAGATGCACGAAATGATGCATGCTTCTGGAGTTTGTTTGCAGTGAGTGGCAGGAGGCCTTGGCATGCCTATTCACTCTCTAATTCCCTCTCTGTCTTTCTTTCTCTGTCAAATATACAACGGCAACTATACTACCACACTGAAGACCACCTCACTTAGACAGTGATTATAGAGAAAATATTACATAAATAAAAAAATTAGCTGGGTATGATGGTGCACACCTTTAATCCCAGCACTTGGGAGGCAGAGATAGGAGGGTCACTGTGAGTTCAAGGCCACCTGAAACTATGTAGTGAATTCCAGGTCAGCGTGGGCTAGAGCAAAACCCTACCTCGAAAAAACAAAGAAAGAAAATATTACAAATAGACCCTATTAGCAAAAGTGTGATAAGCTATTGTTAAGTCATGTGTGTGGCGTCATACATGGAATATTATAAATATTGAAAAGGATGCATTAAAATTGTTTGCCTATGATATGACTACCTTTGAAGAACTTGCAGTGCTGATTCAGAAATTGTTCAGGACAGTGAGAGAATTCTCTGCATTGAACACTTTCATAGTTATCTAACATTGGTAGTTTTCTTTTATGTAAATTATAAGTTAGAAATATAATGGAGGAAAAGGTTCCATTTAAAATAGCAACTAAAAGCCGGGCGTGGTGGCGCACGCCTTTAATCCCAGCACTCGGGAGGCAGAGGTAGGAGGATCGCAGTGAGTTCGAGGCCACCCTGAGACTCCATAGTGAATTTCAGGTCAGCCTGGGCTAGAGTGAGACCCTACCTCGAAAAACCAAAAAAATAAAAAAAATAAAAAAATAAATGAATAGCAACTAAAGGCTGAAAAGATGGCTTACTGGTTAAGATGCTTCCTGCAGAACCTAGAAAGAGAGAGAAAGAAAGAGAACGAGTGCATCACGGCCTCTAGCTGCTGCAAACGAACTCCAGATGCGTGTGCCACTCTGTGCATCTGGCTTTATGTGGGTATTGGGGAATTGAGCCTGGGTTGTTAGACATCTGAAGTTTGTAGTGGCTAGAGGACCTGGTGCTCCCATTCTGTCTCTATCTGCCCCTCCCTTCCCTCTATCTTTCAAGTACATAAAAAATATTTAAAACAAACTGCACACTAAGACCTCTGTAGAAATAGCATATGATGATTATGGCCAAAACAAATGCATTTGATAGAAGATATGGATTACTTAGTAAACATTCTTGGAAAACTGCTTTAATAGGAATAGTAGAAAACAAAGCAGAATTGCATTTGCTATTATTTTGTGTATACAAATGTTTATACATTTATATATTATAACATTTATATATTATAAAAGATTATATATTATAAAAGATTGTAAGTCATCAGTGGGACTGTAAAAGTACTGGATGAATTCACAAGGTCATATATTTATCATCTTGTGTCAGAAGTAATTTGCAAGCAGTAGACAAAAGCTAGAATGCATAAAAATTTGGAAGGTATTTGACTATATAAAAATTTAAATTTCACATAGCAAAAGAATTCTCAATAAAATTAATGGATATAGCATAGATAATGGTATATTTATTATATATGTATCAAGAACAAATTTCTGAAATTTAGAGAAGTAATCTTTTCTCTTTTTATTTTTTATTCTTTCGTTGTTTTGAGGGAGAGTCTTGCTCTAGTCTCAGGGTGGCCCTGCCAAACTCTAGAGAAGTAATCTTGAAATCAAGGGGAAAAAAAAAAGGATAAAAGTTTAACATACAAATTTGCAAGATATAGCCAGGCGTTACGTTGTGGCACATGCCTGTAACTCTAGCATTCTTGAAGGCTGAGGCAGGAGGATTGCAAATTCAAGGCCAACCTGAGCTACATAGTGAAAACCTGTCACATAAACACATGGAGAGGCAAAATAGGGAATAGGCCATATGCTTACAAGAGGGAAAGAAAAATATATAAACCAATAAAAAACTGAGAGCTGGGAGATGGCTCTGAGAACACTTGGCATGCCATGTATATCTGTAATCCCTGTGACAATGAAGGCAGAGACAGGAGGATTGCGAGGGTCATCCATTCTTACTGAAAAATGAGGAGGTCCAGGTTCACTGAGAGACTCGGTGTCAGAGAAGTAAAGTAGAAGAGCCCGTAGAGGAGGACACCTGACATCTTCCTTTGGCTTCTGTGCACATGTGCAGAGGGCATACATACCTGCACACACATGTACACATCATACACAAAATATTAAAAAGACTTTTATCTTCACTCATAAATGAAAAATTACTGTGTGTTATTAAAAGAAGGAAATAACTTAATTCGTGTATTGGAAACGGGGCATGGCTTGTATACTTAGAAATGTAAACTTATGTAATGTTTTAATTTTTAGTATTTCATTTGTTAATTTGAGACACACACATACATATATATATACATACCTATAAGGAGAGAGAGCGTGAGAAAGAGAGGGAAATAAAATGGGCACGCCAGGGCTTCCAGCCACTGCAAATGAATTCCAGATGCATGTACCATTGTACCATTTTAATTAATTAATTAATAAAAAAAGAGCTGAAGAGATGGCACAGCAGTTAAGGTGCTTGCCTGCAAAGGCTAACAACTCAAGTTCAGTTTCCCAGTACCCACATAAAGTCAGATGCACAAAGTGGCACACATATCTGGAGTTCATTTGCAGTGGCTGGAGGTACCGCCATGTCCATTCTCTCTCTCTCTTCCCTTTTCGTTAAAACTTTTTTAATCTTCCGTAATTATCTATAGTAAGTCATGATAATTCCCTCCCATCTCCCATTTTCCCCCTCACAAATCCACCCTCCATCATATCCCTTCCCCCTCTAAATTAGTCTGTCTTTTAATGTATAAAAAACTTGTATTTGCAAACAGAGAGAGATAGAAGACAGACACACAGAGAGAATGGGTGCGGTAGGGCCTCTAGCCACTGCAAATAGATTCCAGATGTATGCGCCACTTTGTTCATCTGGCTTTACATGGCAACTGGGGAATTGAACTTGGGTCCTTAGGCTCTGAAGGCAACGGCCTTAACTCTTGAGCCATCTCTTTAGCCCTAGTCTATCTTTCATTTTGAATCATTTTCTTTTCCTCCTATTTTGAGGGTCTTGTGTAGGTAGTGTTAGGCACTGTGAGGTCATGGACAGTCAGGCCATTTTGTGTCTGGAAGACTGCATTGTAAGCAGTCCTACCCTTCCTTTGGCTCTTACATTCTTTCCACTACCTCTTCCACAATGGACCTGAGGGTGTGATAGATCTGTCTCAGCGCTGAACACTCTACTGTCATTTCTTCTTTGCCTTTGGTTCCTTACGAGTCTTCCCAGTGGTCACCGCAATCTGAAAAGAGAAGCTTCTCCAACCAAAAGTAAGAGTAGCATTAATATAAAGGTATGAACATTAAGAAAAGTGCTTACTGGACAGTTTGGTGAACATAATATATACATTTAGCCTTTACAACAACAGGTGTTACTCTGCTAGGGCTCATGACCAGGCATGTATTCCCTCTCTTGGAGCAGGCCTCCAGTTCAATTAGAGTGATTTGTTTCCCCCATACCAGACATGCCACTATTGCACCAGTTAGCACATTTGGCTTGGCTGGCCAGTCTTAAGGCTTGCAGTGTCCATTGCTCTTTATCACCGTTAATGGCAACTATTTCTCCCATAGGTCTGCATGTAGTATATATTTTTCCAGCTTTCTGTCTGTGGGTCCACTGGGAGTAGGTTTTGGCTCAGCTCCACGTTGATTTCTCAGTGATTTGTAGCCCAAGAATGTGGAGTCTTCAGCAATAGGATCTTACCATCTAGTTCTGGTGGGAAACCAAGAGCCTTGGCAATTGCCTATAATATTTTGGGGGCATCAGAGACCTCCTGGCCAAGACACTGTGAAGTATCTCATCCCTGTCACTGAGATTTTTCTAGTAAAAATTTATGTTTTCTGGGTGCACCTTTATCCAAAGAAGTAGGTTTCCATATAGCTAATTCATAACATCTTAATTTATTATTGTTGTTGTTATTATTATTATTATTATTATTATCAGGCTGACCTAAAATTCACTATGTAGTCTCAGGGCAGCCTTGAACTTACAGAGATCCACCTACTTCTGTCTCTTGAGTGCTAGGATTAAAGGTGTACACCACCATGCCCAGTTTACAGCTTATTTATTTATTTAGTATTTTTATTTTTATTTACTTATTTGAGAGAGTGGGGGGAGAGGGAGAATTGGTGCGTCAGAGCCTGCTGGCCACTGCAAACGAACTCCAGATGCATGTACCACCTTGTGCATCTGGCTTACGTAGGTCTTAGGGAATTGAACCTGTGTCCTTTAGCTTTATAGGTATGCCCCATAACTGCTAAGCCATCTCTCCAGCTCACATTTTAATTTTTGATTAACCTTCCTCCCACCCTTCCTTTACTTATTCCCTTCCTGTGACCTCACTTAGGCCATTGTACCCCTAGTAGTCTGTTCCTCTAGTTACATATATACAGTACCCTCCCCTTAAGTCTTCCCTGTCTCTCTTTCCTCTCTCTTTCTCTCTGTTTGCAAATAAATAAATAAAAATATTTTTATAAAGTCAGAGTCAACCAGGCATGCTGAATCACGTACCTATAAGCTCAAGCTGAGGCAAGAAGACTGACCACATGCTCTAGGCCAGCCTGGGTTACATAATGAGTTCCCAAACCAGTTTGGGCTGAAGTATGAGACTGCTTTTAAAGGGGGGAAAAAAAATCATCTTGAAAAAGAAGCATTTTCTTTTTTCTATGTATTTTTATTTTATTTCTTTCTTTCTTTCTTTATTTATTTATTGTTTTTTTTTAATTTTTGAGGTAGGGTTTTGATCTAGCCCAGGCTGACCTGGAATCACTCTGTAGTATCAGGGTAGCTTTGAACTCACAGGATCCTCCTACTTCTGTGATTAAAGGTGTGTGCCACCATGCCCAGCCTGGAAAAGAAGCATTTTCAAAATGAGATGGTCTGTGTTGTATAGTTGTTCCATATATGTAATGCATGTGTGTATCAACAGATATGTTACTTGTTCAGTGTTAGTAAAATATTGATAAGAAAACACTAAGGAAGCCTTATATACTGTTTATTGATGTTGCTGGAAACCAAGGCTCTTTTCCTGGAATCTTGCCTGGCTAAATTTGAATTGTAACTTCCTACTCTTTGTTCCCTTTTTCACTTTTGACTTTTACTAAACTTTTTTTTTGGTCATGTTCATGGGGAGGATGGAGAAGGTGGTTATCAGGAGGAAAACAATAACCCACTCTTTAACTTTTTGATGGTGCTTCACTTCCTCCAGTACTTTGAGATAGCTCATCTTTCAGTAGATGCCTTAGAGCTTCTTCTTCTTTTTTTTTTTTTTTTCTTCCCCTGAGATAGGGTCTTACTCTAGCCCAGGCTGACCTGGAATTCACTCTGTAGTCTCAGGGTGGCCTCGAACTCAGGGTGATCCTCCTACTTCTGTCTCCCGAGTACTGGGATTAAAGGCTTGTGCCACCACATCCGGCTAGAACTTATTCTTGAGTGAGTACACTTGGTTGTCCAAACTGCCAGGCCTAGGTTAGAACTGTGCCACTGTTGGCAGTATTTTGAAGTTTAGGGAAGGGGTCCCCCAAATTTATAAATCCCAAGTTTGAGTTTTGCTACCTTTATCAAAGAATTGATAAAGACAGACTCAAGAAGAATAAATTATGAATTATTAAGTTTACATAGGGATAAGTCACAATTTGTTAAATTTATTTAAGGAAGAAATCATAAATTGTGGTTTCTAGGAAGAAGGCTAGAGCAGTCATAAGCATGTGGAAGACAGGAATTTACACTGTAGTCTCAGGGTGGCCTCAAACTCACTGTGGAAAATACTCATGTGGAAAGCACTTTAAAGGGTTGTATTTATATATGTGACAAGGAGAAAAGCCCTATGTGGTGTTCTTTGTACTGTGAGAATGGTGTTAATTTTATGCCTGCCCTTTAAAACATACATTGCTAAGTGTATGACAAAACTTTTTGCCAGGTGTGGTGGTGCATGCCTTTAATCCCAGCATTTGGGAGATAGATGTAGGAGGATCACTGTGAATTTGAGGACAACCTTGGACTACAGAGTGAGTTCCAGGTCAGCCTGAGAACCTACTCCTCAAAAATACTTCCCCTCAAACCTTCCTTTTCCCCATCTGACTGTCTCTATTCATTCCTTTTCTTTTTTGAGAGAGAGAAAAAGGGAGAAAGAGAATTGGTTTGCCAGGGCCTCAGCGACTGAAATCAAACTCCAGGTGCTTATGCCACCTAATGGGCATGTGTGACCTTGAGCTTGCCTCACCTTTGTGTGTCTGGCTTATGTGGGATCTGGAGAGTCGAACATGGGTCCTTAGGCTTCGCAGGCAAGTGCCTTAACTACTAAACTATTTCTCCAGCCCCTGCCTCTACTCGTAATAGCATATGTCAGTTGGGATGAAAAACTTTTAAGAAGAGTTAGCATCTACCACAGTGATTTTTTTTCATTGTTTCTTAAGATTTACAGTTATTTGGACGTGTCTAATGAAAGTTTGATTCCTTGATTCTATACCCAGAGGGTCTAATTCATTGAATTTTGAATGAAGTTTTAAAAATCCATGTATTTTTTTCTCAATTTTTACTAACATCTTCCATGATTATAAAATATATTCCATGGCATGTGCCTATAATCTGAGTACTGGGAAATGGAGGCAGGAGGCTCCCTGTAGTTTGCTGTCCCAGTATAGTCTAAGTAGTGAGCTGCAAAATGAGTTGGATGGCAATCTTGAAGATGACACCTGAGGTCCACTGGCCCCCACCCTCGTGCACACACATGGCCATGGCCACTTAAACACACGGGTACCCAAACACATAAAACATGTACACACACACACACACAAACCCAACAATAACTGTGATTCTATTTCTCTTATATCTTCACATATAACTGTTGTCTCCTTTGTTGTTTCTATTTTTGATTTGGGAAAAAAGGAATGATGAGTATGCTGTATATTGTGTGTTTTTTCTTTTTTTTCTTCCAAGGTAGGTTCTCATTCTGGCCCAGGCTGACCTGGAATTAACTATGTAGTCTCGGGGTGGCCTTGAACTCACAGTGATTCACCTACCTCTGCCTCCCCAGTGCTGGGATTAAAGGCGTGTGCCACCATGCCCGGTTTGTATATTGTGTTTTATTAAGAGATATAATTGCAACTGTGAAGATGGTTTAGGGGTTAAATACACTTACTTGCAAAACCTGAAAGCCCGAGTTCAATTTCCCAGCACCCATGTAAAGCTGGACACAAAGTGGCACCCACATCTGGCATTCATTTGTAGCATCAAGAGACCCTGGTTTGCTTATACATACATAAATAATAAATAAAGTTCAATAAAAAGAAGATGTAGGGCTGGAGAGATGGCTTAGCAGTTAAGGTGTTGGCCTGCAAAACCAAAGGATCCCCGTTTGATTCTCCAGGACCCATGTAAACCAGATGCACAAGGAGGTACATGCATCTGGTGTGTGTTTGTAGTGGCTAGAGGCCCTGCCACACCCATTCTCTCTTTCTCTTTCTCTCTCTCTCTCTCTCTCTCTCTCTCTGCCTCTTGCTCTCAAATAAATAAATAAAATATATTTTTTAAAAAGAAGATATAATTGAACCAATAAATATATATATGGTCTGTCAGAAATTTTGCAGTTAGGTACTATATGGTGTTATGAATAATTTCAAACGGTAAAGTTCCTTTTTAAAATTTTATTTTATATATAACAGGTAATACTCCTTTGTCCCCTAGCTCCAGGGCCTGTTACCCTGGGGGTCCTCCTCAGTGGTGTTATGGTATTCACTGTGGGGTCATAGAGGCCTCAGTCAGTCCTCATGGGGTGCCAGGGGGACTGTGCCTCAGGGTATTCCTTCCCACTCTGTGGCTCTTACAATCTTTCTGCTTCCTCTTCCACAATGTTCCCTGAGCCATGGTAGGCCTGTTGGCAGTCCGATTTTGTGATGAGTTTTTCATAATCTCTGGATTTCTGCTTGGATAGATTTTCATTGATCACCATATCTGTCACCATCAAATTGGAGCTGGTTGTCAGGCCAGTAGTAACAGCAGTATTCATGTTGCAGCTTCCTCTACAATTTCTCCTGGACCCTGACAGATGTGGAAGACTTGGCAAGTCTCATGGAGGGTGGTCATCTAGGTTTTTGTCTTATCAGTGTTTCTTGGCTCTCAGTTTTCTCTGCCATCTGTAAAATAAAACAAATTTTCCAACCAATTTGAGTGATTTTTGGCATGTGAGCCCATTCTTCTCTAGAGAGCAGTAGGGGGTCTCTCTCTTAAGCCTGAGTCAGATCATGGAATTCAAATTTGGTTTCCAGTACCAGATACAAGTTCTGTCCCACTGAATGGGCCTCATGTCCAATCAGAGAACAGTTTATTGTATAGGTGTATGGTTCTTATCTGGCTGGTTGATTTTGTTATCTGCAGAGTTCTTTGCTTATTCATATTGGTGACTGTTGTCTTCCAGTGGCTCCCATAGGGCTTTCTAGCACTATGAGGGTTAGCCAGGAGGAAGCTAGTGACTGCAGCCTGTGGTGTCTTCAGCAATAGGGTCTTACCTTTTAGCTCTGGCAGGCATAATCGAGTGTTTTGGCAATAGCCTACATTGTTTTGGTGACCTCATGGGTCTCTCTGGCCAACTGTTGGTGCAGGGCAACCCAAATCTGGGCCTGGGGTTTACAGGACAGTTTGTGTTTTTCTACCTTTTGTCTGGACTGTTCCTCCTCCCCCTTTATTGGTGGTTATATCTTGTAGAATGCTAGTCAGAATGAGGGTTTCTATGGAACTGATTCATGTATTTAAGTCCCCTCTCCCAAACCCCTCCCACCTGAAATACTGTGTCCCTCCCCTAACCTGTCAGATAACTCCTTCTTCCCTCCCTCTGTATTTCTGCTCTCTCCTGGTCTCAGTAAAGTTTTATGCCCATATTCCTGATGCTAACTACCATTTACACTCATCTCCAATTTTTCCCAGTTAGGAACCACAGATGAGAGAGTACATGCAGCGATTGTCTTTCTGTGCCTCTGTGACCTCACTTAGAATATTTTTTTTCAACTCTATATATTTTCCTATAAATTTTATTATTTCATTTTTCCTTACTGCTCAGTAGAATTCCATTGTGTATATGTACCACATCTTCATTATCCATTCATCAGTTGATGGGCATCTGGGCTGCAGTCCCTATCTATTCTGAATAAGGCAACAAAGTTTTTTTTTTTAATTTTTAAATATTTTATTTTTATTTATTTGACAGAAGGGGGGGGGAATGAGAATGGGCGCACCAGGGCCTCTAGACACTGCAAATGAACTCCAGATGCATACGCCACCTTGTGCATCTGGTTAACATGGGTCCTGGGGAATTAAACCTGGGTCCTTTGGCTTTTTAGGCAAATGCCTTAACCGTTAAGTCATCTCTCCAGCCCACACTCTTTTTTTTTTTTTTTTTAAGTGAACATATTTTTCTTTATCCAGAAAGAATTTGTGGCTGAAAGTTCTCGGGGAAAATCTTTTTTGGTTTAGTAACATTAAGGAATTACTTAAAGAAAAAAAAATCATATATGCTGAGCATGGTGGCACACACCTTTCTTTCAAAAAATATATTTTAAATTTATTTTTATTTGAGACAGAGTGATTGAGGGAAGGAGGGAGGGAGGGAAGGGGGAAAGGAAAGAAGGGGAGAGAGAGAGAGGGGGAGGGAGGGAGAGAGAGAATGGGCATGCCAGGGCCTCTAGCCACTCCAGACATATATGCCACCTTGTGCATCTGGCTTACATGGGACCTAGGCAATCAAACTTGGGTTCTTAGGCTTTGCAGGCATGTCCCTTAACCACTGAGCAATCTCTCTATCCCCACCTTCCTTTCCTTTCCTTCCTTTCCCTCCCCTCCCTCCCTCCCTCCCTTTCTTCCTTCCTTCCTTTGTTTTGGTTTTTCGAGGTAGGGTCTCACTCTAACTCAGGCTGACCTGGGTTTCACTATGGAGTCTCAGGGTGGCTACAAACTCAAGGCGATCCTTCTACCTCTGCCTCTTGAGTGCTGGGATTAAAGGCCACCATGCCTGGCCCACCTTTCTTTTTTTAAAACCACTAAGCTCAAAACCACTTAAGATTTAAATTGGTATTAAGCTATTTAAAATTTTTTTTAACAATATCCATTCATGACTTTATCTCTACATCTCATGTTCAAGATAAAAGCCTTAAAAGATTAATGCTGATTCAATTTCTGATATTTCTTATTACCACCTATACTTTTAAAATACTAACTTTATTCTTGGAATCAGCCCTTTTAGTACCATCAGTTTGAACTGTCTGTATATTACTTTTTTAATTTCATTTTACTTATTTATTTATTTATTTATTTATTTATGAGAGAGAGAGAAAGAGGCAGAGAGAGAGAGAGAGAGAGAGAAAGAGAGAGAGAGAGAAAATGGGCGTGCCAGGGCCTCTAGCCACTGCAAACGGACTCCAGATGCATGTGCCCCCTTGTGCATCTGGCTTACGTGGGTCCTGGGGAATCGAACTGAGGTCCTTTGGCTTTGCAGGCAAGTGCTTTAATCACTAAGCCATCTCTCCAGCCCCCCATATTACTTTTCATATGTATCAAAACTCACACTTAACAATGAGCTCTGGTTGCAGAAGAGGATTTTTTCTTACATCTATCTTAAGTCTTTGTGTATTAGTCCAGTAAAGACACATACAAATGCTAGGCACACACCTTTAATGCCAACACTCAGGAGGCAAAGGTAGGAAGATTGCTATGAGTTCAAAGCCTTTCTGGGACTACAAAGTGAGTTTGAGGCCAGCCTGGGGAAGAGGGAGATTCCATCTCAAAAAAAAAAAAAAAAAAAAAGGAAGAAATTAGTACATTTACCTCTGTGCATACGCTGGATCTTTTTTGTGTTTGCTCACATGGATGTCCAAAGTTTTCTTCAGCACACCCCTCCTTTGTAAGTTTTTTGAAAACTTTGCATTTATAAGCAAAGTAAATTATTCTTGCCAAGAATATATCACAATTACTGAAGTGCTTGAAGTCTTTAAGGGCTGAAAATTTAATTTTCGTAAAGTATTGGTTTGCATTACTACCATAGTCTAGAAACTAGAATAGGTGTACTTTATTAAAGGCTGATTCTGTGTACCTGTGAAATATTTGGCAGTGTTGTTTTCTTGAATCTATAATCTTCAGAGTCCGTGCAGTGTCTTCTTTTCATAGAAGGTACTCCATAAATCTTAGGTGAGTGAAATACAAGTGGAGTAAAGTGATGTAGATGGGGTAAGTCATCAGTAATATGGAAATGTTATTTATTCTTAAAATCTTGTGATAGCAAGACACAAAGAATTCAACTTATTAGTACTTTTAAATCTTTATAAAAATTAAGAATCACCAGGCATGGTGGTGCATGTCTTTTATCCTAGCACTTGGGAGGCAGAGGTAGGAGTATTGTTGTGAGTTCAAGACTAGCCTGAGACTACTTAGTGTATTCCAGGTCAGCCTGGGCTAAAGCAAGATCCTACCTTGAAAAAACAAAAACAAAATTGTTTTACTTGTGTTTCATAATTTTAGTACATTCATAATACTATTAAGTAACCCAGGCAAGTTCTGGGAGATTCTTGGTAACATACAGCTATTTCCTTTAGGACAGTATAAGGTTAACTGGCTTTGAGCTTTGTGCTTTGTTTACATTTTTGCTTAACTTTTTTCTAGATTTCAATTTTAATAAACTGTATTGTTACGAGGTTATAGATTCTTGAAAAATATACTGGGCTGGGTATGTAGCTCTGTACTCTAGCACTTAATATGTACAAGGCCCAATGAAAGCAATGGAACTATTAAATTTTCACACATAAAACCGGGCATGGTGGCGCACGCCTTTAATTCCAGCACTTGGGAGGCAGAGGTAGGAGGATTGCCGTGAGTTCGAGGCCACCCTGAGACTCCATAGTGAATTCCAGGTCAGCCTGGGCTACCTGGACCCTACCTCGAAAAACCGGGAAAAAAAAAATTTTTCACACATTACACTTGTATGTGGTGCTGGGATCAATCCAAGGACCTAACACATATGAGGTGAGGCAAGTGTTCTGCCCTGAACTATACCCCACAGGCCCTGAACATTTTTTTAATTAAAAAATTTTTTTTGTTGTTATTTTTATTTATTTATTTGAGAGCGACAGAGAGAGAAAGAGGCAGATAGAGAGACAGAGAAAATGGGCGCGCCAGGGCCTCCAGCCACTCCAGACGCGTGTGCCCCCTTGTGCATTTGGCTAATGTGGGTCCTGGGGAGTCGAGCCTCGAACCGGGGTCCTTAGGCTTCACAGGCAAGCACTTAACCGCTAAGCCATCTCTCCAGCCTGGCCCTGAACATTTTAATTTGGTGGCTGAAATACTGACTTAAAAGTTTAGCTTTTGAGATTCTTAGAACTCTTATAAACATGAGTGCATTTTATGCTATTATTGCCTCATTGAGTTGATACTTCTCATGTCAGTGGCCTGAGTTTTACCTTTAATAACTTTAATATTCAGTAGAATTGGCTTATAATGTTTTTTCGAGGTAGGGTCTCACTCTAGCCCAGGCTGACCTGGAACTAACTCTGTAGACTCAAGCTGGCCTTGAACTCACAGTGATCATCCTACCTCTGTTTCCTAAGTGCTGGGATTAAAAGCGTGCACCACCATTCCCAGCTTACTTTTTTAAAATAAAGAACCTTAACAAAAACAAACTAGTTTAAGAGTTTATAATGTGTGGGGCAAGAAGGAGACCCAAAGGAAATGGAGTCTATTGCTTAAATAATCATCAAAATATGAACAGTTTACAGACCCTAGTGTTTATTCATTTTACTTGTGCAAGAGTGCTGGTCATGTCAGAGGTATTTTGAAACGGTTGGTTCAGTAATTTGGCCTACTGTCTTTTTTTCTCTATAACAGTTTTTCTGTTTTCTACTACACCTTGCATATCTACCAATCCAAGACACCCCATAGGTGAGTATTTTTTTAGTTCTCAAATGGCATCACTTGTTCCCAAGCCAGTTGCCGCTTCATTAAAACTAGGCTCTATTTTTCTACTCTGAATTAACTGGGTATTTATTTCATAGAGGGTATATTATGCCACAACTTTAAGTTACCAGCAGGTTAGGGATTTAACTCAGTAGTAAAACATTTGCCTATTGTGTGTGAGGTCTTGGATTCCATCCTTTAGTATCTTTCCTTACTGCTCCAGAGCACTGTCTACAGATTATTAATAATGTGCTGAATCTCTTTGTTTAGTATCCCACCAAAGTAATGTCCCCAGATTGACAATAAAATTAAACCTTTCCTTCTGACATGTATATTCTAAGCATTTTTTTTTAAGACTTCAAGAGACTATTAGATTAAGAGAAGGAAAGAGTTGAAAATACAGAGAGCTCCTGCCATGTGGAAGGCAGGGGGGGGTAGAGAACCCATGTGGGAATAGGGGTTGGGGTCCTCCCCCATCTCAGCCCAGCCAGGCTGAGATGAGGGGGGACTTAACAGAGTAGGGACCTGGAAGTTCAGGAGAGGTGAAAAGCCAACAGTAGATCTAAGAATTTTCAATGCTAATCTCAGACTCTATTCCCTTTTTTTTTTTTTTTTTTTTTGAGGCAAGGTCTCACTCTAGTCCAGGCCTGGAATTCACTACATAGTCTCAGGGTGGCCTTAAACTCACAGCAATCCTACCTCTGCCTCCTGAGTGCTGGGATTAAAGGTGTGAGCCACCACACCCAGCTCAGACTCTATTAAGTTTCAGAACAAAAACCTGGAAAGTTAGAACAGGCTGGTATTTAAGAAATATATGAAAGTTTATTTTGTTGTCCTGAGACACAAAGTAAGAAGTTACAGAGAAGAATCACTGTAGTAGTGCCTTTTAATTTTCCTAGAAAGAAGGCATAGGAGGAAACTGGAAATACTCACTGGATATTGGTTAGCTCAAGTAGTTAATTAATTCCTAGTTTACCTCATTTTACACATGGATTAGAAAGACTAAGCCTTTTGGATTTTCTGCATTTGTCTGATTTTTTTTGTTGTTGTTATTGGTGATTTTCAAAGTAGGGTCTTAGTCTAGCCCAGGCTGACCTGGAACTCAGTCTGTAGTCCAGGCTGTCCTTGAACTCACTGTGATTCTCCTACCTTAACCACCCAAGGTGCTGGAGTTAAAGACATGTGCCACTCTCCCTGGCTTTTTTTTTTTTTTACTGCTCTGGGTTTTCTGATATAATTTCAAAAATTCTACAACGAAAAAGATGTTTACCTTTGGAAATTGCAGAGAGTATTATGTCTAGATGGTTAGTTTTCAGAGGATTTGTTGTTGGGGGGGGGGAGCAACCATATAGAAACAAACCCTCATGTGTTTTAGTACTGGTGATGCTTGTCTGTAATTAGCCTTGCCATACACTTGAAATACACTTGAAATACCTGTATCCCTGCATTACTTAACTTCTGGCTTTGTAAAATTCTTATCATTTCCTACCTGCTGCTGTGCCCTTCCTCTCTGATGCCTGGTAACAGCTAAATGTTCTCAACATGTATTCCTGGAAAGCCTCACTTAGAAGTACTTGAATGAAAGGCAAAACTTCATTTTTATTTTTTCCTAGAGGCACATTTAATTTCTCTTGTACCCAGCGCATATGGTTACTTGCATGGCTGAATTTAGTGGTTAGTTTCATGAGGTTTGTCAGTAAACTGTTGTTTGTTAATCTTCACTTGATCAGCTTTCTCTTCCTGGTGACCCTCCTTAATTTTACTAGCACAGAGAGGGGAATTAGAAAATGACAAAAAGAATTTCTGTTTGGTTTGGTTTTCCAAGGTAGGGTCTCATTCTAGCCCAGTCTGACCTGGAATTCACTATGTGGTCTCAGAGTGGCCTCAAAGTCCTGATGATCCTCCTACCGCTGCCTTCTGAGTCCCAGGATTAAAGGCATGTATTATCATGCCCAGCAAGAATTGGTTATTGTGTTCTTCACACCAGGCCTGATTAGGTGGTGTATAAATTAAAAAAAATTTTTTTAAACACATGCCTCAGTTGCCTTTATGTCCTAGGTTCCTTCCTTTTGCCAATATTTTAGCTGTGTTTCTCTTACAGATTTTTTTTTGCTTTGGCTTATTTTAATTAATTAATTAGAGAGAAGGGGGAAGGGAAGAGGCAGATGGGCACTCCAGGGCCTCCACCCATTGCAAACAAATTCCAGCCGCATGTGCCACCTTGTGCATCTGGCTTATGTGGGTACTGAGGAATTGAACCTGGTTCCTTAGGCTTCACAGGCAAACACCTTAACTGCTAAGCCATGTCTCCAGCCCCATGGTTTGTTTTTTTCTGAGGTAGGGTCTTGCTGTAGCCTAGGGTGACCTGGAATTCACTCTGTAGTCTTAGGTGAGTGTCCTGAAATTACTATGCTCTACAACAGCCCAAGAATGGTGGATATGCAAATATTCAGCAAGGGAACAAGCAAGTATTTCCTTCCCTCTCTCCCTTTTTTTGTTTTTCAAGGTAGGGTGTTACTTTAGCCCAGGCTGACGTGGAATTCACTATGTAGTCGAAAGATGACCTCGAACTCACAGCGATCCTCCTACCTCTGCTCCCTGAGTGCTGGGATTAAAGGCGTGCACCACCATGCCTGGCAAGTATTTCTTTTAATACAAATGATCATTTCTTCTGTTTTCTGGGAAAATTTTGTTTGAGCCTCTTTTATCTGGTTTATTATTGAATTGGCAATACATTTTATTTTACTCAACAGGCTTGACATTGCATAAAATATTATTTTATAAATACATTCAACTAGTAAACTAGCCAAGTAATGAAAAAATAATCCTTTTGATTCTTTGGGAAGTTTATGGCAATCCTAATTCTCTTGTATGTTTTGTTGTTGTTTCTTTTTCTTTTTCTTCTTCTTCTTCTTCTTCTTCTTCTTCATCATCATCATCATCAGCAGCAGCAGCAGCAGCAGCAGCAGCAGCAGCAGCAGCAGCAGCAGGGTCTTGCTGTATATAGCCCAGGCTGGTCTCAAACTTGTTATTAGCCCTGTCTGGCCTCAAGCTCTAAATCTTCCTGCCTCAGTCATCCAAATGATGGGATTTCAGGCATGCACTACCACACCCAGCTCCTAATCATTTTTAATGTTAGGTTCTTATTACTTCGTCTTACATATTACACAGGCTAATTTGCAGTATGTTTAAAATAAAGGAAAATAAGTTGTGAGTAGAGTTTTCAAATTAGATTATCAGATTTTTATATTTGTATCTAAGCATGTTAAAAACAATAACAAGGCTGAGGGAGATGGTTCAGTAGTTAGAGGTGCTTGCTTGTAAAGCTTGTTGGCCTGGGTTTAATTGCCCAGCACTACTGTAAAGCCAGACACAAAAAGGACACACATCTGCCATTTGTTTGCAGTAGCACATCCATAGAGTTATATACATGAAAGTAAGTAAATAAATTTTAAAAACTAGAAGATTGTACATTAACTGCAAGAATTTTGTGATATACTGTTGAGCTCTTAACATGTGTACAGGACAATAGTTCTGCTGAGCAGCTGGTTAATAGCCAACCTGTTTGTTACTGATATAAGCAGGGTGTGACTGAAACTGCACTCTCTGACAACTGAGGAAAATTTTATTTTGAGTTTTCTGGAAGTGTCTCAGAGCTTTGTGGATATTTATTTATTACTCTTTAGTGAAGTAATAATATTTTGAAACTATAAAGACTTGAGTTATAGGTAATGGGAAGAGAGGAAAAGTAGGTAGTTCATTAATTATAAGCTCTAGGGTGGTGAATATTGGTTGAAATGTTTGTTTAATTAATACCAGGCATGGTGATGCATGCCTTTTAATCCTAGCACTCGAGAGACATAGGTAGGAGGATCACTGTGAGTTCGAGGCAACCATGAGTCTCCACAGTGAATTCTCAGTCTTCCTGGGCTAGAATGAGACCCTACCTCAAAAAAGTTTATTTATTTAATTCATATGTTGAGTGATTGTAGGCATTGTACTCAAATATTTCTCCTATGTCATCTTTTTCTTATGTAAACTTTATTAACAACACTAACATAAGCGATAGAGATATATGTTTATTTGTTAAATTTTTTTCATTTATTTATTTCAGAGAGACAGAAGGAGGTAGAGAGAGAGAAAGAAAGAGGGCAGGAGGGAGGGAGGGAGAGAGTGGGTATGGGTGTGCCAGAGCCTCCTAATACTACAAACTCCAGATGCATGTCCATTGTGTGCATCTGGCTTGATGTGTGTACTGGGGAATCAAACTTGGGCTGTTAGGCTTTGCAAGAAAGTGCCTTTAACCATTGAGCTATTTCTCCAGTCCTATATATATTTTTTATTATAGCATATTCCATAGTCCTTTTGCTATTTATTTATTATTTATGTATTTATTGATTTTTATTTGTACATGATAAAGGGAATACTATGCTACTTTTATACTACCAATACATAATAGGAATGGATAAATTGCAAAAAAAAAATAGCTTTTCTATCATGGATAAAGAAGAGATAGGAGCAATTATTTGCAAGACTATGTATCATAGCTTGAAATTAAATTTGGAGATACAACATGACATATTTTTAAATTTTATTTATTTATTTGGAGACAGAGAAAGAGAGTGAGTATGGGTGTGCCAGATCCTCCTGCTACTGCAGTTGAACTCCAGATGCATGCACTACTTTGTGCATCTGGCTTTAGGTGGGTCCTGGGGAATCGAACCTAGACCATCAAGCTTTCAAAGGCTTTGCAAACAAGCATCTTTAACCTTTGAGCCATCTCTCCAGCCCCTGGCTTGACCTATTTCCTAAGTGCTGATTATTTTTCTAAATGCTGGTTGTTTCCTCAGATATTCCGAGAAGCTCGAAGAACAGTACCTAGTATTGTTTACATGCCTCACATTGGTGATTGGTGGGAAGCTGTCAGCGAAACTGTGAGAGCAACTTTTCTGACATTGCTACAAGATATACCATCATTTTCTCCTATATTTTTATTGTCTACCTCTGAAACTATGTACAGTGAATTACCTGAAGAGGTAAGAACTGATTAAATACTTTTATTGTTGAAAAAGTTGACTTTGTAAGTTGGACACCTTTTTAATTTTTTGGCATATGTGATATGGTGTGTATGTGTGTGCGTACACACAGATGCACTTAGTCTGTACACATACATAAGAGAAAGTCGGCTGACCTCTATTGCTCTCAGTATTTTCTTGAGATGGAGTTTCTCTCCAAACCACTGAACCTGGAGCTACTTTTTGTGGTCTGACAGGATAGTCAGAGAGCCCTAGCATTCTCTCTGGTCTCTGCCTTCCATAGGCCATACCTAACTTTTTACATGGGTGCTGTAGATTGAATTCAGGCATGTTGTTTTAGGTCTTTGGGCTTATGTGGTAAGCACTCTTACCAGCTTAGCCATCTCCCCAGCCCCCTTTATATCTTTTAAAATTTGATTAAGATCAACTGTAATGGTTCATATCCTAATATTTTATTAGCCATGATCATGATAAAGGCAGGTTACTTAATATTTAAATTTTAATTTCTTTTAAAAATTATTTATTTGTGAGCAGAGAGAAGAGAGGAGAGAGAGAGGGAGGAGAAAGAATGAACATACCAGGGTCTCTTGCCACAGACACATGTTCCACTTTGTGCATCTGGTTTTATGTGGGTACTTGAACCGGAACCCTCAAGTTTTGCAAGCAAGCACCTTTAACTGCTGAGTCATTTCCTCAACTCAAGCTTTAATTTCTTGTTTGCTATAATAGTGATACCTAAAGCCTGTCATATAGTACTTTCTAAGAAAATCTCAACTCTTTCATCATCAATTCCTTTATAAATATCCTTCTCATTCATATTTGTGAGATCAATTGGTAGAATTAGACCTTTTCATTTTTTGATTGTTAGCATCATTTTAAGTTGAGTATTATTACACATTTTTGTCTTTTTGTTTTTGAGTTCAAATCAAAAGGAAAGGTCTAGAGAGATGGCTTAGTAGTTAAGGCGCTTGCCTATGAAGCCTGAGAACCCAGGTTTGAGTCCTAGAACCCATGTAAGCCAGATACACATGGTAGCACATGAATCTTGAGTTTATTTGCATTAGCTAGAGGCACTAGCATGCCCATTCATTCTTCCTTCCCCCTTCCTCTTTAGTAAATAAATAAATAAATAAAATGTTTAGAAAAGTAAAACTACAATTGATTCTCCAAACATTTAGTAAGTCATGTGGATGAAGTTGGTTTTTTAAAATTGTTTTCCCACTCTGGGCCTACTTGATCTTCAAATAGTTTACTTTAGAGTAGTTAGAGGCAGCTGGGCATAGTGGCTCACGCCATTAATCCCGGCACTTGGGAGGCAGATGTAGGAGGATCTCTGGGAGTTCGAGGCCACCTGTGACTACATAGTGAATTCTAGGACAGCCTGAGCTAGAGTGAGACCCTACCTTGAAAAACAAACAAACAATAACAAAAAAAACTTAAGAGGGCTGGAAAGATGGCTAAGCAGTTAGGAGCACTTCCTATGCAATATGAGGGCCTGTGGAGGCCTGAGAGACCACCTGAGTTTGATCCCCAGGACACACATAAACAGCTGGACATGGCCATGCACATCTGTAATCCCAGCCCCATAGGGGAACAGATATTTGAGACTCATCAGAGCTCATGAAAAAGAAAAAATAGCATGCTTCATGTTCAGTAAAAGACTCCAGATTAAAAATGGAGCAGGCCACCTGAATTTCTGCTCTGGCCACTGTAAGTAAGCAATCGCATTGTAGGCAAGCACATGGGGTGCCACACAGGTACACACATGTGCACACAGTATATACCACACACACACACCCTAAAATAGAAATATTTTGTCCATAACACACAGTAGGAATGATGTTCATATAAAAGATTTACAGTTTTGGTCTGTGGAGGTGGCTGAGTAGATAAAGTGCTCACCACTTAAGCTGGAGTACCTGAGTTCAATCCCTACGCCTCACATGAAAAGTCAGAAAGCTTGGTGAGCTTCTGTAATTCCAGTATGCTAACATTCATACTGAAAGTGATATGGGAGGCAGAAGCAGAATTTCCTGAATACATATTATGGGGAGTGCAACAAAGAACAGCAGAGCAAGAATCCAGAGCAAGAAACCCTGCCTCAAAGAGGAGGACAAGCAAAGACCAACCTGAAAATTGTCCTCTGACTGCTATGTGTGTACCATGCTATGCATGTATCCCAGTCTGTCTGTCTTTCAATAAAATGAAAGCAGGAAAGTTTAATGTTAAAAAAGATTTACATGTTTTATGTAGAATTTTATGATTAGAATTTTTTGTTTGTTTGTTTGTTTGTTGTTTTTCAAGGTAGGGTTTCACACTAGCCTAGGCTGACCTGGAACTCACTATTTAGTCTCAGGATGGCCTCTAACTCACAGTGATCCTCCTACCTCTGCCTCCCAAGTGCAGGGATTAAAGGTGTATGCCACCATGCCTGGCCTATGATTAGAATATTTATTTACTTTTTTCATGCGTCAGCTTTTTTGGCTATATTGCTAGGATTAATTTGTATAACTGACTGCTCTTGTAGAAAAGTATGTAAGTGTAGAGTGATTCATTTTTGATTATTTAGTATGTGAAGACCATTAATTACAGTGGCTAATCATTCGTCACAATTGGTATTAAAGTTTAGCTCTATGTGGAAAGAGTCAGAAAAACTAAAGTCCTGACTTATTAGTCTTCTTTTTAAAACTAAAAAACCCCTTCTCACAATTTTTTAAAATTTATTTTATTTATTTGGCAGGGAGAGAGAGAAAGAAGCAGACAGAGAGAATGGGTGTGCCAGGCCCTTCAGCCAGTACAGACGAACTCCCGACATATGTGCTACCTTGTGCATCTGGCTTACATAGGTCCTGGGGAATCAAACCTGGCAAACACCTCAACTGCTTAGCCCCCTCTCCAGCCCATCTTTTGATCTTGGATAGTTAACCTAGAATAATCTCAGTTTCTTTGTCAGTAACAAATGAATAGTTGAGTTGTTGGTGTGAGACAATGTATGAAAACTTACTTTTTTTTAAACTTATTTTTTTACGAGAGAGAGAGAGAGAGAGAATGGGAATGGGAATGGGAATGAGAATGAGAATGAGAATGAATTGGCACACCAGGACCTCCAGCCATTGTTATCGATTTCCAGACATGTGTGCCACCTTGTACACATGTGTGACCTTGCGTGCTTCTGTTATCTTGTATCTCTCGCTTATGTGGGACTTGGAGAGTTGAATGTGTGTCCTTAGGCTTGGCAGGCAAGTGCCTTAACTGCTAAGCCATCACTCCAGCCCTGACAACTTATTTTGAAAACCATAGAGCTATAGTGTATTTGGTAATATATTAGTGTTATAAAGTAGGAATGCAGTTGATTTAGAAAAATAGTCTAAACTTGGACATAACCTAGAAGGAACTTTTTACAAGTTAGGTACTTTGTCAGATTGTTTTATTATAATTTTATAAAAAGAAAGAAGAGAGAGAAATATTTGCGAAATTAAAGGTTTCAGTTGAGAATATGTAATTCCTTAAAAATTTGCCTCTATATTGCTTGAAGATTTTAAAATTAAAACCTTATGAATCTATTGTCTTCTTTCTCCCATCCCTCTCCCTCCTCCCTTCTCTCCCTCCCTTTCTCACTCTTTCTTTCCTGCTTTCTTCCTTTCTCCCTTCCTTTCCTCTTTTCCTTTGATAGCATTTGAAACAAGGTTTCACTATGTAGTTCAGAATAGCCTGGGGTTTACAATCCTCCTGGAGCCTTAAGCTTCCAAAAGCCTTTGATTATAAGTGAGTATGGAAAGTGTCTATCTCCATCCATCCATCTGTTCATCCATCAGTCAGCAATGTTCAGACCCAGAACTTTGTACATGTTAGGCAAGTACTGTGCCACTTAGTGACATTCCTAGCTTGAGTCTATTTTGTGTGTGTGTGGCGGCGGCGGGGGGAGGGGGTGGTGGTGGTTTGAAGTAGAGTCTTGCCCAGGCTGACCTGGAATTCACTATGTAGTCTCAGGGTGTCCTTGAACTTAGGGCAATCTTCCTACTACCTCTGCCTTCCAAGTGTTGGGATTGAAGTTGTAAGCCACCATGCCTGGCCTGATATATTTGGGTACAGAAAATTTTATTTTGCTTATTCCTTGTTGCCCATGAGTGTATATATATGTATATATATATGTATGTATGTATGTGTGTGTGTGTGTGTATGTATGTATGTATGTATGTATATATATATATATATATATATATATATATATATATATATTAAGGTATTGTCTCCTTCTAGCCCAGGCTAACCTGGAATTCACTATGTAGTCTTAGTCTGGCCTCGAACTCATAGTGATCTTCCTGCCTCTGCATCCCATGCGCTGGGATTAAACTTATTGTGCCACCAAGCCTGGCCTGCTCTTAGATTTTCTCATACTCTCTAACCTCTGACTTCTCAGTCTTTGGACTTCCTGGTGGATCCCCGTATCTCCCTGGGTCCTCTGTCTACTTATGTACCCTAAAATACCTCACATCTGTGGCTCCTAAAGCTGCCTCCACCCTGTGCTACCTTCCAGTTCCACTTCCATGTGGACCGCTCTCAACGCTCATCTGCACTTACTGCCCCACAGGCATGTCAGCCAGGCTGAAAGCCCACGACTGAGCTCAGCTTCTCCTTCTGTGCCCCCTCAACCTCGGTGAATGGTACCATCGTCTGTCCTGGTGCCAAAACCTGGGAGCTTCCTATTCATCCTTCCCATGGCGGCCCGGCAGCTCTCTAACCTTGTCTTTCCCCTATCAGATTGCTGATTCCACTGCTTGGGAAGAATGTGCTGGCTGGTTTTCCCAGGACAGCATGGGGTCTTGCAAGCTGGGGCTATATTTTATTCATGCTTATATTCCAAGAGCACTGAATAGAGCCCAAAGCCAAGTTGGTACTCAGGGGATATGTACTACCACATCAACACATCTGATCACCAGACCATGCTCACAGATATCTTAGAGAGAACTGGCGTGCTAGGGCCTCTAGCCATTGCAAATGAGTGCCAGATGCATGTACCACTATATGCATCTGGCTTACATGGGTTTAGGAAATCAAACCTAGGTCTTAATGTTTCGCAGGCAAGAGCCTTAACTGGTAAGCCATATCTCCAGCCCATCACAGATATTCTTTACAGAGAAATATAGGAGGATATGTCCATTAAACACAGGTCCATACAAGGTGACACTAAGTTGAATTAAAGAAAAAAAAAAAAGCAGGGCTGGAGAGATGGCTTAGCAGTTAAGCGCTTGCCTGTGAAGCCTAAGGACTGTGGTTTGAGGCTCGTTTCCCCAGGACCCACGTTAGCCAGATGCACAAGGAGGTGTATGTGTCTGGAGTGCGTTTGCAGTGGTTGGAGGTCCTGGTGCACCCATTCTCTCTCTCTCTCTCTCTCTCTCTCTCTCTCTCTGTCTCTCTCTGCCTATTTCTCTCTGTTGCTCTCAAATAAATAAAAATAAAAAATATTTTAAAAAAGCAAAAAACAAAAAGAAGGGCTGGAGAGGTTGCTTAGTGGATAAGGCTTGTGAAGCCTAAGGACCCAGGTTTGATTCCCTAATACCCATGTCAGCCAGATGCACAGGGTTGTCCATGCTTCTGGAGTTTGTTTGCAGTGACTAGAGGCCCTGGTGTACCCATTCTCTGTCTCTCTCTCTCTGAAATAAATAAAATTTAAATTTAAATTTAAAAAAACTATAAAGAACTCATAACTTACAATAAGGAAATTCTGTCAAATTATTTTCACCTGGGCTTTAAAGCCATTCAGTAAAAATGACAGTCTTTTCAAGAAATAATGTTGGGGAAATTGGTAACCTCATGCCAAAAAATGAAGTTAGACTCTTATCCTAACACCAAGTACAAAATTAATTCAAAATCAGACTGAAACATAAATCTATGACTTTTTAAGACTCTTAAAAGGAAGCATAGAGATAAAATTTCACGACACTGGATCTGACAGTGAGTTGTTGGACCTGATGCTAAAAAAATATTAAAAGTAAATAAGTTGGGCTTCAGAAAAATTAAATAAAAAACTCTAAACATGCTGGGCGTGATGGTGCATGCCTTTAATCCCAGCACTCAGGAGGCAGAGGGAGGAGGACTGCCGTGAGTTCGAGGCCACCCTGAGACTCTATAGTGAATTCCAGGTCAGCCTGGGCTCTTAGAGTGAGACCGTACCTTGAAAAAACGACAACAGCAACAACAAAAATCCAAAAAAAAAAAAAAAAAAAAAAAAGCCCTCTAAACATCAACTGGCACTATCTATAGAATGAAAGGCAACCCACAAAATGGGAGAAAATATTTGATATTATATATGTGATGAGATTATTGCCCAATGTTGGTAATACTTTCCATATTAGTGAATGCCCTTTCATTTATTTATTTTAATAATTAATTAATTTGAGAGAGAGAGAATGAGAATTGGCATGCCAGGGCCTCTAGCCACTGTAAACAAACTCCAGACACATGTAGCACCTTGTGCATCAGGCTTTACATGTGTCCTGAGGAATTAAACCTGGGTCCTTTGGCTTTGCAGGCAAGTGCTGTAACTGCTAAGCCATCTCTCCAGCCCTGAATGCCCTTTTTTCTTTTCTTTTCTTTTCTTTTCTTTTCTTTTCTTTTCTTTCCTTTTCTTTTCTTTTCTTTTCTTTTCTTTTCTTTTCTTTTCTTTTCTTTTTTCTTTTTGTCTTTCTTTTTTCCTTCCTCCCTTCCTCCCTTCCTCCCTTCCTCCCTTCCTGATAGGGTCTTACTCTGGTCCAGGCTGAACTGGAATTAACTATGTAGTCTCAGGGTAACCTCGAATTCACAGCAATCCTCCTACCTCTGCCTCCCAAGTGCTGGGATTTAAGATGTGTGCCACCAAAGCCGGCCTGAATACTCTTTTTGAGAAAATTTTTTATTTATTTATTTGCAAGCGCGCGCATGCATGCGCACGTGCACGCACACGCACACACACACACACACACACACACACACACACACAGAGAGAGAGAGAGACAGTGAGTGAGAGTGAGAGACTGAGAGAAAATAGACATGCCAGGTCCTATAGCCACTTCAGAGTAACTCCAGATGCATGTGCCATTTTGTGCATCTGGCTTATTGTGGGCAATGGGGGGATCAAACCCCAGTCATTAGGCTTTGTAGGCAAGATCCTTAACCACTGAGCCATCTCTCCAGCCCAGTGAACACTTTATTTTAATTTGCAGATTCAGTTTGATATGGGTTGGTTAAAATAAAAATCACACTGGACGTGATAGTGCACATCTTTAATTCCAGCACTCAGGAGGCAGAGGTGTGGGATTGCCATGAGTTTGAGGCTACCCTAAGACTACATACTGGATTCGAGGTCAGCCTAGACTAGAGTGAGACCCTACCTCAGGGGGGAAAGAAATCATAAGCCAGGCATGGTGGTGCATGTCTTTAAACCCAGCACTTGGGAGGCAGAGGTAGGAGGACTGCCATGAGTTTGAGGTTATCGTGAGACAACACAGTGAATTCTAGGTCTGTCTGGGCTAGGGTGAGACCCTCCCTCCACCTCCCCCTCACAAAAAAATCACAAGCATTACTCATTCAGTATATGTCTACTACAAATTACTATGAACCTGCCACTGTAGTAGGTACAAATCAATGAGAGCTGGTTGCTGTTCTCAGAGACTGTGGTGTCTAGAAAGTAGAAATTAGACCTTCTAAAAAATATAAATGGGGCTGGAGAGATGGCTTAATGGTTAAGGCACTTGCCTGCGAAGTCTAAGAACCCATGTTTGATTCCTCAGTGCCCATGTAAGCCAGATGCATAAGGTGGTGTAAACATCTGGAGTTCGTTTGCAGTGGCTAGAGGCCCTGGCTTGCCCATTTGCTCTTTCTCTCAAATAAAAAAAAGAAAAAGAAAACAAACAAACAAACAAAACATAGATGGTATTGTCTAGATGACAATGTGGATGATGTAAAGAAGTTTAAGTAGCATGACTTGGAATGGGGAGATATGTGTCCAGAGCCTTTATAGAGCAGGGAAAAGATGGTAGGGTCCTAATCAGGCTGTTGTAGCTAAGGATTTGAAAAACTGACTTACTTTTTCTTTGGAGTTTGTAATGGATTCTTTTCTTTTGAGAGACAGAGAGAGAGTGGGGCGGGGAGGTAGAGAGAATGGCCACACCAGGGCCTCCAGCCACTGCAAGTGTGGGTCCTGGGGAATTTAACCCAGGTCCTTAGGCTTCAGAGGCAAGTGCCTTAACTGCTAAACCATTTCTCCTGCACTGGATTGTTTCTTTGAAGTTTATTTGAAACAGAACAGGATTTCAGAAAATACCCTGAAATGGTCTTGGTAGGGAAAGAACATAGGATAGGAAGTCCAAAGAAATGTAAGGATGAAAAGGCAATGATAACATCCTTCTAGCTCATTATTGTAGGATCTAAATACTTACTTTTTGCCAGGCATGGTGGCATACACCTTTAATCCCAGCACTTGGGAGGGAAATGAAGGAGGATCGCTATGAGTTTGAGGCCATCCTGAGACTACATAGTGAATTCCAGGTCAGCCTGGGCTAGAGTGAGACCCCACCTCAAAAATAAATAAGTAAATAAATAATACTTTTCAGATCTACATAAAACCCTGTGAGGTTAGATTTATCTGGATATTCTAATCAGCTCTCCGGCTTTCCTTTTACCTGACGACTTTTCCACGTGGTTATCATTTGTTACTGATTTGGGCAACTAGATATTCTTCCATTGTTGTTTAGTGTATGAGGTCATACCTCTCTCAGCAGAGTATATGACCAAGTTAAGTCTTATCTCTTATAAATGTTCTAGGCATAATGAAAATGGTGTTAAAAGTTGAAGAAATTATAATTTGGTATATAATATGTATGCTTTTAATTCTCTATTCAATGTCTTTGTGTATGTATGTGTGTATGTATAGGTTAAATGTATCTTTAGGATACAGTATGAAGAGGTCTTATACATTCAAAGGCCTATTGAAGAAGACAGAAGAAAATTTTTCCAAGAACTGATTCTCAATCAGGCAGCAGTGGCACCACCACGAAGGAAACATGCTGGTCAGTTCCCATAGGCGTTTTCTTTTTGCGGGGTGTGGGGGGAGGATGAGTTAAGAACCCTTTTCATATAGAATATATTTATGTATTTATTCATTCTCACTGTAGTACAGGCTGATGTAGAACTCAGTCTGTATGTAGCCTTGTCTAGCTTTAAACTCATGGCAATCCTCCTACCTCATTCTGCAGGGTGATGGGATTACAGGTATGAGCCACCATGCCTGACTAGTCAATTTTTAAAAAAACATTTTTAAAAAAAGTGATTTATTTACTTATTTATTTGAGAGAAAGAGGCAGATAAGAGAGAGACAGACAATGGGCATGCCAGGGCTTCTAGCTACTACAAACAAACTTCAGACATATGCACCACCTTATGCATGCATCTGGCTTTACATGGGTAGTGGGGAATTAAGCCTGTGTCCTTTGGTTTTGCAGACAAATACCTTAACCATCACCAAGACATCTTTCCAGCCCTAAACACTTTTTTTTCAATGAAATTGAAGACAGTTTGTCAGTTTCTATTTCCTCTCCCTTTCCCCCTTCCTTTCCCCTTCCCCTCCCTTTCTCATTTCTCTCTCCCTTTTCCCTTCCGTTCCCTCCTCTATTTTCCCCTTCCCTTACCCCCCTTTTCCCTCTTCCTTTCCCCTTCCTCCTCCCTTTTCCCTTTCCTTTTCTTTCTTGAGACAACTGTCTTCTGTAGTACAGGCTGGCTTTGAACTCAGTATATTGTCCAGGCTTGCCTCAGACTTGTGGTTATTCTCTTGCCTCAGTTTCTGAAAAACTGGGATTACAGGCATGAGACGTCATGCCTGGCCTGAATTCTCAAGATTTATGATTAGTATTATTTTATTTTATTTTTTTGGTTTTTTGAGGTAGGGTCTCACTCTAGCTCAGGCTGACCTGGACTTCATTGTGGAGACTCAGGGTGGCCTTGAACTCATGGCGATCCTCCTACCTGCGCCACCGTGCCGGCCTTCCTTTTGGTTTTTTGAGACAAGGTCTCACTTGGTAGCCAGGGTTGGGGCCCTGAACGCATAATCTTCCTATCTTATCTTCCTGAGAGTTAGGATTATAGTGCCATCACTCCTGGCATTTTTTTTTTTTGTTGTTGTTGTTTTTGAGTTACCTCTATTGACTTAGATTTTTCATCTTAAAGGCTATTTAGAAATTAGTGAAAATGCTTAACGTTTTAGTCATGAACTTTAGTGTGATGCCAGCGTCACCTTGTAAGGAATTTGAGAACATTGATTAGGAAAGTTAGTACTCAGGGGATGGTGAAACGGCTCAGTGGGTAAAGGTGCTTTTGGTTGCAAAGCCTGCCTGTCTGAGTTAAATTCCCTAGAACCAATGTAAAACCAGATGGTTTGTTTGCAGTAGTAAGAAACTCTGGTGGGCCCATCACATACATGCAAATTTAAAGTTGTTCATTTGTTTGTTTTTGTTTTTTTTTTTTTTTGAGGTAGGGTCTCGCTTTAGGCCAGGCTGACCTGGAATTCACTACGAAGTCTCAGGGTGGCCTTGAACTCACAGGGATCCTCTTACCTTTGCCTTGAGTGCTGGGATTAATTGTGTGTGCTACCACGCCCAGCGTTTTTTTTTTTTTTTTTTTTTTAAAGGCAGGGACTCATTCTAAACCAGGCTGGCCTGCAACTCACTGTAACTACAGGCCAGCCTCTTACTCACAGTTACCTTCTTTCTCATCCTTGCAAGGGCTAGGATTAAAGATATGTACCACCATGTTGGGTTAAAAAAAATACTCTTTTGAAACAGAAGAGTTTTGATTTATCCTAGGGTACATTGTGGTATCACAGATTTTACATACGACATTTTAGCCTGATTTTCCATCTCTCACATAACTTTTTTTTTTTTCCAGGTAGGGTCTCACTCTAGCCCAGGTCACTTTAGCCCAGGCTGACCTGGCACTCATTCTGTAGTCCCAGGTTAGCCTTAATCTCACAGTGATCCTCCTACCTCTGCTTCCTGAGTGCTGGGATCAAAGGTGTGTACCACCATACCTGGCCTCTTACATGACTTTTTAGGATTCCCTCTCTCTCTCTCTTTTTTTTTTCGAGAAGCTGACCTGGTATTCACTATGTAGTCTCAGGGTGGCCCCGAATTTACGGAGATCCTCCTACCTCTGTCTCCCAAGTGCTGGGATTAAAGGTGTGTACCACTACACCCAGTTTCTCTCTCTCTTTTGAGGTAGGGTTTTGTTCTAGCCCAGGCTGACTTGGAATTCACTGTGTAGCCTCAGGCTGGCCTTGAATTTACAGTGATCCTCCTACCTCAACCTCTCAAGGGCTGGAATTACAGGCATATGCCACCATGCCTGGGGGCGGGGGAGAGAGAGAGAGAGGAGGAGGAGGAGGTTGGAGGGAGGGAGGAGAGAGAGAAGAGAGAAAGAAAGTGAATAGGCACAGGCACACTGGGGCCTCCAGATGCCACAAATGAACTCTAGGCACATCTTGGCTTTGTTTGAGTACTAGGGAATTGAACTCAGGTCATTAAGCTTTATGGGCAAGCACCTTAACCACTGAGCCATCTCTCCAGCCCAAAGATTCTTTTTTAAGTTATTATTTTTCCTTCTGTAGGTGTTCAGTATTATGTATGGTACTTTAGAAGACCTATCTAAAGTACTCTTTGAAGATAGGAAAGGGTCAAAGGATTGTTACTTGCTCCCCATACTTTTTACACATGTATGGCACCTCATTTAAAAATTTTTTTGGGGTTGGGGGGGCAGACAGAAAGAGGATGAGTATGGGCACGCCAGGGCCTTCTACCACTGCAAATGAACTCTAGACACATGTGTCATTACGCATTAGGCTTTATGTAGGTACTGAGGAATCTAAGCTAGGCCAGCAGACTTTGCAAGCAAGCACCTTCGACCTCTGAGCCACCTCTCCAGCCCTATGGCACCTCATTTTGAGAAGCAATTCTTTTTTAAAAAAATCATTATTATTTATTTATTTATTTATTTATTTATTTGAGAAAGAGGCAGATAGAGAAAAATGGGCGCTCCAGGGCCTCCAGCCACTGCAAATGAATGCCAGATGCATGTGCCACCTTATGCATCGGGCTTTATGTGGGTACTGGGGAATCAAGCCTGGGTCCTTTGGCTTTACTAGTAAGTGCATTAACTACTAGGCCATCTCTCTAGCCCTGAGAAGCAATTTTAAAACTTAAATCAGAATTCAGTAATTTTGGGTACTTATGCTAGTTTGAAGTATTTTTCATAATTTGTAAATAAATATTTCAATACCAATTTATTTAAAATCCTATAATTTGCATTTTAAAGGAGTCCTCTTTGTGAGTTAGTTAATAAAGTGAAACTATTCTCTAGCTTGCTTTTTGTTTTGATTTACAATTTCACTCATTAGATTTTCATGGTTCACATATATTCATAATTTTCCTTTCCCTTTCCTTGTTCCCCTTTCTCTTTCCACTTCTTTCTACTTTGCTCTTCTTTCCCCTTTCCCTTCTTTTTGGTTTTTCGGGTAGGGTTTCTATCTAGTCCAGGCTGACCTACATAGTCTACACTACATAGTCTCAGGCTGACCTCAGACTTATAGGGCTCCTTTACCTCAGCTTCCCAGATGCTGGGTTAAAGGTGTGTGCAGCCATGCCCAGCTTAAATTAATTATTAAAAATCAATTAGTCAATCCAAGGCAGGGTCTTACTCTAGCCCAGGTTAAACTGGAACTCACTCTGTTGTCCCAGGCTGCATTCAAACTCATGGCAATCCACCTACCTCCATTTCTCCCCTCCTCCACCTCCATTTCTCAAGTGCTGGGATTAAAGGTGTGTGCCACCATGCCAGGGTAATTTCCTTTTTTTTAGAAAATTTTAAATATTTTTATTTATTTATTTATTTGAGAGTGAGAGAGAGCGAATATGAATGGGCATGCCTAGGCCTCTAGCCACTCCAAACAAACTTCAGACGTGTGTGCCCCCTTGTGCATCTGGCTAACGTGGGTCCTTGGAAATTGAGCGTGGGTCCTTTGGTTTTGTAGGCAAACACCTTAACCATTAAGCCATCACTACAGCCCTAATTTTCCTTTTTTTACAGAATGCTTTGAGGGAATGACAGAAAAGTAATTGAGGACCCTGTTTGTTTTACCAGTGTAGTAACATTTTCTTTTCTTTCTTCAGCTCTTTGTGCTATGGAAGTGCTTCCTCTTGCACTACCTTCTCCTCCTCGTCAATTATCAGAATCAGAAAAACATCGAATGGAGGATCAGGAAGAAAACACTTTAAGGGAATTGCGGTTGTTTCTCAGGGATGTAACCAAGAGGCTGGCCGCAGATAAACGCTTTAACATCTTCAGCAAACCGGTGGATATTGAAGAGGTCTTGTTTCAGTAGTGTGCAAACAGTGAAGTTGAACTGGCTAAAATAAAAAAAAAATAATGACATCTTTTTTTTGAGAAGGAAAAATAACAAAGGCATGGATGAATATTACCCCTGGCATATAAAATTCTAATCCATGTATAAGTACTAGCGTCATCAGTAGATATCTGGTGACTTTTGAAACAAAATTGTGACCAATTTCTTTGTGTCCTCTTAATTATTATTGATCTTTGTGATCATCTACTTTTCAATTTAAGAAGAGGATTAAAAGTTATTTCCATACCAGACTATTTTTATTCCAGGATAAATCCTGCTCTCAAAAGTATGTTGGTATTAACCAGCCAGTGCCAATATTGGCATTTCCCAGACTATGTATGTTTTGTTAAACATGGTAGCTTAAAAACCCAACATTTCTTATTTTTGAAATACCTGTTGCTAAGATGTGTTTTTGAAGTTAAGCACATCCATGGATGTAAAACTGTTTTCCTCTTCAAAGATTTTCTCTGCTCCCAGTGGAAAATTTCTGACTTTATATGTATTGTTTTGTGTGCCTGTGGGAAATTGGTTTGTGATGATGAGAAAAGGAATTTTCCACTAGGAATCTACTATTAATGTTCTCAATTAAAAAATGTTCTCAATTAAAAAATCTTCTTATCCTGGGATAATATAGTGTGGATAAGCAAATACAATCTTTGCTGACCTTCTTCTTATAGTTCAGACTCCATGTTTGAGCAGCTTTGGTGTTTTTAGTTTTCATTAAAAATAATTAATTATAAAATGATTTAAAGTTTAATGTTGTGTCCTAATTGTGAAATCTGTGTTTTTGGACCTCAACAGTTTCCTTTGGAACCATTACCTCATCTGTGACTAGAAAGAATTCATGCTCTTTCCCCCACCCCCACCCCCAGCAAGTCTGAAAATACCTATTTTTCCCTTCTTAGAATAAAGGGACTGTCTAAAATTTTATTTGAATATGTATCCATAGTACATAGGTTTTCTCTATTTGATACCCTCAAAAAACTTACAAGGTTCCTGTGTCTTTTCCTGTGTTACAACTGAGGAACCTCAGGATATTTGTAAGTGACATAGCTAAGACTCAGAAATTTTTTAAAATTCAAAGCCCATATTCCCCTCCCCTCTTTGAGACAGAATCTCACTATTTGGCCCTCACATTCTCTTGCTCTTAAATGCTGAAATTATATACATAAACTACCACATTCAAAGCCCACATTCTTTTATCCTTGATACAAGTGGTATCCAATTTTGATATTGTAACCTGACATTATAATTACAAATATGCTTGACCTCATTCAAAGCTATTCTGGAACACATGTGGCCTGTGGGCTGCAGACTGGGGATGCCTACTTTACACCATAGTTACCTTATACTTTTCTCTCTAAAAATCACAAGACATACTTAATGTATGTTTTAAATTAATACCCACTAAATTTGTGGAGAATATTTTTTCTTATGATGTTTTCTTGAAATCTTGATAATAATCTTGAAACTATCACCTGATTTTAAAGGTTTTTTTTTTTTTTTTTTGTATGTGTGTTGGTGCAGAGGATTGGATTTATAATCTTGAACTTGCTAGGCAAGTGTTCTACCAATTGATCTATACCCCAGCCCTAAATATTAAGCCACCTCCTCTTTGATATATTTGGTATGTGACTCTTGAAAGGTTAGTCCCATGCTGAAAGTAAAACAACTTGGGTTTTGTTCAAGAAACCTTTTTGTTTTTATTTATTTATTTATTTATTTGAGAGAGAGAGAGAGAGAGAGGGAGAGAATGGGCACACCACTGTAAACAAACTCCAGACATATGTGCCACCTTATGCATCTGGCTTATGAGGGTCCTGGGGAATCAAACCTGGGTCCTTCAGCTTTGCATGAAAGCATCTTAACTGCTAAACCAACTCTCCAGCCCAACCTTTTTCTTCCTAACCAGAAAAGATAGGCAAATTTTAAATGCAATCTATTTGCTACAGAATTTGTTAAGTTTTGTAAATTGGCAAAGAAGTGGAAAGAGATAGAAAATTTAACTGAGGGTTAGAAAAATATTTTTATTTATGTGTATGTGAGAGAGAGGAAGAGGGAGAGAAAGAGAAAGAGACAGAGAGACAGCATGGGCATGTCAGGGCCTTTTGCTTCAGATACTGGGGAATCAAACCCAGGCCTGCAAGCTTTGCAAGCAAGTGCCTTTAACCATAGAACCATTTTCCCAGCCCCTATGTAAAAATTATAATTAGGGTTAGTTTCTCATTTGTTCTTTCTGGTTCTTTTTGCTTGTTCTTAAAGCTGGAACACAAGTATATCTGGGAAGAATACAAAAGGACAAACAGATAATACTTAGAATAACCTAAAATATAAAAGCATAAATACAAATAATAAATGTAAAGTTTCTAAAAGCTTTATGAGATTCTAAAGCAGTCTGTAGAAAAAGTGAAACTAGAAAATGAGGCAAGGAGATGACTCAGTGGTTAAAACACTTACTGTGTAGCTCTTAAGTACCTAAGTTTAGATCCTTAGACCCTTCATAAAAGTTGGAAGCTGTGATGGGTTTCTGTAATCCCTGTGCACCTGTGGTGAAATGGGAGGCAGAAAAAGGAGAATTTCCTGGATGCTCCCAAATGGACTGTGAATAACAATGAATGACTCTGTCTCAAAAGGCAAAGGCAAAGGCTGACCAAAAGTTGCCCTTGGACTTCCCATATGCATGTCTGTACAGACACACACTCTAAATATTTTTTAAATATTTTATTTATTTACTTATGAGAGGGAGAGAGGGAGGGAGGGAGGGAGAGAGAGAGAGAGAGAGAGAGAGAAAGTGTGCACACGAGCAAGAGTGAGAGAATGAGTGCACTAGGGCCTCCAGACACCATAAATTGTAGTTTCTTAAAATTTATTTATTAGAATATAATTAGGTTTCATTATGGTATAGTCAAGCAAATTTTATTTTCCTTCCCCCCGTCTTTTCCCTTTCTCCCTCCCATAGTCTTTAAGAATACAAAATTTATAGTGCATTTTGGCTTATAAATGCTTCCATTTCCACTTGCACAGAGGACTAGAACCAAAAATCTGTTATTTTTTGAATTGATGCTTCTTCCAGAATAGCTCCACTATTGTCCATATAAGGATGATGGACTTCTCAGAGGCTGAAAAATAAATAAATACACACATCCACATGCCTAACATTTGTAAAAGTAATCTTCAAATTGAAAAGCATTTATATGTACAAATTAATATATGGACATGCATGTGTTTGTATGTAAACTTTAAAGTCATGGCATTGACACTGAAACAATGAGAAAGTAAACCTTTATTTTCAAACAGCAGAAATTAACCTATCTCTAGAAGTTGGTCTTGGATTAATTTTAGACATGGTTTCTAAAAATTGCTTTTATATGAAATCTCATTAATTGATTTGGGATTTGCATTTGGGAAGACAATAAATATATAGGTTGCCAGTACTTCCTTATGTATTGGCCAAGTGATAAAAACAAAACTCATTGTATAAATCATGGCTTATTGTCCACATGTAGATTTGTTTATATTATGGACAAGTCCAGCAAACCTCTTACTATCTATAAGAATAATACTCAATTTCGTTACGTTATTGATTCAGAATGTTTGTAATGACTCCAAAGGAGTGGAAAATACTTTCCATGAAGCATTTTACCATATAAAACTAAAAATAGAAACAAAATTTTTGTTGAAAATTTAAAAGGAACTTCTCTATAATATGAAAAGTCTGTGCCTTTTATTTTCTTTTGTTTTTCTTACTGTTTACTTTAGGTAACACTTGGGTGCTTCTACCCATGCATGCATTCTCTTCTCAATTAGGTCGAAAAGATTTAAAAACCAAAACCTCCAAACTGACAGTTGGTTTTAGATTTCAGGATGAGTACCATCTCAGAATTGATAGATAATGACTTTGAAACTGAGGCTTTTCATGGAAAGTATGTTAGACTAACTTTAGTAACATAAATAGCATTGTACTGTATAATTATTTCTTAAATGTATAGATTTAAATTTTAAAGAATTCTGTTTGTAGTTTGTGCTTTTGTGAACAAAATTGATTATATGAAAAAACAAATGTAACTTTCATTAAAGTCTCCCTATTTGTTTTAGGTTTCAGATTACCTTGAAGTAATCAAAGAACCTATGGATTTATCAACAATAATAACTAAAATTGATAAACATAATTACCTAACTGCTAAAGATTTCCTGCAAGATATTGACCTCATCTGTAGCAATGCTTTAGAATACAATCCAGATAAGGACCCTGGAGGTAAGAATGCTTAGGGTTCAAAGCTCATGTTAAAAGTTTCAATAGTAAATCATGCCTATCTTCCAATTTATACATTCATGTATCAAGAAATTTTGAGGGCTGGGCATGGTGGTGTATACCTTTAATCCTACCACTGGGGAGGCTGAAGTAGGAGGATTGTCATGAGTTTCAGGCCACACTGAGACTAAAGAGTGAATTCCAGGTCAGCCTGGGCTACAGTGAGACCATACCTCAAAAGCACAAAGTAAAACAAAAAAAACAAGAACATAAAGAAATTTTGAGGAACGAACAGTCGTCTTGAAAATGGTGTGCTTGAATTAGATGGTTTTATAGTTCTAAGTACTATGTCTTTACTCAGGACTTAATTTTTCCATTTACCTTTTACTTTTTTGATGGTTTGTATGGTGGTATGTGCTCTTGCAGTGCCCCATGCGCTCCCCTGCCATGGGAGGGGCCAACAACAATGGCTTGTGGCAGCTGCAGTAGACCATAAGGGATGTCCCTTACCATCACTCTCTTGTCTATTCTTGTTTGAGCAGGAATCTCCTACTAATACCAGAGTTTGCTGCTTTCTGAGAGCCCCAAGTGTGCATGGCCACGCCCCGCTGTTTACATGGATTCTAGAGATTCAGACTTGATGGTTTCAGATCCCCTCAGGCTCTTATGGTTGTGCAGAATATGCACTTAACCTTTGAGCCATCTCTCTAGACCTGCCTTTTAATTTTTTTGATTCTGATTTTGTTCAGACTGATGGAAAACTTAGCAAATGAGAATTTAATTTAAAACTTATTTTTGTTGGGCTGGGGAGATAACTTGGTAAAATGCTTACCACACAAACATGAGGAACTGAGTTCAGATTCCCAGCACCCATGTCAAAGATGGGTGGCAGCACATGCCTATAGTCCCAACGCTGAGGAGATAGAGACAGAAAGAGTCCAGGACTTGCTGAACAGGTAGTCTAGCTAAATCAGTGAGTTCCAGGTTTAGTGAGAGACCATGTCTTAAAAATATAAGGTGGGGGGTGGGGCTAGAGAGATGATTCAGCAGTTGAGGAGCTTGCCTTGAAGTCTAATGACTGGAGTTTGATTCCCCAATGCCCATGTAAAAGCCAGATGCACAAAGTGGTACATGTATCTGGAGTTAATTTGCAGTGGCTGGATGTTCTGGCACATACATTCTCTGTGCATTTGTCTCTCTTCTCTCTGTTTCTTTCTGCTTGCATAAATAAATTTTATATATATGTATACACACACACACACACACACACACACACGTGTGTATGGTGGGTAGCAATTGGTACTCAATGTCTGATTCTAATCTACATGCACGCACACACACATAATAAAATAAAATGTATTTATTCAGTTAGTATTAAAAGTGCTTATAAATACAGGTAGTTTTAAAATTTTGGCAATTCAGGATAAGTTTATATATCAAACTATTATTTTAGTTTTTGTGGTTCTCTCTCTCTCTCTCTGTGTGTGTGTGTGTTTTCTTTTTGAGGCAGAGTCTAACTGTATCCGAGGCTAACCTAGAACTCACTCTGTAGCCCAGGCTAGCCTCCAGCTCAACATATCTCAGCCTTTCCAGTGTTGTGATTACATGCATGAACCTACCACATCTGGCTTGATGCTTTTTCTTCTTCTTCCTCCTCTTCTCCCTCCCCCCACCTCCTACTCCTTTTCTTCTTCTTGAGGTAGGATCTTACTCTAGCCCAGGCAGACTTGGAATTCACTATGTAGTCTCAGTCTGGGCTCGAATCCACAGTGATCCTCCTACCTCTGCCTCCTGAATGCTGGGATTAAAGGTATGCTCTACCACACCCAGCAGAGAGAGAGGGAGAGGGTGAATGGGGTCACCAGGGTCAGAACATTAGATGTATGTGCCGCAGTTGGCTTTACATGTGTACCATGTGTACTGAGAAATTGAATTCAGGGTTTTGCAGGCAAGTGCGTTAACTGCTTCTTATTTTTTAAAGCATTTGCTTAGGTTTCTGTTACATGGAGGTATAGTTTGCTCTTTATATTTGGGGATAGTGGTTCTCACCTTAAGTCACACAGAAGAATAACCTAGATTTCTCAATGCAACATGAAATTAGTTTTCACCTGAATTTAGGCCACAGTAATTCATACATCCTATTTCAAGTTGAGAAGCAGAATAAAATGTTTATAGCAGAACATACTATTTTTAATCTTTGTGTTAAGATTTTCATCTCTTGAAGTTTTTGTTTAGTTGTTTGCAACAACAGCAGCTAGAAAATGAAACCAGGATAGTTGTCCATTAACACAAACCATAAAGAAGATGTGACACACACACACACGTACATTAATGGTTTTGTTTTTTTCCTTGTCTGTGTGGGATATATGTGGCATATGCATGTATATGTGTTGATGTGGTGCCTCATGCAATCACTTATGGTAACCAAGGTGGAACATCAAGTGTCCTGCTCTGTCCTTCTTCTGCCTGTTCTTTTTTTTTTTTTTTTTTAATTATTTATGTGAGAAAAGGATAGAGAAAAACAAGAGAGATAGAAAGAGAGTGTGGGCACACCAGGGCCTCTAGCCACTGCAAACCAATTCCAGATGCACACCCATCTTGTGCGTCTAGCTTTACATGGATACTGGGGAATTGAACCTGGGTCCTAACCTGGGTCCTTTGGCTTTGCCAGGAAGTGCCTTAACTATTAACCCATGTCTTTAGCCTTTTTTTTTTTTTAACAGACATTTTTATTTACAAGCAGAGAGAGACGAGAGACAGAGAGAATGGGCACACCATGGCCTCTAGCCGCTGCAGACGATCTCCAGGAGTATGTGCCACTTTGTGCATCTGGCTTTACATTGGTACTGGGGAATCAAACCTGGGTCATTAGGTTTTGCAGGCAAATGCTATAACCACAGCCCAGCCTGTTCTTACTTGAACAAGAGTCTCTTACTGATATTGGAGTTTCTGGTTTTTCATGAGCTTTTAGGATTTTCAGTCTCTGCTCCCCCATGAGACTGGGGTTGCATATATGCTTAGACATATGCAGCTGTTTATGTGAGTCTTAGGGATTGAACTCAAGTAGTCTCTTAGGTCTCTTCATGTTTGTACAGGAAGTGCTCTGAAACATTGAGCCATCTCTCAAGTTCTAAAAGGTTGTTTTTTTTTTTTTAAATCATTTATGTCTTATAGAAAAATTATGAAAATAAGACAAATGAGAAAGTTAAAAAATAATAATCCTATTACTTAAGGCTTGATCTCCCTGTTATAAAGTATACACATGCATATTAGTTTTATTAAAATCATACTGAGCTTTTTAGCTAGCATACAAAATAATGGGTTTTACCCTCCCAGTCAAATTGGTGTGGTGATGCACACCTTTAATCCCATTACTTGGGAGGCAGAGGTAGGAGAATTGCTGTGAGTTCAAGGCCAGCCTGGGACTATAGAATGACTTCCAGGTCCGCTTGGGCTAGAAGAAGTGATCTTTGTATTGTTCATATTCATCACTTCATTATTCTTCCTTGCCCACCCTCTTATTAGTGACCCCTTAGGCATTCCTATCATTTTTATACGCGCACATGCCCCCACACTGATACAAATCTAGATTCTACATGTCAAAGAAAATACATGATTTTTGTCTTTGGAAATCTGACTTATTTCATTTGACACAATGCTTGTGAATGAGATAATTTCATTATTCTTTATGTCTGAATAAGACATTAGTTTGTATGTGTGTGTATGTGTGTTGTGTATCACATTCTTTATCTGTTTTTTTGTTAATAGACAACTAGTCTCATTTCATTTTCTAGCTGTTATAATAGTGTGGCAGTGAACATGGATGTACAAGTATCTCTGTAGCTTTCTGACTTAGATTGCCTTGGGGTGTATAATCAGGAGTGGTATAGCTGGATCATGTGATCATCCTACTTTTAGTTTTTTAACAAAGTTCCATACTAATTTCCATAGTGGCTATATTGTTTACATTCTCATCAGGAGTATGTAATGGTTTCTCTTTCCCAACATTCTAGTCCATCCTTTGTTCTTGTTTTTTTCTTTCTTCTCTTCCTCCTCCCCTCCTCCCCTCCTCCCCTCCTCTCCCTTGTTTTTTTCTTTTTCTTTTTTAATATCAGCCTGAATTCACCTGAGTGTGTTCTCAGGCTTTATTTATTTTTATTTTTTTGTTTGTTTATTTTTATTTATTTATTTGAGAGCGACAGAGAGAAGGAGGCAGAGAGAGAGAGAGAGAGAGAGAGAGAGAGAGAGAGAGAGAATGGGCACGCCAGGGCTTCCAGCCACTGCAAACGAACTCCAGATGCGTGCGCCCCCTTGTGCATCTGGCTAATGTGGGTCCTGGGGAATTGAGCCTCGAACCGGGGTCCTTAGGCTTCACAGGCAAGCGCTTAACCGCTAAGCCATCTCTCCAGCCCCCTCATTTTTTTTTTTTTTTGAGGTAGGGTCTCTCTGTACCCCAGGGTGACTTGGAATTCACTGTGTAGTCTCAGAGTGGCATAGAACTCATGGTGATCCTCCTACCTCTGCCTCCCAAGTGCTGGGATTAAATTTGGGGGGTTTTTGAGGTAGGGTTTTGCTCTAGCCCAGACTGACCTGGAAGGCACTATGTAGTCTCAGACTGGCCTCGAACTCACAGAGATATCCTACCTCAGCTTCCCAAGTTGCCATAAAAATGGGCATGCCAGGGTCTCTAGTCACTACAGATAAACTCCACATGCATGTGCCACTTTGTACATCAGGCTTTACTTGGGTACTGGGGAATCAAACTCTGGTTGTTAGGCTTTGCAGGCAAACGTCTTAACCACCGAGCAATCTCTTCAGCCCCTTATTTGTTTTCTTGATGATATTCATTCTGACTGAGGTGAGATGGAATCTCAGTGTAGTTTTAATTCACTTTTCTGTGGCTAAGGATGGTGAACTTATTTTCATTTATTTACTGCCATAAGATGATGTTGTTCTTGGAAATATTTGTATTTCCTATAATATTTGCAAATCTTATTAATGTGTATATTTGTCCAAAATTAAAAAAAAATTATACATATGTATAACATGATTCTTATTATTGAACATAGTAGCTCTCTTATAAGCATTGATATTATTTTTTGGTGTGTTTTTATAGTGTGTGGTGTATTCATATGTGTGCAAATGAGCACACCCTATGGGTATGCATGCAGAGGCCAGATGAGGATTTCAGGTATCCTCTATTGCTCTTCCACCTTATTTTCTTTTTTTTTTTTTTCATTTTTTTATTAACAACTTCCATGATTATAAAAAATATCCCATGGTAATGCCCTCCCTCCCCCCCTTACCCCTTTGAAACTCCATTCTCCATCATACCTCCTCCCCATCTCAATCAAACTTCTGTTGTCATGATCTTTTGCTCCTCTTATGATGGTCTTATGCAGGTAGTGTCAGGCACTGTGAAGCCATGGATATCCAGGCCATTTTGTGTCTGGAGGGAGCATGCTATATGGAGTCCTGCCCTTCCTTTGGCTCTTACATTCTTTCCACCACCTCTTCCGCATTAGACCCTGAGCCTTGGAAGGTGCGATACAGATACTGCAGTACTGAGCACTGCGGTCATTTCTTTCCATCACCATGATACCTTCTGAGTCGTCCCAAGGTCACTGCCATCTGAAAAGAGGAGATTCTCTACCAAAAGTGAGAGTAGCATTAATATAATATCTACAAAAGTGTTCCTAGGGGTTGGGTTTGCCTGCTATGGGAGTATTCTAGTAGGCTGAGTGGAACAAAATATAGATAGGTTCTAAAATTTAACTAAACAATGTACATATTCAATGAAAAACAGCACCGAGTATTTATGCAAGAGTAGGTATTATAACAACCAGATCCTCTATCAACAAAGAGGTTAGGATTTCTGGTCTGTTGAGGGTTCCAAGTCAGCTTGTGACCAAGTGAGACCCTTCCCTGGTGCAATCCCAGTTACCTTTTTGGATGATTTTGGTCTCAGTTATGCTACGTTCTTTTTGCATGCCTCTTTGGTGCCCTGTGGGTTCAAGTAGGCTGGCTGGGTTGCTGGACTGCTGTTCTGTTTTCTGGAGCTGGGCACTGGCTTTTCCTGTGGGGCAAGCCAAGCCTGGCAGCTGTGGCCCTGCAGACCTGGCACCGCTGCTGCTGGAGCCGCTGCTGCCGCTGCTGACGGAGCTGGAGCCGCCACTGCTGGAGGCGCTTCAGCCTGCATGTGTGGGCTCTGGATGCCCTGGATCTCTCCTACTTCTCTGCTGCTGTTTTAATTTCTTATACACCTCACTTTTTAGTAAAAGTGTGTATTTTGCTAGGTTTTCTTTGGCTTTTTCTCCCCTAGGCTGCTTTGGTGTGGTTCCTATGCCGCCATCTTAACCAGAAGTCCCACCTTATTTTCTTGAGACAGAGTCTCTCACTGACCTATAGCTCACTGTATTTTGGTTAGACTGAATGGAGATCCTAGTGACTCTTCTGTTTCTGCCCTTTCTGGTGTTGGGTGGTGGTGGGATAATAGATATGCATGGTTGCTGGAGAATCAAACTCAAGTTCTTATGTTTGTGCAGTAAGTGCTCTTACCTGCTGAGCCATCTCCTCAGCCCCAATAAATATTTTAACATGCCAGTGCAGACCTGTAATCCCAGTTACTAAGGACAGTGAGGCAGAGGACCCTAAATTGAAGGACTCTTCAGTGACAAGAATGACTTCAAGACTAGCCTGGTCAACCTTTGAAAATTATTTTTGTTTGTCAATTTTATATATGTACATAATGTATGTTGCTCATATTCACATTCTGTTACCTTCTTTTGTCCTCTACCTATTCCCACTGAATAACCTGGTCAGCTTAGTGAGACTCAAAATTAAGTAGGGCGTGTTGGTACACAGTGGTAGAGAACTTGCCTAGCATGTGCTAAGGCTCTAAATTTAATCCCCCAGTACTACCACAAAGGAAGAAAAAAATTGTTACATTGAGCTACCATGATGGTGCACACCTTTAATCCCAGTACTTGGTAGACAAAGGTTGGATGATAGCTGTGAGTTCAAAGCTAGCCTGGAACTACATGAGTTTCAGATCAGCCTGGGCTAGAGTGAGACCTTTCCTAAAAAAAAAAAAAAAAGATTTTATGTATATATCTTCAATTTTTTTAAGAATAAATTCCTTAAAAGTAAATTTATGGATCAGGGCTGGAGAGATGGCTTAGTGGTTAAGCGCTTGCCTGTGAAGCCTAAGGACCCCGGTTTGAGGCTCAATTCCCCAGGACCCACGTTAGCCATATGCACAAGGGGGCGCACGCATCTGGAGTTCGTTTGCAGTGGCTGGAGGCCCTGGCGCGCCCATTCTCTCTGTCTCTCTATCTGCCTCTTTCTCTCTATCTGTTGCTCTCAAATAAATAAATAAAAAATATATTTAAAAAAGTTATGGATCAAAAAATATATATCTTTCTCTTAAGGATTTTAATCTATACTATTAATTTTTTTACCTAAAAATACTGTGGGGGGAAAAAGTTTTATGCCAGTAGCAAGAGAATTACTGTTAGGTAGTAATAAGGGCTTTTCTTGCCTCTAGTGTGTATGTCAGAATAAATGGTGAAATACAGGCTGAATGTCAGGCTCATTTCATTCCCTTCCCTCATCCTTTACATGGGATCCCGTATGAGAGAATAGCTTTCAGGAATCTCTATGTAGTGGCTTTGAGCTGGTGCCCTCAGCTATTAGTGTTTTAAGTCACAGAGGCTTTTGGTTTGTGGTTGGTGGCGGTGATGTGGACTATAGTGTTGGGTAGTTTTTGGCGGTGATGTGGGGCGTGTTACTGTGTGGTTGTTGGTGGTGATTTGAGCACTGGTAATGTGAGCTATGCTTTTGTTCCACTTCTGCTTATTTCTGGTTCTTTAACTTTGATATAATTAAGTTCTTAAGCTGTAGTTTCCTCATCTGTATAGGAGGGATAATGATAGTATTCTTTGTTTGGGTGGTTATAAGGTTAAAATGAGAAAGCATATTATGTTGAGTCTTATGAAATTACCTTTTTCATATGGTACAACCTAAATATGTAAAGCCTTTAGCATAATGTCTTGGTAGGCATTCTGTAAAGGTTATCTGTTGGCATTTATACCCTTTTTGTCATCATGAATTAAACTGTAGTTTCAAGTTTCCTAAATTGGTTCCTTAGTAGGTCCCTATATTTTTGCTCAAGAATGACTTCTTACACTTTGTGCTTACTGTATTTCCTGGTATTTTTGGAAGAAACCTAGGAACTATGAAAGTGAACTTGAGTACTTAGAGGAATCCACTTAAGGAAATCAATCCAGACCCCCTGTATGTAATTTTATTAAAACCTCATTGACATACTACTTTTAAGGAAGAAGCAATGGTTTCTGGTACAGTAATATCCTTTACTGGAGAATGCAATTGTATAACTAGAGAATATGTCTGTATTTCATAGGCATAGTTAACATGATATACTCAGAACTTTGTTCCTTCACTCTTTAAAATCATTATTATTTCAGAGAGAGGGGGACACAGAGAGAGAGAGAGAGAGAGAGAGAGAAAGAGAATAGGTGCACTAGGACCTTTAGCCACTACAATCAAACCTGGGTTCTTAGGCTTCGCAGGCAAGCACCTTTAACCGATAAGCCACCTCTCCAGCTCTCATATTCTCTCTCTCTCTCTCTCTCTCTCTCTCTCTCTCTCATAAGAGGGGGAAAAAAAGCAGTCTGTTGGGCTTGCCTCAATAAAAAAGATAGAGAGTGATATATTCAAAAGCATTATTTTAGTTGTGTTTCTTTCTCCCAATATCTTTAGTAACAAGGGACCTAGTTTTTTTTTTTTTCAAGCAGCAGAACCACTTGTTATGTATCAGGAAAACACCCTCAGGGGCTGTTGTGTAACAAGTGGAAATTATATGAATGCTCTATTACTTTTACAAGTTCCCATGAGTATTTGAAAGCTTACAGTGTTGTGTTTTGCAGAACACTTGGCCATTTGGGGGAAGAAAAAAAGACCCAGCTTAGATGGGTGCAATGGCGCACGCCTTTAATTCCAGCACTTAGGAGGCAAAGGTAGGAGGATCACTGTGAGTTTGAGGCCAACCTGGCACTACAGAGTGAGTTCCAGGTTAGCCTGGGCTAGAGCAAGCACTTACCCCTAAAATAAAATACATATATGGCTGATGTGAAGAAGATAAAAGTCCATATTTTGGAAGGGAAATACATTGTCTAAGAGTTTACCCATATTCTCTCTCCTGGTTTTAAACTTTTTTTTTTTTTTTTCTTCCAGGTAGGGTCTCACTGGAGCTCATGCTGACCTGGAATTCACTGTGTAGTCTCAGGGTGGACTAGAGCTCATGCGGATCCTCCTACCTCTGCCTCCCAAGTGCTGGGATTTAAAGTATGCACTACCACACCCAACTCCTCTTACTGTCTCTTGAGGAAGATATAGACAGAAATTAAATATGAAATGATGGGACTGGAGAGATGGCTTAGCAGTTAAGGTGCTTGCCTGTGAAGCCTAAGATCCCAGGCTCTACTCTCCAGAACCTACGTAAGCCAGATGCACAAGGTCATGCATGCACACAAGGTGGCACATGCATCTGGAGTTTGATTGTGGGGGCTAGAGGCCCTGGCATACCAATTCTACCCCCCTCTCTCTCATAATTTTTTTTAAATGACATGATGAGAAATTTAACTTCTAGTTTTAAAAATATTTATTTATTTATTTATTTGACAGAGAGAGAGAGAGGGTGGAGGGAGGGAGGGAGAGAATGGGCGTGCCAGGGCCTCCATCCACTGCAAACAAATTCCAGATGCATGCACCCCCTTGTGCATCTGGCTAATGTGGGTCCTGGGGAATCGAAGCTGGGTCCTTTGGCTTTGCAGGCAAACGCCTTAACCGTTAAGCTGTCTCTCCAGCCCAACTTCTAGGTTTTTTTTTTTTTTTCAAGGTAGGGTCTCACTCTAGCCCAGGCTGACCTGAAATTCACTATGTAGTAGGGTGGCCTCAAACTCACTGTGATCCTCCTACGTCTGCCTCTTGAGTGCTGGGATTAAAGGCATGCACCACCACACCCAGCTCAACTTCTAGTTTTTAAATGTGATAGGTATCAGACATTTGATCCTAATAATTATCTTACACATGATTTATTACATTTGAATGCTCACAGTTTTGGTCTTTAAGTTTATTCTTCCTGTTGTAAATAGCTTCACATTACTGGGATGAACTTCCAGACAGACACAGTTCATGGAAGTGTTGCAGTCAGATTCATATTGTTGGCAGAAAACACCTGACCAAGAAAAAAAAGAAAAGTTTATTTTGGCTTACAGATTCGAGGGAAAGCTCCATGATGGCAGGGGAAAATGATGGCATGAGCAGAGAGTGAACATCACCTCCTCACCAACATCAGGTGGACAACAGTGACAGGAAAGTGTGCCAAACACTGATAAGGGGAAACTGGTCATACCAATTCTACCCCCCCAGCTTAGATGGGTGCAATGGCACACGCCTTTAATTCCAGCACTTACGAGGCAAAGGTAAGAGAATCACTGTGAGTTTGAGGCCAGAGCCTGCTGCCAACAATATACTGACTCCAGGAGGCTTTAATTCCCAAATTTCCATCAGTTGGGAACCTAGCATTCAGAACACCTAAGTTTTATGGGGGACACCTGAATCAAAGCACCACAGGAAGGAAGGGGTTTATTTGAAGCTTACATACCCAGAGGAAGTTCCATAATGGTGAAAAAGGCTGCCCCCCTTTCATAGATCCAAGCTGAGGGACATAACCACATAGCCAGCACCATAAGCAAGAGCAAAACTGGCAGCCAAACAGCAGGGAACACAGTTAGAGCTGAAGCACTCTGCCTACCTTTGGGCTAGAAATCAGATCTGTCCCCAGTGACACTTCTTCCAGCCATGTGGCTGGAAATCAAACAAAACAACAGCAACAAAAAACACCTCAGTCTATTGGGGGGCATTCAAACTATCATACTTCCTTTGTATCCAGGCCCATCCTTATACCTGTGATCCCTGGCCCAATTGAATCCCAAAATCCTGCATCAGTTTCATCCCTTATCTTGCGGTCTTCACAGAAACTTACCATTTTGTACAATTGTATGGGGTTACCTCCAGTTTCACCTAAGCTTTTGAGCCTTCCGTAGTCTATTCAATATATTTCCAAATTTATTTACCATAGCTGTATTTCATGAGTTCCAGGCTCTAGCCAAACCCATTCATAAAATGTGTATTGATATCATGTGCTAATTACAGAGCTAGGTGCATAGAATACAGTGACACTTCTTGCTTCTAGAAACAGATGTAACATATATCAGTATTATGACCGATCTATAATATAAGTACTTTGTATCAGGTATGTACAGTCTATTGTATTAGTCTGTTTGGGATAATAATATATGATCTGAACAACAGAAGTATGTTTTCTCAGTTCTGGAGGCCAGTCAGTTCAAGATGAAGATGTCAGCAGGTTTAGTTTCTCCTGAGACCTCTTTTGTCTTACAGATGGCTTCCTTCTTGTAGCCTTTTTGGTTTTATGCTTGAGTACTTCTGATATGTTCACATTTCTTCTTATGAGGACACCAGGCAAATTGGATGACAACCCACCCTCATTTTACCATAGTTACATTTTTAAAAGACTAATTTCTAAATAATCATATTCTGAAGTACTATGTGTTAGGGCTTCAACATGAATTTTGAGAGAGTACAATTCAGCCTATAACAGTGATGTATAACACACCCCTTACTGTCTAGAAATATGTCTTGAGGTAGTAACAAATAATAATAATGTAGTTTGATATGGTCTAAATTATAAATATGAACATAGGTTGTGTAGAGCATAGAGAAGACATCACTTGGAAATGATCATGGTCAAGAACGACATGCATTGTCAGTTAAGAGCAGTACTACACAAAGGTACAAAGAAAGCATGTCTGGAGATTAGAGTGATCTGGAGTAGTGACATGGGTTGACAGACCAGAGGGAAACATATTTTAGACTTTGTTGGCCTAGGTCCCAAACATCTAAATTTAGGGAGAGTGAGAAAAAAAAAAGGACATGACCTTAGGCTGCCTATAGGAAACCCATTTTAAATGTAAAGCATGTACAAAGGTATTAGGGTAAAACTAAGCTCAGGAAAGCCAGAGTGGTTATAAAAATATTAGATGAAATAAATATGGTCTGGGATAGTTTTACCTCATGATCATGAGCAAACATCATAATTCTGACAACAGTCTTCTGAATCCATGAAGTAAAAACTGATAGAACTATAAAGAGAAAAAATTGTTATTAAGAGATTTCAAAACCACTTCCCCCAATAATGGAACTAGTACACAGAAAGTCAGATACAGAAGATAGGAATAATCCTGGAGATTTAAGTTCTCTTCCAGTACTAGGTAGAACCATTATATAGAGAATCAGTAGATATTGAGACTTGGATTATTTTATTAGCTGATGTGATCTAGGTGTCATTTGTGTAGAGCACTCTACTCAATGACAGCAGAAATGAACATTATTTTCAAGTATTCTGTAATATTATACCATATTATGGGCTATAAAACAAGTTTCATTAAATATCAGTAGCAGAGGAATGTTTACATATATTGGAAACTAAATACTGACTTTGAAATATCCATTGCAAAAGAGAGGAACCAAATAAATTCACAAGGGTTAGCTAAAAAAAAGTAACCCATGTTCGAGTGAAGTAGCTACGGCAGTACTTAGCAGGGAGTTTTAGCACCAAATATCTATGAAAAGAGAAAGAGCTCTTATCTTCCAAAAATAATACCAATAAAGAAGCAAGAGAAACCCAAAATGAAATAAAATCCTGAATAGAAAATAATGAAATAGAAACTGGAAAAGGGGGTGTGATGAGAAGAATACAGAAAATCATTGAAAACAAAAGTTGTTTTTTCTTGTAAAGGTTTAGAGAAATTGTTAGCTTAAGAGAAGGAAGGAGAAGATAATATGAATAGTTCCTGCCTTCCTGCCCATGAGAAGGCATGAGTAGGTAAAGCCCATCTAGAGACCCAAACTGGGGTCATTTGTAGGTTCTGAATGGGGGCAGAGCTAATTAGCCATGATGTCAAGTTTTGGGGCTGAGCTTAACCAACCACAATGCCAGGATCAGGTTTAGTCCTTCCAGGAATCCTAATTCTGGGAAAGGGAAGGGACCTTCCTATGGAGGGACTTGGGTTGTTTATGAAAAAACAGATCTAGGGAACGACAGGTAAGAGGTGAGATCCTACTCTCATCTCTAGCAAAGTGGCCCAGTCACCCTAAACTTACTCAGTCCCCTTCTGAAGAAGCAACCCTAACTGCCATTAGGAAATTGGGGCGATGACTGATCTAGCTTTTTCAAGCTGAGACAGGTCATGTGGTGTTGTAGTTGGGAAACTTCCCCTGTGGGTCTAGGTAAGGGACCCTGAATTGAACATTGGTGGATGCAGGAAGACAGTCCTGGAAGAAAATGTTGGGGGAAAAGAATAAAAGCAAGGAGTTAGGGGGAAGTGGGCACAATGCAAACTGGAGCTTGTTAGGGTTCCCATTCTTGTAGACTTCTAGGCCCTAGAGAGTGAGCAAGGGGATCCATTATAGATGGAGTTAGATTCTCACAGGACCATCTGAATGTGGACTCTCTAAAAGGAGAGGCAATAAAGTTAAAACAGCAATTATGTATATAAGGTCCAAAGATTAATTACTACTAGAATTATAATAGGCATAATTTCCTTCCACCATGAAAATTCTGAAATTCACATCCAGAACTGTTTGCCAAATGCCACAATCTGATTATTTTGTAGAGCAGCTGAGACATTAGTGGCCTTATCAGAAATGTATATACAACATTCAACCCTGATAAGGCCATACATACCACCTACCCTGAAAAAGATGCTGCTTTAGGGTGGGTAAAACAAGTCTCAATCTGAACTGATGAGGGTAATGATAAAGAAGACACAGATAAGAGATAAAAGGAATAAGGGAAGTCACATTCCTCTACAGACACTAAAAGGACAATCAGAATAGAATGAATTTTATGCCAATATATTAGTCACCTTAAGTCAACTGTACACATTCTTTGGGAGACAAAATATCTAAGTTCTCTCAAAAAGAAACAGATTGTAAAATAGATGATTCTTGATCTTTTTCATTTTTTAAAGTTATTTTTTAATTTTTTAAATATTTATTTAAATTAAATAAATTTGAAGGAGAGAAAGAGGCAGAGAGGGAGGAAGGAAGGGATGGAGGGAGGAAGAAAATGGGCACGCCAAGGCCCATTGAGGGGATGTTGGATTTAGTCCATTTATATGGTGTATTACATTTACAATTTGCATATATTGAACCATGCCTACAACTCTGGGATAAAACCTACTTGGTCGGGGTGAATGATCTTTTTAATATATTCTTGTATTCTGTTTGCCAATATTTTGTTGAGAATTTTTGCATCTATATTCATGAGGGAGATTGGCCTATAATTTTCTTTTTCTCTGTCTTTGTCTGGCTTTAGTTATCAGGGTCTTGCTAGCTTCATAAAGGAGTTTAGTAATATTCCTTCCTTTTCTATTTCATGGAATAGTTTGAGAAGCATTGGTGTTAGTTCTTCCATGAAGATTTATTAAAATTCACCTGTGAATCCATCTCAACCTGCACACTTTGCAGTTGGGAGATTTTTTTAAAATCTTTGTCAGGTCTTGGTTTTTTTAAAATCTTTTTATTATTATTTATTTGTATGTATGTATGTATGTGTATATGTGTGTGTGTAAGAGAGAGATAAAAACAGGCAGACATATATAGAGAATGGGGGAGCCAGGGCCTCTAGCTGCTATAGACGAATTCCTGACACATGCGCCATCCTGTGCATCTGGCTTTACATGGGTCTTGGGGAATCAAACCTGCGTCCTTTTGCTTGGCAGGAAAGTGTATTAACTGCTAAACCAACTCTCCAGCCCCAGGTGTAGGTCTTATATTGCTCCCAGAGTAATAGCAGAAGTGACCTTAGGTGTTGAGTTTGCCTGCTATGCAAGTATTCTAGTAGGTTGGGTGGAACAAATATCTGGCAAATTCTAAAATTCAACTGAGCAATATACACCTTCAATCAAAACTAGCACAGAGTATTTTTGCAGGAGTGGTTATTAAAACAAACATAATCTAATAAAGCCAGTGTCCCTAAAGGTGTATGTTACCCCACATCCTTAATTCTGTGAACTGGGAGGCTGAGATTTCTGGTTTGAAATGGGTTCCAGGTCAACAAGGGGCTGAGTGAGACCCTGCCCCCAATAATGACAGAAGACATAGACAAAAGGCCCTATAAGTCAAGAAATGTGAAAGGCCATAGAAGTCAGCACCAAAATGCAGCTTGTTTGAGAATGGTAGATCTGACCAAGTATACATCAATCAAATCAAACATACAACCTGCCGTGACATGGAAGGTGAGATTAGCACTTCCAGTGCAGGTTTATGTACCTGGTATGGTTTACATAGGCCCTGTTACTTTTTGAATGGCTTCCAGTTTCACCTATGCTGAGTGCTCACCTTGATCCCTTTCTGTTGCTCTGTGGGCTCAGTTAGGCTGCTTAGGTCACTGGATCTTGTCTTCTGATCAGCTGTGCTGGATGCTGTGTGGCGAAGGTGTGGATGAGATCTCCAATAGTTAGTGGCACTGGCAGTTGCTGGGTGGGAGGCTATTTAGCATGCCTGGAATTGTACCTGAGCTGTGCAGTTGGTCTCATTTGTGTTCTCCTTCAACAGCTGCTCAACTGGTTCCTGCTGTCTTCCCCTTCAGGTTTCTTGATTTTGCAAGTTGTGGTGTGAGCAGAAAATCCTTTTACCTGACTTCTGCTCTTGAAGCTCTGTGCTGGGCAGGGTGGTGCACAGATTGGGGCTGCTGGCACCTCTGCAGGATTTGGGCTGGTTTCCTGCTTACTAGAAGCTTTGGGTCTCTCCAGCTTGTCTGTTGTGGTTGATAGGTTCCTTATATACCTTCATTTTTTGTAGAAGAGTATATTTTACTGTTTTTCTGCTTGTTTCCCTCCCTAGGCTTTGGCACGGCTACTATATCACCATCTTAGCACTGTATTATCTTTTAAAGCAGTTTGATTTGTATTTAAAAATCTTTCCAGTAAGAAAGCATTGCACACAGGTAGCTTCACTAGTTGATTTGCTTAAATTATTTAAGGTAGGAATAATATTCCTTGTATATCATTTGTTCCAGAATATTGACAGTATCAACATGTTAAGAAAGCTAGAAAAAAAAAATTACAAGGAATAAAACAAATTAAAAGGAATATCACTCTTGAATGCAAACAAAATCACAGCTAACTATATTCAACAAATATTAAAGGACAGTACGTTATGATGAAATATGATTTATCCCAAGAATTTACATTTGAAAATCAGTATACTTTACTTTATTAAACAGACTAAGAAAGAAATACTTATTATTTCAATAGACCAGTAAAACTTCTGACAAAATTTAATACCATTCTGATTAAAAACTGTCAACAAAGTAGAAATAGCCAGGAGTATTAGACTGTACCCAGTCTAATAAAGGATATCTACTCATACCCTATAGTTTATATTATTCTAATGGCAAAACTGTCTTTTTGTAAGATCAAGTATATTGCAAAAGAATAACATGGTATCCAATCAATATAGTAAGGAAAATGAATAGAATAGAATAGAATAGAATAGAATAGAATAGAATAGAATAGAATAGAATAGAATAGAATAGAATAGAATAGGATAGGGTTTGGTGGGGTAGGAGGATAGGAATAGTAATAGAAGAGAATAATTGAAGAATATAGAATAGCAGAATAGAATAACAGAATTTTACAAAGTTAGGCTGGACAGATGGCTCAGTGGTTAGGGAGTTTGCCTCTGCAAAGCCTAATGACCCAGGCTCAAATCTTCATACAAAGCTGATGCACAAAGTGGCACATGCATCTGGAATTTGTTTGCAGTGGCACCATGCCCTGGCATGCCCTTTGTCTCTCTCTCTCTCTCTCTCTCTCTCTCTTACTTTTTTTTTTTTTTTTTTTTTTTTTGAGGTAGGGTCTTACTCTAGCTCAGGCTGACCTGGATTCACTGTAGGCTCAGGATAGCCTCCAACTCATGGTGATCCTCCTGTCTCTGCCTCCCAAGTGCTGGATTAAAGGTGTGAGCCTCCACACTTTTTTTTTTTAATAAAGAAATAAATACAATATTAAAAAAAGAGGGCTGGAGGGATAGCTTAGCAATTAAGCTAAGCAAAGCCAAAAGATCCAGGAATCATGTAAGCCAGATGCACAAGGTGGTGCATGCATCTGGAGTTTGTTTGCAAGAGGCCCTGGAACACCCATTCTCTTTCTTTTTCCCTCTCCCTTTCTCTCTCTGCCTCTTTGTGTCAAATTAATAAATAAAATATTTTTTTACAAAAAGAATTTTTAAAAGTTTCTGTAAAGGATGAAGCAAAATTGTTTTTGTAGGCCTGTCAATGTAGAAAAACCTATGACATTTACAAAGAAGGTATTAGAAGTTATTAGGAAACTTACTAAGGTTGTCAGATATAAAATCATTATAGAAAAACATACTGGGCTGAAGAGATGGCTTAATGTTTAAGGCACTTGCCTGTATACACACCTAGGACCCAGGTTTAATCCCCCAGTACCCACATAAGCCAGATACACATGGTTGCACATGCATTTGGAGTTCATTTGGAGTGGCTAGAGGCCCTGGAATGCCCATATTCATGCATTCATTCTCTCTCCCCTTTTTTCAAATAAATAAAAATAACAAAAGAAAAACACATTGCTACATTTTGAGACCAACCAGTAGGAAATTGAAAATTAAAAGTACTCTTTATTTCTTAATATAGGCACTTAAAGCTATAAATTTACCTCTTAGAACTGCCTTCATTGTGTCCCAGAGATTTTGGTATGTTGTGTTCTTATTATCGTTTGACTATATGAATTTTTTGATTTCCTTCTTGATTTCTTCATTGACCCATTCATCATTTAGTAGTGTATTGTTTAGTTTCCATGATTTTGTGTATGATCTATAGCTTTTCTTGCTGTTGATTTGTAGTTTGATTCCATTGTGGTCAGTTTGAATGCAAGGAATTATTTCAATTTTCCTGTATTTGTTAAGATTTGCTTTGTGTCCTAATATATGGTCTATTTTAGAGAATGTTCCATGTGCTGCTGAAAAGAATGTATATTCTGCAGCATTTGGATGAAGTGTCCTGTATATATCTGTTAGGTCCATTTCTTCTATGACCTCATTTAATCCAGATGCTTCTCTGTTTATTTTTTCCCAGGATGACCTGTCAATTGATGTTGAAGTCACCCACTACCACTGTGTTTGGTGTTATCTGTGACCTTAGTTCTGATAGCGTTTGTTTGATGAATTTGGGAGGCCCATGTTAGGTGCATATATGTTTAGGATTGTAATGTCCTCCTGTTGGAGTGTGCCCTTAATCAATATAAAGTGACCTTCCTTATCTTTCTTGACTAACATTGGACTGAAGTCTGCCTTGTCAGATATTAGGATAGCAACCTGTGCTTGCTTTCTAGGCCCATTTGCTTGAAACACCATTTTCCAGCCTTTCACCCTAAGATAATGTCCATCCTTTGTAGAAAGGTGAGTTTCTTGGAGACAACAAATTGTAGGATCCTGCTTTTTAACCCAGTCTGAAAACCTATGTCTTTTGGTTGGGGCATTGAGGCTGTTGATATTAAGAGATATTATTGAAAGGTATGTATTTATGTTTGCTTTTTTTTTTTTTTTTTTTTTTTTGTAGTTCCAGTTCTACCTTTGCTCTCTTGTGTTAGCTAGTATTTGAGTATTGTTTGTTTTTTTTCCAGGTTCCTTATATGTGTGCTTTTCCTTCTCTTCGGCATGGAGGATTCTTTCAAGTATTTTCTGTAGAGCTGGTTTTGTCTTCAAATACTCCTTTAGCCTGCTTTTGTCGTGGAATCTCCTTATTTCTCTGTCAAGCTGAATGGATAGCTTTGCAGGATAAAGTAACCTTGGTTGATAGTTGTTATCTTTCAGAACTTGGAATACATCACTCCAAGCCCTTCTGGCTTTTAAGGTTTGTGTTGAGTAATCTGCTGTAATCCTGATGGGCTTGCCTTTGTAGGTAACTTGATTTTTCTCTCTAACTGCTTTCAATATTTTTTCTTTGGATTGTGTGTTTGGAAGTTTGATTATAATATGGCGAGGAGAGGTTCTTTCCAGGTTTTGTCTGGCTGGGGTTCTAAAGGCTTCCTGTATCTGCATTGGCACCTCTTTCCCAATTTGGGGGAAGTTTTCTTCTATGATTTTGTTGAAGATGCCTACTATGTCTTTGGAGTGAAATTCTTCTCCTTCTAGTATGCCCTGAATTTTTATGTTTGATCTTTTCATAGTGTCCTGAATATCTTGAAATTCCCATTCACACTTTCCTATTAGTTTGTCTTTCTCTTTGTTGGACTGTATTAGATCTGCCACCTGGTCTTCTAGCTTAGGTATTCTGTCCTCTCCTTCATCCATTCTGCTGGTGAGATTTTCTACAGAGTTTTTTATTTCATTAACTGTGTTCTTCATTGTTAGTAATTCTGACTGGTTTTTCTTTATTATTTCTATTTTCCTTATTTATGTCTTGTATTGACTTCTTTATTTCATTAAATTGGTGTCCTGTGTCTTCTTTGATTCCTTTGAATTCCTCTTTGATTCCTTTGATTTCTTCTTTGACTTTTTTGAACATATTTACAATCATTCTTTTGAAATCTTTCTCAGGCATTTCCTCATTTTCACTGGAGGTCATTTCTGATGCATTAATCCTTTTTGGTGGATTTTTAGTGTTTCTTGTGTTATAATGTATATATTTTTGCATCTTGGATTAAGTTAATGCTTGGATTTTCTAGTTAGCTGGGTATTCTTAGCTGTATCAATCGATCTGATGTTATATATCTTCAGGGTAGGAGCTTAAGGTGTTAGGTGTGGCTCTTAAGACTCTCAGCGTATCTACAAAGGTGTTCCTAGGGGTTGGGTTTGCCTGCTATGGGAGTATTCAAGTAGGCTGAGTGGAACAAAATACAGATAGATTCTAAAATTTAACTAAACAATGTACTTATTCAATGAAAAACAGCACCGAGTATTTATGCAAGAGTAGGTATTACAACAACCAGATCCTCTATCAACAAAGAGGTTAAGATTTCTGGTCTGTTGAGGGTTCCAAGTCAGCTTGTGACCAAGTGAGACCCTTCCCTGGTGCAATCCCAGTTACCTTTTTGGATGATTTTGGTCTCAGTTATGCTACGTTCTTTTTGCATGCCTCTTTGGTGCCCTGTGGGTTCAAGTAGGCTGGCTGGAGCTGCCAGTGCTGGAGCCCCCGCTGCCGCTGCTGAAGCTGCCGCTGCTGGATCCACCACTGCTGTAGCCGCAGCTGCTGCTACTGGAGCCGCCGCTGCTGCTGCTGCTGCTGCTGCTGCTGGAGCTGCTGGTGCTGGAACCGCCGCTGCCAGATCCGCTGCCGCTGCTGCTGCTGCTGCTGCTGCTGCTGCTGCTGCTGCTGCTGCTGGTGCCGGAGCCGGCGCTGCCACTGCCGGAGCTGGAGCAGCCGCTACTGGAGCTGGAGCTGGAGCCAGAGCCACCGCTGCCAGAGTCACTTAGGCCTGCCTGTGTGGGCTCTGGATCTCTCCTACTTCTCTGCTGCCCTTTTCATTTCTTATACACCTCACTTTTTAGTAAAAGTGTGTATTTTGCTGGGTATTCTTTGGCCTTTTCTCCCCTAGGCTGCTTTGGTGTGGTTCCTAAGCTGCCATCTTAACCAGAAAAGTACTCTTTATAGTGTCACCAAAACTCTGAGATAGGGCTGGAGAGATGGCTTAGTGGTTAAGCGCTTGCCTGTGAAGCCTAAGAACCCCGGTTCGAGGCTCGATTCCCCAGGACCCACATTAGCCTGATGCCCGCATCTGGAGTTCTTTTACAGTGACTGGAGGCCCTGGCATGCCCATTCTCTCTCTATTTGCCTTTCTCTCTGTGTCTGTTGCTTTCAAATAAATAAATAAAAATAAACAAAAAAATTTACAAAAACCACTCTGAGATAAAGATAAATCTAATAACAGATAGTCCAATAGTACAATGAAAAGTATTAAACATTGCAGAGAAAAATCTTAAAGGATATAAATAAATGGATGTATATATATTGCACTTATTGAACTGTACATTCACATTATGAAGATGTCATTTCTATCCAGACTGAACCATGGACTCAACATCATTCAATCAAAATTCTAGTAGATATTTTTTTTTTTTGGTTTATTTTTATTTAATTGAGAGCGGCCTAGAGAGAAAGAGTGCGAGAGAGAGAGAGAATGGATGTGACAGGGCCTCCAGTCACTGCAAACGAACTCCAGACGTGTCTGCCTCCTTGTGCGTCTGGCTAACGTGGGTCCTGGGGAATTGAGCCTTGAACTGGGGTCCTTAGGCTTCACAGGGGAGTGCTTAACCACTAAGCCATCTCTCCAGCCCTCTAGTAGATATTTGATAGGCACAAGCTAATTCTAAATTTATATGTAAATGTTCCTAAAACAACCTTGTTTTCAGTGTTTAACAATAGTGTTGGATGACTTAATACCACTTTATCCAAGGCTTACAAGTGAATGTAGTATACGGTAAAAGAATAGCAAGTCAGCTGGATGTGGGTCACATGCCTTTGAGAGAGAGAGAGAGGTTGAGAATTGGTACGCCAGGGCCTCAGCCACTGCAGTTGAACTTCAGGTGCGTGTGCCACCTTGTGTGTATGTGTGCACACTTGCGTCACCTTGTGTGTCTGGCTTACATGGGACCTGGAGAGTGGAACATGAGTCCTTAGGCATTGCAGGCAAACACCTTAACCTCTCCTGCCCAGTGCATACTTTTAATCCCAACACTCCAGAAGCTAAGGTAGGAGAATCACCATGAGTTCAAGGCCAGCCTTATCTACATTGTGAGACTCTACCTCAAAAAACAAGTAAAGAAACAAACAAAGCAAGGTGTGGTGGAGGCAGAGAGCCACCCTGAGACTATAGAGTGAATTCCAGGTCAGCCTTGGCTAGAGTGAGACCCTACCTGGAAAAGCCAAAGAAACAAACCAAAGGCTGCCAAGTCAATAGAATAGAATAGATTTCTTAGATAGATACACACTGAAAAGGACATTTGCTTTTTAAATTGTTTATTATTTATTTGAGACTGAGGGAGAGAGAAGCAGAGAAACAGAGTATGGGTGTGCCAGGCCTATTGCCACTGCAAATAACTCCAAATGCATGTGCTGCTATGTGCATCTGGCTTTATCTGTGAATGGGTAATCTAATCTGGGCTGCCAGGCTTTCAAATAAATAGCCACTGAGTCATCTCCACACTCTCACATTTAAAATTTTTTTTAATTGGGTGGGGGGGAGGAGAAAGAGAGAATGGGCATGCCAGGGCCTCCAGCCACTGTAAACGTACTTTAGCCGCATGCATCTTCTTGTGCATCTGTCTTTACCTGCATACTGGAGAATTGAACCTGGGTCCTTAGGCTTTGCAGGGAAGCACCTTAACTGCTGAGCCATCGCCCCAGCCCCAAATTGGCTTTTTTTTTTTTTTTTTGACAAAGGTACCAAGTCAATTCAGTGAAGAAAATATAGAAACTAACTGGTTTAGTCTTTTCAACAAATAGTTCTGGAACAATTGGATAACAGTATACAAACAATTTCCTCAAATGGATCATGTTTTGAAATTTAAGAACATAAAATTGAATCCAGGACAATAAAATAAATCTTGGAGCTAATTAATAAGAATACAACTCAATTAAAAATAAAGAACCTGTAGCTGGGTATGGTGATGCATGCCTTTAATCCAAGCACTTGGGAGGCCGAGGTAGGAGGATTGCCATGAGTTTGAGGCCACCCTGAGACTACATAGTGAATTCCAGGTCAGTCTGGGCTAGAGCGAAACCCTATCTTGAAAAACCAAAAGAAAGAAAAAAGAAAGAACTTGTAAATTGAAGACAGATCTGCATGTAGTTATGATGATGAAGCAGAGGATCAGGAGTTCATCAATGGCCAAATTGGGTTATATAATGAGTCCAAAGCCACCCTGATCCATATAGCATTCCCCTGTATCGAAAAGGCAAAAGCAATTAAAGAAGAAATTTCACTAAAGAAGATTCAGGGAAGGTGGGCATATGGAAAGATACTCTGACTTATTAATCATTTGTGCAATGTAAATTGAAATCACAAATCACAGTGAGTTACAGTGGACATTTATAATTCTTATCTGAAATAAGAAAGACCATTTAAATATTGGCAAGGATGTAGAAGGACTGAAACAATGTCCTGTTGGTTAAGAATATGAAATGGCACAACCATTTTGCATACTAGCTTGGCAGTTTCCTAGACTGTTAAATATATACTGGTCCTCTGACTCAGCATTTCTCATTCTAAGTGGTCAAAGTAAGTGAGAGCATATTTACATATAAAGACTTGTTGATGAATATTTACAGTTACTTTATAATAGCTCAAACTCAGAATCATTGCCAATATTTGTCAACATGTGAATAGATAAGTGAGTTGTATTGTTTCCTTATAATAGATTACTGTTTAGCAATAAAAAGAGTAAGTATTGATGGATGCAACAATAGGGACAAATTAGCGAGTGAAAGAATCTAGGTTAAACATTTGTGTCTTCCCTCCCTCTCCCTCCCTATCTTTCTTCCCCCCTCTCCCTTTATCTCCCTTCTCCCTCTACCCCTTCTTTCCTCCCTCCCCTTTCCCTCTGTCCTTCCCTATCTGTCTCCACACTTGCACACACACACACACTTTTAGATAATTCTAGAAAAATAATAAAACAGACACATAGTAATGACAGGTCAGTGGTTGCCTAGGAATGGAAGAGTTATACGGATGAGTGAAAGAAGAGAAAGTAGAGTGGTACTAAAAGCTTTAGATGGTGATGGATATTTTTGTTGTCTTGGTCACTTTACGAATATAACATTAAAAGATACCAAATTTTTTACTTTAAATGCAATTTATAGTATCTTCTTGAAAAAAGATTTGGAGAAGGTTTAAAGTGCTAATTATAAGTACAGATTATAAAAATCATTGTTGAAGCCGGGCGAGTTGGTGCACGCCTTTAATCCTAGCACTCAGGAGGCAGAGGTAGGAGGATAGCCCTGAGTTCGAGGCCACCCTGAGACTGCATAGTTAATTCCGGGTCAGCCTGGACCAGCATGAGACCCTACCTTGAAAAACCAAAAAATAAAAAATAAAAAAATAATTAAAATCATTGTGGCTCCTTGTTCATTAAGAGAATTGTTGAGATCAACATCCATGTACCTACATATCATTGTGTTTTTTTGTTTTTCCTTATTTTGACATAGGGTTTTACTAGCCCAGACAAACCTGGAGCTCATTCTGTAGCATCAACTGGCCTCAAACTCATAGCGATTCATCTACCTCAGCCTCCTGAGTGCTAGGATTAAAGGCATGCTCCACCACACCATTGTGACATGTTTTTAGGCATGTCAAAGCTTAAGTGCTCAAAACTAAACTCATTAAAAGTAGTCTCAAACTGGTGCTTGAGAGGGTGAGGTAGGAGTATTGCCATGAGTTCAAGACCACCCTGGACTACAGAGTGAGTTTCAGGTCATATTGGGCTAGCGTGAGGCCTTCCATTTTATGTAGTACTCGCTTCCTTCCCATTTTGCCTGTAAGAAATGAAGGAATCTTGGGGTTGGAGAGATGGCTTAGCTTGCCTGTGAAGCCTAATGACCCATATTCAATTCCCTAGTACCCACTTAAGCCAGAGACACAAAGTAGTGCATGCTTCTGGAGTTTGTTTGCAGTGGGTAGAGTCCGTTGCACCCATTCTCTCTGTTTCTCTTCTCTGTATCACTGTCTGCTTGAAAATAAATAAATATAAAAAATTTCTTTAAAAAATAAAAAAAAATAAAAGCTGGAGAGATAGCTTAGTGGTTAAGGTGCTTGCCAGCAAAGCCTAAGAACCCAGGTTTGACTCCCCATGTAAGCCAGACGTATAAGGTGACACATGCACACCAGGTCACTCATACTCACAAAGTGGTACATGCGTCTGGAGTTGTAGTGCAGTGGCTAGAGGACCTGGTGCACTAATTCTCTCTCTCTCGATCTCTTGCTCTTTCTCTTAAGAAAAAAAGAAATGAAGGAATCTTGGTACCTCCTCATCTACTTAACACTAGGTCTCATAGTTGAGAGCCCAACTGTAATCTCTTCTTTCATTATCACAACCACCCTTACCCCAGTTTAAGTCACCATTGTATATCACTTAACAAAGAACCTTGTAATTATACTCCCTTTATTATTATTATTTTTAAATATATTTTTATTATTTGAGAGAGACGGCCCGAGTGAGTATGGGTTCATCAGGGCCTCCTGTTACTACAAATGGACTCCAGGCAAATGGGCCACTTTGTGCATCTGGCTTTATGTGGATGGTGGGGAGTTGAACATGGGCCAGTAAGCTTTGTAGACAAGTGCTCTGAGCCATCTCTCCAGCCCCATGCCCTGGTTTTATTTTTATTTTCTTGTCATTTCCAAATGGCATGCAGAATGGGTGTTCAAAGATACAAATTTGAGTTGTGTTACTTCCCTGCTCACAACTTTTCAGTGATATTTCATTATAGGAGAATATCTAAAATCTTTCTAGAAAGTCTGGTCCTTGTTTGCCTCTTTTTAAAATAATTTTTTTATTAATTAATATTTTTGTTTTGTTTTTCGAGGTAGGGTCTCACTCTAGCCCAGGCTGGAAGTCTCAGGGTGGCCTTGAACTCACGGTGATCCTCCTACCTCTGCCTCCTGAGTGCTGGGATTAAAGGCATGCACCACCATACCCAGGTATTAATTAAGTTTTTGACATAGGTTGTAATATGTCTCTCCTGGTCTCCATTTCCCTGAGGGCTCTCGTCAATAGGGTTGTTGGTGTTAACTGTGGGATAATTAGGGCCTCTGCCTCTGGGGGAGCTGTGTCTCAGGGTGTTTTGTTTTTACCCACTTTGTGTCACCATGCCTGTCTTAAAGCAGCTCCTGCCCCCGAGATAGGGTCTTACTCTAGTCCAGGCTGACTTGGAACTCACTCTGTAGTCCCAGGCAGGCCTTGAACTCATAGATCCTCCTACCCCTGCCACCTGAGTGCTGGGATTGAAAGGCGTGTGCCACCACGCCCGGCTTGAAAGTAGTTTTGATTAAAGGAGCTTGAGAGACATTTTGATGAGACTACCCACTTGAATTTTACAGGGAACACTGGGGGCTTCTCTCTGGGGGTTGGGATTTTCCTGATTATGGGGTGCTTACTTGGTTCCCTGTACCAGTTTCGAGTTCTCTACAACTGAGCAGGCCTCATGTCCAGTTGGAGTGCAGTTGATTACCCACAAAGGCTGTGTGCCACTATTGCACATGTGTGGAGCTCTTGTCTGACTAGTGTCTTGCATGGCTTTCAGGGTCTACTGCTTATTCATGCTAATGGTGACCATTTTCACCCATTAGTTGTCATAGCACTTTCCAACATCATGGGGATTTGCCAAGTGAGTTACTGGCTTTCTTGTCATATCCCATATTGTGTCTCGGTGTTCTGAGATGGCTGTCTGTGGTGTCTTCAGCAATTGGGTCTACCTTTTATCCTTGATGTGTAACCCAGTGCTTGGCAAAGGCCTGCATTATTTTGGGGGATTTTGTGGATCACCCTGGCTAACTGCTTGCTGTGAGGGTTAACCCAGATCTGGCCCTGAAATCCACAGACCAAGAGCCCATGACTTAAGGATTAAGGTTTCTCCACCTTCTACTGGACATGTTGGTCTGGTCCATCTACCACCCTTAATTGGGGGTTCTATCTTGTATACTCATTTCCAGGAGGAAAGTTCCTATTGTGCTGACTGTTTTAGTGTTTGGCTTTGTGTGGTTCCCTTCCCCACCCTCCCTTTCCCTCACCATCCCACTGATTGTCTCACCCCAATATTCTTTCCCTCTACTGTTTTGTCTGTTACTTCCTCCTCCCCTCTCTCCCTGGTTTCTCTTTTTCTTCTCTCATTCTAGTTACATACCCATAGTCCTATTGCTCACTCCCTTTTACACTCCTCTTCTGCTGGTCCAGTTTAGGAACCACATATGAGAGAGAACATGCGATGCTTTGTTTGTCTTTCTCAGTCTGTATGACCTCACTTAAAATGATATTTTCTAAGCCTATCCATTTTTCTGTGAATTTCATTATTTAATTATTCCTTACTGCTGAGTAAAATTTCATTGTGTAAATGTACCACATTTTCATTATCCATTCACCAGTCATTGGGCATCTGGGTTGATTCTAATTCCTAGCTATTCTGAGTGCTCTCACCAACTTTAGGCTTGCTACCTGTGTAGTTTCTTAAAATTTGGGGTAACCATGAGTGTAACCCTCTCATTACTCATTTTTCCTGAATCTTTTGGTCCCTGCTTTGATAGCTGCCCTCTTACTCTTCCTTGAGCCTCCTTGTTAGCCCTATTAACTTCTCTCCATAGGAGAGCACGTGACAGATGCCATGTATGTTCCTTCTAAATCTCCCTATGCAAGTTCCTAAATCGAATCCTCCATATGCTTGTAGCTCTACTCTGGTCCCTCTTTAAAAGCCTCTGTTTCAGCCAGGTGTGGTGGCGCATGCCTTTAATCCGAGCATTCAGGAGGCACAGCTAGGAGGATTGCCATGAGTTCAAGGCCAGCCTGAGACTACATAGTGAATTCCAGGTCAGCCTGGGCTAGAGCAAGACCCTACCTTGAAAAAAAAAAAAAAAGGTCTCAGTCTCTGTTAAGTGAGCTTTCCACATGCCTGCATCTTTAGTCTCTCTTCAAAAGCCTTAGTTTCTCTTAAGTCCATGTGCTTGCAGCTTTACTCTAATTGCTTTAAAAGCTTTTTCTCTTAAATCCCTTAAATAAACCCCATAAACTTTCACCAAAATAAACTTAATAATTCATAATTTATTCTTCTTGACCAGAGAAACATACAAGTAATCAAAGTGAGAAATCATTCCAAACTAAAAAACAGAGGCAATCAGAAAAGTCCAAATCAAGAAACAGTGCTTGGGGCTGGAGAGATTGCTTAGTGGTTAAGGCATTTGCCTGCAAAGCCAAAGGACCCAGTTTTGATTCCCCAGGACCTATGTAAGCCAGATGCACAAGATGGCACAAGCATTTGGAGTTCATTTGCAGTGGCTGGAGGCCCTGGTGTGACCATTCTATCTTTCTCTATCTGCACCCTCCTCTCTCAAATAAATAAATGAAAATGAAATAAAATATTTTAAAGAAGTTATGCTATGTTTTTCCACCCCGATCCTGGTAGGGGTAGAGGCTAGACTCGTGTGTGTCCAAGCAGCACAGGATAAAAGCCAGGGAGAAATACACACTTTTGCACTAACAGAGAAGAAAGGACATAAAGACCACAGTCTTTATAGCATCAGATTCCAGTTCAAGTTTGCAAGGGGAAGGCTTGATTGGTTTGTAGATTTGGAGGGTGGTCCTCAGGGCTAGTCCACCAGGGCCATTTATTCAGGTAGCATGCTAAACTGGATAGCAGGGGGTGCTGTAGATAGTATTGATCAGAGATGAGTTCCATTCCTGCGAAGCGTTCCATTCTTGTGCCAGGGCAAGGCCTCAATTTCTAACTGAAACTGCCTAAAACTAACTTTCTCCTATCCTCCTTCACTAACTCATGTAATTCCTTTTTTTTTTTTTTAACAGGGAAAGTGGGTGATGTTTATATTTATATGTATGTATGAGAAATTATTTAATACTACTTTCCTAAGTACTCTGAAAAATTGCAGTTAAAACCATGTCGTAATTTTTTCACTACTGTGTAGTTATCATCTTGCTTTTTATATTATAGTGGAAAATACATGTTGAATAAATAGGCAGTATTTACCAGGAGATATACCAGTGGTTGCCTTCAAATGGTACATTCTACATGTATTATATTTGTGGGTATTTTTGTTTTTTTGTTTTTTTGTTTGTTTTGGCGTTTTGAGGTAGAGTTTCGTTGTAGCCCAGGATGACCTGGAATCCACTATGTGTTCTCAAGGTGGCCTTGAACTCACAGCAATCATCCTACCTTTGCCTTCCAAGTGCTGGGATTAAAGGTGTGTACCACCACTCCCGGCTGTTTGCTTTGTTTTTCAAGGTAGGGTCTCACTCTGACCCAGGCTGACCTGGAATTCACTATGTTATCTCAGGCTGGCCTTGAACTCACAGAGATCCTCCTACCTCTACAAGCTCTGCCCCTGCCCCTGACCCTTTTCTTTACCCCTCAGTGGTGGGATTAAAGACTTGCACCAACATGCCAGGCTTACATTTGTGGTTGTAAGAGTCCTAAGGATCTATTTAAAACTTTACAGCTAGTGGCAATTTTGGAATTGACTCCTTCTGGAGGTGGTGTGATAGTTGGGGGTGGGCTTGTGGGTGTTTCTCCTTGCCAGTGTTTGGCACACTCTCCTGCTGCTATTGTCCACCTGATGTTGGCCAGGAGATAAGCTTCAGCCTCTGCTCATGCCAATGTTTTCTTCTGCCATTATGGAGCTCTCCCTTAAGTCTGTCAGCAAAAATAAATCATTTCCTCCCATGTTTTTAGTCAGGTTCTTTGTGCAGCAATGCAAAGCTGACTGCAACAGCTTTTCTGTGAAGCCTAAGGACCCAAGTTTGATTTCACTAGTACCCATGTAAGCCAGATGCACAAAGTGGCACATGTGTCTGGAGTTTGTTTGTAGTGGGTAGAGGCCTTGGCACGCCCATTCTCTCTGTCTGCCTCTCTGTCTCACACACACACATACTCCACTGATAATTAATTAAATATTAGAATGCCAGATATTATATTGAGGTCCTTAATCCATTTAGAGTTGACTTGTGCAGGGTGAGAGAAGTGGGTCTAATTTCATTCTTCTATAGGTGCTTGTCTGATTTCTCCAGCATCATTTGTTGAAGATGGTATCTTCAGTGTGTATTTTTGGTCTCTTTGTCAAAGATAAGGTAGCTATAGTTGCTTGGGTTTAGAGATGGGCTTTCTGTTCTATTCCATTGATCTGTATGTCTGTTTTTGTGCCAGCACCTTGCTGTTTTAGTTACTAAGGCTTTATGGTAAATCTTGAAATCAGGTAAGGTTGATACCTCTAGACATAGTTTTTTTTTTTTTTTTTTTTTTTTTTTTTTTAGTTTTTAGGTAGGGTTTCGTTCTAGCCCAGGCTAATCTGGAATTCACTATGTAGTCTCAGGGTGGCCTCCAACTCACAGATCCTCTTACGTCAGTGCTGGATGAAAGGCCTGTGCTACCACATCTGGCTAGACATAAATTTTTAAATTTTTATGTATTTATTTGCAAGGGGAGAGAGAGCAAAAGAAATGTAATGGGCATGTCAGGGCTTCTAGCCACTGCAAATGTACTGCAGTTACATGCACCATCTTGCACATCTGGTTTATGTAGGCCCTGGGGAATCAAACCTGGGTCCTTAGGCTTCACAGGGTCCTTAGGCTTCATAGGCAAGTGCCTTAACTTCTGAGCCTTCTCCACAGCCTGTAAACATAGTTTTTTGTTGAAGATAGTTTTGGGTATCTGAGGCCTTCTGTTCTTCCATATAAGGGTTTTCTTTGTTCTGTTTTTTTTTTTTTTTTTTTTTTTCATGGTCTTGCTGTGGCCCAGACTAACCTGGAATTCACTGTGTAGTCTCCAGGTGGCCTTCAGCTCATGGTGATCCTCCTACCTCTCCCACCTGAGTGCTGGAATTAAAGGTTTGTGCCATCACTCCAGGCTCCATGAGATTTTTTTCTAAATTTATTTTTCATGAGAGAGAGAGAAAATTGATGCACCAGGGTCTCTAGCCACTGCAGTTGCACTCTAGACACATGCACCATCTTATGTGCATGCATCACCTTGTGCATCTGGCTTACGTGGGTTCTGGGGAGTCGAACCTGGGTCCTTAGACTTCACAGGCAAATGCCTTAACCTCTAAGCCATCTCTCCAGCTTTGAGTTTTTTTCTAACTCTGAAGAAATTTGCTGGCATTTTTATTGGAATTGCATTGACTCTGTATAATGCTTTTGGCAGGATAGCCATTTTAACAATATTAATTCTGCCAATTCATGTGCATGGGAGGTCTTTCCAGCTTGTATCTGCCTCATTTTTTTTTGTTTTGTTTTGTTTTTTTGAGGTAGGGTCTTGCTTTAGCCCAAGCTGAACTAGAATTCACTATGTAGTCTCAGAGTGGCCTCCAACTCACAGCAATTCTCCTACTGCTGCCTCCCCAGTTGGGATTAAAGGTATGTGCCACCACATCTGGCTCCTCCTCAGTTTTTTTTCTTCGGTGTCCTTATGTTTTCTTAGTGTAGGTCTTTCACTTCCATGGCTAGTAATATCTCAAAGTATTAATTTTTTATGGCTATTCAAAATAGGAATAATTTGTCTATTCAAAATGTGAATAATTTGCATTGCTTATTTCTTTCTCCATTTACCTATCTTTTGTGCATAGGAAGGCTACTGATTTTGTATCCTGTTGTAAACAGCTCACATTACTGGGATGAACATCCAAACCAGGCACAGTTTAAGGGAGAAAGGAATTTATTTTAAGTTTACAGCTCCAGGGAAGTTCCATTAATGGTGGGAGAAGCTGGCTCCTATTCATTAATACAGGCAGAGAGAAACCACCATCAGCCAGCAACACCACAAATAAGTAAGCACGAAACAAAGCAAGTAGGACCCCAGAGCTCAGGCTGCTATCTTACACCTTTGGTCTGGAACTCAGATCTGCCTCCATTGAAACCTTAGCAATGAACTCCAGGATCTGTTCCCAGTGATACCTTCTCCAGCTAGGTAGCTGGAGATTCAAGCTATAAGCTTTAATAAAACACCAGAGGCTGTAGAGGACATACATTCATACTACCACACCTGCCAAAAAATAGATATTTTTAGCTTAGAGCTCTTTTTTTTTTTTTTTCTAATGGTGCTCGGGATTAAACCCAGTACCTTGCATATGCTACGTAAGTGCTGTACCCAGCCCTTTGCATTCTTATTCTCCATGCTGTTACAAAATAAGGTATTTTGATATGATTGCCATTTTGCTTCCCTGAATTGTGTAACTCAAGGGCACTGCTGACATTGCATTGTTCATGAACCAGATCCACTGATCCTGTATGAAACAGAATCTCTTCTTATAGTATAGTAGTGTTTTTAGTTATAGTTTGCCTAGAACCAAGCTTGTGCTTCTCTCCTGCATCTGTCTACTATTTTTTTTTAATTTTTAAAATTTTATTTATTTGCAAGCACAGAGAGGGATAGAGAGAAGAGAGACACAGAGAATAGGCATTCCAGAGCTTCCAGCCCCTGCAGACAATTTCTAGATGCATGCAACACTTTGTGCATCTGGCTGTATGTGGGTACTTGAGTCATTAGTCTTTGCAGGCAAGTGCCTAATCCCTAAGCCATCTTTTCAACCCTTTTTTTTTTTTTTAACAGTACAGTCACCTTTATTCCAGGGTTAGAACAAGGCCGTGCACACTGCAGACAGAGGAGCACAGGATAGGGGCAACCTCAACGCAGCACAAAGGGTGGGAGGGCAGGTTAGTCGTTTTAGAGTTTTTGTGCTTTAGAGAAACTGCTAAAAATTACCCTGCCTCTTCCGTTTCTTTCGGAAGGCTCCATCTCTCTCACACACACATATAACATCCCAAATGGAAGGACGATTCATGGTAATTTCCCTCCTCCCAATTTTACAAGTATCTGTCTTAAGGGAGAAGCCAATCAGGACTGGGGAGACTTGGGAAGGTCCCTTAAGGCAAAACCGTGGAGTCCTCGAGATGTGTGTGTTAAGGCAGGTGTCTGCAGCAGTGGCCAGAGGGAATGGGCAGATTGGGTAGGGCTAGGAGTTGAGGGTGTTCTCTAACCAGTCTGGCTTCTTCCCTCTTCTAACAACCAGCCCGTCCCTCCCTCTGAAGCTCTGTACCCACATCCTAAAAGCTCCTACTTTCAACTTTCTATAAAGTAGCTTCTGAGTTTACATGTAAATTTGTTTCTTTTAAAGCTTTCTTTTCTGTTTGGACTGTGTAGTAATTTGACTCTGCCACACCCTTTACTGTGGCATTCCCCTCCCACCCCCCCACTCTGGCCTAGACAATAAGTTAATGCTAGACAGCACAAAAAAGGGCAGACATGGCAGTGCGGGTTTAATATACATATATGTAGAATATATATGTACACACAGTTAGCACGGTCAAGGTAGGGAAGGGTAGGTCAGTCTTGGGACAGGAGGAGGCTAGGGTCACTCACTGTACTCTAGTGATCTGGCTAGGAGGCATCCACAAGCCCACATGAAAAAGATGACCAAGTCCCTTCCTGGATTGAATTGGGGTGGGAGTCAGTGCAAAAAAAAAAAAAAAAAAATTCTTCTTTCTGGCTTGGGATGTTCTAAACCAAGAGATAGGGAAGGCGGCCTGCAGTGTCCACATTGGGATCCTATAGGTATGGTCAAGTTGCAGTTAAAACCTAAGAATCTCATTTCCCAACCTCCCTTGGTTCAACATCAGTATATGCAACAGTCTGTAGACAGGAATAAAAGAATGGAAAAGGACCCATCTCTGCCTGTAGCCCCATCTCAGGCTCAGTGGTGCATGTTGCCAACATAGTCTGCAATATGGAAGTGAGGGGCACTAAATGCTGGCTTCTCTATGGGCTTGATCTTTGGGACCAGGAAAGGATCTGGTTGTCTCATTAGATCCCTGACTCATACTCTTCCTAGACCCATTAGAAGGGACCACTGACACTCTAACCTTCCAGCCTGAAAAATGGCAAGAAAGAAGATTCTAGCCAGTACAGCCTAAGAGTATAAACACTGAGCCCTGGCTTTTCTCTGCCCCTTCCAGTGGGGGGTTGAGTGGCCTTTTTACCTTCCCCACTGCTTTTCCTTAAATCTAACCATCTCTCCCATATCTCATCTTCACCTTGGCTCCTCAAGGTAAGATTCTGCTTTCACACTTCAAATATATGGGAGGAGAGTGGAGGAAAGAGGAGGAATGTGCCAATTTCTGTTCACGTAGAAATAGCCCCCACCTTCCCCTAGAGTGGGGAAACTTAAACCACCCTCATCTCCTGACCCCCATCCCCTCATGAGGAGGAGGAACTAGATGAGCTAGACATATAGACAGACAGCCAGAGCGTGCGCACACGCACACACACGCGCAGAGTAAGGGGGTTAGGACCAGGTTAGTGCATGGGTATGGGGCGGGGAGATGCCCTTGCCCCTTCCCATAGAGGATGGGGAAGGGAGTGGTCCAGTGAAGGTGCAACCTTCCTCCTCTTCCTCCCACTTGCTCAGGCCTTCTTCGGTGGGGGAGCCAATTTGATGATCTCTTCCTCAGAGGGCTGCCAGATAATGTCTTTGTACTTCTTGGCACTGGGGATACGGGTTAGCTTGGTGTCCAGCTCATCCTCCTCAGAGATCTTCAGCACTCGGGTTCTATAGTCAACCACCATAGTGAGTAGATCAGGACGGCGGGAGATCTCAAAGATGTGCTCAATGTAAGAAAGGTTGTCTTTGTCTAGCTTTTTGTGACTCTCCAGGAAGCTGAACCAGGCACTGCCTGTAGTGATCTCTTCACTCTTCTTACTGGGGATGTCCTCCTTGCAGGCTGACTTTAGCTGCTCCAGATCTTCAAGGGTAATGTTATTGGTCAGGTCCTGGAGGAGAGTCCCGTACTCTGCCATGACTTCTTCCCACGACACGTCTTCCCTCCGCCCCTCTCACCGCCTCCAGAGCTGAGAGCTCAGGGCGCGGGCACTCCCAGGGTCCCCGGTTCCTAAGCAGCCTCCGGAGCCGCCTCCTGGACTCCCGCTGCCGCTGCTTCTGCCGCAGCCACCGCCTCTTCCGCCCTCGCCCAACCCTTTGTTTTTTAAGACAGGATCTTCTTACGTAGTTAAGGCTGGCCTAGAACTGGTGATCTAAGTACTGAGGTTTTGGGCCTATGTCACTACTCTTAGCTTTTTCTGCAGTTTACACATCATCCATCTTACATGCTTTAGCTTAGAGAGTTTTTATGATTTGTTTGTTTCTGTTATATTTTTTTTAACATCATTCTTATTCAGGATGTTTTATGTTCTTTTTTTGTTTTTGAGGTAAGGTCGCACTCCAGTTCAGTCTGGCCTTGAACTCAGAGCAATCTTATCTTAGCCTTCCGAATGCTGGGACTACAGGCATGCACCCCCACGCCTGGAGTGTTTTGTACTCTTTAGCACAGTTTTGACCAATTTCAATTTATAGATAAAATTAAGATAATTTGAATTGGCAGCACCTCATGGGGGTGGGTATGTAGTGATTATCCAAAGTTTTTAAAATTTTCATTGAAAATTATGTATTTTTGATTTTTTGAAATTAAAATAAAACCACCTTTTTGAGGTAATGATTTATTTAATAGTATTTTGAGATTCTAAAAGTTTAGTTTTCAGAGAATTATTAACTGGATTGAGTAGTTTATATTTTTTGCTTTTTAAAAATTATTTATTTAACAGAGAAAGAGGAGAGAGTATTTTTTGTTTTTAAAATTCTTTTTTATCAAGAATTTTAATTCATGAGCCGGGCATGGTGGCGCACGCCTTTAATCCCAGCACTCGGGAGGCAGAGGTAGGAGGATCGCCGTGAGTTCGAGGCCACCCTGAGACTCCATAGTGAATTCCAGGTCAGCCTGGGCTAGAGTGAGACCCTACCTCGAAAAAACCAAAAAAAATAAAAAAAAAAGAATTTTAATTCATGAACATACTGTAATTTGATTATAATTCCCTTCATTGCTTTATTTTTTTTTCTTCCCCACCTCCATTCCACTGACCCCTCTTCCCTTTCTAAGTAGTCCTTCCATTTTGATATCTCCTTTTTTTGTCCTCTGCCATCATATCTGCCAAAATGCAGATGATCTCAGTATTGTGCAAGTCTTACAGAAATAGCAACATCCACTGTGAGGTCATGAATATACTGATCACCTCATGTCTAGAGAATAGTGTCCCAAAGTACTCCTCCCCACACTCTGGCTCTTAATATTTTTTCTGCCTGCCCATCTTCTGTGATGCTGTGATGTTTTATGATCTCTGGAAGTTTTTATTCATTATATATATTATTTATTTTAGAGAGAGAGAAATAGGCAGATAGAGAATGGGCACACTAGAGCCTCTGCCCACTGCAGATGAACTCCAGAAGCATGTACCCCCTTGTGCATCTGGCTTATGTGGGCACAAACATTTTCTTATCTTAAAATGCTTTTTACAATTTAAATGCTTGTATCTTACTTCACTTTTTAAAGGTATCCTGTGTCAGTGTTATTCCATTTGTATTATAATAAATTTATACCACCTTTTTTTTAACAGATAGAATAATTAGGCACAGAGCTTGTACCCTGAAAGACACTGCACATGCCATTATTGCAGCTGAATTGGATCCAGAATTTAATAAACTCTGTGAAGAAATAAAAGAAGCTAGAATAAAAAGAGGTAAGTTATAGAAATAAATTCGCTACTGAAGCCTTGTCTACTTACTTCACACCAAGAATCATTGACGGTTTCTTTAAGGTGATGATATTGGGAAAATGTGTTTTAAGGCAGACTTAACCTTTTCTTTTAAAAAATGTTGGAGTCAGGCTGGAGAGATGGCGTAGCGGTTAAGGCTCTTGCCTGCGAAGCCTAAGGACCGAGGTTCGATTCTCCAGGTCCCACGTAAGCCAGATGCACAAGGTGGTGCATGCGTCTGGAGTTCGTGTGCAGTGGCTAGAGGCCCTGGCACACCCATTCTCTCTCTCCCTCTCTCTCTTCCTCTCCCTTTGTCTCAAATAAAAATAAATAAAACAATGATAGAGATGTGGAGATAGGTTAGCGGTTAAAGGTGCTTGCTTGCATAGCTTTTCAGTCTGGATTCAGTTCCATAGCACCCATATAAAGTCAAATCCAAAAGGGTGGCACAAGGGTCTGACATTCCATTTGTAGGCCCTGGAGTGCATGCATACATGTGTAAATAAATAAATAAATAATTTAAATGATATTTTATCTTTTTTTCTGAGGCAAACTCAACAGACTGGCCTTTTTTTTTTAATGCAAGAGAGAAAGAATGAATTGTCATGCTAGGACCTTCAGCCAGTGCAATTGAACTCCAGACTTGTGTGCCACCTTGTGCACATGTGTGACCCTTGCACACTTGTGTCACCTTGTGCATCTGGCTTACGTGGGACCTGGAGAGTCAAACATGAGTCCTTAGGCTTTGTAGGCAAGCGCTTTAACCGCTAAGCCATCTCTCCAGCCCTGTTTTATTTATTTATTTATTTATTTATTTATTTATTTATTTTGACGTGTAGTATGTGATGTTTCCATTCATGTGTACACTGAGTGGTGATCAACTCATATCCACCATGGCCAACTTTTATCATTTCTTTATGGTGAGTACCCTCCCATAAAGTACATTCTATTCTGTTTATAGCTTAGTAATGCTAATTATATTCTCCACCTGTGCTTAGGACACACTCTTTCTATCCAATAACTTTGTACCCATTAATTTCTTTCTTTTTTTATTTTCTCAATTTTTATTAATATTTTCCATGATTATAAAAAATATCCCATGGTGTTACCCCCCCCCCAATTAATTTCTGATGCTAATACTGGTCATGTAAATTCTCAAGAATATTTAAAAACTTTCTTTGAAAGTTTTATTGCAATAGGGCATATTACAAAAATAAAACCTTCATAGTGAAACTTCTTTTGCAGGTGTACAGCTTTATTGATCTTCAATTCTTATTCTTAAAGGATTTGTATATTACATATGTATTAAGAATACGTTCTGCCAGGCATGGTGGCGCACGCCTTTAATCCCAGCACTCGGGAGGCAGAGGTAGGAGGATCGCAGTGAGTTTGAGGCCACCCTGAGACTCCATAGTGAATTCCAGGTCAGCTTGGGCTAGAGCAAGACCCTACCTCGAAAAACCAAAAAGATTAAAAAAAAAAGAATACGTTCCCTCTCTATTAGTATTTATGTATAGCTTTGTTATTAGAAACACAGAATTAACTACTCTGGTTTCTTTAATTTGTAACTGTACCCCTGAAATGCTAGTGAAAACAGAAAAATGCCATAGACAGTAAAAGTCATTGGAGGCCTTTGAGCAGTAGAGTGAACCAGTCAGATTTCTTTAGCAGCAAGAAATAGCATGTTCTCAGTGTTTCATGTAGGAAAATGAGAAATTGTTTTAAAAGCTGTTAAGAGTCCATTTAGAAAACAATTTGGTAGTTTTGAAAAAGTCAAATGTAAATTTACTCTGTGACCCCTAACCTTAGAATCTACTCAAGAGAAATGAAAATATAAACCCACATGAGAACTTAAACATGAATGTTCCTAGGAACATTATTCATAATAACCAAAATTGCGAACAACACACATCAGTGGGTGAAGCCAAACATCATATAGCCACTGGCATGTTACTCAGCAAAGTACTGATACTCTATATAATATAAAACTTCAGAAACATTATGCTAAATGAAATAAGACAGTCACAAAAGACCACATATTATATGTGGTCCTCCTCCCCCTCTCCTTCCTCTTTCCCCACCTCTCCCTCCTCCTCTTCCTCCTGTCTATCCCCCCTTTCTTCTCCTTCTCCTCCCCCCTCATCCTCCTTTCATCTATTTTTTTGAGGTAGCTCCTCACTCTGGCCCAGGCTGACTGAGAATTAACTGTGTAGTCTCAGGCTGGCCTCAAAACTCATGGTAATCCTTCTATCTCTGCCTTCTGAGTGTAATTTAAAGCATGTACCTCCATGCCCGGCATATGTGGTCCTTTTCTGTGAAATGCCATGTTTGTGGAGATAAAAAGTAAAGTAGTTGCTTGGGACACTCTTCTAAAATTGGATTGCAATGGTTAATGCACAATACACTTACTAAAAATTTAATTATATGCTTAAAACAGGTGATTTTATGTTAGGTAAATTGTGTATTAATAAAATTGCTGGGGGGAAGACCTGCTGGAGAAGTCTAATAAATAATAAAGTAAGAACAGAGCTAAATAAGACTAACATAGGAGTGGTGTGGCTACATGGACAGAGTATACTACGAGGAAAGAAATATTTCTGGTTAGATAACTGAGTAAATGCAGGTGCCACCAATCTAGAGAAGGAATCTATAAAGATAAACAGTTATCTTTAATTTGGCTTATTTTTAGAATATCCAATTGGAGATATTAGTTAGGCAGTTGGAAATAGGGCTAGTAGGCAAGTGATCTTTGAACTGAAGATACAGATGCGAGAATTATTATATAATATTAGGAGAAGCTGAACCCATAAATGAGGCTTGTGGAGGGAGGGTATAGATTAGAGTAAGAAGAAAATAGATTATAGAGAGAGCCTTGAGGAACACCAGCACTTAGGGTCAGCATGGAAAAAGAGATTCTAAGTGAAGAAAATTGAGATGGAATAGTTACTCTTAGAAGGATACTGCTGGGAAATGTAAGGTGACAGGCAACAAATAGGAGGTTGAACAGTCCATAGAAATGGAGTTTAGTGGCCCAGTAAACACTTACTGTACATTCTAAGATGGCAGAGTTCCTGATTTTCAGACAATAAATAATCTTATTCTTCCACAATTATAATGTGAAGTGAATCTCTGTGAATTAAAATGAGTAAAAATGGGGCTCTTTGGGGCTTAACTGAAAGTAGGGCCTAGTAGATGTTTCATTTTTATGATTTTATATCTGTAGTTTTTTTCCTATCTTAAAACAAGACACTAATTACTTCAGAATTACAAGCTAAGTATAATTAATGACTTTAAAACTCAAATTTATATATTCAAAATTTTTAAAAACCCTGTTGGTTTATGTAGCTGGGAATATTTAAATAGGTATTGCTTATCTGCTGCTTGCAGGCTTATCAGTAACAGCAGAACAAATAGTTCCTCATGGTCCTGGAGCTCGGAAGACTGAAACTAGAGTTGAAGAAGCATTTCGACACAAACAAAGAAATCCAATGGATGTCTGGCACAGTTCTGCAAATAAGTGTGCATGTGAGTATCTGAGATCATGTTATCCAGTAATGCCAATAACTGACAGTGATGCACTTTTGCTCAGGTTGGGCATACAAATCAAAGTGATTCTGTTTGTCCAGCTCTTTTAATCTGTCTTTACAGAGGTGAGAAGCTTGATAAGTAAAGTCCTAAATAAGAATTCAGTATGTTTTTGTTATAACTGAACCACATTTTAATACTTTCAGTGTTAAACTTTTTTTTTTTTTGTTTTGTTTTTTGTTTTTTGAGGTAAGTGTCTTGCTCTTGCCCAGGCTGACCTGGAATTCACTATATAGTCTTAGACTCACAGCAATCCTCCTACCTCTGCCTCCCGAGTGCTGGAATTAAAGGCATGTGCCACCATGCCCAGCATAAATTTTGGTTTTTAGATAGAGATGTGGAGGCAATAAACTTTTATCACTCTGTCTTCATTCCCCACTGTTTGTTGTATATGATGCAGGGTGTTCTTTTATAGTGAAAAATTGGAACTCTTATCATATGGAAGTGGCTGATTTGGCAAGTAAGAAGTTGAGTCCTCTGAGAGAATATTTTGTGCTAAGTTAGAGAGATTTAAGCATCTTGCTTTATATGCCTATTTTTTCTTTTCTTTTCCTTTTTTTTTGGTTTTCCAAAGTAGGGTCTCATGCTAGCTCAGGCTGACCTGGAATTCACTATGTAGTCTCAGGGTGGCCTCAAACTCATGGTGATCCTCCTATCTCTGCCTCCTGAGTGCTGGGATTAAAGGCGTGCACCACCAAGCCCAGCTTATATGCCTAATTTTGTCATATATAAAGAAGGGAAATTCAGTATTCTAGATTTTTATAAAAGCTTATTCATTTTGGTCTATCATATTTCTAAAAGGCAAATGCTAATAAATACCATGCTGTCCTATATTTCAAGTGAAGATAGCTGGACTGGGAAGATATGTGCGGTTCTTCTTGTCTGAAAGTGATAATATTGCTGTTAATAAAGCAGGTTTTAGGGTTGGAGAGATGGCTTAGCAGTTAAAGCACTTGCCTGCAAAGCCTAACGACTTGGGTTCAAGTCCCTGGTACCCACATACAACCAAGTGCACAAAGTAGTGCTGCATCTGGAGTTCGTTGGCAGTGGCTAGTGGCCCTGGCATGCCCATTTTCTGTCTGTCTCTCTTCTTTCGCTCTCTGCTTGCAAATAAATAAGTAAAAATATTTTTTAAAAAGCAGGCAATTAGGGCTGGAGAGATGGCTTAACAGTTAAGGTGCTTGCCTGCAAAGCCTAAGGACCCAGGTTCAATTCCTCAGGTCCCACGAAAGCCAGATGCACAAGATGGTGCATGTGTCTGGTATTGGTTTGCAGCGCTGAAGTCCTGGCACACCCATTCTCTCTCTCAAATAAATAAAATAATTATTTTTAAAAAAATATACTATGGGAGCTGGGGAAATGGTTTAGGTGTTAAGGCATTTGCCTGCAAAGCCTAAGGACCCTGGTTTGGTTCCCCAGGACCCACGTAAGCCAGATGCACAAGGGGGCGCATGCATCTGGAGTTCGTTTGCAGTGGCTGGAGGCCCTGGCATGCCCACTCTCTCTCTGCCTCTTCCTCTGTTTCTCAAATACATAAATAAAATTAAATTAAAACCTAAGTTGCTCTTAAATGAGCTTTAAAAAAATTATACTACTTACACAAGACCCTCAGGAGGAAAAGAAATGACATCAAAATAAAAGAGACTAGTTGAGAGGGGGAAGGAATATGATGGAGAGTGGATTTGTGAAGGGGAAAGTGGGGGTGGGGGGAAATTATGATTTATTGTCTATAACTATGGAGGTTGTCAATAAAAAAAAATTTCACAAAACAAGCCAGGCATGGTGGTGCATGCCTTTAATCCCATGACTCAGGAGGCTGAGGTAGGAGGATCTCTGTGAGTTCGAGGCCAGCCTGAGACTACATAGTGAATTACAGGTCAGCCTGGGCTAGAGTGAGACCCTACCTCAAAACAACAATAACAACAACAAGAACCTAATAAAACAAAGCAAAAATTTACTTGTTATAGAAAATTTGCAAACTTCAGAGAAGCATAACACTTAAAAGTCACTCAGGATGCTGGAGAGATGGCCCAGCAGTTAAAGGTGCTTGCTTGCAAGAACTGGGTTCAATTCCTTGGTCCCCATGTAAAGTCAGATGTACAAAGTTACATATGTGTCTTGCAATGGCAAGAGGCCTTGGCATATCTATTCTTTTTCTATCTGCCTCTTTCTCTCTGTGTATCTCTCGCTCAAATAAATAAAGGCACTCTGATATAATTTTTAAAAAACAGGCTTTAGTATGTTTCTTCATAAGTGACATTGAATTTGAATGAATAAGTCATACCCACTTTTTAAAAACTTGACTCTTTGGATATGAGGCATTCATGTGGAGAATGTTTGAGAAAGGACTTAATGATGCATTTAGTTCCCTTGAAATCATTTAAAGCTCTTTGGCCTAGATATGTTATTGAAGATCATGACCTGGATTGTTCTCTAACTTAAACTTTGTAATATTTTTCATTCTCTTCACCTGATGGTAATGTCAACTAATGAAAAACATTGAATATTCACTTTAAGAAGTTTAAGTTCCTTTAAATGTTAAAAATATTCTTTTTCAATATTTTATTTACTCACTTGCAAGTGGAGAGAGAGAGGGAGTAAGTGAGTGTATGGGCGCACTAAGGTCTCTAGCCACTACAAACGAACTCCAGATGCATGCACCACTTTGTGCATCTGGCTTACATGGGGACTGGGGGGTAGTACCCAGGTCATTAGCCTTTGCAGGTAAGCACCTTAACTGCTGAGCCATCTATTCAGCCCCTGTGCCCCACATACTCTGTTTTTAATCTGTAGATGAGAGTTTTGTTTTCTCTTACCAGTAGATGGCATATGTGACACACCATTTGTCTGTTTTAGGTTAACATATTCAAATGTAAATGTCCCTAAGGGACAGTTTTTCTTAGGTCTTGGTTTGTAAACAAGCTTAGTGATGGAATAAAAATGGACTCTAAATATTCTGTACCTAAATGGGCTTTTCACATAGAGCACCTTGGATAAAGGAAGTGGTATATCAAGGATTAGGTCCATAGATACATATACTACTACATGCTATGTACTATGAAGATATAGCAGACTCAAAGACTGTATACTTGTGGAGCTTACATGATCAGCTTTTCTTTTCTTTAAAAAGTATTTTATTATTTATTTATTAGAGAGAGAGAGAGAGAAGAGGCAGATAGAGAGAAAGAGAGAATGGGCACGCAGGGCCTCCAGCCCCTGCAAACGAACTCCAGACACGTGCACCTTGTTTTGCATCTGGCTTATGTGGGTCCTGGGGAATTGAACCGGGGTCCTTAGGATTAAGTTAATGCCTTAACTGTTAAGCCATTTGCACTTGTCACATAATAAAATCCTAAAATCCATCTTTTGGAGCTATAGCAAGATGAGTGTCTTGTCTCATCTTGAATGTGGACTATATTAGTTTTTCATATTGGATGACCATCCTGTGTGCTTGTGTATTATCTTTAAGTAGTAAAATAATAAAGTTCAATTAGTTTTAACTATAAATTATAAAAATAGAAGTGAGATGAAAAGATCTAATTATATTGAGGTTTTTATGTTTTGAAGTAGCCCAGGCTGACCTGGAACTCACTCTGTAGTCCCAGGCTGGCCTAGAACCCACAGCTATTCTTTTACCTCTGCCTCCCAAGTGTTGGGATTAAAGGTGTGTGTCATTATGCCTGGCCCTATATTGAGTTGTGAAGAAAAAGTAAACTTTGAGCCAAATGACTAAATAATTTGAATTTTGGAGATGATTCCATAAATTTTTAGTTGATATATTGCTAGGTAAGAAGAAATAACAATGACTAAATGCATCCATTCCATATGGATACATTGGTGTCTTTACAGAGACTGAGAATGGTTTGAAGGCTTAAAGGAGTTAAAGCATGTGTAAAACCACTATATACTGTTGATGAATATAAGTTCATATTAAACAGTTGCAAGTGTCCCAGGGGGCAAACTTCTTTTATCAACTAACCCTGATACACTCCCCCCTCCAAAAAAAAAAAAAAGAGATTAAAAACTTCTGGGTCCATCTTACTACCTGGAAACCCGGGCTGTTGACTCAAAGAACTCATGATAGTTTCTGTCATCTAAGAGGATACAACTTTTTTTTTTTTTTTTTGTCTTTCAAGGTAGGGTCTTGCTTTATCATTGACCTGGAATTCACAATGTAGTTGGCAATGAACTTACAGTGATCCTCCTACCTCTCTGCCTCTGGAGTGCTGGGATTAAAGGTGTATACCACCACACCTGGCCAATGTATACAACTTTTATGCATTTTTTCACATAATCAACTAAATATTTATCTTTCATATTTTGCCTTAATAGCAGAGGGCTTTGTTTTTCAACATATTCTCAGAAAACTTTACAAGAAATTGCTGTTGCCAGGTAAACCATTTGTGCTAGAGGAGGGTTGTGATTGACTAACCAAATTGTCTATATAACCTTTGTAGTGCTTCTATTCACCATCATACATAATATGGACAATTCCTGATTTTGGAAGGAGAGGCAAGAGAGATTTTTCTTATGGAAATACCTAGTAACTATTCCATTTTGTACTTATTTCCTTCCATAGTATAAGAGGTATATTTTGGGTGCTTTTACTGGAAAGGAATCACCTTTCGGGTAGAAATTCAGGGTTATGATCTCAAAGTTTCTAGGTAGCCTGGGAATATGGTCATTCCCTACATGTAATATATGATTAGTCCCTTCGTGTTGAAAGTTAGGAACAGCTATGTAGTAGAATTTAGGGTAGGAGAAAATACTAATGTTGAGTAAACTCATAGGAAATAAAGGTTTAAATTTTCATCCCACAAAGTTCATCTCTAATTTCGTATCTATTTCAAATTGTGAGAACCAGTCAGCATGGATATCAGGAGCTAACCATCTTTGCATGTTAAACCAGTATGGATTTACTTTCTTGTGGATCTTCTTTAAAAAAACATGTAAAATAGACAGTTCTATATGCCTTTTTCCCCCTTTCTTATAAAACAGTTCGAGTTCGGAGAAAATCAAGGCGACGATCACAGTGGGGTAAAGGAATTATTAAGAAAAGGAAAGTCAATAATTTAAAAAAAGATGATGAGGATACCAAATTTGCAGACTATGAGAACCATACAGAAGACAGAAAATTGTTGGAGAATGGAGAGTTCGAGGTAAGCACTGACTGCCATGAGGAAAATGGAGAAGAGACTGGAGACTTATCAATGACCAATGATGAATCTTCATGTGACATCATGGACATGGACCAGGGGCAGAGGCTGAACAGTGGAGCAGGTACAAAAGAGAACTTTGCATCTACTGAAGAGGAAAGTTCAAATGAATCTCTGCTTGTCCACAGCAGCAGTTCCCTCAATCCAGAGCAGACATCTAGAAAAGAGCCTTTTCTTAAAGGCAACTGTGTAAATGGTGAGGTCTCCACTGACAGTTTTGAAGGAATTCCAGTTCTGGAGTGTCAGAATGGAAAGGTTGAAGTAGTTCCTCTTTCTGGTAGTGGAGAGAAAGCTAATTCTGAACAAAAGATTCTCCTGGAGGAACATTCAAAAGAAAAATCAGAAACTTCAAATGAACATCATGGAGGAGACCTTGAGAAACTAGCAGCACTGGAGTGTAGCATTAACGAGAAGCTAGAACCTGGGCCAGAGGTGGAAGCCAAAGATGGAGAACTGGATAAAGAAGGTAGAGCTAATATTTTAAAACATTTCCTGCAGGTTTAAATTCTAGACTTTATTCACTAGATATTTTATCTGTTTTCTAGTAGCAGTGACTGATGAATGATACTGCTCTGAGAATCTGTTAGAGGTTTCACTCCTTTCCCTAGAAAAGTATGCACATGTGTACTAAATTTTGATGTATTGTGGTACAGAATGTATTGTTTTCCTATTTGCTTACTCTGCCTCCTGTATGATGTCACTCCTATCCTAAGATATTTATAACTAAAAGCCAAGTAAAATCCACTGATACGAAGAGGATGAAATTCCAACAGAAGAGTATCAGAATAGGATGGGGGTGGACAGGGAAGATTCGTATACTGTAGCAATATGCTATATTAGAGGAGTCACTCAGACTGAGGTTTCAATACTACATTTATTTTTAGTTTTTGACATAGGGTCTTGCTCTAGCCTGGGCTGGTCTGGAATTCACTATGTAGTCCCAGGCTGGCCTTGAGCTCACAGCAATCCTCCTACTTCTGCCTGCTCAGTGCTGGGATTAAAGGCGTGCACTACCACACTCAGCAATTTTGAGCTAGTTATACTCTCCAAGCTTGGTTTTTTGTTTTCAAATTAAACTTCAGAATGGTGTTGTTGCTGGGATCAACAGTAAAACCATGTATAATAATTGCCTCTCATGGTTACTGGTATATGCTATAATGTATTCTAAATGAACAGTCATTATTAGTTAAATCTGAGGGATGCTTAGTCTAAAAGACACCATTGAACAAGGCCAGCAGTGGAGGAAAGGTGCAGAACTCTTATTCTTATTGAGTTACCTGGGTCACAATCAAAGCATTTTGCCTGCTTCTGGCATCTCATTATTATACAGTTCTCTTAAGAAAAAGCAGAAAAGGGATGCCAGGAATTTCTAGCCTTTATTTGTTTATGGTGATTCTTTGTTTCTTTTTTGAGGAAGGATCTCTTATCCCATGCTGGCCTCGAATGCACAGCAGTGCTCCTACCAGTACCTCCCCAATGCTGGGATTAAAGGCACACCCCACCATGCCCAGCCATTATGATTTTTTAAAGAAAACATCAGCCCCTAGATTTTTTAAACATATTTTATTTATTTATTTGCAAGGAGAGAGAGGATGAATATGGGTGCAACAGGGCCTCTAGCTACTACAAATGAACTCCAGATGCATGTGCCACTTTGTGCATCTGGCTTTACATGGGTACTGAGGAATTGAACCCAGGTTGTTAGGCATTGCAGGCAAGTGCCTTAACTGCTGAGCCATCTCTGTAGCCCATGATTATTTTTTTAATCTCCTAATAGAAAGGCATGAGTTGGATATCTACCCTGTTCCATATATATATTCCTTTTCTAAGCAGGTCCTTTTCCAATACTAGGCAATCTTGAAATTGTATAAGTCTATAAACTTTTGGAGTATACAGCATTATCTTGGGATATGTGGAAAATTGGCTATCCTGTAATATCCCAGTGCTGTTGCCCTGTAATAGTATTAGGGCATAGGAAAGTATTATTCAGTCTTGTAGTTTTGTGTGTGTTGCTGGGGATCTAATCCAGTGCCTTGCACATACTAAGCAAGCACCCTACCACTGGGTAATACCCTTAACCCTTTTTTTAAAAAATATATTTTATTTATTTATTTGAGAGAAAGAGGGAGAGAAAATGGACTCACCAGGACCTCTATGCACTGCAAATGAACTCCAGACACATGCACCCCCTTGTGCATCTGGCTTACGTGGGACCTTTGGCTTTGCAGGCAAACGCCTTATCCGTTAAGTCATCTCTCCAGCTCCCTTGTTGTTTTTGAGATCCCATCTTGGTATGTGGCCCAGGCTGACCTTGAGCTCCCTATGTGGCTTCTAATTTAATAGTCTTTCTGCCTCCCAAATGTAGGTATCTGCCACACACCCAGCTTCAATATCTTATAATTCTCTTAATTTCATTCATTCATTCTGTCTGTGTATGTAGTATGTGGTGTGTATGTACATGGGCTAAGGAGATAGCTTAGCAATTAAAGCTGCTTTCTTGAAAAGCCTGCTGACACAGGATTTGATTCCCCAGTACCCATGTAAAGCCAGATGTATAAAGTGGCACATGAGTCTGGAGTTCATTTGCTGTTCATTTGCAGAAGCTCTTACACACTCATATTCTCATTTTCATTCTCATACATTCTCATTCTCTCTGTATATAAATAAATAAGCAATCAAGTGAATAAATAAATGTATTTTAAAAATACTTTTACTTATTTGCAGAGAAAGAGAGAGAGAAAGAATGGGAACACCTGGGCCTCAAGCCACTGCAAATGACTCCAGATGCATGTGCCACTTTGTACATCTGGCTTTATATGAGTACTGGAGAATTGAACCCAGGTTGTTGGGCTTTGCAGGCAAACACCGTGACTGCTGAGCCATCTCTCCAGACCCAATAAATAAGTTTTTTTTTTTTTGTTTTTTTGTTTTCAGGGTAGGGTCTCGCTCTAGCCCAGGCTGACCTGGAATTCACTATGTAGTCTCAAGGAGGCCTTGAACTTATGGCAATCCTCCTACCTCTGCCTCCTGAGTACTGGTATTAAAGGCATGTGCCACCATACCTGGTTCCCAATAAATAAGTTTTAAAAGCACCCCTAGATAAACACTTATTATTTTTTACATTTGCCATTTAAAGACTATATTGTTATTTATTCCAAAAAAAATTTTTGGTGGGCAAAAGAATTGATAGTTGTTTAATACTAATTTTCCTTAACTTTTACTGACTGTCACACATCTTTTTTTTTTTTTTCTGAATTGTAGGTGCTTCAAAAGTAAAGAAATATCGTAAATTAATTTTAGAGCAGACAAAAACAACAAACCTGGAACTGGTCCCAGAAGAGCCATCTGAACCTGAGCCACCCCTAATAGTTGACCACGAGAGACTGAAGGTGAGCTTAGCCACTCAGTGTCCATATTAAATGAATAAAAGAACATTTGGATCTTTGCAGGCAATCAAATAAAATTCGTTTCAGAAATTTCTCATTTTAGCCTAGGGATATAACTGGCTCAGTGTTTTTTGAGTGATCCTTAGAATTTAATTGTAGATGTCATTTTATGCCTTATGGTACCTATTGTCTAACCACTAGCATATAATAGTTTCTGTTTGACCAGTGCAAACAACTACATTTCACTTTCTTCTTTCCTAATATCTTTTTTTTTTTTTTAGAATTTGCTTGATTTGTTGGTAGATAAAAGCAACAATCTGGCAGTTGATCAACTTGAGAGGTTATATTCTCTTCTTAGTCAGTGCATCTACCGTCATCGTAAGGATTATGACAAATCACAGCTTGTAGAGGTGAGTGCTTAATAAATAAGTAATGCTTTTGCTTGTTCCAAAGAAAAGAGAAAGGTCCATTTTTTTTTCCCCTATGAAGTAACAGAAGAATGTTGAGAAGATTTAAGATTAGAAGAATGGGGTGGAGCTATAAACTCAGTAGTCACATGCTTGTTGCCTTGCATGCATGAGAGACTGGTTGTGATTTCTACCACTGAAAAAATTTATTCTGTGTTGTAGTTTGAAGAGCAGAGTCTACCATTTTGTCTCATAAAAGGAAGTAGCAGTTTCCTTGTCTATCTAAAGACAGATACCCGTGTTTCTGTGTAGATGACTACACAGAATAGTTTAGCACAATTCTTTCCTCCCTAGTTTGTTCTGGAATATTACTTGGGGCTGTTGAGTGTGGCTTGCCCCACAATCCCTTCCATTTCAGATCTAAAGAGGTAGGAGAACCTGGCAGGTATAGGCAGGATGATCAGAAGTTCAAGATCCTTGGCCATAAATCAAGTTGGGATTTGGTGCAGTGGGATATATGAGACTGTATTAAAAATAAAAAGTGCTGAGAAGAAATGACAGTATGTTTTATTCAGGCATATATGAGATTCCTGTCTTGTGAGCTTCCCCTAGCTATCTACCATTTATTATGTTCTTTAGCTAGTTTTCTCTCAAATTTAGGTAAGTGTGGCATGTGATACACACCTGTAATCCCAGAACTGGGGAGGCTGAAGGAGGATTGTGAATTTAAGGCCTGGTTGGGGCATCCTATCTCACAGAAAATTATATATCAATAGATGAAAATCTCAGCAACAGACTGCATGTGGAAGGAAAAAAAAATCATGGTTTAAAAACAGGTTTTTAAGGCACACACCTTTAATCCCAGCACTTGGGAGTCAGTGGGAGGAGGATCTCTGTGAGTTTGAGGCTACCCTGAGACTCCATAGTGAATTCCAGGTCAGCCTGGGCTAGAGTGAGACCCCCTACCTCGAAAAACAACAAAAAAATTGATAATAATAAAGAAAATTTTTTGACAACTTCCATAAATATAGACAATAAACCATGATCATAATCCCCTCCCACCATCCTCCCTTTCTCCCTTCCCAACACCCCCCTTCACTGAATCCCTTCTTTCCAACTCATCTCTCTTTATTATGGTGTCATCATTTTTTTCCTCCTGTTATGTAGATTTTGTGTAGGTTGTGTCAGCCACTGTCAGGTCATGAATATCAAGGTCACTTTGTAACTAGAAGACAGTATTGTAAGCATTCTTCTTCCTTTGTCTCTTACATTCTTCCCACCACCTCTTCCACAATGGCCCCTGACCCTGGAGGGTGTGATAGAGATGTCCCATTTAGTGTTGGACACTCCATTGTTACTTCTCAGCACTTTGGTGAGTTTTGAGTCACCCCAGATGTCACCACCATCTGAAAAGAGAAGGTTCTCTAACCAAAAATGGGAGTAGCATTACTATATGGGCATTAAACATAAATATTTAGAGAACAGTTTAGATGGGCATAAAAATCTATTTAGTAAAAAAAAAAAAAAATCTATTTAGTCAGACAACACTACTAATAGTCTTTAATATATTCATTTAGCCAGACAAACTACTAGTAGTAGTTTTCCCCCTATGGTTTACGACCTCCCAAGCCATAGGCTTTTCATTAGGATTTCAGTGCCAAGCAAGATTTCCCTCCCATGGTGCAGGCCTCAAGTCTAACTAGAAAGCGGTTTGTTTCCCCTATAACAGGCATGCCAAAAATAAGTTTTTTTTTTAAAATTATTTTATTTATTTATTTGCAAGCAGACACACACACACACACACACACACACAGAGAGAGAGAGAGAGAGAGAGGAGAGAGAGGGAAAGTATGGACATGCCAGGGCCTCTAGCCACTGCAAATGCACTCCAGATGCATGTGCCACTTTGTGCATCTAGCTTTACATGGATACTGGGGAATCAAACTTGGTCATTAGACTTTGCAGGCAATTGTCTTAACCACTTAGCCATCTCTCCAGCCCCAGAAAACAGGTCTTTTGAAATACCACTTTCAGATAGAAATAACTTTTTTTAAATGAGGTCATGCAATAATTTTTTTTCATGCAATATTTTTAAAACACCACCAAAATCAAGTTTCTGCTATCACTGACATAAGAGGGAAAGAAATGAAGGTTAAGAATATAAAAATGCATCCAATAAAGCAATAGCTTAGAAGTTTTCTTATGAAGGGGAAGACATGGATATCAAGGTACAGGAGGCCTATAGAGATCCAAGTAGACATAACCAGGAAAGATTTCACCACCACAACAGTGAATCCCATTATTTACATAATCAGTAGGCACTAATTATAACAAAATTGAAAACTTGAAAAAGTAAAATTACATTTGTTAGAATGACTGTTATTGAGATAAGAGATACATATATATGTATATATGTGCACATACAGCTACGTATTTCAAAACATGTTGCATATGATAAGTATATGCAGTTTTTATTTATTTATTTATTTGAGGGGAGGCAGACAGAGAATGAGCCTGCCAGGGCATCCAGCCCTTGCAAACGAACTCCAGATGCATGTGTCACCTTGTGCATCTGACTTATGTGGGTCCTAGGGAATTGAACCTTGGTCCTTTGGCTTTGCAGGCAAGTGCCTTAACTGTTAAGCCATCTCTTCAGACCCTATGCAGTTTTTAAAAATGAAAAGGAGTATAACCAAATGAAATGTGTTTGTTGCGATTAGATTCTAGACTGTTAAAATTAGACCATATTTTGGATGTGGAGTAAATAAAAGTTATTTTATAACCACATTTTTCTAAGACCTTCATTTTTTCAAAGCTGGATAATAAGTAGAAGTTACTGGATACCACACATGAGAAAATAGAAATATTAGCATGTCCCACCACTGACAAGACACCCATTGGGATTAGTCTTTTGGAATATTCCAGATGTCAGTAATATGTATAAACTTATGAATGCATGTTTAAATTTATGATCATATTGTATATTTTGTTTTATAACCTGATTTTCCCTCCTCACTAATAAATGATAAACCACACTTAGTTAGAATGATTTTCATTGATCATATAAAAGAATTTACCAGGCAGTAATTGTTAGTGTAACCTGTTTTGCCAGAGACATTGAATAGAATTTTGTTGGAAAGGTTTAAAATGAGAGAAGAAAACCTGATATCCTAGGTGTAACTGATATTTGCCTATCCTAATGTATGTACAATTCTTTTTATGTTTAATTGTAGGATTTCTTTGTTCAAACAAACTTGATGAATTGAATACTTTCTATCAATGAAACATCTCTGAATAGATGGGGTTTGGAACTTTTGTAAAGTAGGGCCGTTCTTCAGGGAGGAAAGGGATGGAAGCAGTTGTGAGGAGCTTTATTGGTGGGTGGTGATGGTGGCCACTCATTCTGGCCTCTTATTTTTTCTCTTTTCAGCTAGGATTGGAATGGATAGATAGGAGAACAGGATATAGTCTGTACTTTTGGCCTAAGCTTTGCTACACTGAGTGCATTCATTTTGCTTTGGGTGTTAGGATGTAATGAGTAAGGAAGGGTCCAGTCTCTGGAGGGAGGCTACTTATATTCAAATTCTCATTTTGAACATGGCGGTACATGCCTTTAATCACAGGACTCTGGAGGCTGAGAATAGAGGCTTGAAAGTTGGAGGGCTGCTTGGACTACATAGTTCCAAGCCAGCCTAGGCTACCTAGTGAGGTTCTCTCTCTCTCTCTCAAAAAAAAAAAAAAAAAAAAAAAAGCCAAGTGCCCCCCCCCCCCACCTCCAGGTAGGGTCTCACTCTAGCCCAGGCTGACCTGGAATTCACTATGTAGTCCCAGGCTGGCCTCAAACTCATGGCAGTCCTCCTAACTCTGCCTTCTAAGTGCAGGGGTTGAAGATGTGTGCCACAATACCCAACTCATAAGTCAAGTCTGATCTTGCTACTTATTGGCTGTTAGAGTATTTATTCTTTACTCAGCCTCAGTCTCTATTTGTAAAAATGGGGCTCATAATAATATCTTTTGACAACCTTCAACATATTATGGAAATTAACTGAAAAACATATATGAATTTGATGTATAAGTATGTATCTTACATACCTATTTACTTATGTATTTTGAATGTATTTCTTAAGTATAGTATCCAGCATAATGAATAAGTTGAGTGTTGCTATCTTTTCCATCCTGGTTTTCCAAAAAGTAAAAGAAGAAATACTTGGAATTATCTAGAGCACATTATTTTACATAATAGCTGTAAAAATACTCAAATTTGAACAGAGAAGAATCCCTTTGTCTTCTGTGTAGTAGATAACATGCACTTCTTTCTCTTACAGGAGATGGAAAGAACAGTTCATATGTTTGAGACATTCCTATGAACTTCTCTAATCTGCTCCTAACAGAGCAGTCTTCTGAGCCATTCACTTTCAAATTGCACCAATTATGTGCAGAGCCTTGGTGTAAAGTGCTCGCTCACTCATTCTTTCTGTTCAATTTGGTGCTATTGTCTCAGGTACCTGAAACCAACCAGCCTACAAGAACCAAACAAAACTTCAGAAACATGTTGTATTTTCCACAAATAAAAAAATACAACCCCACAGCTTGGAGATTTTGGTGCTACAGAAACTGCTTTCGCTATGCTCCTCTTTTGTGCACTCTCTCTGGGAGATTCTCTTAGGGAGCAGACCAGCAAACAGGAGGAAACTGGATGGGCAGTTCTAACTTTGTTGGATTGTTGAAACAGTGGGCAACCTATTTTTTTATTTTTTTTTGTGTGTGTATTCCTTCTTTTTGTCCCTTTGATCCAATTTCCCTCCTTTGGGTAATGGACTGAAAACCTGTTTTAGAGTTGGCTATGGTATATTCTGGTGGGAAACTGGGTAAAATTAGGCTCTTTAGAACTGCCTTTGATGTGCCTTTTTATTCATTTGAGAAAGATGAGGCTAAATGGATGGGCTCCTTTGCAGCAAATAAATTCGAATGTTTTCTTTGGTCACAACCTTGAAAATAAATTTTGATAGTCATTAAGAGACAGCCAGTATTCTGGTATTAAATGCCTGTCTATTCTCAAAACAATCAAGATACTCAGTAAGCCACATAATATACTAAGGTGGCAAGGTTTCCTGTACTGTTTGTTTCTGTTTAAGAAACATGTTCTAAAACACAGTCCACAGAAAACCCATGTACTTTTTCCATATTGCTGATACTAACCAGAAAAGAAATGGTGGCCATTCTTCTGTCAGAGGCAGTTGAATAGTTACTCATGTTTGAGTTACCAGAGAAAAATGGTTTTCAAGTGTAGTAGGTTGTTATTGTTTTGTTTGGAGCCAGGACTTGCCACATGGACAGAAAGAGAAGAATTTGTCCGAAACTGTAAAATTCATTTTCTGTATTTGCAAGTGAGCTCTGGTATGTCCTTGGATAACAGTATTAACATTTAAATCCTTTCCCATAAACTTAACCTTCACAACTCTTCGTTTTGATTGGAGCCCATTTTGGATCTTGTTTAGTGATTTTTGTGAATTGTATTTACCTGAAATTAATTATGGGTTACAAATTTTACAAAAACTTTCTACAAATTTGGAAACACTGTCTAGGCAGTAGCAAAGAGGCAAAGGGAGTGCAGTGACATTTTTTATCAGATAATTTTTAAACAAAATACAGAAAATTTTGCAGACAAGCTGGCTTGCTATCTTTATTTATTACAGCCGTTAGCTGCAGGTGTGTCTTTCCAATATATGCAACACATGTAGTTTTAGTTTTAATTAGGGCACATGGTCTTGGACTGCTGCAGAGATACTAAGCTACCTCAGCTTTTTGTGTTTTAGTTACCAACAGTGTTTACAGGGTCCTGTAATCACTTTGCCACCGTTTACATGCTGAAGCTAAGGTACTTGTCTCTTGTCTCTGGCTGTTTGTGGTGTGCACACAGCATGCTCTGGCCAGGACACTGCAGTGATCCTAAGTGTGGCTTTGCATTGACCTTTACATTTACACCTTGTAATTCTGCTTCTTTGTGTTTTTTCATGTCACTTCTTTTCTTTCTGCCTAGTCTAGGAAAGTTTCATACAATTTAGTTATCATATAAATGAAAATACTACCCATGTAGACACACTGTATTTTTAAGGTGGACAAGTGTAATTAACGATGAACCGTTTTAAAGGGGAGGTGATTTGAAACCTCCAATTTGATTATTCGGAGGATTTTCATGCTTTCTTTAGTATTTATTACCATCATACCAGTGCAAACTATTTTACTGTCTAATACATTAGCATTTTGTATTTTGATGGAAATTGTTACAGAATTTAAAGATTTGATGAAAAAAAGATGTAGCAGATTTTTTGTAGTAAGTTTCTGGTTAAAGGGTTTTTGCAAGTCTCAGGTTCTTGCTGCACTGTTTTCTTTTTTACTATTTATTCCAGTTACTCGAATTGAAGCATTCTGTTCAAGTAACAGCAGCACTTAGGAAAGGAAGGAAACCGCACATGTTCTTAGTAGGTTTCTAAATTTGTACAAGTTAATTAAGACTTTAGCCATTGGTGAGTTTGACAAGGGAAATTTATTTATGAATGGACAGCGTTAAAATGCTTCTAGAAGATAAAGTTTTTGTTTTTGTTTGTCCTTAATGGAGATGGAGAAATCAGAGGCAACCTCAGTATAGGAACTGCCACTTGGAACAGTTTAGGTCTTAACGAGAAAGCCAGTCTCATGCCAATAGGGGAAAAAGCTGAAATTATGCCAACTCTTCAGGTCCCTTTCCCCCTAAAAGAGAAACACATTATGCCAGTTTTGTTTATTTTACAGATACCTGGTGGTTCTACAGATGAAAGCAGCTTGTGTAATTATCCAAGTCGACTCGTTTTTGTTTACTTTTCTGTAAAGTTCCTATTTTTGCTGTATAGCATTGGCAAAAATATGTACAAATTGACCTCTGTTCTTCCTATGTGAGCATTATAAATGATAAGCTCCTGTGTAAAACCTTGCTCTCAGATCAGTATGTGTCACAGCCCAGCCCAGCAATAGTCATGCTCAGCTGTGGGGACCCTGGGAGCTTTTTGATGATGATGGAACCACATTACGGTTGAAACTGATGGCTGTGGAGTTAATTGTGTTTTTGAGCTTGAATCTTTCCTGTGATTAATTTTTTAATGTCCCTTTTTGACTTGATTTTTCTCTTATGCCAATGTATTTGTAGGTTTACTGGATTTTATTTTTAGGGAGTGGGGTGGTAATTTCTTCCCTTTTTTGATTAAGTTGGTTCAGCTATGGTGCTATTCAGTAGGTCTCTTCAGTGTCAGGTCCCGTAGCTGAATGCCATTGTTAACTATAATTATTATTTGTAATCATATTGTAAGCTTGAATTTGGGCTTATACCTGCATCTTTTGTATTTTGTACATTTGGTTACTTAGACTTGGGAGTCCAATTTGGTTTCAGTCATGTATGTCTACTTTGTAGATAAAGTAGACTTCATCAACTATGGTCTGTTTTGGGGTTTGTAGTTTAATTTAGAATTGTGTTAAATTGATGTTTTGCATTTGACTTCATTTTACATTAGTTTGGAGTAAATTATTTAATTTTTAAATTCTGGAATTTGAACATTTACTGTAATTTGTAATATAACTGCTGTGAAATACTTGAATAAAGATGATAAGAAAAGCATATCTTTAGCTTGTTTGTGATACTGTTGGCTACACATGCTACTTTTCTAGCTAAAGTCACCTTTTGTACAGATAGGGCATATTGATGCTCATTAAGTACTCCCTTGAATACTACTATGCATATTTAGAGTTTAAATATGCCCCAGGATTTTTTAGGGTTTTTTTGTTTTTAAAAAATTTTTATTTTTATTTATTTATTTATTTATTTATTTGACAGAAAAAGAGAAGGAGGAGAGAGAGAGGGGGAGAGAAAGAATGGCCTCCAGCCACTGCAAATGAACTCTAGATGCATGCGCCCCTTTGTGCACCTGGCTAATATGGGTCCTGGGGAATTGAACCTGGGTCCTCTGGCTTTTCAGGCAAACACCTTAACCGCCAAGCCATTCCTCCAGCCCTTTTGTTTTGTTTTGTTTTGTTTTGTTTTGTTCTGTTTTGTTTTGTTTTGTTTTTCGAGGCAAGGTCTCACTCTTGTCCAGGCTGACCTGGAATTCACTGTGTAGTCTCAGTGTGGCCTCGAACTCATGGCGATCCTCCTCCTCTGCCTCCCAAGTGCTGGGATTAAAGGCGTGCACCACCATGCCTGGCTAGTTTTCTTTTATTTCTGTTGAGAAAGCAGTGCTTTGATTTAACTAAGTAAATATTTCTGAAATATGTTGTACAGAAGCAAATGGATTACTGCAGAAATTGTTTTGTTTTGTTTTGTTTTTCCTGTCTGAATGTTTACATATGCATTTGAGGCTCAATCAAAATTTTCAGACCTTGGAAATGAAGGTGAATTTTACCTAACTAGTTTTAGTTTCCACAGGAAACTACAGTAAAATCAGAGGTTAGTCTTAAAATGTTTATTTCATGTTATCCCTACTCAACACCTGTGAAGTTATCTTTGGCTGTTTTTAAATACACAGATTCCATTTATTTATTTATTTATTTGTGATGAGAGAGAGAATGGGAACACTAGGGCTTCCCGCCATTGCAAACACACTTCAGGTGCATGTGCCACTTTGTGCATCTGGCTGTACATGGGGACTAGGGAATGGAACTCAGGCCAGCAGGCTTTGCAATCGTTGCCTTTAACTTCTGAGCCATCTTCCCAGCCCCAAATTCCCTTGTTATTTTCACATTTATGTGCCAGGTAGACTTTATTTACTGTGGGATAGACAAATGTTGTACTTCCTACACCTAATTACCTCATATTCTGCTGTGGAAATACCAAGTATCATAAATGTTGGTTGCTTTAATCTTAGCCTTTTCTTTTGCGAAGTATAGTCTCACTCTAGTCCAGGCTGACCTGGAATTCAGTATGTAGGCTGTGGTCTCGAACTCACAGCCAGCGATCCTCCTACCTCTGCCTCCCCAGTGCTAGGATTAAAGGCATGTGTCGTCATGCCTGACCCCTTAGCTCTTTTCTTTTAAAAACAATATTGAAATTGTGTAGTTTGGTTGTGTGTCATAATAAAAAATCTCTCATTAGGAATACTTTAGTGTTGGGTTATTTTTGCAAAGGTCTTGAAGATTTTGGCTATTTACATAATTACTTTTTGTTCTCTTCTACCTTTTACTGCCCTGAACTGAATTTCCTTCTGTCCTTTGTTCAGGATATTAGACATCTGAACTCAGAGGATATCAAAATCTTTTGGAGATTTTGTAGTAGTAATTGTCACCCTGTCCCCCCTCCCTTTTTTTTCTCAAGGTAGGCTCTCATCCTAGCCCAGGCTGTCCTTGAACTTACAGTGTTCCTTCTGCCTCCCGAGTGCTGGGATTAATAACATGCCACTACCATGCTCAGCTACCCCTATCCCCTTTAAGAGCATGGTTGTCTTCAAAATAGTGATGGAGTTAGGTTTTCTGCTTTCTTTCACTTAATACCAACTTAGGGCTCACTTTTCCTGACTACCTCTTGTTCCAAAAACATGATTTGTGTAAGACCACTCAATAGGGGTTAATGTGGCAGGATGGAAAGACCACACACCAAAGATCATAAGACATCCTGGCTTTCTTGTTAGAATTTTTCTGACCAGAATTCTGGTGGTGTAGAATGTTTTTAGATTACAGGTTGACTGGGGCTTTTTATGTGCATATTTGGTAATTGAACTCAGGACTATAGTCTTTGCAAATAAGTGCCTTTAACTGCTGAGCCATTTCAATAAATTTGACTAATGGAAAAATGCTGTATAGTAGAATTGTTTTTACAATTATTTTTACATTGGCAATATCTTTTATTAATTGAAGAAGTGAACATTCATTCCATGCAGCATCATCCAGGCTTCTGTAACAACAGTGCTATTTTTTTGGTATGTGCCTATATATAGTATGTGTAGTGTGGTATGGTATGTGTGTGCAGATATGCATGCCCCATGTACACATGTGCAGAGACCAGAATATTGAGTGCCTCCTTCTTTGCTCATCCACATATTTACTTGAGACTGTCTCTTACTGATTCAGGAACTTGTCATTTTAGTGAGCCCCAGTGATTCTCTGGTCTCTCTCTGTCCCCGTAGGACTGGGGTTACAGATGTGCATGGCTATGCCCAGATGTTTATGTGGACAATTGAGTCAAACTCAGATGGTCTCTAGTTTTCTTGCTTGTACAGGGGTTGCTCCTACCTGCTGAACTATCTCTCCCATGCCAAAAGTGCTTTTAATGTTGGGCAGCATCATGAAGTAATTAATGAATTGTTAAGTTAGTAAGTAAGTAAGGCCAACTTTTTTTTTTTTCGAGGTACGTTCTCACTGTAGCTCAGGCTGACCTGGAATTTACTATGTAGTCTCAGGGTGGCCTCAAACTCCCAGTGATCTTCCTACGTCTGCCTGCCTCCCAAGTGCTGGGGTTAAAGGCATGTGCCACCATGCCTGGCTAAAGGCCAACATTTAAAAGTATTATTTATTAAGACACTCTATCCATCAGGGGGAAAAAAAGCTTCATAAATGCCTAGAGTAAGTTAAGTTCATCTCCTCTATTCTCCAACAGCAGCTCAACTAAACTGTCACCAGTGTATTTAGCTAAATTTATTTGTAACTTTTCTAAGGTTCTTCGGATCAACAGTTATTTCTAATGGCAGAGATTGTGTTTTGCTTGTGTTTGTAAGTCCAATGCTTAGTACATACTTGGCATATGCAAAGCTTTCTTGTTGAAAGGAGGGTTATTTTTCATTCACATATTACTGCCAAATTAATTATTTCTAAAATTTAACTTTCATCATGCCATGGTTTCAAAATACTAAAAAAAAAGTATCAAAACAAGATGAAGTCTGAAATACAAGTATCTCTCCTTTTGTCCTCCAGAAGAAGACTACAAGCTCCCTGGAGAGCTTTGTCTCATGCCAAACTTTCTTGGATCTACTCTAGTTTGCTCAGTCTTCCAAACTGGCCTTTAGATTTCTATCTCCCTAAATCAATATAACTCATAAAAATGTTGGCCTGGCCTGGAGAGATGGCTTAGTGATTAAGTGTGAAGCCTAAGGACCATAGTTTGATTCCCCAGTACCCATGTAAGCTAGATGCACAAGGTGACACAAGCATCTGGAGTTTGTTTGCAGTGGCTAGAGGCCCTGGCATATAGGTCCAAGCAGAGAGACATACAAAGGAAAAGCCAAAAGCCACACAACACACTTCAGGAACTCCAGGCACTTTACATATCTTTATATTGGAATCTCAAAATTCACCACCACACCTGAGGGCTGGAACCTAAGATCCATCTCCTTCAGCCTGGTGGCTGCAGATCCAAACTACAAACTAATAAAACACTGAATATATTGGGGGCCATCTATTCAAACTACCATACATAGTGATGCATGTCTGTAATCCATGCCCTCCACTCAGGAAGTGGAGGCAAGAGGATTAGGAGTTCAAAGCCATCCTTGGCTATATAGTGCATGTGAGACCAGCCTGGACCACATGAGACCTTGTCATAACAACAGCAGCAACAAAGCATAGAGAGGCAGACATGTTAACTCCAGGTGACTATAAACACTAGTAGTTTGCTTTAGAAGATAGCAGTATCAGAAGGAGTTTATGCCATTTTGGTTTCTCAGTGAGAAGTTGCAGCCGTAAGTAGAGAAGATATGCTGGTTTGAATGTAAATGGCCCCATAACTTCAGGCATTTTTTTAAAAAAATATTTTCATTTATTTATTTGATAGAGAGAAAGGGGCAGAGTGAAAGAATGGGCATCCCAGGGCCTCCAGCCACTGTAAATGAACTCTAGACACGTGCCACCTTGTGCATCTGGCTTATGTGGTTCCTGGGGAATCCAACCTGGGTCCTTTGGCTTTGCAGGCTAGTGCCTTAACTGCTAAGCCATCTCCCCAGCCTGCCTCAGGTGTTTTATTATTTATTTTTGAGAGAGAGAGAATTGGTGTGCCAGGGCCTCAGCCACTGCAATCAAACACTAGACAGTTGGTGCCACCTAGTGGGCATATGTGACCTTGCGCCTGCCTGCCTCACCTTTGTGCATCTGGCTTATGTGGGGTCTGGAGAGTTGAACATGGGTCCTTAGGCTTCACAGAAAAGTGCCTTAACCACTAAGCCATCTCTCCAGCCCCTTCAGGTATTTTTAATTAAGCGTCCTACTTAGTCTTCATCAGGCAGAGCCCTGATGGAGTTGTTTCTCTGTGAGCAGATATTTAGTCTAGCCCTAAGGTGTGTGTGTAGTGCTTCCTGGTGCTGAGCTGTTGTCTCTACTATGGATGTGTGATGAAGTGTTGCTAGCTTTCACCACCAAGATGAAGCTTCCCCTGGAATCTATAAGCATAAAATAAACCGTTTCCTAACATAAGCTGCAATAGCAGCTCTTGTATAGCTTGTGTTGGTGGCTTGGTCTAAATTCATCAGGGTGGGTATAAGATTGAAGGCTATCCACTGGCTTATGTGGGTACTGATCTTGAGAGGGACAGACCCAAATGTAGAGCAAATAACACAAGACAAGCAAAGGGGTCCCCATCAGGATTACCTTGTCCCACAACAGAAGCTTCCAATGAAAGCAGAGAGGAAGCGGGGCATGGTGGCACACGCCTTTAATCCCAGTACTTCTGAGGCAGAGGTAGGAGGATTGCTGTGAGTTTGAGGCCACCCTGGGACTACCTAGTGAATTCCAGGTCAGCTTGGGCTAGAGCGAGGTCCTATCTCAAAAAACCAAAAAAAGGGCTGGAGAGATGGCTTAGCGGCTAAGCGCTTGCCTGTGAAGCCTCAGGACCCCGGTTCTGAGGCTTGACTCCCCAGGACGCATGCGTCTGGAGTTCGTTTGCAATGGCTGGAAGCCCTGGCGCACCGATTTTCTCTCTCTCTCTCTCTCCCTCTGCCTCTTTCTCTCTCTGTCGCTCTCAAATAAATAAATAAAAATGAATAAAATATTTTAAAAAACCAAAAAAGAAAAAAGAATAACAACAAAAAAGAGAGAAAACCCAAGACTTAGAAGCCCAAAATGAAATCTTGACAAGCATTTTAAAAAACATTGGGACCATGAACAAATAGATGGTTGAATGGGAAGAAATAGAACAAAGAGTTATCAAACAGGAACTCCAAGAATGGCTGAAGGAAATAGAAGAAAGTTAGCAAAAAAAAAAAAAAAAAAAAAAAAAATCAAATTAAAAATCAAAGTTTGGCTCAATGGATTGGAAAAAAAAAAATGCAAGAAAACACAAAGGATGGGAGAAGGAAATGGTAGAGGAAAACGAGAATTGGGAAACCATACCTCATGGATGGCTTAAAGATATTGAAGACAGAGAAAGCTGAAGGAATTTGAGGAGAAAATGAGAATTGGGAAACCATACCCCATGGATGGCTTAAAGAAATTGAAGACAGAGAAAGCTGAAGGAATTTGAGGAGAATCAACAAATAAATGAGCTCATAGGCCAATGGAATCAGCTCAACAAGGATGTATCCAAATGCAGGAATAAGCTCCAAGAGCCAATAAAAAGATAAAATCAAGAAATGAAAATGGGCCAGTCATGGTGGTGCACACCTTTAATACCAGCACTTGGGAGGCAGAGGTAGGAGGATTGCCATGAGTTCGAGGCCACCCTGAGACTACGTAGTGAATTCCTGGGCTAGAGTGAGACCCTATCTTGAAGAAAAAAATAAAGAAAAAAATAAAGAAAGAATGGAATTCAAGGAATTCAGGGACCCACATAAGCCAGATGCACAAGGTAGTGTATGCATCTGGAGTTTATTTGCAAGGGCTGAAGGCCTTGGCATGCCCATTCTCTATCTGCCTTTGTCTCTCTCTCATAAAAAAATTATTTTTTTTTAATAAAAGCTGATTGAATGTCCCCTGCTCTGGAGGGTGCGCACACAGAATGAGTAGGTCAGAGCTTCCAGTTCCTTTCCCATCTCCAGATCCCTGGCTCTGGTTCTCCTGCTGCTATTTTGGGGCTGGCTAGACCTGTGACCCAGACCCCTGAGAGCTTGCTGCAGAAGTGGGCCCCTAGCTTTGCCTTTCTGATTGAATGGCCCCTGGGTCCTCAACTCCCCTTGATTAAAACACTGGAGAGACTAGGGATGAAGGGCCCATATCTGAACATGATAAAGACTGTAATGCACCTAAGGTTCAGATCACATTAAATGGGGAAAAATTCAAAGCATTCCCAATATGGTCTGGAGCAAATGGGTGCCCACTCTCACCACTGCTTTCAACATATTATATGAAATCTTAGCTCAAGCAGTAAGACAAGAGAAACAAAACGGATACAAATTGGTAAGTGTTGCAGTCAGCTTTATGTTGCTGGCAGAAAACACCTGACCAAGAGTGGCTTATGGGAGGAAAGGTTTTATTTTGGCATACAAACTTGAGGGGAAGCTCCATGATGGCAGGGGAAAACAATAGGATGAGAAGAGGATGGATATCACCTCATGGCCAACATCAAGTGGACGATAGTAGCAGGAGATGTACCAAACACTGGCAAGGGAAAGCTGGCTATAATACCCATCATAAGCCCATCCCCAACAATACACTGCCTCCAGGAGGATCCAGTTCCCAAATTGCCACCAGCTGGTGACCTAGCATTCAGAACACATAAGTTTATGGCGACACCTGAATCAAACCACCACATTCCATCCCTGGCTCCCATAAACTGATACCCATCCATGATGTAAAATGCATTGACTGGTGTGAACAGAGGGATATGGCACAGAAAAAAAAAATGCAACGCATTCAGTCCAACTTTAAAAGTCCCCATATATATATATTATCAATCACAATGATGTTCAAACATTACCATAGTCCAAGGTCTTTATTTTTGTTTTTATTTATTTATTTGAGAGAGAGAAAGTGAGAGAGAGAATGGGCATGCCAGGGCCTCTAGCCACTGCAAATGAGTTCCAAATGTATGTGCCACCTTGTGCACCTGGCTTATGTGGGTCCAGAGAATGGAACCTGAGTCCTTAGGCTTTACAAGCAAGCATCTTAACTGCTAAGCCATATCTCCAGCCCATAGTCCAAGGTCTTTCAACTAAGTCATAATACCAAAAAACAACCCATAATGGCACAGAATAAACATTCATACTTTTCAGATAGCATTGGGCATATCAAAGAAATATACAACAAATGTAAGATTTAAAACAAATAGGCTAAACATCAACTCTGTAGCTCCAAATATGACTAATCAGTGACATGACCCCAAGTCCAATAATTCTAACCAGTGATGAGTCTCCAGAGTTTCAATTCTGCCCCTCCAGCTAGGCTAATCACAGTTCCAGAAAATGCATCCAGTGCCACAGCTCTTGGCAGAAGTCATCCCATAGTCCTGACATCTCCACTGGGTCTCCTCTGCAACTCACAGTCCATCCACATGGCTCCACTGGACGTCCACACAGGTAATCCAACAGCCTGCTTCACACTGTCCATGACCATTTTAAAATACAAAATTGTGTTGCAAATTTAATGACCCTCTCTTTCTTGCATTTGTTGTACTCCATAGTACCAAGTGGGCTACCAACTCGTTAATCCAGGGGAGAATAAAGCAGACCATGAAGAACAGGACACTCCTTCAGCATTCAGGCTCCTTCTAATGAGTCTGCATTCTTCCTGTTGTCCCAATGCAGGTCAGCTGGCCCAATGTCAATGACTGTAATCTCTCAAACAGTTGCAGCTGAATGGGCAAGCAGTTTTGGCCCAAATATTTCTTTTGTTTTTTCTGTGCCATATCCCCCTGTTCATACCAGTCAATTTCAACACAATGCAACCCTATGCAAGTTCTCAGGACATGGACATAACAGCAAGCCTCTCACACAAACTGTTTCAAGCCCAGTCCAGGCAAAGCTCTTTCTCACCTTCATAAGCCAAACTTCACAGTCCTTAGTTCTTACTGCATTCAGTTCTTTCAACTCTCAACAGAATAGTTCATCAAGCTGTACTTACTGCACTGCAAGACATCTCTTAGGCCAAGATTTCAAATTCATCCACATTTTTCCTGCAAAGCCACAGGATCAGGTTTCTAGCAGCAATGATTCCACATCTTGGTACCAATTTTACTGTTGCTGTCAGCCTCTTGTTGCTTCTAGAAAACACCTGAGGAGCAACTTGTGGGAGGAAAGGGTTTATTTTGCTTACTGACTTGAGGAAAAGTTCCATGGCAGCAGGGAAAACAATGGCATGAGCAGAGGGTGGACATTACCTCATGGCCAACATCAGGTGGACAATAGCCGCAGGAGATATGCCCAAACACTGGCAAGAGGAAGCTGTTTATGACACCCATAAGCCCACCACCAACAATACACTGCATCCTGGAGGTTTCAATTCCCAAATTGTTACTAGCTGGGTACCTACATTCAGAACACATGAGTTTATGGGGACCAGAGTAAGGAAGAATTCCAACTAGCCCTATTTGCAGATGGCATGGTTTTATATATATATATATCTAATCCAGAAGAGTCCACTAAAAATTTTCTCAAGGTGATAAGTTCAGTAAAATGGTAGGATACAAAATCAATTCACAAAAGTCAGTAGCCTTCCTATATGTCAAAGATAAACATATGGAGAGATAAGCTACATTATGTCATTTTCAATATCCACAAAATATTTAAATACATTGATATATCACTAGCCAAGTGAAAGTGAAAGACCTATACAAAGAAAACATAAAAACACTGAAGAAAGAAACACGAGATGATGTAAAGACCTCCTATGCTCATGGATTGGAAGAATTAGTATTGTAAAAATGGCACTATACAGATTCAATGCAATTCCAATAAAAATTCCAGCAATGTTCTTCACAGAGATAGAAAAAAATCATCTCAAAGTTCAAATGGAAGAATAGGAGGCCACAGATAGCCAAAAATATCTTCAACAAAAGAAATACATCTGGCAGTATCATCATACTTGATTTCAAGATATACCACAAAGTCATAGTAACTAAAATACCATGGTGTACTGGCACCAAAACAGACACACAGATCAATATAACAGAATCAAAGCACCATCTTTAAATTCAAGCAACTACAACTACCTGATCTTTGACAAAAGGGCCAAAAATATACACTGCAGAAAAAAAAAAAAAAAAAAGATCACATCTTCAACAAATGGTGCTGGAGAAATTAACCTGTGCAATTAAATTTGACCTATTTCACTCACCCTGCACAAAAGTAAACTATAAATGGATTAAGGACGTCAATATAAGACCTGAAACTCTTAAAACAACTAGAAGAAAAAACAGGGAGAATAGTCCATGATATAAGGATAGGGAAAGACTTCCTGAATAAGACCCGAATAGCACAGGAAATTAGATCACCATTAAACCACTGGGGCCTCATGAAACTAAAAAGCTACTGTAGAGACAAGCAAACTATCAACAGAGTCAATAGACAACCCACAGAATGGGAGAAAATATTCACCAGCTATACCTCCAACAAAGATCTAATATCTAGAATCTACAAGGAACTCAAAAATGTAAACAATAAAAAATCAATCACTCCAACCAAAAGATGGGGTAGAGAACTGAACAGAGAATTCTCAAAGAAAGAAATACAAATGTCTATTACATACCCAAAGAGATGTTCAACATCTTCAGTCATCAGAGAAATACAAATGAAGACAACTGAGATTTCATCTCACCCCAGACAGGATGGCATTCATCAAAAAGTTGACTGACGACAAATACTGACAAGGCTGTGGGGAAAGAGGAACCTTTACTCACTGCAGGTAGGAGTACAAACTGGCACAACCACTATGGAAATCAGTATGCAGACACCAGAAAAATATGAAACTAGATCTACCATTTGATCTAGCTTTACCACTCTTGGGCATAGGCCCTGTCATAGTTTCACATCGCTGGGATGAGCTTTCAAATCAGGCGCAGTTTACTTGAGGAAGGGGAGTTATTGAAGCTTAGTGATCCAGGGGAAGTTCCATAATGGCAAAAAAGAGAAAATCCACCACCAAAAGCAAGAGCAAAATCAAGCAGCCAAAAAACAGGGAACCCAGGAAGAACTCAAGCACTCTGTAAACCTTTAGGCTGGAATTCCAGGTCCACCCCCAAACACACCTTAAGGCTGGACTCTAGGATTCGCTCACAGGATATTTCCAGGCAGCTGGAAATATATTAATTTACAAGCTTTAATAAACTTCTTAATTTATTGGGAGAAATCCAAACTACCACATTCTTCCCCTAGTCCCTAATCCAAAATCATCTCATATTGTACATTGTATTTAGTCCACCTTCAAAGGTCCCCATAGTCTTTACCAAATTAAGATAGTTCCAAAGTCCCAAGTCTCATCAGAGATTTAAGATTGTCTGTTAGCTGTGAGTCCTATAAAATCAAAACAAGTTATATAGTTCCAACATATAAAGACACAGAGTAAAAATTTCCATTGCTATAAGGCATAATGAAGAGAGACTAAACCAATGCAAACTCAATAACCAAGCAAACATGAAATATCTTTAATTCAAATATGATACCATAACCAGCAACTGACACTTTCCAGATTTTCCAGTTCTGCCCCTCCACCTGGGCTGAGCCTGCCCATCCTGAGCCAATAGTGCTTCATGGTAGCCATTGCACAGTCCTGGTATATCTAAAAAAAAATCTTTGGTTTTCCATGCAAACCATGGTCCATCATCCAATGGCTTTGCCAGGCTTTTTATCATGGTCATCACACTCTGCCTCATGCTGCATCTCAGCAACAGCTCCTGGAACTGTGTCCTCTTTATGAACCACTTTATTCATATCTTTATGTTTTTGAAACCAATACCAGGTTGTAGGACACAGGCATATTCTTATTTCAGGTCAAAATAAATCGTGATCCTGGAGAGCAGGTTTCTTCTTTTTTAAAGAGTTTGTATTCCTGCCATTTAGTCTTTTCTCAGGAATCATTCCTATTGTTTCCATGTAAAGTAGTTGGGCCATCTTTCTTAAGATTGTTAATTATTTGATAATAGTAGTTTTAGTAACCTAAAACCAGTCTTTGTGCCTGTAAATTTTAAACTTGTTTCAATTTTTCTAATTTTAAATCTTATACCTCTCACTTCTTTATCTTTAGCCAACCACATAAGTCCATTACAAATTTAACCTTAATCAAACTCTCTGAGCATGGACAGCCAAACAGACAGCCTGATGTTGGTAGCCCAGTTCCAAACTAGTTCTCTTTAGCCTTTCCTTTCCTTTGAAATTTCATATGCCAAGCCTACAAATACAATTCTCTCTGCACATAGAATTTTCAAACTCTCATCAGAATAGTCCACAAAACTTGATTTACTGCTCTTAAAGGCATGTTTAGATGTAAGTACCAAGATTCCCATTCCTCTAGCACACAAATTTCCAAAGACAAAAATCCAGATGGTCTGATTAATTGGACATTAGCACCTCAGTACTGGTACCAATTTTCTGTCATAGTCAGTTTCACGTTGCTGGGATGAACTTCCAAACCAAGGCCACTTTATGGAAGGAAGGGATTTATTGAAGCTTACAAATACAGAGGAAGTTTCAAGCACTCTGTATACCTTTAGTCTTGAAATTCAGATCTGCACCCAAACACACCTTAGGGCTGGACCCTCAGATCCACCCACAGTGACAGCTCTTCCAGTCAGGCAGCTGGACATATAATAAATTACAAGCTTTAATAAACTCCTGAATATATTGGTGGCATTCATTCAAACTACCACATGCCCTAAAGACTCCACTCTTTACTACAGTAATACTTGTCTAGTCATGTTTGTTGCTGCTCGCTTTACAATTGCTAGGAACTGGAATCAGCCCAAATGTCCACCAACTGATAAATGGATACTGAAGATGTGGTACATATACACAGTAAAATTCTACTTAGTGGTAGAATTTACTCAGAAAAAACGAAATAATTAAATTTACAAGAAAATGTATGGAATTGGAAAAAAATTCTAAGTGAGGTCACAAAGGCACACAAAGACAAATGCTACATGTACTCTGTCATTGGTGTATCCTAACTAGAATCAACTGGAAATGAGTGTAAGTGGTAGTGAGCAGCAGGAATGTGAGAAGAAAACTGGAATGAGATGAGGAAAGAAAAGAAAAAGGAAGAGAGAAGAGGAGTTAACTTGACAGGTTAGGAAAGGGACAGAATATTGGGGGTGGAAGGGGATTGGAGGTGCAGAGGGTAGGGAGAGTGGAGAGGGAATTACACAAAAGTTAGGACAACATGAATCAGTTCCACAGAAACCCTCATCCTGACTAGTATTCTACAAGATATAATCACTGATAAAGGGTGAAGTGGATAGTCTGGACAGTGCTCGATACTGGTTCCTAGGAACAATTCATTAGTCTGCCAGATGGGTTCTCAGGAAATCATTGCTTATACATTTATCGAAGAAAACTACAAAGAGAATTGTTCTTTATCTGCTATCCATTGATACAAGTAATATAGGAAAGGTTGGATTGATATTTTATTCTTTTATTTTAAATAAAAATAAAATAAGGACTTCTAGATTGTGGTGTTGTAGCTACACCAGAGCAAAATAGGGAGAAAATAAGCAGCAAAACAGCAAAATACACTGAAAAATACTATTGGAAATGGAAGGTGTGTAAGGAATTATCAACCTCAGCATAAAAGCAGGAGAAACACAGAGCTCCTAGTGATCACAGAAGCAGGCAGAACCAGCTCCCACAGATCTAAAACTAGTAATTTCTTTTTAACATCTTTTTTAGAGTTTGTTAAAAAGGAAAGGGGGTGGGGTATGAGGTTCAGTTAGTAGAGTGCTAACCTAGCATGCATGAGGCCCTGGGATTGATCTACAACATCACATAAACCTGGAGTACTATAATCCGAACACTCAGGAGGTGGAGGCAGGAATATCAGAAGTCCAAGGTCATCTTCACTGAGCTTGAAACCAGTCTAGAGACCCTGTCTCAAATGTCCCCCATGAACTCATATGTTCTAAATGCTTGGTCTCCAGCTGGTGTCAATTTGAGAGACTTGCTATGGAAGGTACGTTTCTGAGGGCAGGATTCAGGGTGTTATAGCCAGTTTCTCCTTACTACAACATGGCTCACTCTCCTGCTGCTGTTTTCTTTCTCTCTTTAAAAAGTATTTTTTATATTGACAACTTCCATAAGTATAGACAATAAACCATGATAATCCCCCCTCACTTTCCCTTTTACAACTTCACTCTCCATCATACACCCTCACCCTATCAATCAGTCTGTGTTTTATTTTGATGTCATCATCTTTTCCTCCTATTATGATAGTCTTATGTAGGAACTGTGAGGTCATGGATATCCAGGCCATTTTGTGTCTGGAAGAGTGTATTATAAGGAGTCCTACCTTCCTTTGGCTCTTACATTCTTTCTGTCACCTCTTCTTCAATGGACCCTGAGCCTAAGAAGTTGTGATAAAGATGTTTCAGTGCTGAACACTCCTCTGTCACTTTTCAGCCTTTTGAGTAATCCCAACGGTCACAACATTCTGAAAATAGAAACTTCTCTAGCCAACAGTGAGGGTAGCATTAATATAATATGATCATTAAGAAAGTGCTTACTGGGCAGTTTTTTGAGCATAATATGTGCATTTAGCCAGACACCAGTAGGTGTTACACCCCTAGGGCTTAAGACTTTCCCCATCATAGGCTTACAGTACCAGGCATATATTCCCTCCTGTGGAGCAGGCCTCCAGTCCAATTAGAGAGCAGTTGCCTTCCCCCATAACAGACATGCCACTATTACACCTATTGGCCCAGTTGGCCTAGCTGGACCAACTTAAGGCTTGCAGTATCCACTGTTGTTTATCTCCACTGGTGATTTCTCTCTCTCTCCTATGGAACTGCATGCAGCATAGCTTTCTCCAGTTTTCTGTCAGCTGGTCTACAGGGAGGAGGTTTTCAGCTCAGCTCCAGCAATATTTCAGTGACCTTACAGCCCAAGTATGCGGAGTCTTCAGCAAATAGGGTCTTACTATCTATTTCTGGTGGGAAACCAAGGCCCTTCGCAATAGCCTGTAATGTTTTGGGGATATCAGGGACCTCCCTGGCCAATAACTCACTGGAAGGATCACATCCCTGGCACTGAAAATTTTCTAGGAAGAAGCGATGGCTTCTGGATGTGCTGTTGGCCCCCCCCCAAAAAGTAGGTTTCCATATGATTTATTCATACACTCTTAGATTTTGATTAACCTTCCTCCTACCCTTCCTTTACTCAGTATCTTCCCCACACCTCACTTAGACCTTTCCACACCCTGTAATCTGTTAATCTACTTACATATATACAATACCATCCTCTTAAATCCTCCAGTGTCCTCCCTCCCTTGTAGCCCTCACTAAGTATAATCTTTTCCAGGTCCATCCAATTCCCTGCAAATTTCATAATTTCATTTTTTAAAATATTTTATTTATTTGAGAGAGAGAGAGAGAGAGAGAGAGAGAGAGAGAGAGAGAGAGAGAATGGGCACTCCAGGGCCTCCAACCACTGCAAACAAACTCCAGACACGTGAACCCCCTTGTGCATCTGGATAATGTGGGTCTTGGGGAATCGAACCTGGGTCCTTTGGCTTTGCAGGCAAACTCTTTAATTGCTAACATCCCTCCAGGCCCATAATTTCATTTTTTTGTTACTGCTGAATAGAACTCCATTCTATAAACATACCACGTCTTCATGATCCACTCATCAGTTGGGGACATTTAGGCTGGTTCCATTTCCTAGCTATTGTGAATAGAGCAGCAATAAACATGGTTGAACACGAGTCTCTAAGGTAGTGTGACAAGTCCTTACTATATATGCCTAGGAGTGGTATAACTGGGTCATATGGTAAATCTATTTTTAGCTGTTTCAGGAACCTCCACACTGATTTCCACAACAGCTGTAAAGATTACATTCCCACCAACAGTATAGAAGGGTTCCTCTTTTTCCACACTCTCACTAGTATTTATTGCCATTCAGTTTTTTATAATAGTCATTCTGATAGGAGTGATATGGAATCTCAAAGTAGGTACAATCTTCATTTCCCTGATGGCTAAGGATGGCAAAAAAAAAATTGAGATGTTTATATGCCATCTGTATTTCTTCTTTTGAGAACTCTCTATTTAGTTCCATAGCCATTTTTATAATTGGCTTGTTTGATTTCTTATTATTTAGTTTTTTGAGTTATTTGTATATCCTGGATATTAATCCTCCATCAGATGTACAGCTGGCAAAGGTTTTCTTGCATTTTGTAGGTTGCCTCTTTGCTGTATAAAAGCTTTGTAATTTCATGAGATCCCAGTGGATGATCAGTGGTTTTATGTCCTGAACAACTGAGGTTATATTCAGAAAATCTTTGCCTATGCCAATATGTTGAAGGGTTTCACCTACTTTTCCCTCTAGCAGTTTCAGAGTTTTGGGTCTGATATTAAGGTCTTTAATTCATTTGGACTTGATTCTTATGCATGGAGAGAGATAGGGATCTATTTTCATCATTCTGCATACAGATATCCATTTTTCCCAGCACCATTTGTTGAAGAGGCTGTCTTTTCCCCAATGAGTATTTTTGTTTAAGATCAGGTGACTGTAGCTTCCCCGGGCACTAGGTCCTCTATTGTATTCCACTGGTCTATGTGTCTGTTTTTTGTGCCAGAACAATGCTGTTTTTGTTACTGTGGTGCCATAATATAGGTTAAACCAGATATGGTGATACCACCAGCCTTATTTTTGTTTTTCTAAATTGTTTTAGATATTTGAGGGTTTTTGTGTGTGTGTGTGTGTGTGTGTGTGTGTGTGTGTGTGCTTCCAAATGAATTTTAGGAGTGTTTTTTCTATTTCTGTGAAGAATGCATTGGAATTTTGATGGGGATTGCATTAAATGTGTAGATTGCTTTTGGTAAGATTGCCATTCTCACAATATTGATTCTTTCAATTCAAGAATATAGATGTCTCTCCATTTGCTAATGTCTTCTGCAATTTCTGTCTTGAGTGTTTTAAATTTTTCATTGTAGAGATCATTCACTTCCTTAGTTAGATTTATTTCAAGGTACTTTTTTTTTTGAGGCAATTGTGAATGGGAGTGATTCCTTGATTTCATCCTCAGCATGTATGTTGTTAGTATATAGTAAGGCTACTGATTTCTGTGTGTTTATTTTGTATCCTGATACATTGCTAAAAGTATTTTTCAGTTCTGTTTGCTGGTAGAGTCTTTAGAGTCCTTTATGTATAGGGTCATATCATCTGCAAATAATTATAGTTTGATCTCTTACATTCCAATTTGTATCCCTTTCATGTGTGTCTCTTGCCTGATTGCTATAGCTAAGACTTCCAGTACTATATTAAATAAAAGGGAGAACAGTTGACACCCTTGTCTTCTTCTTGATTTTAGTCAAAGAGTCTCAAGTTTTGCTCCCTTAGTATTATGTTGGTTCTAGGTTTGTCATAAATAACTTTTATTAGGTTGAGATATATTCTTTCTATTCCAAGTTTCTTTTTGACTATTTCTAAGATTTTTATTTATTTATTTATTTGAAACAGAGAGAGAGATTGAGAGAGGGAGAGAGAGATTGTGCCAGGGCCTGTAGCCACTGGAAACAAACTCCAGATGCATGTGCCACCTTGTGCATCTGGCTTATGTGGGACCTGGAGAATCGAACCTGAATCCTTAGGTTTCCCAGGCAAGCACCTTGACCACTAAGCCATCTCTCCAGCCCTCTTTTGACTTTTATCATGGAGGGATGTTCAATTTTGTCCAATGTCTTTTCTGTATTTGTTGAGATGATCATGTGATTTTTTTCTTGTCTTTTTTAAAATTCATTTTTATTTATTTATTTTATTGACAGAATCCATATTTATAGACAATAAACCATGATAATTTCCTCCTCCCACCCATTTTCCCCTTCACAAATTCAAACTCCATCCCCCACATCTTCATTAGCCATTCATCAGTTGAGGGACATCTAGACGGATTCCATTTCCTAGCTACCGTGAATAGAGTGGCTGTAAACATAGTTGTGCAAGTATCTCTAAAGTAGTGAGAATAGTCTTTGGTATATATACCTAGGAGTGGTATAGCTGGGTCACATGGTATATCTATTTTTAGCTGTATCAGGAACATCCACATTGATTTCCATAATGGCAGTACCAGATTACATTCCCATCAACAGTGTAGAAGAGTTCCTCTTTTTCTGCATCTTCACCAATACTTATTGTCATTTATTTTCTTGATAGCCATTCTGGCAGGAGTGTTATGGAATCTCAAAGTAGTTTTAATTTGCATTTACCTGATGGCTAAGAATGTAGAAAACTTTTTCAGATTTTATTTTCATCTCTATTTCTTCTTTTGAAAACTCTCAATTTAGTTCCATAGCCCATTTTTAATGGGGTTATTTGATTTCTTATTATTTAGTTTTCTGAGTTCTTTGTATATCCTAGGTAATCCTCTGTCAGATGTATAGCTAGCAAATATTTTCTCCCATTCTGTAGGTTGCCTCATTGTTCTATTCACCATATCCTTTGCTGTACAAAAAGCTTTGTAATTTCATGTCCCATTGGTTAATTAGTGGTTTAATTTCTTGAGCAGCTGGGGTTATATTCAGAAAGTCATTGCCTATGCCAATATGTTTCCCTTACATTTTCCTCTAGCAGTTTCAGAGTTTCAAGTCAGACATAAAGTCTTTGATTCTTGTGCATGAAGAGAGATAAGAATCTATTTTCCAGTTTTCTTAGAAACTTTTTTTTTTTTTTTTTTTTTTGGTTTTTCGAGGTAAGGTTTCACTCTAGTCCAGGCTGACCTGGAATTCATTATGTAGTTTCAGGGTGGCCTCAAACTCATGGTGATCCTACCTCTGCCTCCCAAGTGCTGGGATTAAAGGTGTGTACCACCACCATGCCTGGCCCAGAAAAATTTCTTAAAGAGGCTGTCTTTTCTCCAATGCATGTTTTTGGCATTCTTGTTGAAAATCAAATGGCTATAGCACCCTGGATTTAAATCCAGATCCTCTATTCTTTTCCATTGATCTATGTATCTGTCTTTGTGCCAGTACCATGCTGTTTTTGTTACTGCATTTCCATAATATAGGTTAAAATCAGATATGATGATACCACCAGGCTTATTTTTGTTGCTCAAAATTGTTTTCGCTATTTGATGTTTTTTGTGTTTCCAAATGAATTTTAGGATTTTTTTTAATTTTCATAAAGAATGCCATTGGGATTTTAATGGGGATTGCATTAATATGTAGCTTGCTTTTGGTACAATTGCCATTTTCACAATATTAATTCTTCCAATCCAAGACATGGGATGTTTTTCCATTTCCTAATGTCTTCTTCAATATCTCACTTGAGTGTTTTAAAGTTTTCATTGTAGAGAGCCTTCATTTTCTTGGTTAGATTTATTCTGAGGCACTTTATTTTTGATGCAATTGTGAATGGGAATGATTCCATGATTTCATCCTCAGCATTTTTGTTGTTACTATATAGGAAAGCTACTCACTTCTGTATATTTATTTTGTGTCCTGCTACATTGCTTAAAGTATTTATCAGCTCTAACAGTTTGCTTGTAGAGTCTTTAAGGTCCTTTATGTATAGAATCATATCATCTGCAGATAATGATAATTTGATCTCTTCCTTTCCAATTTGTATTCCATTTATGAGTGTCTCTTATCTTACTTCCATAGCTAAGACTTCCAGTACTATATTAAATAAAAGAAGGGACAGTGGACACCCTTGTCTTGTTCCTGATTTTAGTGGAAAAACTTCAGGTTTTTCCCCATTTAGTACTATGTTGGCTATAGGCTTGTCATAACTAGCCTTTATTATGTTGAGATATGTTTCTTTTATTCCCAGTTTCTGTAGGACTTATACCATGAAGTGATGTTGGATTTTGTCAAATGCCTTTTATGAATCTATTGAGATGATCCTTTGATTGTTGTCCTTCAGTCCATTTATATAGTGTACTACCTTTAAAGATTTGCATATGTTGAACCATCCCTGCATCTCTGAGATAAATCCTACTTTGTCAGGATGAATGATCTTTTTGATATATACTTGTATTGTGTTTGCCAATATCTTGTGGAGAATTGTTGAATCTATGTTTATGAGGGAGATTGCTCTGTAATTTTCTTTTTTGTTGTGTCTCTGTCTGGTTTTGGTATCAGGGTGGTGCTGGCTTTGTAGAAGGAGTTTGGTAGAATTCCTCCCTTTTCTAGTTTATGGAAAAGTTTGAGAAGCATTGGTATTAGTTCTTCTGTGAAGGTCTGGTAAAATTCACCAGTGAATCCATCTGGGCCTGGACTTTTTTTTTAAACTTTTTTGTTTATTTTTATTTATTTATTTGAGAGCAACAAAGAGAGAAAGAGAGAGAGAGAGAGAGAGAGAGAGAGAGAGTGAGAGAGAGTGAGAGAGAGAGAATGGGCACACCAGGGCCTCCAGTCCCTGCAAATGAACTCCAGATGTGTGCACCCCCTTGTGCATCTGGCTAACGTGGGTCCTGGGGAATCGAGCCTTGAACTGGGGTTCTTAGGCGTCACAGGCAAGCACTTAACTGCTAATCCATTTCTCCAGCCCTGGACTTTTTTTATTGGGGGAGTTTTTATAACTGCTTGAATCTCTATGCTTATTATAGGTCTATTTATGTGGTTTATGTCATCTTGATTTAATTTTGATAGGTCATATAAATCAAGGAAATCATCCCTTTCTCTCAGATTTTCAAACTTGGAGGTGAATATATTCTTAAAGTATGTCCTTATGATTTTTTAAGTTTCTTTGGCATATGTTGTGATGGTACCTTGATATTTACTAATTTTATTAATTTGCGTCACTTCTCTGTTTCTTCTGGGCAGAATTATTAAGGATTTATCAATCTTCTTCATCCTTTCAAAGAAACAACTCTTTGTTTCTTTGATTGCTTAGACATTTGTTTTGGTTTCTATTTCATTAATTTCTGCCCTAATCTTTATTATTTCTTCCTATCTACAGATTTTTGGTTTGTCTTGTTCTTCTTTTTCCAAGACCTTAAGGTGAAGCATTAAATTGTTTACATGAGACATTTCTAATTTCTTAATATAGGCATTTAAAGCTATAAATTTCCCTCTCTGGACTGCCTTCATTGTGTCCCAAAGTTTTTGGTATGTTGTGTTCCCATAATCATTTGATTCTAAGAATTTACTGATTTCCTCTTTGATTTCTTCATTGAACCATTCATTATTCAGTAGTATACTATTTAGTCTCCATGAATTTGTGTATGTTCTGTAGTTTTGTTGTTGTTGTTGCTGATTTGTAGTTTAATCCCATTGTGATCAGACAGAGTGCAAGGAATTATTTCAGTTTTCCTGTACTTGTTAAGATTTTCTTTGTGTCCTAATATATGGTCTATTTTAGAGAATGTTCCATGTGCCGCTGAAAGGAATGTGTATTGTGCAGCATTTGGATGGAATGTTCTATAGATATCTGTTAAGTCCGCCTGTTCCATGACATCATTCAATCCACATGACTCCATTTATTTTTTGCCAGGTTGACCTGTCAAATGATGAGAGTGGGATATTGAAATCACCCACTACAATTGTGTTTGGTATTATCTGTGACCTTAAGTCTAATAGTGTTTATTTGATGAAATTAGGTGCTCCCATGTTAGGTGCATATGTGTTGTAATATCCTCCTGTTGGAGTGTTCTTTTGATCAACATAAAGTAATCTTTCTTATCTTTCCTCACTGATGTTGGCTTGAAGTCTATCTTGTCAGATATTCAGATAGCAACACCTGCTTGTTTCCTAGGCTCATTTGCTTGGAATACTGTTTTTCATCCTTTCTTCCTAAGGTAGTGTCTATATTTTATGGAGAGGTGAATTTCTTGGAGGCAACAAACAGAAGGATCCTGCCTTTTAATCCAATCTGCAAGTCTGTGTCTTTTAGTTGAGGTATAGAGGCCATTGATATTAATAGTTATTATTGAAAGGTATGTATTTATTCTTGCCATTCTTCTTATTTTGTAGTGCTTCCTGTTTTCCCTTTACTCTCTTGTATTAACTTATTTGAGTATTTTTCCCCATTTCCTAATGTGTGCTTTGCTTTCTCTTCAGTGTGAGGGACCCCTTCAAGTATTTTCTGTAGAGCTCATTTAGTTTTCATATATTCCTTCAGCTTGTTTTTGTTGTGAAATGTCCTTATTTCTCCATCAGTTTAGATGGATAACTTCACTGGATAAAGTAATCTTGGTTGACAGTTGTTATCTTTCTGAACTTGCAATACATCATTCCAAGCCCTTCTGGCTTTTAACGTTTGTGTTGAGTAATCTGCTGTTATACTGATGGGCTTGCCTTTATATGTGACTTGTTTTTTCTCTTTAACTGCTTTCCATATATTTTCTTTGGTTTGCATGTGTGGTAGTTTAATTATTACATGGTTTTGTCTGTTTGGTGTTCTAAAAGCTTCCTATATCTCCATTGACATTTCTCTCCCAATTTTGGGAAATTTTTCTTCTATGATTTTGTTGAAAATGCCTACTATGCCTTTAGAGTGAAATTCTCCTCCTTCTACTATGCCCCGAATTCTTTTTTTTTTTTTCAAAGCTAGTTAAGACTTTATTATTCTTTTTTAAAAATTTTCTCAATTTTTATTAATATTTTCCATGATTATAAAAAAATATCCCATGGTAGTACCCTCCCCCCCCCCACTTTCCCCTTTGAAATTCCATTCTCCATCATATCCTCTCCCCATCTCAATCTTTCTACTTACATATATACAATACCAACCTAATAAATGCCCTCCTCCCTTCCTTTCTCTTCCCTTTCTATCTCCTTTTTAACTTACTGGCCTCTGCTACTGAGTTTTTTCCTTCTCACACAGAAGCCCAATCATCTGTAGCTAGGATCCACATATGAGGGAGAACATGTGGTGCTTAGCTTTCTGGGCCTGGGTTACCTCACTTAGTATAATCCTTTCCAGATCCATCCACTTTTCTGCAAATTTCATAACTTCATTTTTCTTTACCGCTGAGTAGAACTCTATTGTATAAATGTGCCATATCTTCATTATCCACTCATCAGTTGAGGGACATCTAGGCTGGTTCCATTTTCCAGCTATTATAAATTGAGCAGCAATAAACATGGTTGAGCACGTACTTCTAAGGAAATGAGATGAGTCCTTAGGATATATGCCTAGGAGTGCTATAGCTGGGTCATATGGTAGATCAATCTTTAGCTGTTTTAGGAACCTCCACACTGATTTCCACAATGGCTGGACCAGATTGCATTCCCACCAACAGTGTAGAAGGGGTCCTCTTTTTCCACATCCCCGCCAACATTTATGATCATTTGTTTTCATGATAGTAGCCAATCTGACAGGAGTGAGATGGAATCTCAATGTAGTTTTAATCTGCATTTCCCTGATGACTAGTGACGGAGAACATTTTTTTAGATGCTTATATGCCATTCGTATTTCTTCCTTTGAGAATTCTCTATTTAGCTTCATAGCCCATTTTTTTATTGGCTTGTTTGATTACTTATTATTTAACTTCTTGAGTTCTTTGTATATCCTAGATATTAATCCTCTATCAGATATATAGCTGGCGAAGATTTTTTCCCATTCTGTAGGTTGCCTCTTTGCTTTATTCACCGTGTCCTTTGCAGTGCAAAATCTTTGTAATTTCATGAGGTCCCAGTGGTTAATCTGTGGTTTTATTGCCTGAGCAATTGGGGTTGTATTCAGAAAGTCTTTGCCAAGACCAATAGGTTGAAGGGTTTCCCCTACTTTTTCCTCTAGCAGTTTCAGAGTTTCAGGTGTGATGTGAAGGTCTTTAATCCATTTGGACTTAATCCTTGTGCATGGAGAGAGAGAAGAATCTATTTTCATCCTTCTACAGATATATATCCAGTTTTCCCAACACCATTTGCTGAAGAGGCTGTCCTTTCTCCAATGAGTATTTTTGGCATTTTTATCGAATATCAGGTGGCTATAGCTACCTGGAGTTACATTTGGGTCCTCTATTCTGTTCCATTGATCTACAAGTCTGCTTTTGTGCCAGTACCATGTTGTTTTTGTTACGATGGCTCTGTAGTATAGGTTAAAATCAGGTATGGTGATACCATCAGCCTTATTTTTGTTGCTCAGTATTGTTTTAGATATTCGAGGTTTTTTGTGATTTCAAATGAATATTTGGATTGTTTTTTCTATTTCCATGAAGAATGCCTTTGGAATTTTGTTAGGGATTGCATTAAATGTGTAGATTGCTTTTGGTAAGATTGCCATTTTCACAATATTGATTCTTCCAATCCAAGAACAAGGGATGTTTTTCCACTTCCTAGTGTCTTCTGCAATTTCTCGCTTGAGTGTTTTAAAGTTCTCATTGTAGACATTCTTTACTTCCTTGGTTAGGTTTATTCCAAGGTACTTTATTTTTTTTTTTGATGTAATTGTGAATGGGATTGATTCTCTGATTGCCCTGAATTCTTATGGTTGATCTCTTCATAGCATCCTGAATATCCTGAAATTCCTGTTCATAACTTCTTATTAGCTTGTCTTTCTCTTTGTTGGACTGGATTAGATCTGCCACCTTGTTTTCTAGTTTTGATATCCTGTTCTCTCCTTCATCCATGCTTGTAGCATGGTAAGACTTTCTGCAGAGTTTTTTATTTGACTTACTATGCTTTCCATTGGTGGTATTTCTGCCCAGTTTTTCTTCAGTGTTTCTATTTCCTTACTTATGCCTTGTACTGACTTCATTATTTCATTAAATTGGTTTCCTGTGTTCTTCTTCAGGAGTTTGTTTTCTTTGATTCCTTTGATTTCATCTTTGATTCTTTGGTGATAGATAAAATCTTTTTTTTTTTTTTTCTTTGTCAGGCATTGCATCTAAAGCATCTCACTGAGGGTCATTTCTGATGGATTTATCATTTTTGGTGGAATTGTATTGTCTTGATTTTTTTGTGTTTTTTGTATTATTATCCAACTATTTTAGTAGGCTGGGTGGAGCAATTTACTGGCAAATTCTAAAATTCAACTGAGCAATATACACATTCAATCAAAACTAGCACAGAGTATTTATGCAAGAGGGGGGATTAAAGCTGGGCATGGTGGCACACACCTTTAATCCCAGACTTAGGAGGCAGAGGTAGGAGGATCACCATGAGTTCAAGGCCACCCTGAGACTACGTAGTGAATTCCAGGTCAGCCTGGGCTAGAGTGAGACCCTACCTTTAAAAAAAAAAAAAAAAAAAAAAAGAGTGGGGATTAAAACCAACAGATAACCTTATAAAGCCAAAGTCCCAAATAGTGTGTGTTGCTCTACACCTTTAATCCTGTCAATTGGAAGGTTGAGATTTCTGGTCTCAAATGGGCTCCATATCAGCCTGGATCTGAATTAGACCCTTCCCCCAATAATGACAGAAGAAAAAAGCAAAGGCCATATAAATCAGGAGGCATCAAAGGCAGCCAAAATACAGCTTACTTATGAATGGTAAAGCCAACCAAGAATATGTAATCCATAACCTGCCCTGACATGGACAGAGAGACTAGCACTTCCAGTGCAGTCCTATGTACCTGCTTTTTTTTCCAGTTGGCCTGTTACCTTTAGGAATGGCTTCCAATGTCACCAATGTTGAGTGCCCACCTTGATCCCTTTGTGTTGCACTGTGGATGTGGTGTTCTGATCAGCTCTGCTGGATGTGCTGTGACCAGGGGCTGTATGAGTTCTCTGGTGGTTCACTGATGGTTGGGGGATGGGAGGCTGTGCAGGGTGTCTGGGGTTGTGCCAGAGCTTCTCAGCTGGTCCCACTTGTGTTCTCCTTCAGCAGCTGCTCAGCTGGCCCCTTCTGTCTTCCCCCTCAGGTTTCTTGACTTTTCAAGGAGGCTGATGCAAGTGGAAAATCCTCTCACTTTGTTTTTGTTCCTGCAGCTCAGTGCCAGCCAGGCACTTGGACTTGGGACACAAGAGCCTTGGCAGGATTCTGGAAGGTTTCCTCCTTTATGTAGTCTCTCCTGCTTCTCTGTTGTGATATTAACTTATAGAGTTTTGCTTTTTGGAAGAAGAGTGTATTTTGCTATGTTTTTGCTTATTTCCCACCTTAGGCTGGTTTGATGTGGCTCCTATGCCAACATATTACCTGGAAGTCCAGATCATGTGATTTTAATCCTTCAATCCATTTATATAGTGAATTATACTTAACAATTTGCGTATGTTAAGCCATCCCTGCATCTCTGGGATAAAGCCTACTTGGTTGGGGTAAATAATCTTTTTAGTATATTCTTGTATTCTGTTTGAAAATATCTTGTGGAGAATGTTTGCATCTATGTTCATGAGGGAGATTAGTCAGTAATTTTCTTCTTTTGTTCTGTCTGTGTCTGGTTTTGGTATCAGGATGATCCTGGCTTCATTGGAGGAGTTTTGTAGGATTCCTTCCTTCTATCTCTTATGGAAAAGTTTGAGAAGCATTGGTGTTAGTTCTTCTATGATGTCTGGTTAAATTTATCAGTGAATCCATCTGGGCCTGGGCTTTTCGTATTGGGAGATTTTTAAAAACTGAACCTGAACCTCAGTACTTGCTATAGGTCTATATAAGTGGTTTATCTCATCTTGATTTAATTTTGGTAGGTCAGATCAAGGAAATCATCCCTTTCTCTCAGATTTTCAAACTTAGTAGAGTATATCATCTTAAAGTATATTCTTATGATTTTCTGAGTTTCTTTGGTATCTGTTGTCATGGTGCCTTTTTCATTTCTAATATTATTAATTTGTGTCTCTTCTCTATTTCTTCTAGTCAGACTTGCTAAAGGTTTATCAATCTTGTTTATCCTTTCAAAGAACCAACTCTTTGTTTGATTAATTCTCTTTCTCTCTCTCTCTCTCTCTCTCTCTCTCTCTTTGGTTTTTATTTCATTAATTTCTCCCCTAATCTTTATTATTTCTCTCCTAATCTTTATTATTTCTCTCCATCTACTGGTTTTTGGTTTGCCTTATTCTTCTTTTTCCACAACTTTAAGGTGAAACATTAAGTTGTTTACTTGCAACCTTTTAAATTTCTTAATATAGGCAATTAAAGCTATAAATTTCCTTCATAGGACTGCCTTCCTTGTGTCCCAAAGATTTTGTTATGTTGTGTTCTCATTGTCATTTGATTCTATGAAATTTTTGATTTCCTTCTTGATTTCTTCATTGACTCATTCATCATTTAGTAGTGTATTCTTTAGTTTCCATAATTTTGTTTATGCTTGATAGCTTTTCTTGCTGTTGATTTGAAGTTTGCTCCCATTGTGATCAGATAGAGTGCAAGGAATTATTTCAATTTTCCTATATTTGTTAAGGTTTGCTTTGTGTCCTAATATATGGTCTATTTTAGAGAATGTTCCATGTGCTGCTGGAAGCAATGTGTATTGTGCAGCATTTAGGTGAAATGTTCTAAAGATATCTGTTCTATGGTCTCACTTAATCCAGATGCCTCTCTTTTGCCTAGATAACCTGTCAGTTAAAGAGTGTGGGGTGTTGAGGTTACCTAGTACAACTGTGTTTGGTATTATCTGTGACCTTAAGTCTAATACTGTTTGTTTGATGAAATTGGGAGCTCCCATGTTAGGTGTATATGTTTTGCATTGTAATGTCCTCCTGTTGGAGTGTTCCTTTAATCCATATAAAATGACCTTCTTTAGCTTTCTAAACTCATGTTGGTTTGAAGCCTACCCTGTCAGATATTAAGATAGCAACATCTGCTTGTTTTCTAGGCCCATTTTCTTGAAAACACTATTTTCCAACCTTTCACTCTAAGATAGTGTCCATCTTTTATGGAAATGTGGGTTTTTTTGAAGGCAACTAATAGAAGGATCCTGCTTTTAAACCCAATTTGTGAACTGTGTCTTTTGGCTAGGGCATTGAGGCTGTTGATATTTATTTATTATTAAAAGGTGTATATTTATTCTTGCCCTTCTTCTTGTTTTGTAGTTCTTCTGGTTTTTCCTTTACTCTCTTGTATTATGGTTTATTTTTTCTTGTTTCCTTATGTTTGTGCCTTTCTTTTTCTTTTGCATGGAGGATCCTTTCAAGTATTTTCTGTAGAGCTGATTTAGTGTTCATATATTCCTTTAACCTGTTTTCATTGTGGAATGTCCTTATTTCTCCCTCTATTTGGATGGATAACTTTACAGGATAAAGTAATCTTGGCTGAAATACATCAACCCAAGCCCTTCTGGCTTTTAAAGTTTGTGTTGAGTAATCTGCTGTTATCCTGATGGGCTTTTGATTGTGACTTGATTTTTCTCTCTAACTATTTTTAATATATTTTCTTTGGTATGTGTGTTTTGTAGTATAATTATAATATGGCAGTGAGAGGTTCTTTCCTGATTTTGTCTGTTTGGCATTCTATAGGCTTTCTGTATCTGCACTGGCATCACTTTCCTGAATTGGGGAAACTTTTCTTCTATGATTTTGTTGAAAATACTTGCTATGCCTTTGGAATGAATTTCTTTTCCTACTATGCCCTGAATTCTTATGTTTGATCTCTTCATAGTGTCCCAAATGTCTTGAAATTCCTATTCATCCCTTCCTATTAGTTTGTCTTTCTCTTTGTTGGACTATATTAGATCTGCCGCCTGGTCTTCTAGTGTATGTATTCTGTCCTCTTCTTGATCCATTCTACTGGTGAGACTTTCAACAGAGTTTTCTATTTCACTTACTCTATTTTTCACTCTAATATTTCTGATTGCTATTTTTTCATTATTTTAATTTGCTTACTTATGCCTTATATTGACCTCCTTATTTCATTAAGTTGGTTTCCTGCATTCTTCTTCAGGAGTTGGTTTTCTTCTTGGATTCCTTTGACCTATTTGAGTATATATATAAACATTAAAAAAATTCTTTGTCATGAATTTCATCTAAAACAGTCTCACTGGGGGTCATTTTTTATGTATTTATAATTTGTGGTGGGATTGTAGTGTTTTGATTTTTCTTTGTGTTTGCTGTATTATAATGTAGAGTGTTTTTTTTTTTTTTTTCCTCCTGAGTTAATTTGATGCTTCGGTTTTCTAATTATCTGCAGTATTCTTAGCCATGTAAATCCAACTTTATATACCTTCAGGGTAGGAGTTTAAGGTGCCAAGTGTAGCTCTTCTACTCCAATAAAACAATAGAAGTAACTGTAGGTGTTGAATTTGCCTGCTATTCAAATATACTTGTATGCTGGTTTGAGCAATTTAGTGGCAAATTCTAAAATTCAACTGAGCAGTATACACATTCAATCCAAACCAGCACAGTGTGTTCATGCAGTAGTTAAATTAAAACAAACAGATAATCTAATAAAGCCAGAGTCCCTAAGGGTGTTTGTTACTTCACATCCTTTATACTTTCAAGTGTGAAGTTGAGATTTCTGGTCTGAAATGGCTTCCAGCTCAGCCTGAGGCTGAGTCTGACCCTGCCTCCAATAATGACAAAAGAAAATGACAAAGACACTATGAATCAGGGAACATCAAAGACAGCAATAGTCAACATCAGTGTATAGCTTATTTGAGAATGATCAAATCAATCAAAAGTATGTGACACATAACCTTCCCTGACATGCAAAGAGAGATTAGCACTTCCAGTCTATGTATCTGCCTTTTTCTAAGTAGGCCCTGTTACCTTTTGGCATGGCTTCCAATCTCACCGATGCTGAGTTCCCATCTCAATCCCTCTCTGTTGTGCTGTGAATCTAGTGTTCTGATTGGCTGTGCTGCATGCTGTGTGGCTCTGGTGAATAAGTTTTCTGATGGTTGGAGGATAGGAGGCTGTGCAACATGCCTGGAGTTGTATTGGATCTGCTCAGCTGACTCTTCCTTCAGCAGCTGCTCAGCTGGTCCCTGCTGTCTTCACCTTCAGGTTTCTTGACTTTTCAAGGAGACTGATGTGAGTGGAAAACCCCGTCACCTTGTTTCTGACCCTGCAGCTATGCATAGACTGGGCAGGTGGGTGCATGAACCAGGGCTGCTGCCACCTTGGTGGGATTCTGGCTGATTGCCTGCTTTGTGGAAGATCTTAGTCACTCCTGCTTCTGCTTCTGCTGTGGTTGATAATAACTTACACACCTTCACTTTTCAATAGAAGAGTATATTTTTCTGTTTTTCTATTTATTTCCCTCCCTAGGCTGATTTGGCTTGGCTGCTGTGCCACCATCTTACCTGGAAGTCCAAAGTTTGTCTGAATTCTTATTTATAATCTCTTTAATTTTGATGAACCCTCCTCTCACCCACTTCTTTCCTCCATCTCCTCTCATGACCCCACTTGAACCATCCTCCTCTAGTATTATCTGCTTACTTATATAGTAACTCTTTACCTTAAGACCTAGCCTCTCCTATCTTCCCCCCTTCGTGACTCCTTTTTAGCTTCCTGGCCTCTGCTATTGATTCTTACTCCAACTCACACACAAATCTAAAAATTTGAAGCTAGGATCCACATAGGAGAGAAAAGAGCCTTGGCGTTTGCCTTTCCTCATGAGCTTGGGTTATGATAATCAATATAATCTTCATTATCTTAGTGTAGTGCTGCATTCTTTTTTTTTCTTCAAGATAGGGTCTCACTTTAGCCCAGGTTGGCCTGGAATTCACTATGTACTCTTAGGGTGGCCTCAAACTGATGGCAATCCTCCTACCTCTGCCTCCCGAGGGCTGGGATGAAGGGCATGCACCACCATGCCCAACTTAGTGTGACATTCTTTACCTTCATTCCAACCATTTTTAAAAATATTGTATTATCTGTATGTCAGTCCAAAAGTTATGAATCAGTTTTCTTAGTCATTATTAATTCATAGATTAAAACATACTGGATAATGTATTTCCAGCACCAAGTAATTGGTGCTTAAACTGGCTTCTGAGACCAACTGTGTCATTTCTGTTCAATTTTAATTCATGCTGTTTTTTTTTTATAGTGTTTATGATGTTATATATCCTCTCTTTTCTCTGGATACTGGCAATTTTTTTTTTCATTTTAAATTTTTGACAAATTCCATACACATAGAGACTATATTGTGATTATCATTGCTCCCTTTTACATCTTCCTGAATCCCCCCTTCACTGAATCCCTTCTACTTTCCAATAAGTTTCTCTTCTATTTTGTCATCATCATTTTTTCCCTCTTGTTATGTAGGTCCTGTGTACATAACATCAGCCACTGTGAGCCTATGAATATTCATGTTCAGTTTGTGTCTAGAAGATAGTATTGTAATAACTCCTCCCCTTCCTTTGGCTTTTACATTCTTTCCACCACCTCTTCCTTACTGGATCCTGAGCCTTGGAGGGTGTGATAGACATGTCTCCGTGCTGAACACTCTACTGTCACTTCATCTCAGCACTTTGGTGAGTTTGAGTTACCCCAGTGGTAATTGACATCTGAAAGAGAAGCTTCTCTAACCAAAAAAATCAGAGTAGCATTAGTATATGGGAATAAATAAAAGACATAGAGTGCATTTTTCTGGGTATAATATATTCATGTAGACAGAAAACAGTAGTTGTCCCCCCCATCTAGGGTTTATGATCTCCCCAGTCATCTCATAGCTTGTTTTATCTTGATGTAATTTTAGTAGGTCATATACATCTAGAAATTCATTCATTTCTTTAGATTTTCCAATTTAGTGGAGTGTGTGTTCTTAAGGTATGTCCTTATGGTTTTCTGAATTTCACTGGTATTTGTTGTAATGGTACCATTTTCATCTGTAATTTTATAATTTGGGTATCTTCTCTCTTTTTGTCAGTTTTGCTAAGGGGTTATCATTCTTGTTTATCTTTTGAAAGAACCAAGTTTTTGTTGCATTGATTTTATTTATTATGTGTTTTTTTTTCTTGCTTCTATCTCATTAATTTTTGCCCTGATCACAATTATTTCTTTATGTCTACTGATTTTTTTTTTTTCAAGGTAGGGTTTCATTCTAGCCCAGGCTGACCTGGAATTCACTCTTAGGGTGGCCTCAAACTCAGCAGTCCTCCTACCTCTGCCTCCCAAGTGCTGGGATTAAAGGTGTGTACCACCACTCCTGGCTTCTACTGATTTTTAAATTTTATTTATTTATTTATTTCAGAGACAGAGTGAGAGAGAGAGAGAGAGGCAGAGAGATAGAGAGAGAGAATGAGCTCTTCAGGACTTCTATCCACTGCAAACTATCTCCAGAGCTGGCTTATGTGGGTACTGGGGATTCAAACCAGGATCCTTAGGCTTTGCAGGCAAGTGCCTTAGCCAGAAAGCCATCTCCAGCCCCTGATTTTTTTAAAAAATTATTTATTCATTTATTTGAGACACACATATATACATATTATTATATATATTATATATATATATGTGTGTGTGTGTGTGTGTGTGTGTGTGTGTGTGGAGAGAGAGAGAATGGGCATGTTTGGGCCTCCTGCTGCTACAAACAATCTCCAGATGTATGTGCCACCTTGTGCATCTGGCTTATGTGGGTCCTGGGGAATTGAACCTGGATCCTTTGGCTTTGCAGGAAAGTGCCTTAACCACTAAGCTGTCTCTCCAGCTCATCTACTGATTTTTTTGGTTTGATTTGTTCTTCTTTTTCCAAAGCCTTAAGATGTAGCATTAAGTTATTTATTTGTGACCTGTATAATTTCCTAATATAGACACTTAAAGCTAAAAGTTTCCCTCTTAGAACTACTTTCATTTGTATCCCATAGGTTTTGGTATGTTGTATTTTCATTATCATTTGATTTTATGGATTTTTAAAAATATTTATTTATTTGACAGAGAAAGAAGGGGAGAGAGAGAGAGAGAGAGAGAGAGAGAGAGAGAGAATGGGTACACCAGGGCTTCCAGCCACTGTAAACGAGCTTGTGCATCTGGCTAATGTGTGTCTTGGGAATCAAACCTGGGTCCTTTGGCTTTGCAGGCAAATGCCTTAACCACTATGCCATTCCTCCAGCCCTGAATTTTGTATTACCTTTTAAAAAATTTCTTCAGTGGCCCATTCATCATTCAGTAGTGTACTGTTTAGTTTCCATGAGTTTGTGTATGTTCTATAGTCTTTCTTGCTGTTTATGTGTAGGTTAATCTCATTGTGATCTGATAGAATAAAAGGAATTGCTTCAATTTTTCTGTATTTTTTTAAGATTTGGTTTGTGTCCTAATATATGGTCTATTTTTGAGAATGTTCTATGTTCTGATGAAAATGATGTATATTCTGCAGCATTTTTATTTTTATTTTTATTTATTTATTTGAGAGAGAGAGAAGAGAGAGAGGCAGAGAGAGAGAGAGAGAATAGGCACTCCAGGGCCTCCTGCCACTGCAAACAAACTCCATACGCATGTGCCCCCTTGTACATCTGGCTTACATGGGTCCTGGGGAATCAAACCGAGGTCCTTTGGCTTTCCAGACAAACACTTTAACTGCTAAGCCATCTCTCCAGCCCCATTCTGCAGCATTTGTAAAGGAATGTTTTGTAGATGTCTGTTAGATCTATTTGTTCATCATTTAATCCAGATGTTTCTGTGTTTATTTTTTGTCAGGATGACTTGTCAATTGGTGAGAGTGGGGTATTGAAGACACTCACTACTATTGTGCTTGAGAGTATTTGTGACTTTATATCTAGTACTGTTTAATAAAGTTTGGGGCACCCATGTTTGAATTTAATGTTTAGATGTTTAGAATTGTAATGTCCTCTTATTGGATTGTTTCTTTAATCAATATAAAATGTCCTTCCTTATTATTACTAACTAATGTTGGTTTGAAGTCTATGCTGTCAGATATTAGACCAGCTACACCTGTTTATTTCCTAGGCCCATTTGCATGAAATTCCATTTTCCGATCTTTCATCCTAAGGTAGTGTCTTTTGTGAAGAGGTGAGTTTCATGGAAGCAACTAAGAGAAGTATTCTATCTTTTAATAAAGTCTGCAAGTCTGTGTGTTTGGTTGGGGCATTGAGACCACTGATGTTAAGAGTTATTATTTAAGTTATTATTATTTATTTCTGCCCTTCTTGATTTTGTAGCATTTGCTGTTTTTCTGTTACTCTTTTGTATTACCTATTGTTCCAGCATGATTTATTCTTTCTTGTGGTCTCATATGTGTGCTTTTCCTTCTCTTCAGGCTAAAGGGTCATTTCAAATAGTTTCTGTACAGCTAGCTTAGCAGTGATATATTCCTTTAGAATTTTTTAAAATCATGGAAAGTCCTTATTTCTCCTTCAATTATGACAGATAGCTTTCCTGGATATAGTAGTCTGGGTTGACAGTTGTCTTTCAGAATGTGGAGCACATCATCCCAAGCTCTTATGGCTTTTAAAGTTTGTGTTGATTAATCTGCTGTTTTTCTGATGGGCTTGCCTTTATAGGTGCCTAGGTGCTTTTCTCTTGCTGCTTTCAATATATTTGCTTTGGTCTGTGTGTTTAGTAGTTTAATTATAATATGACAAGAAGAGGTTCTTCTATTCTTGTCTGTTTGGTGTTCTAAATGCCTTCCTGTATTTGTATTGGCATCTCTTTCTCTATTTTGGGGAAACTGTTTTCTATGATTTTGTTGAAAATACTTACTATGCCTTTAGATTGAAATTCTTGGGTTGGAGATATGGCTCAGTACTTAAGGTGCCTGCTTGTAAAGTCTGATGGCTCAGGTTCAATTTCCTAGCACCTACATGAAGCCAGAAGCACAAAGTGGCAGTGCATCTGGAGTTTGTTTGCAGGGGCTGTCACAATTCTCTTTCTCTCCCTCCCTCTCTCTCTCTTTGCAGATAAGTAAAAATATTTTTTCAAAGAGAAATTATTCTTCTATATCCTGAATTCTTAAGTTTGATTTCTTCATAGTGTCCCTAATGTCTTGAAATTCCCACTCATACCTTATACCTTGTAAGTTTGCCTTTCTCTTTGTCAGAATGTTCTAGATGTTCCACCTTGTTTGCTTGTTTTGTCCTCTCCTTGATCCATTCTATTGGTGAGACTTTCTACAGAATTTTGTATTTGACTTACTGTGTTTATCATTTCCAGTATTTCAGATGGGTATTTCTTCAGTACTATTTCCTTACTCATGTCTTGTATTTACCTCCTGTGATAATTTAATTATGATAGTGTGAAGGTATGTCCCCATAGACTCAGGTGTTTTATTAAAGCTTGTAACTTGGGTCCCCGGCCACTGGTTGGAAGAGGTGTCACTGGGGACAAATCCTGGGGTCCAGCCCTAAGGCGTATGTGGGGGTAGATCTTGATTCAAGACCAGTGGTGTGAGGAGGGCAGTTTGAGATTTGGTGGCTTTTGCTTGCTTGTGGTGATGACTGTTGGTGGTTTCTTGGATTTATGAATGGGAACCAGCTTCTTCTGCCATTGATGGAACTTCCCATGGATCTGTAAGCTTGAAATAAATCCCTTCCATAAACTGTGTCTGGTTGGATGTTCAGTTCACAACACAGAGCTAACTACACCTCCTTATTTCATTAAATTGATTTCTTGTATTCTCTTTCCGGAGATTTATTTATTTATGATATAAAGCGGCAACGAGAGAATGGGTGCACCAGGGCCTCCAGCAACTGCAAACAAACTCCAGACACATGTGTCATCTTGTGCATCTGGCTTATGTAGGTACTGGGGAATAGAACCTGTGTCCTTAGGCTTCACAGGCAAGCACTTTAACCATTAAGCCATCTCTCCAGCTCTTGCTTTCTTCTTTTATTACCTTGATTTCTTTGAGAGAACTTATAACCATTTTTAAAAATTTTCCATCTGGAATTTCAGCTAATTCATTTTCACTGGAAGTCATTACTTTTGGATTTATAATTTTTGGAGGAGTTATGCTGTCTAATGTTTTGTGTTTCTTATTGTGTAGAGAATTTTACATTCCAAGTTATTTCAATCCTTGGGTTTTCTAATTATCAGTTGTATTCTTAGAAGTGTAGATCAGAAGTTATATCTTCAGGGTAGGAGCTCAAGGTGCCAGATGTGGCTTCTATATTACTCCCAGAGTATGGCAGGAGTGACTCAAGCTGGTGGATATGCCTGCTGTGCAAATGACCTACACTGAGTGTGAAGCTGGTTTCCTCTTTGGTGCATTGTGGGCTGCAATCATCTGATTATGTGGTTCTGTTCTTCTGATCAACTGTGCTGGATGCTCTATGCAAGAGGGTGGCTCCAATCTCTTGGTGTCCTGAGATCTCCAGTGGTTCTAAATACTGGCATATGGGGAAATCTATCTGAAGTTGTTCTAGAACTGTTTAGCTGGTCCAGGTTTTTCTCTTCAGTTTTTGATTTTGGAAGTCTGGTATGAGTGGAGAATCCGTTCCTAGTCATTCTGCTCTTTCTGACATAGGCAGGGCCCAGTGAGTAGAATCACTTCCCAGTGGCCACCAGGCTGGAGCCACTGATTGTGTGGTTGTCAGAAGCTCCTAGCTCCCTCCTGCATCTCTGCACCTGGGTTAAGAATTCCTTACATACCTTAACTTTTAAATTTTTATTTATTTATTTATTTAACAGAGAGAAAGAGGGAGAGAGAGAGAGGGAGAGGGAGAGAGAGAGAGAGAGAATGGGTGCGCCAAGGCCTCCAGCCACTGCAAACGAACTCCAGACATTCTGCATCTGGTTCTGGGGTATCAAACCTGGGTCTTGGCTTTGCAGGCAAACACCTTAACTGCTAAGCCATCCCTCCAGCCCCAAAATTAAGCCAGCTGTAGGTGAATCACACTTTTTGTTTTGTTTTGTTTTGTTTTGGTTTTTCAAGGTAGGGTCTCACTCTAGCTCAGGCTGACCTGGAATTCACCATATAGTCTCAGGGTGGCCTTGAACTGATGGTGATCCTCCTACCTCTGCCTCCCAAGTGCTGGGATTAAAGGTGTGTGCCACCACGCCTGGCATGACACCTTAATTTTTTGGTAGATGAGTGTACCACCCCCAGGTTTCTTTGACGATGCTCCTATTCCACCATCTTAAACAAAAGTCCTTGTTTTTTTGAGACAGAGTTTCATTCTGTAGCCCCGGCAGTCCTGACCAAGATGGACATCTACCTGCCTTAACTTTCTGCATGCCGAGGCTGCAGGCATGAGCCACTACACTCAGCTTAATATTGACAATTTTATCTTTCCTTTCTGTTTCTTCTCCAGTGTCTTTTTAATCATCTTTTCATAAAAGCAGTTTTGTTTCCTGAAAATTTTTTTCAAATATTTAATTTCTGCTCTTAAGTATATTTCCTTTCTTTTCCTTACTTTATACTTAGTTTATTTTTTTTATTTCTGTGTGTGCATATGTATATGATGATGGTGGTGGTGGTGGTGTGTATGTGTGCACGCATATGTGGAGGTCAGGGGACACCCTTGGGGTGTTGGTTCTCTCCTTCCATATTGTTTTTACTACTGGGAAGGCCACCCTAGCTGGTCCCATAAGGTTTGGCATTCACCTGCATTCATTGCTGTGAGTTGGAATTACAGGCCCCATTGCATGTTTGGCTTTATGTGGGTACTGGGAGATTCAAACTCTAATCATCAGGCTTGCAGAGCAAGTACCTCTAGCCATCAAGCCCTATAGTTAGGTTTTTAAGATTAGGTTATTTATTTGCAAACTTACTTGGTTTTTTTTTGTTGTTTGTTTTGGTTTGTTTGTTTTGTTTGTTTTTTGGTTTTCCGAGGGAGGGTCTCATTCTAGCTCAGGCTGACTTGGAATTCACTATGTAGTCTCAGGGTGGCCTCTAACTCATGGTGATCCTCCTACCTCTGCCTCCCAAGTGCTGGGATTAAAGGTGTGTGCCACCACGTTGGGCTGAGAACTTACTTCTTTTCTAATGTAATCATTTAATGTTAAACACTGTTGCTGTTGCATCCTACACATCTTGGCATATTTTCATTTTTTTAGTTCTTAATACTTTCTACTTTCCCTTGAGGTGTCTTTGACTCCTTAATTATTTAAGTGTATATTGTTTAATTTTCAAATATTTGGCCTTTCCCATATTTTGTGTTACTGACTCCTCATTTAATTCTTATATGGTCAAATAACACACTCTATATGATTGTAATTCTTTTACATTTATTCTGGTGCATTGCCTACAATAGGATCTGTCTTGGTAAGTGTTCTGTGCGTCCCTGAAGAAGTCTGTATTTTGTTGTCATTGGGTGCATCAGATCACATTGATTGCTGTTCAGGTCTTCTGTATCTTTGCTGATTTTCTGTTGACTTGTATCAATTACTAAAAAGAATGTTAAACTCTTCAAGTGTAATTGTCTATTTCACCTTTCAGTTCTATTGTGTTTTGCTTCATAGATCTTAAAGTTCTATTGTTAGTTGCATCATATTGAGAATTGTTATGTATTCTTTGTATCATTCTGTAATACTCCTTTTTATCCCTGATAATTGCACTCTTAATAAGTCTACTTTGTCTGTTATTAATATAGTTACTTCAGTCTTCTTTATATATTTGGATAATATAGTTTTTTTCATCATTTAACTTTTTTTAACCTTTCATTTTTCCATTTATGTGTCAAAATTCAAAATTGCAACAAATTTAACTTAAATCTAATTGATGTTTTTAATTGATTATTCTAGAATTGGGCAGTGGAATTTGGTTCTGTAGGCAGAAAAGGGCTATATAAAGCTAAAATTGAATAAAAGCATTATTTAACATCAGGCTATGTAAGGTTACCTTCCTTACAGGGTTGAAACAGGACTTACATACTATTCTTGTTCAGAAAAACTAGGGCTCCTTCTGATTGGTTGCTATGAATCTCCTGGTTTCTTTAATTTTAAAACATTTTTTGAATTGAACTATATTGTAATTCCATTTAGTTATGTAGCACTTAGTGTTTGTGACTCTTTTTAGAAATGATTATTATGTGTGTGTTGATGTCTGTATGGGTACATGTGCCATGGCACATGTGTTGGGTTCTGAGGATAACCTTGGTGTATTTTGTTCTCTTCTTCCACTTTGCTTGGCACAGTGTCTCCCTTGCTGGTGTTGATTCTGTTAGTTTATTTTTGCTGCTTTGTGTGCACCAATCTGGACCATGAGCTTCCAAAATCTCTTGGCTCCATGTCCCATTGCCAAAGGTGCCTTGAGATTACAGCCCATAAGCCACTTTGCTTCCAGCTTTTCATAGGTATTGGGGAATTGAACTCAGGTTGGCAGGCTTGCAAGTAAGCACCTTAGCTGCTTTGCCATCTTCTGGCTCCTTTATTTTGATTTGGACTGGTTTCTGAGGCTTAAAGTAGGAGCTCAGTTCAAAACCAGGTCTCCTATAAATTTTATTCTACATATATAATTTCCTTCTCCAACAAATAAAATTATGCTTCCAATTATCCTAGGGGATATGTTTATTTTCTAAGTGACAAGATACATATAAAGTAGCATAATAATGTAAAATAAGAATTCATGTTACCAATGAGGGAAGATAAAAACTAAAATAAAGACACAATAGCAACAAAAAAGAAAACTAGATCAAAACCCCTACTAACTGAAGTTTAGAGTCCATTTATAGTTGTTTTTCCCTCCTTTGGTCTGAGAGAATAGGGTCTAAGTACTGTGCTAGAAGTTACCTACATTAGTTTTCCTCATATCCACCCATATTACTCTGTTGATGTTCGTTTTGCAAGCAGAGAGAAGAAGACAGAGAGAACAGGAATGCCAGGGCCTCCAGCCACTGCAAATGAACTCCTGATGCATGTGCCACCCTGTGCATCTGGCTCTACATGGGTACTGCGAGATGGAACTCTGCTCATTAGCCTTTACAGTCAAGTGCCTTAACCACTGAGCCATCTCTCCAGACCAGTGTTACTTTCTGAGTATAATTTAGTTAGATTCTTTGGGGTTTTATGTATGTTTAATTTTCTAGTCCTTCATCCCCTTGTTGACTTTTTTTCTAATATGGAACATTAGCATTGTCTAACTTGTTCATAGTTATGCTTATAAACAAGTTGCGCCGGGTGTGGTGGCGCATGCCTTTAATCCCAGCACTCGGGAGGCAGAGGTAGGAGGATCGCCGTGAGTTCGAGGCCACCCTGAGACTCCATAGTGAATTCCAGGTCAGCCTGGCCCTAACCCTACCTTGAAAGAAAAACCAAAAAAAAAAAAAAAAAAAAAAGCCAAGTTGCATCCAAGAGTGTCAGTGACCTCTGCCTTCCACTGTGAAGGCACCCCTTCTCATTAGGTCTCTTTATCTATCTAGTATTTCTTCTATTTAAATGAGCAAGTACATGCATATTTTATTTTCTTAACGTTTTTTTAGAAAGAGTGAGACAGGGGTGGAGGTGGTGGGGGATTGGCATGCTGGGGCCTCAGCCATTGCAATCAAACTTCAGATGCTTTTTGCCACCTAGTGGGCATGTGTGACCTTGCGCTTGCCTCACCTTTGTGCCTGGCTTATGTGGGATCTGGAGAGTCAAACATGGGTCCTTAGGCTTCACAGGCAAGCTCCTTAACTGTAAGCCATCTCTCCAGCCCTTATTTTTTCTTAACTTTTTGTTTGTTTGTTTGTTTGTTTTGTTTTTCGAGGTAGGGTCTCATTCTAGCTCAGGCTGACCTATTTTCTTAACTTTTTAATGGCAGCTTCTATAAGTATAGACAATGAACCATGATACTTCCCACCTACCACCCTCATTTCCTTCTCCCAAATCTACCCTCCATTGTATCCCTTCTTCTTTCCATTCTGTTTTGATGTCACCATCTTTTCCTCCTATTAGGAGGGTCCTGTGTAGGTAGTGTCACCCACTGTGTGATCATGGATATCCAGCCCATTTTGTTTCTGGAAGACATTATAAGTAGTCCTACCCTTCTCCTGGTTCTTATATTCTTTCTGCCACCTCTTCTTCAATAAACCCTGAGCCTTGGAAGGTGTCTCACTTCATGCTGAACACTCCTCTGCCACTTCTTCTCAGCACTATGGTGACTGTGGTAGTTTAAATAAATTTCCCTCAATAGATTTAAGCATTTTATTAAAGCTTTTTAGATTTTCAGCTACCTGACTGGAAGAGATGGCACTGGGTGGATCTTAGGGTCCAGCCCTAAGGTGTGGTAGTAGATTTTGAATTCTAGTCTAAAGATATACAAAGTGCCTAAGTTCCACCTAGAATTCCTAAGTGTGCTTGTGTGTGGTATGGCTTTTGTTTTTTTTTGGCTTGGGGCTTTTTCTCTCTCTCTCTTTTTATTTTATTTTATTTTAAATTAATTAATTAAGTTTTTCTCAATTTTTATTAACATCTTCCATTATTATAAAAAATATCCCATGGTAATACCCTCCCTCTCCCCACTTTCCCCTTTGAAATTCCATTCTCCATCATATCCCCTCCCCATCTCAATCAGTCTCTCTTTTATTTTGATGTCATGATCTTTTCCTCCTCTTATGATGGTCTTGTGTAGGTAGTGTCAGGCACTGTGAGGTCATGGATATCCAGGCCATTTTATGTCTGGAGGGAGCATGTTGTAAGGAGTCCTACCCTTCCTTTGGCTCTTACATTCTTTCTGCCACCTCTTCCTCATTAGACCCTTGAGCCTTGGAAGATGTGATCGAGATGTTACTCAGTACTCCAGTCACTTCTTTCCAGCACTATGATACCTTCTGATTCGTCCCAAGGTCACTGCCATACAAAAAGAGAAGATTCTCTACCCAAAGTGAGAGTAGCATTAATATAAGGGTATAAATATTAAGATAAGTGCTTACTGGGCAGTTTGATAAGCATACTATATACATTCATCTAGACAACAGCAGATGTTATACCCCTAGGGCTCATGACTACCCCTGTTTTAAGTTTTCAGTATCAGGGATGTATTCCCCCCCATGGAGTGGGCCTCCAGTTCAATTAGAGGGTAGTTGGCTTTCACCATGGTAGACGTGCCACTATTGCACCCATATTTTAGACAATAATCCATGGTAATTCCCTCTCCCCTCCACTTTCCCCCTTGAAACTCTCTATTGGGCTTTTTCTCTCTACTTGGACCTGTAAAAGCAGGCCAGCTTCTTCTACTGTTATAAAACTTCGCCTAAATCTGTAAACTTCAAATAAATAGCCCTTCCTTTGTAGCTATGCCTGGTTTAAAAGTTCAGCTCAGTGATATTACAGTGACTTTTGAGTCACCCCAGTGGTCACAGCCATCTGAAAAGAGAAGCTTCTGTAACCAAAAGTGAGAGTAGCATTAATATATGGGTATGAACATTTTAAAAAGTGCTTAGAGGGATGTTTGGTGGGCATGGTATATGAATTCAGCCACACAATAGCAGGCATTACTTCCCTAGGGCTTATGACCTCCACAGCCATAGTCTTTTGACTGGGTTTTCAGTATCAGGCATGTATCCTGTGGGATGGCCTCCAGTCCAATAAAAGAGAAGTTGGTTCTCCTCTTAACAGACATGCCACTATTGCACCAATTGGCATATTTGGTCTGGCTGGGGCTTACAGGATCCACTGCTGGTTAACACAGACGGCAAATTCTTTCTCCCAAAAGGCTGCATGCTGCATAGCTCTTTCCAACATTCTGACAGCTAGTTAGCAGGAGGAATTTTCTAGCTCAGCTCCAGCTTGATATCTCAGTCACCTGCAGCCTAAGCAGTACATGCAAACATTATTTCTCCTCTTTTCCTTACACAAAGATGAGCTATTCTAGATATTCCTTTGCAGTTATCATTTAAAAAATTAATACTTAAAAATGTATTTATTTATTTACTTATTGTAGGGGGAAAAGGTTTATTTGGCTTACAGACTCAAGGGGAAGCTCCATGATTGCAGGGGAAAATGATGGCATGAGAAGAGGGTGGACATCACCTTCTGGTCAACACCAGATGGAGAACAATAACAGGAGAGTATGCCAAACACTGGCAAGAGGAAGCTGGTTATAACACCCATTAGCCCGCTACCAACAATACACTGCCTCCAGGAGGGTTTAATTCCCAAATTGCCATCAGCTGGGGACATGGCATTCAGAACACTTAAGTTTATGGGAGATACCTGAATCAAACAACCACATTCCACCCTTGGCCCCCATTAACTGATAACCACACATGGTGTAAAATTCAATGCATTCAGTCAATCTTTAAAAGTCCCCATAGTTTTTTTTTTTTTTTATCAATTCCAGTGATTTTCAAACATCCCCATAATCCAAAGTCTTTTAACTGAGCCATAATATCAAAAAATCCCCCCCAAACCCATAATGGTGCAGAATGAACATTCACACTTCAAAAGATGGCATTGGGCATAGCAAAGAAATATTCAACCAATACAAGATTTAAACAGGGCAAACATCAAACTCTATCTCCAAGTCCAACAACTCTAGCCAGTGACAAATCTCCAAGTCCCATAATTCTAACCAGCAACAAGTCCATCCCTCCAGCTAGGCTACTCACAATCCCAAAAAACTTCATCTGGTGCCAGCATCTCTTGTTGGCAGCCATTCCATAGTCAAGGCATCTCCACTGGGTCTCCACTGCAACCCATGGTTCATCCTCATGTCTCCATTGGGTCTCCATGAAGGTAATCCAACAGGACTGCTTCACACTGCCATCGCTGTTTCCAAAATACAAGACTGTGTAACAAATTCAATTACCTCTCTTTCCTGCATTTCTTATATTCCATAATACCAGGTGGGCTGCCAACTTGTTAATCCAGGGGAGAATAAAGCAGACTTTGAAGAACAGGACACCCCTTCAGCATTCAGGGCCATTGAAAAGACTGCATTCTTTCTGCTGTCCCAATGAAGGTCATCTGGCCCAATCTCAATGGTTGTAATCTCTCATACAATTGCAGCTGAACAGGCAGAAGTTTCAGCCCATATCCCTCTGAACATACCAGTCCATTTCTATGCAATGAAACCCTGCTCAAATTCTCTGGACATAAGTATAACAGCAAGCCTCTCACACAAACTCCTTCTAGCCCAGTCCAGACAAAGCTTTTTCTCACCCTCACAAGCCAAACCTCACAGGCCATAGTTCTTACTGCATTCATGTCTTTCAACTCTGACCAGAATAGTCCATCAAGCTGTACTTATAGCACTGCAAGGAATCTCTTAGGCCAAGATTTCAAATCCTCCCACACTCCTCCCAAGGCTATTATAGTTTTCTAGCATCACATCCCTATAAAGGGTTCACTGAGCAATAACAAGGCACTGCCAATCTTGCCAGGTGAAGTCCACAACTATATCTTTAAATGATACCAACTCCATGTCTAGATCCCAGGGTTTAAAGTGTCCTCTCTTGAACCCACAACATCAAAGTTTCACAAAGAATTCTGGAAAATTTTAAGTGTTCATCATTTCTGGCTTCCTGAATACCTAATGTTTCCCTTACTCTTTCCCTGGAGCTGGGTGGCACAGGTCACAGAGTCTAGGACCCAAAGTCCCTAAACTCCAGGTAAGAAATGATCCAGGTGCAGATCCAAGGTGGTGGACAGGCAGTGTCAAAAATATATTTATTTATAAGGAGAGAATGCAGGCCAAGGCCTCTAGCCACTGCAAACAAACTCCAGATGCATGTGCTCCTTTGTACATCCAGCTTTACTTGGGTACTGGGGAACTGAACCTGGGCCATCAGGCTTTATAAGAAGTGCCTTAACCACTGAACCATCTCTCCAGCCCCAAATTAATACTTTTTAATAATAATATTGAACATCTTCTTATATATGTATTTGTTATATATATAAATGGTGAGGTATCTGTTGAAATCTTTTTCCTATTTAAATTTTTTTTGTTTTATTTTCATTTATTTGAGAGCGATACATAGAGAAAGAGGGAGAGAGAGAGAGAGAGAGTGAGAATGGGCCCACCAGGGCCTCTAGCCACTGCAAACAAACTCCAGATGCGTGCGCCCCCTTGTACATCTGGCTAATGTGGGTCCTGAGGAATCAAACTTGGGTCCTTTGGCTTTTCAGGCAAACATCTTAACCGCTAAGCCATCCCTCCAGCTCTGTATTTTCTCTTAACAGGCTTCATCATTTTACTTTTTTCTTTTTTTGTTTTTTTCGAGGTAGCGTCTCCCTCTAGCACAGGTTGACCTGGAATTCACTGTGTAGTCTCAGGGTGTCCTCAAACTCATGGCAATCCTCCTACCTCTTGCTTCCTGAGTGTTGGGAATAAAGGCATGTGCCACCACACCTGGCTCATTTTACTTTTATATTTTATTAAAATTTATAATTTTATATAAACTTATATTTATAACTTTGCTTTTAAGTGGCATATTTGTGTTTGACATATTTTTAAAAATTGTGCTGTAGTACATATAGCATCAAAGTTATCATATTGCCAGACTTGGTGGTATAGGTCATGCTTTATTATTTATTTAACTTATCCTGTTTTATTTTTTAGACAGGTTCTCACTGTGTAGCCCAGGCAAGTGTGAAACTTACGTTATGTATGGGTTATGTTATGTAGCCTATGTTGTCCTTGAATGCACATTTTCCTGCCCTAGCCTCCCAAATCGTGGGTTACAGCCATGTGTCACCATAGCCAGCCTGAATTTTACTGTTCTTAGTAACTCACATAAATGAAATTGCTGAGATTTTCTTGTCTTGTGATCATGAATTATTGGCACATGGATAACAAGGAGTGAGCAAAGCAAAAACAGATTTATTGAGAAAACAGATGCCTACAGTGGCTGAGCAAGTATACTTAGAATTTTGTCCTGTATCCAAAGAAGAGATAGAGAAGGGAAAGGAAAGTTTATACTTTTTCAATTTCAACTTACAAAAGCAGATTTAGCAGTGAAGATGCACCAACAGCTGCACTGATAGAAGAGCTACTGAGGAGTATAAGAACATCATCTCATTAAGGGAAAATTATTCTTCGTCTCACCTCCTTAGCATGCCCTTAGGTCAACCAGCTTTCTTTCGTTTAAATTTATGTATGTATGTACGTATGTATGTATGTGTCTGTATGCATGTGTGCATACATACCAAGGTCTCTTGATACTACAAATGAATGCCAGATGCTTGTACCCCTTTTTGTGACTGGCTTTATGTGGGCACTGGAGAATCAAACCTGGTCCACAGGCTTTGCACACATGTGCCTATAACTGCTGAGCCATTTCTCCAGTCCCTCAATCAGCTTTCCTTTTCTTTTCAAGTATTTTTATTCATTCATTTGTTTATTTGAGAGATAGAGATAGATAGATAGATAGATAGATAGATAGATAGATAGATAGAGAGAGAGCATGCCAGGGTCTTCAACTACTGCAGAGGAATTCCAGACACACATGCCACCTTGTGCATCTGGCTTGCGTGGGTTCTGGGGAATCAAACCTCAGTTCTTTGGCGTTGCAGGCAAATGCCTCAATCACTAAGCTATCTCTCCATTGTCCTTTAAAATTTTTGCCAGGCATGGTGGTGCATGCCTTTAGTCTCAGCACTTGGGAGGCAGAGGTAGGTGATTGCTGTGAGTCTGAGGCCACCCTGAGACTACAGAGTGAATTCCAGGTCAGTCTGGGCTAGAGTGAGACCCTACCTCGAAAAGCCAAAAGAAAATTTTAACAATTTATTTATTTATTTATTTGAGAGAGAGAGAAACAGAGCAAGCGAGTGAGTGAGAGAGAATGGGTGCACCAAGGCCTCCAGCCACTGCAAACAAACTTCAGATGCATGCACCACCTTGTACATCTGGCTTACATGGGTCCTGGGGAATTGAACCTGGGTCCTTTGGCTTAGTAGGCAAGCACCTTAACCGCTAAGCCATCCCTTCAGCTCCCTTAATCAGCTTTCTGAGAGGAGGTCTCCCAGCCAGGTGATTTACAAGCTGTTGGACTAACACCAAAAACCAGAAAGCATGAACAAACTCACCAGAACTCAACAACCTGTGTCCACACACATCTGGGCTGGAATCAGATCCACCCCCAGTGACATGCCCCCTATAGCAAGAATCTACCTGCTAGAGGCTGAAGCTGTAAACTCAATTTTAATAAAACACCTGAGTATATGTGGCCATACATTCAAATTATCATATTCAAACTACCACAGGGACCAAAAGATAAGTTTCCCATTGAAAGGAAAAGAAACAAAAGTAAAAGGCTCTCTGAAAGAGAGGGTTCCAGAAAGTAGGTTGACATTAAGTACTTTGTATGGGGGGCTTTGAGGTATCGAGACAGAGTCTGTCTTTGACTTACATGAAAATTAGCCATCAAGCTGAGGTGAATTTTGTTGGTTAAGTTTAAATGTACACAGAAAACATTGGTTGGTGGGACAGGGAGAGCACAGGCTTGGAGTGCCAAAAATCTCAAGGGGAACTTCACAGGGGAAGCCTGAGACTGGCTTTGTTGTTTTTCTTAGAGCCTTCTTACCTGGTCAGCTTTGCTATCTCTCATACCGAGCTGTAAGCCCTCTTCTTATTCTTCTCTACCATTCCTGACTTTACTGTTTTAATCCTAACATTTATTTTAACCATTACATTTCTAAGGCAAGGACAAAAGACAAAACTGTTGCCAAGGAGTAGCCTGAGCTGTAGCCAAGAGCATAGAGCAAGATTGCTTTTTCTCAAGGGTCCTGTCCTAAGTACCTAGTGAGTTTCTTCCTCATACTCTCTGACATTACCATTTACTGCCTGATTTGATGCTTTGGTTCCCCTGAGTGTATCTTGTAGTGCTCAAAAGTTCTAATACTAAGACAGGGAGGAGGGTGTACCCTTACAATGAGTCTCTCTCCCCACATCTATTTCTCTATCTATCTATCATCTATCCATATCATCTCTCTCTCTATACACACGACACACACACACACACACACACACACACACACGTATATGTATAGTGTGCTACAGCAAGATCCTATCTCAAACTCACAAAAATAAAAAGTAAATTCTCCCATGAAGTACTGGGCACACATTATGCTAGCACACAGGCTCTCAAGAAGGCTGATGTAATTCTGCTTGGGGAGGGTAGGAGTAGCAAAATCTACAGACATTTTGTTTGCCTGACATCTACCAAATGTACCTTCTAGAAGGTAGTAGTAGTTCCCAACACAAACAATACTGCCTTATGTTGGTAGAGAAAGCCCTTGTCACTGTCTGATGGGAAGCCACTCACAGCGTTCTGCTTCTTGGTCACCTCCAAAGCAGCATACTCATCACAACTGGCCAGATGTCTGTAGGGCCGAGGACTATTATTAATTAGACCATCTCCCCCAGCAGGCCCTCAGACATTTCTTTCTTTTTTTTTTTTTTTTTTTTTTTTTGGTTTTTCAAGATAGGGTCTAGCTCAGACTGACCTGGAATTCACTATGTAGTCTCAGGGTGTCCTCAAAGTCACGGAAATCTTCCTACCTTTGCCTCCCAAGTGCTGGGATTAAAGGCATGTGCCACCACGCCCAGCTCACATTTCTTTTTTTTTAATGGAATGGGATTTATTGAAACTTACAGATCCAGAGGAAGTTCCATAATGGTGGAAGAAGCTGACCCCCTTTCACAGGTCCACGCAGAAAGAAATACCACCAGCACCACAAGGAAGCACACTGCAGGAATCCCAGGCAGAGTTAAAATCTCTGCATACCTTAGGCTAGAATTCCAGATCTGCCTCCAACCATAGTGACACCTCCTTCAGCCAGGCTGGTGATCTAAGTTACAAGCTTTAATAAACTCCTGAGTCTATTAGGGACATCCATTCAAATTACCACATTCTGCCCTGGCCCTGAATAGGTTCATAACCATCTCACATTTGTAAATTGTATTCAGTCTAACTTCAAAGGTCCTCAATAGTCTTTACCAACTTAAGATAGTTCCAAAGTCCTAAGTCTCATCTGAGATTTAAAACTCTCTCTTAACTGTGAGTCCCTGTAAAATCAAAACAAGTTATATACTTTCAACATATAAAGGCACAAAGCAAACATTTTCAACTGCTATAATGCATAACAATTAGAGACTGGACCAATGCCTACTCAACCATTAAGCAAACATCAAACATCTACAGTTCAAGTCCGATATCCATAACCAGTGACTGACAGTCTCTGGATTTTCCAATTCTGCCCCTCCAGCCCTCAAACCTTTTTTTTTTTTTTTTTGGTTTTTCGAGGTAGGGTTTTACTCTAGTTGTCCAGGCTGACCTGGAATTCACTATGTAGTCTCAGGGTGGCCTGGAACTCACAGCAATCCTCCTACCTCTTTCTCCTGAGTGCTGGGATTAAAGGTATGTGCCACCACATCCAGCTCTCAGACATTTTTTTTCCAGACATTTTTTAATTCAACCAAATGGACAATCAAAATTAACACTCACACTAGGCTGTGCATGATAAATTGCTAATCCTTCCCTAAGTGAAAGATTCATCTGTGACATTTATAGCTGGAACATTCATTTAAGGATGTCGATAGTTTCTGCAGACTTGGTCCAGTTCAAGAGTTTACGTTCCCACTTTGAGAGTTCATCATCATTGGTGGCAGTGATGTGCATGAATTGTGGTCTCTTAGTAATTTCCTGAGTCCATTTTGAAATGCTCTTTCAATGCTGGCTTCATTTATGATTTTCCTTATAATGCTTCACAGTGGTCACTAGAATTATGATTTGTATGTAATGTGTCATTTTCTGTGGCTACTATTTTTTTTGGTTTTTCAAGGTAGGGTTTTACTCTAGCCCAGGCTGACCTGTAATTCACTATATAGTCTCAGGGTAGTCTTGAACTCACAATGATCTAACTATCTCTGCTTCACAAGTGCTGGGAGTAAAGGTGTGTGCCACTATGCCTGGCCGCTGTGGCTATTTTCAAAGATTTTTTTTTTCCTTTGTCTTGATTTTCAACCATTGTGTGCAGGCATGGGTATCTTTGAGGTTATCCAGGTTTGGCTTTGCTGGTCTTTGATGATCTTTTATGCACTCCACCATGTTTGGGACATTTACAGTCATTTCCTCCAATTCTTTCTGCACCAATATCTCTCTCCTGTCCTTTTGAAATTTCAGTTGACATGAATGCCAGGCCTTTCAGTATTATCCTCCACATTTCTGAGGTTCTGCCCAGCTTTTCTTTGTATAGCTTTGTGTGTTTGGATTAAAGACTTTTAAAAAATTTTTTGAGATAGGGTCTCACTCTAGCTCAGGCTGACCTGGAATTCACTATGTAGTCTCAGGGTGGCTTTGAAATCATGGCAATCCACCTACCTCTGCCTCCCGAGGGGTGGGATTAAAGGCATGTGCCACCATGCCTAGCCAAATTGAAGACATTTAAATTATTTTTAAAGTAAAATATTTTAGCATCTGAGAAGTTTCATGGTTGTTGTTTGCTTTTTTCTTTTAAGAGTTGTTCAATTTTGGATTCTGCCTAGATATTTTGAATATTACTTATGAGACACTGGGCCTCAGTTACAGTCTTGTGAACAATGGAGACCTTTTTATTATCATTATCATTGTTATTGGCAACATATTTTGTATGGATACATCACGTGTTGGAACTCTCTTTTCTTTTGTCCCTGCCCCAATTCTGTTGGGGTCCCTCCTCAGTGGGGCTATAGGTATTCCCTATGGGGTTGTGGTTTATGGTTTATGCATTGTGAGAACAGTAGTCATTTATGGGGGAAGAGAATGCCTCTGGGCCTGATGTCTCAACCTGTGGCTCTTACAATCTTTCTGCCCCCTCTTCTGCAAAATTCCCTAAGCATGGTGGGTAAGTTTAAGTCTAATTCAGTGATGAGCTCTTAGAAGCCTCTGGGTCTTTGCTTTGGTAAGTGTTGAGTATCCTCAGGGTCTGTCTTCTACACCCTGGAGCTGATTATCAGGTTCAGCATGGAAGCAGCACTCTTGCTCATCTCCCCAATTCCTTTGTGGTTTCAGCTGTGGCTTGGCTGAAGTGTGAGGGATAGTTTATCTCCTCAGGTCTTGCTACCTTCTGGAAAAGAAGAACAGATTCTCCAATGGAGAGTGAAGTCAGCATAGTGGAAATTAGATAAGCATTATTAACTTAGGGATACTTTGATGTATGTAACCCCTTCTTTTAGCCAAAGACTAGTGAGAGGTTGACACTAGAGAGCATAATTTTTGTCTCCATAGGATTCTGTGGTTTTGTTTAAATCAGGCAGTTACTCTGGTTAGGTTCAGACCCAAAGTTCTATCCACTTTCTGTTGTCTGTGTTTCCACTGTCAGTTTTTATAGTTATGTAGTGCTTTTCTGCTGTGTCTCTGTGGTAAGCTGAAAACTAGATCTCCATGACATAATACCCAGAACCTGTGAATATGCTACCTTACCTGGCAAAAGGAACTATGAAGAAATGATTAACTGGCTTGAGATGGAGAGGGGTTGGGGGTTTTCATGTGGGTCCAGTGTCATCCTAAGTCTTCTTATAAGGAGGCAGGAACAATATTCTTCCCCATAGCCTCCAGAAACACATGTCTAGTGATGACTTGATTTGGCTCCTAAGATCCATGTCCAAAACTTTAAGGTAGTCAAGGAATTTTCATATGCCACTAGGTTTATGGTAAGTTTTTATCCAGACCCAGGAAGCTAATGCAGGCCCCCATGTGTGCACCTAGGGGCCAGCCCACGGCCTAGTAGTGGTCTACATCAGAGTTCAGATCTCAAAGCTTCTGCTGTCTTGATCCTAGGCAGTTCAAGATTTCATATATTAGCATAGTCTTCTTCCTACAGCTTCCTCTTCTCTGGGACCTTCTTCTATTCCCAGGTACCCCATAGCCTTTGCTGGTGGTCTGACTGGAATGAGAGACAAGACTTTAGATATACTTTTCTTATCACAGCTTCTGTGGCTGTAGGAAGTAAATTCATTTTTGGAGCTCACTCTGAAAGTTTTTCCTCTGGGGTTCTTGCTGCTTCAAAGAATGAGCTAGGAGATGTAGTAGAGTTTAATGAGATAAATGCAATATGTGTCATTCTTTGACTTGATTTCATACCCACTTCCTGGCTTTTAGGTTTTTTGGAGCCCCTTGATAATTGCTCTCTGTCTTCTGTCCAATGTTTTTAGTATTAATCAGTGGGGAAGATATGGTAGCATATTCCCGCTATACCTTAACCAGGGGCAGTAGTTACTTCCATCTTTTGTACTTTCAAAGAAAACGCTGCTCCTGCTGCTTTTTGTCCTAATGCAGTGTCTGTTTTTTATGCACTTTATGTTCTTTCTATGTTACATTTTTTCCTAATTCTCCTTGAGGTATGATTATTTGTGAGATTTCCTAATTGTCACAATTATATTCTTACCTAGTTGGTCCTACTTTCTTTTTTTGCCTCCTTGAAACAGGCTTTCCTCTCATTGGCCTGTAGCTCAGCAATGGGGCTAGACTGGGGGCTGGGTGAGTTCCAGGGATGACAGATGTGCACCACTAAGCCCAGATTTGAGAATTGTTTATTTATTGAACTTGTGTGTGTGTGTGTGTGTGTGTGTGTGTGTGTGGTGGGGGTGCACATGCCATGGTTTGTATGTAGAGGCCTGAGGACAACGGACAACTTCAAGGGGGTCTGTGTACTTCCTTGAGACAGGGTCTCTTGCCATGGCAAATGAACTGCCAAGCTGCAAACAAGCATCAGACTAGCTGGCCTGTGAGCCTTGGATTCTTCTGGCGCCACTTGCCATTGTGATAGGCATTGAGATTATTGATGCGTGTGTCACTTTGTTTCTGGTTTTATGTGGGTGCTGGAGAGTTGGGCCCAGGCCGTCAGGTTTGTTCCTCAAACCATGTACTGCATTTTTATGTGGTACCAGGGATTGAATTCAGGTCATCATGCTTACACACCAAACCCTTCACTGACTGAGCTATCCCCTCAGCCCTTCATCTATTCTTCTGTACTTTTCTTTCTTCACTCTCTTTTGTTCATGTTCTGCTCAATTTAGTTCTCGGTCATAATCTAAAGATTCTTCTAGGGCCTAGGGATGTAGCCTAGTTATATAGCACTCACCTAGCTTTAGCGAGGTCCTAGGTTCTATCCCCAGAGCAGCAACAAATTAAAAGAAAACATTCTTCTAAGAGAAGTTTCTTCTTAATCTGGCACTGTTCCAAAGCAGAGCTTTGACCATTTGGCTTTACAGATTTGCTGGGCTCATACCTATCCCTGAGCACTCCCGTGGGTGCCTGTGGGATCTCCTTTCTTCCTCACACAAGCATGACATACAGGTCTCATAGAGATCAGTGTTCTGATGTATACAGGACTCAGAGTCCTGGAAAGTCCTATTGCATTGTTCTGTTTGGGATGTTGCCCATGAGTCTTTGGATTTTTTTTTTCATCCTGGTTTCTCTGTTTTTAATGGGAAATTCTGAAAATTAAGGAAGCTTCTGATATTGCTATCATTTTATGTATTGGTCATGTGATGAAAAGATGTGCTTTACTACCAAAAGCAAATCTGGGTAGTAAACTGATGGGACAGATGTGGCAGTTCAGAATAGTGACTGATGGCAACAGAAAAGGGTGCTTTGGTGGTTAAGTGTAAAATGTTCCCCTATGAGCCTCATGTGTTTGTGACTAAGCCTCTTGCTTAGCTCCTGGCTGGTAGAGCCTTTGGAAGGTGGAACCTTGCAGGAGGAAGCATGTTGCTGGGGGTTGGGCCTTAAGAGTTGATGAATCCAGTCTCCTGGATTCATCATTGCTGTACTTTTCTCCACCATGATGAAACTTCCCCATGAAACTATAATTCTGAAGAAAATCTTTTCCTCCCATAAGCTGCTTCTGGTCAGGTGTTTTGTCCCAGCAATGAAAGGGTAACTTCTACAGGTGCCATATGAAGGTGGACACCATGTACTGGTAGTGGTACCAGTCAATGCAGACATGAGTGTTCCCCCTTGTAGCTTTCACCACAAAAGAAACATCAGGCTGGAGAAGTGGCTCAGCGGTTAAGGAGTTTGCCTGTGAAGCCTAAGGACCCCAGTTTGATTCCCCAGGACCCACATAAGCCAGATACACAAGAGGACACATGTGTGGAGTTCGTTTGCAGTGGCTGGAGGCCCTGGCACACCCATTCTCTCTTTCTCTCTGCTTCTTTTTCTCTTTCTCTCTGCCTCTCTTTCTCTTCCCATCTCTCTCTGTCTTAAATAAATAAATATTTTAAAAAAAGAAACATCAGAGGTGGCTTATGGCTAGATAGAATTAGCACATGTGGTGGTTTGATTCAGGTGTCCCTCCCCCCGCCCACATAAACTTAGGTATTCTGAATGCTAGCCTCCCCAGCTGATGGCAATTGAAAATTAAGGTCTCCTGGAGGCAGAGTATTGTTGAGGGTAGGCTTATGAATGTTATAGCCAGTTTCCCCTTGGCAGTGTTTGACACACTCTCCTGTTGCTATTGTCTACCTTATGTTGGCCAGGGGGTGATATCCACCCTCTGCTCACACCATCATTTTCTCTGTCATCATGGAGCTTCCCTCTTGAGCCTTTAAGCTAAAATAAACCTCTTTTTTTCCCACAAGCTGCTCTTGGTCAGGTGATTTCTACCAGCAATGCAAACCTGACTGCAACAGTAAAGTTGTAACAAGGAGTGGGATTGGTGCTAGATACCTGACTGTGTGGCTTTGGCCTTTTGAATCTGATTATCTTTTTCTTTGTTTTTGTTTTTTTGAGGTAGGGTCTCACTCTAGCCCAGGTTGACCTGGAATTAACTATGTAGTCTCAGGGTGGCCTCGAACTCATGGCAATCCTACCTCTGCCTCCCGAGTGCTGGGATTAAAGGCGTGCGCCGCCATGCCCGGCTTGGATCTGATTTTCAAAAGGAGTGTGGAAGGATTTGAAACCTTGGCCTAAGAAATGCCTCGCAGTGCTGTAAGTACAGCTTGATGGACTATTCTGGTTAGAGTTGAAAGACCTGAATGCAGTAAGAACTATGGACTCTGAGGTTTGGCTTATGAGGGTGAGAAAGAGCAGTGCCTGGACTGGGCTAGCAGTTTGTGTGGGAAGCTTGCTGTGATGCCCGTGTCCTGAGAAGTTGTGGAGGGTTGCTTTGCATAGAAACAGACTTATGTGAGCAAAGGGTTATGGCACAGAAAGAAATGTTTAGGCGAAAACGGCTGCCTGTTCAGCTGCAATTGAGAAATTACAACCTTTGAGATTGGGCCAGCTGACCTGCACTGGGGCAACAAGTAGAATGTAGAGTCTTTTGAAGGAGCCTGAGTGCGTCAAGGAGTGTCTTGTTCTTCAAAGTCAGCTTTATTCCCCCCTGGATTAACAAATTGGCACCCTACCTGGTATTATGGAGTATAAGAATGCAGGAAAGAGAGGGTCATTGAGTTTGCAACATGGTCTTGTGTTTTGGAAATGGTCATGGGCAGTGTGAAGCAGGTTTGCTGGGTGCCTGCATGGAGACCTGATGGAGCTGTGAGGATGAACCTTGGGCTGCAGTGGAGATACCAGGACCATGATATGGCTGTCAAGGAGAGCTGCTGGCCTTGGATGAAGTTTTCCAGGAATGTGAGTAGCCTAGCTGGAGGGGTGGAATTGGAACTCCAGAGACTATTTGCTGGGTAGGATTATCAGATTTAGAGATTTGTCACTGGCTAGAGTTGTTGGACTTGGAGCTTCAGAGTTTGGTGTTTGCCCTGTTTAAATCATGTATTGCTTGAGTATTTCTTTGCTATGCCCAATGGCATCTTTTTCAGGGTGAATGCTTATTCTATGCCATTATGAGTTTTTTGAGGATTTTTTTTTTTTTTTTTTTTTTTGGTATTATGGCTCAGTCAAAAGACCATGTAATTGATAAAAACTATGGGGACTTTTAAAGATGGATGAATGCATTGCATTTTACATCATGTATGGTTATCTGTGGGTTCTTGGATTCTTGCTCCGGGGCTGGCTGCAGTTCCCCCCGAACGTGTCCCAAGCAACTGTGGAGACCAAGGTTGTGCATGTGTGATAAGAGAAACAATCACTCCTGGGAGTCAGTTCCGGTGAACTGTTCTCGGTATATTGTCAGGGAAAATGGATTTATAAGCATTTGAGTGTGAGAAAGGGACCCTAAGAGGATTGGTGGATTTAAAGATTGCTAGTCTATGGGGATATTCATTCCAGCACGTAGGCAATGGTGGGTCAAGTGATCTAGGGTCTCAGGGGGATGGGCTGTGTGAAGGTACTGGCTGATAAGCAGTTCTCTAGGCAACTGGCCAAAGGCCACAGAGTTACGGGCAAAGCCCAAGTCTTATCTGAAAGTCCAGGTATCCTGTGCTTGGAGAGGGAGTGGCCTTACTTCTTGCTGATCTTGGGGTCGGGGATTTTGTCTGGGGGTCCAGGCTCACTGCGACCCCCAAGAATGGGGGAGGAGCTCCCCTGCTGGTCTGGTCCCCAAAATATGACAGGCATTTCAGGCTGCTGCTACCCCTCCACAGCCTGGGGCCTTCGTGTCAGACCTTATAGGTTTGATTTAACCCAGGGCCCTGCCAATGTCTGACAGCTCCTCCTTTGTTTTTATAATGGGGAGGTGTCATCATATTTAGTGAAATGCTTATAGTCTATCATAGGCTCAGATAGGGCTAGATGGTGTATGAGAACCTGATTAGTAGCAACCTTAGCAATATTAGTCATTTGTTGTCTGAGAAATTTGGTGAGGCAGAGGGCTACAGGCTATAGGGTTCCTATAGCAAGGAGGGGACTAAGGAGGGGGAGAAGCCAAGTGACTAAAGGGTTAGAAAACCAGGTGATGGGGTCCTCAGGCTTGTAGCAGCCAAGCAGCTCTTTGTGGTGTTTTTTGAGAGTTTTAACATCTTGTTCAATAGTTATCAGTTTATGGGGGCCAGGGGCAGAATGTTGTGGTTTGATTCAGGTTTCCCCCATAAACTTAGGTATTCTGAATGCTAGTCTCCCCAGCTGATGGCAATTGGAAATTAAAGCCTCCTGGAGGCAGAGTATTGTTGGGGGGCAGGCTTATGGGTGTTATAGCCAGTTGCCCCTTTGCAGTGTTTGGCACACTCTCCTGTTGCTATTGTCCATCTTATGTTGGCTGGGGGGTGATGTCCACCCTCTGCTCATGCCATCATTTTCCCTGCCACTATAGAGCTTCCCTCTCGAGCCTGTAAGCCAAAACACACCACTTTTTTTCCCCCCCACAAGCTGCTCTTGGTCAGGTGATTTCTACAAGCAATGTGAACCTGACTGCAACAGCACAATAGTTTCATCTTTATGATCTGATAGAATGTCAAATGGTTGACATACTTTTAGGAGAGGAGTCTTATTTCTGAGAAGTGAACCCAGGGTGAAGCCACTAAATCGGGAGACACTGGGACAGGATCAAAAACGGAATGGCTGTTAGGAAACTAAACAGTAAGTGCCAGATGAGGGGACCATATGAATGCAGTGTTAGGAGGCTTTTCTTGGAGTGTAGAGTCCATGATTTCATAGGTGGAAAGAGTCAGGTAATGACAAATAAAAGGTTCAGTATCAGGTGTCACTTAATATATTTGATATCAATATTAAATATCCTGGAAGGTCTAATTTCTCAACAGATGGTAAATCAGTAGCCATCTCTCCAAAATTGTATATTTTCCCAGGAGCTCAAGAGCCATGAAGCAAAGCACAGGCTCAAGAAGTCTTAGAACCATCTGTAAAAACACATGTGTAGTGTAGTGTGGTTATTGTGTATTTATTTTAAAATTTCAATTATGTTACAGTAGGAGAGAATGACTGACATTTTGGACTTAGACAATTGCTACAAACCATTTTGAAAAGGATTTTTTTTTTTTTACTTCAAAACAAACAAACAAACATATCTTGGGGCTTTTCCACTTCCGGAAATCTCCTCCTGCTTACAGGAGCTTCATATTCTTTCCTTTCCTTAAGCTTTATCTCTGTAAGCTCTATAATACATATAATAAAATAATTCTAAATTTCAGAAAAATACAGACCTTACTTACATAGATTAGAATTTCCTTGTGAATCTTTTATAATGTTACCTTTATTTTCTATATTTACTTCTTTCTTTGAAAGATTATGGAAAGCATGTATTGGCCCCAGAATCCTACATATAATTATTCAAGGTAACAGTATAATTTTAAGAAAGAAGAAAGATTTCTATTTTGTGGGGCAAGAGTTATAGCCAAATAAGTTGGGAAAACTGCCTTGTGTGTTCATTTATACCAAATGTTAGAATAAATGTTAATATACTTTTGATTTTAGGAATCTAACATAGCTAAACCCAACATTTACAACATTTATTTAATCTCAAAACCTTGGAGCTAGAGAGATAGCTCAGCAGTTAAGGTGTTTGCCTGCAAAGCCTAACACCCTGGGTTCGATTCCCCAGTGTCCATGCAGAGCCGGATGCACAAAGTGAAACATGCAACTGGAGTGTGTGTGCAGTGACTGGAGGTCCTGGTGTGCCCATTCTCTCTCTGTCTCTCTTCTATCTCTCTCTGCTTGCAAATAAATAACTAGAAATATTTTTTAAAAACTTTGATATGACTGTTCATGACAGCATTATTCATAATACTTAAATACCTAATAATTGGTAAGTACATAGGCAGAATGTATTGATTTTTGTAAATGTCCGTGTAATTAGATATTATTTGGCCATAAAAAGAAGTATTCATAATGCTGCAATATTGATGAGCCTTGAGGATATTTTATTAAGTGAAAGAAGCTAGGAACATGATTACATATTCTGTGACTCCATTTATATGAAAATTCCACTGTAGGCAAAATCCCTAGAGATGGACAGTACATTAGTTGTGGCTTGAGGCAGGCAGACTAAGCAGTGACTGCTCCTGGGGACAGGCTTCTTTTCAGTGGTGATATAATGGTCTGTTACATGGTGGTCATGCTTATGCAACTGTAGATTACTAAAGTCCATTGAATTGGCCATTTAAAAGGATGGATTTTGGGCTGGAGAGATGGCTCAGCCAGTTCATTACTTGCTGTGCAAGTAAGTGGAGACAAGGTATGACTGTGTGCACTGTAATCCCAATGCTGGGGAGGAGACAGAAGAATTCCCGGGACTCACTGGCTACCTAGTTCAGCTGAATCAGTGAGCTCCAGACTCAGAGATCCTATCTCAAAAATGTAAGGTGGAGAGTGATTGAGGAAGACACCCAAGAGTCAACGTCTGGCCTCTACATTTATGTACACACACATGCACATGCACCCCCACATATGTGCACCCACATATATTAAAAAAACACAAATGGATGCATTTCACAAGATGTGACTTATGTGTCAATAAGCTAGTGTGAAAACATGATAGGGTTGACAAGGCAAGGAGAGATTAGGGCCAAGAATAAAGCGGTGGTAATGGAAAGCGACTGGGGACTGTTAAGGTGAACTGAGTCTTACTGATAAGAATGCAAAGGCCCCAGGGTCCTCTGATGGGCCCTCTGGTGCACAAAAGTTGTACTCATGCAGCAGCTAGCTTCACTAAGAATGAGAAAATTCTGCCCGAAAGTAAAGGAGACCTTTCAACAAAATGGTAACTGTCTAGTCATCTGTTGGCAATAGGCATGTCTAAAGCAAGTCACAAAAGTTGTGGTCTTGCCTGTACTCTTTTTAGAGCTCAAAACATTTTAAATTATTACTTTTTTTTTTATTTATCAGAGAGAGAGAGAGAGAGAGAGAGAGAGAGAGAGAGATGCAGAGAGATAGAGAATGGGCATGCCAGGGCCACTGCAAACAAAATCCAAGCTCATGTACTACTTTGTGCATTTGGCTTTCATGTGGATACTAGGAAATTGAACCCAGGCCATCAGGCTTTGCAAGCAAGCATCTGTAACCAGTAAGCCATCTCCCCAGCCCTCAAAACATTTTCAACAAGACTTTTGGGCTTTTTTTCGAGGTAGGGTCTCACTGTAGCTCAGGATGACCTAGAATTTACTCAAGTCCCAGGTTGGCCTTGAACTCAAGGTGATCCTTGTACCTCTGCTCTCAAGTGCTGGGATTAAAACTGGGCATACTGTGACCGGCTCCTCAAAACATTTTTATGTGGCTAATTAGCCTTGGATAATCAAGATGCCCTGTGGAGGTGCAGTGGACATATTCTCCTCCAGGGATAGTCACTCCTTCCAGAAGGAAAGATGCCTAGAGGACTTGCTGAACATTCCACATTGGACTACACAGCACATCGGTTCAGGGGAAGATACATGTTAGAGTTATCTGATAGTTCTCCCCCCCCCACAGGACCATCTAGCCCAGGCTCTCAAATTTGCTATGTAGCTGAGGCTAGCCTTGAATTCCTGATCTTCCTCTATCTCCCAAGTGTGGGATGACAGGCATGTGATATCAAGTCCATCTTTATCTTATTTCATTATTTAAAAATATTTTATTTTTATTTACTTATGAGAGAAAGAGCAAAATATGAGAGAATGTACACACCAGGAACTGTAGTCACTGCAAACAACCTCCAGATGCATGCACCACCTTGTGCATCTGGCTTATGTGGGTTCTGGGAAATTGAACCTAGGTCCTTGAGCTTCACAGGCAAGGGCCTTAACTGCTAAGTCATCTCTTCAGCCCTTATTTTATTATTTTAAAAGAAAAGAAATCCGTAGCTTTCTTCTTTGTGTCTACTCCAACAGCAAATCTCAAGTCTTACTTTGCCACTGTGGAAAAGGAAGTTGGGTCCTCATTCCAGGCAGCTGTCAGCCAGGTAGAAAGCAACGTAGTCAACTACATCCTTGGGTACCATGGTGATGACCTTCCTTTGGTGAGAGTGATGTAGTCGTGCAGTGTTCTCCTTCCTCTACTCTCCCAGCCTCCCATGCTGAGGTCGCAGGCAGAAGGATGGTTAGGAGTCCATTATGGAGCACAGGATCACAGGTGGGCTCCAAAGGAAGCAGAAGCAGAGAGCATCTTCCTCCACTGGACTTTTTCCTAAGATTTTGTGTGTTGCTGAGACTCTTACTACATGTCTGAAAAACTGCTTCTAAACAGGCCTATTTCTAAGCGTGGAATGTCTGTTGATTCAGCATCTGTCTTCTTTTTCTTTTGATGTGTGTGTGTGTGCATGTGTGCATACTTGTTTGTAGGTGTGTGGTGCTTTGTGTACGTGTGTGAGGCTGCAGGCTGATTTTTTTGAGACAGGGTCTCTCACTGAATGTAGTGCTCACTGATTCAGCTAGCCAGTTAGCCCTAAGGTCCCACCAGTCTCCAGCCTCTTCAGGACTGAGATTATGGATTGCACCACTATGCCCTGCATCTTTATGTGTGTGCTGGGGACCCAAACTCAGGTCCTCATGCTTGTGAAGCAAGCACTTTATTTAGGAAGCCATCTTCCCAGCTTCTGTTTTTTTACAAGACTTTTGGTGTAGCTTGGGAGGAAGAAGGAAACTTGGTTTTGGAGTTTAACAGCTAAGCAACTCCAGACAGCCTTGGGAAACCATGTGGTTAGCAAAGGCCATTTATAGCCACTGGGATTGGACACTAACTTCTTAGCCTCAGAACCTGGTGTACTCACCTGTCCAGTGGAGAGAACCATCTTATTCAGGAATGCACTGGAGAGGAAATCTGAAAGTGTGAATAGAGTGCTTTTAAAACAGGGCCTTGCTCCAGCCCAGGCTGACCTGGCACTCACTCTGTAGCTCCAGACTGAACTCATGGCAATCCACCTCCCAAATGCTGGGATTATAGATGTGAGCCAGTATGCCTAGCTTCCTTCACTTCTTAAGGTATGTAGATGCACCTCTGTGTCTCTTCAGTAGTTGAGAACATAAAATGAGATGCTGTGTGGTCATGCTATATAAGCTATAAGCATGTTTCTAAATTTTAAGGAAGACCTCATAGCTGGCTGAGGCGAGACAATAGTGAGTTCAAAGGCAACCTGGGGGACTCAGTAAGACCCTTTCTCAAAATAAAAATTGAAAAGGGGGTTTGGGAGATGGCTTAGTGGACAAAGTGCTCACTGTGCAAACCCAAGGACAAGAATTTGGATCCTTCAATGCTCATGTAAATTCTGGGCAGGCCTGTGAAAGTGAATGAGGGAGATACCGGATGTCAACCTCCAGCCTTCGCACACACACACATATATGTACATGTGTACCCACCCACACTCCACCCGCACATGCAAGAAAAAAAGAAGACAAGGAAGAGCTTTGGATATCACTTAGTGGTGGAGTATTGCTCAGCATGAACAAGTGCCAGGGTCCCACCTACGGTAGCTGGGGTGAGGGAAACACCTCCACACAAATCTTGGTGATCAACTTCAGTTTCATACTGACACATGGCACTCTATTTTCTTTTGGAACTTGAGTTTGATCCTTTTTTAATTTCTCCATTGCTCAAGTGATCACACAAAAGTAATTTTTTAGACTGGAGTACAGGGGAAGAGATTACTGTCTCTCCTTTTAAAAAATATATGTACAGGGGATGGAGATGGTAGAATGGTTGCTTAGCAGGCCCAGTGCCACAGGAAAAAAATATCTATATCTTTATTATAGTAATAATGCCATCACTTTATATAAATTCTAGAGAAAAGAGAAGAAACTATGCTCACAACTCCATCAGTGCAATAGGGTTTTATGACAGTACACCTGGTCACTGCATACGTACATAAGAGTTTCTGAGGTAGCTTGGAGGACAGAAAAGTTCCTTGGTCTTAGAGTCACAAGATCTAAGCAACTCCAAGCAGCCTTGAGAAGAGGGCCTATTATGTATGTTTATATAGATATATATATATCTTCCATATCTCCAGATGCATATCTTAATCTATAATCATATGCAAATGACTTGACTTTCTGTGTCCATATTCTACATGTATGCTTTATAGAAATGTGATGATTCAGTGTTGTAGGTTCTTAGTGGAGTGGCAAGAATTCTGTCAGTGTCAACAAATAAGTACTAGTTACTATTCTAGTGCTTATAATAGTTTGCTTTACTTTTCTGGAGCTTGTGTCACTTCTCTATGTCTGCCTACAAGTGGATTTCCTGGATAGTCCTCCAGCTTCTAACACAACACCTGTGGCTGTGCCATCTGTCTATAGAGACCTCAGGACTACTTGAATCTTGTGCTTGATCTCAGGGCTGGGAGCACAGGACCCCTTTTTAGGTTTAAGAAGCTAACTTAGTAGGTACAAGATGTTACCTCATACTTAGCAAGTACCAGTGCTGAAATTTTTTCTGTTCTATTTCACCAGCAGCATTTCCTCTTTTTTAGATTTAAGAACTACTTTTGTTTAACTATTAGAGCCACCTAACATTTTCCAATGTTTCAATTACATTTCCATGCAATTGCTCAACCTGGGCTCTTTAATCAAGGTATATTTATTATGTGGGCAGAAAACATTTTTCTCAATCGTTCTCTTATTTAGGCTATGGATTAAAAAAATTCATACACACAATGAGAAATGCTTTCTGTTTGTGGCTGTCACAGGGAATTTTCTTGTCATTTTTGCCAGATCTGATGGTTGTGCCTTGACAGTTCTCATGGTTTTATGGGACTCCTAATCTAGTGGACACATGTGCCTTTATGGTGAAATGGAATCTGTTAACTATGCAGGGTTAAGTATAAAACATATATACACTTCATGGATCAAAGGAACATCTCCCTTGATTTAAGGACATGGAGTAGATAAGAAAGAAATACCACAGTTGCTTGATTTTTATCACAGGTCATAATTTTTGCTCTTAATTATGGTGCCTTCTAGGCATTCTCCATCCCTTCTTTTAGGACTGGTCCTCCTGAGGTTGTCAGGTGGATGTCCACTCATCACAAGGCTGCAGCCTCACTCCCAGGGGAACCCCTACTCTCATCAACTGCTACCCACATTCTTGAGGCTTTTGCTTTCATGAAGGTCTCAGTAGAATTGGGGATAAAGATTTGAGACTGCATATGGATGAGTGTGCTAGTAAATCTGCCTTCTCTTGTCATCCCATTGAGTCCAAACTTTCTCTCATGCAGAGGGTAACCAATCCCACCTGGCATTCTACCTTTCCACCCTGGGGATCCTTGCTTGGCAGAGCAAAGTAGGTCCATGTGGCATTCGAGAGAACTCCTCAGATATAACTGAGGATGGCAGGGAAGACATCCTGCCTGGGTCTTAGGGAGGAAGTCACACTTGATTGTTTTTCCTGGAGGAAGTGTTTTGTGTCTCTTGTTAGGCTGATGGGTTGAGAAGATGAGAAAGTGTCTCAGGCCCAGAAGTGATGCCTGAGCTGTGAAGCTCATGGTTGCACAAGTGTAATAAGAGCAGGTACCCAGAAAGACTGTCCTCAGTCAACCCCAGAGTGTTCACAAGTCCCTTTCAACCTTGACTTTCAGTCATCTTTTACTATGGGCTTCTTTTCCAGCTGTCTGTGTTCCTTTGCTACAGAGCCCTCTCACATCATCAAAATCTGCATGAACGTCTACAAGAGACCCCAGACCCATGAGGTCCAAGGAGAAGAACAGGCTTGCTCAGGGGCATGGGGTCTTTGTGGCAAAGACCACGGCACACAAAGACATTGCATTGGCTTCCAAGTCTAGATCTATAAATATATTTATTATAATATAACAAGAACTTAACAGTAAACATATACTATGTACAATACCATTACAGAGAACCCTGTTTTATATCATTCACAGAAATAGCCAGTTTTGCTCCAGTGTGATAGATGAGGAGAGAAACGGAATTTCAGTGTCATCTGTGTGGAGTCTCGTTGACCACTAGCACCTCCCTTGGAGGCAGACGCACACCAATGCTCACATTCGCCCTGCCCCAGGCAGTTAGAAATTTGTGCTCCAGTCCTTGGGTTCACACTTGCACCCTGTTTTGACATAAATACTTTAAATGACATACAATGTATGTAGTTTTGTGCTTATTACTTTTTAAAATAATAAATAATATTAAAAACTGCATAACGAAGCTCGGTATCTTGTCCAAGTGGGAGCCACACTTGTAGTGCTAGAAGTTGATGCCCAACATTAGAATTGGAATTTTGTGTCATCAAATACTGAATGATGAAAAGCGTGTCCTTTTTCTCCTTATAAATGGTTCTTATCATGAAATGATGGTGAGCTGGCTTCCCAGGTAGAAAAATGGTAAATGTGTATTTGGTACCAACTTCAGCTGAACAGCGCTGTGGTGGTGGCCTTCTTCCTGCCCTGGAATGGGAACTGATGACCGGGTGAGGTTTGAGGGTCTGAGGACTACTGGGAAGGCCTTTCTCTCTTGAGCCTTGGCATGACCTCCCTCCTGCTTTCCCTTTTCTCAGGTCAGTACGTGACAAGAAGAGTGATTCTGCTCATGCTCCTCAGGCCGTGGCTGTCATGGCTCGTCTAAAAAGGCTGTCCCCATCCTGAGAGCTCTTGTGGCAGGTGCCTTGAATATATAGCTATAAATATCAAAAATAGTCTCCTGTGCTTTGTAGACATTTCTTCTCCCTCCCTCCCTCCCTCCCTCCCTCCCCCGGTCCCTTCTGGTCTAGGTCCTCAGCTTTACCTCATGGAGGGAGCTGGACTGGTGTCAGAAGCCAGAACTGTGTCCACTAGAAGAATAGGCCCTTCCTCTGGTGATGCCTCCATGAGGCACAGTCTTACGGGGCTGTCTGGGAGTTACTTTTTCCAAAAATAAAGTGGGGGCATGACCCACGCCAGGAGAGATCCTCTGTTCTGCACATAGAAAAATGAGAGCAAGTGCCCCTCTCTGGCACTACCTACGAAGAGCTTTGGGAATTCCCACATCATCATCGCTTTTGTGGCCTCTCCTCCCCTCAGTACTTAAAAATAGCCTTCTGTGTATCAAGAAAATGCCTTGGGAATCTAAATAATTCATAGTGGATAAGAGAAAGCTAGCACATCCTTGTCCTTCTGCAGCAAAATTGTGGTAGAAGAACCCATGAAGGACAGACTGCTCTCTCCAGTGATCTCTGTGCTGCCACCCCCGGTTCTGTCCCGGCGGGGACCAGCAGCCCCCTAGGCTGTGCTGCACAGTCCTGTCCCTCATTTTCTCTTGGCCACTTGAAAGTGTAGATTGAGTTTTTAAAAAAGTAGGAATCAAAGTGATAAGGACACTTTGATCTTATTCCAAAAGAGTCTGATACCTAATATTGTTGTAAGATAACTGATCTATGGTGGTTTGGGGATCAAACTTGCTCTGCAAGAAGGAAAAAACAGCTCCTCTCCCAGTTGAAAAATATGTGAAACTATTGCACCGGGCAGAGCGAGTGCCCCATTCAGAGTAGGCACATCCACTGGCCAGCGAGCCCTGGCATGGCATGTTCCAGGTTCCTGCTGCCAGTAGCGCCGGGCCCCGCTTCACCCAAAGGTGATGATGGTTTTTCTACATTCAACGTAGAGAATATTTGAAATGTTTAGCGCAGTGAGTTCCTTGATTGTGTTTTGTGGGCCTCTTATTGGTGTCGCTGAAAAAATACCATTGTGTGTAGCATTTGCCTCACCAGACTCATCCACAGTCTTGGCGTGGGATTCTGCTGATGTCAGCCGCTTTGAATATATTTCTTTATCACAACGCATCCGTGTCTGAACACAGGGCAGGGCATGTGGGGTAGGAGAGTCCATGTGTTGGTAGTGGGCTCATAGGCTTCCATGTTGCCCAGGGCCGGCCCCTCACTGCTCACAATGCCTCCAGTTGCATAAATCTTGCCATCGAGCACCACGGCACTGTGAGGGGGAAAGCAGGCAGAGTTAGGCTTTGACCTTGCAGGTTGTCTCTGAGGATAGACTCTCAACACAGATTGACTGCACACTTTTGCACAGGTTGTATGGGCTCTTGCTCCTCTTTCCCCTCTGACTTGAACTGGTTAAAAACAAAGAATAAAAAATCATTCTCCAGAGATATCCAGGACATCATAGCACACTGTTTTAGGCACTTAGACATTGATTTCCATTAGCCTTCTCCCAGGTCTGAAGGGAGGACCAAGAATGGCTGAGGGGGGAGCCACCTCTTGTACAGATGGCAGGTCCATCTCTCAGCCTCTTTAGCATATTTTCCTGCTGCCCACACAGAGCCTCTGAACGTTCACATCAAGTTGGGAACAAAGTCGAGGATGCCAGGAGAGGACCTGATCTAACTGAACACCAGCCACTTGACTGGGAGTTCTGCCCCTGTCCCACCCTTCTGCTGTGCATTCTTCTTCACACATGTAACCTGGAGCTGCTGCCCACCCATGACTACAAAGACCCAGAATGCACTGCAGGCTGACCAGTGGCTGTGCCTGGATTCTTTCTCTCATGATGCCCTCTGGCTTGGTCCTGTTATCCCAGTCAGCTCCCCTGTCATGACATGCAGCATCTCATACTCTCTGCACTTGTTTCCTTCTTGCATTTCAGCTGCCTCCTTCCATTCACCAGAAAGTCCTGACTTTTCTCTCATTTCAGCAAACAGCCATTTCTTCTTGGTTATCCCCTGCTCTACTTGTTTCTGAAATGTCTTGAACAGAACATGTCTGTCTAGACTTCTTGGCAGACACCAAGGCTTCTACTGTGCTGTGCTCTAGTTTTATGCCACTCTGGGTTCTCTAGTCTCTGCCTTTATAGTACCTTCTCCCTGGTTCTCTTTTAAGGCTCAGCTTAAAATTCCTCTCTCCCCAAACATTCCACCCACTTCTAGTCTATGATGAGTCATGGTCCCTTACCATCATTGTGAAGCTCAATATGTCCATTGTCACTGTCGGCAACAGTATAGTTGGACTGTGTCCTGCATACTGCCACCATTAGAGGATGTGGCACAAAAACATGGCTCAAGAAATGAAGAATGAGAACTCCAGCAGTTCTCTGACCCAACTGGCAGAGAACGGAGAACTTTCCCAGGCCTTAACAGTTTCTTACTAGGAGTGTATGATCTCTTGTAGCCATGGTCTACAAACAGCAGTCACTTAATAAATACTTCATGCTGTAAACACATTGAAAACTTAGAAATTGCCTCCTCATAGATACAGATGTATTCAGGAAGAACCTGCTATGGAAATACTGATAATGGGGTAGTTCTTATTCATTAGTCCTCTGAGTCTAGTCATGTAGTAGACTGGAAGATCGGGGATTGGTATCCTTGCTCTGAGGCAGGGCACCAGGACTAAGCCACATCTGTCTCCACTTCTTTCTCTCCCTGCAGGAGCTGGGCCCTGGGTATTTCTGCCCAGTCAGTCTTTGAGACTCTAGAGCAGATGTGTCTCATGCCCTTGCTCCCAGCCCAGGTCCCAAAGGCCATGGAGTTCATGCATGTGACCAGAGCCTTACAGCGGCCCCTCCAGGCCACAGTCTATGTATGCTTCTGGCAGGCATCCTGAGGGAAAACTAGACTTGCCTCTCACAGACAGGAAGACTGCCTTGATACTTCTTTTAGTATGAGATGTGGTCAGCTGGAGCCACAGTTAAGGCCAGAGCTTGTCACGGCTGCCCTGGCATCTGTTTGTATGAGTGGTGGGAAGGAAGAGCAGCTGTTCTGAGATGGAAATTGCTTTGATATGGAAAGGTAGGAAGTCCTTGTGATCATATCTCTCCCATTATGTCCTCCCCACACTCCTTTACCACCTCCTCACCTGCAGAACTGGCGAGAGTGGTTCATGTTTGGGCCTGCCTTGATGTTGCCTTTTTCTGGGTCATAGATAGTGGTGGCTCTGGCATAAGCTCCTCCCAGGATGAACACAAAGCCATTGAGTGTGACAGCGGGTGCATACTTGTTGTCTGAGAGGACAGCAGAGCAGGTGGTCAAGGCAGTGTGGTCTCAGGCTTCCTTCCCCTTTCTCTCCCAGTAGCTCCCCCCCACCCCGGTGTGTCACGGACTGACCTGAGGACAGGCTGGGGGAATGGGAACCTAGAGCCTTGCCCTATCTCCCTTCTCTGGGCACTGGGATCCCTGCTGCCTCTGGGCTTCAGGGGCACCCACTGGCCACTCCCAGATCTAGGTCTGCAGAGCCACTGGGTTTAGCCCGAGTCAGTCTGGGATGGTGGGATTGAATAAGTCAGAGAGGGGGAATGCCACACTGCCTGGGCTGAGGAGGCTGCTGGTCCTCACCAATCATTGGGGACTCAATGAAGCTCCATGTATTGGTCTGTGGCACGTAAGACTGGAGGACGCCTGCAGCTCGGCCTGCTTCGTTCACTCCACCAAACACGTAGATCTTGCCACCGCATACAGTAGCTGCTGCTGAGTGCACTGCTTTGGGCAGTGGGGCCACTGCCTCCCATTGGTTGGTGATAGTGTCGTACCTGTTCAGAGGACAAAAAGAGAAGCTCTGTGCAGGGCAAGGCCACAGCCAAGGGCAGCAGCCCTTGAGGAACCCAGCCATGTGCCTCCTGCCCTCAGCATCACTAGCTTAGCTGGAGCTCACAGCAGGGGGCACTGGCCTGAGTCACTCCAAGTCGTCAGAGTGGTGGCTCCCATTGGCCCTTTTGCCCCCTATTTTGAATTCTTTGTTGCCTGTCAAGTCTCTAGTACACTGCTGACTCTTGCCTTTGCTCACACAGTGATTCTATCCTTGGACAAATCATCTCTCCACCCAGCCCAGTCCTACCCTTCCCTGTGGTGATTTGCACCCAGCACTGGCTGTATACTAGACTAGCGATGAGGACCAGGGCAAGCCAAGCGTCATTCCTGCCTTGAGTTACTCCAGTGGGAAGGACAGCCAAATAAGACATGCAGGAACACATGACCCCCAAAATGGTTAGTGGGGTGATAGTGAGTTAAAGGGTCAAAACACACATAGTAGTTCACCCAGCCTGCTCTCACATGTTGAGACAGGCCTTCCAAAGAGTGATCTGGGGTTGTACCTAGAAGGGGGTGAGCTGGTGCTGGTGGGATGAACAAAGAAAGGACAGTTGAGGGCATGGTAGCATTTGGGGAACATTTAGAACATACACGCCAAGCTTGGAGATTTGGACTGGATGGAAGTAGTCCTATTGGAGGGACAGAGAAGAGAGCTGGGAAGGGAGGATGCATCCAGGTTTGTCTGTGGGCAATATGTTGAGGGTAGGCAGGTCTGGGTTGAATATTCAACTTTGGGGTCACCAGCACGAAGAGAGAACTGATGTTATGAGGTGCACAGGGGAATGTGGGCTATCCTGAGGATGAGCACACACTCCAGGAGTGCTGTAGAAGGGCCCTGGGAAGAGCAGCCAGTGAGATCAAATAGCCAATGGCAGTGCTGTAGAAGGCAAATGGTCTTGAGTGTGAAGGACAGGGTGAGAGGGCATGGTATTTCAAGCAGGTCATGGTGCTCCTGTGTTTAAGGGCACTGTAGGTGGAATGAGAGGTGCAGAAGGCACATGTGTGTGTGTGTAGTGAAAGGGAGGCTCCAGAGTGGAGACCAAGATAGCAGACAAAGATTTCTCTCGGGGAACTTAGCTTCAAAGAGGCCAAAGATGGGGACACCCAGAAAGGAACATGGGATCCAGAGGTAGTCCTGCCAGTGGAGTGTTGTGGGTGTTTCCCAATACCATCTCTGTGAGGAAAAGGTCCTAGTATGTAGCATTTGCTGACCTCTGTGATGTTAATCCATCTGCCTGACTACCCGCAGTGGAGGAGACCCCCTGTGCTCTGGCCATGGCTATCCAGGACTCTCTCCATATGCAGCTACTGTAGCCACATGGAACATCAAGCAGAAAGTAGGAAAATATAGTAGACAACTAGGAAGTGATGAGTGGTAAGGATGGATTTTCTGTGTCTTTAGTATGTAATTCTAAGTGCATACAACTTAACTTTGTATAACATCTGGGTTGCAGAGTGGATTCTCTTGAGCCCATCTGAATAAACTCTGGCTCAACTCTGGTTTTGCTTTAGTGGGGAGAGAGAATTATTATGCTTACATGCTGATTGAAGCCCAACTGGATAAGGAAATATTAAACATGTGGTGGGTCTCCATATCTGTGTATACCCATATCAGAGTCAACAGACAGAAAATAGTTGAAAATCTATATTGAATGTGTACATATTTCTCCTAATTATTCAAAACAGTACAGTATAACAATTATTTACATAGCACTTACATCATGTTAGGTATTGTAAGTGATGAATGAGATGATTTAAAGTATTTGGAGTATTTAGGAAGATGTGCACAGGTATTCATATGTGAACATGACACCATTTTATATAAAGGACTTGAGCATCTGCGGATGTGGGTATTGTCAGGGGTCCTGGAACTAATTCTCTGTGGATGTCAAGGGAAGACTGGATAAGAAAGAGAGTGTGGAGTAAGAGGCACAGAGGGCATTGTGTACCTGTAGTTCAGCACTCAGAAGGCTAAGACTGGAGAATTGCTTGGACAACATGGATCCCATCTTTAAAAGGAAGAAAAGGGGGCTGGAGAGATTGCTAAGTGGTTAGGGCACCTGCCTGCAAAGCTTAACAGTCCGGGTTCAATTCCCCAGTACCCACATAAAGCCATATGCACAAAGTGGAGCATGCATCTTGAGTTTGTTTGCAGTGGCTGGAGGCCCTGGAATGCCCATTCTCTCTTTCTTTTATCTCTCTCTCTCTTTCTGCTTGCAAATAAAAAAAAATTTTTTTTTTAAATTTTTTTTAAAAAATAAGAAAAGAAAGATGGGTAAAGGGAAAAGTTGGTGATATAATGTTTTTGGTAGTTACAACAGATGGTAATTAAATCCTTAGTGAGGAGGGGAGTGCAGCACTGTGGTCTGGAGAGAGGAAGGTGGAAGCAAGGATGGCACAGATGCAGGGACATTTGCTGACGTAAGCCATAAGATGTGAATTTTCTTGGTTTGGTTTTGTTATTTATTTATTTGAGAGAGAGAGAGAGAGAGAGAGAGCGAGCACAAATGGGCATGTGAGGGCCTCTAGGCAGTGCAAATGAACTTCAGACGCATGTGCCACCATGTATATCTGACTTTACGTGGGTACTGGGGAATCAAACCTGGGTCCTTAGTCTTCACAGACAAGTGCCTTAACTGCTAAGCCATCTATCCAGACCTTCTTTGTTTTTTAAGATAGGATCTTAGGTATCTCAGGTTGGTCCTGAACTTGTTATGTAGCTGAAGATGACCCTAAACTTTTTCTTGTCTCCACCTCCTGAGCACTGGGATTATAGGCATCCGTTTTTGTTTGTTTGTTTGTTTGTTTGTTTTTTGTGGTATTAGAAAGGGAACCCAGGGCTTCCTGCATGCCAGGAAAACATTAGCAACTGAGCTTCACCTCCAACCTCAACATGAAAATTCTTGACTGATGGTCCCATTTTCTCTGGGAAGCAGGAGGCAGTGTTGGCAAAAGAAGTGGGGTTGTCTACATGGGATTTGGGTTTTGAGGAGGGAGGAGAGGAGCAGGAACACTTACTCTTGAGAGCAGGAGAAATGGCTGACCAGGCAGACCCAAAACGTGCTCTGCAGCATCCAGGACTGGGTGGAGGAAGCTCCAGGTGCAGTGGAGCCAGTGTGGAGGATGCTGGGATTTTTCCTGCCAGCCCAGGGGCAGAGCGGAGAAGGCAAAGGGTTGGGCTGAGCAATCTCTGCAGGCATGGTGCAGGATGGAGTAGCGAAGCTAGAGGATGGTGAGGTGATGAGACCTGACCTCCACACAAGACAGGGGAAAGGGGACAGGAAGTGGCTGTTGTGAAGAGCACAACAGGGATTACGCAGGCTGGCCAAGTGGGACAACATCTTCCCTGTCATTAGCATCTCTGTGCAAGACTCCTTGAAGCTGGCTGCGCTCAGTGCTCCTGCAGGACTCTCTGTACCTACTGGAGACACATCTATCCTCCTCTTCTCAGTGCTTTATGTGTACCTGAGCCCAAATCAGGGGCCTGACTCCACTCTCTGTGCCACCAGAGTTGGGGTTCTGTCCAGCACCCTGTTATCATTTGTCCTGTGAGCATTATTTGGACACCAGCCACAATAAAATCAAAGCTTGGGTACCCTAGGAAGAGGGTCTTACATGGACTGTGCCTCTGGCCCCTGAGCCAGAGGGGAGGGGTGGGCCATGCAGTATGCACTTCTGAGCTCGGATTTGAGAAGAGGCTGGAGTCGGTGAAAGAGCAGCAAGGGCTGATGCTGTTCAGCCGCCAATCAGTGGCTAATATGCCATGGAGTAAGTGTCTTTTTGGACAGTGTCAGAAGTTCAGATATCTGTTTTTTAAGCCAATATGGCAGAGAGCCAAAGAGTTCCTGCAGAAGGAGCTGGGAGATGAGGAAGATTATGTGGCCGTTAGTCCTCAGTCTTTCGGCATAATGGCACATTCTGCCACACACAAATTTCCTGAGAGCTTGTTATTCCAGGTGGCTGATTGCCAAGCCACGAGCCCTCCCGTCAGCTCAATCTGTCAGCTTCCTGCTTGAGAAGGATATGCTAATGACATGCAAATGACCCTGCCAAGTGAGGCACTTCGCTATCATTTATCCCATAACCACAGCTCCTGCAATATACTGCTATAAAATATTAGACCCAGTTATTTATATAATGATATAATGCAGGTTTGTCTATGGCACTGTTGTTTAAATCTATAATTATGTAATCTCACTCTATTCCTGTAATACAGTAATGTAATATAATTATAATACATCATATATCTCATTCATTATCAATAGAATAGCAATTTGTACCATTATTGCTTCCTGGGGAACAAAGTGCCCTCGTGTCTGTCCCCATTACACTGACCTTCCTGTCACCCTGAATGTTCATCATTGCTACCATGTAGCATACACACTGACTTCCTGAAAGAGGTAACCTTTGTTCTTTGGGAAGCAGTGGGTGTCCCTTACCCTGATCCTCTACTGTCCTGCAAGGGTCTTCAAGTCTGTATCCTGTCCTTCCAGGACAGATGACAAAGCCTCATGAGCTGAGGGAGGGTTTGGGGCTCCTCAGGGCTCCCTGTGATCCCTCACTGTCCCTTCATCTACTGGGACTCCTGGGGGGGGGGTTTGCCCACAGGTCCTTGAGCTGACATTTCCCAACCAGCAGGAAAGCTGCTCCCAAGGAAGGCCAGAGCAGGCAGCCCCTGGGCCTCAGAGAAGTGCTCCAGAGCCCGAGAAGAGCGAGAGAATAGAGTTTGTCTCTACCTCTGAGTGTGTTTGATTCTTGAACAAATCCCCATATTTATCAACAAGTATAACTTTGCAAAATGAGTAATCAGCATCTTAGGAGATTAAAAATAGCTGACAGAAGCAAGGCAGTATGACAGATCCAGCTCAGTGTCTGCTACATAGAAAATGTCTCCTTTCTCATGTGTTACTGGGTGACAAATGATTGGAAGCTGTTGCTTCCGGAAGGCTGGAGGGAGACACACCTGGCCATGTAGTGGGTTACACTGAAGGCCCCAAGTGTTAAGGCTGGTCCGAGTCCAACAGTAGTATTAATATGCTCATAATCACCTGGGGATCTACCACCATCTTAAATCAATATGACAATTAAATGTTGTTACCAATCCAGCTCTGGGCTCCACTTGGAGGAGTTAAAAGCCCACAATGAACGTTTAATGCCCATCTCACTCTGAAACCGTCCTTGCTATGTACCATTTGTCAAGTGTCCAATTAGTCACCCAGGGGGAAAAATTCAAACTGAAGGGTATATGTGGCTTCACAGGCAAAAGGATGTCACATGGGAAAGTGTGCTTCTGGTGGTGGCTTAATGGGGTGGGTTAGGGTACAGAAAAGTCTAGGAAGAAGGGCTACTGATCATAACTGTGGCTGTAATTTGGTACTGAGTCAGTCCAATGTGTTGCTGTCTGGGGAACTATTTTCTCCGGAAGCAGGACTGAGGTGTGCTCGTCCCTCTGCTCACTGATGCTGTTCTCCTGAGTGTTCAGGGCATCCTTCCCTAGCTTCCCTCAGGAGGCTTGTTCATTCTCGGCCACAGCAATCTCCCTGACTCCAGAGCCACAACCTCTTCAGCCTCTGTACCCTCTGGCCCAGGCCTGAACTATATCCTGGTCTCAGGAGGAAGGTAGTATGAGGCCTTCAATGGAGGACAGACTGACTAACCCATGAGTTTTGGACTCACTGGCTTATATTTTTTCTTCTGGATAATTCTAGAGGACTGGCCAGACTTTGCCCCTAACTTGCTTAGTTGGTAGGTAGCAGCATGTGGGATAAGAGGGGGAGTGGAGCTCCCACATGTGCAGTTCCCCAACTAGCATGGTCCACATTTGGGCTATTGGTTCTACCTTTGTCTCTGAACTCCAGCAAGTCTGTGGACTGGAACTTGCAGTCCAGTGTGTCCCCCAGGGCTAGTCATGCTCATTCTGGGTCCTCCCGTGACTGGACCTTGAGGTACTATCTTGTCTGACATCTAAGGGGATGTTGACAAGAATGCTTTCTCTAGTGACTCACGAGCTTCTGTCTCATGGCCCTTTCCTGTTATTGTGTCTGAGGAGCTTGGATTATAGCTTTTTTTTTTTTTTTTTTTTTTTTTTTTTTGCTTTTTTGAGGTAAGGTTTCACTCTAGCTCAGGCTGACCTGGAATTTACTATTTAATCTCAGGGTGACCTCGAACTCATGGTGATCCTCCTACCTCTGCCTCTCAAGTGCTGGGATTAAAGGCATGAGCCACCACGCCCTGCTTGGATTATAGCTTTTTAATGGCCTAGTCTGTAAGACATTGACATTGGATGAGTGTTGGCAGTGAGATGTGAGTGACATTAGAATTCAGTGAATATGACAGGATGCCAACTTGGGGACTGTGGGCACTTTACCTCTCCACATGGTCCACATTTCCTGCCACGCCAAGTCCCCCAAGGGTGTAAATCTTTCCATCATATACGAGGCTATTATGGCGACAGCGAGGGACTGTCATCCTGGAGACCAGGTTCCAGTTATCCAACAGGGACATGTAGCACCAGACATCAGCCAGCGTCACTCCTGATTCCATCCCACCTGTAGGAGTATGGGGGCAAAGAGAGCAGGCGGGGCTAAGGAAGGGCTTGAGGCCAGGATGCCCAGCCCCAGGGGCAGAAGAAGGTGGTTTCACCTGCAAAGTAGACACTTTGGGCCTTGGCCTTCCTTAGCCCTGTGTGTGGGCAGAAGTCCTTTTAAGAAGCCCGTCCAGTCCCCACCCAGCCCTGTGGGGGGGGGAGCCTCACCTGAGAGGTAGATGTTGTCCCCGGCACTCACTACACTGAAGAACTCGCGGTCATAGAAAGGCAGCGAGGCCAAGGGGTACCACTTGTTGTTCTGCGGGTTCCAGCAGGTGACAGCCACCAGTGAGCGCTGGGTCATCCCCACCATCTGACGGCCCCCAACCAAAACGATGACCTCGGCCACACCTGCAGGGACATGGATGCGCACCCTTGGGACACACACTGACATTGTCAGCATCGGTGCCTGGATCCTCTCTGGGGGACCACGTGGAGCCTGATGACCTCATGGTATATGCAGTTGGGGGGTTGGGTATGTCCCTTGATACCTGCGGAGAGGCGGGGCCGGGTTCGGGGTGTCTGCATCTCCTGGCGGGCATGGGGCAGCATGTGGTAGCGTTTGGCTTCGTTTACCAGGTCTCGACATGCTTCTGAAGACTTGATCAGCTCCTCGTTGTCCACCACATTGAGCAGGTAGCTGGGGTGGATGAAGGGGAGGCGGACGACAGCCAGAAGCTCAGGTGCATACTGCAGGACAGAGAAGACAGGGATTCTGCTTAGACTCCAAGGAGAAGCTGCCATCTGTGACTTGACTGAAGAAAGGAAGAAGCAATCTGGGTCCTCTCTAGGCAGATAGCTCTAGTTTTAGTATGGTTTGGAAGTGCAGACATTGCCAAGGCCAGCATATACAGACAATGGGTGCCTAACTGGTGGGCAGGCCAGAGGTCTGGCAACTGTAGCTGGCCTGAGGTGGCCCACCTTCTGTCCGCTCCCTCTCACTCATAGACCCCAGCTGCATACGAGGCTGCCAGTGGGCTGAAACTTAGAGAACACAAACCTTGATCCTTGAAGAGGTGTGAGAGGTGGGGACTTGGGAACTGGTGGGAGGCCCCAGAGGACTTTAAATGAAATTGTTATTGATAGGTGACTGTGAAAGCCTGTGTGTGCCAACACCATCCTCCTTAGTGTTGTCACCTTATCTCACACTGGCTTCTGGACCCTCACCCTTTGCTGAAGGATTTTCGTGAACTGACTTGACTCCTCCATGCTGCTTGGAAAATGCTCATCATTTTCTGGGCTGGAGAGATGGCTTAATGGTTAAGGCACTTGCCTGCAAAGCCAAAGGACCCAGGGTCAATTAGCCAGGACCCATGCAAGCCAGATACACAAAATGGTGCATGCATCTGGAATTAGTTTGAAGCAGCTAGAGGCCCTGACACAACCATTCTCTCCCTCTCTTAAATAATAAATAAAAATATTTTAAAAAATGCTCATCATTCCACCTACTTTTGTTTCATTCAGAAAATCTTTGGTGGGAATAACTGTGTCTGTGGTAAGCTTGTGGCTGATGTTACAGAGACTATGGAGACCCTGTCTGTGACCTCAGTGTGTTTATTGGGAGAACAAAAGCAGGAGTATAGGTAGGGCTGTGACAGGTACAGGAGAAGGCACAGGGCAGGTGACATCTGTGCTGGCTGTGCAAGAACTAGAGACTTCTGGCAGGTGAAGGGTGGAAGTGGAAGGGAGGAAGATGGTCAAAGTCTATGAAGAAGCTAAAAGCAGAGTGGAAGGGGAATGAGTAGGGTTTAATTTTAGATGCAAAAGGTTTTGTTGAGGAGGAAAGTATGTAGCAGGCAAGGGAGCAGTGAGGCTGGAAAGGCTCCCGGGGCAGGCCTGACCGAGCTCATTCCACACTGGCCAAGGGCTGTGTCACTTCTGCACGTTGATAATGGAACTAGAGAAGGTTTCCCCGGTCTTTGGTGCACATGTGTGCATGTTTGTGCATATGTGTGGAGGATAGAGGAGGACGGAGGTGTCCTCCTCTTGCTCTTTCACCTTATTTCCTTGCGCCAGGGTCTTCCCTGAGCCTGGAGCTTACTGGAGTTTGGGTTAGAATGGCTCACCAGTGAGCCCTAGTGACCGTCTTGCTGCTGGCTCCATCAATGCTGGTTATCACTCTGTGTGGCCATACCCAGCTTTTTTAGATGGGTGCTGGGGATCAAACTCAGACCCTCGTGCTTGTGTAGCAAGTGCTCTTACCCGCTAAGCCATCTCCTCAGCCCCTAGAGAACAGTTGTAAATAGGGTAAAGGCATGAACCCATCTGCTTTAGGAACAGCACTTGGGCTGTGTGTGGAAAATAGAGTTGGAGGAAACAAGACAATTGACAGGGAAATTACGGAGACCACACTGGCCAGGGTCCTGATTAGATGGGAGTGCTGAGTGGGAAAAGAGGGAGAAAAGTGGCAGAAATGAGCCCTGTGTCATCAATGAGAGGACAATGTGTGTGTGAAGTGAAATGAGGAGCCCAGTAAGAGGACTGGACTTGGGGCCTGTTGTACTAGATGGGCTTGGGAATTCATTGTTGGAAATGTACAGTGGGTGGTGGAAGAAGAGGGACGGAGCCTAGGACAAAGTTATAAGTTAAGGAATAGCCTTGCGAGTTACAGAAAATTGTGGCAATTACTGTTATTAGCTACACACTCAAACCCCTTTCCTCTGAAAATAAATCTTATTTCATGTCCACCGGGTCAATCTCAAGAACTCATACTCCTGGACTCCAAGGACCCAGCAGTGGAGCTGAGTTGAAGGAAGCCATCTTTTCATCCCATATCCACCCAATACCACTGATCCTAGCACGAAGTCCATCCCTTTCATCCTTGTTTGATTCAGGTATCCCTCATAAACTCATGCTTGATCTCCAGCTGATGGCAATTTGGGAAATGGAACCTTATTGGAAGAGTGTTATTAGGGGCAGTCTCATGGTTGTTATAGCCAGATTCCCCTCACCAATGTTTGGCTAACTCTCCTGGTGCTATTGTCCACTTGATGTTGGCCAGGAGGTGATGTCCAGCCTCTGCTCATGCCATCCTTTCCCCTGCCATCACGGGGCTTCCCTTCAAGTCTGTAAGCCAAAATAAACCCTTTCCTCCCACAAGCTTCTTGATGAGGTACTGTGCGTTAGCAATGTGAAGCTGACTGCAACATCCCGTTTTTGTATTTATTTATTTATTTTTTTATCTGTACTTGTGTATTTATTCATTTTTCTAAAAAACACTGCAGGCTGAGCACACTGATGATCTGTCCTCCATTGCAGTGGACCTAAGCCCCTCTCCATCATTACTCAGAAATGTATAAAAACCCACCACGGTGATGAAGGCATGTCATCCACTTGTATTTTTTTTAGTTGAGATAGGGTCTCTTGTAGCCCAGGCTGGCCTCAAACTGACTATGTAGCTGAGGTTAACTTGAACTCCTGATCTTCCTGCCTTTACCTCCGAAGTGCTGGTGGGTGCCACCATATCTGGCCTTCTTCTTCTTACTGAAATGTGACAGCCCTTTCCAGTGGCTTCAGTTCATTCTGAGGTCTGGTCTTTTGACTGTCATTCCTGATCAGACCTTTACTTTTGGACAATTGTCCCCATTTTCTGTTCTTTGCATTTTGTACCATCCTGAGAGCTTCCTGTATCTTTCCTGACTCATGGGCTCCTCCCCACAAGATCCCAGACAATTCCTTCCTGGAGCTCCTTCAAGGTGGATTGGCAGTCCTGGACTGATGCCCATGTCCAATTCTCTTTTTCCCTCTCTCTTGCTGTATGTGTGTGGGCAAGGCAGGACCAGCCTCTTTCTCTCTGCCTACTAATTCCCATATATCTCCTGATGATCAGATAGGCAATGCTGTCTTCTTTCCCTTCTTCTGTCCTTACTGCAGACCCCATCCCTGCAGGGCCCTGAAATCCAGAGGGAAGGGATGGGTGTGGGGCAGGCCTACCTGTGCACGTGATGCAGGGTCCTTCTTGATCCACTTGATGACTGTCTCATATACCAGCTCCTCGGCCTTGGTGTTGAGGCTGTCATTGGAGACGTAGGCAATGAAGTCATCCTTGGAGATGCTGAGAATCTCCTCCTGAGCTGCCACTTCAGGGAAGATCTGCAGCGCGAAGGCCTTGGCCATGTGGTATAGCTCACTGCACTGCATAGCCTCAGCCATGGCCAGCACACCCAGGCAGTTGCTGGCGGTCAACTGCTTCTCTGGTGATGAGAGTGCAAGACCGTTGACTCAAGGGCCTTAAAAGGGTCGCCTCTTATTCCCACCACCATTCCTGCAATCCTCCCCTGGACCATGTTCTTGTGACCCTGCTCCACTATCCAGAGTCCCTAGGAGTCCACCTCCTGTGTCCTAAGCCTTAGATCCATTTCCCAGGTTTTCTTCTGCTCTGGCTCATGTGGACTCTCCCAGTGTCTCCTTCCGTCCCTGCAGGCTTTGGCAGAAGGAGCAAGGCTGTGATGAGTGAACTGAGGTCCTCACTGTCTATACAGAGAAGGCTGGGACTTCAGTGCTTGGGCTGGGGGAGGGTGTCACACTGAGATTTATGGTGTCTTGCACCATCATGACAGGTATGCTTGAGGTCATAGACACCTTCCTTAAGTCACACCAACTGTACAAGACTTCACCTGTCAATTCACTGACTCCCGTGGGCCTTAGCCTTCCTCAGCTTACCATCTGGAACCTGGGGTCTGCCTGGCCACGTCTCCTGACAATGGCTCTTCCAGCCTAGAACAGGATGTGTGCCTGGCTCTGCCACTTTGGCTCCTGGCCCTTCTAGATTCCTTAGGCCCTCAGCTTCCTCATCTATCCCAACAGGGCCTGCTTTCTCTCTCTTCAGACTGCATCCATGGCCACGAGTGATGCTTGACTTTGTCCTCTGACCCCACAACTCTCAACCCATCTGGGTAGCACCAAGCTTCAAAGTGAGCCTGCTCTGGGAAGGGGACTCAGGAGAGCCCAAAACCTAGATCATCTGTCTTGCACAGCAGCTCTGGGTTTCCCAGGGTCATATCCCAGCTAAGCCCTGTTCATGCATAGTAATGCATGGGCATTGTGTTAAAGAGAAAACAAAGTGTGTGGCTGCTTTGTTCAGGGCTTAGAGGCCAGGGCAGAGTGTTTAGGCTGTCCCCATGAACAGGCTGTTTGTACAACCTCACAGTCCATTGGTTCTCAAAGGCCTGCTGGGCTACAGTAATCCCCCTCAGTGTATGCCTTTGCATCATGCCAACCAAGTGCATGTAAAATCCAGCCAGTCTTGGCAGGGTTGGGGGTCACACTGGCACTCCCTTCCTGATTCTTGCTGGCTGGGAGTTTTTCACACATCTGCATTATTTTCCCAAAGTGACACATAGGCCTGCTGTCTGCTCACCGAGAAAGGACACACAGACTTTGCAGAAGGTGTGGAACTGGAACTTGCTGGCAGCCTCCAGCAGAGTCTTGGCATTGGCCGAATCGATGATCAGCGAGCCAGTGTAGACGAACTCCAGCAGCAGCTCTAGCACGTCAGCCTGCAGGTTGGACAGCACCAGCTCCAACTTCTCCCGACCGCTCTGGCTGCCGTCCTGAACAGACCTAGGCACAGAGACCAGGGTGTCCTCACCTGCCACCCTCGTGGCCACTGCACTGCTTCCTCCCAGGGACAGATCTCCCTGTACACCTCAGTCACGCCCTTCATTTTAGGACTCAGAGGACACAGCAATGACACACCTGAACCTAATGACCTGACACGGGATCTGAAAGAGAAGAGTCTGACCAGAGGCGCCCAAAAGAACAGAAAACCCTGCTTATCACTACTTGGCATGTCCATGCAAAAAAAAAAATATGCAAATCAAAAAGCATGAGCTGTGGATGGGGACGAAGACCAGGACTGGCCTCAAAGGGAAACAATATGGTTCAGCCCCCTCTTGGTCCTGGGGTCTGCACCAAATGGGACCTGCGTACCCTGACAGGACCAACTGCCTCATATGGCAGTCTCCAGAGGGCTGAAGATCAGAAGGCTCTTGATCACCTGCAATCCCAGCCAATCAGGAGGCTTCCTCTGAGCACCCCAAAACCTAGCCCCCCACACCAATCTAAGCTTCCCTGGAAGCCCCTCCAGTCGCATGCTTTCCAAAAACATATTGTTTCCTTTTGGGCATGGAAGGGAAGCCCTTCATGACATTGCTTTGAAACTGAGGACGAGACGAGATAGACGACAGAATGGTTAGAGCTGGGAGGGGAAGGGGAACAACCAAGGACTTCCGCCACAGACAGCCAGCAGCCATGACCTGGGGCCTGGCCCGCGCAGGGCCCTCCTGCCACATGGAACACGGGGTCAGAGGTCAGAGTGGCCTGCGTGTAGAGTGTGCATAGGGCTTGTGAACTGGGGGTAGCAGGGGGAGGGACACAAATATATCAGTATGTTTATATCTGGTGTCTACAGAAATACAAAACCATTGCAAAGGCTCCTAAGGCCTGGCAGCTGCTCCCTACAGCTGGACCTGGAAGGAAACAGATAAGATGAAGCGAGAACAACACCAATACAGAAGTGAGGCCGGGAGGAAAAACACCCAGAGTGTTAAGTCAGGAGGCAGGTTTCTCAGAGGCCATCAGCTTGGCCACCCCAGCTTGACTACTCTCCCAGGCCAGCTTCCCTCACTGAGCCTGGCCCTGCCTGGCCTGTGGCAGGGCAGTGAGCTCCCATTCACTTCTGGGAAGGCCAAGGGTCAAGACTCTTGTGACTGGTCCCTTGAATACACGTGGGGCAGGCAGTGGAGGTGGAGTGGTGCCTGGCAAGAGAACAGGATGGCAAGAGAATGGCTGGCTGCTGGGTGAGCAGACAGAACACTGGCAGGAAGCAAGGGGACTGGGTGCCCTGCTTGGCTACGGGCAGGTGGGCAGCCTGGCCTGTCAGGCCCTCAGCCTCCTCTTCTGTAAAACAAGAGGATTGAAGTAGATGAGGCCTAAAGTTCAATGTAGACTTAGTGTGGCTCGGGCTAGAGAATCCCCTTCCCTTGAGGCTCTTCCCTAGAGAACAGTGCCTGCAATTCTACCATCAGAGCAACATGCTCACAGGTTACGGCCTTTAAAACTCAGAAAAAGCTCTGCAGAGATCTGTTTGTACTGGGACCCTGCTGTCCGAGCCAGTGTCCAAAGCTTACTTTCCACAAACAACTCATCTGACCACATTCCTTAGGGTCTTTTGCAAGGTACAAGTCCCGGAGGGGCTGGGCTGAGGCCACTTCCAGACCAATATATAGTGACTGTTAAAGTGACTGCTAAAGTGATTTCACACACCTGTCTTTTGCTGTTTAGATGGATTTCCTTGCTTGGGTGGCTTTGTTGGGTTAGAAAAAAAAAGTTATATGTCCCTCTGAGATCCTGAAAATCCCAACTGCCTCCAGGCCTCAGAGGCCATCTGGTCAGCATCTTACTCTGTCTTTGCCTCCATCTCCTCCACCCCATGTGCCATGGCCTGGTATTTCTTCAGTATGCCCTTCACACTCTTGGGAGATCAAACTGGGTCACAGCCCAACATGGCTGATGGGGCCAAAGTGGGCTGGTCCTCGTCACTGCTGCCTCCAACAATGGCCAACTCCGCTAATCTTCACAAGTCCTTAGGCAGAGGAGCTCAACCCTTCAGGACACACACATGCATACACACACTACACCATACAATACACACACATGACCCTGGCTGACACAGCCAGGAGGGATTCTGGCATTCTTCCTGTGCAGGGCTGGCCCATATGCAGTGCAGGGGACTGTCTCTCCTCATGTCTGAACCAGGGACGGGTCCTGAGGATGGAGGGCCTGCATTGTTGAGAAGCACCCAGGCTTGTGAGGTAGAGTGTAGGAGCGGAGGAGCCCAGGGATAATGCTATTAGGTCTGAGGAGACCCCTGGCCACAGGATACATGGTTGTGGCTCTCCTCTACCACTGAATAAATGACTGGCAGGAGGCCCCTGGGGCTGGAAGAGCTGTCCCTCTACTTGGCCAAAGAATAGCTGAGTTCAAGTTCTGGAGAAGGCAAGACCCAGACAAGGAGATTTGTACATCTCACTAGCACATGTCTAATGTCCACTGAATGTTCAGATGTGGCCCAGAGAGTTGTGAGGGCCAAGAAAGGCTAGTAGCAACTCACTAGATATCATAGGCTGGGGCCTGGTGCTCCTTAGGCCTTTGAGCAGATGTTCCCCAGGGATCACGCAATGGGTGACTCTGCTCACTGACACAGGGCTGCATCCTCTATACGTGACCGTTCTGCCCTGTTCTGATCTAGTTCTTGGGGTCTGAATGTGTTGTTCTTCTCATCCCTCTGGGGTGACTTGGGGAGATGCTGGTACCTTAGGGCCATGACACAATGGTGCAAGGCTGTGTAATAAGGCAGGAACCCTGTCTGTGATCATTACACTTAGGGGCAGAAGTGTAGAACCCAAGCACATAGGCCAAGGGGCATTATGGGAGACTGGAACTGCCTGGAGTCACTTTCTTTCAAGAGGCGGTGGGCCTTGGAGAGTGCAGGGTCTTGGGCTTAGTTCCTACATAGTCTGGCTAGTACTGTAGATGGATTGGGAATACTGACTCCCAACTAGTGAGGCATTGGAGACTCTACCATAAGCAGAGGGTTCCTGAAGGATAAGAGTTTCCCTCTGCAGATTTTCCAGTGGTGTGTCCTCACATGCCTCCATGGCCAGGTGCTTGTATTGCACACGTTGGAATTGGGCACTGCCTGGGGCAATGGTGAGTGACAGACAGGTATGGGTAGGTGATGAACATGGCTGACACCCTATTCTTCTTGCCTCATGTGATTCCCATACTGTCCCATGCCCTTAACCCCCAGGGCACAGTGTTTGGACATACCCAAATTTAACTGGGTTCTGGGGACTTTGGGAAGTTCCTGGAACACCCTTGAGAGGAGGTGACCCATCTAGCCACCATCATTGTGGCTGCATCCAAGAGGTGATCTGTCCCCTGGTTGCCTGGTTGTCAAGAGGTAACCCCTCCCCTGGCTTGCCTGGCTATCAAGCCACACCTGAGTATCCCACCAGATAAAGGGGACAGATACTGCCACCCATAAATGTGGCCTCTTGGGGAAGGAGAGGTGCAGAGTGTGTAGCTTGGTTGGTACAAGAAAAGTTCTGTCACTTGATGAGCCAATGAGTCAATATCCACTTTAGAGTCCTCTGTCATGGCTGGGGAAGGAAGGAGGATCCCAGAGCCCATATACTGGGCTTTCTGAAAATAACATTAGAGAAATAAGATAATTTTCCCATCCATTTTCATTCACCATAAAATAGAGTGTAATTCAAATGCCATGTATGCTCCAACAGGCTTTGTGAGATAAGGCTTTCAGCTGGAGGGTAAAGTGCCATGCTCAGGCCTTTGTGTCCTTTGGCATGGTGAGGGGCAGTTCTTCTCTGGGGCATTTTCTCATACATTCCCACTTGAAGGTATGTTGAGAAATATTGGCAGGGAAAGGGGCACCTGTGTCTCTTAAGGACACTCACACCCTCTCTGATGGCACCTGTGCCTTAGACAGGCATTGAATGGAAGTGGCTGACATTGGTTAATGTCCCCTGTGGCACCCAGCCATCTCTGAGAGGTTCTTGATGCCTACAGAATATATCCTGCTTGCTGAGGGTGAGAACCACTCTGGGAGACCTCCCTGGCCATGGTCACTGTTGGGCTCCCTCCAAGCCTGTGTGAAAATGAGTGAGAGTTGGCTGCAACACTCTGAAGGCAAGTGCCTCAGCTCCTGCCTCTCCTTGTTATTGGAAATCAGCACTTAGCCCCTCTATTCTCATCACTCGAGAGCAGCACCTTGGTTCTCCTCAGGAAACAAAGGCAGAGCCTAAGATCCTGGTCCCTTCTTATGGACCAGAGGCAACACCCCAGGTCCTTGTACTGCAGTTTCCGCTGTTGACAGCCTAATCTATACAGGAGCTCCTTGGCCTCCAGTCCTTATCAGGGGAGCTAGGGTCCTCACAAATGCCTTTTGTCTTGAAAGGGTTTCTGCCTTCCTTGGGCAGGCTTTGTGGCCTTTAGACAAGTGCTACTAACATTCACATGCACACCACACACACACACACACACATGCACACGAACACCCCTTCTTAGACAGGGTCTCTATCCCTTTCCCTGCATTCCTGTTCATTCCCATGGGATGGTCAACACTGGGATTGTACTTTCTTTTCTTCCAGACTTCGCCCACAAATAAAAGCTGCATTTTTGTTCTCTGGGTGAGTGAATGGATAGCTAAGAGCAGTAGCTGTGAGTCAGATCTCAAATGAAAGCCCAGATCTAAACATCACTTAAATGTCTCAGGTCCCAAACTCCTCACCTGTAAAATGTGGATTCTAATAGCACTGATTTCTCAGGGTGACATATCTATAAGTCTCTTTGTCATCAGGTGGTGACCTTGTCAGGAGATGAAGATGGCAGTGTGTGGGAAGAGTGTTTGAGGAGCAAACTGCTGTGACCTCAACAATGGAAGCATGTGGGGAAAAAAGCCTGGACAAGGTGGGGTACTGGAGCTTCAGGCAGCTGAGGTAGAAAGGACTTGACTATTGGCTGGGAGGTCTTGCTGGGAGGACCTAGCTCTCCTCTGTAGTCCCACTATATATATATATATATATATATTTTTTTTCTGGTATTATACTCAAGGGTCTTGAATATGCTAGCAAGCAATCTACCACTGAGCTATATCCCCAGCCCTGACCATCATGTTTATGAAACAAATCTGACAATGGTCTCCCCAGGCTTGCAAAGCCCATGATGTGGCTCTTACCTTTCCCTGTGGGCTCTTCCTGCCACCCTCACTCTCCACGTGGCACTGTAGCCACACTAAATCACTGTGGCATCTCAAGCACCTGTTGGTCCGTTGGCCCGTGATCTCACATTTACTCTTAGCTATTCATCAGCCTCACTGCTTCCTATTCTTCATGTGAAAGTGAGTGATGTGGCCCACACAGTCTCTGTTCAGCGTCTTTGCTATCTCTCCCTACCGTCTGTCCCTTAGGAGTCTGTGCAGGCTCCCACCCTGTAGGGGCCCCTGTCTGTTTTCTGAAAAAGACAGAGTTCTTGACTTTCCATAGAGCCCACTTGTGGCTCTAGGAGAGGCAGTCGCAGTGGGGGTGGGGATGGAGCCAGTCAGTGGACATGTGACTTAGGCCCGGCTGGAGATGCGAAGAGAATTAGCTTGACTCTTTAGGCCTGGGACTCTGAAACAGCATCACCTGCCCTGTCAGTGCTTAGCCACGGCAGGTTAGTTAATGGCTCCATAAAGACAAGCCTCAAGATAATGTGCCTCAGAGATTGTGCCTCTCCACCCATGTAAGACCACAGTCCCTGAGAAGGAGCCCCCGGGGTTACTTGTTGCTGCGAGGCTATTCCAGCCACTGCACATGACGGCTGGAGGGCCACAGACGTGAAGTGGAACGAAGCAGTGCGGTGACAGCATCGGTTTCTCTCTTGCCATGAAGAATGCAAAACTCCCCATGTGGCCCAAAAGAAAATGATCTTTCTGGGGCTAGAGAGATGGCTTAGTGGTTAAGCGCTTGCCTGTGAAGCCTAAGGACCCCGGCACAAGGCTCGATTCCCCAGGACCCACATAAGCCAGATACACAAGGGGGCACATGCATCTGCAGTTCATTTGCAGTGGCTGGAGACCCTGATGCGCCCATTCTCTCTCTCTCTCTCTCTCTGTCGCTCTCGCTCTCTTTCTCTCGCTCTCAAATAAATAAAAATAAACCAAAAAATTAAAAAAGAAAATGATCTTTCTATGAAACTTCTGCTTTCCTCCTTCAAAGCATTTGTTTGCAGCCATCAGCATAAATGGTGACATGTGCCCCAGGGCTAGTATGAGTGAAATAAAAGTCAAAATGGCTATAAACAAACACTGTGACCTTTGGCCCATGGCACATGGGCTCAGTTTTAGCTTCCCTTCTGATTCCCTGAGGGACCCTATGCATGAAGAAGGACTAAATTTCAGCCTGTCCAGCTGGGCTTCATCTGCTTCTCTACCTATCAGGCATCTCCATTGGGGGACTGAGTGTCCTTCAGTCTGAGAAGGCAAGACATGTTTGGTCCTCTGTTGGTTATCTTTCCCTGACTAGCCTCCAATACTGTTCATCTGCCCCCTCCCTCATGCCTATGACCTGTCCTCTCATGCCTGGCACTTGAATTTGGGAAGAAGCTTCTCCAGGCCAGCCCGGCCCATCCACTGATAGATAACCAACCACCTTTAACATCATTTGGCTAACTCTTGGTTTACAGATGAGAAAACCTGAGGCTCGAGACAGATGATGTGGCTAGCCTGAAGTCGTAAGACTAGTGGCAGAGGCAGGTGTAAGAACGGGTCTTCTGGTTTCCAAGGTTGCCCTCTGTCCTCCAGCAGTTGTTTGTAGCACTCATCCTTTCCCATCAGGCGAGGCACATCTAGCTTTTCTCGTACCTATATGTGGGCATCCCCTCCCCACCTTACACCAAGCTCAGGAGGTCAAGGCCTGATCGTTCAGCTCACATCTGCTGGGGAGGCCACCTGACTGTCTATGGCTCATGCATGTCTGGAAGATTCTCACCCATCAGGGTCCTCTTCTTTGTTGGGGGAAGAGTTTGGCTTTAATGTGAGATCTTCTAAAGCAGTTTAAGGCTCCCCTTTCCTACATGGTTCTAGAACAAGGCCCGGCCATTACTTGAAATAGACCTCATACTCTCCAACCCAAGGCCCCAGGATGCTTATGTGTGACCCTGCAGCCAGATTCTGCTCACTGCTAGTTCCAAAATTTTCCTCCCTGGCCTCAAGAAGCCATTGGACCTGCCTTTTCCCCCCAGACTCATGCCTCTAACCCTTGTGCTTGGACAGAAAATCCAAGCATCAGGAGTAGGAGACATGAGCTGTCCATGAGATGGAACGTCACAAAGAGCCTGCCCCTCCTTCGTGGCAGAGGGCCAGCGAGGCTGGGTGGGGCCTCACGCCTGGTGGCCTGGCTCTATGCCAAAGGACACAGGGATCAGAAGGGAGATGCCAGCCAGTGTGCCATCCTGAAACAAAACACAATTGCTCTGGGGTTAGTTGGCAAGTCCAAACACAGCATTGGGAAGCAAGCAGAGGTCCTGTCCTCCCACTCTGAGCTCTGTCCCGGCTCAGCGTCCGCCCCGGAGAGGCTGCAAGGCAAAATGAGCAGCGGCATTAATCTGCTGATGGGTGAGAGAAATGTGAGTGTGACCCTGGGCTGGCCCCTCAGCTGCTCTCCCTCACTAAGGAGCTAGGAGGTGGCCCTGACTTTTGCAAGGGTATGAAGCAGACAAGTTAAAAAAAAAATCAACATAATGGTAAAGAAAAAAAAGATGCTCAGGCACCATTAACAACGATCCAGGTAGAATCAGCTGTTGGGCTAGGGCAGGGCCCAGGGAGGGTAAAGGCTGAGAGACCGTGTTTAGGACACACCTGGTCTACACTCCAATAACACCCAGTGTGCAAGCATGGAGACATGCAGAGCAGAGGAAGCTCTGCCTGTAAGCTCTTCCCCCTGACTCGGGCTGGGGAGGGCGGCCCCCTGGGGTGCCGCGTGTTTCTCAGTGGGGATGGTCTGTTCCATGTGCTTTTCTAGTGTTCAGTTCACCATCAATAGCAGTGATGGTGGCCCTGGGGACCCTGGGGGATGGGGCAGTGTGCAATGGTCCCTTAAAATAGAGTCTACGGTCCTAACCTCAGGGAAGGCTTGTGAGCCATGGCAGCGTGGGATCCTGGGAGGGGCAGGGGTGTTGTCTACTGTGGGCAGGCCCTTGGTGGCCAGTGCAGCTGTGTGGGGTGAGGGTAGTGGCTGCTCTGAGGCTGCGTGTGGGAGGGCACTGAGGAGGAGGAGAGATGGCTACTGGCTCTGTGACAGGGAGTCACGCTTCGGGCACCTGCAAGAGAGGGAGGAGAAAAGCGACACAAAAGCGTCCTACAAAGGAACAGACCCGACCACAGCTGGAAGGAAGGCAAACCTTTGAATCAGGTCCTTGAAATACAAGCTGCAGGAAGCTAGAACATTTTGGTGGACTTCAAACTCTCTGCCTTCAACAACAATTTTCAGGTCTGTAAACGCTTTCGCTCTGCGCTGCTGGTTCAATTCCTTCAACATTTCTGCAGAACAGAGAAGACAGACAGGGCCAGGTTCCCATTAAGAGGTTTTAAAATATTTTTAAATTTTTTAATTAATTTTTTTAGAAGTAGAGAAATAGAGAATACTTGATATTGTTTCTTGGCAAGACTGGCTGAACACTGACAGTCAAAAGAAGTCACAAACATAATGCGTAAACAAGCAGCCACTGGGAGGGGCTACATAACCAAGGGAATAACAAGTTTCAAAAGCAAAAAATGAAATAAAACAAAACAAAAAAAACCAAGTATGATTAAAAAAAAATCAAGCCCAGATATTGAAAGGCTCAGGGCAGGGGGAGAGATTCCCATAGTGACAACTGGAAACAGAGAATACATTATCACAGACAGCTAAAAACTACTCTAGAACTATGAACAAGCTCTTCAAATGCCAATGGGTGCCGATGTATTGATACCAAGTAAAGCATGGCATTTTGATGTAAGATGGACTGGACATGGTTGAAAGGAATAGAAACCACAAAACCTGCAAAATCAGCATCCCTTCTGTTAGACCCTCAGAGCCACGGCATGGGGAAAGCTTCCTGGGAAGGGAATCCCAAGAATGGAGGGGCCCAGTAAGGACTTGGCAAGCACCTCCTTTCACTTCACACTTCTGGACACTTCTTAGGGAAGTAAACAAGCAAAGGACAGGGGTTTTTGCATCACCCCCATCTCCTGGGCCAGCCTCTCACGACTCCTGGCCTTGCCATTCAACATTTGGGAAGCGGATCTGCAGCCTCTGCAGGTGCAAGAAGTGGCCTCTAGGACTTTCCCACATTGGTACATACCTACCTTTGTCCGGATCTTGGCCACCTGAGCCTGGCACAGACAGAATCGACACCTGTGGGCACCAGATCTGGATGTGTCAAAAACTTCTCCTAGGCCCATCCCAAGGGCTTCGAAGCAAGAAGGAGGAAAGAACCTGCCAGCTATCTCATTTAATTTCCTTTGCAAAAGTTAGGCCCTTCAGATGACCATTGCTCCCCCTAGCCTCACCTTACCTCACCTCACCTCACCTCACCTGCTCCATTTGGGACCCTGATACTTTAGCATGTACTAGCTGGACATCATAGGCCTAGATCTTTGCCTCAGAGTGACCTAGAATGTCATCAGTGCAGGGGAAACAATGGCCCCAAAGGTCCCTGCCATCACCTCAAACTCTTCAGGGCTCTGTTGAACCTAACTGGTATTCTGGAATTATACTCTGGTATACACTGCTTCAAGCCCAGCCTGTTACTTCTGAACTCAGGACCAGGACCAGCACCCTGCTGAGACACTCTTCAGGAGCCATCTCTACCTCTGACACACGCAGGTCCTTCGATGAACCTTTGAGTCTCTGTGTCTAAGTCTGTTAACTGGGGGCTGAGTCTCCAGTGATCCAGTAGCATTTGGGATAAGAATGGGCTTGGTGGGCCTTGGTGGTCAGGCAGGCCCTTCTTTATAAAACTGGGCTCAGGCTCTTTTGAAGATCAAGAAGATCAGCCCCAGAGAACACACTTTGTCTAGGGATTGAGGTGGTGGTACTGTCCCCTGAGCCACAGCTCATGCTGAATCATGGACTCCTGCCACTTGTTAGGCTGACCTGGATAGTGGCAGTGTGTCCACAGGGGCTCTGGCTAGGGCCTTCACCTGCGGCAAACTTAGAGCTGGTTCAAGGTCAGAGACCAGCAGGGTGCAGAGACAAGTGTAGGGCATGGGATGTGTGGGGTGGGTACAGGTGAGTGGATGGCCAGGGAACAGTAAGTACATCTCAAGGCAGGATGGGGGTGCTGTATCCCAAGAACCTATGGGAGATTGAGCTTAATCCTAAAGCACAGAGAGCCATGAGGGATTCTCTGTGGGAAGTGGTGATAAGGTTAGGATTAGATTTCTAATGATTTGACACAGAGGAAGGGAGGCAGGAAGGTACCCTATATCTGCAGACCTTGACTTTGGAGACAGGCCTGAGGGCGAATCTTAACAGGTCTGCTTCCTGTGTGCTGTGTGGCCTTGGGAAAACAAATCAAGTTCCCCAGCATCCTCATTTGTTAAAGGTTAATGAGATGGACTACAGTCAGCAGCTAGCCATGTGCTAGTGTCACTAAGGTAGATCTGACCTGCTGTTAATGAGGCCCTTCCATGATCCAAGTGCTACGTGAAGAGGCTTAAGGGTGACTGTAAAGAGAAGTGTTTAGGCCTTAGAAGCAATGGGGGTTGGAACATCCAAGAAACAAAGGGAAGAAGAGTTCGATTTGGGGTAAGAGGGGATGAGAACCTCTTCTGTCACTGGGAACCAGCAGCATGAAGCAGAAGTCAGTGTGGGCCAGGCAGGGCACAGCTAAGCTGCGATGATTGGATGCTCACACAGCTGAATGAGCGTGGTACATGATGCCTTTTTTTTTTTTTTTTTTTTTTTTTGAGTGAAACAGTATAGGGGTGTGGGAGCAAAAGAATTCCAGGCTAGGATTCCAAAGATCTGGAACCCAGTTCTTATTCCGGCTTTGTCACAAAATAGTTAGGTGACCCTGGATGAGTTACTCCACCCTGCAGGGTCTCAATATCCTTAAGCACAAAGGAGCAGGGACACCTACTTTGTGGACCCTTGTACCTGCTGAATTAGTCAGTGCTAGGGCCAGCCAACATAATGGGGCCTACATCCTATTCCTTTGACAATTTCCCCTGCAGGTCAGTGTCCTCTGTCCACAGCCATAGTTCCAGTAGCAGCACTTGCTGCTCCAGGAATTCCAGGTCCAAGGACAGATCTGGCAGATGCCTAGGATGCAGATGTCACCATCCTACGTATGGACGTTGTCTGCTCTCTATGGCTCTACCTTTTTGGAAATCTGAATTTAATAGTTGGGGACGATTATTCACTTCCAGAAGAAATCTTCAATTTATGAAAGTGCTCACCAAGGGATTCCTTTTCCCAGCAGGGCTCAGTGTATCCAGGTATCGATCAGTTGATGTGTGCTGACTGCCGCCTGTGGCACGCCTGCAGGGAGGGTGGGCATTGCAGGCTATCCTCGTCAGAGGGGAGGAGGCCCTGAATCCACAGAAGGAAGCCCAGGCTCTCCTCACCCTGTCTTGGGGCAATACAATCTCTCAATTTCTGGGGTGCCTCTGGGAAACTGCCCTGAAATCAGGGCTTGATGTGAGGGCTATAGACCCTGATGTGGAGCCCGTCCTGGAGCTTCCTGCAGCAGCCTGCACCATGCAGAGCCCAGCAGCCCTGGGCTTCCAGAGGAGGAGCTGAACCAAGAGACTCTTGGGCCCTCCGCAGGCAAAGACTTGGTAGGCTCCTATGAGTGAGGGGTTTGACAGCCTGAGCCTAACTGGGGGATTATAGTCTTGGTTTCAGGATTCTTCCCAGCTGGCTAGCACTGGAAGTGTTTTTTGATCCTCGTGGCTTTGAGTGGGATGCCTTTCCTCTGTCTATAAGACCTCCTACCCAGGCCTTGCCCACAGAAGTGGCTGTCCTGTACCCTACTCCTCCCCTGGGAATTCTCCTCCCAACTGGGACCACCTGACAGAAAACACATGCTTGAGGTACTGTCCTCTATGACCATAGGGTTCCAGCCTATGTTTCCAGCCTATCGATCCCCCTCCAAGCCACCTCCACACTGCTGCTGCTCACAGTACACGGCCATCACTTACACACCTCTGCTTACACAAACTATACAAAAGTAAGCAGGGCAGTAAGGTCTTCTTCCAGCCTCAGCTCAGGGGGCTTTACTCTCCAGTGAAGCCTCCCGTGCACTGGGTAGGCCCCTTCTGCAAGCCTCTGCCTCCGCTTTGGTCCTCCTCCCCTTCTTCATCTTGCTGATCATCATGGCTCCTTCCACGCCAATCCTGCTGCTGTTTGGTCCCGGGCCTCTTTACCTCTTTCCTGTCTTCCTCCTACAGGCCCTGCCCTCTGCCTCCCCATGCAGGCTGCCCAGCATCCCAAGTGCCTTCTTCACAGAATACTATACTCTGTAATAATTTATTTGCATGTCTGCCATATGATGTCCTAGACTGTATTTCATTTATATTTTTATCTGCAACACTCAACTCTGGGACACACACACACACACACACACACACACCCCACACCATATGGTAAATTATAATAATTCTCTCTCATTGAGAGGCAGGGTTGATGGAATTTGTGTGAGAACCATGGCCTCACGGAGATCTGCTTGCTTTTGCTCCCTCTGCAGGCCCCTGTCATGAACTAACTTGTTGGAGATGAGAGAGCACCTGGAGCAGGGACAAGTCACCCCATACGAGCCATGCAGGCTAGCCAGCCCCTGCCTCTACCAGCCTGCCCTGCCCTTGATCAGCTGAGCTTTGTTCAAATTGCCAAATAAGAACCACAACAGAAACAAGTGGTTGTTGGGTCAAGCCATTATATTTTAGAGTTGTTCGTTAGGCAGCACCTGGCCAAGTGTTACAGAAACCAGGGTGAAATGATAAGACTCGAGAGCTCAAATAATTTTTCCTGTATCCATTTCTCTTTTTCTGGTGTGGTATGAAGCTAATTTTAAAAATGTGTATCATCTGGGGAGATGGCCTAGCAGCTAAAGGCACTTTATTGCAAGCCTGTTGGCCCTAGTTCCATTCCCCAGCACCTATATAAAGTCAGACACAAAGTGGCACGTGTGTCTGTGAGTCTAGCACACCTATGGCAATGAGAAGTGGAGCCAGGAGAATCTGGAAGCCCACCAGCCACTGGTGCACATGAAGTGGCAAAAACAAAACAAGGGAGACCCTGTCTCAAGCAAAACCAAAGGGGAGGACAAATATTCAGGGGTAGTCTCAGACCTCTACGTGTGTGCCATACACAAATATACATCCACTTGTACATGTATATGCATACACACATAATAAACATGTAAATTGTGTCACTATACCCATCTGTATGTGTACAGTTCAGTGGCATTAAGTACATTTACACTGCAACCAATCACTGGAAATGCTTTCTAAATTGGAATTTTATGCCAATGAAACAACTTCTCATCCCTCCTCTCAGCTCCTGGCCACAGTTCCATTTTATGTCTTTCTGAGCCTGACTGCTTTGTAGACCTCCTATCAGCGAACTTCTGTAGCATCTGTCTTCTTGAAAATGGCTTATTTTACTCAGCAGAATGTCCTCAAGGCTTATCTATATTGTAGCATACTTCAGAATTTTTCCTTTGACTAGTATTCTTTTGTATGTAGATACCATTTTGTTTATCCATTCATCTGGGGATGGACACTCATTAGCTACTGTGACTGATGCTGCTCTGAGGTGAGTTCTTACACTCAGTTATGGACATTCTAGCCACCTCAGTCTCCATCCCCATTATAACTGGTTGGTATGAAATGGTTCCATGTACCAGCATCCGGGGACATGAGAGAGACCAGCAGATACTAGGATGGGTCTTCCTGGGGCTACGTGCTTGCTTAGAGGAAAATGAGACAGCAATCAGAACCAAGGCTGGAGATGAAGTTGCAGTCAAACTTCTGCATGTTTTTCACCAAATGACACAGCTATTTGTCAGAGACTAATGGGCTCATTCCAGCTGAACTAGAAGGGCTGTCCGAAGTGGTAATAAAGAGGAAGGGTTGTCAAATATTAAGAAGCAAAGAATTCCAGTGCCTTTGCAGCAGAGAAGTCCATTAAATCAGAGCCCAGAGAAAGGTTGTACAGCCAAATAATTTTTTTCAGAGCTCAAGTAGGAACCCAGCTGGGTGATAAATGCACCTAATCCCATGGGTGTTTATGACACACATTTGATAAAGGACCTGAAGAAACTGTGAACTGAGAGCAGTTGGGAAGTATACTGAGAAAGCCCAGCAAACACTGTGTCATGTCCGCCCAGAGGGCGAGTCATCTGGGAGCAGGGGAACCAGACACCACTGATACCATGAGGACAAATGGGGCTCTGCGGAAGCAGCTGGATGCTCAGCACAGCCATGCTGTCAAGGAACACTGGGGGCCTGCGCTCCTTAGGACCACTTGAAATCTTCCTCAACAAGTGGAAGCATCTCCTAGCTTTTCCTGGATTCATACTCTTGTTCCCTAGTCCAAGGAGTGCCTGGAATGTGTTGCCATTTATGCTTGGGGAAAGCATGACTGGAGACATAGACTAGTCACAAGTCACAACAGTCTCCACCCCACCGTGAGCTCAAGGAAGGACCCTTTCCTCCTCTGTGGGGAGGAGCACTTTGCTCCTCATAGTCAAACTCCTCCCTGTGGCTCCTGGAGCCATCTAGGGTCTGATGAGGTACACGGCCTCCTCTTCATGTCCCCACTCAACTTCATGGCCCACATGCTCTGATCTGCTGCTTTGGTTTCCTTGTTCCTTTGGCCAAGTTTTCTTACACTTGTTTCTTATGACTCCATCAGTACCGTGAGCCTTAGCATCTCCATCCTCAAAGCGCTCTCACTGAGTTCGTTCCCCAGTCAGTGTTAATTGTGCCCTCTCTTGAGGTTCCAGGAGACTTTGTCGGTGCCTCCATGGCTCTCCATGGCAGAGACCTCTGGCTTCCTCATTCTAGAGGACTGGATGTCTGCTGCCTTTCCAGCCTGGGGTCTCTTGAAGGACTTACATCTCTGGCTACTGGACATGCAGCATCACACTTTGCACAAAACGCTCCCCTGTGATTGGAATTTGGGGGAGGGGCATTACAGATGACATGCAGAGGCATGGCTAGTGGTAAGAATGACTGTCCCTGAACAGGATCCAGTTGAATTACTTGAAACATCATAATTGTGTAGAATCAGGTGGACAGAATGTAGAGGTTAAGCACCCTCCACATCAGGAGATATCAGGGCTGATAACAGTGATAATTTCACGGTTTAAAGGATGATATACTATGGCTACAAAATTGTCCCATTAATTATTTAGATCCTCTTTGGGGACAGATTTAATTATTCTGTTCAGCTCCAATGGCTTAGAAAAGCTCTATATGGCCTCCATGGGTAGGACTGACTACCTCAGCAGCCACTAAGCACAGGCGCAGCCTGGAATCCTCAGGGGGAGTCCAAAGTAGTGGCCTTTACACACCGTGACTACAGAAGTGTTCCTGTCAACACCAGCTGGCTAGATGGCAAGGTCTGCCCACACACAAGCCAATAACCAGCTGATTCAATGACAGATGATGTCTGCTGTGCTCAGGGTAAAAGTTTTTCATTTGGGAGGGAAATGTGGAGGGCAGGGACAGAGGTTGTCAAGACCATAGTGCTAGCCCATGAACCTGGCCAGAGGGTGCTGGGGCAGCCACTGGCTGAGTAGGGAAGGCCACTGAGCAAACCCTGAGGCTGTGTTTGGAGGAAGTGCTCTGGATAGACAGGTCAGCATTAGCAGCAGCCAGTCCTTCCTGTCTCTCCATTAAAGTTGCTTTCATTTTGCTCCTCTCTCTGATTGAAAGATGGAGGCTGAGGGAGTGATACCCAGATAAAAGGATAAAAAAGTCATAGGATCTGAGCCAAGAGACATCTGGAGAAGGCTAGGGCTTGGGAGAATTGGGAAACTTAGGTCAAGGTCAGGATGTGAATGCTCTGCAGAGAACTGGGACCTTGTAGTGATCTGATGGACTGGGGAGAGGCATGTGCAGTGAATTAAACTGTCAGGTGAGTCAAGCCAGGATCCTGAGATGCCATGGTGGGACTAGAAGCCTGCAGGTAGGGTTTGGAAGGGCCAGGTAGGAGGAGGTTTGGAAGGGAGGCTGGGCAGGTGAGCTAGAAGCAGCCAGTGACTCAGGCATTTCGTGTCCCTATAGTTTTTTTTTGTGATCTCTCTAGGGGTACAGCTTGGTAGCAGAGAGGGTGGTATCCTGAGGGGCCTTAGTCCTCAGGATCAGAGGAGAATGAGACCTGGCTCCAGGGACTGAGTTGAGTCCCATATGTGGGGTGTGGAGAGGGTGATGTCAGGAACACTCAACATCTTTACAAAACTGTTAGCCCTACAGCATGTTTATGGAGAGCCACTGCTTTGCTTCTTTTCTACTGGGGGCTGGACCCTTGGAAGGTAGAGATAGCTCTTTGTGGGAGGGACCAGGGGATAAGCTTGGGATGCAGTGAGTTCCAAGTTAGCCTAGGCTAGAGTGAGACCCTGCCTTTAAAAAACTTTAAAAGCAAATATATGGTTGAGTTCAGGAGGGAGGGAGGAAGGGACACACACACACACACACACACACACACACACACACACACACACACACACACACTTCAGCACATTGGAGAGCACCACAACCCAGATCAGGGGCAGAAAATGTACAGGGAGAGTGCTGCTCGTGGTGGTTAGGGGGCGTCCTGGAGCAGACTACTGTGCCCACGGGAGGATGAAGCGGCAAGACCCACACCCCCTTCAGAGTCAGACTGAATCTGAGTTTGGGAGCTTCTAGTGGCATGAGTCTGCTTTCCCATCTGTGTATTCATGAAACAGGTGCTCCTGGGCACTGGATGTGTGCCAGGGACACATGTGAATGAAAATGCTGGCAGCCCTGGGGGAGCTCAGGATTTAATGAGAGACACACTAACATAGCTGTGCTGACAGAAGTAAGTTCTGGGTAGACTGAGACAGCTTGTTCCTGAGGGGCTCAGGAAGGTGCCACAAGATGATATTGGTCCTAGGAAGACTTGGAAGAAGCAGGAGCCCCGTGGTGGCTGGAGGGTGAGGTAGGTGTGACTTCACAAAAGGCTCTGAGATGTGAGGAAGGGCCCTGTTAGGAGACTGAAAGTCAGTCTCTATTTCCTGATACACTACTGTTCCAGGCGAATTTTACAAGGGAGGCTGGCAGGGTCAGGCTCGTCCTTCATTCTGAGAAGGGCTACTAAGGAGCATCCATGATGTCTGACATCCGCCTTTTGCCATCTCCCTCAGCTGTTAACCCTGAGACAGCCTGGGCCTTCCTGTTCACACCATCACATGCTCCTTTCTTCCAGGTGGTCTGTGGACAAAAGCTGCATAAATGGGCGGTCTTGGAGTGAAAGCCTTTCTGAGGAGGGATGTTATGAGTGGCCTGGGAGGGGAGACCAGGAAGCGAAGGGGTTATTACTGGTTATCTCACCAGTGGAGAGCTAAATGCATATGACGTGGGCAGAGTGTGTAGCTCAGTGGTAAAAGTCTGCCTAGCACATGCAAGGTCCTGGCATGTGCATATGCACACATACACACCAAATGCACACACCTTCTACACACATGCACATGAGGCAGCATATTGCTCTGTACTGAGTCTCTGTGGTCTCAGGTGCCTTTATGGGGTCTGCACTCTGAAGAATAGACTTTTATCATCAAGGTGCTCAGAGTCTGCCAGGGAAAGAGATGCTGCAATGGACACAGGTCAGAGTCTGGCTGCTTAGCATTGGAGTCTTTTACCTGTTGGGTAAGAATACCAAGGTAGGAGGGGAACTGGCCCCTGCTGCTACGGGAACTAAGGGAAGTTGGTGCCCTGATAAGTGGCATGTAGCCAGGCTGCATGCCTGGGTTTGGCCAGTTGGGTGCTTGTGGCAGTTTCAGCAAAGCCTGGGCACCCAGGAGAGCCTGTGCCTCTGTAGCACCCCTGCAGGGCTGTGGTTGAGCTGGCTGTTCCGCCTCTTTTCATGCCCTAATCCTCTGTCTAGTTCACAGCCTTTGCAGCCTCTAGTCAAGGCCTTCACTGGGCTGCCATCCCAGGTCCTGACTGGTGTAGGTGGGAGTGCAAAAGGCCAGTGGCTGATGGTATGGCAGAACCTGTGGGATGCTGGAAGAGCACAGGTGTGCAAGTGGGTGAGATGCCAGGCTTAACTTGGTCTTGGGTGTTGAGAAGAATGGATTCAAGCAGAGAAGAGGGGAAGTTGCTAGTGTTCTGCATGTGCGAAGACCCAGTGCCACCCCTTCATGCATTCCAGGAGTGGGCATTTGAGCTGGTAGTACAGGTCAGGCCCCCACTGCAAAAGAATAAATAAGGCCTGGAGAGATGCTCAGTGGTTAAGGCACTTGCCTACAAAGCCTGACGACCTGGGTTTGAGTCCCCAGTATGCATGTAAGCGAGATGCACAAAGTGGCACATGCATCTAGAGTTCGTTTGCAGAGGCTAGAGGCCCCGAGGCACCTTCTCTCTCTTTCTCTCTTTCTCTCTCTCTCTGCTTGCAAATAAGTAAATCAAAATTTTTAAAAGGCTAAATGAGCTGTGTTAAGGAGCTTCTGGATGTTCTGTCATGTGTGTATGTGTGTAGTATGTGTGGTGTATATGTATTTATGGTACATGCACATGTGTATATGTGTAGATGCACATGCCCTGTGGACACCTTAGCAAGTGCCAAGTTAAACTTCATGTGCCCAGGGGTCAGGGCAGATATGGGTATATGGGTCAGAATGGGTTGAAATAACAGAGACAACCTGGAAAAGGGAGTGTGTGATGGTGTTGAAAGGCCCTGACTATGTATGGATAATAACTACACACCAGGTGTGCCCTATGGGTGGAGACCAGACGAGGAAGAAGGCCAGGTATCCTCTCTATTGCTCTTTCTGTTTGTTTGTCTTTTTGAGGTAGGGTCTCATTCTACCTCAGGCTGACCTGGAATTCACTATGTACTCTCAGTGTGGCCTTGAACTCACAGCGATCCTCCTCCCTGAGTGCTGGGATTCCAGGCTAGGATTTCTTTATTTGTGAGAGAGAGAGAGAGAATGGGTGTGCTCTTGTGGATCTTTGCTTAGGGTGAGCTGGAAATCCTCAATGGGTCTTGACAACTATACAGAAGTGGCTGAGGTGGTCATAGTGGGCACACAGTTGTAGTGGGGCACCCTAGTTTAGACACGAGCTGAGTCCAACCTCACTGGGCCTAGATGTATCTAGCACTAGTCATTCAACACTCATGGAGCATAGCTGTAAGCTGAGCCCTGTATGAAGGGGAGGAGACAGATGTGGCCTCACAACTTGGATGACTGCTCTTGTGACAAGTATATACATATTAGGACATGGTCATCATGCAAGAAGATGAGTGTGTGGTGGGGCTGTCTAAGAGGGTGGTACTCAGCTGCTTTTTCATGCCCAACCCTGAATTCCTTCATCTTCCTTTTTTTTAAAGAAAATGTCTACTTACCCTGAAAGATTAGATTTGGGGTCATCTTGTAGCCCCACCACCTTTGGCTCACCACACTGCTGGTCCATCTCCTCATCTCAAGGCAGGGTTCCTTACACTGAGCACAGGGAGGGCCAGAGAGGTGTTTCCCGAGTTTCTGAGTGAATGAACAACTTTGGCTAAAAGGAAGAGATTTCAGAGTTCTTCCTGGCCTCTGGTGCTTTGTGACATGCTACATGTAGACATGTTCCTGCCCAAACAGACCTACAGTCCCCTGCGACTACCCAGACTTGGTGCAGAGTAGATTCCAGCTGCAGATACCACCACTTGAGTGCAGGGGTGGGCAAGGCACTGTTTTTCTAGAGCCAAAACACAGTTCCCAGGTCTTCCTTACTGGTGAATTATTGTGTCCATGGTGTCAAGCCAAAGTTCCTTTTCTGAATGGAAGCCACATTCTGGCTCCCTGTGGTGGCCCAGACTGGCTCCTTTTGGGGGCCAATGTTGATCTTGGCTGGTGAAATGGAGTGAAGGAAGCCCTACTGGGCCTTGATGAAGTGGCCATGGGGATCAGGCATGTCTGGGGATCTGAACCCAGCAATAAGGCAGGTGGGTAGAAGGCTTTCCCAGCCCAACTGACCCTGAGGGCTTATCAGAATTTGTAAATCAACCTATAACACTACTGAAATTCCAGGAATGACTCCACTTGTGCCAGCAAAGGTGGGTCCAGCAGTAGAGTGATCTCCGCCACCTTGCCTTTCAACGAGACTTGCAGCATCAGCCCTGCGGCAGTGCCCATGCTCAACAAGAGGAACCACTGCCTTCTATCTCCCTGTACGTCCTGGAGTGAGGAGACATGGACATTGATCACTACTCAAAAAAAAAAAAATCTCAAAGTCTCATCTGGATGGTCTCTGTGCCCAGGGCTGGAGCAACACTGGCCTCAAGCTTCAGGTACAGTTTGAATGAGTATCCCAGGGGATAGAGAATGTGAAGTGGAAGGCACTGAGTTGGGTCTTGAATGGACAGAATTAAACCACAGCCATGGGTGGTGGGCTGTCCTCGAGCAAAGACAGAGGAAAGAAGGCACACAGAATCTGAGGAAGCTGGGTGAGGAAACAGATCAGTGGGGTAAAGACCTTAAACAGAGTCAGAACAGATGTGGACGGGACAGAAAACCATACTGACGTAGGTACTGCAGGTGTCTCTAGCACCATCCTTCCCCAGGCAGTGCACACCTTGGAGAGAAAGACTAAGCTTGGGAGGCCCAGTGCCTAGCTATCTTCTGACCCAGGCAGGTAGACACGGGGAAGTGGGCAGAGCGAGGGTGTCACTCTGGATGTGAGCACACTTCCCATGCACCTGGCAGTGATGGCACCAGCAGTCTGGCTGTCACAGAAAGGAGAATGAACCATGTACTTCAGGCAGAACAGACCTCAGCAGGGCTGGGTGCAGGCACTACTCCTGAGCTGACTCCTCCTGAGCTAGGGGCTGATGGAGCCCCAGGATGAGGTCAGGGCTACTGGTGGCAAGGCCAGGAGAAGCAGTCTCTTGATCCTGAGTCCTGCACACACAGTGGCAGTGATGAGGACAGGGCGACTGTCTTCTGAGTGCTGAGTACTCGTGTGTGCTCACCGGGACACTGGTGCATCAGGCACCTACCTCACTGCTGTGCCTCGTACATATGAGGGCTCAGAGAAGGGAGGGCAGGCGCTCAAGTTGGAGGGTGGGGTTGTTTTGATCCGACATGGGCCTGTCCTGCCAATGATGTTGCATCTCAAGGTGAGCGGATGCATGGAACTCACCTGGAAGCTTACTAAAGGACTGATGCTCAGGTTCTACCCCGCAGAATTTTTCAGAGTCAACAGTATGGTGGGGGTGAATTTAGGCACAAGGATTTCTAAGAGATGCTGAGAGATTCTGATGTGCAGCAAAGTCTGTGGACCTCTGCTCTTATGTCCCTGCACTGCTGTTGTGTTTGCCTTTTTATTCTCACTCAAGTGTCCAGATTGGCTCTCAGAGAGCAGACATTTATTGAAAAAAAAATAAAATTAAGAAATGACAGCTCAAAGAGCCAGCAATTCATACAAATGAATGCAAATAAATACACACTTTCATACATATGTTTATGCAAATATTCTTGTGGTCCTTGCAAATCACTCACTTGCCTGCAGGCAGCCACCTATGATTTCTTAGTGAGAACCCCACACAGGGTGCCTGGGTTAATGACAGGTTGTATCATGACCTCCCAGAATGACATCTTTATTAGCAAACACATTCCAGAAGTCCCCCAGAGAAAGTCACTGCGCCCAGCTCTGCCCTCTACAGCACCCCCTCAGGCACTCAGACGCACTGCAGCCCCCCCAGACACTCAGAGGTCACTCCAGGCCACAGGCTAGGGAACGACTGCAAGCAGCTGCACTCCAAGGCTACAGTGCTGTAGCCATGACAGATGGCTGAAAGCTGCTGTGGGGACAGCTCTGATCACCAAGGTTTGGTTGCCTGTAGCTCAGGGACAGTCTGGATAGGCTGGAATGTAGTTGGGACACATCCTGGTTAGGTAGGGTACCTCTCTCATGCTGTCTGTTGGGCCCCAGAGCTCATGTTACCACACAGGGAGCACACTGCTAAAGAAACATTGGCCAGCCAAGGACAAGGGCTGGGGCCTCTCTGCCCCTTTCCTCTGTGGACATGAACACTGCTTGTGCCCTCCCCAGCCTCATTAAAGGCCCGTCCGGCTTCTGGACACCCTTGTCTCGGGGGCGGGAAAGTCCTCCTCACTCATGCTTATGTGAGCATGGCCCTGCACGCTCTCCCAGTTGCTGCCCGGAGTGCAGGGAGCTTACCAAGGGGAGGGATTGCCACGTGAAGATCCACCTGAGTCCTAGCCTTTGGGGACCCTGGCTCAGCCTGCCTGAAACAGCTCTGGAAAGACACACAGGATATTTTATTCTCCAGGTGCAGCATCTGAGAGGTAAGTGCTCCAATCCTTGGGAAGCCTAGGGTGTCAGAATGTGACATTCAGGAAGGCAGGGGTCTGACTGCTTTGTTATGTGGTGAGTGCTCAGCACATTCCTGTTGACTGAGGAAGGGTTTCTCCCACCTCCTTCATCTTTCCCAGTTGTCCTATGACTTCACACACTTGAGGCAGGGCAAGATGTGGTCTGACTCCAGCATGTCCACTCTGTCTCACCTTTAGGACCCCTGTGCAGCCTATGTTGATACAAGGCAGATTCGTTGAATATCCCTCTCACTTTGGATGATGCTTGTGATGGGGGAGGCAAAACGTATTCAGGCCATGATGTAACCAGAAGTCAATTCAGGTGTGATTCTGACTTAGCAAAGATCTGCTCTAGAACTCACTGTAGATCCCTTGTGACAACCAACTCATCCAAGCCCTAACATGCCTTCCAATTCCAGGGCAGAAGGAAGTTCCACCACTTTGGATTGGGAGACAGCTCAGCCTTGCTTCTCTCACATGTCATTTTCAGCTCTTTCTTTTTTTCTTTTATTCTTTTGAGACAGGGTCTCATGCTACCCAGGCTATCCTTGAACTCACCATGGAGTGGGGATGACCTTGAATTTCTGATCCTCCTGTTTCTATCTCCCAAGTGGTGATGGGACTATAGACTTGCACTACCATGCCTGGTTCTGTGCAGTGCCCAGGGATTCCTCACGCTAGGCAAGTACTCTCCCAACTGAGCTACATTCTCAATTCTCTGTTCACCCAAGTTTCCAAGAGCAAAAGATACCTTCAGGAAATTTCCTGCCAGAGGACTACTGTCTCCAATTCCATCTCCAATCATTGCCAAGACCCTGGGAAGGCCCTGACCTTGGAGAACACCATCTCTCTCCTGCTGGCTGTCTCTGGCTGGCTTAAATCCAGCTTATTTCAGGCTGACCCTCCACCTTTTCAGCTTTCCTGGGCTGTTAGGGAGATGTGCTGCCTCTAGCCACTCCACTGCAGAGCGATAAGCGACACAGGAGATAAAGCTGCTCCTTTGGAGAGGAAGGGGAATGGTTGGCCCCAGAGCCTCCAGGATGGCTAGCTTCGGGCCCTGCCAGTGAATATGGGATATACCCAGCCCATGCCCACATGCTGACCATGGGCAGACCAGCTCAGGGTATGGGGAACATCTCGTCCCTTGTGGAGCCCTGGCTGAGCAAGGAGGTGTGGAGAGCGCCATACAGGACTCATTTCTGTGGTCAACATAAGTCACCAAGCTGGCAACACCAATCTGAGACTGTCAGGAAGCTTCCACACCCTCTTGTTAGCCTTGAGCAGTGATTCCACCTTGCTTGGGACCCCAGGACCTATGGATGGGTCACCTGGGGTGTGAATTCTGATCAGCCCAAAGACCAGAGCATGAGGATAGAACAAGCTCAGAGTTTACATCTAGGGCCCAGAGTTTAGGATTGAGGGCCCAGGCCTTGACAAAGCCCAGCCCTGGAGGCTAGAGTCTCAGTTTTAAACCCGGAGTTCAGACATTGGGCCGTCTTGAGAACCCTTTCAGCCCCAGCCCCCGTGCGCTGCTAGGAAACCTTCTGACTGGCACCTGACAGTGTGCATGGTATTAATTATGGTCAGAGCTTTCCAACATGCAATAAAAAGCCTCTTTAAAGCGGTCCGATGGGAGGTGATTAACTCTATTAAGTGGCATTATGGATCTTCCTATCTGTTGCTTTCATAAACATAGTTGTAGGCAGAATGTTTTATTACAGGCATAAAAATGTCCCACATTACAATGCATAAGCACATATTGATGTTGTATTTCTTTACTGTGCTGCCGCCCCAATCCCCAACCACTCCGAAAAGAAACTACACGTCTTAATAATTTATGCTCCAAGTTTTAACCAGGATTATCAATGGCAGCTTTTGAGCTTTCTCTTCTGGCAACACAATAGATCATAGTAAAAATGCACCGACAAGCGATGTGTCCCTTTGATTTTTTCCACCTGAATCAGCAGCCCAAATTCCAGACACAGCAGTTTGGGGCAAGCCGTGCGCCGAAGAATTTAAGTCTAAGCATTTAATCTGTTCTTTCCATAAATTTCTGCTGCTTGTGCTTTATAATGATTGTACCAGAGGAAGTTTATTTATATAGCAGATTTCCAGCATCAGCACATTGAGAACACAACGCAGAGGCTCAGTCAATAGCTTACAGCCATGTAGAATATCACTCCGGAAATCAAAAGCCCATTTGAAGAAAAGAAGGCTCAGATTAAAGTCACTTTAAGACATCAATAACTTGGAACTGGCTGCGGAGAAGTTATAAATATCTGGCGTGCGCATATGCAAATAGGCGTTGGCAGACGCCGCCTCCGCGGGAACCTCCGGCGGGGCCTCTCCGCACGACACAAGACGCCGGGCGGGGCGACGCACTGCGCCTGCGCAGCCTGCCCCAGCCGGCTCAGCTGCCAGAGGACCCAAGCCCCTTGGACTGACACCTGCAGCGCACGACCAGGGCCATCTGCGCCGCACGGCTCCTCCCCACGGGTTCCCAGCAGGGGCTTGAGGGGAGGGTGGAGCCTGCCTTTCCATTACTTTATCTCCTGAACTCCTGTGGGCAACTGCAAGCTGGGAAATGAGGCTCAGGGACAGGAACTTGCCCAAGGCCACGAAGCCAGTGAGCAGTCCTGTCACATCCGAAGCATGCTGTACTTACTCAAAGCCGAGCTTTCAGAATTTTGATGTTGTCTTTTCCTGCCTCTGGCCTAACAGGCCCAGCGGCCAAGGAAGATGTAGGGCTCCCTTGGGACTGTGAGGTCCAGGGTCTCAAGAAGGCCCTAAGTCATCTTGGTATAGACAAAGGGGAGACTCCTGGTAGGACCAGAGGGTCTGACGCCAGCCAGAGGGCCTGGGCTCTACATTGGACTTTGGAAAGGAGGGAAGGCACACCAGGGACAGCTGGTGAACTCTCTGGTCAGACACAAGAAGCTTGCAAGGTCTTAGTGTCCCGGCTTATCCCCTTCAGGAGAAGAATACAGGCTGTGCTCAAGAGCAAGGAGTGGCTCTGCACAGAGCAGGGATCCAACAGTGGGAAATAGGAAGATGATCAGAAACAAGCCTGCAAAACTGGACAAGAGAGAAGTGAGAGGGTGGAATATTTGAATGAAGTTATGGAGACCCAGAGAAGCTAATGATGGAAAGAAGACCAACTGTCTTCAGGGTGACTTTTGCCCAAAGACACCTCAGCTTGGGAGCCATCTCTGCTTCTGTGGGGAAGCACTGGTTCCTTTCCGCTAGTCTTCTGTTCACTCATGCATTCAAAGCACAGCTTATGCCAACACTGGGGACACAGCATGAAAAAACAAAACAAAACAAAACACTGGAAGTTTGCTCCAGGGTGGCTTGGATACCTGAGGGTATCTGGTGACCCATCAATTGTGTCCTTCTCTGGCGAAGGGCAGCTCAGCTGGTTCAAGATGGCTGGGTGGTGATGAGTGGGGGTCCTCACGGCTTTATCTGGCCCCAGAGCTCTGTGACTCATCAAGGCTCCTCCTTTCTCCCAGAAAACAGGATTGCTCATAGAACAAGGGTCAGTGAGGGCACTTCTACTCCCCACTGGGAAAGGCTGTGTTTTTCCAGAGAAATGGCACTGTTCCAGGAGAAGGAATGCACTCATGTCTTCCACTCCCCAATACCTGGAGGACTTCAAGCTGTCCCCAGCTATAGCAAGCAGGGCAGGAACCTGGCTGGTCGAGGCATTGGAGGTCATGTACTGCATGCAGGTGCATGTGGCTGGCGGGAACTTGGCTGGCAGCTTCTCAGAGGGCTCCCCTGGGTGTCTGCAACCTTTCATCTGGACTTTCCTCACCCCAGCTGCCACAGGGAGGAGCTGGGTTCTTAGGGTCCTGGAGGTTCATGAGTTGAGCTGGACGTGGCTCCCTGTGCTTCTCTTCCCTGTGAGAACCAGCTCTTGTTTTTGTTGGTTGGAAAATTCCACCTTCCTGGAAACCTCCTGACTTCCCAGGCTTCCCCAACAGGCACATTCACATGTGTTTTGGGGGGCTCTCTGGGGAGTGGCAGTAGGAGTTCTGAAATGGTAGTAGGGCACTCTAAGGAGGCCACCTCTGACTCCTGATGGAACACAAGCTGCCTCCATTGGGATGGGGAGTGGATGAGCATTTGTGGCAATGAGCAGGGACAGGGGAGGTAGAAGCCAATTGGGGCTGGGCAGAGTGATCATTCTAGTACACTTGGGTGTGACTCCTGCATGTCCAACTTGGGTGTTGACTAGGCCCCTACCTGCTAGATTTGTCCCTAGGAGCTCATGTTTGAAGAAAGTGAGTAGAAGAAAAGGGGGCTGGGGAGATTGCTCAGTGGTTAAGGGTGTTTGCTTGCAAAGCCTATGGCCCAGGTTCAGTTCCCCAGCCACCCACATAAAGCCAGAAGGTCATTTGTTTGCAGTGGAAAGAGCTGGTGTACCCATCCCCCATGCAAATAATTTCTTTTTTAAAAAAAGAGGAGGCAATCCACTCTAGGCTAGCAGGCCTGGAAGTTCTGAGTGGCATGGGGTCCAGGGGTTTTTAAAGGAAGGATTACCTCAAGGCAGGATGGGACTGTAGTGGGGACATAGCCAGTTCAATTACTATTTGGCAAAGGTCCCAAGAGGTGGAGAGGGAAGCAGTCTTGAGTGACTCATCAAGAAGGCCCTGGAGGGTTTGAGTAGGGGAGAGCCTGGTCAGATGGCTTCTCAAGAAAGAGGCCTGTGTGCACAGTGGACAGATGCCAGGAGGCAGGAGGATGTGAGGAGACCATCCATGGGAGCCCAGAAGGGTAAGAAGTCAGCTAAGACCACATAGAGGTTGACCACAGCAGGAGGAAAGCCTGCATGTGAGATGATAATCCAGTGGGTTGAGCTGAAGGCCCTGGTGAGGAAGAGCCAACAGGCCAGATATCCTCACGGGGGCTTGAGGCACCTCAGTGCCAGGCACTTTCGGTATGTCCTTCAATCTATGATAAGTTTCTTATTGTCCAAGTGGAGAAGCAGAGATTTAAGGGCAAGGGGAGCAGAGAGAGAGAGAGAGGCTGAAGTCAGACCTTTCTTTGTCACTAAGTGGAGCACACATTTGCTGAGCATCCCTGTGACTAGACTTAGAATTAGGCACTAAGGATGTAAAGTGAATACAGGCTTAAGAATTAGGCTCTGGGGTGGGTGGCCACCCCTACTTTGTCTCTGACAGTTAGGATGAAAGTGTAACATGTTTCTAAGTCACTATTTCTTCATCTGTAACAGGGGTCACAATAGCCCCCACTTCAGAGTTGTTAATATTAAGCTGGTCAATATACATAATGTGCTTTGAAAAACCATCTGGGAGGAAAAACCTCAATATTTCCTGAGGGCTGCTGCTCACAGGTCACTCAGGTTGCACTCTGTACGACTCCAAGGGGGCACCATTCACCTCACAGTCATCACAGGTTTCTTGAGTTACTCTGACAAGTTTCTGGTAGGTGGCAGGCAAGGGTCTTGAGAAAGGGTACCTTTTTACATATCACATAAAGTTGCTAAATTGGCCAGTGGCGGGGGTGTTCTAAAGTCATTCCCAGTCGAGTGGGGGAGACAGACATGAAAATAGAACGTCAAGATGCTCTGGTAAGGAGGAATGGTAGAGTCTGCACGTGTACCCGAGGGTTAGCTGAGGAGAGGGCTCACTCTTCCCTGTTGAGGGTGCTGCTTCTGAATTCCCACCAGAAAACATGTTCTTGAATCCTGGCCTCATGGGTCTCTCACAAGGGGAATCTTGCTCCCAGACCCTCCCAGCTGGTGGTCAGTCAGAGACAGATAAGACTGCACCTCTGAGAGGCCCAAGTCTCTTTGTTTCAGGGTGTCAGTGTGGAGTGCCTCTCCCTCTGCATCCAGTCCTCTGTGGGAAAGGCAGGTGCTGAACACATAATAAATACCCAGAGCTCTATGTGCCATATTGCTTGCCTCACCCATGGCTGCTGGCGAGCCCATAATTACCTCCCATGTGGGCCCCTGGGTCCTGAGGCAGCCCTTGCACCAGCTTGCCACCTTCTACTCTGAGGCCGCTATGGCTTTCCTGGCCTTGAGCAGAGACTAGGGGGGGGTGTTGCGGGGGGGGGGGAGCGGGGCGGGGAAGTGACCAGTACTGAGCACAAGGGGGGCCGGTGGAGACTTCTATGAGTTTCAGAGGGGACCCTCTCCACCTCTGCTACCTTGTCTTTGATCAGCAATCAGTGAGGCCAGAGCTTGTCACCCCCAGACTCAGCAGCCTGTGCTGACTGGGTTGTCATCTGGGGTAACGGGTATTTCTTGGGAGGGAGGGGCTTTTTCACAATCCGGCTTGAGTTGGCATTAGCTAAAAAGCAAGCCTCAGAAGATAAGATCACTTACTCTTGTGGGGGAACATGGTTGGGGTTCTCTGTGGTGTGATCTAATGGGGGAAGAGGGATGAAGGAAGGGTAGGAAGCGGAAATGTAGCGAGGAAGGAGGGGGAGGAGAGTCCAGAGAAAGGAAGATGTGCTAGTTTTAGATGATGTGGAGCCTCTGACTTGGGCTCACCACCAACTGGCTCCATGAACTGTCCTCAGGCTCCCTACTGAGCATCTACCTCAGAGGCTTGGACCATCCCCGAGGCTTCTGTCAGGCAGCTGAGAGTCAGGGCACCAATGCAGTTTTACCTGTCTCTTGCTCCTGTGGGGTCTCAGGAGTCTGGAAGGCTCAGCAAGTGGGATACTGGTGACCAACCAAACTCCTCAGGTGACAGACATCTAACAAGAGGCAACCATCACCTCCTTCTGAAGCTGAGATGTCAGACCTCCAGAGGAGCACTGGCCCATAGGAGGAGGGAGTACCAGCTAGGCCTCTAGCTCTGCATGAGGATCTCATGGAAGGAGTCCCAAGCCTCACTCCCAGAGAGGGCCAGGGGATTTTTCTTGCTCTGCTGAGCTCCCTCAAAGATATCAGCACATGGCTAATCTTCCTTTCGTTCAGAAATGCAGAGTAATTTGCCCGAATGGGGATTTCTGCATATTTATACTAATGTCTGTGTTTAAAGCTTATGAGACAGGGAATTGCTGAGAGATGTCCATTAGCAATATATACAGACTGCAATTATTCCTTTATGGTGTGTGGTTTGACTCCAGAATATTTTATTTCTATGGAAGTAGTGGGCTTTGCCTACTATGATTTCTTATGTGCCCAAAGAAATCAATAAGCACAGAAAAGAGCTGAAACGAGCTAAGAAGAAAAGGAGTGTGACCTTTTAAAGTTCTGAGAGCCTCGAACACACGATGCCAGGGACTGCTTCTATCCTCAGAATCTAAATACATGTGCACATGCGGGGGAAATTTGAACAGTGAAGCTATGACAAAACCTTGTGAACCTTCCCTAGGACAAGAGAAAGTTGCTTATTCCCTATGCTCAGGAGGAGATGGGGGGGGGGATGTCTTGTCAGAGGCCAGTAGGAAAAGAGAACAAGGGGTGTCCTCAGAGGACACTACTTCGTCAGCCCCATTCCCCATTTTCCCTCTAGGACAAAAGCAAGTTTTCATCTGAAATTTAAAAAAAAAGTCTCAGACGTGCTCAGATTAAAGCTTTTTGGAACCTGTGCAGGTTCTTATAGAAACCAGACTCTTTTCTGATGCAGGAGGCTGGGCATGAGGGTGTTAGCATGACTTCATAATTCCCTAGATGAATGCTAGCATGGGAATGGAGGAGGAGGAGTCCTTCTTGGGGTCCAGGAACTCCTCTTCCTAAGGATTCTGGCCAGGGTGTCTGGAAGATTAACCTCTACTGTACCTCTACCCCCAGTACCCAGCTTCTCATGGAAATATTTTTCCTTCTTCTGTTAGGGTCTCCTTGTCATCTAGGCTGATCTAAAATTCATGATCCTTCTGCCTCAGCCTCTGGAGTGCTGGGATTACTGGCATATGCCACCAGGTCTAATGGAGTCATGAGACCTTTTCTTAATCTTGTGCTGAGGCACAAGATTAAGGAAAACAAATCCCAACCAGGCCTCACAGCCACCTCTGCAGTCTGGAGGTCTTCAGCACTCAATCACTGGGAGGAGACTGCCCACCTAAGGCATTCTCAAGGCCTACCACTGTCCTGGCAGGCCTTGGAAATAAGAAAGGCCACATTAGGTAGAGGGACGCAGATGGAAGACATCTGAATATGTGTCACAGCAAACTGGCCAGGACATTGCCATCTCCTGGGGCTGTCACACTTCCCAGCCCGCTCCTTTCTTCTTCCATCCCATCCCATAGTCTTCTGCTCTAGGCCTCTGTACGGTTACAACAACTGGGCAGCTCCACTGGATCCCAGCTGGCCTCCTCTTGGCCAGTGGTTGCCACCATGAGCTCCTCTCTATGCTGGCTTCATGTACGGGCCCTGGTCCTTCCGCGGGAAGACACTATTCTTTTCCGGCCCCAAAATAGTTTCCTGAAGTTGACGCTGACTTCTCACTTGCCTTCTTGCACAGCAATCTCTTCCAAGAGGCGTCGGGGTCCAGAAGAAGGACAGATGGTCCCTTTCTTTTTATAACACGGCCAGTCTTTTGAAGTGAAGAGCTATAAACACACGTTTGTCTTCAGCAGATGTTCTGTGGGCACAACAAGTGGCACTTTGTGCTCTTAAGCAACTATGAGTGGTGGTAACTGGGAAAGAGCTGGAAACAGGGCTCTGGTGCATGTTCAAGGGGTCCAGGGGCCATGGTGTGCTGGCCCCTATTTAGGTTACTACAAAGCCCAAGCCTCTGCTCAGTCTCGGATGTCCACACTGGAACTACACAGCAGCCCTGGAAGTATATAGCAGTAGTGGCCCGTTCTGAAATGCTGGCTGTCCAACTCCTCATGGTCTCCCACCTAATCCTGAGACCCTGTCTGAAGGTTCAGGGCGGGGCAGATACTCCTCAAGCAGTCCAAGAGTCAGTTGCATCACTTTCTCTCCTGAGTTACTGGTCATGGAGTTGTCCAGCCTTCTAAGGACAGCCTGGGCTGCCTTGAGGACTTTGCTGAGGACAAGAATGGCTGGCCAGATATGGCACGTGTTGAGCTTCTCAGGAGCTGAAGGCTGTGCTCAATGTCGGTGGGAAGCCGATTCCTACAGCTCTGCACTGGTGGCTCCTCATCCATTGGTGACAGAGACATGAGGCGTCAATAATGACTTCTAAATGGATGTGCTGCTGTTTGGTAGATTTCAAGACTTCCATTTATTTAAAAGGGCATAAGATCAATTAATAGACCTCATTAACTTCAAAGATGTATCATCTTTGCTCAGAATTGGCTCCTTCATAGAATGACTGGCTCCATTAACTTTATTGCATTGGCAATACTTTGAATAAGACGTGAGAGATGTAGCAACAGGAAAAATCCCCAGGGCTGCCTGCCTCCCAAGCTCTGTGACTTCTGTGGTGGCCAGTGCTCTGTCTACAGCTTTCTCAAAGCCTTCCCAGTGTTATCTACGGATTTACCTTGGGAATTGAATCCATCCATCCATCCATCCATCCATCCATCCATCCATGCATCCATCCATCCATCCATCCCATGACACTTGTGGAAATGAAGAAAAAACCCAGGCACTACTGACTTACATGTAGAAATAACAGACACATGACTCTAGGAGACATAAAACAGCCACTCTGGGACTTACTTATTTTTAGCCCAAACATGCCTAGTGACAGTGCAGACACATCAGAGTGCTAGGGGCAAGGACATGGCCACTAGAGGCAGTCATTTTGAGACTGACTCTCATTATACCACCTACCCACAGGCAGGTGTCTTACCTAAGCCTTGGTTTTCTATCCATGAATTTTCCCCATGGGGCAACTGCAAGGATTACACAAATACAGATTGGATAAATAATGCATTTGAAGTGATATTTATCAACAAAACATCCTCCCACCTTGCTCTGTGTTCTTCTGGAAGACCCCCTACAGCTAAGCTCTCCTCTATTCATGCAGAAGAAAGACCCAAACAAGAACTGTTTCTGGATTGACCAACATATCTGAAACCTTCCTGTTCACATGGTCAGAGGGATCAGAAGCCTTCAGAATTTCCACAAGGTGATCCAGTTCAGCCTGGAGTTTTTCTGGGTTGGTAGTCCCTGACACATGGCCTTAGCCCATCCCACCAAGTCAGCTTCATATTCTTTGGTGGTGAGTATCATTATATAAAGGCCCAGGAGAAGGCTATGTGTCTAATTCCCTGCTTTGTGGGACCAGTGGCCTTACACTGGGAAAACAGAGGACAACGAACTGCTCCATGCAGAAGAGAGACCCAAACAAGAACCACTTCTGTATTAATCAGAATGTCTGAAACCTGCCTGTTCACATGGCTCGAGAGATCAGAAACCTGCAGAACTACCATAAGGTGGTCTGTAGACTTTGAGCCCTGTAAGATCCTTAGGCACGGGCTCTATTAAGGGTTTGCATAACAAGGCATCTTGGGCACCTGTGTGTGGCCCCTGAAGGTAATGTGGACTACAATCGACAAGCATGGTTGATGACTTATCCAGTGTTCTGGGAGACCAGGTCTTGGCTTCAGGAGAATCCACAAAGTAAGCATTTGAGAAGAAGCCCTCAGCCATGAGAAGTGATGAGGGGAGGGTCCCTGTATCCCCAGGTTAGAGTTTGCTCAAGTTATCTTTCCCTCTCCTTTTGGGAGGAGTCTTCTCCACTTCCAGTGAGTTAATGCCCGGGGGCTGTTACTGATCTAGCCCATATGGCACCGTGTACGACTTGCTGTCTCCACTCCCATGTGTGGAGCTGCCTCCGAGTACACACAGCTCCTGCGGGGTGCTCTGCTCGGATCCCACCTCCAGGCCTGGCTCAGGCATGTAGATTCTGGGCTTGTCTCTGGGGTTCTGGTCATGCTAGGACAGAAGCTTCTAGGATGCAGGATTCCAAGCAGCAGGGGAAGAAATTACTCAGGGAATGGGGTGGTTTCCCTAGGAATTTGCTAGTGTGTTTCTGGGAATAATGTGATCCTTTGGCGATACATCTAAACATCAGCTTCCCTACCTATAAAATGAAGCACATTTGCTAAGTAATGTTTCAGGTAATCTCTCTCTCTCTCTGACATTCCCTTGATGGTGGTGGGAAGGGGTGGAAAGATTGAATGGTTTGTTGCCTAAAGAAGAGTCACCCACAGAAAGGGAAATTGGCAGCTCCTCAGAGGACACAGCTGCGGCACAGGGTGGAGTGGGGTGAGGTGAGGGGTCAGGCTGGGCCGAACATCTATCTCCCAGGCTTTAAAAGGAAACAGTTTTAAAATCTCAGTGGAAAGGTTAACTTGACCCTGACTTTATGGAAGTGAAAAGCATTGAAATGACATGAGGGAAGGCTTTATAAAAAGGAATGATCAATGCTCTCCATCTTGATAAGAAGCAGGAGTGGGGGAGACCCCAAGAAACCAGTAAAGTAGGCAGTAGGCATCAGGAGGGACATTTTCTTCTTTGGGAAGTTTGAGTGTGTATGCCTCTGTGTGAAGGAATGTGTGTTTCATAAGTAAGTCATAACCATCATAGGAAAGTTAGAATATCCCCAATGCTCAGGACCAAGGAGGGGATAGTTCCCTCTCTCCAGGCCACCCAGCCTGCCACATGCTATCCCTTTAGTAAGCACTTGACATATGGGATATATGACCAGGGAGAATTCCTGGAGAAGGGGACTTTCCAGGATGAGCAGCTGAGTCATTTAAAAAGTTTGGTCTGTAGAAAAGGGAATGTTGCCATCTTGCCAAGTCTGAAGTGTTGTCATATAAAACAGGGGCCAGCTTTGTTCTGAATGGCCCTACAGGGTAGAGTCATGGGGGGGGGGGTCACAGGAAGCCAGCACTAGACTAACTGGATAAACTGTCTAGCAACCGGTGGCTCCTGCTCAGTCCTCAATAAAGACTGATTCCTGCATCCGCTAGATGACTTCTGAGGTCCCTCTCAGCAAGAAGGTTATTTGGGAATAACATGAACCCCACATATGGACAGCTCTAATATAGAAGATATGATCAATGCTCCATAAACAGGAAGCAGTTATGGGTAGAGCAGGGAACAAATGGTAAGAGTACAGTTTTGAAAATGTCCAAGTGACTATGTCTGTCCCACTGACCATATGCACAGGTAAGAGCCATACATTGTTGTAAGTCTATGGTGACTGTACTCTGGTAAGGGATTATCCTTTCCATTTGCCAACTAGATGGACCTAAAGACTACTGTGGACTGAATTGTGTCCCCTTAGAGTCATATGAACTCCAGACACATGCACCACTTTGTGCATCCAGCTTTGTGTGAGTACTGGGGAATTAAACCTGGGCTGGCCGGCAAGCACTTTTCAGGGCAGAGCCATCTCCCCAGCCCCCAGGGGTTCTCGATTGCTGCACACGTACCATGCTTGCTGGTCTGTAAGCTTCCAGGAATGCACTTGCTTCTGCCTCTCATTTTGCTTTAGACACACTGGGATAATAGATGTGTGCCATCATGTCCTGTTTTATGCAGGTTCTGGGGATCTACACTCAGGTCATAATGCTTGCATAGCACACACTTTTACCCATGGAGACATCTCCCCAGCTCCATTTTTTTTTTTTTTTAAAGAGAGTTACATTAAGGAAACAGGCAATGGCAACTATTTTAGTAGTCTGCAACCTTTTGGCCATTTTTTTCAAGTAATTTATGTGGTATTTTGTGTTCTTAAAATACTACACTTGTATTATTTTTACCCTTTGCATTTCTAGAATAGTATGTGTGCTCCTGAATGGAATGTAATTTCAATCAAATTGTTTCTCTTGAAACTGGTTTTGCACTATGTTTTCTCCAGTTTTGCATCATGACTCGGCATACCAAGCAGCAAGCACAGCACACCTCTGCCCAGCCATCCTGCTCGCAGAGCTCACTACAACATCTGCAGATCTCGAGGGTCAGCCTGACTCTGAATGCCTTGCTGCTGACATTGGCAGAAGGGACCTGTTAGGACCATGTTTAGACACCAGGAAGTTTGTCATTAAACCTGTATTCTAAGCCGCTGGGCGTGGTGGCGCATGCCTTTAATCCCAGCAGAGGTAGGAGGATGGCCGTGAGTTCGAGGCCACCCTGAGACTCCATAGTGAATTCCAGGTCAGCCTGGGCCAGAGTGAGACCCTACCTCGAAAAACCAAAAAAAAAAAAAAAAAAAACCTGTATTCTACCAGGAGACAGAAAAGTATATAACGAGTTTCTGGACCTTGGATGTGCTCTTGATTTCCCGTCAGGGGTTAATAGTGACCAGGTATCTTCTACCCTACTCCAAGCCCTTGATGATCAAAGAGGCCTTTACACTGCAGGGTCAGAGTGGTCTAGAGTTGGATGGACTCTTGGCTAAGGCCCTAGGTCATTGCCCCCTAGGCCATTGTTACTCACCCACAGACTGGTGAGGTAGGGAGGTTAGCCAGTAGTCCAGTAGTCCAGGGGGCTTCTGGGCTTTGTGTTGCAAATTCTCAAAGGCATAGACATCTTGGACCCATAAACTGAAATTTTATCTGAAAACCTGTCCTAGGTAATTCTATCTCAAATCAGGAGGTTGTGGATCATCTGAGTAAAGTAAGTGTGTGTGTGTGTGTGTGTGTGTGTGTTTTACACAAATCTATCAACAGCCACAGTTCTGTGCCTGGCACTTCTCTCAAGCTTTCTCCCTTTCATCCACTTGCCTGCTACCCCTTGTGTCTCATGATCATCTTGATGACTCTTAAAGGCTCCGTCCACACTGCTCTCACCTTTCCTAGTCCCCACAGTTTTCTTTTTTTTTTTTTCCTTTTTTTTTTTTTTAAGTTTTTTTGAGGTAGGGTCTCACTCTAGCTCAGGCTGTCCTGGAATTAACTATGTAGTCTCAGGGTGGCCTTGAACTCACGGTGATCCTCCTACCTCTGCCTCCCGAGTGCTGGGATTAAAGGCATGCACCACCACGCCTGGCTTGTCCCCACAGTTTTCATTGTTGGCACCTCCTTATTTCCCCAAATAAGGTAGATCCTCCTCCCAGGGCCCAGGCCCAAGTTTAGAACCATGGACATCACCACGGGCTTCCTGCCCGGTAGGAGCGGACATCAAGTGAGACCTGTGGCTGGCATACCGGCTGTGCTTTTCTCTTGGCTGATGGAAGAAGCCAAGCCTGGGCTCTGTACACAGCAGGTGCCTCAGAACACACACATGAGGTGTTCAATGAACATCTGATGGTACAGGAGGGGGGGGGGAGGTGACATGACTCCAGCCTTCCTGTGGTCTCTAGGGAGAGTCTGCTTCAGTCTGGTGCTCCGGAGAGATTACAGGGTTTGCTTGAATCAGGGCAGCTAGCTTCCCAATATGGGTCAGCCCTGCTTTCTGAAGGCCTAGAAATGTCCCCTCTCATTCTTTATTTTTATTTTTGTGAGGTAGGGTCTCATCCTAGCCCAGGCTGACCTGGAATTCACTATACAGTCTCAGGGTAGCCTCAAACTCATGGCGATCCTCCTACCTCTGCCTCCCGAGTGTGGGGATTGAAGGTGTGCACCGCGAAGCCCAGCTCCCTCTCATTCTTATTAGCTTTTTGACACTGCTGGCTGGTGCCCAGGAGGCAGGTAGAGCTAGTGTAAGATCTCTGATCTCTGACTTTGTAGATGCTCTGCAGAGATTTGAGGCTGAAAATTCATAGGCTTCTCCAGCACCATGAGGAGAGGGCTCAGAGCGCCTCACACTACCTGGGCCCTGCTGAAAAGGTAGGCATGGCTTGGTTCACCTTCTGCTCTGAGGATGACATTGTTTCTGGGTGGTCTGGCTGCCTCTCCTGCAATTTGCTGCTTGCCTAGTTCATTCACAGTCAAATGATTTGTTAACCAAATTGCTAAGCCCTGGACAACTCTCCAGTTAATTGAGGAACAAAACCCTGGGGACAGACCCCTGGGAAGGGGAGGAGGTCTGGGGCAGTACTGGCTTGATCAGTAGGAAATACCTCATAGATATGGACAGAGCTGCAGATTCCATAGGTAGGGCCACACCTGCCTCAAGGCTGGGTGTGGGGACTGGCAGGAGAAAGTGAGGGTGATGGGCTGGGTTTCAGATCCAAAAACATGTTTCAGATTGACCATGTTGTTGAGGCAGGGTCTCACTGTAGCCCAGGCTGACCTAGAACTCACTGTAGCTCCAGGGTGGCCTCAAGCTCACAGCAACCCTCCTACCTCTGCCTCCTGAGTGCTGGGATTAGAGTGTGCCATCATGCCTGGCTTTTCTTAGGATTCTTTAAGATTAATACTAGCCTAAGCAATCACGAATGGAACACAGTTATGAGCCTATTATGCATCAGGCACTGTACTGAGATGTCACATATGTTATTTGGTCTTCAGAGCTGGACTATGTTATAGATGTGGAAACTGGGTGCAGTGTCACCAGCTTCCAGCACAAGTATGTTGGGTTAGTGTGTGGTGGAGATCTGCGTTCTGGTCAGGCTGCTTGATGTGGAATATGGATTTCTGGCCTTTCATTGCTGCCAGCCATGTGTTCCTGACCAACAGCCCTGCCTTTGTTAGTCCACAGAGGAATACCTGACCCTGCTGTGTCCTTGGCTCCCAGATATCAAACTGAAGGCCATAGGATGCGAAAAGGCCCTGAGGGTACCCTTGAGGAATCCCTCCAAGATGAAGAGTTCCTGGAATTCCCAGGAAGGTGTTAGCAGTAGGCTGGCTCCTTCAGGTTGTTATGGTGATGGTGGGAGATTGTAAAAGGTTACAATAGGAGAAGAGAATTTTCTCCTGTTCAAAAGAGACCCCTGGGATCTAGGTACCTCAGACATCATGATGTTAACATGTTCTCTCAAGACTCTGGAAAGCAAATTGGTCTTTGATTTGCCATGTAAACTTGGGCTCCTAAAGGCCATGAGTGCTAAAAAATGGCCCTGGTGCTGTTGGTGGAAATACACATATACTTTTATAATGATCACTGCACATTAAGCACTATTCTAAGTCATACTCATCTTGACAGTACAAAGCAGGCTCAACAGATAAAGAAACAGGTGGAATTCCAGAACCCATATGCCCTATGGCAGTTACTGTATGGAGGTGGCTGGATACAATGGATGGAGTTTGATTCCTAGAGGTGTGGGACAGTTATGGGAACTGTAGGATGACTCGCCCAGGGAACTTGGCATGGATGCCTTTAGCCTTCAAGTCCTGTCTGCTTTCACCATACAATGTCCCAAAGCTTTGCTTTGTACCTTCATCCACCACTCCTCACACATCTCCTTGAGAAAGCCACTGGTCTGAATACTGGTCTTGAGGAAGTCCTTGCTTGCCCTACCTCGGGGACTCACAGTCCATTTGGAGAGGTAACAGGAATAGACAAACTGCTTCATGGGTGCACAGAGCACGGGTAAAATGAAAGAACCCAGGGCCTGGGTTGGCAACAAGGCAGCCTGTACGCAGAGCAGGAGAAGATGAGTGGGAGTCTGAGGAAATGGCTCAGCAGTTAATGCGTTTGCTTGCAAGCTTGCTGACTTGAGTTCAATCCTCCTTAGTGCCCACATACAGCCAGCATCTGTAATTCTAACACACCGACAGCAATAGGAGGCAGAGGCAGGAGAATCCGGAAGCTTACACATAGCAGTGACAAGAGATACTGTCTCAAAGGAAGATGGACCAAGGGCAGAAACACCCCGACGCTGTCCTCTGACTTCCACATGTGTGCTCTGGCATGCATGAATCTGCCTATACATAAACACACATCATGCACGCACATACATATACACATAATTAAAGGGAAATAATTTGAAAAAAGATGGAAGTGGGAGGCAGGAGGGTATTAGGTTCTGAGGCACTACATCCAGGGTGGCCCAGGGACTAGAGGAGCAGGGACCTTTGTAGACATCTGATGGGGTATGGCAGAACCAGTTCAGTTTGTTGAGACCACCCTGGCTTCTTGGAGCCTGGACTGGAGGTGCCTCACTGTAGACTAGACAAGGACAGCTAATGGGTCTGAGTCTGAACCCTGGATGGGCTCATGATGCTGTTTCTGGGATAAGACACAGGAAAGCTGACCTGTGTGAGGGTGATTTCAGCATGGACATGTGCTTCTGGTTTAACCATGTGGGACAAAGAGCTTTATCATGCATTCTAGCTTATTCCAGAGTATTTGTGAGGCTACAAAGGGAATAGTGTACTTTGGACATGTCCGGGTGTCAGGCAAGGGGAGATGAGATCTGTGCTGGCTGCATGCCTGGGGAGAACAATTTTTAATACTCTGCCAGGAGATAATGCATCCCACCATCCAAGAAGTGGCTTGACCACAGGGCTGCAGGTCTTGTGAACACTGCATGGGGAAAGGACCCAGCTTCACCGTGCGCTAGCCTCCTCCACTTGGGATCCCGGTGGCAGCAGCAGTCACTGCTTCCAGTGGCAAGCAGGAACAGAAGGAGGCATGGCCACATCCACAGTTCTATCCAGCCCTCCACTGGGCCCTAAGAGGGTGGCATAAGCATTCTTTCTTCCTCTCTCTCTCTCTCTCTCTCTCTCTCTCTTTTTCTTTTTTTTTACTTTGAGAGAAAGAGAGAGAATGGGCATGCCAGGGCCTTCAGCTGCAGCGAACGGACTCCAGATGCATGCGCCCTCTTGTGTGCATGTGTGACATTGAATGCATGCATTGCCCTGCATCTGGCTTACGTGGGACCTGGAGATTCGAACATGAGTTCTTAGGCTTAAGCCATATCTCCAGCTCTTAAAAAAAATATATTTTTTTCTTTTCTCAATTTTTATTAACATTTTCCATGATTATAAAAAATATCCCATGGTACTCCCCTCCCTCCCCCCACTTTCCCCTTTGAAATTCCATTCTCCATCATATCCCCTCCCATCTCAATCAGTCTCTCTTTTATTTTGATGTCATGATCTTTTCCTCCTCTTATGATGGTCTTTTACACAAGACCATCATAAAAATATTTTTTTTGAGATAGGGTCTTATTCTAGGCTGGCCTGGGCCTCAAACTCATGGCAGTCCTCTTTATCTCAGCCTTCCTGGTTGTTGGGATTATAGGCCTAAGATAGCATTGCCATTTTAAAGATGAAGAAAGGGAGCTCAGAGATGTCAGGGGCTTGCCCCAGTCACACACCTAATCCCTACTCTTCAGTGTATTTTTACAAGATCCTGTCTGCTACTTGTAGAGTTGGGGCTAGTACCCATCCATGCAGGATGTGGTTTTAAGGATGTACAGAACTGTGTGGGCACAGATCTAGGGTTAGGGATGGAAAGGGTGAAACTAGGGGTAAAAAGGGGTGAGCAGCCCTGCATCACATAGTAGTAGATGTTTACAGACCTCACACAGGTCTTCAATGAAATCTTCACCAGAAGAGACATGGCTCCCTCTCAGACCAATCTGGTCTCAGCTTGGAGGGCTAGAAGCCAGGAGGCAGGTACAGCTGACTCTTCTCTCCCCAGACAGGTGGGTGAAAACACAGTAGTCATTCTGCAGCTCACCTCTGGGCCCAGGATCTGGGATTTTTAAAGCTCTCCAGCCTTGTTCTAAGCCATTAACAAGGGAAAGAAATCACCACATCCGTAGCCTGTACCTCTGCTGTGAACTCCCAGCGATTTCCAGGGGTGATGACATTAGATCTCAGGTCTCATGGAGGCATGAGTCTGGCTATATTTCTCGAGGACAAACTCAGGAGTCCTCATCCAATGCCAAGACAACATCTCAGGTATTTCATAACAGATTCAGATAGAACTCATTGTGTTTTCCTCCCTTATCACTTTGCACACATGAAATCTATTTTTAATTACCTTTCAATATATATTCTAAAAAAATCCCACAGCTTGCTCCCACCCCCAAATAGTTCTTAGAGAAAGAAAGCTTTATCTTGTATGTTCCTTAAGAAAATCTATATGTGCTCAATGCATTTAAATAACACTCATTAAAGAGAACTGCACGCAAGCTGGCTTCTCTAGTCACAGATGAGAGACAATCGCTTGACCTATTGCAAATCAAAAAGCATTTTTCACACCACCTTTATTTTTCAATTGGTTAAGTTTTAAATTAAAGTCCCAACGCCCTTTTTGGGAAGGCAAACTAATAGAGCCCAGACTGAAAATTTTGCTCAGTCGATTGGAAGATAATTACAAGAAACAAAATGTGAAATTTTAAATCAGGGCACTAATGAAGTCTAAAAATACCAGTGGCCCATCCTTCTGGCTGGCAAGACCTGTTCTTCATGGAGGGGATCTCTCTGCATAATTATTCAACCCCACGAGAGGCCAGGTTGTCACATCAAACAATAGTAGGCAAAATTGTGGGACTGTAATGAGCTAGATCGTGTGGCGTTCTATGGTGGATCTTATTATAATGTTGGGCAAGGTTTCAAACAGAGAACAGGAGAAAAGGAAAATCTTTTTTTTCTTTTTCTGTAAAGTGGAGTCTGACTTGTGTTGATACCATCGTGTGGTGCCTCCTGTTCCCGCCTGGAGCCAGCTGTCTGTCATTTAGGAGTGTGAAATCAATTGGATTTCAGAGATGTAAAATCCCTAGGGGCAAAATTAAAAGTGACCCAAATCCAAAACCACGTGGTCCTGTCAGGATTATGACTCTCCTATGGCAAGTTTCAATGATTTGGTTTCAAAATTTGGATTTCTTATTTTTAAAAAAATGCAGTTGTTTGACATTAGATCTGACAAATTATAGCTTCAGCAAAAAAGGCTTTTAAGATTAGAAACGAAAGGAGAAATTACTTGAGCTTTGAGTATTTGTATGGGCAGTTCCTTGTCTTTCTTCTTCACAAACACAAGGGACTCATCAGCTGATGAGGGCTGTCAACAGAGGTGTGAATGAAATGTAATCTTTTGGGGAAATAGCTGGTTTGTTGGCCACTGATGGGAAACGGTGTGATGGACTGGTCACCCGTGGTCACTGGCTAGAACTGGAGGAGCTCAAGGCTTCCCAGAAGGCAGGGCTGTGGATATTTTCTGGACTTTTCTTCTTGGCTCACACCTACACCCAGCCTCCCCTGTGGGGCCTAGTAGAGGGAATCCTTCTTGTCTTCTGGCTTGGAAGCACAGGTGCAGACCTCACCCTCAGACCATGCGCAGCTGCCACTGCAGCAGCTGTGCAGTGGTTCACTGAGCCAGTGGACCCAGTGGCCCAGCTGAGACCTGGTTTTATCACGTGTGTTTTCTCGTCTCATGAGCTGAGGATGAGGATATTTAGGGAGGCCTGTACTTGCAGTACAGTGTGGTGGACCCCAGCTCTGTGGCGAGCCCCCAACAGGGACTCTAGTGCCAACTGGGCCATACTCCCCACTAACATTTCTTTTTCTTTTTTTTTTTTTTTTTTGAGGCAGGGCCTCACTCCAAGCTGACCTATAGCTCACTCTGCAGCACAGGCTGGCATCAAACTCATGGTGCTCCTCCTACCGCAGCCTCTGCTGGGACTAAAGCATGGGCCGCTACACCTGGCTTCCTTCACACGGAACATCCTTTTTTCTCTGTCAGTCCCAGCAGGCCTCTCACTGGGAACAGGGAAATAGCTTAGCACTTCTGGCTTTGGCACAGCCTTGAATGCAGCCAGGACTCCCACAGCTCAGCGTGTCAGAGGCGGTGGCTCATCAAGTGGGACTGAAGGTTTATTTTGGGGGGAGGGAAGAGGTCTTTTAACAGAGGTTGTTAAACCAAAATACTTCCAACAAGAAATCGATGTAGTCTATTAAAAAACATTTTAAACAAAGCCAGAGTTTACCAGAATTTAGATGTAATTTTATATAATTTTGTCATTTAAAACTAGTGCCGATTTCTAAACAAAGGCAGTCAGGCTCACACAGCCTGGGAGGAAACAAGAGCTCTAGGCATGGGCTTTGTGGTTGGGATGCCTGGCAAGGCTTTAGAATAGATCCAAAGGACGGAGACAGAGACGTCATTTGGAGCGCAATGGGAAGGGAGTGGGTAATTGCAGCTTTGTTCTGTTAATAGGTAGAGCCCTCGGGATGGGCTCTCAAGGGGTTCTCAGTAGCATGTGGAAAAGCTATGCCCAGATGTGCATATTGTCTAGCACCATCTACTGGCCTTTTTGAAGGAGGAATGGGCACCCTAGCAGGCCAGACTGCCTGCTCCTGCCCCTGGAACTGCCTACTCCTGGTAGCCTTCCCTCTGCACTCAGTTGGAACAGGACCAACCTGTCTGGGGCATGTGGGAGAAGCAAACTCAGGACAGAGGAGCCTAAAAACCTCGTTCTGGCCCTGGCCTTCATGCCTGGTTCACCTGGCCTCAGACATCACAAGATAAGCCTACCTCTGATGACTTGCTCTGACCCTGAAGCCCTTGTGAGTCCCCCGTCCCAAGAATCTGTTCACAAGGAATTACCTTCTAGCTCCCTGCAAAGAAACTCACATTGGGCAGGGGGAAGTGGGTTTACTGAAGCCTGGGCTAGAGCCATTCTTTCTCAGGGACTTACAGAGCACCGTTTAGTCCTCCACACTGAAAACTCAGGATGTCTAGGAATGGGCTTGGACCTACCTAAGTGCACTGGTCCTATCCAAGGTTTTGTGGAGAAGACTTGTCCTGGTGGGAATGAATAGCTTGTATTCTGAATGTCCTCATGGGTGGGACATTGTAGGGACCCATAAGAGGAGCACATGGTTCCCACTCTGCCTGGCCTCAGCTCAGAGAGAAGCATTGCCAGGGCTCTGGGCTTGCAGGCTCGTGCTGCCTTCCTCCTCGGGTCTTCCTCTTCTTGCCCATTTGAATTCTTCCTCTTCTCTGCCACTCTCCACCTAGCGGCCTAAGATGTCCACCTAGCGGCCTAGGATGTCCACCTAGCAGCCTAGGATGTCCACCTAGCCATCTAGGATGTCCATCTAGCCACCTAGGATGTCCACCTAGCCGCCTAGGATGTCCACCTAGCTTCCCAGAATGTCCACCTAGCTTCCCAGGATGTCCACCTAGCTTCCCAGGATGTCCACCTAGCCACCTAGGATGTTCACCTAGCCTCCTCTAAAGAGCTCCTACTGCAGCTTCTGTTGGATGAGGCCAGAGAAGGAACCACCACGATGCACACTCTCCAATTTGCTGTGCTGAGTGAGTGACCAGGCAGGGAGGTACAGACTAGGCAGACAAGGGGCATGTGGCAGCAGGACTTACCTTTGGGGTGCCCTGGGTCGGTGAACTCATACTTCCCCACGCCAATCGTCCGCAGCATCTGTAGCCCATGGGCCGAGTCTGTGGTGGGGGGCCCATTAGTGGCAGGGGCATTGTTGGGGAGAGTGGCAGACAGCTGGGCCGGAGGCGGTGGAGGCAGCAGGGGACCTGCCATGTGGCCGTTGCCCACAGCGGTGGGTCCTGGGCGGGCCACCTGCCCTACACCAGGCAGGGTGGACATGGCCAAGGGTTGAGGGCTGGCATACAGGGCCTGGGCAGGCATGTTCACCACCACGCTGCTCAGTGGCTGGGAGGGCGGCTGTGGGAGTGAGTAGTGGCCTGGCATCAGCGGGAGCTGGGGCCCCACGTGGGGTGGCAGTGAGGGGGTCACCCCGATGACTGGGGCCTGGACGTTCACAGCCGGGCTGAAGGTGGGAGGCTGGGCCACTGCATAGGAGTGTGCAATCAGGGCAGACTGGTTCCCGGCGGCCACCGTGGCCACCCATGGCCCTGTGCCTGCAAGGGAGAGTGAAGGAATGTTATCTGCCCGTTACACATTTATTCAACAAACACTGTGCTAGCCTTGGGCTGGGTGCTGAGGTCACAGTGGTGGGTGACACCTGTGTCCAGGAACTCACAGTGTAATAATGTATGATTATGATCCCTGGCTAGGTGCTTAGAGGGATATGAGCAAGTGGCTAAGGGGCTCAGCAAAGAAGCAAGATTTGCTGGGAGGGGTAAGCTGCAACAGAGTAGACAGGAAAAGCACAGGCCTTCAGAGATGCCTGGACTCAAATCTCAGCTCTGCCACTTATGAGCTAAGGGCCCCATTTTTGTTCTCTGAGCTTCATTTTTCTCATCAATTATTCTGGACTGGCAATATCTACTTCCTAGGGCTACTGGGAACAACTGAATGATGGAAATGCATTTGAAAGAAAATGAAATGAAACTAGCAGAGTGTCTGGTATGTGGTAAATGCTCCATAAATGCTGGTGTTTCTCCTCTCTTGCTGGAGAACTGTGGGTGGGAAGAAGCTGCTGGTCTGCTGGGCTTTCGGGGTGGTGCTCCCAGGCACTGGGGTCAGAGAGGATGCAACCTGTGAAAGGCTGGCAGAGCCTTGCTGGGATGCCAGGCTTTGCCCAAGTACCCTCCATATAGCCAGCCCTCATGGAAACAAGAGGAGCTCAACTTGGCTGTGGAGGAAAATTTGGGGGAACAAGGTAGTCCAGACACACCTCTTGAGATATCATCCATACAGAAGGCCATTTATACCCAGATTAGGCAGAGCAGAGTCCAAGCCCAACTGACACTGAGGTGACCCAGGAGGCTTGTGAAGAAGCTGGAAGACCCAGCGACAGGGAAGTCCAGTCTGGGTCACCTCTCTTGCCCCAACATGACCTTGGTTTTTATGATTCCTTTGGGGTTAGAGTGTAGACTGAAGATGGAAAGACTGAGGCAGGAAAAGTGGTGGGCCTGGAGGTTAGAAGGAGTGGCTGGGAGCTCTCTTCCAGAAAAAAAAAGTCAAGGCAGGACAGGAGTGCAGACAGCAGGGTGACTCTCAAACCTCTGGGAAGGGGGTGCTGTCGATGCAGTGGTGCAGTCAGGCTGGGGAGACAGAAAGACCCTTTGGCTCTGACTTCTGGTTCTGCCTCTTTTTAGCTGAGTGACATGGGGCACATGCCTTTCCTGAGTCAGTTTCCTCATCTGAGAAGGTACACTAGTAACATCAACATCCTAGGACTCTTGCAAGCCTTGAGATCACACCCAGAACAAGGCATGGGATAAATGTGCAAAGCATATTTATGAGTTTTGGTAATGAGAAAGAGAAACTGGAAGCCAAGAAACATTTGGCAAAGTAGTGCTGGCAAGATTCTAGAATGGGCTGCTGAGGGAAATCACCTCCAAGCTGAACAGAGGAGTGGTAATACCACGAGCCAGCCCAAGTGTCCAAGGTAAGGCCTGAAACTTCAAACCCAGTTCTCCTGAGAGCTTCCGAGCCCAGCTGGCAAGGGCCCAGTCAGCTCTGTGTGATGACAGGCTGCAGAGCATGAAGGGATTCATTTCTGGTGGGGTGAATGCATGGCAAGGGCTGAAGATCTAAAGAGAGGTCCCGAGTCACTGGCTGCAAGTTCTGATCACTGTTCAGTATCAGTGACTTGGAAACTACCATGACCTGTGGAGGACATAATCCCAGAAGGGCAGGCCACAGGGTAGGCAGGAGTCTGAGATCCTAGAAACCAATTGGGAGAGACTGTCAAAGTCTGTCCTTGTGTCCCCAAACCCAGCTGCCTAAGCCCATTTTGAGGAGGTGGACAGGGGTGACCTCAGAATACTGTTGCGTTTTACTTCAGGGATGGCATGTTATCCCAGTGTACGGGTTGAACCACTGTGACCGACAGCTACAGTGATTGACATGGAGGTGCTGAAAGAAGAGAGGACTGCTCACATAGCTTGTGGGCTGTTAGCATGGGGTCTAGCTTTGCTCCTAAAGTGGGGTGCAGAGTGAGCCATTACCTGGAAGGTGAAGGGACCAAAATCCGTGGCTCCAGATGTGACTGAAGGACTTGGGGTGTTTATTCAGCAAAAATACTTGAATGAGGGTAAGAGGGGTGACCAGGTATCTTTACCAAGTGGGTAGTTATGGGACCAGTGGGATGTGAAGGGAAAGACATTTATTCTGATGATGCTACAGGAGAGGCAACTGCTTGAAAATGTGACGTGAGAAGTATGTCTGAATCATAGTACTGAGGTTTGGGAATGAGTATTCACAATAAGTTGGGGTGGATTTAGTTACCCCTATAATGTCACTCTTACAGCTTGCTCTCCCAAATACTTTGAGTAGCAGAGCAAAGAGTGGAGATATAGCTACGGCATGGGGAATGACACTGGGGTCCCCTGCTCCAAGTCTGATATCTGGACTTCTGCCAGTTTATGGATTAGGACCTTCTGGAAAGGAGCAAGTAGGTACCTCTGTTGGCTGATGAACACATACCTGGATTGTCACTCTCCCTCATCTGTTTGGAAGGTGGCTCATCAGTGTCCCAGGGTGTGGACTGATTGATGGGCGTCTGCCCCCACCGGATGCTGGTTGTGAGTCCCTGGGACTGATTGTCCGCTTTGGAGATGCCGGGAGCCTGCAAGAAGCAGATTAGGGTGGTGAGCACAGCCCGTCCTGAGACACTGCCTGGGATCTGTTCCCCCAGTAGTGCCCCTGAGCCCTGAGCGCTGAACACTGGAACCAGCGCCAGGGCCAGAAAGCCAGCCTTGTATCCAGCCCTACTGGACAATCACAGAGTATCTGGGCAGAGTAGATGTGGCTGTAGCCTTAGCCAGCACCTCTTCAGCCCCCTCCATAGACATGCTAGGTAAGCTGTCACAAGTGAAAGAGGGTTCTGACTTAGGATATGAGGGCGCCCCAGCTCTGAGACAATCAATAACCCATAGTAACCCAAATCTGTCTTCCCAACCTACAGCTCTATGATGGGCTATTAAACAGTCCCTAAGAACTGTGGGTTTTTGGAATTCTTTTTTAAACAAATTTATGTATGTATGTATGTATGTATGTATGTATGTATGTATGTGCGTGCACACACACCAGGGTCTCTTGCTGCTGTAAATAGACATGCCATACTCATGTGCCACTTTTTAAAAGTAATTATTTTATTGATTTATTTATTTGAGAGAAAGAGAGAGAGAGAATGAATGAATGAATGAATATGGGTATGGCAGGTCCTCCTGCCACTGCAAACAAACTCCAGATGCATATGCCACTTTGTGCTTTATGTGGGTACTGGGGAATCGAACCTAGGTCGGCAGGCTTTGCAATCAAGCACCTTTAACTGTTGCAATCAAGCACCTTTAACTGATGGTCCATCTCTCTAGTCCCATGCGTCACTTTTTGTGTCTGGTTTATGTGAATACTGGGAAACTGAACCTGGGCCATCAGACTTTACAAGCAAGTGCCTTTGACCACTGAGCAATCTCGTAGCCTGTTTTCTAGGAATTTTTAATGAGAAGGCAAGATGCTCACACTATGAGACTGGTAAGAAAAGCAGGCCACAAAATGACACTCATTGACTTCCTTATGTAAACATCCTAGTTTGAAGAATATGTATAAAAAGGAAATGACCAAAATGTTAGCAGGATATTATCCTTGGGAGATAAGATTACAGTTAACTTCTTGTCTATACATTCATGCATTCATCAAAATAAGTGTTTTTTGTGGTACCAGGGACTGCACCCAGGGCCTTCTGCATGCTAGGCAAGTGTTCCTCCACTGAGTTACATCCCCAGTCCTTGGCCTTTTTTTTTGTTTTTTGAGAGAGAGTATGGGTGTATCAGGGTCTCTTGCTGCTGCAAATGTACTCCAGATGCATGCACCACTTTGTGCATCAGGCTTTATGTGGGCACTAGGGATTGAACCCAGGCCTGCACCTGCAGGCGTTGAAAGCAAGTGCCTTGAACTACTGAGCCATCTCCCTAGCCAAGTCCTGGTCTTTTAAAGACAACGTCTTATTATGTAGTCCAAACTGGCCTTGAATCCACTATCTTCCTGCCTTTGGGTCTTACTTTTTCCTCCTCCCTCCCTCCCTCCCTCCCTTCCTTCCTTTCTTCTTCTTTCTTTGTTGTATGTATATGGTGTGTATGGATGGTCACTGTATGTACGTGGAGGTCAGAGGACAACCTTGGGCTGTTGGTCCTCACCTTTTACCTTGTTTGAGATAGGATCTCTCTCTCTCTCCTTCCCTCCCTCCCTCCCTCTTTCTTAGGAATGCCAGACAGGCTGGTCTTCAAATGGGATTCTTCATTTCCCATTGCTGTAGGCAAACTGGAATTGCGGATGCATGCACTGCTTTCTAATTACATCTGGCTTCATATGGACTCTGGAAATCAGAACTCCAATGATAATGCAGCAAGTGATCTTAACCACTGAGCCATCTCTCTAAGTTCCCTACTTCTGACTTCTAAGTTGGAAGATTAAAGTTGTGTCCCACCACAGCCAGATACACATCACACTTTCTTTTTTTAAATTTTTTATATTTATTTTATTTATAAGAGAGAGAGATAATGGGCACACCAGGGCCTCCAGCCACTGCAAATGAACTCTAGATGCATGTGCCACCTTGTACATCTGGCTTACGTGGGTCCTGGGGAATTGAACCTGGGTCCTTTGGCTTTGCAGGCAAGCACCTTAACAGCTAAGCCATCCCTCCAGCCCACACATCACATTTTCTTTGTTTTTCTTGAGGTAGGGTTTTACTGGAGCCCAGGATGACCTAGAATTCATTATAGAGTCTCAGGGTGGCCTCGAACTCACAGCGATCCTCCTACCTCTGCCTCCCGAGTGCTGGGATTAAAGGCGTGCACCACCACACCTGGCCCACATCACATTTTCTATGATGGTGATCATTTATAATTTTAAAAATATCCTATCACTGGAGAGGCTGGAATGAGATACTTGGGATATGATGAGGTGTGGGTCTCACTGGAAGTGGCTTCGGGAAGAGTGACCATAGCTCCTGGGAGCTCACCCAGGACTAGGGAAGAGTGTGAAGAGAGACAGAAGCATCTCTTCTCCAGGGACAGTCACAGATAGCTAATGGAGCCCTGAGGGCTACCTTCAGGTGAAGGCTACAATCCTTCTAGTGACTTTGGAGAGTGGGAGTGAGCCTCCTGGGTCCCAGGGCAGGCAGAAAAACAGGGAGAGTAGGTAGGCAGTAGGCTGCACTGCTCTTCCAGGGGCTGTGTTACATCACGTGGCCGACACAGGGAACCTGCAGCAGGGCCTGCTGGGAGAAGCAGGAGCCAGGTCACATTCTGACCCTAGGGATGCACTGAGCTAATTGCATTAGGCTACACTTTACCTCTGGCTTGCACTTCAGATCACTGTTTCTGTGAACAGTGCATGGAACAAAAGAAAAGTCTCCGAGGAAAGGGAAAGGACAGTTGCACAGACAAATATCCTGCTCAGAGGCCCCTGCTGCACTTTCTCTTATAGGGTGGGTGAGCTAGGGAGCTGGGGCTAAAGAGGGTCTGGGGTTGAGCCATGTCACAGCAGTTCTAGCAAACAGAAGAGTGGCTTTGCCAGCATTCTCTGAACAGACAGCTTTTAAGGTGTCTTGTCTGGAGGCCAAAGGCATCTAGCCCTCTGCATTTCCAGGCTCCAAAGCCCTGGTGGGTTCAAAGGCACAAAGATTACTTCCCCTGGAAACAGAAGTATCTGAGGGGACATAAACCTACACTAGGACACAGGCCAGTCCCTGTTTGGGGGCAAGTTTGAATGCTAAGACCCCAGCCTCCTTAATGGCAGCCCTTTGCTGACAATGTGGAAATACTTTCTGCCAGGAGGGGGCGACGCAGCCCCTCTGTGCTGCCCAGATCCCTGAGGCTTCCCAAGCAGGAGGCAGCTTCGTTAGGTTTTCAGTCCTCCTAGTGCCAGCATTTATGCCCTGCTGCGTCTGCATGCAAAGGCCGGGGTAGGGTAGGTGGTATGAAGGCAGGGAGGTAAGAAGGGACTGAGGAGGAAGAGAAAGAGGAGATCTTCTGCCTGGGCATTTTGCTTGTTGTCTGGGTCATCAGCTCTGTGCACTGAAACTTAAGGGATCCAATGTTTGCTCTAAAATTCAGGGAATTTTTTAAACTTGGGAAATTGCACACTTTTCTGACGTGCATTGCTCAGGCACGCTTTCTTGCTCGTTTTTGTCTTGGTTGGTTCCTTTCGCAAATAAACATTGGGCTCAGACTCAGCCCTGACTTCAAGTGGCTGCACCACTGAAGCCAAGAACTCCAGTGGACAAATGGCGTGAACTGTGTTGCATCCTGGCCAGATGCTGGGAGTTACGTGCAAGCAGGCAGACCCAGAGCTGCAGGGAGATTATGGGGTTCCTATTTGGCTGTGTCTTTCCGGACTATTACAAACAGTTGCTTATATATGACAGCACTTCTGTGCAAGAAGAAAAATAGTCTTATTTTTTCCTTTAGGAAAGACAAATAAAGCACATTCTCTGCACTAGTAACATCTGAAGCTACAGGCAACTGGCAGTTCAGGAATTTTATTTTATTAGAATACTCAAGTGAACATCCCTTTCTCTACTCTCTTCCTAAACAATTTGGATGCAGGGACGTGCCCTTGCAGAGCAGCCCGGTCTTCCTGGTGAACAATGTGGGCTGGCTGCTGATGTGTGAGGCCGGCAGCTCCACTAGGGCCCTTCCTCCTGCCAAGGGCTCCAGGCCCAAAGTTAGCGCATGCAGACCTCAGGTTCTGGAGGCTTCTGGGACCCTGTATGGCTTTGTGGTTTCTCCTCCTCCTGAACTCTGCTTTAAAATTAAAAAAAATTATTTGTAAGCAGAGCAAGATAGAGAGAAGAGAGAAAGAGATGCACCAGGGCTTCCAGCCACTGAAAATTAACTTGAGATGCATTTGCCATATTGTGTATCTGACTCTACATGGGTACTGGGGAACTGAACCCAGGTTGTTAGGCTTTGCAGGAAAGTGCCTTAACTGCTAAGCCATCTCTCCAGCCCCTAGCTCAGCTTTTGTTAACTCTTTTCTCCCATGGACCAGAATCTCCACAGACCTCAGCTGCCCAAGAGCAATTCAAGAGCTTCCGCTAGCCCGAGTGTCAGGCCTCTCTCAAGGTGGAGGTGGGGACCTGCCAACCCAAGAAAGCCACAAAGACAAACCAGAAAAACGTGGACCCAGCTACAGGGAAGATCAGGCTGGGAGGGCCTCACTTTGCTTTCTATTCCCTTTCATTGGCTACATGTAGGGCACCTGGAAATCCAGACATGGCTTCTGCTCTCCTGACATGCTGGTGCTCAGAAAGAGAGGCAGAGCAGGAGAGCTGCCCCTGCCAGCCCCACGGAGTGCTCCTTTGTGCCCATCAGTGGGCTTGGGCCCATCAGCGGGCTTGGGCCCATCAGTGGGCTTGGGCCAGCTCCTCTCAGCTTCCCTTTAATGAGATGCTAATGGGATGCATCATTAACACAGCAGCTTTTTAAACCCGAGCTCTTGTAAATTTTCAAAGGTCACATTTTTACGGTGGCTGACAGCATCCTGCTTCTTTCAGCTTGTGAGGAACACTAAAGACCCAGGTCCTTCGTGGCTGAGGCTCCCTGTGAGGCAGTGGCACAGGCTGAGGGCACCTGCTGGGAGTGGGCTGCCTCTCCCCCTCCTCCTAGCAGCCTCACAAGGCATATGTGCTGCCTTTGACCAGCATGAGGGGACCAGTTGCACATGGTCTCAGAATTGCTCTGAGAATACAAAGACGCCTGGCCAAGGGATCCTGGGGTGGCTGTTGATACTCAGCTGGTGAGGCAAAGGCACCTGAGCTCCCATGGAATACCCTTTCCTCCTGGGCAGTGTACCCATGAGTCTACAGCAGCCAGAGGTCGCTTCTGCCAGAGGAAGCCCTGCTCTTTACTTTGCATAAAGGTGCCACACAGACTAGTAGCAATCGGGTGGCCAGGGAGAAATGAAGGATGACAGGGACACAGAGCTCCTTGGGGCAGGACCCTCCCAGGTCTTGCTTATTCTCAAGCTCTATGAGGGAAGGGGCCAAGCACCGTGCTTGGCGCTCAAGGTGTCTGGCCTGGCATAAGTGTTCAGGGAAGGAAAGCAGGGCCTGGGAGCCATAGTGAGGGCCAACAGGAGTGGCATCATCACTGCTGGTCCACTGAACAAATGAATGCATGGAGCATGCCTCAAGAAAAGTGAATGGTGTGGGTCACAGAACAGTGTAAAATAGCCTGGCTCCTCTCATCAGGGACTGTGGACACCATGGCCTGGGTGCCATTGGAGGCTGCTCGTAGGCCAGGCTGACCCCATCCACGGATGATGACGAGAACCTACTGGCTCCTTCTGAGTACCTGGATGTGTCAGAGGTACAGGGTGTTGAGAGCTGACTCTTGCCTCTGTGGGGCACAAAGGTCTGGGAAATCCAAACACACAGCATCTTCTACCTGCAGACATGCTGAACATTTTAACAATGAGACATGATGCTGTTACCCACAAAGTTCACGCTTGAAAACCACACAATCAAGTTGCAGAAAAAAGTCTCAGAAAAAAAAAATCTCATAATGTTTTAAGTAAGCTTATGATTTTGTGTTGAGCTGCATTCATAGCTATCCTTGGTCTCATGTAGTCCACGGATCATGTTGGACATGTCAGTTCCATTGTTTTCCCAAGAAAGTCAGAAGTGCGAGGAAGTCAGAGAAAGCTTCCAGGAGAGATGGAGTGGTGTTCAGCAGGGTTGAGCAAGGCAAGATGGACTGGGCCTAAGGTCACCACCAGGGGACCCTGTACTAACTAATTGGAACATTTTCAGCCTAGACACAGGACAGAGCCTAGCTCCAGAGTCCACTTTTGGGGTCATGTAGGGGAATGATGACGCTGGTACCCACAGCCTTCTGCTGCCCATAATCCTGCTTGGGCCAGACAACTGGGGCCTGCCGGTCTCTAAGCCCTGTCACTATGCGGAGCACAGCTGGTGGGACTGTACCTGCTGAGTGTTATTAAGAACTAGTTTACACCCTGCCAGCCCTTTCTCCTCAGCTACGAAACCCTTTCTCAGCAAGGAGGCTAGAGTCCTTCTACCCTTGTCTCAGCTTGCTTCTGTCCTTACTCTGTACCAGAAGCTCTGAGGGGCAGCTGAGTTTAGCCATGGTCAAAGTCCTGCCCTGGGGAGACATACAGACAGCACTAGGGACCCATGAGGATGACAGACTCAAAGAAAGACTACAGGGAAGAGATGAACACTGATGTCTCACTCCTACTCCTGTTAATGGAGAGACTGGTATCACAGATAGGAACAGGTACAATAAGGGGCTCATGACTGTAACTGCCACACTTAGGAGGCGAAGACAGGAGGATTTCTTTCAGTTCAAAGCCAGAACGGGTTATATATTAAGTTCCAGGTGAGCCAGAGCTATATAGCAAGACCCTGTCTTAAGGAACAAAACAAAAAAGGTCTGGGGTGGTAGAGTGCTTGCTTAACATTATTTGAGGCTCTAGGTTTTACCCCCCAGCAGGGCATAAACTGGGCATGATGGTGCACACCTAGTAGTCTCAGCACTGTGAAGATGAGGCAGGAGGATCAGAAGTTCAAGGTCATTCTTGGTGACAGAGGCTTGAGCCAGCCTGGGCTACAGGAGACTATGTTTTGAAATGGTAGAATCACATCACAATACACACCAAGGAAGACCAGGCTGGGGCGGTGAACACTGAAAGCTACAGAGGCAAAAATGGCAGACATGAAAGAAAATAGGGCTTCTAGCCTTCAGCATGCCAATGAATTTGAGTAGTCAAATCACAAAAGGTGTCATAGGCCTGTTACTATTTTGACAGAGTATGGTAGATGTGCCACTATGCTTATCCCTTTAAAAAGACTCAGAACTTCTGCCTTATTTTCCTAGGCCCTGCAGGCCAAACCTGTGATCAGTGACTGCCACCTGGTGATTATCAATGCCATGGGCACTGCACAACTATCTCACCCAGCTCCTTCTGTACCCCCCATGCAAATGTGTGTGATATTAGAAAATATGGTTAAGCCAGTAACAAAGAAAAGAGGAGGAAAGAGAGGACACACAGTCTACTGTGTATATCACAAAATAGCAAGAGATCAAAGAGTCACTTGCATGCTGCTCTTGGCAAACACATCTACAGTGTTATCTGCGTCCCTCTGTGTTCCACAGATGACCCAGGGCAGCATAAACACAGAAGAGGCTGGAACTCCGTAAATGCTAAAACAAGTTAGCCTCCCTGGAGCCACCCCAGATGGGAGTGAAGTGGCCTTGGATGAAAAGCTGGGGCAGCCACAGGGAAGAAAACACCAGTAGGGGACTTGAAGCTTGGAGCTCTCACATCTTGCTCTATAGCCTCAGTTTTTACCTTATGACTCCCTGTAATCCCCACCCAATTTGGGGATGATGTTCCGAGGGCCACCCTTGCAGTCTCTAGCTCTGGATTCTGAAGCCCCTGGTGATGATGGATGCTCACCTGTCCTGGCCTCCATAGTGGCCAGAGCCATGTTTTCTGACAGTGCTATATATTTTGCACACCCTCCCTCAAAATACTTGCTCTGCAGTTTCCCTAGCAGCCAGAGCATAAGCATTTGACCAGCTGCTCAAACATTGTGCAGTCTGGAAGTTGAGCCATCTGAGAAGGGCAGCACAGCTTTGAGAGCCTATGGACGGGGAGCTCTGGCACGTTCTGCCATTTTATTTTCCTTCTTCCTCGGAGGCTTATCACTCCCACTGCTCATCTGTGAATAGGGAGAACGAGTGTGCTGGACGGGGCGCAGTGCCTCTGTCCACCAGGCTTGGGTTGTTAGGCGCGACAGCAGCTGGTGGCTCCAGAGTTAAGTCTCACTGGGCAAAGCGCATCGCCTTTGCTTCCTACCCTTCCACCATCTCTTCTCCTGCGGGAAGCACCGAGAGTCTACCTGGCTACCAGGTTCACCTGTGGGGAAGGGTGGAGGTGAGTTTTTGGTGAAGGCCTTCCTATTGGAGGCAGAGTGTATCTGCCTGCCGGGAGTGTTCACATGCAAAGGTGAAACCTTGGGAAGGTAAGACAATTCTTGCCTTGGGGAATGGAGCGCTAATGACAGAAGTCATGCACAGGGAAAAGATCTTTTGGTGCCTTATGGGTTTGTCCTTAGGCTGCTGCAGTTTCTGGCTGTCAGTTTATCCCTGGGTGTACGGATTCTAAGAGCACAGAAGCCTAACGTGCAGCCATCACACCACAGGGATCTCCAACATGAATGCACATGAGATTATGCATCTGGGGGGAATATTGTAAATGGAGGTGTCTAGACCCCATGTTTAGAGGCTTTCATTCAGCAGATTTCAGTGGAGAACCCAAAAACGTGCCTGGTCAACATCTTACAGAGATGTTGATCCGAGAATCCATGGCCCTGCCATGAAGAGCTATGATAGTCTTTCTACATAAGTGCCCAGGCCCATGCCAGGGCCTGGAGTCCCAAGGGGCTGTATCTGCCCATCAGGTCGGGATTGGAGCAGGTTTGAGGGCCTTGGTCATGTGGCTCAGGAGAGCCAGCTCTCTGCGGAGGCTGCGATTGACTCAGCACAGATTTCCAGGGATCCAAAGGTGTGCTGACAAAGCTGCCAGAGGCCAAACGACATTCAAGAGCCTCTTACTTCTCCATTCCTGGTTGCTGCAAAACTATAAGCAAGAAGACAAGTGCAGTTCAAGCCACACTTGGTGCTGGGTTGGAGTCTCCCATGCCCCTCTAGCCCTCTGTAGCCAGACTGCCCTCTCTAGGTCCCCAGACTGGTGCCCTCAGCTTCCCCTTCAGACCCTGCCGGAGTGTACTGCAGAGCCTGATGAAATTTCTAATAATACTAACCAATGATGTGTTAAATTGAGACACTTCTGGCTTGCCTGCCGGAAACTGCAAGATGGTTTAAAGGACCAGTGCTTACCTTTCTCTATCAATTTGCTGCTAAATTACTGCTTTCGGAGCAACTTCAAGAAAAGTAATTCTTTATTTAAATTTTAATTTCAGTCTTGTCATTTTAAATACATATTCAGATTCCAATCATATTACAGAATATGATGATGTCTCTGGAGGGTAAATGATCTTGCCAGGAGCTTGGGTGGGGGCACAGGATGAGATGGAGTGGGTAGCCAGGGGCTGGGTAAAGAGAGGAGACACCCCAGGGACAGGCTTGGCTGAGGTGGAAGACAGAATGCCAGAGGCCCATGCAGGCTCCATTCCTGCTCTGTGACCTGAGGGACATCAATAAATACCAGCCACTTTCTGTGCTTGGATGGGCATTTGAATAGGCCAGACCCATAAGTGGATGCCTGATGAAATGGGGCTGATGGACCAGCTGCCTCCCTAATGGCTTACATTTTTAAAATTTTTATTTATTTATTTGAGAGAGAGACAGTGAGAGGGAGACAAAAAGAGGTGGATGAAGAGAATGGGTGCACCAGGGTCTCCAGCCACTGCAAAGCAAATTCCAGATGCATGTTCCCCCTTGTGCACATGACTTATGTGGGTCCTGGAGAATCAAACCACGGCCCTTTGACTTTGTAGGCAACCACCTTAATCAGTAAACAATCTCTCCAGCCCATCTTACATTAAAAAATATTTTTATTTACTTGCAAGCAGAGAGAGAGAGAAGAAACTGAGAGAATGGGCATGCCAGGGCCTCCAGCTGATGTAAAGAACTCCAGATACATGTGCCACTTTGTCAAATCTGGGTTTACTTGGGTACTGGGAAATCAAACTCGGGTCATCAGCCTTTGCAGACAAGTGCCTTAACCACTAAGCCATCTCTTCAGCCCCCCTAACAGCTTAACATTTAACCACTTTCCACTCTCCAGGTATGGGCAGAGTCATATGGCCCAGAGAAGTTCAATAATACACAGACGATGTCGAACTTGAGACTCAGCCCCATGTCTATTGTACCTGTTTTGTGTTGCTATAAGAAAATACTTGAGGCTGGATATACATTATAAAAAAGAAGTGTCTTAATTTATCATGAAGAATCAAGAGCATCCACCTGGAGTCTGCTCCCAAAGCCAGGCATATATGTAGGAAATGTCTACATAAAGCAAGAGACTGGGGAGGGACCAGGCTCATTTTTTTTTTTTTTTTGAGGTAGGGTCTTACTCTAGCCAGACTGACCTGTAACTCACTCTGTAGTCCTAGCTGGCCTTGAACCTTTGCCTCCCAAATGCTGGGATTAAAGACATGTGCCACTATGCCCAGCCAAACTCATGTTTTTCTTTGCTTTTTATTTTTGACTTTTCGAGGTAGGGTTTTGCTCTAGCCAGGCTGACCTGCAATTCACTATGTAGTCTCAGGCTGGCCTTGAACTCACAGTGATCTTCCTACCTCTGCCTCCCGAGTACTGGGATTAAAAGCGTGCACCACCACACCTGGCTCTTTGCTTTTGTGTGTGTGTATGAAGTATGTGCACGTGTGCGCAGGTCAGAGGACAAGTTCAGGTATTATCCTTAGGTAAGTTGACCACCTCTTTTTTTGGCCTGGAGCTCACCAACTAGCCTAGACTGGCTAGCTAGCAAGCTCCAAGAACTCACCTGCCTTAACTTACCCAGTACTTAGATTACAGGCCCATGTCCCTGTGCCCTGGCATTTACATGGGTCCTTGGGATTGACTCAGGTCCTTGTGTTTAGGCAAGTACGTGCTTGTCCAAGTGAGCCATCTCCCCAACCCCTTGTTCTTTCTATAACAGCTGCTCTAGAGGGAACTAACCTACTCCTCTTGAGGGTGGAGCCTCCATACCCACTCACCTTCTCTCTCTTAGAAGCTTCATGACCTTAACACTACCAAATGGGGAGTGGGCTTCAAGTGGTGGTGCAAAGCCTCTAGAATGTGAACTTTTGGGGAACAAGCCACAATATCATCTTATGACCTTCAGAACGTCCCTAGGCCACCTCTTTGGGGCTGACAGCCTCTCACATGGGTTCAGTTAGCCATGTCAAGGGTACACTCACACATATTACATTGTTAGGTAACACTTTGAGCTCTGTCTAGGTGCCTGCAGGATTCTAGTCACAACCTTTCCTTCCTTGTACTGTGACCACAACACACACTGCGGCTAGGGAGCCAGGTGTACTGGCTCCCATGATCTCTCTTCCTCTAGTAAACCTTAGACCATGCCAGTGTGCTCTGAACCTGCTTGGCGGGGCCAGTTTCTCAGTCTCTGTCCAGGATTGTACAGCCTGATTCCTCTTCCAGGCTGGCACGATGCTTCATATTCCCTTTCTTTACACTCCCTCCCTCTTTCCTTCCTTCTTTTCAGTTTCTCTTTTTTTTTTTTTTTTCTGCCATGCTGGAGCCCATGGGCCTCCTGTCTTTTCTGTTATAGTCACCCTTATTGAGGCTGGAATACCTGGTATTTATCCCTGCTGGCCCCAGCTTCCACACCTACCTCTTGCCTCCTTGCACTTCAATTTCCGTGAATCTACCCCTGTATAGGACAATGACCTCCTAATGCCAAGTCCAGTAGTATTTCCTGTCCTCCTCTATGAGCCCCAACATTTGCATTTTCCTTGAAACTCTCTTCCCCACTTCTGGTTCCCATGCTTTTCTTCACCTAAACCGTTCTCCTTCCCTGTGCAGTTGGCTGGTTTCTACTGTCCTCAGTTCTTTAGCATAGACATGCTCAGCACTCACACCAGGCCCCTCTCTCGGCTCTGCCTGGGCTCTGTCTTCTTTCCTAATTCTTTTCCTGATATGAAACACCTGTGTGGTAGCCATTGTCTTTGATAGAACCCAGCTTTCTATAGTATTCTGGACGCATATTTGCTTTTCCCTTTTCTAACATCAAAGTCTATTCCTTAGGGACATTTAAGCTCAAAAGTTCAGCATAGATGGCCTGCCTTGCAGATGTAAAGCAACTGTGGAAGGGGCTGGCTTTTGCACCATGGTCTCGCACATGCCCTGTCCGCATCCCCTTGGGCCCCTTCCTAACAAACCCCCTTCCAGTGATGGGCTTCATGGACAAAAGAAATGATAAATCTGGCAGAACCTTACAACTCGATGCTTTCAACTTTCCTCCAACAACTTTCAACCAAAAACTTCTTAGTCCTATTTCCAAGTAACTTTTCATCCATTACAAAACCCACAAAATTTTCAAAGGGTCTTTGAAATAAGATCACCTAGAAAAAAAAATCCCATCACAAACGAAAGTCTTTGAAAGGAAAGAGGCCCTTTCCTGTGCTTCAGCTCCTCTCTGATATGGGTTCCCTTTCATTTTGCAAAAGGTGCAGGGCAGGCCTGGCCCTCAGCAGACACCTGTGATGTGAGGAGGCCAGTGGCCCAGACAGGCAAACGGGTGAGGGGGAGTGAGGGGCAGCTGCCGCGGAGCTGGGCTGGGCCTTTCATCCCTCCTTCAATCAGCTCTCACGATGCTCCCAACAGCTGTTCCTTGTGACCTGCCCATCCTGCTCTGAGGCCCCTGTTACCCTGCTGGTTCCCATTCACCTCATTGCTGGTGACTTGCAGGTAGCTCACCCTCTACTACAGAGTGTCTTCATTCTTGTTGCCAAAGTGGGCGGGCAGGGAGGCGGCCAGGACAGCCCCTGTTCTGGCCTTTGATGGGACATTTCCCAAATGCTGGCCCTGCAGGCAGTGAGTGTGGGACCACTCCTGTCCTCTTCAGGGTCAGCTTCTGACTCTCGAACTCATATCAGACAATACCCACTTCCTGGAGCCTATGTTATATTCAAATGTGAGATCCCAGTGAATCTGGTGAGGCAAAGTCCTCAGCCCTGGACAGTTAAGCTAAAACTAGGTGTGGGGATGCACACAGGCTCTAGACTGAACAAACTCCTGATCAGGCCTGGCCCTCAGAGCCCTGAACTCTTGTGTGCTTAATATGAACTCTGCAAAGGGTTTCCAGACCTCCCAGCCACCCCAGCAGAGGCAGGAGGTTCTTTAGAATGGCTTGACTAGGAGCCGGCCTAGCCCACTGCCCCCTTCCCAAGGGTTCCCCTGCCTCTCACCAGGAGACATTCTGGAGAATGTGTGTGTGTGCATGTTTATATGGTTGTGGATGCACATGTGTGAAGGCCAGTGGTTGACACTAACTGTTTTCCTCAATAGCTCTCCGTTTTATTGAGACAGGGTTTCTCATTAAACCTGGAGTGTACTGATTTAGCAAACCCAAGGGAGTCTCCTGTTTCCACCTCCCCATTACTGGGATTACTGGTGTATGCTGCTACACTCAGCTTTTGTGTGGGTACTGAGGATCTAAACTCAGGTCTTCATGCTTGCATAGCAAACACTTTAGCAGCTAAGCCATCTCCTCAGCCCCCAATATTATTTTTGTTACAAACATTCAATAGGCAGAGAAAACCATTCTTGGCTTTCAAATCTGTGTGTTACTCACACAGCACTAGTTCTGAGAGTGTGAAGTCGACTGAGAGCTGGACTCCAACACCAAGCAACATGATCCTGACACAGACATCTTCAGCAACCTCATTAGAGGTCTAACAAGAGAGGACTGTGGCAGAGTCACACCGAGGGGCACACAGGACAAAGAAACAAACAACACAGCACAAATGTCCTTGTGAGGCAGCTCCTCAGACCACAGCACAGCTGAAGGAGCTAAAACAGATTTATTACAAAGACTTCAGGCTCTGAGATCCTGTGTGTCTGTATCAGGGCCTGAGCCTAGATTCTACCACAGTCTAGGGCTCCAAACTCACAAGGACTAACTATCTGCTGCTGTGGAATATTCTAGAAGCATGTAAAATGGGACTTAGTTTACATTTCCTAGCTTCCTGGTGCTTCCTTGCTCTGTTTCTGCTGCTCAGTCACTATGATGAGAGCAACATGTGGCCAGACAGATTCTGAGGATGAGGCACTCCCTCTACTACAACCCAGACCATCTCCTTGGTTCAAAATTGAGATGATTGAAGTGAGTTTTGAAAGGAAAAATCTTATTCAGTAATGGCTCATCTCTTCAGGCTTTTGCAAGCTGGCTAGGCAGACAGCTCCTCTCTACTCTCAGGAGGCCCAGGGGCAAAAGCGACAGTGTTAACATTGTCTTAAGAGGCAATGGAATGAGCATGGGGGGCAGGGGAGCAGCCCCTCTTGGTGTAGACAGACAGACTTTCTTTCCCTGGGAGACAGTATTGTTGGCTTTCTGTCTGTGGCAGCTTACTGGGAATCCCGGGATCAGGGAGAGGGTCTACCACTGCGGCTCCTTCCTCAGCAGGGACCCCGGCTGCTGGCTCTGAGGTGTCCCTTTCTTCGCTTCCAAGTATAGTTCTATCTATGACCACAAACTCATCTACTCTGTGCAAGGCCTTTAGTTGTAGGATACATTCATTTATACACCCACTCATGTTTCCACTCACCACCAATATATTCATTCACTCATACATCTGTCCACCAGCCCATTCACCCACTCATATACCTATCCACCCATTCCTTCCATTCATCCACCCACCCACTCACCCACCTACCCACCCATTCTATCTGTCCATCCATTACAACCATCTAGGTACCCATTCATGCACCACTCCACCCTCCCACCCATCCATCCACTCATCCATCCACTCACCCCCATGCTTATTAATAAGCTAGCCTTTGCTGGAGATACATCTATGAAGTCTTTGGTATCAGAAAGCATAACTCAATCATAATCCTAACATCTGATATTGACTGCAATCTTTAGATAGACCACTCTTCCAACCCTTAAGGCGTGAGAGTTCTTGGAAGCCAACATCTGGGTGTTCACCTCCCCTTCCCACTGTCTTAGTGCAAGGTGCCATATTAAATAGCTCAGACTTGGTGGCTCAAGTAGCAGAAATGTATTCCTCCTCATTACATGCAGGTTACTCATAGTTACTCCTCATAGTTCCTCTGAGATCAAGTTATTGGCATGGGTGGCTTTTGGTAAGAGCTTTCCTTCTGGCACGGAGTGGGCAGCTGCCTTTTGTCTATGTGCTCACACGGTGAAAAGAGACAGGTGCCTCGGGCCTCTTCATGGGATGAGGGACATCCAGGCTGGCAGAGTTCGCACCAGAAGTTCTCAGACCCTGTTCATATCCTGGAACTTTTGATTCGGAGTTCCTTCTGGGGAGCCACGGCACCTGTGCTCGGCCCTGCAGCACAGGCAGAGCATGTAACTCACTCCACTTACTGTGGTGTTTAGGAGAACGCAAAGGAAACTTCTCATGTCTGCATATTTAAGCACTTTTCTTAAGTGGAACAAGCTATTTCTGAACACGAGAGTGGCCAACAGCCTTAGAGGAAATTAAAATGAACCTCTTCCTCTCTTATCATGAGGGCTTCACCCATATGACCTCATCTAAACTGTACTATCTTCTAAAGGTACCCTCTTCAAATACCATCATCATGGGAGTAAGGCTTCAATCTACGGATTTGGTGGAATAGAATTCAGTCCATGGCACTCATATAGCAAGCGCACAGTGTCTGGATAGATCTGTTTTTCTCACCACTTTGTCCACCATACCCAAGGGTGTTTTTAATAGAGATCCGACAAGCATGCTGATTGGCCATCCCATCAGCCTGTGCTCTAATTTTCAGATGGCTTGCTCCCTCTACCACACAACATAATCTCCATGATCTCCAGTCTTTCCCGAATGCTGTTGAAAGCCTTGTTGTATTTATCTCTGGAGAATCTGCCGTGCCCCTGTGCAATTTTCTATTGTCATGGTTCATTTTAATTTCCTCTAAGGCTGTTGGCCACTCTCGTGTTCAGAAATAGCTTGTTCCACTTAATAAAAGTGCTTAAATATGCAGACATGAGAAGTTTCCTTTGCGTTCTCCTAAACACCCCAGTAAGTGGAGTGAGTTACATGCTCTGCCTGTGCTGCAGGGCCGAGCACAGGTGCCGTGGCTCCCCAGGAAGAACTCCGAATCAAAAGTTCCAGGATATGAACAGGAACTGAGAACTTCTGGTGAGAACTCTGCCAGCTTGAATGTCCCTAATCTCATCTCCTGACTAATGGCACCATGGGCCTTCTGGGGTTACCTCCCCCAGAGTTCTGGAGTTCTGCACAAGTCGTTTTAGCTCTGAGTCCCTGTTTCTTCCTTCATCTGTGAAGCAGATTGGATCCGAAATGTCTCTCAATGGCCCAGGCATTAAAGGCTTGGCTTCTACCTTCACACTTCGGAGGAGGTGGGGTCTAGAGGGAGGGTCTATGGTATTATACAACCCTGGTCTTTTTGCCCTTTTGTTTCTGGCTGTCACGAAGGGGCGTTGGCTTGTTCCATCATGTGCTTCTTTAGCGATACGATCACAGGTCCAAAGCGACAAAGCAAATGATGGACACTTTGAAAACTGTGAACCAAATAAACCCATTTTCTTGATATGCTGAATGATCTCAGGAATTTGTTACTGCAAGGGAAAGCTCATGGACAGTCTATTAATCAGGCATGAGAATCCCTCTTCGGAGAGATTTCAGTGAGGAATCCATCCCATGCTTCCAGGGCCTCACTTATCACCTGAGACAATGCAGGGGCTCAGCAAATGACAATAGTTACTGTGGTCAGGGGACCTATGAACATGTAAATGCTTAAGGACCTTTTTCAACAAGGGTATCGTGCCAAAAGCTACAGTCTGCTTTTATGCATCAGTTTTGTTTGGGTGGCTGAGGCCCGAGAAGCCCCCATAAGCTGTGACTTATCCAGAAGGGAAAAAGGGGTGGAAAACAGGCTGGATCTACATTCAGTAACCCCATCCACCTGAAGCCAGATTGTTTCTGGGCACTACTCCAAAGCTAGGGTACAGTGGCCTCTTGTGGTGGCTGAGTTTAATTGCTGGGCAAATGTTAGACTAGGGTTTGAAGACCTAGAAGGACTGGGGAACAATTGTTACAGGCCATCTTTCTTTCACTTAACTAACCAAAATTAGGAAGCAGATGGCTAACAGGCACTGGCTTGGGACTGGGAGTGGTGGGCCCTGGTATTGACTTAAATTCCTTATAAAATGGCTTCTGAAAGCTTCGAATTTATTGACCTTGGGAAGTCAGTTCTTGTCCTGTCTTGCTCTCACCATGGAAGGCCTGTGGGTGTAGGCCTAAGGGCTCTCATCCACATGTATTCTAGAATGCATAGTATAGGAGTAGTCATGAAGAGTCCAGTAAGTGTGGTCACCTGGAATACCAGTGGCCTCTTGCCATTGGGTACTAACTTGGTGCTATCATCCCTGGAAACTCAGGTTTAAGTACTCTATAATGCCAGTCCAGGTTCATCGTCATTAGATAATGCTAGTCCAGATTCATCATGTTCATTGAGATTTAGCACCAGCATCAAAATCTTTTTGATTGTATTATATAGATCTATTTAAGGTCACATATAAGTTAATAGTTAGGACTCTCCCAACTTAGATCTTGGTTCCACCCAGCATGTGGCTCTCCTTTAAATGTAATTCCAGCCATTCCATGCACATTCGATAGCCAGTCCCCAGAATGTTGCAGACATAAGCATACATGAACGTGTACACACACACACACACACACACACACACACACACACACACACACTCTCACTCACACAACATCAACCTGCTTGGGTTGCCAGGGGTCTGCAGCCCTGTAGGGCAGGGAAAGCTAGCAGATGCCGTTTGTCCCACAGAAACTTTTCCAATGGCTTCAAAACACAGAGTCCCCTGTGATCACTTTGAGCTTCCCTCCCAGACACTTTTTCCTAAATCAGCTTCCAATCTGACTCATTTCAGTTTTAAAACAAGAAAAACGTCAACAAACATGATGCATGGAAACAGATGGTAACAATTACAGGAGGGAGAAAACAGAGCTTGCTCCCCTGTAAGGGGCAAGCAGACAAATTGTTCCTCAGACAGCAGTTATCCTCCAGTCACTCCCATGTAAACCTGGACACGGACGCCCGCGGGCCATCACCACTGCGGGGAAACAGCCAGCACTGGGAGGGCCATGAGGACTGCAGACTGCCATGAGGCAGGTCCATGGGAAGCTGGGGCCTGCTGATTTTCCCGGGAGGAAAGGAAAGACATTCCTGTGCATTCTGGGCCACCTCACATGAGCTTGACATCCCATCATCAGAGGCCTAAGAGCAGGGTAAGATGGCTTCCTCTCCTGCACACTGGGCCCACCTGATCAGCCCTCACCGCCTCCTCAAGTTATGGCATCACACACTAGAACATGAGCTCCTAAGGACATGGAAAGTGTTCTCAGTTACGGTGGTGGGTGAGAGCTGGGCTCCGTACGCATGCTACTGGTCCAAGTTCTGTCATTTACAAGCTGGGGTGAACTAAGAGACTTTTTGGTGTTGTCCTTGCCTAACCTCCAACATGGAGTTAATTTTAGTCCCCATGGATTAATATTTGCAGAGGATCGCACCATGTCCGGAGCATAGCAGACGCTGTTTGTACAAGCTCTCATGGTAGTTACTCCCCTGCAGACGGCCAGCTTCTTGTCTGGTGCTCAGTAACACCCAAATGCCCACCAAGTAGAGGGCTGAGGAGGCGGCGTCCAGCGGGCTGCAAAGGCAGGGGCGCCATGGACTGAATCAGGGCTGAGAGGATCAATCGCGCTGCCGGGGTGGAGGGTGCAGGGTCAGATTTGGGAGCAGCCAGCCAGTGTCTACAGTCCTGGGCTGGAGTCTGCTATGGTCCATTTTACTGGATGCCATCCTTCGTGAGAGTATGATGAGCTTCTGCTGTTCTACAGGTCAGATGGGCAGAGTCAGACAAGAAAACAGATGCCATCCAGTGCCATGAGGCATCGGGGAAAGCTGCTTGGAGACCGGGGGGGGGGGGAGCTGGGTGCTGTTGTGAAGGGATAGCATGGACATGAGATGGAGATATGTCCTTTCACATAGGGATGCACAGTGGGGCATTGGAACAACAGCTCGGAGTCCTATTCCTTCATCATCTGAAGGCTCAGGCAAGGATTTAATGTCTGCGAGCCTTAGTTTTCTCATTGGCACAGAGTTGTCAAGTTCTTCAGTGTCCCAGGCCTGATGAGCCTTGGATGGCTGTGCATATACCAGGCTCTAGCTATCCCTCGGATGACTCGAGGGCTCACAACAGGCTGCTGCTGTGTACCTGCCCTCAGACCCTCCTACATATTGTTCTATTCTTGGACATATTTACATACAAACCCTCACACAGCACACTCGTGACCACGGACATCCACGTGGGCTGCCACCCATGAATATCTCACATGTCCCCATGCACTCTGACACGCCCCAGGCCCTCTGCCATGCTTCTAGTCTTTGGGGTACACTGTGACTGCCCCAGAGGGACATTATCCCAGGCTCACTGGTAGGGTCGGGCAGAAGCAGGCTGGGGAAACTCCAAGATGAAGGAGAGGAGGGGAGGCTCGGTTTACTCCCACCCCGACAGGGCTGCCTTCCGCCAGCCTGCACCACAGCTTGTTTGAAAGTGCTCCCAAAGTGAAGAGGGATGACTTCCTGCTACACACTTGGCGCCTCCTGCTGCTCATCTTAAAACATGTTGCTGCCCCTACTCTGGGGGGCTCAGCATCTTGATGATTTTAGGCTGTGCATTTTCTTCCTGGAGGAGCTCAGTCTCTTTAGAATCAGGACCAAGAACATGTTCCTATTCTTCCCTCATGCTCATATTTCTGTTCTCCTTCTCTTTCCATTTCTCTCCCCTCCTCCTTTTCTCCGCTTTCTCCTTTTTAAACATTTTTATTGACAATTTTCATACATATGTATAATGTATTTTATCATATCTTCTTCCTATTACCTTTGTCTCCCTTCTTCTATATCCCTTCCACTAAACCCCTTCCTTTCCAACTAGTGCCTCCTCTTTTATTTTATATTTATTTATTATTAATTAATTAATTAATTTTTTTGTTTTTTCGAGGTAGGGTCTCACTCTAGCCAAGGCTGACCTAGAATTCACTCTGTAGTCTCAGGGTGGCCTTGAACTCATGGTGATCCTCCTACCTCTGCCTCCCAAGTGCTGGGATTAAAGGCATGTGCCACCACACCTGGATAATTAATTTATTTTTATGAGAGAGAGAGAGAGAGAGAGGATGGGTGTACCAGGACCTCCAGCCACTGTAAACAAACTCCAGACACACATGCCACCTTGTGCATCTGGCTTATGTGGGTCCTGGGGAATTAAACCTGAGTCCTTTAGCTTTGTGGGCAAGCACCTTAACCACTGAGCAGTCTCTCTAGCCCCCCAACATGCCTCTTCTATTTTGTCAGTCTTCCTCCCCTCTATCCTCTTCTCCCCCTTTCTCTTCCCTTCTCTCCTTCCCACTCTTCTTCCAGGTACTCAAGATACCCACAGTGGTTGCTTCTCAGCATATGCCAAAGCCACTGCCAAGCTCCCCAGAGCCAGCAGGCAGGGAGTCTAGAGGCCCAGGCTGACCTGGACCAGACCTGCTGGGCCTCATCTGAAACAGAACAAGGGCAGCTGGGAGCAGCCATGGGCTTCAGCCTGGGTGGGTTCTTTATTCTTTTCCTGGGAACACCTCGACTGAACAGGCCAAGGGGGTCGGGAACTCTGTAGTCAGGTTCCTCAGCTGCTGCTGTTGCTAGGAGAGAATGGAGAACAGATTTGGTCATCACAGCTCCTTCACAGGTGCACTCTGGCCCGCCTCCTCCAGGGTATCAGGGCTTGGCCTGCTCAGCACCACAAGGCTGTCCCGTGGTGGGAAGTGGGTGCTCAGCTGCTGGACTGAGGACTGCTCCCATTATCTACTGGCTGCTTGGACGTGGGTTTCACACTGGGAATCTCACTTTTTGTGTAGACAGAGAGAGGAAGTGCTCCTCAGAAAGGTAGCAGAGCTCTGGCTTTGGAAAGCTGTGGTTCTCACCATCGTTGGTGCACATGGCCTGTCCATAGGTCTGTCTTGGTGGTGTGGCCTCCACTCTTTGAATGCTGGTGTTTCTGAAGGGTCTGTGAGTTCTCCCAGCACTCGCTCTCACACTGCGTTAGGATCCTGCTCATGCTGCTGAACTTGCAGCAGGTTGTCAGCTCTGCCATCGTCACACACCAGACTCCACGTGTCCGAAGGTCTATTCTATCTCTCCCCTTAGGTGTTCTGTCTGCACCTCCTGCTCACTGTGTCCTCTGCTGCTCTGGTCCCATGTTCCTGTCACCCTAGGTCTGTTCCTCCTGTTGTAGGCTCTGCCCCAGAGCTGCGGCTGCTTTCCATCTTCAAGGCAGGAACTCAGTACTGAGCTCTAACTAAACCCAAGCCTTCCACTGATACCCCACAGGTTTCTTCCAGCAGATGTGACATGCAGCCCCTTTGCCTTCTCCTGGCTTTTCATGCCTGCCACCTGCGGACCACATCCTAACCTGCTCTTTGCTCTGCAAAGCACTTTCTTTTTAGTTTAGTTAGGGCTGCGTGAGTGAGGGGTCATTTACATGAGCACTGCCAACTTAACAGTGGTATGCCACTGAAAAAAATGTCTCTCCCAGTAACAATTAACTGCCTATGAGTCCTTAGGATGGGATGGGGCCTCACAAGCCTCTTCCACTTACATGATGAAATGTTGATGGCCCAATCTTATGCAGGTCTCGTGCTGAGAGTTCAAGTGTGCGAGAGCCATGTCATGCCCAGAGGGCAGTATTACACTCCACTCTACCCCTTCCTTAAGCTCTTACATTCTTTCTTCCATGTTATTATTTGAGCATTCACACTTACTTTTAGCACTTTGACCAGTTATGAGCCTCAGCAGTTACTTTTTAAAAAATATATTTTATTTATTTGAGAGGGAGAGAGAGGGGGAGGGGAATGGGCACATGCCAAGGCCTCTAGCCACTGCAAACAAACTCCAGATGTATATGCCACCTTGTGCATCTGGATTTACATGGGTACTGGGGAATCAAACTCCAGTCCTTAGCCTTTACTGGCAAGCACCTTAACTTGAGCCATCTCTCCAGCCTAGCAGTTACTTTTCATGTAGACATGACCACAGGGTTCTCCTCCCTAGACTCTCTAATCCTAAGGGGTGAGTCCCAGCTCCCTCATGTGGCCAGCTGGCCTTATGATGTCACCTCCATCTGCAACCTGGTGCTTCCCTAGCCCAGATATGCAGTTTGCAAGCCTTGCCAGATCTTGTCCACTGTGTATCTACCCACTGCAGTCTTCTTTCACAGGGCTTGCTTAAGACTCCTCAGAGAAGCCTTTTCTGTTGGCACCCTTCTTGGCCAAGGTAGAGTTATCTTTTCAGTCGACCTAGTGCAAAGGAGCCAGGGGGCTGGAGAGGTGACTCAGTGGGTGCTTGCTGCTCAAGCCATTATGACCTAAATTCACCTCTCCACCACCCAATTAAAAATCAGGGACATAATCCCAGCCCTTGGGAGTTGGAGACAGGAGAATCCTTGGGGCTTGCTGGCTAGCTAGTCAAGCCTAACTGGTGAGCTCTAGGTTCAGTGAGAGACCCTGTCTCAAAAAGTAAGGTGAAGAACCAGGTGTGGTGGCGCACGCCTTTAATCCCAGTACTTGGCAGGTAGAGGTAGAAGGATCACTGTGAGTTCAAGGCCATCCTGAGACTACATAGTGGATTCCAGGTCAGCCTGAGCTAGAATGAGACCCTACCTCAAAAAAAAAAAAAAAAAAAAAAAAAAGGTGAAGGGCTGGAGAGATGACTTAGCAGTTAAGGTGCTTGCATGGAAACCCAAAGGACCCAGGTTTGACTTCCCAGGACCCATGTAAGCCAGGTGCACATGGTGGCGGCATGCTTCTGGAGTTCGCTTGTGCACCCATTCTCTCTCTCTCTCTGCTTCATCCTCTGTCTCAAGTAAATAAACAAATAAAAATAAAATATTTTTTAAAAAGGTGAAGAATGATTGAGAATGATACCCTGTATCAACCTTTGGCTTTCGCATGTACCCACACACAGAAAACATGCATACACGCATACGTACAACCACATACACAGGGAAAAATATCTGAGGAGTACACTGAGCCCGAACAGGGAGGCTACTCCATGATGCTGTGAGGGTGGGGCAGGCCATTTGGACTCCTGTAGCTGCTGGCTTCACCAGCGCTCCAGCCATGCCTCCATGCCTCTTGCCTGGTGCCACTCCAGGACAAAGGCAGTTCCGAGTCTTTTCTAATAAAGCTGTCAGTATGGAGCCCTGACACCAGGCATTGTTGATCTTTCTCCCCCAGGAGGCGTCCCTTTTGTTCTGCATCCCCCTGACAGTCAGTTTGTATTTCTAGACCCTAATCTCTTTTGCTGTCACAGACTACCACCTGCGTTGGTTCTCCTAGGCCTAATCTTCTAGAATCAGCATTGGTGCTTCACCACTGGATGCTTGGACTCACAAAGAGACACAGCCAATGCCGATACAAGCTGATCCCTGACCGGTTTTTCTGTACTCAATCATTCTGAGGCCTCTGAGTCATCTGAGAGCACCCTCACAATAGCCTGATGGCCCAGGGTGGAAGCAGCCCCTCATACTGCAAGGGAAGCAGGCTGTCAGTCCAGACCTCCAGATGCCCCCTCCACCCCCCCCCCCCGCATAAAGCCTGGAGTGGTGGCATGTGCCTGTAATCCCAGCCCTTAGGAGAGGGAGACAGGCTCAGAATGCCACCTGTGATGAGGTCAATCACACAGTAACTATTTAAAAGCACTTCTTTCATATTTCCCTTTTTCTTCAAGCAGTGAGTATGCAGAAGGGTGGTCACTAAGCTTGGGGAGCAGGGTGGGGGGCGAAACACTGTGGTGAGAACATCTCCGTGCAACAGAGGCTGCCCTTCCCTGGCTAAGGAGCCTGCCGCTGCTGGGCCTGTGTCTGGCAGCTTCAGAGGAGGGACTCCGGCATGCCCAGCCCTGTGTCTTTGGAGAAGGAGCAATACTTTGGGATTCAGTGACCTTCCTCTTTCTTGAGGACATTGCTAATCTGCCCAGGCATGGGTTTAGGAAAGGTTTGGTACTTTAATCCCTGCCTCAACTGATGCATCTCTACATCTGTGATTTAGCGTAAGAAATTAGAGACTGTGAACTTCTAAGACCTGCAATGAGGGTGTAGTTCAGTCCAAGTACAAGGGCCTGAGACCCAGGAGAGCTGCGGGTGTGGAGGTTGAAGAGCCAGGGGAGCGGAAGCTTCGGAGCCATTAAGGCAGGAACAGCCCAGCACTGAGGCTCAACAGTGCAGCAGGACTTCCTCTTAGCAAGGCAGGGCTGGCTTTTCCTCTCACCAGGCCTTGTGGTGACTGGCCTGAGGGGACATCGGGACTGGCCACCTGCTCTATTCTGATTACTGATTACAGATTCAAATGTTAATCTCATCCCCAGACACTGTTGCAGACACTCTCAGAATAATGTTTAGCCAAATATCTGGGAGGCCTGTCAAGTTGACACATGAAATTAACCATCACACACCATTGATTACAATTCCCACATTATATTGCCTTTGGTTGAATTTTTATTTGAATCTGTGCCCTGGGTAAGGAGAGTCCAGGCAGAGAAAAAGAAATCCAAACAATAAGAATACTAAGCAGGGCTGGAGAATTCCTTCCATGATGACAGAACTTTTCCTCCGGCTCTCCCTTCCCAATAAATCCTGCCCACTCCCGGGAGACGCAGTGTCTGCCTCTTCCCCACCCCCTGGAAAATGAAAGAAATAATACAGCTCCCTGGCACATCTGCTCCCACACCTCGGCATATGCTTCCTAACTGCTAAAACTACAACGGGCAGCGTCTTCCGCCTCCAGCACCCTGGGGTAGCTCTGGGGGCCCAGCCTTCCCACGCTGCTGCTTTAAGCATTACCCACAACATCAAAAATGTTCCACTAGTGGTTTCAAGATTCCTAAAAAATACATTCAAAACCCCTTTCATACTCTCCGAAGAAGCAATATATCACAGGAAAAGCTGTAACCTTTAGCGTTGCTGATAGTATCCAGGCCGCAGGATGGTTAGGAAGGCAACTGCAGCCAATTCTCATTCCTCGCGTGGCTGCTTCCGGAGGTGCAGGGCTGGTCCACCCTCTGGTCTGCATCCCCTGGCCAGGAAACGGCTGCATTTCCAAGCATTTGCCTAATGCCTTTTATACAACCTGAAAAGAGTCACAGGACTCAAAGGCAATAACTTTCAAGAAACAGCTTTTTCCTTCCTATTAACACGATATCCCCGAAACTAATACTGCCTGTCTCAGGCAATAACAAGCCTTGCATGGAATGCATTCGCCTGCCTTTTCTCCCCCAACACAGAGCTGTGAGCAAGGAACTGCAACTGAGCCTCACTGAAACCAGCCAGGCAGAGGGAAAACTAAATGGATTGTTAAGTGTGAGCTTTGTGTTGACCAAATGCCAGTACCTCGAAGCTTGGGGTATGTGGGGATTTCTTTGGAGGTGACCCACTCCAGGGTCTGGGGCAGATACGATGTCTGGCCAGAGGAGCAGGAGGTAGCAGGAGATGAGATACTTGGACTTGCTGTATTGTCTAACCTCATTTCTTTCTGAAGGTTAATATTATGGGTAATTAAAGCAAGTGAAGAAAGGAGACAAAAGGCAGAAAATAGTAACCCTTTAGAAACCAATGGAAAATTTCTTTTCTCATTGGTAAATGGAGTGTGTCCCTATTTTCCCAGGGCATTTCTATTTTACTAGCTCACAGTTTTCAACCTTGCTGGGCAAATAGGCTGAGATGTAGCCATTGCTCCACTACAGGGGGAAAGGTCAGACACAGAGAGCAGGTAGAGTGCAGGCTCTCCTTTGGCTTTGGAAACCTAAAGTTTCTAAGTGATTTTTCTCACTGTCTGCCCAGGTTTGAGTGGGTCTTGATGTGAATGACCCTGGGAACAGGGCCTGAGTCATACTGATTTGGTACAAAACCAAATAATCTGAGGTAGATTGCTAGACTTCTATGAATCTGTTTCCTGATAGTGTCAAACTTAGAGTTTATAGGGAGAATGACATAAAGAAGATGCTTATCAAAACTGTACTGAGAGTCTGTCTTAACCCAGTCAAAATGGCTATTGTTAAGAAAATAAACAAGAAAGTCTGACAAGGATGAAGGAGGGGGAAAAACCTTCTTACATTGCTGGTAGGAATGGAAATTAGTTTGGCTATTACGGAAATTAGTGTGGAGCTTCTTCAAATAATTAAAAGTAAGAGCTACCACATGATCCACATTTAGCCCTCCTGGGTTAAAGGACTTTTAAGTCACATACAATAGAGATATCTGTGCATTTATGCTTCTTGCAATGCTATTTATAACAGCCAAGTGATGACATCAGCCTAGGTGCCCATCAATGGATGAATGGATAAAGCAAATGTGGTCTATACAGAGTGAAGTTGTATTCAGCCATAAATAAGATCAAAAGTATGTCACTTGCAAGAGAATGGGTGAATTTGGAGATCATCATGTTATGAAATAAGCTAGGCCCAGAAAGACAAATATGTTTTCTATTATATGTAAATTTAGATTAAAAAAAGACATGAAAGTAGAAGGACTACTCAGAAAGAGAAAAGCAGGATAGTGGTAGAAAGGAACGGGAACAAGAAAGAGGAATGGGGGAATGAATGTGATCAAAGTATATTATATATACATGAAAAATTCACAATGGTATCTATTATATTGTGTAATTAATATGCACTAATAAAATTAACATCACACACATGCATGAATACACACATGTATGTATGCAGAATGTCAGATGCCAAAGCCACATTCTCGATTCTAGCACAGATTCTGCTCCCCATTCCTAAAATAATAGCATCTATTATCCTCATCATTCTAGAAAATGTCTTTGTGAATTGTTTGCTTGATGATTGCAACCATGTTTCTTTTTAATAAAATCTTGATTTAAAAAAGGCCTGAGGGCACTCTACCTTCTTCATCTAGCAGAGCAGTGTATGGAAGATAACATTTAGAAGCTTATTAAATCCCTCATTCTGACATACATCACTGTTTGTGTTTCACCTTTCATCTTTCCCTGGCTTGGCCCAGAAGAAAGGCAACTTTGGGGGAAATAAGCATGACAGGGCTCTCTTAACCTCTGCAGCCCACCAGGGCTGGAACTGAAGAGTCAGATGAGCCCAGGCTGTGAGTGAACCTTCTACAGGATACCCTGGAAAAACAGGATTGACTGGTTCCAGTGGCCCAGCTATGACTGAGGACACAGGAAGAGCAATAGGGCAGGCTAGAGGGCCACACACTTCCTGGGACCCACAGGCCCAGCAAAGCCATTCTTGCCCAAGGGGATTGCTGACTTTTGGGATCCCTTAGGGAGAGAAATCATGACCACTAGTCCTGCAAGATTCAGAGGACGTAAGGAGCTCAATCTTCAGAAAAGAAGCCAAGGAGCATTTTACTGGACCTTGGAGAAGGTGCTGAAATGTTTGCTGACAGGGACAGGAACTAAGAGTGGGTGTGCTGAATGAAACAAGGGGGGCAGTGACAAAAGAATTCCCAAAGGCAGTGCGGCTGAACTGCGTTGATATGGTCATTTTAATCTAACATCTTCAGCACAGCACACTGTCTGTGCGGTGACCCAGACAAGTGAGGGACCACCCAGCTGCAAACGAGGTGTGTGTGTGTGTGGGGGGGGTCTTGTGGATGTGAAGCCACTTAGACAGGAATAATGGGTTTCTTCAGAGTGCCAGGAGCTTTGGGAGGGGTGGTCACACAAGCTGCTGCCTCAGCAGCCTTCCTCCACACAATCCCCCCCCCTCCATACGTCTGTACCCATAGGATCCCGCCACCAGAGGAAGAGTTCTGGCTTGCACACAGCTGGGCACTTCTGCTGAGACCCACACTCCTTTCTCCCGGTTACCCATAGCTAAGTGCAGCACAGACACAAGAATGTTTAACAGGCCCAGAGCCACATGGAGGTGAAAGGAGGGAAGCATGGCGACAACAGAGGCCGTGTCAGGGTGGAGTGTTCACAGGAGAGCAAGACCTCCATACCGTTTTCTTATCTGTGAAGTGGAAATAGTCATCCTACCTTAAGGCCTGTGAGGACCACCTAATGTACGGGTAAAGGGATGTGCTAGGCCTGCAGCACCAGACCCATCAACTTCCCTGAACAGGTAACAGGATGTTACAAAGGAAGGGTGGAATTGTGAAGGGGAAGGCATGTTCCGCAGACAACGCAGGGCTCAGCAGATGGGGCCAGAGATGACCTGATGGCTTGAGCAGAAGTTTGAAGGAATCCTGTTTGATGGAGCCTCGGCGGCCTTGCTCTGCAGGGAGCAGCAGGCTGTGATCTCCACTGTCAGCATGTGGACCAGGCGCTCCTCCCCAGCGCTGCACCTTCACTGCCCCTGAGGGATCTGCTGCATGCACATGGCTTCCTGCTTCTGCACACCAGCCGGTGCCTGCCCCAGCCCTGAGCCTGCAGTGTCCTTCCCTCCGCTGCCATGGAATGTCCTTTCTTATCCCTGTAGGTCTCTGTTCTGAGGTCACCTGAGTGGCATCTTTCCTGACCCCATATTTAAAATCTGACCTCTCCACCAAAAATAAAATCTCACACCCCAAACTCTTTTTTCCTCATTACCTTTATAAATATTAAGTGTGTGAATCCAAAATTGTGCATTCTTTAGACTGGATACAATATTCTATATATGCCCACTAAATCACTTTATTGTGTTTTCAAATCTCCTGTGCACTTATATCTTTGTTTGCTTGTTCTATTTATTATTTAAAGTATTAAAAACCTCCTACTATGATTCTGGATTAAAAAATTTCCCTGAGGTCAGCCTGTGCTAAAGTAAAACCCTACCTTGAAAAACCAAAGAAAGAAAGAAAGAAAGAAAAAACCCTCTATATAAAATCAGTTGTTGCTTAATCTATTTTGAGAGTATGTCCTATGTTCTTAGATGCATGTAATTGTCATGCTTTTTTTTGGGTGAAATGTGGTAGGTTGTGGGGTTTTTTGGTGCTGAAGACCTACAATCATTAAAAATAATTATAAAATCATTCTTTAAAGCCCTAGTATTGCCTTTTGTTTTAAAGTCAAATTTCTCTGACATTTATGTAGCTACATCTGCTTTTTTGCATAGTATATCCTTTTTGCTATCTTATTTTTAACTTTTCTGTATCTTTTTATGTGTTTTCCCTGAATATCATATTGTCAGAATTTTAAATATCAGCCTGAAAAGCTTTGTCTTTTGGTTAGACTTGAATATGTGATGTAATTACTTACATACTTAAGTTTAAATTTATCATTTTACTCAATGCTTTTTGTTCCACATTCTTCTTTTGTCTTTCTTTTCCTTCTAGATTTCTTCCCTATCCCCAACCTGGACCAGTTCACTCCTCCTTAGACAACCTCGTGGTCTCCTGCTCTTGGGAGATCACCATATTGGTGCCAAACTTAGTGTGGGCACTGGATTTGCCTAGCGCGCCACAGCCCAGAACTCCTGGACTCAAGCAATCCTCAGCCTCCTAAGCAGCTGAGACTACAGGTGTGCAACACCACGCCCAACTCTTCTCTTGATCTTTTTATGCTTGTGTGTGTGCCTATGTGTGTGCGCATGCACACGTGTGCATGAGCACCTGTAAAAGGCCAGGAGAGGTGTCATCTTCAGAAATGAAGTCTCTCAATGGTCTGGAGCCAGAGCGCTGACCAGTAAGCTCCAGGGCTCCTTCTGTTTCTGGGATTACAGGTACATGCCACCACACCTGGCAGGTGTTTTTATTTTTTATTTTTATTTGTGTGTGTGTGTGTGCATGCGTGCACATGCGTGCATGCACGTGTTCACGTGTGAGTGCCACGGAGCTTGTATGGAGGTCAGGGGACAACTTTTGGAGTCAGTCTTCACTTTCCACCTTGTTTGAGGCAGGTCTCTTACTCTCGCTGTCTGCTGCTATGGTCACCAGCCTGGTTCAGGAGCTCTGGGCAGTTCTGTCTCCACTGTCTATATCACTGCCAGTGTGCTGGGATACAGAAGCTTGCCATGGCTTCTGGCTTTTATGTGGGGTCTAGCCATCTGAACCTGACCACTCATGCAGGCTTGAGTGGCGAGTGCTTTATCCACCGGGCCATCTCCCCACCCCATGCCTGGAGTCTTTATGTAAATGTTGGGGGTCAAACTTGGGTCTTCATGCTTACGAGACAACCGCTTTGCTGACTGAGCTATCTCCCCAGCTACCTTCCCTGATCGTGGGGTATTTTTGTATATTATATAATAATTTTCCACAGACATTACAACTCTTATCATTGACTTAATGAAATCTAATATTTACAGGTCCTTTGTCAATTTAAGTCTTAAAATTTAACTTCATTTGCCCCATTTCTACATCATCTTTGTATCTCTTTTATTTCTATGTTGGCTAAGAGTATTTTAAATTGCCTCACACTGACTGTCATATACATGTGGATTTACTTTTACGTCTGTGTTGCTGTTCATTCTTTCTTAAAACTCCATCCTTCATCTTGAATGTTTCCTTTTGCCTTCAGAAAATACTTTAACTTATCCTTAGTGTAGACTGTTGAAGTTATCTCAGTGTGTGTTTAAACATCTTTTTTGTTTGTTTGTTTGTTTTGAGGTAGGGTCTCATTCTAGCTCAGGCTGACCTGGAATTCATTATGTAGTCTCAGGGTGGCCTTGAACTCATGGCGATCCTCCTACCTCTGCCTCCCGAGTGCTGGGATTAAAGGCGTGAACCACCATGCCCAGTGTGTTTAAACATCTTTTTTAAAAAAGTTAACCTTTGGGCCTGGAGAGATGGCTTAGTGGTTAAGGCACTTGCCTGTGAAGCCCAAGGACCCATGTTCAATTTCTCTCCAGATCCCACACAAGCCAGATGCACAAAAGGTGAGTGCAGGTGCAAGTCCACACATGCCCACTAGGCGGCACAAACATCTGGAGTGCTACTGCAGTGGCTGAGGCCCTGGCGCACCAATTCTCTTTCTCTCTCTCTGTCGTCTTGCTTCCTCTTTAAAAAAAACACGTTAACCTTTGTTCTCTTGCTGAACTGAGAGCCCACTGGTTTGGCTAGACTAGCAAGGCCGATACGCCCCAGGATTTCCTGTCCATGCCTCCACAGCACAGGGAGTACAGAGCATGCCACCACACCCGGCTTCTTACGTGGGTGCTGGGGCTCTGAACTTGGGTCCTCATGCTTACGAAACAAGCACTTTGCCCACCGAGCGTTCTCCCCAGGCCTGTCCCTGCTTTTTATCTTATCTTTGGTCTATAGCAGTTTTACTCTGAGTTCCTTGGGGTGGATTTCTTCTGGTTTATGGTTTATTCTCCTTGGAGTTTTTGTGTTCCTCCAATGTGTGCTTTGATGTCTTCCCACAGTTTAGGAGTGGTCTCAACAATTCTTCTCAAATACTGTTTCTTACTCATTTTCTCTCTCCTCTTTCTTTCTAACTCCACTATATATATATATATATATATATATATATATATATATATATATATATATATATATATCTGCTAGACGTTTTCAATATGTGTCTCTTAGCTTCTTTTTTTCTGTATTTTTTCCTCTTGTGTCTCTGTACTTAATGCTGGATGCTGTTTCTTGTCAACTTTTTTTTTTTTTTTTTTTGAGTTAGGGTCTCACTCTGGTCCAGGCTGACCTGGAATTCACTATGTAGTCTCAGGGTGAATTGACGATCCACCTATCTCTGCCTCTTGAGTGCTGGGATTAAAGGCATACGCCACCACACCTGGCTCTCTTGTCAACTTAAAAAAATTTTTTTGTTTATTTTTATTTATTGATTTGAGAGCGACAGACACAGAGAGAAAGGCAGAGAGAGAGAGAGAGAGAGAGAGAGAGAGAGAGAATGGGCACGCCAGGGCCTCCAGCCACTGCAAACAAACTCCAGACGCGTGCGCCCCCTTGTGCATCTGGCTAACGTGGGTCCTGGGGAATCGAGCCTCGAACCAGGTTCCTTAGGCTTCACAGGCAAGCGTGTAACCACTAAGCCATCTCTCCAGCCCATCTTGTCAACTTTTAATTCTGTTCAAGTCAATGAATTTCTTACTTTGAGGTATAAGGAAGTTATTTACATTTGGCTTTTTAAAAAAATCTGAGCCAGGTGTGGTGGCGCATGCCTCGGAAGGCAGAGTAGGAGGATCGCCATGAGTTCAAGGCCACCCTGAGACTACACAGAGTTCCAGGTCAGCCTGGGCTAGAGTGAGACCCTACCTCGAAAAATAAAAAAATAAAAAAAAATAAAATAGATCTGGTTTGGAGTTCTTGGTTAAAACTCCAATTCTGTCTTTTAATCCTTTGAACATGGTAAGTCACAGCTATTTAAAAGCAGTCTAATCCCACATTATCCATAGCCCAATTGGCCTGTTTTTTGTTTTCTATGTTTCTAGCTTAGGGGAGCTTGTTAATATTGTCTCCTTATATCTGGACATTCTCTATTGTGTTCTAGATTCTGTCCTTGTATATTGCTTTTAGAAGCAATTTGAGGTCTAAGATGATGCCATTTTTCTCCTAACATTGTTTGCTTCTGCTGGGCATCTGGACACAATCACCTTAATTCGCTGAAATAATTTGAAGCAGAGAAACAGCTTCTGAGAGAGCCCAGGTGTGGCCTTCAGAGTCCCAGTAAAAAACAAGTAGAGGGGCCACCATACCCACTGGCTACTTGCCTGACTCTGGATTCAAAACCCCTTCCTCTGACCCTGACAGGCTGCTGCCAGAGTCTTGTTCATCTCCCAGTTGTCTCTTCAGAACAGGTAAATCCTTCTATGGAAAGACTGGTTGTAACACGAGGCTCACCCTCATGGGCTACTTTCCTTTCTCTCTAGAGCCTTCATGAGCATAGTCACTACACACTGCCAACTTCCCTAATTGTCTTCAAGAAGGCTTGGGAGGTGGCAGGACCTTTAGGAGGTGTGGCCTAGTGGGAGGTTCAAAGCTTATTGGGAGTGTGTACTTGAAGGGGATTAAAAACAAGATTATTGTTATTCTATTTTATTTCCTGGTGTTGAGGTAAGCAGACTGCTCAGCCACCTGTTCCTTGTTATAATGGTCATATGGTATCCTCACTGTAGTCCCACTCATGGACCAGAACCTCCAAATCTGTGAGCCCAAATCAACCATTCCTCTTGTTAAATGGATTATCTCAGGTATGTATTATAATAATAGAAACTTGACTAATACAACCTTCCCAGACAGGGAGATGGCCAGAAAGAAATGACAGCTGTCTCCACTACTTCTGATGCCACGCTACCCTGAGATGCATTTGTCACACAGACAATTCATCTTCTCATTCCACCCTTCCTTGCTACGACTCCCCAAATCACCCCAATGTCACAGAATGTTTATTGAGGTTTGAATGGAAAATGCCCCCCACAGGCCATGTGTCTGAACATTAGATTCCCAGCTGGTTATACTGTTTTGGAAGGGTGTGGAAACTTTTTAGGAAGTAGAGCCTCACAGGAGGAACTGGGCCCCTGGGGGCTTGAAATTTTATAGCCTGGCCCCATTTATTGTCTGTTCTCTGCTTCCCAACTACAGAGGCAATGTAACTAGCTGCTTCAGGCTGCCAGGGCAGACTGCATTCCTCTTAACTGTAAGCATTAACAAACCTTTCTCCCCTTAGGGCTTTTTGTTTGTTTGTTTTGCTTTTTGTCACAGCAGCAAGAAAGTAGCAAATTTAGTAGCTCAGATGATGGGCTCTAAGTTAAACAGGGGTGTTGGTTCAAATCCAAATAGGAGTCCCATCCATACTTCCCTACAGATGCAGTCTTGGGACTCCTTTAACTTCTTTAAGTCTAAGCTTCCTCAGCCTTAAAATGGAGGGATAACAGATAGTCCCTCCCATTTAAAGACTGATCCAAATGAATAGGCCATGTATTGGCTGTAGATTCTGGTGCACAGTCAGAGCTTATCAACTATTTTTCATCACCATTGTTATCACTCATCTCAAATTTCTCAAATCCTCCCACTTCCCACTGCTACCACAGATACCAAGGCCACCTCCATCACAACTCTGCATGTCTTCACACTGGTGTCTATGCTTCCTGTCTCCATCCCCAACCAGCCAGCCACAGGATTCTGAAGTGTACACCTTGAATGTCCTTCCATGGCTCTCCCCACTGCCCTCGGGGTGCAGTCTACACTGGCCTCTCCAACTCCTTCAATTACCACTTTCTCTTGGGAAAGGAGTGAACTATCTTTCAGTTCTCAAAGGCATCAAGCTTGGTTTCACCATCAGCCCTCTCCAGGGAACTCTTTTGCTTCTGATGGTCCATTTTCACATGGATATTTCCAACTTATTCTATAGGTCTCAGATTGGACAAAACATCATGGAAGTTATCTCTAACATGCAGTGCCTTCGGGTGTTACTACTGACCATAGCCTACCTTGCTGTGATGGGCATAACAGCAGTATGTAACCACCCCAGACCATGCACAAGAGAAGGGATGGTTCCATGTAGCACTACCTCCCCAGAATCTAATACACTGCCTGGCATAATGGAGACCCTTAACATATAGCTGTCAAATTACCAAATGACTAAATGAGCCATGGAAAAAGGTCAGGAGAATCTCAGACAATAGAACCCAGTGAGTCCCTTCAGCTCCCACTTGGAGAACCTTCTGGAACCAGCATTCATACTAATCTCTGTAATTATTCTACTTCCATTCCTAGAACAGGGCTCTCTAAAATTCTGTAAATATTTTGTTTCATAATTGCTTATCTGCACCTTAATCACATAGTGGTTTTATTATTATTATTACCATTATTGTTATTATTAGTAGTGATAAATAAAGCAGAACATAAAAGTATTTGCAGAAAAAAAGCCCAATTGTGTGATTTAGAATTTTTAATTAATATGAATTGGGTTTGTACCGAGTGCTTCTGTTTGAGAATGGATAATCCTCGGTGCCACCCCAATGGGTTTGGTATCTAAACACTCCACATTGTAATTCACACCCTAAGGGGCTCACAGCACTCAGAAAACCATCAGCCCCCAGTTATCTGGTTCCTATCAGCATCGCTTTCTCCAAATGAATGCATTTCAATTAAAGGACAAATTTGCCAGAGTAAATGTGAGGTGTGTATTTTGTGAATTAGAGCTCTAACTTTGAATGAAAACAAAACAACAAACATTTTCTGAGCTCCTATGATATCCCAGTCATTGAAGATAAGGCAAAGAGGAAGAAGACAGGCTCTACCTCCAAGGAGACTGCTACTGTCTTGCCCAAGAAAGACACACAAAAGGGAAGCTTTTCAACAGTGATTCAGGTCAACAGGTGAGACCTCACAGGCATATGGAGTACCTGGTACAGACAGTGAGCTATACATGCATTCAGGAGAAAACAAAGTAAAAGGTGAAAACCTGTCTAGGAGAGGCTGTGATTTTAATGTTTACAGACACCATTTTACTCCTTTCTGTTCATGGAACATCTTACAGCTGATTTCTGTACCTTGTCTTTCTCTCTCCCCCATCATACCAGCAATGAAAACAGATTTTACTGCCTCTGTGTGGACACCAAAAGGTGACAATTTGGGCCAACTACTGCTAACCTCTTGGCTGAAGCAAATCCTCCCTCCCTTCTCCCTTCCTTATCCTGAGTCAAGTTACCTGGAAGGAAAGAGAAGAATGGAGATAATCTAAATTGATCAAAGAGATAAATTGGGAAGGGCTAGCAGTTCACAAAATGACAGAGCCTGACTTCCAAAAGAAAGGAGTCCAGAGACCTTGAAAGAATATTTAGTACATAGATCACAGCGAGTGATTTGACTTCTCATATTTAATTAAAGGTAACTTTTCAGGCTGAAGACACTGTTCAGTGGGTAAAATGCTTGCTATGCAAGCATGTGGACCCAAGTTTGGATCCCCATAAACACATAAAAGCTGGGTGCAGTGGTGCCCCTGTAATCCCAGCCCTGGGGAGGTGGAGACAGGAGGCTATCTAGGGCTTATTGGTTAGCTGGTCTAGCTGAATCAATGAGCCCCAGGTTCAGTGAGAGACCCTGTCTCAGAAAAATAAGATGGAGAGTGACTGAAGACAAATGATATTGACCTACAGCCTCCATGGGCACCATATACATATATACATGTACATATACACCACACACATACAAAAATAAAAATGACTTCCTTTGGCCCAAGACTAAAACAATGAAATGGATCTCATATCCTCTTACATACTTCAGTCCTTTCTCACTCTCATGTCATCCTTCTCGAACCACAATAGACAGAGGGAAGAGCTCCTAGACTATGTCTGACTTTCTGTGTGCTCTGGGCAGTTTGCTGTTCCTTTCTAAGCCACCATCTCCTTATTTGTAGAGGGGCAGAGCCCTGATATGATAGGAATGTTTGTGTGACCTGAAAAATTCCTATGTTAAAAACTAATCCCTAATGTGAGGGTCCTAAGGAGAAGTCACCTTTGGGAGGTGTGGGTAGAGACCTCAAAATGAGATTAGTGTCTTTACAAGAGGCTCAAGAGACAGACCAAAAATCACCACGGCCCCTAAGTGAGGACACAGCAAGAAAGTAATGTCCATAAACCAGGAAGTGGGCCCTCAACAGTCACGGAACCTCTTGATGTACTGACCTTGAACTTCCTAGCCTCCAGAGCTGTGATATATTTCTGTTGTTTGGGAGCCACTTAGTTTATGGGATCATGTTATAGCAGCCAGAAGGGACTAAGACAAATTCTAAGTACTTCTTGGTCGTCCAAGGTGCTAGGACAGTGTCTGAACTTTGGTGTCAGCTCAGCCAGCATCAGGCTCCCTTCTTCCATCCCTGATCTGTCCACAGGTACCTGCTCTCCAGCCAGTCAGGCACCCCCACCCCCAAGTTACTCTCCTCTTTCTGCTCTATTTCAGTTTCACTTTAGAAGAACTGTGATAAAACCAACTCATACCAAGCAGTGAATGCTGCGTTCCCTCCGGAGGTTAAAACTGCTAATTGCATTTTATGAGAAAAGGAATTTTATAAAGTGAATGTTTGATTGTTAAATTGGTCAGGATGAACACAGAATTTTGGGCAGTCTCCGTAAGACTTTTTCAGCAGTGCCCAACATTTGGACTCAGATCCACTAGCTATGTGGAATTGAAAATAGGCTGGTGGAAAGGCAATGACAGAGGAAGCTGCAGGAAGGTCAACTCCCAGTTACACAGGAGTCCTTATTGAATGACGTCAAGTGAACTCTGCAGTTTCAGCACAGCCAGCCAAGGAAAGGCCTCTTCACCTTCCTGTGCACCTTTGGTGTGAAGGTTCAGTTCCACACAACCTGTTTGTGAGTGTAAGTGATATTCTTATGTGAGTACATCTATGTGAGTTTAAGTGATATGTGAGTGATATTCTCGGGCTGGGAACATTGCTCAGTGGTGGGTACTTGGCTAGTATGTATAAGGGTTCAATTCTCAGTACCTCAAAAAAAAAAAAAAGGAATGTTCTAGAATAACTCATTTTCTCACACCCTGCCCCTGTTACAGGGTGTCTCTCACTCCCTTACATTCTAATTTTTCCTTTATGAAAAATATGCACTTCCTGAAGACTTGGAAGGATTTTGCAGTGCTACAGTACTGGGGAAGATGAAGGTTTGGATAACTTCTGCTTTCATTATAAGCCTCTTTCTTCCAGGCCCAGAGGCTAGGATATATGTCAGTTTTCATGGGCAGTTTAATCAGTAAGGATTTACATGTTCTGAAAACAGGACCAAACCTACTTCTTACTTCAACAAAAAACACAGAAGAGGAAGGGCTAGGAGTTCTTTCCTCCTGTCCTTCACAATGCAACCCTTCCTAGGGAGCCAGGGATTCTGTTCCGGGAGGTCTGGCCTCTTTCTTTCTGAGGACCTCTTTCAGCAGTAGTACAAGTGCAGAACAGTCACCCAGTGGGGGACAGGGCCATGTTGTCTTCCACATGCTTAAGGACTTATTCCAGAGCCGTGGGCTCATCAGGCCTCACTTCAGAAGCTGGGGTGGGAGCAGTAGGAATGCTTGGCTGACTGTCCTATAGGCTCCTCCTGTTTCTCGGTTGAAGGGCACAAGGCCTGGACCTTGTTCTGTCATGGGTGGGAGGACATCTGCTCACCAGGCCCTGGGTGATGCCTGGGTAAGGGCAGGGGGTACAAGTTATTACAGCCAGTTATGGAGCTCAGAGGAGGCTTCCTGGGAGGAGGCAGTAAAAGGGCTGGGTTGATGCTTCAGTGGGTAAAGTGCTCACCATGGAAGTTGAGGATCTGAACGTGGATCCCGAGAACCCATGTAAAGCTCGACAAAGTAACAGGTATCTACAAAGCCCACAACCCTATGGTATGAGGTGGAGACACACTACTGACATAAGACCTGCATAACAATGACATCGAAATAGAAGAAAGCCTAACTGGAAAGAAGGGGTTCAGTGGAGGTGGATTTGGGAGGGACAAATAGGGGACATAGGAGGGGATTACGATCATGGTACATTGTCTATACTTACAGAAGTTTTCAATAAGAAGTTAAAAAAGGAAAACACAAAAGAATCCTGGAAGTTCCCGGGCCAGCTAGCCTGGTGCACACAGCTGCAAGGTACACTTGCACCGCAAGGTGGAAGGCGAGGGGCAGCACTGAGGTTATTCTCTGCCTCCAAATGCGCACCATGTATGTATGTACACGCACACACATGCATAGACACACAGAGAGGGCTGGGGTGGAGCTGGAACATATTTCCAGGCCCCGTGTGTGTTTCATCCTGTCTCTTGTTGACATGTACACGATGGGCTAAAATATCCTAGAGAGACTTGGACTTTCCATTTGGCAGAATGGGCACCACCAGGCTCCCTGGGCCTGAGACCTCAGGGTACATTCAGCATCAGAACCAGAAGGGACAGCTCCCACTGTCCACCTCCAGGGCTCCTGCTGCTGCCTGGAAGGGACTCTGTCTCCCAGGAACTATGCTGCTTTTATCATGTCAGTTTTTTCCTCCGGTGACACTTGTGTCCCAGTGGGACCACTTATCAGCAAGTCTTGTTACCAGCAGTGCCTGTCTCAGTCTTGAGAGGGTGAATTATCTTCCATATGTCTAGTGGTTCTTGGTGCAGACGCCTCTTGCCGGATAGCACCAGGGTCCCCTGTGGGGCTGCCCCAGCTCCTGGGCACTGAGGACCTGTCCACCTCAGTGGTACCCAGAATGGAGCCCCTGAAGCTGATTTCACAGTTCAGCGGTCATCTCACCACAAGTCTCTTGGGCACCTCCTCTGAGCACCATCTCCTAGGAGATAAGATAGGGATTATGCTGGATGACCAGGGGCATCCCTCACACGAAGCTCCTGCTTTTAGCTCCATAGTAAACTGAATGTACATACTTTTCCCCATGGACTATGATTACAGCTGCATCATAACAAGACCTGGGGTCCTGGCTGAGCACAAGGTGGGCCTGGCCTCGAAGGGGGGGGGGCGGTGCGTGGACTTGTGGACTCTGGGTTTCTGGCTTCCTGGGGTGCCAGCTCTAGGCAGAGCCAAGAAGACTCTCCTATGACCTCGCCTACTTCCCTCTTTCAGAGAACCAGCTCTTTCAGTGTTCCTGTTCTAAACACCCTAGGCCTGTCAAAGGCCTGGGCCTTAAAACCCAGACCGTAAGGCTCCTTCAGTTCTCAGGTCCAATTTTTTTGTCCTAAGAAAGAACTCAGGGCCAACCAGAGCCTCCCCCTAACCCTGGAGAACACAATGGCTCTGAGCCAGGCTGTCCTTCATAGCCCGTAACCCTGTCCTGCCACTGGACAGACCCTCTACCTCAGCCTAAGAATCCCCTAGACAGTTGGTTGGAGAGGGTCTTGCCAATCCTGAGGGGGCAGTAGATTTACAGGCAGTGGCCTCACCTCCTACGGTCCTTGCTACACTCGCTAGCCTCAGAAACAGCCACAGGCTGGGCATGCTCCATGATTCCAGAGTCCTGAGAATCATGGCCAGTCTGCGTTGACCTTGGACCTGCTGTATCAAGCTCTCACTTAAGCTGTGGGGGAGAAACTCAGTCACCACCCTGAGAGGCACTGTCCTAATTTATGACCTCATCCCTGACTCTCCACTATTGAGTCAGATGCAGGGGGCCATTGGCTCCACATTCAGTGACTTATTCTCGGCTCGGCAAGAGCTGCAATGTCTTTCCTCAGAAATCAGAGGGCTCCAACAGCTGCAGAATTGCTGGCAAGCCCGAGCAAGCCCAGGCTAGGCAGACTGCTCCCGATTTCCGGTCTTTCTGAGCCAATAGGGTATCCTATACTCATTCCCCATCCTCAGCCAGGCCTGCCTCCTACTCCTGCCACAAGATCCAGACTCAAAGTCTTCCCTCTACCCAGGAGCCATTCCCCTACCTCAAAACAAACAAACAAACAAACAAACAAACAAACAAACCAAAAACCCCACCTGAAAACAAAACAGTGCCCAATAAAAATGTTTACTTAGGATAGCAGTATGGGACTGTCTCTTGTCTGAGCAGGCCTTTCACATGCTTTTAAGCCAGGGTCCTAACTTTCCTGACCTTTCTTGGGATTCCTAAAGGTACCCCACTGGCCTAGGGCAGGAGGAGGAGGGGCCTGCGGGGTTGGGCGGACCGCTGACTCAGCACGGCCCTCTGCAGACCAGGACAGAATGTCTTCAGGAGGCTGTGAGCAGCTGCAGCTACTGCAGCACCAAGAAAAGGCTGAGGAGAAAGACTGCGTGCCTGCCTCGCACAGGCCCTGGGGCTGGTCGGGGGAGAAGATGACTCAGAACACGCTGAGACTTGGGGTCAACGTCGTGTCTCACTGGCCAGGTGGACAGCTGTCCTCTGCTTTATTAGGGTGAAGAAGCTTTATGTGCCGGTCATCTTCAATTCTGGGGATACAGAGCACACTTGGAAAGCCTCTGGGGCCCCTACAGCAGTGTGCTCAGCTTGCTGAGTGAGGTGCAGGGAGACCAGAGAGGGCCATACTGGGAGCTCCTTGCTGCCACTTCTTCCTCTAGTAAGTTTTTCTAGGGCTGTGACTGTCATGGTCACTGGATTCTGCTTCCTTTGTTCTGACCATTTGCCATCCTATGGTCCCAAGGATTCGAGTGCTTCCTGAACTGCCTGATGATATGTAAGCAGAAGCTATTAACTGAGTCCTCAAATACGTTCTGGTCCATGGAGATGTCATTGTGGAAGTACAGACAATGGAGGGTTGGAGCACAATCAATAACATTTTAGGATACAGGAAATTCCTGAGTTTCATCAGGTTAGACTAAGTCAACCAGAATGGTGGGCTAGCCTGAGAACCTAATTGCTGGAGACACACTCTTCTAGCGGGGGAGGTGCACCCACGCTTCTTCTCATGCTCCCATATCCAGTGGTGCCATGTATTCTGATTCCAGAGCTATGAAGATGAAACAAATTTGTGTGGGGAACACAGCTCAACTCTCATAGACTCTGACTAGGTCCAAAACTCTCAGCCTGGAGCCCGGATGGCCCGAGTGTCTGCTCTGCTCTCACATTAGACATGGACCTGGGGGGGGGGGTCCCTTATCAGCACAAGCATGGTTTAATAAGACCTTAAACCGGCATACTTTCCTGTGGCAAACCTAGAGAGGGAGGCTAGGCTGTCTATGCTGTTCCCAGGTGGGATTTTGCTCTTTGATAGTCACGTAAATGACTTCATCTCCTATAACTGCCATTAACAAACAATTCATATAAACTCACGTGCTCAGAGCACTGTCCCTGAATGCAAGTATCTCACGATCAAGAATGCTTTCCTCCTATCCAAAGTCCATCTAAAATGAATGCTGTCAGTAAGCAGATCTTGCACCCCTACTTGCTAAGTCCTTCAAGGTCCCAGAAGTTCACATATACTTCCGTCCTCTTGATGATACCTTTTTTGTCTCTGTATGTGGAAGTGTTCACAGGTCAGTATAGCTCAGTGAGCGCTCAGGATCCCAGATTTGGAGGTTGTATAGACCCCAATTTGTACTCTAAACAGTTTGAACATTTCCTGTAGGTAAACTTCTAAGGGCCTCAGTTTTCTTAGCTATAAAATGGGAATAATATCAACATCACAAGGTTGTTGTGAGTTTTAAATCAGATGATGTAAAATGCTTTCTTGTAGTTTTGGATACACTGTGGTTTTCAGTGATGGTGATCATGTGGCTGTTAATATTCTTAGCCAAAGGTGGACAGTGGCAATGCTGGTTTCTGCTAGCTGACTCCGGACAAGGATCTGCTTAGAAGGTAGCCTCTGGGAGTAATATCTCCATGACAGCAGGCCTTTTCCTGTCCTACTTCCTTAAGCTCCCTTCTTTCTAGGCAGGAGTCTCCCATCCTGAGAACACCCAACTTTAGATGGGTTCCTTATGTCTCATCTGGGAGTCAAGGGAGGCAGTTTAACCACAAGGGCAAATCTCTATAAACAGCTGGGCTGGGAGAGGAGCAGGCTCCCCTTTGCAGGAAGGCCTGGGAGCCAGCCAGTTGGGGTATAGAGATTCAGCCTCAGAATCCAGTGGACAAAGATACTCATTAGACCAGAGACTGGAGCTGGGACTGCCTGTGTTCGGGCTGGAAAATAAAGGCCGTGTAGCCCCAGGAGCTGAGTCCTGAACCTCTTCCGCTCTCATTCTTTCTCACTTTCTCATGCTTTCCCAGTGATGCTAGTTAATATGGGCTGGTCTGAATAACCCTGTTTCCCCTTACATCCACACCTATAAAAGGAAGCTGTGTTATCCCAACTGCCTATAATTCATTACACTGAATTCCTCTCCATCTGGAGACTTATACAGTTGTTGAAAAGTTGTCACTATAACCTATTGTCACTGCAACCTTTTATGAACCAGCCTACATTTTTATGTCAAAAATTTATCTTAATGGCCTCACAGCTCTTACCTCCAATTATTTCAGTGTCACCGACCTCCAGCTCGGGCTGCATTCCAGTTAAGATGTGAGGACAAATCTCCTCTTCAGCCCTCCTCTAACCCCACATTTAAAATAGGAGAAAAGAACGTGATGTCTCCCCTTGAGTGGTACATGTGTGCAGATGGAAGACCTAGGCAGCTGAGACTGAACCCAGAGCTGCTCTATGTGACTGCCACAGGGAGGGAAGCACAGAGGCAGGACATGGCACCCAGGTACCAGGCACTAGGCAAAGAGGTTGGGCTCCTGTTTACTTCATCTTGAAATGACAGTGAGGCACACATTTCTAAGCCATAGAACAGAAAATGCTCATGAAACAAAAAGTCATGCTTGCTATGGCCAGTGAGTTTCAGTACTCTTATTCGTAATTCCTCCTGTGACTTTCCCAGTCACATGTGTACACGTGTCTGTATCCACGTACATATGTGTACACTTAATTAGAATATATAATTATAAATTATGCATATTTATTTTCAATAAATATATATCAATATATAAGTCAATGGTGGTTTGCTAAATGTAATGAATATATATAAGGGATAAAAGGTATTTATATTAAACATGCAGTATATTCAGTATATATACTTAAAGATATTTAACAACAGGGCCAGGGAGATGGGTCACTCAGCACAGCACTTGTCTCATAAGCATGGAGACCTGAGCTCAGATCTCCAACATATCCACATAAGTGCTGGGCATATAATCTCAGAACCTGGAAGGTGGAGACAGGAGGATCCCCAGGGAAGGCTGGCTAGCTAGATGGTCTGAATTGGTGAGTTCCAGGTTCAGTGAGAAACTCTGTCTCAATAAATAAGTTGTAGAGCAATTGAAGACAACATCCAACATTGACCTTTGATCTTTATCTGCACATGCGCACACGTGCTTACAGACACACATACACATGTGTATACACACCATACCCATGCAAACATATGAAATAAAAGGATGTTTCTCACAACTTTAGTGGTCACAAATAGTTAAAAATGTGACTAAAAACCAGACATTTTGTCCCATGACTTTCCTTCTTGTTAGCACTGATGAAAGAAGCCCTGGCTTCCTCATTAAAATAACTCCTTGACATTTTCTGCAGGTCTTTCTGAGGGCTATTTTATTTTCTTTACTTGATAGAAAATGAAATAGAGATTAGGACAAACTAAGAGACATAAGTAAGGTCAGGGCATATGTAGCCTTGAACCTGTAGTTGGAAGCCCAGGCCAGAGTCCTTGCTAATAACCCCACTGTTCACTGAAATGGAAACCAGTGTTGTCTACTTCTCTTGCCTTGCCTGCCCTGGTGTAGCTGCTTCTGGAATGAACTTTTGGAATAGAAAAGAATGTGTGGGATAGGAGTCCAGGAGTCTCCTTTGACCCTTCTCCAAGCAGGCTGGGTAGGTGATGGCACCTCTTGAAGGGCATGGTGCTAAACCAGGTTTCCCTAAGCTTATACTCCCTGCTTCCCTGCCTGGCCCCCCCGCCCCGCCCCGCCGATTTAGCAGGCGCAGAACCACACTTCTGTAACCTTCAGCCTAGGTTCAAGATGAGCCATTTTGAAGATATTAGGCTTCCCATTCCAATACTGGAAGTAGGGAAGCCCAGGTCACTATTATAATGATGAGAAACTAATCAAGCTGGGTATGGTGGTATTTACCTGTTATCCCAGCATGCATCCAGGATCATGAGTTTGAGGCCAGCCTAAACTATAAGGTGAAACAGAAACAAAGGCAAAACAAACAAACAACCTAGTCACAAGTAGAATGCAGCAAGCTCAGGCTCCGCTAAAGCTTCCCTATGGCCCTACTATGACGCTGCAAGCCAGTGCTCTATACAGACAGCCTGCAAGTTGTCTCTGGTGTAGATCCTGTTCTGCTCTGACGTTGGTGACGGACAGCCAGTGTTTGCTATGACTGTGTGGCAATGATGGCTGTCATGCAGCCATCCTTGGCTACACAGGCACTGTGCATGAGGGAGGATAGGTGCATGTGCAGATATATGCCTGCAATGCAATGAGTGTCACTGAATTTTCATTTTTATTTTAGGTAAGCACAAGGTGTTAAGTTCCTGCACTCTATCTTGAGCCAGGCAGACCTAAGTTCAAAATCTTAGGTCACTTACTTTGCAAATGATCTGGGTAAAATAACTTCCCTAACACTCGTTTTAATTTTTTTTTTTTTATTTGAGAGAGAGAGAGAGAGAGAGAGAGAGAGAGAATTGGTGCCAGGGCCTCAGCCACTGAAATCAAACTCCAGATGCTTGCGCCACCTAGTGGGCATGTGCGACTTTGCACTTGCCTCATCTTTGTACGACTGGCTTACATGGGGTCTGGAAAGTGAACATGGGTCCTTTGGCTTCTCTGGCAAGCACCTTAACCACTAAGCCATCTCTTCAGCTCCTCTTTTTAAAAAGTATTTTTATTTATTTATTTGGGAGAGACAGAGACAGAGGGAGGGGGAGGCAGACAGAGAATGATTATGGGCATGCCAGGACCTCCTGCCACTGCAAATAAACTCCAGATGCATATGCTACTTTGTGCATCTGGCTTTACATGGGTACTGAGAAACTGAACCTGGGACATCAGACTTTTCAAGCAAATGTGTTTACCTATGAGCCATCTCTCCAGCTGCCCTGTGTTTTTTTTTTTTTAAATCTTAGAATAGAGATAATAATACCTGCTCCATGGTATTTGATACAAATGTGCATAAAGTACTTATCCATGCCTGATATGTAGTAAAAACTAAACAAATGCCAACCATCACTACAGATGCTCTTATTACCAGCCTCTCATGCACACAGTCCAGTGATGATTGTTTCCAGACCTTGGTCCTTCAGAGAGGCTCAGCCTTGTCTCTTGCTGACTTGAGCCTCAGTGACCTGAGGAGGAACCTCTCCAGGGAGAGAAACAGGCTGCATGGCGGGGCCCAGGAAGATGTACCTGCTGTGTAGAAAACTGACTAGGAGTCACTATTTCTTGCCCTAGACAAACAGCAAGTCATGGCTGGATAGAATCTTGCAGATGCTCATTTTAGAAATAGGTGAGCATGGAGGAGTGGATCTCTAGCCTTGGCTTCCCCTCTCTTGTGAGGCCTTTTATATTAGACCTAAACCTTCTCCAAGAGTTTGAGTCTCAATCCTTTCCTCTCACTTTTTCATGCCATCTCATCATCATTCTTGGCGGGGGGCACCCTCTGTTCCCACCAGGTGGGTTTCTTCTCAGTTAGCCAACTGCTCTCTGCCCTGTTTATCTTCCCAGTCTCCCTCAGAACAGCTGCCATGATTGCTGGAGCCAACAGGTGGCTTTACCTTGTTCCCTGGGGTGGTTTGAATGTAGAGTGTCACCCATAGTCTCATGTATCTGACCACTTAGTGCCCAGTTGGTGGCACTGTTCAGGAAGGTTGTGGAACATTCAGGAGGTGGAGCCTTCCTGGTGTAGATATGTCGCTGCAGGTGGGCCTTGAAGTGTTCCGGCCTGGCCCTGCTTGCTGGGGTCTCTATGCGCACTTCCTTCTGCTGAGGGGACGCTGCCTTTCTGCTCCTGCTCTGCTCTCCCTACCACTGTGGACTCTGTCCTCTGGAAGTGTAATCTCAAAATGAACTCTTCCCTTCCTTGAGTTACTTCTGGTCAGGTACTTTGTTCTAGCGATGAGAAAGTAAGTGGCACACTCCCTGACCTTTACTCGCCTGTCTCCACAGCAGGATCACTGGGTCTCTGGGGTGACGGGCAGTGATGGGATTCCACACCCTTGAGAGTGTGGTGGGGGAAGCTGTCTCTTCTCAGCTATATGACCTTAACCTGTTCATCTTTTTCTTTTCTATTTGTTTATTTGAGGGAGGGGAGAGGGAGAGAGAGACAGACAGACAGACATATAGATAGAGAGAGAATGGGTACACCAGGCCCTTCAGCCACTGCAAATGAACTCCAGTTGCATGTACCACCTTGTGCACCTGGCTTATGTGGGTCCTAGGAAATCGAACCTGGGTCCTTTGACTTTGCAGGCAAATATCTTAACACCACGCCATCTCTCCAGCCCCCTTTTCATCTTCTCTACAGGGAAAGTGGTGAACAGCTGTGCAACCACACCTTTTGACAGGGACACCTTCCCTGAAGACTGAATCTGTGGGGCCGGGTTGCAGAGAATGTCCCTGTCCCCAGAGCAGGCCTCCTGTACAATGCAACAAGCAACCCAACTCTGGAATGCATCTCAGCTCTGGTCTCAGCAGGAAGAGACTTTACCCTCAGCTCTGGTTGATTTTAAACACAGCCCACGATGCCCTGCATCCTCAGGATCCTAGCATGCAGGTCCAATTCTTAAGTACCCTTACATGAGTGCCGGGGTAAAAAGGCAGGAAATCAGAAAAACTAGTAAAGGGTGCACCCAGACTTTCCGATTTATTTATGTCTTCCTGGGGAGCCTGTTTCTGAAATGAAGAGTCTTTCTGCTGTACATAAGAGATACTCTACCCTGTACAAACTCTTGCCTCCCTCATTCAAAAGGAGGTGCCAGGGATTAGAGACGTGCTAAAGAGGCACATTCCTACAATTGCAGGATGTTTCCCCGAACATGATGTGTTCCTGATAACACAATCTCATCTCCAGTATGGAGAGGGATGACTCAGTGTGGGGAGGTCTGTTTAAATTTAAGCCATGATGTGCGCAAGTGCAGCATGGCATGGCCCCCGATGTATCCTAGCGAGACTGCCAGCAACTCTGTGGGCTCCACTCCCACATGCATGTTGACAACACAGGCTCCTCGCTCTCTATCCCTGGGGACACAGCTACCAGGAAACAGGACCTCTGCTTGGAGACCGAGTCTCAGCAGGGGCTGATTGGTAACTGGAGGCTACAGAGCTCAAGAAAACTCCTGCAGAATGAAGCTGGTGTCATTTAAATCTAATATGCTTTTAATCTACTATTAGCCCTAAGGGACAGGGAGGTAGCTGCTTGACGCTGTTCAAGTGGAGGGCACCTACAGCCCAGAGAGAGCCCTGGGGTGCGAGACTGCTACCCTGCCCCAGGCCTGCTGCCTGGCTGGTGGGTAAGGGCATTCTATTCTATACAGCACAGTTCAAACCACCAACCAGTCCTGCTTCTCCATGGCAACCCGAGCAGCCTGTACATTCTAGAGGCTATGCTGGCAGCAAATGTGGACCTTGGGCCATGAGACAGTGTCCTCATGACAAACAGAGCAAGTATGCAAACATCTTGTCACTTCTGAGGGTGAAGCCAGCTCAGGAGGGCCACATGGAGGCAGGCGAAGGTGACCCACAGTCAGGGGTTACTGTGTGGATGAGCGCACTCCCCGCCCCCAGGAGCCCTCAACTGACTCACGTGACAGGAGAGATGAGGACGGAGGGGTGTGATGTGCACCGCAGGGGGATTCCATGTCATCCCTGAGCTTGCATGACCCCATCCACCTGGACAAGCCACCTGTCTGTCTGTGTGGGGGACACTGGCCTGCTTCTTTCTAGGTGCTCACAGCAGGAAACCGAAGCCACGAAGCGACAGCAAGAGGAAGCTGACAGAGAAAGTCCACCAGGACATTCTGAACACTCCGTCTCCGTTGTGGTAAACGATGACTTTAATTTACAAAGCAGACGAATACTAAATCTTCATGAAATTAAAAACTATATTATTTATGTGAGAGGAAACGGGAAATGTTCCGTAGCTAGCAGCAATCCTGCTTTGTGGGAGGAACACTAAAATAATTAAAACCACTCGTGCTTCAGTAATAAATAATGATAATAAATAAATGTCCTGACCTTAAGCGAAAATATAAAATTAAAACCCATTTGGTATGTAAATTCATTCAGGACGTTAGCGCGGCTCCCAGCCCAAGACGGCATGGAATGGCGGGAGTGTTCACTACATGAATTTTGAAAGAAAAATCAAAGAACAACAGCATTGTGTGTGTACCGACTCATTATTCTACTTTAATTCCATCTAATGCTGTGTGGAGCCTTGAGGCTGGGACATTAATTTCCTGCTTTTTCTGTTCCACCAATTCCTCATGGAGGCCAGCAGGAAGAACTTCACTCCTGGAGGCTGAAATCAGGGGAGGCCAGGACACAGCAGGAGAGGCAGGCAGAAAACGGAGGCATAGAAGGCAATTTTTTTGACATGTTTACAGAGAGAAGAGGAAAAGACATAGGCATTGTGCTGGCTGCAGTAAGGCTCTGGAGGGCTTGGGATACAACCCAACCACGGGAACTAAATGTCCCTGGTTTTGGGTCCAGGTGGGAGTCATTCCAGGGCCTAGAGGAGCCGGGCAGGAAGTCTGAGGATGGCTGTACTTCAGAAAAATGCCAATGGGTTCCAGATGGAGATGCCACCAATTCCAACAGCCAAGTGCCCCACTTTACCATGAAATAACTGTGTGTTCCATGAAGCCTGCAGCTCTTGGAGGGTCCCCCAAATAAGGCCAATCTAGTGCAGTCTAGTAAACCACAGGGTGATGTACCTGGCAGAAAAGTCAGACCTTTCCACACAGCTGTCTGATGCTCTTGTAAACCCACTTTTAATTTTGTCCCTTGTCCAAGCCTGCCACCGCCAGCAACCTCGTGACAACCTGCCTAGAGACGGCAATTCCTTTGTGTGTGTGGTTTGTGTATTTGTGTTCGTATATGTGTGGAGGCCAGAGGTAGACACTGGCTCTCTTCCTCAATTGCTCTCCCACCTTATTTTTTGAGACAGAGTCTCTCATTGAACCTAAACCTCACTGATGGATCCTCCTCTCTCTACCTCCTCAGCACTAGAATTATAGACATGTGCCAGTATACTTGGCTCCTCAACATTGCTAAAAGAGAGTGCTGGGACCTGGTACCCCACAAGAAATAGAGACCTTACTCTCTGCTCTCCATGGAGATCTAGTATCATGAGCATATTGGGGTGGGGTCTTAGGGAACAGGAGAGGCCTCTGCAGCTACTCAACATAGACCTTGTATTCATTCAAGAGAATGATATGACCTGTTGCTCTTGTAGCTGGAAAAGAATGGGAAAAACTCAACCTAAGACCCCTGGTGTCTGAATGACACCAAGTTATGCAGGGTTTGTTAGCAAAAACTTGGGGCCATAACTGGTTTTCTGCACATTTGAATCTGACATTAGAATCCACTGACCAGTCCACAAGCTGCCAGCTGAGCCTCCCTGAGGACAGAAGTGTTCTTCCTCAGTTCACTTGACAACCTCTACCTAGGCCAGTGCTCTCAAGATCCTGGGCATCTTCCTCTCCAGCCGGAAATCTGTCTGTAGTCTACTCCAATCCTCGGGGTCGTAAACGTCCCCACCTGCTCCTATTTGCTCGTTTCCCTGTGACTCCACAGTGAACACAAAGAACAAGAACAAGACAGCCATGGTCAAGGAGGCCGGGGGCAGGCAGGAGAACTTAAGACCCACAAAAGTAATTGGTGAGAAACTTCTCAACAGTCTGTTCTCAGAAGGGCCATAGAATCACCATTGGCTGTCCCTGAGAAGAAGCTAGGCCCTGCAAGCCCTCCCCCTTTAAAATGTGTGTCTTTGAGGGTTTACAAGTGGACATGTATGTTGTATACTTGGTTGTCAAGGGCAGAGGACAAGTGTGGACGGCATCCTCAAATGTTTTCCAATTCCTTTGATGTCTTAGGACTGGAACTCGCCAAACAGGCCAGAGTGGTTGGCACCAGGAATTTGCCTCTCCAGTGCTTTTTACATAGGTTCTGGGGATTGAACTCAGGTCCTCATGATCACAAGCACTTTACCAACTGCATTATCTCCCTGACTACCTCCAAGCTCCTGACTCTGCCCTCTCTTTGAGGCAGAGAAGCTACAATGCTGTCACAGCCAACCAAACTGCTGTGATGTCCGCTATGAAAGAGAATGATTCTTTCAGCTAAAAAGCCCTGTGCCCTTGAAGCAAGGCTGGCCTGGGGGTAAACCCAGGCTGGAGCTCTAGATGCTATGGACCTGTTGCCACATGGGCCTGGGCTTAGCCCAACAGCCACTTCCCAGTTTTGCTCCCCAGAGGACTAAGTTCATGTGCAGCTGGCCCAGTTCACAAGGGTGACTGGCTACAGAAGCCTGAGCTCAAACAGGAAGCTCAGCTGCAGGACTTCTAGGTCTCAGGGTCAGAGGGACCTGGAGTTCAGGTTAGGCCATATGGAGCTTAATGTAGGAGTCAACTCTCTTGAGACTGAAGGAACTTCAGAGACAGCATCTCACAGTCTAATGACTTGGTGACTAAAGTACTCCTGACCATTCCTTGTCTGTCTCTTACTGCTTGCCACACATTGTCTAGGCCCACTGTCCTCGATGAGGATGGGACCCCTGCCCAGAGGGTCTCTAACTTTTTTCTTTCCATAGCAGTGAGTGAACACAGGGTGGCCCAAGTAGAAATTTCCATGGTTCACCCAACCAGCAACATTTACTGCAAACCTTCCACACATCCTCCACCCCAAGGACATTTGTTTGGCTGCTTGGGGAAGACCTTAGAAACACAAATGGGAAGGTGACAAAGAAAAGGATTGGTAGGAGTCTGAGAAAAAGCAAGAGCTCTCATTCTCTATCAGATACTTGCTAACGACCCATGGACCTTTGTCTGCCAGGACAGGGAGAGATAGGGGAAACACTGGAAAAGTAGGGAGAGGAAGAAGGAAAAGGAGAGAGAGGTAAAGGGAGAGGGAGGGGTAGGGGTAGGACTTGGGAAAAGGCCGAGATGACCAGCTCTTTCATCCCTGTACTTTTCAAGGTCAGTCTGGCCTAGCCTGGAATACTCCTCTTAGGGCTGTGGTCAGAACAAGTTCTTTCTATAATTCCCTATCAGAACCCCAAGATGTGGTATTAGGGGCTGAGGTCTTTGGGAGGTGACTGAGGGGGACTCATTTTGGAAGCAGAGGGCTGGTCACACCAAACACTAACTCTGTTGGCATCTTTGGATTTCCCAGTCTCCAGGACTGTGAACAATAACTGTATGCAGTTTATAAGTGGTCCGGTCTATGGTGTCTTGTTATAGCATCAGGAAAGAACCAAGATAGCCACAAAACTCCCCTCATCTTCAAGTCTTTGCACATAGTAGGTGCCATGTAAATACCACGTGAATGAAGAACAAGTGACTGTCCTCAGGTGGACCCCACCTCCCCAGAATGTAAGTCACCTTGACTTGTTGCTTACTTGGGGTCTGCTCTACTAGTGTAGCTCTGGGCCTGGGCCACTGACAGCAGGAGGTCCTGAGGGGGACTGGGTTCCAGGAGGCCTGGGCTTCAGGGGTAGCCTGCCTATGGGTGGGGCTTTCAGATCCTGTGTGGCTACCCTTTGGCCCTTGAATAGGTCTGGAGAGGAATTCAGGGCCTTGGCAACACGCCTGGAGTGTGGATGGAATTTACTGCACCAAAGGCTTCCGGAGTTTTAAGGTCTTGAATAGAGACTCACATACTTTGGTGGGGGCAGATGTGAAAACCTACAGGAAGAAATCTGAGGAGAGCTGGAGGTGGAGTGTGAAATGGACGAAACATATGGACCAAAGCCTGAGCAAACTGAGTAGGGAGAAGGGCCAGCCCAACCCAGGGCCTTCCAGAAAAAAAAAAAAAAAAAAAATCAGAATTTAGACTGCTGCTTGACAAGTGGCAGAAAATTCCAGAATGTGAGTTTCCTTCATGGTTGAACTCCTCACTGGTGCCAGGGCAAGTAAAATGTAAGATAAATTGGACAGAAAAGGTGATGCTGTGCGACGCTGTGACTCTGGACACATCCCTGCCTTCTTCAGGTGTCTGCCTTCGTAAAGCGAGGGTCTGAATGGGCAGCCTCCTTTCTGCGGGGCTGGCTGGGCTCTCCCAGAATGCCAGCTGTCTGTTCTTTGCAAGTTGTCACAACCTGGCAAGAGCTAGAATAGATGTTGGTAGTTGCTCAGTGAGCAGCTCTGCAGTGGTACCTGGTAGCCTCACTCGCCTTCCTTTAGACACCAGCATCCCCCCCTTTGAAGATCACCAAGTCTTAAATGTGGAAGGTGCCCTAGAGAATCGCTCTGCATAACAGGGTACTGAATTCAACTTCTGTACTGCGTAGTGTCACATGGCTGCTTCAGCTGGCCCATCTTTGCTCAACTCAAAATTTCCTCTGAAGCATAAGGGAAAGGCCCTGTTGCCCTGCAGGTCACAAATGTGCCGATCTGATGACTCTTGTGCTTTGGCCAGGAGAGGTTGGAGCTCTTGCCTGGAGTCCTGGGGCCAAGGCCACTTGCCTTGGGGGCTCCCACTAACGGTGGTCTGTGAATGAGTTTGCTGCCTCGCCTCATTGGAACGGAGTCAAGCTGACAGACAAGAGGGCAGGACCCCTGAGTAACCCAGGGGCTTTGCTTCCATAGATATAGGCTCTTCTTGACCTGGCCATGCCTGGGCTGCCCTATTAATAGACTAGCTGTAATCGCTGCCTCCTTCGGAGTTTCCATTTCACTTGCACCAGATCTGGCTGTCCCTGTGGGGACAGCTTCCTTGCAAAACAAACAGGAGAATCAATATTTCCTTCACCGGGGGAGGTATAGGGTCTGTGCACAGCAGGCCAGGTCCTCTTCTACTTTGTCCTGGCCAGGCCTGAGCCTGGGAAGGGGAAACAAAGGCCACCAGGGCATTTTCCACCTCATTTCAGCAATTTGGTGGTATTAAATTTAGCACGCATTTATTGTGTACCTTCAACATGTCAAGGCCTGTGAGGCTGGCGGGGGAGGATGAGTAAGATACATCCTGGCCTGGGAGAGCATGCACAACCAGGCAAATGGACATGGAAGCCAACAGCTACAACGTGAGCAGTTAGGGTAAGGCTGGAGGACCAGGGCCTGAAGCAGCCATCTCTGGGCACAGCCCTCTCCTCCAGGCCTAACCAGAGAGTTCCCAATAAGCTGGCTGTCCTATCCTCAGCTCCATGCTGAGTTGGCACAGTCCTCTCTGCCTCTGTTGGCCTCTGCTGCAGCTGCTGAGAATAAGCCTGGCCTCAAACCTCAGTGCATAAAAGGTCCTGGGGGAACTAGTTACAGATACAACATAGGCCACAGCCCTGGAAATTACAGAATCAATAAACACTGGTGAGGAAGGTGATGTCTCAGGGTCTGCCTGTGACAGGAGCCCCTCGGGGCCTGGGAAGTGGGAGTCCTCAGACCACAGGCTGAGAAGCACGACACTGGACTTGGGCAGAAGCTGGAGGAGAAGCTGAGAAGCACCACTATCTCCCTGGGGAGAGAAAAACCACACAGAAGGGAAACAGATTCACCCGGGGCCTGCTGCATGTCTCCAAAGCCCAGGTGCTCTATGGGAGGCCGAGTCAGGCCCTGAATTCATGGAATGAGGGGGGCCTGTGGAGGTTGTGGGGGTACTGAGGCCTGCTCTCAAGTTTGCTGGCGGTGAGAGGGGGTCAGGTAGTTTTGTTAGGTAGTTTAGGGTGACTGGATCCTGAATGGAAAATCAGAAATATCTTTAAGCCTGCCCTTGCAATCTCCACTTTACTAGAGCTCAAGAGAAGGATCTCTCCTCTCCTTATTTCTTGACTAAAGGAGTTACTTACATCTGGTTTTCCATAAACAACCTGAGTCCCTCCAGAAAGGAAGTGCCCCTTTCCTAGAATTTAAACCTGATACTGGCATTGTGGTGGGTTAAGCTCAGCCCCCAAACTTGGCTTCATGGCTGGCCTCTTCTTGAGCCAGCCCCTAGCCTAGACCAATCAGCCCACACTCTCCCCTACTCCGTCCTGCTCTCCACATGACAGGAACTCTCTGTACTTCCTGCTCTTCTTTTCTCTTAATCTAATAAAGTTTCTCTAAACCTTACCCTGTAGTCTATGGATTTTAATTTTTTGAATTCATAAGATAAGAATCTGGGGTTAAAAAAAGAGAATCTGGGTTATTCTAAACTTACTAGTGCTGGGCATGGTGGCACACACCTTTTTTAATCCCAGCATTGAGGAGGCAGAGGTAGGAGGATCTCTGTGAGTTCGAGGCCACCCTGAGACTACATAGTGAATTCCAGGTCAGGGTAGGCTGGAGGGAGACCCTATCTTGAAAAACAACAACAACAACAAAAAAAAATTTACTGGTATGTTGGCATATTGGAATATCGGCAGAGAACCCCATAATTCCCGTTTCAGGGGCTTTTCCACTGGGCCAAAAGATGCCAGGGTTTCATTTGGCATCTTACCAATTCAGTTTTCCTTTAGAGGCCCACTTGATGTTCACTTTACATTAGGCTAGTGGTGGAGGAGAAGGAGGGTGACCTCGGGTATCAGGAGAATATGTGGGGGTTGCTGAATTCTCAGAGGTCACTGTGATTCTGACAGGCTGAGTGAGCCCCTGAGTGACACATGGGGCAGACACTGCCAGGGTGGCGAAGGCATGCAAGGAGCCATCTTAGAAAAACCACCACAGAAAAACTCGCCAGAAGTCACGTGAGGAAAAAAAAAATCCCATGGGGACCAGCACACAGGCTGTTCTTTCCTGAGCCCCTAAATTATCAGCCAATAAACAAAGCCACTTTCCCTGCCCCTGTGTGAGGATTCAGTGCAAAGCAGGACCGAGAAGGACCACACAGACTTTAGACCCCTGGACACGAAGCAGCTTAGCCGGCATGTTTTAGGATAATAAAGGAATCTAATGGAGAATGCTTCCTTCCCCCAGAGCTCCGATTAAACTCTGGAATATGGGTGACACGTACGATGTGGAGGACACGGCACAGTTAGAATTCTGCCAGCAAACATTCTAAAATATTCATGAAACATGGGACCAGGCCTGACTGTTAACACTGCAACTGGTTCCCTCCAATGGAGTGACAAATGGGTGCCAAGAACTGTCATCTGTCCCTTTGATCTTTCCAGGTCCCACCAGGGAGTGGAGGGGGACCTGGGGGAGGGGCAGGGAGGCTGTGGAGGGGGACCAGAGTTATGTTCTTCTAGTGGCTTCTATTTCCATGTAGCAGGACCAGAGGACACAGATTTCTTCAGACTATGAGGCAGAATCATTGATTCTCCAAGTCTCCTTCCATCAAAAGTGATTAGTGGGGAGCCTGGGGGATTCCACGCCACACACTAACTTTCTTTGTGAGAGAAGTGTTGTTGTATGCACAAATCTCTATGCATGGCACAGGCAAAACGCAAAACGTCTTTAAAAAAAAAAAAGTAAATTGGCCTTTGGAAGAAAATAAGGAAGAAAGAATTCGATGAACTCCTGGCTGCCTTGGCTAAGAGCGTCTTCAGAGTGTCTCACCACGCTGAGAGCGCAGCACAGCGCCAAACTGCTGCAATTTAACAGGGCGGCTAATTAAAAGGAGAGACATGAAAGGCCTTTGCTTCCTACTCTAGGTTTGCTTCTTTCTGTGCAGAGATCAAAAGTATGACTACGAGAGGACAAAGAATTATATCTCCAAACAATGAGACGTGGCAGAGCAGCCCCTGAATCAGTGGTTTTGTATCTTTCTGTCCAGTGCGTGTGGCTGAGGTTTGATGTTGCCGGCTGCTGGGGTCACAGAGAGGAATGAGACAGGGAAGTACTTGCGGGCGTTGAGTAGAGTTCAGACAGCTAAATGCATACACAATGTGCTAAGGGAGAGGTGCTCAGGGCCTCAAGCATGGAGTGCTTGGGGACATTTCCTGTGGTTATCCATTTCAAAAGTAACACTTTCAGTGGGGGAGGGGTCCGGGGGGAGGGGCTGCTTCCTAAGCGTGGAGTTTCCTTGTATGGGGGCAGGGATATGAAAATGCTCTGGAATTACACAGGGTGATGGTCCCATATAATACTGTGAGGGTTCTAAAAGTACTGAACTATATGCTATAAAATGGTACTTTTAACCTTATATATTGTTTAGCATAATTTAAAAACACAAGGCCTGTCTCTGAGGTCACCTTTAAGTTCTGCTTATCACTTCAAGGCATCCCCAACAATTTCTGAACCTGGATGTGGGGAATCCTAACAGAGGTCTGCCTTCCTGGAGGCCACTACCCACTCCTGTCCAACATAGTACCTCCTGGCTCTTGGCTGGGTTACACACTGGCCGTGGAAGAAGCCCATCAGATCAGGTCATAGCTGTCCCTTCTGAAGGCCACCAGACATTGCGCCCACCAGCATATCCTACAGAGCTTGCATGACGAAATTTTAGACTCTTTTTTGTGGCAGGCAGAGCTACCCTTTCTCTTGGGAGGGTGGCTGGTGGGCTTGGCACCATCTCCTTCCTGTCACCCCTTGAAGCCTCCCTCTTGCTTCCAGTTACATATGGGTCCCTTTCCTTGGCAAGGGGCTTTACCAAGCCAAAAATCTGCAGAGGCTGGCAGGGGTGGGGTGGGGGTGGGAGGCTGGGGAGGAGAAAAGGAGGTGGTGGTATAAACAGAACTTTCCTCACCAGATCCTTCCTTCTGATTTGAACTTGGCCAGCCCCCCCTACCCCCCAGCCTTGAATTCTCTATGCAAATGTCTAGCTTCACCTCTGAGCAGCCGACAGCCTGAAGTCCATCTGTTAACACACTGGCCAGACTGGGGCCTGGTGGCACTGAAGTGACCCAGAAGAAGGTCTAATCCTCTCTTCTAAATGTGCTTAATACCATCGATAATCTTGTCACATAAATCTCCTGGTTAGCAGTGAGCCGCAGCTATCACCACTAGACTCCAGGAATCTTTCAGGAACGGATCCCACCTCCTGTCATCTAGCTCCTTTCTAGAACTGACTGTAGCTGCCGTGATGCTGAGAGCTTTGGGAGAACCGCTCTGACCTTTCTAGGCTCCATGTCCATAGCGGCCTTTTGCCAGTTGGCCACCCATGCCTGGTTGTTCCCTCATTCCTGTGCTTTGTGAAGGGCCTGCCAGGGGGTTTACGCACACTCATACCCCTCTGATGCCTGTGTCCCCAGGGCAGTCTGGTAAATGCTCAATCACTTATGTCAAAGGCCGAGTGTAACTTCTTAGATCAACTGCAATTCCCCCCGGATTTCTTTGTCTCTTATCCTGGTGGCTCCTCAGACCCAGGGGCTCAGAGTACATGTAAGGCCTTGCTCTAGCACAGCAAGTTTGAGGTTACAATGTTGCCAATGACTTGGAGGGACTTATACTGTTCAAATCTTCCCCTGAAGATATTGAACTCAAGTTGCTACATTATTTTCAGGATATAAATTACCAAACTGAACAAGAGGCAGAGGCAATACAGGCTCCCAAATATAGGCTCCCCTCCTCCCAATGTTCCTGCCCTTTAAATCCCACAGGGCAAACCCTGAGGCAAGTATCTCTTCCTCCAGGGCACAGGGCACAAGGGCTACAGAACAAATACCCTTTGAGCAGGGCTGACGCCTGCCTCACTATGGCACCAGGCTGCTTGCAGCAACAGCTGGGTAAATAAGCAAGCTGCAATCTAATTCTGTGCCCAGATTCTGGGAGCACTGGCAAAGGCCACAGACCCTGGAAACCAGCAGGCGCCTGCCTGGGATCCCGCCTCTTCTGCAAAAGGTCCCTAGGCCCCAACCCCACCCCTTCTGCCCGGCTGACATTTGGGTGTGTGGGGGTGCCACCCTGGATTACGGGTGTGTTTCCTTCTGGTAACTGTGCTCTGAGTGGCTAGAAATAAGGCCGTCTTTGATGGGAGGAGGGCTGCTTTCACAGACCCACCACTTCCCTCTTCCCAGCAACGGAGAGAAGCAGAGATGACCACAAAAGAGAATTTGTTTTTGAATGATCATGAGGGAGAAAGAGGGAATGGTCAGGGCTTGGGGTTTTGTTTGATCTGTGTGGTGTTTTGATTGCAAGAACTTCCCTGGTGGCTCTCCCAGTTTGATCAGGTGTCTTCTGGGAGGGGAGCAGCCATCAGAGAAGGCATGCCCGTCTTCCTCATCTTGAACAGGCCCACTGTAGAACTGCCTCAAATGGAGGCCATATGGAAGTCTCACCCTGACTCCTGTGCCCCTCTTCACAAACACTGCACACAGAGGTGACATATGGTCCTTTTGCATTCCCAAGGGTTGCTGTTGTGGGTACAGAGAGGGGCCTGCCAGTGGCATCTCTTTCTGTTTTGATTGCCCCTTGGAAGTTTGACAAATTGGAGTGCCTGTGTTCCAGGAAGCAGGCAGGCGGTCTTGTAAGAAGCTTGTGGAAATGCTGTACAGCTGGGGAAGGGGTGAAGGTGTTTCACCTCTATGCAGGGAGGAGAGCCTCAGGCAGCAGCTCCTGGCTTGAACTAACAGTGCCACGCAGGGACCACAGTGGAGGGGGAGCCAGGGATGGACCCTGTCCTGACATGTGCCAGCGTCCTCGGACTGCTGCAACGAATGACCACAAATTGAGTGCCTAAAGAGGAACAATTGTGTTTTCTCACAGTCCCAGGGGCCAGAAGTCCAAAGTCAAGGTGCTGGCTGGGCCACATTTCCTCCCAGGGACCCAGCGGAGAGTCCTTTCCTTCTGCTGGCTTCTGGTGCCGGAAGCCCCTTGGCTCGTGGTATCACTCCAGTGTCTGCCTCTGTCTTCACATGGCATCTTCTCTTGCTGATGGCATCAAATCTCCTTCTACTCTCTTTAAATATTTTTCTTTATTTATTTTCAAGGACAGAGAGAGTGAGAGAAAGAGCGAGAGACAGAGATAGAGAGATCTTCTACTTTTCTGACAAAGCATGTCCTTGTACTAGGGCCCACCCCAATTCTGGATAATTTCCTTAGAGATACATTAATTATGCCTGCTAGGACCCCATGTCTTGCAGAAATCTCTGAAGGCCCTTGATGGGTGATGGGCAGTGATAGAGTTGGTGAGGGTGAGGGCCTCTCTGGCTTGTAAGCTGGTTGGATGGTGGGCCTGAGATGATGGTTAGAGATCCCAAGTAGATAGGTATTGGGGGCACTATTTAACTTACTACATGGTCTGTTCCCTCAAACCCAAACCCAACTTTTCATCTATTTGTTTTTTTTATTTTTTTTGTTTGTTTTTATTTATTTATTTGAGAGTGACAGACAGAGAGAAGGAGGCAGAGAGAGAGAGAGAGAGAGAGAGAGAGAGAGAGAGAGAGAGAATGGATGCGCCAGGGCTTCCAGCCACTGCAAACGAACTCCAGATGCGTGTACCCCCTTGTGCACGTGGGTCCTGGGGAATAAAGCCTCGAACTGGGGTCCTTAGGCTTCACAGGCAAGCGCTTAACCACTAAGCCATCTCTCCAGCCCTATTTGAATGTTCTAAACAAGAGTCACGTCTCTTTGGAATTGGGTCATCCTAAAATACTTTCTAACCAGATAGAATGGGGGCACTAGAAAACCTCAGTAAGTCCACAGGTCAAACAAGGGCAGGTATAACACAGAGTGTAGACCAGTTGTCCATTTACAATGTGGCACCTGGCATCCTAAGAAGGTCCCTGTGGTGGTTTGATTCAGGTGTCCCCATAAACTTAGGTGTTCTGAATGCTATGTTCCCAGCTGATGGAGATATGGGAATTAACACCTCCTGGAGGCAGTGTATTGTTGGGGGCAGGCTTAGGGGTTATTGTAGCCAGTTTCCCCTTGCCAGTGTTTGGCACACTCTCCTATTGCTGTTGTCCACCTTATTTTGGCCAGGGGGTGATGTCCACCCTCTGCTCATGCCATCGTTTCCCCCTGCCATCGTGAAGCTTCCCCTCGAGCCTGAAAGCCAAAATAAAGCTCTTTTGCCCAGAAGCTGCTCTTGGTTGGGTGATTTCTACCAGCAATGCGAACCTGACTGCAACAGTCCCCATAGATGGAGACATCCCAGACAACTGACAAAGATGCTATGAATCCTCTAAGTCCCCCAATTCCACACCCTTAAGCTATAGGTTCCTTGGGCCTTCTCACCCCGCACCCCACTCCTAGCTCAGTGTTGGCTATTAGAAATGTTAAATAACAATAATAATAATAACACATCTGAGTGTGACGCTTTAATAGCCTATCTGTCATTTTCCTACTTTATTTCAGAGATGTTACGAATGGTGCCCTTCCTGCACAAAACATCAGGGTGCATTTATATTAAAAAATGAAACTAATTAAAATGTTTGAAAACCATAAACCACCCCACCATAAAACAGCAGCAGCTCTATTTTCCAGTCTAAAAAGATTTTTCTTCCTCTTCTTTGTGGTCTGCTCTGATGAGCTAATTCCTGGAGTGGGGAGAGCTGGAGGTGAAGGCTGGAAGAAGCTAAGCCTCCCCTGCAGGAGGAATCTGGTTCCTGGACCCACAGTGGCACCAGAGGGAGGCAAAGCCAGGCAGCAGCCAGAGGGTTGGGCACCATGGGGAAGCCAGGGGGCAAGCTGCCCTAAGGGTAATCAGAGTTCTGCCCACTTAGTATGTTTCTCAAAGGCAGAGCTGGGGAGTTAAACACTGGTGCTAAGAAATAGCTTTGTGCTTCATTGACATCACAGAACTACTCTAGGGGTGTGTGTGTCCACATCATAAAGTGTTTCCTTCATTACAAATGGGGTCGATTCTCCAACAGGGAAGCTGCTTTCAAAACACCCCTACTGAAACCAGCAAACCATGAGGACCTTCAAAGGCTTGCTGAATAGTCATTCAAATAAAGGTGAATCCAAGATGGTAAGATGGAAGCTAAGGTAGACAGGTAGGTAGGGACCAGGGAAGGTCGGTCATGAGCTTGAAAATGCCAAAGCTGGCTCAGGCTGTGCCAAAACACAAGTGCCTTGTGCTGTCCAAAGTACATGGGACAAGCCAGTAAGTCATCATGGTTGGATGCTTATGCCTTCTGCTTTCTCAGATGTGAGCCTGCTTCTCAATGGAACTAATCCTTAAGAGAAGACTTCTATTTCATGTACTGTTGTCACCATCACCAGCTTTTATTGGACACTGATGGTTTGCCCAATCTTTCCTGGCATTTCTTTAACACATATGAACCTCCTACGAGGTACTACTGTTATTGCCCCAATTAAGAGATGAGCAAGATGAGGCACAGAATAGTGAAGCAATTGAGCAATGCCAGGAACCCCAGGTTGCTTATCTTTATGGCTGATGATGCTCCACCTTTCACCTTACTTCAGGGATACAGACCTGCTTCAGGTGTACTTACCTGTGTCACAGCTAGCCTGTAGAGCTCATGGCCAGCTGTGATATAAGACATGAAGGGAGTGGGGTACAGTGGTGAGAGTAAGGCTTGGGGAGGTCAGCAGAGGCAGGACTTCTGAATGACCAATGCCAATGAGTAATGACTAATATTAGCCTTAAGTCAGTTTTTAAAAACAATTATTTGAGGAAGGGTCTCACTCAAGCCCAGGAAGTCATTATTGTAGCCCATGCTGGCCTCAAACTCACAGAGATCCTCCTATATCAGCCACCCAAGTGCTGGGATTAAGGGTGTGCACTAGCACACCCAGCAACCTTCAGTTGCTATAGCTTCAGGTCATGTATCAAGTAAATGCATGCTTTTAAATATTGAGAAGAGGGCTGGAGAGATGGCTTAGCAGTTAAGGCGCTTGCCTGTGAACCCTAAGGACCCATGTTCAACTTTCCATATCCCACGTAAACCAGATGCACAAAGGTGAGGCAAGTGCAAGGTCGCACATGTGTCTGGAGTTCAATTGCAGTGTCTGAAGCCCTGGTGTGCCAATTCTCTCTTTCTCTCCCTCTGTTTCTCTCTCTCTCTCTAAAATAAATTTGAAAAAAAAAAAAAAAACAGGGCTGGAGAGATGGCTTAGCGGTTAAGCGCTTGCCTGTGAAGCCTAAGGACCCCAGTTCAAGGCCCAACTCCCCAGGACCCACGTTAGCCAGATGCACAAGGGGGCGCATGTGTCTGGAGTTCCTTTGCCATGGCTGGAGGCCCTGGCATGCCCATTCTCTCTCTCTCTCTATCTGCCTCTTTCTCTCTCTGTCGCTCTTAAATAAATAAATAAAAATAAACAAAAAAATTAAAGACAAAAACAAAAACAAAAACAAAACAAAACAAAAAAAAACAAACAACAAACCCTGAGATGTGAAAAAGAAAGTACTGGGGAGCTGTCTCTGTCCCAAAGGTGATTTACTGTGAGAGCCTAGACTGTGGCAATGGGAGTAGAAACAGAAATAGTGGAAAGTGGCCCTTTGATGGCTGACAGGCAGTGATGAGGATTTGAGGGAGCAGGAAGAGGCAAGCTGGGCTAGGCCCCTTCTGGCTTGCACAGCCAGGTGAATAGTGGGCCTGGCATGCAGGATGAGGCATAGGTGTGAGGGTGTGGACTGAGGATACAGAGCAGGTTTTGGGCATATATTTTACATTTTTCTTTTGTGTTTGTATGTGTAGTAAGTGCGCATGCTGTACATACATGTATGCATGCATGTGTGCAGATGCTCATATCCTGTGCACATGCATGCAGAGGCCAGAGGACGACATCTAGAGTACTTCTCTGGTACTCTTTCAGCTTATTTCCTTCAGACAGGGTCTCTCTCTGCTCCCCTCAGCGTTGGCATGTGAGGTCGTGCCTGGCTTTTTACATGGGTGTTGAGGATTTAACTCAGGTCCTCATGCCTGCACAGCAAGCACTCGCACCCACTGAGCCATCTCCCGAGCCATGGTTCTGGGCATTTTGTATTGGAGGTTCCAGGCAGACTTCCAGAGAAAAGAATTAGAAGCTAGAAGCATAAGCTTTGAAGAAATAAGCCCGAGTTCAAATCTCATTTCCTACTACTTATGGGCTACAGCACTGAATAAGTTCCCCAGACATTCTGAAACTCAGTCTCCTTATGTGTAAATGAAAACAACTGCAGACTTCCATGTAGGGTGGTTGTGAGAACTCAGATAAAATATGCAAAGCCCTTGGTACATTGCCTGGCCTCCATGAATGGTTAAAAAAGCAAACAGAAGAAAAGAACAATAACAACAAACATGGCCATAATCACAACCGCTAACAAATAGAATGTGGGTCGGAGCCCAGGACTGCTGGGAATACAGGTTCTGGATTTGCGATGGAGAGACAGGGTAGATGATTTCTCATTTCATGGAAGCACAGAGATTGCTTTGCAAAATGCCTTCCTTACTTGGGAATTCCTTTAATCAGGGAGGCGCTTATGTGCATTTCAGGATGCATTTAATTCATCTCTAGGCAAGTGACTGCTACGACTACGATGTCACAGGAAGAGCAAGATGTAGCCATGGAGCTGCTTTCAAATGAGGACACCACTAAGAAAAAGCAGAATGTGATTTTCAGAAATGCATAGATTTTTTTTTTAGTAAAGCCAGTGGATTTCCATGACTACACCTTCTACCCACAATTCAATGTGATAATTCAACACATGTTTACTGAGCACCTAACAGGCAAGTATGAGATGCTTGCAATTCAAAACCCAAGAAGACAAGAACAGTGGTGTCAAGAACCCACGTTCTAAAGGGAGTCACCTTCTAAAGGGATTAGAGAGGAGAAGGTCATACAATGAAGGCCATCGTCAAAATAATGACAGATCATGCTTTCAGAGCACTTCCTAGACATTACTGTAGTGCTTTGCACTATTAGTTAATTTAATCTCCCCTGCAGCTCAATGCAATAGCCAGTTCTATGGTTACCGTTTATGGGAGAGAAAAGCAAGCTTGTGAGAGGGCAAATTAACTTGCTAAAGATCACACAATTAAAAAGAAGAGTCAAGATTCACACTTGGCTCATTTGATTGGTCTGCGCTGCTAACCTCATCTGTGTGCAAGAAAACAGGTGTGTTAAGTAATTATACAGCTGATGTCCAATTGGTATCTGCACTGAGACTGGCTAACAGGGTTGGTTATCCGGCTGATCACTTCACTTTGTGTATAAAGAAACCTGTTGACCCCGTCTGATGGCCAGACCTCAGCTGCCTTCTCCTTTTTCTTGTTGCCCTCAGGCATGCCATCGGGCAGAAGTCAAAGGGGAAATCCTGGAACAAGGAATGTGACAAAGTAGAGTCATGCCGTTTACCAATGGCTCATTGCTTCAGAATGGGACCAGGAGCATCTCTTCAGTCCCTGCACTTCCTGGATGGGCAAGGTCAGACAGAGTTAAGGCTGGAGATAGGCCAAGGTTCACCCTTGGTAGGCAGATACTGGGAGCTTTCTGCCCCACTCCCTGTTCAGGTTGTCTTTGAAGGCAGTCATGCCTCTGCTCCAAACCAAACTTTTGAATTTGATAACCAAAGATGAGCTATTGTTCATCTTTTACAGAGCTATGTGATGAAACTAGAGTGTGAGCTAAAGTCATGGAGCACAGTGGAAAGCTACCAGATGCTCTTCAGCCAGGAGCCTGCAGGATCTGAACACCCAGCTAGCAGGTGAAGGGCCCTTAGTCTGGGTCAACAGGGTCTGTCAACTGGCCCATGCAGTACTGGGACATCGATGACCTGACCACGGTGGGGTTTGTGTGTGTGTGTTGGGGCTCAAATCTTTGTTATTTAGGGGGCCACAGGTGGACAGACATTGGTGCAAAGGCTGTTGGTGACTCTGTGATATCACCTGAGCCTCAGCTGTGAAGCCAGAGTTTTACAAGAGATGGGAAGGCAAGGGACATGGAACATCTGGATGGGAAGATCTAGCAAGGAAAACATACAGTCTAGTGATAGATGCAGCTGTCTCCTATTTCTTCTGGAGGAAGTGAAACATGCACTTTGCAGAGCCTGCAGACCTGCTGAGTGCCCTGGTCACATTAATGGGCCCCATCAGCCTGGTGAGAGAAGTGCTGGGTCTCAAAACTGGATCACCCCAAATTCCAGTCACCAGCTTCTTCCTTAGTTTTTAACAAAGAATATGATGTGGTACAATGGAGTCTAATTCATGATAATTTTTAATGCCTTTTTTTTTAACACCAATTCACAATATTCCCTCATAATCTCAGCAGATGAAAAGTTGCCACTATTGAATTCCTATTAATATGAAATATGGGTACAATATATTTTGCTCAATATCATCTCTTCAGCCTAATATTGTGAAGGAAAAATTGAACCCTTAGCATATTCCTGATGGAACAGGGCGTCAGTCCCTCTGCTTGGTGCTCCTGGTTGGGATGGAAGCATGGGTGCTGCGGGGCAGGAGACAGGATTCTAGAGTGCTGGCTGATGAATCTTTCTTTGACCATTGCTTTGTTCTCAGAGTCAGTGTCATCTTCAAAGCAGGGCAGGATTTAGCCCAAGTGAAGTAGGCCTGCATCTCTACTTCAGCATCCTGAGGTCCACGGCCCAGTTTCATAACTAGGTGGTCCTTTGCTCTTACGTGACCCCGTTCTGGAGACTGGCTTTCCTACTGTGCTTGGCATCCCAGTTCCTGTGGAGCTGCTGTGGTTGGGGCATAAGCAAACCGGGGAGCTAGAGCTTTTATTCTCTTGGGCAATTACCCGTGAGTCAGGTTGGATATTCCTCAGGGACATCAACTCCACAATAACCCAGGAAGCTCTCCTGGTTGGGCCACCTTCCAGCTTATTCCTCAGGAGTTCTTCCTTATATTCCAACCAAGTTGTGTGTGTGAAGTGCCACCACTGGAGTAGTGTGCCTTTCCTGAGTCACTATAATTGGCACTGCTATTTTTCTTAATGAAGGGACTTATTGATGTGTTGCCTCTCCTGAAATAGCACACAGATATTAAGTCTCCTTTTTTCATAGAAAGTTTTTTTTTTTTTTTTTTTTTTTTTTGGAGGTAGGGTCTCACTCTAGTCCAGGCTGACCTGGAATTCACCAGCTTTGTTTTTAAATGTATTTTCGCCTTCTGGTTTTTCATTGTGCTATGATATTCAGAGCCACACATTTGCAACTTCACCACTGTTAAACATACAATTTAAGAGTATTCATAATGCTTACAATATAACTATCACTCTATCACTACTATTTCTGAAAGTTGTCCATCACTCCAAACAGAAACTCCACCTGTTAAACAATAATTTGCCACCTTTACCTCAGCTTCTGATAATTGCTAGTATAAGTCTGTCTCTACAAATTGAGGCATTTTTAATTATTAAGCCCATTTGCCTGGTTATTTCACTTAGACCTCACAAGAACCTAGTGAGGTGAGCATTCTTGTACCCAGTAGATAGATCAGGCCACTTAGCAGGTCAGGTATGATCATGGGCCCCAGTCCCCATCTCCTGACCCTGGCTTAGAGAGTTTTTACCACTCCACACAACATCTTCGAACACGGCCTCTCCTTCAGGTCCCCAAGAAGACTCTGTCCCTAATACTGAGAAGGTTAGAGAGAAAAGACATAGCCACTAGATTACTTCTTTCTGTCTGCTCGCCAAGCAGAATTGACTAAATGCATAAGGAAGTCAGTTACAAACCAGGGGTTCCTTGGCCCCAACAAGCAAGGGTTCTGATGCACCCCAATTCCCAACCCCAGGATAAGTCCACTGAGAATGACTGAGGAGTGAACAAGAGAGCTTGTCTCCACCACTTTCCTTTTCCTCAGCAATGCAGTCAGCTTCTATTGCCATTTAAGGATGTAACCAAGTCAAAGCAGTTGCTGAGCAGAGCATCTAGCTTTGCAGCATGACATCTTTGGAGCAAAACAAGAAAGAGACCGACCCTAGGCTCAGTGGTCTCAGACATCCTGAACCTGAGCAGTGTCTATACCACCCCATATGCCAGGAAAAAGAATAGTCTGATCAGACAGGCTGAAGAGAATGGCAGCCAGGTGTCAGGAGATGTGGAGCTGGACCACAGAATCCTATACATCTTTTGGTCCTCACATGCAGCATTGTTTCAGATCATTGACGAACAAAATTGCTCCTGTGGTAAGCCAATTTTTTGGGTGATGTTATTAGCAGTGGGGAAGATCATCATTGAATGTCTGTTCATTAAGCTGCTCATTCAATGTACTTTCCTGTTGTACTGGGTTGGGCCTCTCTGAGCTCTATGTGCCTCAGCTCTGCTAGGTAATCCTGGGCAAGGATTGTCTCTCAAGTGAGGGTAATGATAACAATGTTGGACTAAAGAGATGAGTGTTGGAAAAGTGTTAGAACTGTGCCTGGAAAAAGCAGTTACTGCATGTGTACTTTTAAAAGATCAGCACCAAATCACAAACAAATGGAAGAAAAATCTGGAGAAACTGTGAATGCTTGAAGGAAAAGGCTGTGGTGCCATGACTTCAAACTTTGGGAGAGAAGAAAGAGGAGTAAGAGCTAAAGAAGCCGATGCTTCACTGATATCACACCCATCCTGCCAACCTTATATTGTCATATGGACACAGGTGCCACTTATGAGCTCAACAGGGCTTCCCTGGGCTCACCATGTGGGTTCTGCCTTCCTCATCTTCATCATAGGTGCCCCATACACTCCTCACTGTTTGGGAACTGGCTGCTTTACCATATTCCCTCCATCAGTCAGTAAAGATGACATCCAGAGCACCTATCTTCCCTAGCCCAACAAGAGAGGCAAATAAATGAATAAATATTTATATATGCAAATTCATTCTGTCCTCAAACAAGTATTGAGAACCTCTACACACTGAGCATCCCACAAAGCTTATATTTACTAGGGGGAGAAATGAATAAGAGGGTAAGTATCATAAAATACCATATCCGTTATAATAGGAACATAAGTAAAAGTGTCATGGGAATGAGAGGAATAATAGCAATGTTTTTCCCACCACAGATGTGGTCACATTTAGGCTGCCAGCTGTGGAGTGAACAGGAGCGCTTCTGGGCAGATAAGAGAAAGAAAGGAAAATTCAAGGAAGAGGGAGTGGTGAGTGGAAATGCCCTGGAACATGAAAGCTCTTCATATGATCAGGGAATAGCGGCTTGGCTAGAGTGGATGTGTGAGGGGGGGTGGGGGGAGGTGAAGCCCCACCATGAACTCATGGCTCAGGTATGCACTGAGTTGGGAAATTTCCTCAGACAGAAACAGACCCACAGAAAGCAGAGGTAGTGGTGAGTGACACCGTGGTGGCATTCAGGCAAGCATCAGACAGCAGAATTCCTATATGCTGCAGTGATTGCTTGCATGAATGGAAAATGGGGAAATGCTCACACTGCAGAGTGACCAATGAGTCCACGAGTCAGGTGAGAGCTCCCTTGCAAGTACTAACCAGGCTCAACCCTTTAGCTCCAAGACAGAGAACTGGTGCATCCCAGGTGGTATGGCTGTAGATGACACAGGTGAGATCTAAGGATGAATCCCCAGCTCTTGCCTGTGAGCAGCCTCTGCCATGGAGGCAGTTTCAACTTACTTAGATTTTCAGAATGTATTAACACACAAGGAGCCTGGGACGCTGCACTACATATGGCTTCAGTGTTGTGCTTTTGGAACACTCTTGATGTTTTCTGTTTCTCAAGTGCTGGCTTCATTCTCAGGTTCATAGCATGATGGTGAAATGTCCAGATATGACAAGATCCAGAGGAAGACAAATAATTTTTCGTGTGACTTCCTTAGAAGCAAGAAAATCTTTCCCCTGATCCTCAGACAGGACCACTCTTATAATCTGTTGGCCAGATGGGTCACATGACCTTTACCAGGAGCACTGATAGACAAGGGTAACAGGATTACAATGCCCACTTTAAAATCTTTACAATCCCAGCTGGGACCAGGGTCTCTTTTCCTCCGACCTGGAGGGTGGTGGATACTGAACAGAAAGGAGTTGCATGAGGAAGGAAGATGGAGAGCAAATGGATGCTGGGCAGATGGCTAACAACACCTGTCATAGACAAGAAGGTGGCCTTGTCAGGCCTGGCACATTCTCTAGCTCTGTCAGACACCCTCAAGAGCTAGCAGTCACTCCAGTCTTATTCCCCTTCCCCGTCTGCCTGTGGGCCATGTCTGAATTGAAACAGGGGTTCTTTAGGTCATAAGTCAAGAATCTGGGTTATTTCTATGTTGGTGTAGTTGGACGGCTCTGCTCTGAGGGTACCCTTGTTCCTCTAGAGAAGCCTCCCAGGGTCACCTCAAGACAGATGCTATTCTAGAATAGCAGAGATGACCAGAGATGTCACCACCCAGATGCAGGGCTGGGAGATGCACTGGGACAGCTGGTGAGCCCTCTTGTTAAAAGAAGGTTGCCTTCGGCATGGGAGGTACTGGCCCACCCTTCACAGCCCATTGGAAACAAAGTCAACCTGTGGCTCCCAGTTGAAAAAAGAGGGTCCAAGTAGGGGACAAACAGACAGCAAGCTAATCCCGACACACCGAGCTTCGGGAGCAGCTCTACGTGGAAGCGGTAAGCAGTGTCCCAAGGGCAGCGGCAGTTGCAGTCAGTCAAGCCATGGTCGGCGGGGCAGGGCACTGGCTTCTACTTTTCTGTGTGCACCTTGTGCCAACTCCTGTTCTGTGGCCTCCTTCTCATGGTACTGAGGGGCACAAAGTATTCACCTACCCTCCTCAGGAAGCAAAGGAAGGGTCTCTGGTACATTCCATTGCCCTATCCACTTCCCAGTCATCAGGGTTCCTTATATACCAGAGTAAAAAATGAAGTTTTGGGGCCATGAGCTCCCGAGAGGCAAATTCACTCACAATGCAAATCAAAGTGCCAGGACTAGCTTCACCTAGCACTAGCCTGGTGCCAAACTTTCAGCACAGAGTGTTGAAACAGATCAGCAATCTGGTAAAGGACCTCAGTTCCTCTCGCAGGGGCTTCTACCCTGCTTCTTCTTGGTGCCACTGTGCCTTTAGGGGGAGGGGTGCCAAGCCCAGTTAGGCTAGGTGTATGATGCAAGTGAGAGAAACACGGATGGGTCAGTCTGGGTTTGGAAGATGTTTTCCTCGCTGAAATTGAGGGGACTCCTTGGGGCTGGTGGAAAACAAACAACACAGAGGTGCTCAAAGTTCCCCTTGCGTTTATTTTCCTTAGGGTATTTTTAGCACTTCAGACAGCTCCTCTTAACAAATGTGCCAGGTTCTGAAAGTTCATTTGTAATCTGGCTGTTTAGATTTTGCAACATACTTTCCCTAAGAAAAAAATTTTCCAACGTTACAAATGGTGATGAGACTTGCAGGCAAGTTCTACAAAGCCTATTTAACCCATAATGTTGCTAAAACACTATCCTTCCACAGTGAAAAAAATTGTTTAATTGCAACATTAATTAAATGAAAGGGAAAGCCACTCTAAGTGACTAAGAATCAGATTTATGTTGATCTTGAATGATGCTGTTGGCTAAATCCCAAGTTAAGAAATGGAGAAGAGGTCCTCATGAGATCTTTTGGGAAACTGACCTGGGTTGATGCTACTAGAAGGAAAGGGCCATCACACAGTCTGAACCTGTGGCTAGTGAACATCTGTGTCACACTGCTGGCTCCCTTTACTGATTTCAGCATTCTCCCAAGGTCTTCCCAAAAGGCTTATTTTCCTATGTATATTTTCACGGGGAGAGGTCCGTGAAAGGCCTCTCCTAGGGGTGATGTTTTAAACATTCACAATCAGCAGGACGGGCACAGTGGCACGTGCCTGCCATCCAAGCACTTGCAAGGCAGAGGCAGGTGGACTGCTATGAGTTTGAGGCCAGTCTGGGCCCATAATGAGTTTTAGGCAAGCCTGGGCTACAGAGTGAGACCTTCTGTCAAAACCCAAATCAACCAAACAAAACAGCAACAACAAAACCCCAGTATGCGTAGGTTAGCATCTGTCTTTGTGTATGTCCTGGACACAACAGTGCCCCAGTCCTCTAACTCTGAGGCATCAACAGATCAAGTATGGTCTTCGGGGTTAGGAGCCAAGTCCTTGCCAGCAGTGGGTTCTTGAGGTAAATGCATCTCCAATATCCACTAAGGCCAGCCGGCCAGCCTACTCCCTAGTAGCTCAATCCTTGCTGGGCACCTAAAACCTCCCGGGCCATGCTCTGTGTAAATGGGGTGTAAGTAACACTGGGCTGTCTAAGTCACGATTGTCCAACAGTGGATCCCATACCTCAGGCAGAGCAGCCAGAGTAATGGGTAGACCCTTTCCTTTCTGCACTGGGCACAAAAACCTTGGCCAGAAGCTGGGAATTGTGTCTAAGCAAATGTGTCAGAGGCAAGGGGGTACCAGTAAAAATAAATAATCATTATCCTACCCATCTTTGATGCCGGCTCCTTGGCAATGTAGTCTTGTAGTGACTTCCATCAAGAGACAGGACTTTGCTCTCTCTTGGAATCTGGCTTGGAGATGTCACTTGCTTTGCTGATGGGATTTTAACTGCCATGCCTCACATCACGGCTAGAAAAGCACCCACACACTGGCTTTGCTCTCTTGCTGCTCCAAACTACCACATGAATGAGGCTGAGCCAGCCAATGGAGGACAACAGGCCATCCAGAGAACTGAGGTGCCTGGCCAACTTTCCATCAGCCACAGATGTGTGAATGAGACAGCCTTGGTCATCAGCTATTAGTAGCCCACAGCTGAGTTGCCCAGGCCAGAACCAACCAGCTAACCCACAGAACTGTGATGGTGTTAAGCTAAAAAGTCGGGATGATTAGTATGTGGCAAAACTGACTAGTACAACCTGCTGGGCACAGCCCATGGTGCCTTTAGCTGCCTTTTGTCCAAACTAGGTGTTATCTCTTAGAAATGTGACAAAATACACAACCTTTCTTCCTCCTCAGCCAGAAATTGAAATTTGAACCACTCAGGTTTACATTGCCCAAAAGGTAAGCTTTGAAATGGGTGCTTTGGAGATGCGGCATTTTTCATGTTTTGTGCAAACTTTGTGACTGACAGCTGGGTTTTAAGTCAATAAAGATATGATCCACACTGTAAGCACAACTAAAGGTGTAGGCGAAAGCTGTTAGCTCAGTGCTAGAGTGCACAAGTTGCCTCACAATGCTTTATCGGGCCTGATAATTTATCACAAAGGGAAGTCACAAACACTTGTTCTTGAAGCAAACCACAGCCTTCAGGAAAAGCACTCACAGACTGGAAATGCACTTCCGAAAGGGCGTGGTGTCACTCTTCCCTACTACACTCAGCAGCCTTTGGGTGTCAACATGAATACAAGAGATGGGATCTGAGAAAGGTCCTGCATCCACTCATGGACCTGAGACCACATGACAACAGGGACTGCTTGTCAGGCCTAGAGGCCTTTCCCATGATCCTTAAGGAGACCCCAGATCATCTTTCCCAGGAGGAGGATTCCCGGAGAAACGGGTTCAGCTCTGGGAAGGCATGTCCTCTGTGATGAGCGTGTTCCCTCCTGGGAGCCTCCAGTGATCATAAATGCCAACCCCTGAGTGTTCAGTGCTCGGAGAGCTGCTTTCCCAGCGCCTCTCTGCTCTCCCCGGCCTCCGACACAGGCTACACTGCGGTTTCTTAGCCAGATTTATTTTCAAGGGCTGAGCTCTGAAGGGACGATGGGAATGTTTCAGCCTGAGTGCCCCTGACCACAAGGAGAAAGATCTCCCATGCATTTATTTCACAGTATCCACAAGTTTTCTGCAGTCCATTCTTTCAGGAAACAATTGCATTTTATGAAGCTGTCCCTTTTCTGTTTCATCTGTCAAGCAGGTTTGCTGAGAATAATTTAAATTTCATGTAGCAGCAACTGCAGGGCATTGGTGCCTCCTTCCATTCCCACAAACAGCCCTGGCACGGAACCAGCTTGTGCCTTAGCAGTTCTCTCTCCAGTGCCCGGACAGCTAGTGGGGGGTCAGGAACATAGTGCTGTCTCAGCTCCCCAGTGTTACCTATTGCCACCTCAGAGGTAGACAGAAACAGCTCAGTGAGGCCCACCCTAGCACCACATACCAGACTGGCTTCCTCCAAGTGTATGGATCCTCAGATAGGCCCCGTCACTAGTTGACCTTAATGTGTGTTCACGTCTGTGTGTGTACGGGCACCCATGTGCAAGGGTGTGTGTGCCTGTTTGTGTGCATGTGGGAGGCCAGAAGTGAACGTGGGCACCTTCCTGAATCACTTTCTGCCTTATTTATTGAGACAGGGTCTCTCAGTTAACTTGCTTGTGTTGAGGGTACACTTATCTCCACCTCCTGAGTGCCAGGATTACAGGTGTTAGCTTCCAGGCCTGTCATTTATGTGGGTGCTGCAGGTCTGAACTCAGACCCTCATGGCATGCACTTTACTGACTGAACCATCATCTTAGCCCCAGTTTGACTTTTTAAAAATGTTTTTATTTATTTCTTTTATAGAATATTTTTATTTATTTTTGAGACAGAGAGAGAATGGGCACACCAGGCTTCCAGCTGCTACAAACGAACTCTAGATGCATGTGCCATCTTGTGCATCTGGCTTATGTGGGTCCTGGGGAATCAAACCTAGGTCCTTTGGCTTTGCAGGCAAGCACCTTAACCACTAATCCATCTCCCCAGCCCTATTTATTTATGTGTAACCAGACACACACACACACACACACACACACACACACATACGGGGGAAGGGGAAGGGATATGAATGTGTGTCAGGGCCTCTAGCAAATAAAGTCCAGAGGCATGCACCACTTCATGCATCTGGCTTTACATGGGTACTGGGGAATTGAGCCTGGGTCATTAGGCTTTGCAGGCAAGTGCCTTAACTACTGAGCCATCTCTCCAGCCCTAGTTTAACTTTTAAAAATGAACTTTGAGTGCTTACTCAGTGACTCATGCTGTTTTAGGATTTTTTCACACATTGCAGCTTTCATATTCCTTACTACGAAGATAACTCACTTCACAGAAAAGAAGGCGAGGCGAGGCGAGGCTCACAAGTGCATTGCTGTAGGGATCCAATTCTAGCCCGTGTGACCCAGAGCGTAGAGCTCTCACCAGCAGCCATGCGTCCCCTTTGGCTTACATTTCCCTTCTGTGACACAAGAGGCAGATGTGCCATCTTCTGGCCTGAAATTTAGAATTTGTGGTCACCAAGTGGTTGAGAGATGACAAAGCTGCTGTCACCATGTTGCCGTCATGGTTTCCATGGTGAAGAGATGCTGCCAGGCAGCCTGGGGTGGAGAAAGCTGGCCTTGGCTAGATCCATTTCTAACTCATTGGGTGGCCTAGGTAATGTAGGTAGCTGCATTTCTCTGGGCTTCACTATTCTGAATTTCAAAATCAGAGCCTGGACACATTGTCTTTGGCTCTCCTTGGCTCTGGGAGCTTGTATTTTGGAGGCTGGAGAGCGGTGCATGTGCTGGGAGTGAGGGACAGCAACCCACTAGACCCACCCAGTGTCTCAGCAGTCCAAAAACTTGTGCTTTCCAACTGGCCTTTCACCAAAACACGCAAGAAATCTTTAGGCCACAAATAAGAAAACTCAACTCCGGCCTGAAGGCAGCAGTGACAGAAAGAATTTTCATCATCCTGCTAGCCAGTCCCTGGGAGAGTGGCTATCTTCCCAACCTAAGGAGGTCAGGAACCCAGATTCCAGTACTGGGCCCCTGGGGCAAGAGGGGGAGTGGGGATTCTCCCAATGACCAAAGCATGGGATGTTCAACCAGTTTCCTGCCTAGTCAAGGAGCAGAGGAGTCAACCAAGACCTGTCAACGCTGACCCCTGCCCCTGAGTTAGCATCTTTGCATTCCCACGGCTGGTCTTGGCCCACACACAGTAGCACCAGTCCCTTTACTAAGGACCCAGGCCAGTGCCTCAAGCAGCCCTAACATAGCCAAGGCTATCAGGAACTCAGCCCTTCTCTGGCTTCCCTCACCTTCCCTAGTTCCTGTGACAGTGGGATCCACACTTACCTTTGTGGAAAGGCAATTAAATGCAGATTTCGGATCCCCTTCCTCAATTACCTTGTGGCTAGACATGTGAATCAGCTTCAGTTTGGGACCCAGGAGCTCTTCCTTCTCTCCTCGCTCCCTCTTGTCTCCAGGTCATTTTATGTCTCACACACTCACTTTCCTTCTCTGCCTGTTGGGGAGCAGTCCCTGCTCTCATGTGAAGACTGACCTTTTCCTTTGGGTGAGGGTGAAAATTCATACCTGTCCTCACAAGGAGACAACCCTGTCCCCTGGGCTACGAAGAGCCATCTCAATACCTGGGGAGGACCTACCACATTCCAGGCCTGTTCTGTTCTAAGCACTTTTCACAGGGTTCCATGTATACAATGCTATTAAGACAGGGACTATTACCTGATACTACTTTATGTGAGGCCCAAAGGGCTTGGACAGCTTGTCTAGGGTCACTCAGTATGTTGGAATTAAAATCCAGATAGTCTATCACCAATGTATGGCTTTATGCTCCATTGAATCACCTCTGGTAATAACTTTTGGTCACCTGGCTATACTGTCCTGGTCACACGTTCCTAATGTGCTGGCCTGTGAGCTATCCAAGGGTAAGAACAAGCCCTTCCTTGACTGATGAAGACCTGGTTGGTTGACTAAGGAAACCACCGACACCTGGATTTGGCTTGCTTGTCTGTTGTGGTCTTGGAACAAGGTCAGGCACACAGGCTAGGGGGACAAATCTTTGGTAGACAGCAGGTAGGCTAGGATGGGCATCTAACATCTAAGAGTGGTACCCTGGCTGCTATCCTATCACTGACCCCCCTTCCCCTACACACAGCTCTCTGAAGCACTCCGAAGAACTAAGGGCCTAACCAGGCATAAAACAGGTCCTGTAGGTATGAAGTTGGACTGAATAGTTTCTCAGTGGAGCTGGAATTTGGTTTTCCTACTGCCACATGCCAAGGAGCTGACTGTTCTTGGAGGCCTGAATTTTCACTCCCTAGTCCCCTTGCTGACCACTGGCTCAGCTGCCTTTTTTTTTTTTTTTTTGTCTGTGTCTGTTTCTTTTCCTCTCATGTGGCTGTGATTTGGGGCTTGGCTGGGTAGAATGGCAAATACTGAGCTGCCTTGGAGCAAACCAGGATCCTTGTGGCCAGGTCAGGGCACAGCAGGGTGTCCCTAAAGGCAGAGCCCAAGGCTATGACCCCAGGAATAGTCCAGTGCCATCCTTACTGGGGCACCCACGCAGAGGGCACAGAAGCCATTAGGTGGGTGTGAGAGTCCAGCCTCTCTCTCCCACCTGGAGCCGTTGTTGCCAGCTCTAAAGGCTGCCTGCCACCCTCCAGATGGTCAACAGCTGGCCTTGCAGAGTGCCTGCCAGATGTGGCCAGAAGGTCTGGCCATAGCCTCCCCTGGACAGAGGTCACGGATTCAGGGAGGCCAGGGACTGGCACCCAAGGAAGGAATGTGTTTGGCTGGCCTGGGGAGGCATGCCCAAATAACCCTCCATCTCCTCTCCCATCCAGCATTTCTTCCCTCCCCAGTGGTGTTTTCATAACAGGAAAATAAAATCAATAAGGCACTGCAGCAAGATGTCAGTGTGCCGCAAGCCGGCCTCCAATAGCTCCATTGTCTCGGGCCTCCGCCGGGCTCTGCAGCCAGCAGTGCTGTTATTAATGGGAAGCAAGGCTGAAAGGGAGTTTTGAAAATCACAGAGACAAAGGCACAGAGCACCTGGAGCGTGTCGTCCACCACCACGGCCACCTCACAATGGCCAGCCTGGGGCTTTCCGCCTTTAATTTCTCCTGCAACGTTTATGAAAGCAGGAAAAGAAAAGACCAGATACACACACAGTCACACATGTACACACGCACACATGCAGTCCCTGAGAGGACTCCTGCGAGGCAGCTTTGAATGGCCGCAGAGGCATAGGCAGCTTGCAGAGCCTCTGCTTGGCCAAGGGGGCTGGTGGGCTTCTTGCCTTGGCCACTGGCTGTCCCTCCAGGGCTCAGGATGTCTGAGAGACTCTGCGCAGCAAGCACAAGGGGCTGCAAAGCCTTTAAACTCAGCTGGAAGCCAGCCAAGAGTCTTGGCGACATTCAGTTCTACATTCTGTCTAATATAGACTGGCTTTTGCTGTCATTCCTGAGCCCGGAGCTGTCTATTCCAGAAAAAATGGAATGATCTGGAGCCAATTCCCCTGGTGTCAGCTCCTGGGGTGAGTCCTGGATCTGTAGGGACTCTCACCAGTCAGGCAGGTGTGTGTGTGTGTGTGTGTGTGTGTGTGTGTGCACGCTGACCTCATGGGCTTATCATAGATATGAGAATATCTAGCATGGTGATGAATTAATGATGAGCTCCTGACCCTGGGTGACAGGTACTACTGGATAGGGATTGCCCACGAACCTCAGCCACTGATGCCCCAGGGGAATTTGCAGGTTCTCAGTTCTACTATTTAGGAAGTAGTATTGCCAACCCTGAGTCCCATTCTTATTTCACTCATTCAGTAGCTTTGAACTGGGGCTATGGAGGTAGCTCAGTTGGTAAAGTGCTTGTCTTACAAGCAGATGGACTTGGGTTTGGTCGCTGATACTCATATACATATGTGTGGTGCTGGTGAGGCAGAGGCCAGAGGAGCTCTAGGGCTTGCTGGCCAGCTAGTCTAGCCTAACTGACAGGCACCAGGCCAAGGAGAGACCCTGTCTCAAAGGAACGTGGATGGCATATCTGAGGGCAACACCTGAGGTTGTCCTCTGGCCTGTACGTCAACGTGCAACCCACCCATTCACACATAAACAGCTTTTATTCAGCATGGTGCGGGGCGATGAGTGGCACCTGCTTATCTTCCTACAATTCAGTCACTAGCAGAGACGTCCTGCAAAACAAGGGTAGCCCACTCTAGGCGGGCCGTGGTGCTGGGAGGCCTGCAGTACTAGCCTGGAACTGTGGTACCCTTTGGCTCCTCCAGAGAGGACACTAGGTCTTACCTTGGTGGTGACTGCAGAGGCCGAGCTGGCCACGAGGCTGGTGATGGCCTCACTGCTGCCCGTGGTACAGGGAGCGGGGGCCGTGGCTGGTGTGGGCAGCCGAGAGGGCACCACTGGAAGGGGCAGGAGGCCTGGCCGTGCACTGAGACCGCTGGCCGAGCCACCACCAGCTCCCGCAGTGGCGCTGCAGACGCTGCTGGTCCCATGGGTGCCATTGACACTCCACTCACGGCGGTCCCAGCCCGCGCGGTAATCTCTTTCGAAGCGGCTCTGGTGCCGGGACATCTCTGCGGGCCGCAGCGGCTTCTCACAGGGAACCAGAGCCCGGACCTGCTGGTACAGAGGACAGGAGGGTGTTTTAGACAAACAGCAGCCCTGCTTGGCCACAGAGGGGGGCCCACCAGCAGCAGCATTCATTCAACCCCTGCTTTGAATTTGGTAATGGACTTTCAAATAGAAGCTGCTTTCGGTATCACAGCCCATAAACGCTCCATCGTTCGTTAGCTCCACTTCTCAGATGAGGAAGAACTGACTCATCCAGGATCAGGTGGCAGAATATAGTAGGCAGACTTGAACCCAGTCACACAGTGATGTTTGTTCTGCCATGTCGTTCATGCTGTCCTGAATGACACCTGTGTGCACGTGGTAGGGAAGCATCTCTTCCCATCCTCACTATGACAAAAGATTCCATTGACTCCTCGGGCCACACTTTGTCCAGTCACAGTTAACACAACTCACATGTAGACACTCACTCTACAGTGGACACAGTCTCAACAGAAATTTCACTTGCTCCCTTGCAATACCTGTCAGCAGCAATGCGTGGACAGTTCCTAATTTATGGACAAGGGAACTCGCAGGAGAACAAGTGAATCCCGTAAGTCAGGGAACTAGAAAATGAGAAAGGCCAGGATGCCCAGCCCTTTGGACTCACAGTGCCTCTGAAAGATGCTAGCTTCCTCAGATTCCCAACCTTATGATTCAACTGTGCGCATCCGGACCCATGCACTCTGGCTTCTGCTCCCCACACCATCTCCCACGCTGCTTCCTGAGCATCTGAACAGAAGGCCCTTCAGGGTTGTCATGGAGACTTAGATACACCATGGTATGGGAAGGGCCCTCTGAGTCACCGAGGACTGCATCTTGCTCAGTGTGATGACGTGGCTGGCTCCTACTCAGGCAGGGCCCAGCTACCCCAGTCAGGAAAGAGGCACGGCTACAGAGAGCAGTCCACGGGGAGAGGACACGGTACTGCTTGGACACAACTGGGGGCTCAGGGCGAGGGCTGCCCTGCATCTCCCATCCATAGCCCTGCTTGTGGCTTAGGGCCCATTCGATTTACTCTTTCCAACCACTTCCAGTCTCGAGTGTGAGCTCTTGTCTTTTCCAATCCCACCAGCCCTTCTCTGGAGTTCTGGCTAGTGAATAGACAGAACACTATTTTTAAAGTGTCTTTAAAGCCTGATGCTTCTCTGGACTGTGCACACCTGTGCTCATTGTTCACTATTAGTGCCAGGAAGCCAGAGCTCATACCCAGCTCCAGGTAACATGCTACCATGTTCTGCTCACGTGGTAGTTTAGTTCTGGGGGACACTTCTCTCTTTCCCAGGCACATGGAGTAGAACTGAGCCTCACTTTCTGTACAGCCTGCTACCACTGGAGGCAGAGCTGACCCACACCTTTGAAGATGGCTATGGGCTCCCTATTCAATTCATCACTGTACTTCCAGATACATAAACTGTCACCCAAATTCTTTTAAAGTATCAGAGGTTACAGATGACCAATTTGTTAATTCTAACCCACAGCCATGCCCTTATCCCCTTGGCTTCCCTAACATGGTGTGGCTAATCTCTGCAGCCAGTCTCTATGGCTTCTGTGACACCCGGTCCACTCCCAGCGTTTGAAGCCAGCTCTCCTTAGGGTTCCACACTTTTCCCTGTTCTCTTTGTCCTGAATGCTTTCCTTGTATGAGTTCTTTCAATAAACCTTCCTAACCTATGACATCTAGAGCTACCTTTCCAGCTCTGTTGCTCCTAAGCTCCTAAACATCACCAGTGCCCATATGAGATCATTGTTCTTTGTGCCCAAATTCCCATTTTCAAGAGTTTCCTGTCTAGGGACAGAGCAGATATATTCACTTCTGCCCCTATGTGCTGGGAATCCCCTCCATGCAATGTCCCCACATCACCTTCTTCATCTGATCTTTTGACAAGTTGTTCTCAGTCTTGCTCTTCTTACCCACTCTTTGTAAAAATTTCTTTTGAGGCAAACCCAACAGACTGTCCTTTTATACATATATATGTGTGTGTGTGTGTGTGTGTGTGTGTGTGTGTGTGTGTGTGTGATAGAGGGGGTCAGGGAGAGGGAGGGAATTGGCATGCCAGGGCCTCCAGCCATTGCATTGGAACTTCAGATGCTGTGCACATGTGCGACCATGTGTCCTTGCGTCACCTCGTGCGTATGGCTTATGTGGGACCTGGAGAGTTGACCATGAGTCCTTAGGCTTTGCAGGCAAGCACCTTAACTGCTAAGCCATCTCTCCAGCCCTTACCCACTCTTTTATTTATTTATTTATTTATTTATTTATTTTTAAACTATGGCAGTTCTCAGTTTATTTGAAAAACATATCTGATGTGTTTGACCTCACAAGTGCATCTCATTCTTTTTTTTTCTCCATTTTTATTAATATTTTCCATGATAACAAAAAAAATCCCATGGTATTACCCTCCCCCCTTTCCCCTTTGAAATTCCATTCTCCATCATATCCCCTCCCCATCTCAATCTTTCTACTTACATATATACAATACCAACCTAATAAAAGCCCTCCTCCCTTTCTTTCTCTTCCCTTTCTATCTCCTTTTTTAACTTACTGGCCTCTGCTACTGAGTTTTTTCCTTCTCACACAGAAGCCCAATCATCTCTAGCTAAGATCCACATATGAGGGAGAACATGTGGCGCTTGGCTTTCTGGGCCTGGGTTACCTCACTTAGTATAATTCCTTCCAGATCCATCCACTTTTCTGCAAATTTCATAACTTGATTTCTCTTTACTGCTGAGTAAAACTCCATTGTATAAATGTGCCATATCTTCATTATCCACTCATCAGTTGAGGGACATCTAGGCTGGTTCCATTTCCCAGCTATTATAAATTGAGCAGCAATAAACATGGTTGAGCAAGTATCTCTAAGGTAATGTTATTTTTTGTTCCTTTTTACTTATTTGAGAGAGAGAGAAAGAGGCAGATAGATAGATAGAGAGAGAGAATGGGTATGCCAGCCCTTACCCACTCTTTTATTTATTTTTTGTTCATTTTTACTTATTTGAGAGAGAGAGAGAAAAAAAGAGGCAGATAGAGAGAGAGAGAGAGAGAGAGAGAGAATGGGTATGCCAGGGCTTCCAGCCACTGCAAACGAACTCCAGACATGTGCACCCTCTTGTGCATCTGGCTAACGTGGGTCCTGGGGAATCGAGCCTTGAACTGGGGTCCTTAGGCTTCACAGGCAAGTGCTTAACTGCTAAGCCATCTCTCCAGCCCTGTTACCCACTCTTTTGATTTGAGACAAGGTCTCACTATATAGCCCAGGCCAGCCTGGAACTCTATGTATCCCAGGCAGGTCTTGAAGTCACAATCATATTGCCTCCTCCTCCTTGTCTGACTGTTTTAAAAGCATAAGTCAGACCACGGGTCTTCACTGCTCCATGCTTAAATCCCATCTTGTAGAATCAGCTCCCAGCTCCTCCTTGCGGCCCAGGAGGTGCTGCTGGAGGGCCCTCTCCCACTCCTCCCAGTGCAGCAGCCACGCCCACTCATTCCAAACACTTACGAATTTTGAACGGTTCATGTCCTCTTCAGTTTGGGGTAAAAACCCACAATGCTCCATGCTGGAAATGGCCTTTGACCCTCCTTCTGACTACAGCTTGTCTTCAACTCAGATCAGTACCAGGTCTTGCTGAGGTGGCACTGCCCCTCCACCTGCTGAGCATACAGTGCCCACCTCCATCCCAGTAACCAATGACTTTCCTATGTCTGTATTCTTGACAAGGGGGCCTGGGTCCTTGTGTGGCAGAGAATGATGTCCAGCACATGTGAGAACAGGCCCTGTTATTTCTTAATTGCTGAACATTTCCATAAAGGACAAACACATTTGTGTGAAAGAGAAGACCTTAGACACAGAATCTTGAGTCATCTCACTCATAATTTGGGGGCACTGGAGTTAAACAATATTCCATCCTCCTACTAACTTGGACTTGTGCCTTCAAGGGCAGCTCTGGAAGGGCTTCTTGGAGGCCCATTGGATTTCATAGCTTGGGCTCTTTTCTCCCAAATCTCAGCCCAAGACAGGACATTGACTTTTGCCAGTGGCCACAGCCACTGCTTTTCTCGTTGGGTCCTAAGTGGGAAGAGATTGCTATATATCCAACACACCACATCCCTGTCCTCTTCCTGAGCATCCAGGACCTCTCCCGGTTGCCACGGTAGTTGGGCCGGGACCACGCATAGATCTGGTGTACAGAAAGAATGGGTCAGCAATGGAAATGGCTCTCAGACTTGGTTCTTTCAAAGTTCCCTCTGTGACCCTGTAGCTCCCTTTGTCTACCTTGGCAACCTTGGGGAGGGTGTGTGTCACATCTCCTGGACAGGATAGCTCTTCCCTGATAGAGGCTGTCCTACCTGCACAAGCTTTTCATGACTGTTATATACATCAGTGCTGTGGTAAGATCCTGAGCCTGGCATTCTACTTGTTACCTCAGCACAGCCTGGCCTGGCCTGTCTGATACATTCAATCAGCTCCTGCATTCCCACACAATATAGCCTCAGATATCCTCATAGAAATCATCTCCCTTCCCAGTTGCAGAGGGACCAGCGCCCTTGTTCCTTGACAGGTGCCCAGAGGCAGTGGAGAGGACAGGAATCATATAGATAGATAAATCAATAGCAATTTTTTTTATTTTTGCTCCAGTAAAACCTCAGATGCCAGTAAAGTCTCTCAGCTGGCTGCCTTGGGGACCATCTGATGGGCCCCACAGTCTCAATCTTACTCATTACTCCAGTGTGTAAGAGCAAAGAAACCAGACCCCCGAAACACGCACCTCCTCCCATCCTTAGTCTCCTTCAAATGCCAGGGAGGAGGCAGAAACTCGGACAGCTGGAGGCCACACAATCTGGTTTCAGTCTCATTAAGTGTATTCAAAACAAAGGTCAACTATTTGCATGCAAGCGTTTGGGTCAGACCTCATTCCTCAGTTTAATTTCCCCTTTCAAACGAATGAAAGAAATGTGTTGCACAGTTTACTCTGAGCCAGGCGGCAGAGTGCCAGCTCCAGAGGTGGCAACTTAAGTATTTCCTGCTGGGCACAGAGCCAGCATGTCACAGAGGTCTCACGTGCACACACACATGCCCGAATGGTGGTGCGGGAGGCACAGGAAGTACACGTGCTGCAGAAGGAGACCTCGAATGGACAAGGTGCCTCAGACCAGACTGGTCAAGCAATTCCAGACAAAACACAGAAAATAGCTTCCTTGTTAAGGGAGTACCCTTTTCTGGCAGGCAGCCTGTGAACTGGCAGAGCTTGGCACAGAGCCCTGCACCAAGAATGGAGGGTGTGAACAAGCAGCCTCCTTAGTATGAGGGGACACTTACAGAGAATCCAGGCTTCATGGCTACACAGGGGCTGTCCTACCAACACGTGTTTATGTATACGCACATGTGTGATGAAAACGCTGTCCAGCTGGCCATGGTGACTCATGCCTATAATCCTAGCATTTCAGGGGATGAGGCAAAAAGATCATTGAGTTTGAGTTCAACCTGGGCTACATCATAGTGTGTTCCAGGCCAGCAAGGGTTACCAAGTGAAATTGTCTCAAAAGGGAAAAGGAAAGGGGAAAAAAAGAGAAAAAGAAAGGAGTTTCAGAATCTAGTAAATCTTATGTTAGTTGGTGGAGACAGGCCAGTGAAGTCCAGGTGAAGACTAGGGTTGGTCCAGGCTCCACGGTGATGCCAAGAAGCCTCCCAGACATGACATTTGAGGTGTGTAACTTGGCTGTGGATCCTATTTACAGCAAACCTACTTCTCCACTGAAGCACTGTTCTTTGAACTGTCCCAAGGATGTGGGGCCAAGGAAGCTGGACCTTTTGTGGGGCAGGACCCTTCTTCCACTTTACAGAGACCACCGCTCCACAGCCTCTGCCATCTTGTGTGCACACTTTCATGGCAGTCTGAGTTCAGACCATGCGGGTGGCCACTTTCTAGCACCAAGGATGGGTACAGGGAGGTTAGGGCCCTACATGTAGCTTAGGAAGCCTGGTCACATGTTCCATTCACCATTCCCTTCTGTTTGATGAACCTCTCCTACCACAGGAAGCAGTGAGGGGGAATAAGACTTCCCACAGACTGGGGCAAATATTAAGAGGGTCTGCTTGTCACCATGATATGCTCCCAATGGGCCAAAGTGCTGCTCTGAAAGTTTAGTCTGTGGTGACCCAGTCTTCAGTCTAGAGCTACCAATCCTGTGGGCGTCTTAACACACACAGAAACACACCAATCCCAAGGAAAGTCTCTCAGCAACCCCTAGTGCAGCCTTGCCACATGGGTCAGCTCTGGGGAAAGCCATGACATGAAGCTCAGCTTCAGAAGGTCCCTGAGAAGTCACAAAGGCCACTGGCTGGGTTTGCTATTAACATGTGGTTTCCTGTGGGAGGGTCTTTTCCCTTCCACGGATCCTCTTAAAGAGCCTGTTTTGCTGTTTCCCCACACCCAAGGGATGAGGTGCAAGCAAGTTTGCTCCTCCTGGAAAAGACTTGGACTCAATGCCTCCACAAATCTGCTTCCTAGGACCCACAGGAAGGAAGGAGGGGCAGCTGATCCCCAGAGGCTCTGCTGTTCTTTTGGAGGAGATGCTAGGCATCATCCAGGAGCAAGAGGAGGGGATGCAGCAGCCTTACCTCCTGGCTTCTACCCTTCCTGAGCCTTCACTCAGCCTGTTTCCAGACCCCTCATGTTCCTGCTACTCTCCATCTGGAAAATGGGGATAAGCACCCTGCCTTCCTGTGGACTCTTGTCAGGATCAAGCAATGCAGTTTGCATGTCTGTGCATGTATGCAGGCCCATCACTGAATGAAAGCCACAGCCATGGCTCAGGTGGAGAAGAAGCAGTCAGCAATCCCAAGGCCAGCAGGACCTGGAAGGCATCGAGGATGGGTTCACAGGAAAATGTCAACCTTGAGGCTATGTGGATGCCTGGTATTTGCCAGCATAAAAAGTTACTAAGACTCTTCATGCTAGGAAGCTGGGAATCCTATAGGATTATCTTACTCAGAGCACTGAGAGACAACAGGTTAGGAGTGAGAGGAAGGTCACCATTAGTTACCATCCATGATGGCATGGAGATAATGCCACTAGCCCCAGATCTTGCCTTGTTGGCTGGGCTTCTCCCTGCATCCTAGAGGTGCCATAACAGCTTTGAGAAGACCTTGACTACCCAGAGTCTGAGGATAGACATCTCGAGCCTCAGCCCTAGTGACCAGGCCATGTCTCTGACGTCTTAGCAGCTGGTGGCTGGGATTTGTCTCCTGGACGCTTGTTAGATACCAGATCAACAGCCCTGCTACACAGATTGGCCTGGAAACCTTCAACATGAATAATTCATCAGTAAATAATTAAAAATCATCATGTGCCACAGTGTGTGTGTGTGTGTGTGTGTGTGTGTGTGTGTGTGTGTGATGTTCATCTGGAGCATGGGGCAATGTTCCTGAGTCGACAGCACTGGCCGCTGACAGTCTTGCTCAGAACCTGCTCCTAAACCCACAGGCAGGATGGTCTTGGTCTGTGTCCAGTGGCTGGCTATGTGTTCAGGATGATGGCGATGGACCACATGCATTAACATGCACAGTGTGTACACACTGCACACAGGATCACAGGTGGCTAATGACCCTTTCCTCGTTCTTATCATTAAGACACGCAGAAGGAGTGGGCTGCTGGCTGCAAGGGCCCCGAAGGCGTGATTAATCCGCAGGAAGGCAGGGGAGCCCACACTGCCTGCAGACCAGGGAGCTGAAGTGGCTGGCTGAGGAATGAGCCACGGACGTCCGGGCTCGATTGGAAAATGGATGATTGCCTCATTTGGGGGAGACGTGCTGCCAAGTCGATTGGAACAGCCCGTGCCCATCTTTATTATTTTTGTTTCCCTCTCTGCATCTTTTAGCCTTTCTTCTGGAACAAAACATTACACAGCAGCCAGAACACCATCTTGGCAAATGCAGTACAAAGGAATTTCTCCTGGTGCATTGCAAGGAGCCAGCTTGGCCATGACTGTGTGGATATTGGCTAGAGCTGGGGATGCCCCTGGGAAATGGTTTTGTGCTTGCTGAAGTTGATGCATCACTCAGTGTCTCTCATCCCAGACATCCCCACAGAGCACCTCCCAGTAACTCAGAAGATTCGCTCTGTCTGATGGGTTGGGCTCATGATGGCCCCTCTGGCCAGCACTTTGTTCTTAGAGCAGAATTTATACTTGCTGGACCTATACTCCAGGGATGGAGTGGTATGTTCTACTCCCCATGGGAGTTCTAGCCCTGCACTTGAAGTCAGAGGGCCACTTCTCTACCTCTGTGTGTGTGTGTGTGTGTGTGTGTGTGTGTGTGTTGAGGTCAGAGGACAATCTTGAAGGGTTGGTCCTCACCATCTATACTGTTTGAGGCAGTCACTGCCACTTCAAACACCAGGTGAGCATTACTTGTGTCCATCTTTATGTGGGTTCTGGGGGGTCTGAACTCCAATTGGTCATCAGGCTTATGCAGCAAGTGCTTTTACCCTCCAAGCTACCTCTGCAGCCCTCCTTTGCTTCCTCCTCTGCAGCTGATGGCATGCAGGGCTCAGACTATAATTGCCACACCAAAGTGACAAGTCTATCTTAACATGGCACAAGAGGCAGATCTGGGCAAAGTAGAGAGCAATGAGGTACCTAAGCCTGTCTACACATGCACAGTCCAGTAAAGGTGACTCCTTGGATTCTGTCTCATATACCAGGTCCCTCTTTTAGCCCTGCCCAAGGGTGGGTATTCCCCAGGTAGAGCCGGAGTCAAGGCTTCCACAGGGGAATGAACCATGTGGGTCACGTGGGTCCTGTGTCAGTGTCAGCCTGGGGCAGGTGCCAAGTTCAAATTCTCTGGGCAAACAGAACAGCTCTTGGCATTGTAGGCTGACACTTCTCTCCCCTGCTCCTTCGCAGGGCGAGGAACCTGAGGGGTAGTTACACTTTCAGTTCCTTTTCTTAAAATATCAAGTTCACCTGGCAAACTGAACATGATATTGCTGTCCTATGTCGCCTCCATGTCTTGTCCAATTAAGAAGACCTGGTGTGACTTCCACATTCCGTCCTGGTGATCACCTCCTGCTCGACCATCAGGTCTTACCCACAAGGGCCCATATGGACATGGGGACCAGTGTAGAACATCTCAACCCAGCTCTGCAGCTTGGCAGCTAAATGTTCCAGGAAGATCCACTGCAGATAGGCTGGGGAAAGGGGAGTCAAGGAGGCCACCAATCCAATTAGAAATGACAACCATGACCTCTGACCTCTGTCCATTCCTGGACCCCTAGTGGCACAAGTCTCTGCAACAGAGAACTTTAGGGAATTGCTTTTATTGGTTTTAAAGAAGACTGGAACCTGTTTTCTCCAAGGCATGCTAAGCCTGCAAGAATTTCTCAGGACTCTGCACATCCAAGCTTTGAAAATATAACCCTTCTAATTGAGAACTTTCTTAACAGTAGATGGCAAGTGTGAATTGCTCAGGAAGTGGGAAGGGAGCCGTGTATTAAATACTCAGTGGTTCACTACCACAGCAGTCTGCCCTGGCCATACGGGGTTGTATCTGTGACCCTTCAAATGGGTCTTGGTCTTCTAAACTGCTTTATTGAGGCATGCCTGACATACATAGAGCTGTAGATATTTAATGTACACAACTTGAGGTGATTAGAGATAAATGTTCACCCCTGAGATCATCAAAGTATCCCGGCTGCCCAGGTCACAACAGTACTCATCAGTTCCAAAAGCCCACTCTGCCTCTTTTTTCTTCCTTTTTGTGGTCTGAGCATTTAACCCCAGAGGCCACAAAGTTTCAGTTATGCAAAAGAAACAAGATGTGGTGATCTACCACAACACAGAGCTTGTGAGGAACCGCAGGGCACTTGCACTGTGTCCTTCCCCATGTGTTCAGAGGGGACTTAAATGAACTGCCCTCTCTACATAAACCTCTTTTAAACCCATCACACTGTTGGCTTCACAGCAACCTGTGGTATAGTCAGAGAAGCAGTGATCTTCGAATTGTATCAGTGAGGAAGAGGAAGAAGAGGAAGCCCAATGTTAGAGACAGGGCCTCAGTACTTGAAAGCGCTGGTCAGTGGGCCAGCGGGCTCCCACCACTGAGTGCTTGTTAGAACGCTGGGCCTTGCTCCAGCACTGCTGAGTCATAACCCACATTCTTAGCAATCTATAGTTTGAACACACCAGTTTACAACCCAACCAGATTAGCAGGCTAGGATTCAACTGTAGGACCAGGCATTCAATACTCTGCATGCTCCTGGAGGGGCAGCAGTATTTTTGGGAAAACCCATATTCCATAATTACAGGGCTTAATATATGACCTAAAATGACAAATGCTCAAAATGCTTTTCTGATGATAGGTTTCAGGAAAAATGCCACCAATTCCTTTTCTGGGCCCAATTTCTTGTTCAAAAAGCAATCTCCCTGCATGAGAAAGGCTGCGTCTCGCGCCCGTTTCAGACGAGCATTATTAAAAGAACAAGCCTTCCGTCCCTCCCTTCCTGTGTGCACCTGTGCTTTGAGAAATTCTGGTTGTGGGTTTTGATGTAGTGATTTTTTTCTTTTCCTTTTTTTTTTTTCTTTCAAAAAAGCACATATAATTCAGAGGCTTTTCTCATGGGACTAATTGACTAGGCATTTGTGCTATTGCTTCTGGTGTAAATCATTATAATGGTGATAATGAAAAATAAAAAAGATATTGGAAATGACAGTTGGCAACATAATATCAGCCTAAACTGAGGAAAGAGGAGTGGTGTGTATAAATTAGGAGCTCGTAAACAGCAGGGTCGATGAGTGAGCTATGGCAGGTCTGGTTTGATAGCTTACAGGAGGATTAACCAGTGTCATCATTAACAACCATCTTGGTTCCCATGTTCTTGTGGCTCTGTGGAAACTGGAGCCCTGTTTCACCACAGTCCTGCAGACCCTCAGTTTGAGGTCTTTGGAACTGGATACTGCAGTCACCTTCTTCCTCCAAGTGGGCTTCCTACTCGCTCCTGGCCACCTCTCAGGCACACCTGATTATTCTGAATCTTGCAGAATTGACTAATTCATCGAGCTCACGCTTCACAGGAAATGGTGTTCAGCTATGACCCGGGCTGATGAATGGATCCTACTCGGTGCCTGGAGCCAGACCCAGAAGCGGGTTGCAGAGAAGAAAGACTGATGCATGCGCTCTATTTGTCTGCCAAAAATGCTCTTGCAATTTGCTTTCTTCTAGACAAGAGTCTATTCAAAAGTCTATTTGGAAACATTAGGGAACGGCCGTCACATGGCCGGCAGATCATACTGCCTGTGACAGGATATTATCTTCCTTGGGAGAGACTCGACTGCTCTTTTATGTCACCAAGTAACTAGCGTCTGGGCTGATGGCTACAGAATTGCTCCAAGGCCTGGGGACATTAAAATCCCTGTCCAGAGTGAATGCAGAATCGACAGCCCCTTCAATATGCAGGATTTGTGGAACCAGAGTGAAGATCAAGTGCCTGGTTTTCTCAGCAACTCCTTGGTGGGACTCAGGGAGGGGCTCCTGCTTACCCAAATCCCTCCCTGGGAAGGTAGCTGGCTTTCCCCTCGGCGTCTCCACTGCCTCAAGTGGATTTTGTGCCTCTTTACTTCCCATGCAAATCCACAGGCATGCTCTGGGGTATTTGCGTACAAGCCTTCCCTTTGCTCACCAAATCACAGCAGACACTGTCCCCTTCCCTGTCACACCTGGCTCAGTGTAAGACACTGAGGGGTGCTCCTGCCTGAGCGCTGCTCAGGACCAGAGTGCAGGTGGGCTATGGGAACCCTTCATGGGCCGCAGTGAGAGGGAGCAGCCAGCCCAGGCTGGAGCAGGCAGGTGGCTCTTTGTGGCCCTGGAGTCCTACGGTAGCACACCCAGGGTTCTGTTCACTTATTCTATCTTATTTACTCTGTTCACATATTCTAAGACAGAGGAGACTGTCTTAGAATATGTGAGGGCTGTGTGGGAGAGAAGAAAGGCAGTGTGGCTAGGGACAGAAGACCTAGTTTTGCTGGCTAGTCATGCAGCCTGCTGAGATATCTCCCCTCCAGAGGATTTAGCAGCCCAAGACCCACACTGCTCCAGGATCTGTACTGAGTTCCTGGAGCAGAACATTTGGGGTCACTTGGGAGATACTTCTGCCCCTGTTTTGACCGCTGACCCCAGGTTTTATCCACCCTCCAGATGTCCTCCCTGTCCTATGCCAAGCTCATGTCAGGCTATAGAGCCTTTTTAGTCTTTGTTTTGGGAGCTGCTACCCCATCTTGATGAGCTTTCCTCAGATTTGCATTGTCTTGATTCTATGTCCATGTTTTTAATTAAATTAAATTAAAAAAAAAAACAGCAACAGCGGCTGAGAGCAGAGGGCAGCCTGTTGCGAGGCTGTGCTTTATCGCCACCCAAGCATGCAAACGAGTAGGCCTCCCTTGACAAGTTCACGTCTCCAGTGCAGAGCTGGCTGTTTGAACAGCTTGTGGGCAGTAATTGAAACATAGATTTTTGTTGCCTTTCTGTTTATTTTTAGATTAACCAAGCAGGGATACTTGGCTTCCTGGCTGTCACTTCCAACCTTTGGGGCAGCTCAGAACCCCTAGCCTCATGTACTCTAGTAGGACCAACACATGTTCCCTTGGAAGCCTCCCTCCTGGGTTCTCCCCCCCATCCTGTACCGGACTCTGGAGGCCTTCACTGACAAGTCCCACCTCACCAGTACCCCAGACAGGGAAGCTGAAGAAGGCAAGGTACCTGCAGGCTCCTCCTCAGTTTCGTGCTCTTTAAAGACTTTCTCTCCCTGCCTTGCTGGACTCTCACAGTAGCTCTGGAAAGCAGGCCAGGAAGGGTCCAGCTAGCCATCCCTTCCACCCAGGGGAGACAGGCACACAACCAGGATCCTCTATGCCTAGGACAAAGGGACTCTAACAAAACAAGAGTCAAGGCTTAGAGAAGATTGAATTTTGGATATATATATCCCTGCATTACCATGATGAGCTATTTTAGCTACTTTGAAACCATTATGAAGCCAGCCATCTTAGCACACACCTGTAGTTCAAGTATTTGGGAGATGGAGACAGGAGGATCAGGAGTTCAAGGTCTTCCTTGACTACATATAGAGTTTGAGGCCAGTAAGGGCTACATGATACCCTGTCTCCATCCCTTTCCCCACCAAAACCAAAAAGTAAACCAGGGCTGGAGCGATGGCTTAGTGGTTAAGTGCTTGCCTGTGAAGCCTAAGGACCCCAGTTCGAGGCTCGATTCCCCAGGACCCATATTAGCCAGATGCACAAGGGGGCGCACACATCTGGAGTTCATTTGTAGTGGCTGGAGGCACTGGCACACCCATTCTCTCTCTCTCTCTCTCTTTCTCTCTCTGTCTGTCGCTCTCAAATAAATAAATAAAAATGAATAAAATATTAAAAAAAACTAAACCAAAATAACCCATCATTATGGTCCTATCAGCCCAGGTAGGTCGTTCCTCCTACAAGCTGGTTAGGTGGGCCTTATCACAGAAATCAACAGTTCCCACATCTCAGTGTGTGCATTGTGGGTCAGTGGGGCTCTTGCTTTGGGTCTGCCTGTCTTCATGACCGTGGCTGTGGGTGTCACCTGGGCACTGCTAACCACTGTGGCAAAGGGAAGGAAGGGTTGGTTGGCCATTCACACAGTGGGTCTTAAAATTTTCACATCATTGGCCAAAGCAAACCATGTGTTCATGTTTAACTTTAATCAAGTTGGGAAATGCCAGCCTACCATGTGACTTTAGTCTTTAACTCCACAGGGCTGAAAACACTATGAAGGCACAGCCTTCTCATCTCATTGCCCCAGGGCTCTGCCCTGGGCCTGGCACACTGCAGGGGCTCTCCTGTCCACTGATCAGAACTGTCCTGAGGAGAATTATGAGCAAGAGGGACCTCTGACCATGTTCTTCTCTCAGCAAGGTCTCTCTACCTCTCCATGGCTCCAGTCTTACTCTGGGCCCCCTTTTCCTAAAACCCTCCTTGGATTACCTAGTCTGCAAGGGTAGCTGCTCTCCAGGCTCAGTCCCAGCCCTGTTATCAGTGTAAATCTTACAGAACAGTGGCTGTGTAACCAGTTTTTTTAAACAGCTGGATTCTAGGATATTAGCAGCTATCAGATTTCTGCTTTTCCCCCTAGTTTCCTTCTAACTCTTCGTATCTGACCTAAACCATTTTTTGGGTGACTTTTGGGTGTTCCTCATTACAAATACTGCTGTTGTGACTGCTTCTGCCACAGAAAGCAGATACTTGCTGAGTTGAGTGTTTCCCATGGCTAGCAATGAATGGAACAAGGGGTGAACCACATCAGCTCTTTCATCCTCAGAACGAACCTACAAGAGGCACTCTGATTAAACTGAGGCATGGAGAGGTTCACATACTTAAAGGTTTAAGGGAGCTGTGTGGACACATAGCACAGTGCCACGGAGTTATCAGGTAGTTGGCTGGGAACTCCTGGGGGTGGGGCATGGCCTTACACTCCCTCCTGCCAACTCTCTTCTCAGCCTCCTTGCTCCCCACAGTTAGTATTGGGAATTTCTTTTTTCTTCTTTTCCTCTTCCTGCTCATGCGTATACTTCTTTTTTAAAATTAAATTAATTTATTTATTAAAGAAAGAGAGAGAATGGGCATGCCAGGGCCTCTAACCACTACAAATGAACTCCAGATACATGTGCCACCTTGTGCATCTGGCTTACATGGGACTTGGAGAATGGAACCTGGGTCCTTAGGCTTTGTACACAACTGCCTTAACCACTATGCCATCCTCCAGCCCTCATACTTCTTTTTTTGAGATAGGATCCATTATATATCCTAGTCTGGCTTCAATGTCCTAAAATGGCCTATAACTTTTAATCCTTCTGCCTTGGCCTCATGAGAGGGCTGGAATTAGAGGCACATACCACCGTGCATAGGTAGCCTTAGGGATAACAGAGGCTGGGGAGTTCAGAGGAGTCCTGGGGCTACCAGCTCTTCTTTTAATGTGGGCTCCTACATCCATGTTGAGCCTAGAGCCTTGGCCAAGTCTCCTGGACAGAGGAATAGCTGCATTTTACATCCTGCTTCTCCAGCTAACTTCCCACCTCCTTCAGGAAGGTCTGCACCCTTATCCTTTGGTCTCTGTCCTTTCTAGCCCTCACTTCACAGCATCTCATGTAACCATTTAACTTCATAGCAACCTTTGAAGTCACACAGCATTGGCCAACTTCTGGTTTCCTGACTGGAAACCCTATACACACCTATCAGTCACCTCCACAGCCCATGTCCACCTGTGTGCAGACCCAGGGTCTTCTGAGGCTAATGGAGTGTGGCTCCCAGACAGAACTGAGGATGCAGGGTCAAAGTTTCTGAATGGGTGCTGGGAGCTATAGACATGCCAGAACCCAGCTGTAGCAACTCCCAGGAGTGGGGAGATATCTGTTTTTGAACCTATCCCAGCCTGTAGACACAGTAGTCCATTGATAGCAGGCCGCTCAGCAGCTGGGCATAGAGCACGTCCTACTGTCTGTGTTCAACAAAGGTTCTGCAGAGGTTTGGTCTTGGGTGGGAATGGGTCCAGATAAAGGTGTGGTTCCTGCCTGAAGCTTGGTGCACATTGGTGCTAGACTCTAGCCTGACACCATTGGGCAAGTTTTCTGGGGCTATGATAGGGGGAGCCTAGCACCCTTGTCCCAGAGAAGAGGATGGGACTGGACTGGCACCCTGTCCCCTGCAGCAGCATGCTGAGGTCTGCTCACCCTGCTATCCCAGGACCCCCATCTATAGAGGGGTCAGGATAATTCCAGGATGGCAGAGATGGGCATAACATCCTTTATTTTTTTTGAGGCAGGGTCTCCCTCTAGCCCAGGCTAACCTGAAACTTGCTCTGTAGCCCAAGCTGGCCTAGAATTCATTGCTATCCTCTGGCCTCAGCCTCCTGAGTGCTGGGAATACAGGCATGAGCCACCACACCCAGCCACCTTCTTTAACTTGCTATCATTCTCTATACTCCTGAACCCTTACTGCTGTCAACTCTGGTCTGCAGGTCACTTGACTCTGTGCTGAGCCTTTGTACCTAGATGCAGGTAGTCACAGGGAAGAGAAACAAAGAGTATTTATGGAGCACCAACAGTATGCTCACCACCCTGGAAGCCATTTTCATCTTGAGTGAGTCACAGCACTGCCTCTATATTGTAGAGGGGTCAAGTGAAGCTCAAATGAGCAAGTGATGGCATGAAGAAGAAAGCATTGCCCTTGGCTTGAAGCCAGGGCTCTTCCCACACTCTCTTGGGGCTTGCAACTGGGCTCCAGCTTCCCATTGGCCCAGCCTAAAGATCTGTACCCTACTGACTCACAGGCTCCTTAAGGCTGACAGGTGTGGGTACCCTTTTGACTCCATTCACTCCTCTCACCTCCATCCTGACCACCTGGTCTAAGCCTCCATACCTCTCACTTGGGTTTCTGTTAGCTCCTAATCCATTTCCCTGCATCCTGCCTGGCTCTCACTTGATGCGTTTTCCACTCCTATAGGTGGCGATCTCAGGAGACAGCAAGTCAGAGCATCTCACTATTCCCCAGTCCTGCAATCTGAGAAAAAACTCAAACCTTTAGGGATTCCTGAGCAGGGGCACCACCCTGCTGTTTTCCCTTTACCTCCTCTGCTCCATTTTGTCATCTAGTTCTTCCAGCACCTTAGGAACCTCCTGCCTCAGGAACCTTGTGCATACTAGTCTTCTAGTGCCCTCATTTCCTTCAGTCTGTTTCTCAGGCCAGGGAGGCCTTCTCTGCTGATCCCACTCCCTTTCCCTTTCTTTCCTCCCTCCCATCTCTTTTCCTTCCCTGCCTTCTTCCCTCTCTCCCTTCCTTTCTTTTTCTTATTCCTTTGTTTGTCTTAAGTAGCCTAGGCTGGCCTTGAACTGTTTCTAGCTCCTAAGTGCTAGGATTTTAGCCCAAGTCACCATGCTAAGCTTGATCATTTAATTTTACAGTAATAATTTCCTTTCATGCTGTATTTTCAAATAGTTTTTTTTTTTTCTATTAGACTACTTAATCTTAGATGTCTGTCTCCCCTACACTGGACTGTGAGTCCCTGAGGGAAGTAACTAGATGTTGACTCACCTAATCTCCATCACCACACTGGACTGTGAGTTCCCTGAGGGAAGGAACTAGATGTTGATTCACCTAAATCTCCCTCACCAGACTGGACACTGGACTGTGAGTTCCCTGAGGGAAGGGACTAGATGTTGATTCACCTAAATCTCCCTCACCACACTGGACTGTGAGTCCCTTGAGGGAAGGAACTAGATGCTGACTCATCTAATCTCCATCACCACACTGGACTGTGAGTCCCCTGAGGGTAGGAACTAGATGCTGACTCACTTAATCTCCATCACCACACTGGACTGTGAGTCCCCTGAGGGTAGGAACTAGATGCTGACTCACTTAATCTCCATCACCACACTGGACTGTGAGTCCCTGAGGGAAGGAACTAGATGCTGACTCATCTAATCTCCATCACCACACTGGACTGTGAGTCCCCTGAGGGTAGGAACTAGATGCTGACTCACCTAATCTCCATCACCACACTGGACTGTGAGTCCCCTGAGGGTAGGAACTAGATGCTGACTCACTTAATCTCCATCACCACACTGGACTGTGAGTCCCCTGAGGGAAGGAACTAGAGGCTGACTCACCTAATCTCCCTCACCACACTGGACTGTGAGTCCCTTGAGGGAAGGAACTAGATGCTGACTCACCTAATCTCCATCACCACACTGGACTGTGAGTCCCTTGAGGGAAGGAACTAGATGCTGACTCACCTAATCTCCATCACCACACTGGACTGTGAGTCCCCTGAGGGTAGGAACTAGATGCTGACTCACCTAATCTCCCTCACCACACTGGACTGTGAGTCCCTTGAGGGAAGGAACTAGATGCTGACTCATCTAATCTCCATCACCACACTGGACTGTGAGTCCCCTGAGGGTAGGAACTAGATGCTGACTCACCTAATCTCCCTCACCACACTGGACTGTGAGTCCCCTCAGGGAAGGAACTAGATGTTGACTCACCTAATCTCCATCACCACACTGGACTGTGAGTCCCTGAGGGAAGGAACTAGATATTGGCTCACATAATCTCCATCAGCACTCAGTGGGTCAGCCTTTATGATGTCTGCCTCTTTCTCTGATAAAGAAACTGAGGCACAGAAAGGCAATCAATTTGCCAAAAGTCATTCAGCTAGAAAATGGCAGAACCAATGAGTTCTGATCTCAGCCAATACTATTCCTAAGTGCTAGTTCCATTCACTGTGCCACCAGACAGTCCCTGACTCCTTTGAAGTCCACGTAAGAATGTAAGAATGAATGAATGAATGCTACTGTTCCAAAACAATATGGTCCTGGGCCCGTTCTCTCCCCACAAGGATGCATGCTTGTCCAGGTTTTTTGCTAATCTCTTCTCCCCACCCTCCCTACCAGGATGTCAACCTCTCATTTTGTCACATCCCTTAACCACAGTCAAGGGATGTGACAAAAGTGAACTCTTATCAGTCTAAGACTGGCCCTGGCCATGGAGAAGACACAATTTAGATTGGACAAAACATCTTCCTCCGGGCTGGTTGTCAACCTGTGTGCAACAGGCTCCTATCCATGCTCCCTGTCCTGTGTCCCACAGAGCCCTGCAGAGTCTTGGGTTGGGAGTTTGGGTGCTAATGCCACAGTGCCTTTGAGCATCCATCCACAGTGCACTGTACCAGGAGCGCTCAGAGGAGCAGCCTGCTCTCCCCAGGGATGCACACACACATGCTGTGATTCCTTTGAGGAAAATGACTCAGGCAGCCATTGATTAAAACACAGCTGCTCCCGAGGAGGGTTTTGGTGGTGGAAATACCAAATAGCTCTGAAGCTCCAGCCATCCCTCAAACCAGTGAAGCAGCTTCTAGATGCCATCTGACTTTTAATCAGCTTGCTCTGTCCCCATCCAGAAGGTCTAATGAAATGTTACACTGCAAGGAACACGGAAATAAGGAACTTCAGAGGTGAGGGATGCAGAATTTTTGCTTTGGTCTGTTATTTGCATAAACCTCAAGGGAATAACCATTAGGGGAAAGAGAAGACAAATAACAAAATCTGCTTGCCTACTGGGGCCCAGGTACCCCACTTGAAGAGTGAATGCAGTTTTTTCTTTTTTGTTTTAAATCTTACTCTTACAAGCAGCCAGGGTAGGAGAGAGTGTGGTGTTGTATTGTTTTTTGAGCTTTCCTGTCCCTGTCCTCCACAATGGGGGGACCACAGCTAGGCACCATGCTCCCACCCTGATTTGATCTACATGGAGCTGTGTTCTTGCCAGTGCGGGTGGGATGTGTGTGTCAGTGAATTGGGTCACTCCAAGCCTGTCTTATTAGACCAGGAACACTATCTTCACATTATTCTCTTTTTCTTACCATTGCAGAGAATGATACTCAGGTGGCAGCGACACACCATAGCAGAAGCCTTGGTCCATGTTGGGCTCACAGAACAAAGCACATTGGCCAACCTCAAATTGTGATATGAGAAAGAAATAATCCCCTACTGGGATCAAGCCACTACAATTTGGGGTTGCTTGCTCCAGAATTTAGCCTTGCCCCTACTCAGGCAGTCTGTATTTTCTAGGTAAGAAAACACAGGTGCACAGTTGGGAGTCACCTGCCCGAGCTCACAAGACTACCAAGGAGGTAAGGATAAGCATGAACTAGGCCAGTTCTTCCCTGAGGCGTCCCGGATGAAAAGGCCTGTATAGATGTCCAAGTCAAACTCCTCAGGGCTGAACAACTTGCAGAAGGAGTCAGGCGAGGCTCCTTGAGGATTCAGGAGAGAGACTATGCCTGCAGGTCTGCTCTCTTGCCTGCTGCTACCCTGGGGAGAGAAGCAGAAAGGACAGAGGCTGGACACTGTCTCCCTGGGGACAGGCTCCTTCCAGATGCTGGCAAGCCTAAAGGAGAGCACGTGCTTCATAGAAAAGGTCAAGACCAGAAAGCAGGTGACTCAGCAATTCCCCAAATATCTCAGCCCTGAGAGCAGGCTGCCCCCTCTCGGAATGCAAATGCTCCACAGAAACTGACCAATGGCCCGGCTCAGAGAGCCCGAGGCATCACGGAGGGAGAGCTGTTCCCGTTAGAAAGCCGTAGGCTAATCCTTGCTCAGTCTGTGCCCTCTCGAATCTGCAAGAGCGGCCTTGGGCATCCAGTCTTCTAGTCGGACAGGTCTAATGGGACTGAAATAAGTCCTCTAAATGCCTAGCCCGTCTTTGTTCCTTAATAAACACACACACAGAGAAAGATGCAATTAAGGCGAGGATAGAAAGAGGACTAACCAGGGAAGACACATGATTGCCAAATTCTGAGAGGCTATTTTAGAGAAGAGATTACAGGGATGGAAATTAAAACAAAACAAAAGGAAACCCCACCACCGCCGTGGTTGCCTGCCTGAGCCCTTCAGGCGCCTTGATGCTGTCTCCCAAGGCCACCAGTGGGACAGCAATGACACAACAACTGGCAGTCCACATCCCATCCTTCCCAGGAGTGCTAATTAGCTCCCAGGATTAATTTTGCAGCTTACCAGACAGTTCCAGCAGCTGCACCAGGATGGCCACTGCCAGAAACAAGAGCTTCTGGAAGAAGACATACCTACTACTGTTTCTCCGATCTGGCCCCGGGGACCAGAATCCATAAATCCTCTTTCCCAAGAAGGCTTCAGCCTGCTGTGGTCCGCCAGGAGCACCAATTATGTGGTTTCTTTGGCTTTGAAATTTTTTTTTTTTCCTTAAAGAACATGTTTTCAATGCTAGGGACTTGAGTAAGAATGGTGATTGCATTGAATCTGAGACCAGGAATCCCAAGAGAACTGTAGTGTCAGACACCCCAAATCATCTTTTCTGCCGGCCAGGCCTACTGCCCAGTTAAAACAAAGATGCACAGAACTGCAGCCAGACCTCCAGTCCCTCACCCAGACTTGGTTGGGCCCATAGCTCTGTGCCAAGGCCTGCAAGGGTAAACAGAAGTGAGCTAGCCAAGGGCTGCCCTTGAGGAGCAAACTGATTGTCAGGGCTGAAACAATCCTTAGGGAGCCTTGAGCTACAATATAGTAATAATGGCATGAGTATGGGTCCCTTGGGTTCTGGGACCTGGCTCTTTCCTCTTGTCCTCCCCATAGCAGGGGAGGAAGATAACTTCCTATCCTTCCATCAGGTGCATTCCTCCATCCATCCACTTCTCATCCACTAGCACATCAAACACTGGCTCATTATACGGTTAGGTACAGACATAGAGATTACTATCAAGCGAAGAAGGTAAGAAAGGTCCCAATAGTACTCCGTGGTGAAACTGCATCGTGTATCTGATACCCACTCCCTCTTCACCAGACATCATAATCTTTCTTCCCCATGTGGAACCCATAAAATAGCCATCATCTTGGTGAGCATGTGACCAGCCAGGTGCAGTAGTTCTGTCCCTGGGTGATAATTAGTGACCTAAATCCCTGAGATCTGATATATGAAATGTAGAAAACTCCTCCTTCAGGGTCACGGATGCTATAAATGGGGACTACTCTACTGCCTTCCCTGGTTAAGGGGAGGAAGTGAGCCTCAGGGCAGAGAATGAAGCCAACCCTGGAGAGAAGCAGATGAGAGACTGGCAGTTATGCTACCACACGAACTACTGGATCTCGCTGTGCTGAAACTCCTGCTGAACCTTTCAGTGGCAAGAGACAGCACATTTTCTTTTGGCTTCAGTGAGTCTGAGCTGGCTTCCCATCTACACTGTACCCCAAAGCATTCAATGTTCTAATAGACTCTCAGAGAAAAATCAAGTTCCGTGCTGCTAGAGATGAGGTTTGGGATGTAAGGATGTGTCTTTGTAACTCTGAGAAAGAGAATGGCTTCAGAGAGAAGATCAGGGACAGAGAGACGCTCAAGATGAAAGAAGTGTGGAGCAGCACTGTCCACTAGAATTTTCTGTGATGATGGAAATAATCTGTAATGAAAGCTATTCAATATGGTGGCCATGAGTCTTTTGGGCTCAAGGCTATCGGGCATTTGAAAAGTAGCTTGAGGGCCAGGGGTGTAGCTCAGGTGGTAGAAGACTCTCTTAGCAGGCAAAAGGCCCTGGGCTCCATCCTTAGTACTACAAACCAAACCAAAACAGACAATTTATTTCTGTGACCAAAGAACTGAATTTTTAAAAAGTAATTTAAATAGAACACCTGGTTAGTGGCTACTCTCTTGGCCACTGCATGTGTGGAGAAAATGTGAGAGGACCAAGCACATCTTAGGACTGGGGTAGCTAGAGGAAGCTGCCTGGGGGATGGGAAGCTGGGAACTGGAGGACATCTGAATACAGATGTAAATGACCCAGGGAAGAACCAAGGAGGGTCTGTGCTGTGGTGGAGGTGATGAGGAGGACACAGAGATGAGAAAGGGATGACACCAGGGTCAACTCTCAGGACCACTGCCAGTGTAGCCACTTTTGGAAATAAGGAATGCAGAAAAGAATGTAGGTTTGAGAACAAGGCGGAGGATGTTGTAACAAAGGTTGTGTACCAGGCAAAGATTGGACATAAGCTTTTGGAGCCACTGGAGTTGTGTGTGTGTTGGGGGGGGGGGATAATTGTCAAACTAAAGAAACTATAGCAAGGCTAGAACTGTGAGAACAGGGGCTGGGGAGATGGCTGAGTGGGTAAAGTGCTTGCTATACAAGCATGAGGACTTGAGTTCTGATCTCATGCACCCACGTAAGAACTGGCCATGGTGGCATGTGCTTGCAATCCCAGAACTAGGAAGGTGGAGACAGGAGGATCCCTAGGGCTTGTTGGAAGCTGTGTGCTCAGTGAGATACCCTGTCTGAAGAAATATGATGGAAAGCTGCTGGGAAAGACACTTAACACTGCCACTGGTCTGCACGCACACAAACGCATAAATACAGGTACACCATCCACACCCACCCCCCTACTCCTCACACACAGACACATACAAAACAGCTGTGGGGAATACTACCATGAAGGGTTTGGACACAAAGAGAATATGGAAGAGATGTGAGAAGGACTCAAAGAGTACCGTGAGCTTCAGGCAGGACTGCTTGTGAAAGTGGCATTGTTCTCATGTACTGATATGTTTCTAAGATCACTGAAATTTACTTCTTTTCATGCCCAACATTAAGAGTAAAACATCTCAGCCACTTAAAGCACAAGATATTCTGAAGTGCACTGTGTACTTCCCAATATGCAGAACAGAATTTAAGGCCACAGAAACATGGAGGGCTGTAGCCAGCACTACCCCCATGGCCAAAGAATTCAGTGTCCCTGTCAATCAGCCTCGGGTTCTGTGTTCCTCAGTGTGCATGAGGGCTTTGCACCTTTGCAGGAACATCATCGCTGCTTAGCTTTGCTATAGTGTGAATATGGTTTGCCCCTCTCAGCATGTGGAAGCTCCGTTGCCACTGTGACGAGAGGCGGGGCCTTTAAATAGTGACCAGGTCATGAAGGGATTAATGCCTTTCCTAGAGTCTGGATTAGTTATCATGAGAGTTGGCTGTTATAGAACAAGTCTGCCTCTTGCTTTGTCTCTTTGAGGCCTGATGGCATTTCTGCTCTTCTGCCATACAGCATGAGGCTCTCATTAGAAGCCAGGATACTGGTGCCATGCTCTTGAACTTTCCAACCTCCACAATCAAGAGCCAAAGTAAACCCCCTTTCTTTATAAATCATTCAGTCTATGGTATTTTGTTACAGCAACAATAGATGGACTAGGACAAGTTTCCAGCAAAAGTTTCTTGTTTCTATTATCTTTACCAGCCCTTCTCTTCCCCCTTGCCACATCAGAAGTTTGCAAAATTTGCTTTGAAATTACAATTCAGATCATTAATTTTACAGTTAATATGTATTTTTAAAGCCTCAGTGGTAGATGATGAAGAAAGAACAGGACTTTCAGTTCATGCATGTCATGATCCTAACTTGTGTCGCCAGCCGCTCAGAGGTGCCATCTGCTCTCGCTTCAGTCTGGCTCCAAAGCTCTGGGAGAAGATTTCAGATCAGGGAGACATGGTAGAAAAGCCACAGGCCCAGACAATCTTATCACTGAGGATTTCTTATTCTGAAAAAGATCAATGTGTCACCTTGGCACAAATGCTGAGGACAGACTCTGTATGTTAGAGGAAGTCCATTTGAAGTCAGACAACTAACAGAGTGACATATTCTACAGCATGTCCCCCTGTCACAGCCAAAGAATCATCCCTCATGTTCAACCCCACAAAGTCACAAGCAAACCATGTGAGGTCCCAGAATGTATGTTTCAGTCATATTTCTTGCTTCTTGCATGCGAGAGAGATCTTGGGGTCTGGGCTGCAATTAGCTGGCAGAGGGACAGAAAATTTCCTTGTTGAGGGTCTACTGAGTGTATCCAACCTTTTGGCAATGCAACATGATGTTACTGTCTATAAGTTCATGTTCCAAAAGTGCCCAATCCAGTTATCAAAAAAATAGTAATAAAAAAAATAAAAGCTCAATGTTTTAGGTAGGCTTATTATTTTGTGTAGCCACATGCAGCCCACAGGCTGTAAGTAGGATACATCTGATAGGCCAAGTGCTTTGTGATATGTTGGTAAAAATAGAATAGGACAAGAGTGTACCAAGTGCATATGAGGGAAAATCAGGAAATCCAGCTTTGTACAGCTTCCGTATGAGTGCACTGGAGGCCATGCATCTTTGATTCTCATTGCGTGGCCCTACGTCCCACAGCAGCGTTCTCACTTGACAGGTGGTGTCCAGTGAGCAGGGTTTCAGTCTTGTTCTGCCACTGGTGGAGTGCTCTTTCTCTTTTGTGGCTCTCCCCTCCCCTTTCATTATTAATCAGGGTCCAAACCACTAGGCTCAATGATTCACTCTGGCAGTGAGGTCTGCAGGTACTCACGGCCTCCAAAGCCACCTTCCTGTACATGTCACGGCTGCCTTCCTTCTCATGGGCCAGTCACCATGGGACTTTGTGTTTCCTATCATCATGAAGGCTAAGGAATTCATGCCTTAGGACAGCCTCTGGACACTTGTAGAAACGTCTGTCAGCCCTTCCCTATCTGACCAGGAATGGAGGCCTCGCTCCTCTCTGTTCTGACTTGCCTCTCCATCTTCTCTTCAATACAAAACTTCTTACAGTCCCACTAACCTTTGAATACTACAGACACTACAGATGCCAGCAAAAAGCCCATGATCCTGTCTCGAGGACTCAGATGAAGCCTGATTTTCTTTAAAGCCCTGCAGTTGTACCCAAATTCATACAACAGCTGGCTGCTGGTCTATTGTATGGTTCTGAATCTGCACTATGAGTACTAATGCAGTGAAATACTGTTGGGCATGAGTACCAGGATGCTCTTCCTGGTTGGCTGGAGTTACCTCTCTCTCTCTCTAACTATGTGAGGGAGCATGTTCTGCACAAAGTGTCATGGAGCCCATGCTTCTTCTAAAGTAATCTACATACAGTTCCAACCCAATCAAGGGACACTTTTCTTCCTAAAGGGCTTTATTCATTTTTCATATTAAAAATTGTGATGCAAATAATGGTTTTCACTATGACATTGTCATGAACATTGCTCATATTCACCTCCCTCCCCCGTAAACCTAAAGGTCTTTAAGTGCCCCTTCCCTTCACAGTGGTATAATAGAAAAGGAAAAGTGGTGGGAAGACCATTACTCTGAGGCCACAAAGTGTTTGGGAGGGGCCAGGGGCAGGGAAGCAGAAGCAGTGCCCCTGTGGCTACAGCAGGAATTGCTAACTGAACTGCATCAATGGTTCCAAGAGGAAACTTAGAACAAGGCAAGTGCCAAGCTGGAAGCCATAATGTATGAAGGTGACATCCAGGTGTTCCATGGCCTAGATGGGACAAGAGCAATGCACAGATGTCAAGTCAGTGAATACTATAACCTCACTGAGGAAGGCCTCAGGGTAAGGGGTCAGGGGATAAAAGAGTGTAACCTGTTATAAATAAAATAAAAAGTGGAAGAAAAGAAAGGAAGAGCCACAGGATGTGTTGGCTCCATTAACAGCCGCCTGCTCACATTTCCTGCACGTTTTTAGCTGTTAAGAATCTTAGTTTGCTTATTGTTGGTCAAAGCTTCTAATTCTACTGGTCACTAAAATGTTTTCCCACCTAAACAAACAACCCAAATCATAAACAGTGCGTTTCCTTTTGTAGCACAGGCTTAGGAATTTTCCAGGTCCATTTTGTTCTAAGGCCTGAATGCAATAACCCTTGCATGGAGTGATATTGGACTCAGAATTCTGGCTTTGTTTTGCAAACACAAAGGTCAGCAGCCCCCTTCCAACTCACTGCCCCTGCGGCTTTCTCTCCTCTGAGCACGTGAAAGTACAGCTGCAGAGCGGGGTGGTGAGAGGTGGAGGTCTAAGAACACATCAAAGACAGTCCCGTGTAAAGGTGGGAGAGTGGCCTCCTTTAAACCCTGCACCATGTGCCCAATAGGGGCCCAGCGTGGCATTCACAGTACCAACTCTGGCTTCCTGCTGCGACAAGTGCCTGCATGTCACTCTGCATTACAGGCAGCAAGCCAACCTACCCTGACAGCTAGGCTGCCTTCTATAGAATGTGCTCTAATTTTTGCAGCTTGGAGCCCCTTGGGTCTCAAGGATGGGGTCACCCCAATTATGATGCCTGAAGTTGCTGGAGAGATAAAATATAATTCACTCCTCGGTTGTCACGTTGAGGAGGCATGCTGCCTGAGCTAGTCAACACACGGAAATCAAGTTAACCAGTGGTGTGATGGTGTGCTTTTGTCTTGACAAAAGGACCCTGGGTATTCAGGAAGGATACCTGTCAAGTTGAAAGAGGTGTAAGTCTGATTCTAAGAAAGGGGTTAGCAAACAGAGATAGCCTTGTTTTCCATGCCCCGGTTTTCAATACGAGATCATATCCCTAGTCAAGCATCGCCTCTGACTTGTGAGCCATCAAAATTGAAGGCAATCTGAAGGTGGGCTCTGATCTTGGATTTTTACTGTGGCAAAATATATGTAACATAAAAGTTATCATCCTGGGGCTGGGGAGATGGTTTAGCTGGTAGAGTGCTTGCCTTGCAAGCATGAGGACCAGAGTTCAAACCCTAGTATCCACATCCTGCTTACAGCCACCTGAGGCTTGGCTCTGCTCTCTTCAAGGCAGGGTGGGTAAGATCTCAGGGAGAGGACAGAGGCACTTATGCATGGAGGTTCAGCTCTGGACTTAAAGATTACATTTCCACAAACAAAGAGGCTGTTCTGCCCTTTTCCTCCAAAGCAATCCTGCTACACGCTGCCTTTGGCCACTCTTCTCAAGGCTAACTCACCCATGCAGATGCAAGACCATAGAAGAAGACCAGAATGGGTCCCTGTCCCTAGCTTACGTGTTCTGACCACATGTTTTAAAATTAATTTTATGGAGGTATAATTTCCATAAAGTAACTGTTCAGATCTGAAATGCACAATTTGATGAATTCTGACAAATATATGTATTTGTCTGTCCAATCATCACCTCACTCAGGACATGCACCATTTCCATTAGCCCAGAAGGTTTCATTGTGCCAGGACACCATTCCTTTCCACATCCTCTTTCAGAGCCAGGAGATTCACTGCAGCTGTAACAGGCAGAGGGGAAAGAAATAGCTGGTGGGGTTCTAATGAAATCCAAGATGCCCTCAGCTCCAAGTTACCACAAATAGCCTTTTCTATTTCTAGATAAACTTCTATTTTATTCTGCAACTGATTAGCCACCTGCAATAACCTGGCAAAGGATATTTTGGAGCCTGAGGGACCCAAACACACAGGGTCTCCACTTCACTGAGAAATTCAGAAGTCTGTCCTGAGTGTGCTCTGTGCCAGGCAAAGAGCTGAGCGCTGCTGTGGAAAGCGAGGGGTAAGGATGAGGTCCCGAAAGGCAAGGAGCTCAGGCGGCTGAGACAGGGAACAGAACAGAAGGAAGAAGGCCATCTGGGCTGGATCACAAACTGGGGTCTTGTAATGCTGCAAAGAAACAAATGGTTCTGGCTACGGCCAATATGGAAGGGTTTTTGGAGACAAGGTCATTTCAACTAGTCCTTTAAAAGAGGCGCCCAAGATTCCAACTGAAGGCTGGGAGACCATGGAGTATTAACTATCACTTAGTGCATACCTGTGAAGGAGCAAGGATTGAATGAGGTATAACAATATGCATGATTATGTCTAATAAAAATAATGATTACTGTGAGCACCTGGTAAGGTAAATCCTATTACTTCAATGTAGCTGCATGACTGCTGGGGTTCACAGAGCATCACATATGACATAAGCAATGGTCTGGATGATTGTGAAGCCCCGGGCTTTTCTGTGCACTAACCCTAAAGCTGCGTAGCAGGGAACTGGGAAAGGGATTCATAGCTTCCTCTAATGGCATCTTAAAAAACTAAGGGCTTTATGTTGGTAGTGTGCTTACCCAGCACACCCTAGGCTGGGTCCATTCCTTAGCATATATCAGGTGTGGTGGCAATGGTCTACAATCCCAGCAATAAGAAGTAAGGAGAAGGATCTGCTTAGCATGTAGGCTGGGCCCATTCCCTAGCATACATCAGGCATGGTGGCAATGGTCTACAATCCCAGCAATAAGAGGTAAGGGAGAAGGACCTGCTTAGCATGTTTGAAGCCATCTTGGGATAGATATAACCCTGTTTCAAACCAACCAACCAACCAACCAACCAGCCAACCAACCTAACTTGGGACTCATAACTATGAATGGTTCCCCACTTGGCTCCAACTGCAATTAAAACAGCGGGAGCAATATTATATTCCCAAAAAGAGTGGTGTAAACTTTGTATTGTGCATACAGATATTTCTTTTTTTTTTTGACACCACAGGAAAAACTCATATATTTAAAATAAAGAAAGTTAATTAGTAAAATTGTTTTTTCCAAAAAGCAGTCTTATTTATGCAAAACAGCCCAAAACAGGTTCACAGAGGTTGTAAGTGTAACCAGCTTGTAATTTGCATTCTGATTGTGAATGCGGACGGCGGGTAATCACAAGGAGATTCTGTTCATTCCTGTAAAAGCCCCATTTCTTATTTACACTGCTTGGCTCCCATTATTGACAACATAGATGCCATTCGCATTCTGGTTATTATACCACCCAACCCAAATACCCCATATTACGGGGAGCCCTCAGGTCTAACTGGATGTTACCTGGGCTGATACCAAGGCTCCACAGAGGCTCTTCGGAAGCTGCACCCTCAATCCAGAGCTCCTCAGATTGCACTGGCTGCCTGACTACTGGGAGAGGCTCACGTAAACTCGGGTGCCATAGGCCCCAGTCCTGCTGGGCTTCGAGCACTGTGCTTCCTCAGCATCCTGACCATCTAAGTGGGGAGATTATCAGCCCCAGAGTGTTCCTTTATGTGAATGTCCACGCCTCTGCTGCAGTGAAAGTAGCTTTCAGAAAGTCAGACAGACTCTGGGTTTAAAGGTCCATGTTGACTCACAGCTCCAGGAATGGCCAGAGGGTAGGCACAGCAGACGCTATAGCTTACTTAACCTGATATACAAACACTGCCCCCACTACATACACTCACATGTGTACACGGTTTCCCTGTAGCCTTTAGATAACCAGCCCTGCATACACTTACATCTTTTCCTCCCCAAATCCCCTCACACCACGCTACCTGCATGGGAAGGACTGGGAGCCACCCACTGGTGGGCGGCAAACCTGACCTCTCCAAACATCAGCCACATAGCACCTCAGCTTGGGGGGTTCTCTGAGCTGCAAACATATGGAGGTCTCTCTCCTTGTTTTCCAAGCCTTCTGGCTGCCAGCTGAGACCCTCCCCTCTGTCCATGTGCCCACACAGCTGCAGGGCTGTCTCCCTTTCCAAACAAAAGTCCACCTCTCTGCAGTTGGTGGCCTGAATCCAGGCCAATACTTCTCCTCATCATCCTGTTCCCCAGTTTGCAGAGACCCTGCCCTGCCCCTTCTCTCCAAACAGAGGTGGGCTGGGGCATACTTAAGACAGGTTTCCTCATGCTTGACACCCGTGTGTCAACCCACAAACCACAGACTGCTAGTGTCCTGGCCCTCTAGCCCCTTCAAATTAGATAATCCTATACTCTTCTCATTCTTGTGTATCATCATCTTTTTTTTTTTTTTTTTTTTTTTTTTTTTTTTTGGAGCAAATGCTTTTTAATGGGTATATTTTACAAACACACTGGAGGATCATACAATGCTGCCTGCACTGGATGCAATCCTGAGCCACACGTCTGCACACTTCTTTGCAACTGGCCCTGTTGTGGCAGAACCTTTCATCCACCTTTATTGTTTACAATGACCCCTGCATTATCTTCAAAATAAAGAAACTCCCATCTTTCCTTTGGTATGATTTTCATTCTGGAATCACCACCACTGGAGGGACCTTCTTTCTTAGCTCTGCTTTGCCTTCCTTGACTGTGGCCATCACCACGTCACCTACACCAGCAGCAGGAAGTCTGTTCAGGCGTCCCTTGATCCTCGTCACAGAGATGATACACAGATTTTTGGCTCCGATGTTGTCATCATAGGTCCTACTGGAAGACACAGGGAAATCTGGAATTTTATACTGGAGAACCCACCACATCCTCACTTTTCATCTTGAATGCCCTTCTTTTTAATTTTAGTTTTTGTCATTATAGGGGATTGATCCCAGTACCTCACACATGCCAGGCAAACACTCTGTCATTCACTCATAGCCTAGGCCTCATTATACTTTTCCTTTTAGAGATAGGGTCTGGCTAAGTTGCCCAGGCTGGCCTTGAGCTCTCTCTGTACTTTAGACAGGTCTTGAATTTGCAATCCTCCTATCTCAGTCTCCCAAGTAGTGGGGATTATAGACCTGTGCTACTGGGCATGGCCTTCATGGTTCATTCTTAAAGGAAAAATTTCAGCTTTGAAAGAAAATTTAGATTTGAACACCAGAATGAGGCCAAGTCTATGGCTGGTGACATGCAGCAACACACCCAGGTCTGACGGTCTTGCCCTGTAAGGAGGCAGCAGTATCAGTCACATAGGGAATGTGGGAATCTCCCACCTACTTTCCTGGCTCCCCAGTCAGCTTTCTGTAAAGCAAGAGTCCTTCCTACCAGTGAGCTGTGCTGCCTATGTGCTCCCGGATGTCATTACAGGAAACTAATAGAATTTTAAATTTGTTTTTAAATTTTATAATACAATTCATCCAATCAGTGTCTGAGCACAACACTCAGCTCAGGCTGGGAGGCACATGTACCACGGGCCTTGGCTTCTTCCATCTCTTGCCACTGAGGAAAGGTTAATTCTCCGGGGGTGCCATGCTTGGCTCCGCACGGGACCAGTCTGCTCTAGTCTGCGGCATCACCTTCAGATGGACCCACAGGAAAGGCAGGTGCTGTATTTGAGGTAGAGCTTTCAAGTTCAAGGGCTGGAGAGGCCACCATTACCTTGCTGGCTTTGCCTAGGCACTATGCTGAGAAGCTATCTAGGAGTTACTATGACATGGTTTTCTAGGCCACACCTGCTATTAGATGTGGGAAAACGTCCCTGGCACAGGCAGAAAAGAGAATGGTACTGCCTGTGGATGAGGGACAGATGAGAGAGAATATGTTTCTGAGGGTTTTTTCCTTTGAGGATGCGTTCAGCTGAACCTGGGATCATTACTGTAACTTGGGATCAGTTGCTGCCGAATTGGAAATAAGTGAGATTTATGGGACTGTGGCTGTGTGAAGAATGTCTTGGGTATCAGACCTGCAGCAGATATTCTCCATTGCCAACTGCAGTCAATCTTGCCTTTTATTAAGCTTTAATAAGTGACTTGGGTTTCAGGGAAAGTTCTGGAACAGTTATTGCCAGCAAGTGAAATCCTATTGGTTCTATAGCAGGCTGCAATAAAAAACGGCTCCCTCCTGGAAGTGTCGATGGCAGGGCCTTCATCACACTGAGGCCACGGTGTCCCAGGAGGGGTGAAAGGTTCTCTTCCCCAGCACAGTCTGACAGCAGCAGAAGTGGGCATAACTGTCAGGGCACACTTACCAGCTCTTCTGCATGTTTCGAGGCAGTGACGCTGACCCATAGTACAAGACAGGCTTGAGTCTGACACTTGTCTGCTTCTGAAATATCCAAGGTGACAAGAGCCCAACATGCCCGTTTCCAGTTCACAGGGTGGCCACATCCCAGCCCCAGGTGCCTGGCTTCTATGTGGCCATGACTTTTGGTTATTACTGCTTTGAGGCTTGTCTCCACTGGTGACAAGGAAAAAAGGCTTTAGCCAGGCTTCCACTGGGCCAGAAACAGTCTAGGCTCCCTCAGAGCCTCACTCAGCATTTTGATGTCACCCTGAGCTTTGTGCTTCTTAAAAAGAACAAACAAACTTCAAACAGAAATTAGCCCTTTCCTTCCTTCCTTCCTTCCTTCCTTCCTTCCTTCTTTCCTTTCTTTTGTGGCAACACACCAGTGAAACACCCAGATGACTTATCAGTTTTGGGGGGTACTTCTGACCAAGGCCCGTGTCCTTCCGGATGGTGCATGGGGCTCTGGCTGGAGCAGCTGCAACTTGCTTCTGATTCACTGCAGCTAGAACAGTGGAGGTTGGCAGGTGGGAACCTTCTGTGGCCCTGCTCCCTAAACAGATTCAGAAACACATGCTAAGAACTGGTCCCAGGTGGGGTGGGTGGGGTGGGGCACGGCTAGGCTGGTGGGAAGGGCGTCTTAAGGTGATGGTAAGTCTCTTTGCATTCTAAGGCATGCTGACTTCCAACTTGCTGCTTATTGCATTGAAAAATATTCCACACGATGGAAGAACTATTTTCCAAAACAAAATGCTAGTATTCATCAGAAGGCGCGGGCTGTGCAGTGTGAACAATTCACTTTCGTTAAGTACCATATGGCCGCTGGTAGGAAAACGCTAACATGTTTCAACAGTACAGCTGGGGTAGGGCTCCTTTATTCACCGTGCAGATGGCTCTAATTGACATCTCTCCTAAAACAGGTCTCCAGCATTTCTGCAGGATCATTAGAGTAATTAGTTATTAAATACCATCACCACTTTTAGAGAGGGGGTCTGATCCTTGGCAATGCTCCACCATGATGGAACTGACAGGCTGGCTGGGAGGCCAAGCTGAGGGGAGGGCCCGTGGTAGGACCTGCTAGCTCTTCCTTCTGAATAGTCAGGCCAGAAGAGGACAGAGGCTACCCACATTCCAGAACAGCCCTGGAGAGAACTGAGGCACCAAAGAGCTCTGAAGGAGGATTATAGAGTTGGTCCTGCCACTTTATTACTTGAGTGGCCACCTGATGGCTCAGTCTTAGTTCACCCACCCTTAAATGGGAACAATTGCAACTGCCCTCAGGGTTCTGTAGGGCTGAGGCTATAGAATGAAGAGTTCATGGAAAGAACCAGAAGGATAAAGTGCTACAGCTGGTGGTTGTTTAAGGCTCAGCTTGACTTCCACTCACCACGAGCAGTGGCCTATCAGGAGGAGCTCACATCTGACATGTAGTCCTTAACATTATGACTAGGGAGCCTTCATTATATTGGCGAGTGCTGGCCACCCAGGCTGTTTCTGTCCTGACAGGCAAGGGTGTCAGCTCAGGAGTGGGGACCTGACCCAGTCTCAATAAGTTCTAGTACCAGACTTAGAGGGGCAGGGTGGTATACGGTGGACACTGGGATTTTACGGGGGCAGGGTGGTATGAGGTGGACATGGGGATTTTACGGGGGCAGGGTGGTGTGAGGTGGACATGGGGACTTTACAGGGCAGGATTGTGTGAGGTGGACACGGGGACTTTACAGGGGCATGATTGTGTAAGGTGGACACGGGGACTTTACAGGGCAGGGTTGTGTAAGGTGGACACGGGGACTTTACAGGGGCATGATTGTGTAAGGTGGACACGGGGACTTTACAGAGGCAGGATTCTGTAAGGTGGACATGCGGATTTTATGGGGGTAGGATGCTGTAAGGTGGATACTGGGATTTTGGACCAGATTTATAGTCTATTCCCCAAATTAAGTCATTGTGGTAACCAAAACCTATCATAAAACAGCCGCAATACCCACCCTTGCCCTCAAGTGCTTATCCCCTTCATCACAAAGGTCTACATGGAGGCTGCACATGGGGATGGACAGTAATGGCTGAGGTGGCACAGAGGAGGAGGGAAAGAGGGGTAAAGGACTGAGCAGTTATTTATTGAGTTTGAACACACAGAGGGTTCAACAAACAATACTGTTGTGCATAAAGCTGCATAGTAGCATCCTGAATCCCATATTCATGTGAGATTCAAGAGAAGCTCTCTAGCCAATTATATATATATTCCTTGACTCTTGCTCTGGTTAACAGACGACCTGGTGCTATGGTTTGAATGTGTACCCCAAAGTTCGTGGGTTGGAAATTTATGCCCCAATGCAAGTGTTGAAAGGTGGGCTCTAGCGGGAGGTGTTTAGGTCATGTGGGCTCCACCCTAAGGAATGGGTGAACGCCATCACTGCTGGTATGGGTTCCTGATAAAAAGATGAATTCAGGCTCTTCCCCTCTCCTTGTGCAGGCTCCTGTGTCCTTCTGCCTTGTGCTGTTGGGTGACAGAACATGAAGGCTCTCCCTGGACACTTGGTTCCTTGATGCCGGACTTACTAGCTTCCAGAACTATAAGAAAGAGATTTCTGTTCTTAATAAAATAGCCAGCCAATGGTATTTTGTTAGGATATCACAAAGCAAATGGAGATATATGGCATTAACCTCACATAGGTTTCTAGAGACAAGAGGCAGTCAAGGATAGGCAAGTCAAGGATGGGCCACCCCTACAGCCAACTCTCAGGAGGCCTCCAGTCTAAGACCCAATCTCCCTTGCCACAGCTAACTTAAAGGTTAGACCCTTCTTATTTTGGTACTCGTACTACACATACAGGACAGCTGAACCAGGGTCACCAGAGATAGCACCAAGAACTATACTGCTGTGGTGGTTTGATTCAGGTGTCCCCCATAAACTTAGGTGCTCTGAATGCTAGGTTCCCAGCTGATGGAGATTTGGGAATTAACTCCTCTTGGAGGCAGTGAATTGTTGGGGGTGGACTTATGGGTGTTATAGCCACTGTCTCCTTGCCAGTGTTTGGTACACTCTCCTGTTATTATTGTCCATCTGATGTTGGCCAGGAGGTGATGTCCACCCTCTGCCCATGTCATTGTTTTCCCCTGCCATCATGGAGCTTCCCCTCGAGTCTGTAAGCCAAAATAAACCCTTTTTCCCACAAGCTGCTCTTGGTTAGGTGATTTCTACCAGCAAAGTGAACCTGATTTCAAAACTGCTTTTACAGAATGGAAAAGTGGTTGGGTATATGTGAACCTGAGAGTTTTTCTTTTCTTTCTTTTTTCTTTTTCTTTTCTTTCTTTCTTTCTTTTTTTTTTTTTTTTGAGGTAGGGTCTCATCTAACCTAGGCTGACCTGGCACTCTGGCACTCACTCTGTAGTCCCAGGCTGGTCTCAAACTCATGGTGATCCTCCTATCTCATCTTCCTGAGTGCTGGGATTAAGGATTTTTTTTTAAAAAGTACATACATGTATCTGAAGAGTAATATGGATTTAGGAAGCAGCCCTCCCTTTGAGCTCATTCTCCATTGATTGAGGGTTAATAGTGAGGCATTATTAGTTTAATTTTGCAGTCTAATCAGTTTCCTGCTTTATTGATCAAAGGAAGATTGGAGCAATTATAATTTGTGAGGCTGAAAGGGAAAACTCCGGGCTAAAGGAGTACAACTGGAGCTCAGGGCCAGGCAGGGGAGGCCTGGCCTTGCCTTCTGCCCAGCTCGCCTGACATGGGCTGCATGAGTTAGAGGCAGTCTTCTCATTTATACTTCTTCTCCCTGGTGACCCATGGTACCTCCAGACCTCATGAGCAATAACTGCTAACTAGCTTCAGAAATGCAGACCAGCCCCTCACCCCAAACACATCCAAGCTAAGGGCCCCCTGAATGCATTTTAAGCCCCAAACTGGCCCAGGGCCTCATTGTTAAACACCCTCCGTCAGCAGGGCCCCATCTGTGCAATAGAATTTTTTTGTCACTTTTTCAAATCAGAATAGAAACAATTTTTAGTCTATAATTATCATTTCTTTTCTCAACAGACAAATGTTTCCTTTTAAATTGTAGGGCGGAAAAAGCAAAGAACAACATTTTAAACCAAAAAGAAAGACTAAAATTAATTTCCTCTTTACAGAAAAATAAAATACAACAGCTTAGAGAAGCCAGGTTTCTTTTTTCAAAAGAGCAACAAATGCAACAGTGTATTTATTCCTGCTGGTTAATGTCCATTTCTGGGGAGCAAATCTTAGGGGGACAGTGCTGATTGCATGTGCAGGCTGCTTTCCACTCACAGTTCAGCTGTGGTCCTGATGCCTGGTACCCTGAGCCCCTGAGGTGACTGATTTCTCCTGGTGTCTGAGTTCATTTCCATGGGCCACCTGAAGCTCTCAGTACAGAAAGGCACCTTGGGATTCAGGGTGCTAAGAGTCAGAGTCAAGGTCTGAGGTCTACCTAATTCTCCCAGGGAGTCTTGAGATGTGAGCTCACCACCTGGGCCTCAGTTTCTTCATCTCCATAATGGGAGCACTACTTATTTTGCATGGTTGTTATGTACCGTTTGGTAACTTTAACACATTGACCAAATCTGGATGCTTTCATAGGGTGGTCTGGACTAACCAGATTTGTGACTGGGACACCAGCTTTACATTCAGAGTCTAAGCCAGCAGGCTCCTGTGTTCTGCAAGCACAAAAGAGGGGAGATACTGAAAAGTATACACGGGGCTGGATGGCACCCCAGGTTCTTGCCCCTGGGCACACAGCGCTTGTGCTCACCCTGTCACATTTAAGAAGTCAAAAGAATCTGAATACGGCTGGGGCAGAGCCTGCTCAGGTGACGGAGGAAGCACATTTCCTCCAACGAGGAATGCCCATGAACTTGGAGTGCATGTTAAGGAGACTGGTTTCAGAATGGCCCAACAAAGGGTCAAAGCTCTGACTTTACTCCCGCCCTCCAGCCTTCTCAACAGGGAAATGGGCACCACACATGCCACAAATACACTGCACCAGTTCTTGCTGATCTGACTAGGTATTCTCAGCACAAAACCCTCAGGGGGCTCCCCATTACCCAGCACTGCACAAACACTTGGCTCGGGCTGTGGTGGGGACAAAGACAGCCCAAAGGCACTCAGAGCCTGATTAGTAGCATTCACTAGGCTCCCGTATAACTAGTCCCACTATGGCCATTTTAACTTACCAATGTGATGTTCTTGAAGGTGAGGCTGCGCAAAGACATTAACAATGGGCTCTCAGGAGCCAGCCCCAGCTCAGTCCCAGCCCCAGCTCAACCACACTTGAGGGAGCCACTTGAAAATTGGGTGCAATGGGTGAAGACACTGCCTTAAAGCTGCTGCTATTGCAGCTCTGTGACCAGGAGGATCCCATGACATTCTGGCAGGTGAACAAGTGGCCACCATGCTCCCCTGTTCCCCTCTACTGACTTCACGGGCGTTTGCTCACTGTATAAACGCCTCTCCTGGGATTAATGGCTTCTCATAACCTGGCACCACCTTCAGGCTCACCTCCGGCGTCCTGCAGAGCCTGCTGCACCACATCCTTGCTCCTACCTGCAGGCTTTTCTGGTCGTATTTTTTCTAGGTTGAGAGTTCAGCTTCAGTGGCCCCTCTGCTCGCAGTGCTGCCCTCCACAGACCTAACCACAGGTGTTTGCTGTGCGCCACTTCCTTTAGGAATTCTCTGGATGCGCACCGCTCCTTGCATTGGTTGGTGATAAATCCCAGTGGACGCGAGCATGTTTCACTGCATACCCTGCACAACTCCCTTGTATAGCAAAGGCTGTCAGACGTTCTACTCCATGACTCAATACTCCTCATGATGGGCTTCTAACTCAAGAACCTTCCTGACTCATCATGACTTCCTGGCCTTACCTTGTCTCTTCAAGTATTAGTGTCTAACATCTGTGCTTCCAAGGACAAAATGACTATTCTCCCAAGGATCTCAGTGATGTCACTTGCCAAGGCCAGACAAGGGCAGAAAGATGGGCAAGTTACACTGAGAGGACTTCATGGTGGCCCCAGGCTGCAGTGAGACTGTCCTGCAGAACTGGCAAGGGCTTGAGCAGAGACACTGGATCGCTGTAATGAGCCCAACATGTGGAAAAGACAACTGAGTATCTTGTGTACCTGATAACTTTCTAAAAATAGCTGGGAGGCCTGCTCTGCAGGCTCCTTCTGGTCAAGGGTGGGGGCTCATGGCTATCTGTCCACTCAGTTCCAGAAGTGGTCAAGCCCTTGTTACCCTTCCCCTCCAGGGCAAGGCAGATGCTAACCCTCAGCCAGACGAACAAGCTCCATGCTGAGGCTTGGGCCTGGCCCTGCATCCCTTCCCCTTGAGCTGTCCCACTGGACAGAAGGAACTGTCTCTGGGCTGCTGGGTCACGAAGGAGAGGAAGGGAGATGGGGCATGAGCAGATGCCAGTGAACTCTGGGCAGCACTTCTTGGCTAAGGAACTCAGGGACACTGACATTCTCCTCGGACCAAGGCAGTGACAGCATCAAACAGAAATGCCATGCTCTGCAGCCATGTGGTGCAGCAGAAAACAAGAAAAGAAGAATGGGATCCTCTGGGCTAAATCACACCATTTCCTCTGCCCTCCCAGCCCCACAGGCCTGGACAAGAGGTGGGCAGTGGAATAAAGGGCAAGTGTTGCCAGGCCCAGGCCTGCAGCAGCCTCAGAGCCCAGCTTGCTCCTTGCTCTTCCCTCCCTCCTCCATGTCCAGCCAGAACACTTAGTTCTCAGCACCCCGAGTCATGCTCTTGGCCTCGTTTCTCAGCACGGGCACTGTAGCCATGTCTGGGCCAGTCAGCTGCTCAGGGAAGTATTTTAAAAGCACACTCATTAGAAGTAACAGTACAGAATCTTACGAGCCTGAAGCTCAACAACTTCTGGAGGTCACTAAGTCATTAAGCCGAGAACCAAATCTAAGAGTTTGGGTAGAAATCATTGAGAGCACACTTACTTTCAAATTGGATCCTGAGCACCCCTCCCCCACCTGGCAGTGAGCCTTCCAGTTCTGCAGAGAGGCCAGGGAACTAGGAGGCTCTTGTCTTGCAATATTTCCAAAGTACATGTACTCCTCTTTCTGTGAAGTCCCTCAGAAACTTTTGGACTTTTAAAAACTGGCTTTCTTATTGGAGTCATAAAAGGGATACACAGCACTGCAGGCCAGGAGAGAGCTGGCCAGGCCAGCTAAGACACAAGTGCAAGTGGCAGGGAGATTCCTGTGCCTCGGTCTCTCCGCCCACCCCCAGCCACTCTTAGAGTTGAAGGCTGAAAACACCCGGTGCTCACGTTCCTCCTAACTTGGACCATGCTGAGATCATGTTGCTGAAATGTGATGCCTGGGCCCCTCCTGCCAACCCTGGGCCACCCTGGCATCAGTTCATGCTCTATCACCCACCGGTGAGCCGTGAACATCCATCACTATGACTCACAGCTGCTTCTCCCCTCAGCACCTCTCGAGCCAGGGCAGGTCCGCACAGCATCATCTCAGAGCCTGATACCTCCCTCCACCTTCCCCAGCACGCCGCTGAGCAAGGCAGGTGCCGAGCCCGTGTCTCTGTAGTCCCTTCCTCTGTCCTGCCAGCTCTCGGGTTTTATGTAGTGGAAAAAGATGTAGATGAGGAGCCGGGTACTTGGTTTGGGCAGGCTCTGCCACTCCCTAGCACAGCGTGGAGTGCCACCTCCATGACCTGGCAAGGGTTTCCTTCAGCTGCCTCACAGACACATATGGGTAATGCAGGAAAATCCCTGGATGGGGAAGGCCTGTAGAAGAGTAAAGTTTGCCAGTGAAGAAATCCATTATCCTACAGGCTAGCACCAAAGGTGGCTAGGCAATCTTCCCAATAAACCAGGCCCAGCTTTGCTTCCACCAACCTTCTCTTTACAAGATAAGTACTTACTTCAAGGTTCCTGTTTCCTCTTTGGTTAAAGGAATTGAAGAAGCAAGCCAAGTCCAAGCGGCACAAACAGCGAATAATTGCTTGGAAGAGAAGCTTGTTGAAATGAGTCTTTGCTGGGGACAAGGTCGGCTGGCAGGCTTACTCTATAAATCACTGCGCCCTCCTCGGCTTACTGCCTCGTGCTGAGAGATGAACTCAGCTGGACTTTGACATTTCCTAGCTCTCAGGACTGTGCCCTGCACACAGTAGGCTTCTGCTCATTGTTTGCTGAGGGGGCAAATCCGTGTCCTTTCAAACTACAGTCACTCCATGAAGCCCATACAAGGGACAGAATGCAAATCACAACTGATCCCATCTACAGCACAAACGACAACTTGCTCCTGCCAGCCTGGGCTAAAAGGGAATCTGGGTGCGGGAAGCCCAAGGAGGCTAGAATCAACACACGTACTGTATTATGTTGCAGCGTTGATAAGACTAAAATTTCAGGATTTTCTTAATGAGATTCCTTCATTCTCTGGTCTTCCTTATCAGCACGGGCAAGAACCCTGGTTAAGTACTTAGGTCCTTTGCTTTAGAATGGAGGAAGGACCATAAGAGGGGTCGGGAAACTCACTGAAAAATATTGTGCTCTGTTACTGCTCCTTCTGTAGGATGTGGGTCCCCTGCCTCTGGCCCAACCAGGTTCACTGTCCTGTGACAATTTGGTACCCAGTTGGCAAGCATTCTAGGTTGCAAGTTTGCTGAACCAAATGGAAATTGATTCTGGTAAAGGAGCCAGAGGAAGTTAGAAAGCCAGGCAGTTCAGAGTGCTGCTAATGCTGCCCCAACCTCCCAGCTTCTAGAGACATCCTCTTCCTCACCGAATACCATAAACCACCCCTGCAGGCTGGGGTGTGGTTCAAACATCCAGCTATCTAGGGATGACTCCAACATTTCCTTGTGTGCTTGGCAACTTAAGGGTTGCAATATGCAATGCCAAAATCAAGTCTCTATAAGCTCACATGGGGTTTGTCACCTCTGTAGGATGAGCTAATGCTATGTAAATGTGAGGGCTACCTAAGGAAGGGTCCATTTGCCAGTAGATGGGTCCATGTGTTGGCAGATTTAGCCCTGGGTAAGAACTAGGTGTTGGGATTCGGGCTTGAGCTGGAGGAGAAGAAGCCTCCTCTGTAAGGCCTAGGCCTCCACTTTCTCATGTCATGCTCTAGGACCTTGTGCCCCTTTGGGGAGAACCCCAAGGGACCACCCCATCTTCCCACCCAACTTGGATGACTCTTCAACCTACACAAGCTTTTTATTTTTATTTTTTTTCTGATTAGGTTTTACAAAGATCAGAAAGGTCTCCAATATACCCAAAAATAGAATAGCTCTCCTGGGACTGGGGGTATAGCTCAATGGTAAAGTGCTTGTTTAGCATGTGTGCAGCCCTTATTCAAAACATAACCAAAGTCAAAGAAACAATCAAAGCAAGCACTAGAGCAAACCACCAAGAGGCATCATAGCGCAGAGGCTCAGTGTCTGGCCTCTTTGCTTGTAGCCTGTGATGTTTCTTTGCTCAACTCTGCTGAGTGGGTCCACAAAAGGCGCAGGGTGCTATCGCCCCAGAGAAGAACAATAAGCAAAGCAAGTTCAGAGGGTGAGAATAGAGAAGACCCAGGACGACTGGAGAGCAGGTGCACAACTTTCGCAAGCACAGACAGCTTTGATCATTTGGTTGTAGCGCTGACAGCTTGACTGCAGGCCCCAGAGCATGGACACATCACTACATAAGAATGCTACTATTAAGGCTACAGGACACTTAACAATGTAGGCTTTGGATTTGTGTATGGGTTCTGACATTTATCTTCTGGGTGTCCTTAAGCAGTATGCTTAAACTTTTTGAACTTGTTATCTTCCCAAGCACCGGGCCCCTCTCTTAACCTGGGAAGGAAGCTGATAGAAGGTGCTTAGTCTGGTTCCCTACAGAGCCCGCCTTACATCCAACATGCTAAGGAAGAGGGGAATGGATACATACATGGTCTCCCTTCTGAAAGATTTCCCCTCATGGTTAAAATAAGAGGTTAGGGCTAAAATATGAGTAAAAATGACAGAAGAAAACAGAGAGAAGCCTGAGAGTGCGAGCGTAAGGAAGGGGAACAAAGACAGGCACACCCCATCTCCAGAGCTAAGACGCCTTGCAGATTCCAAGCACTCAGCTAAGGGCTTGACACATGTGATCTAACTCTACACTTTCAGCTTGGCTACAGGAATTAAAACCTCCACTTGCAGATGATAGATTTCACACAGGAGTGAAGGTGTTCCCCCAAGGCTGCATACCACGTAGCCAGGACTCCACTGCAGAATTCTCTACTCTGAATCCAGGAAGGTGGCAAGAGTAACAGCCTAGGCCTGACCATGCAGACCAGGGAGCTCATGACTGTGCTGCTGGCCCTGATGCCAGCAAACGGGCCTAAAAGGTGGCCACACCAGCAGCTTCCGTGTGCCAGGGCGCAGGCCTGGGTCCTGAGACTTCTTTGGGAGTACCGGTTTTACCAGGGGCTTGTGACATGCTGAGGAAGAAAACTGACCTGGAAACTTCCAGGGACATGAACTTCACCTCAAACGGCATCATACAGAGCCCCCTTTCCCTCCTCCTCTAAGAGGGTTGGGCCAGGGCCTTCTCTGGGGTTCTTTCTGGATTGTCACAGTAGAATTGCCTGTGGGAGTTCTGTGCCTCAGCCCCCTCCAATGTCACCCTTATATGTCCTACCATGGGGCCTTGCCCCATATGCCAAGCAGAAGACAGTAACAAAAGCATACAGGATAGCATCATACACACTCCTACTGCTACCCATCCTGATTGACTCTGAGCAGTAGTGAAGAAAAATGTCTATGATGACAGAAATATCTGAGTGAGGGAGATAGCACATATTCAGACTTTGTATGTAGAGGACAAAGACAAGTGTTGAAGCCTCCATGCATCCCAAACTCTGGTTTATGATAATGTAGCATTTCCAATAGCAGTATATTTGGAAGGGAAGGGACGGGAGATGAAATGAACTAAACTCTACTTGGAGATCTCAGCCCTATGACTAAAGTTCCTTTTGTTAGCCACAGAAGCATCTGTGATGGGATCTGTGCTGACTAAGAAATGTGAGGGAAAACGACCTTAAACAAGGAAGAGCATTTGTGCAGCTATGACCAGGTGTGTTTCCCCTAACTGTTGGTATGTAGTTCGTCCACTGAGGCAAAGAAAAAGTTCTGCCATCAGTCACCAGCTCTTCCCAGAGGGTCTTGTGGGCCCCAGAAGCAGGGGCAGAGTCCTGACCTGACTCTGGTTTCCAGCCAGACCGGGAAATTCTAAGAGCTCAGTCTTGGATTCCAGCACCAGCAAACATGGTGTGCTTTGTTCTCTGTCCCTCTCCAGCCCACACAGAAGGCTGTGGTTCTTCTGACGGCAGTCGATGAGTCCAGAAGGCCAGATGGAAAGGCCCCTCAGCTTGCCTCCTGGTAGTCCCCCCACTGCACAGCATGGATCAGGCAGTAGAGCTCTCTTGAAATGACAGAAGCCAAAGTGCACAACATAAAGATAGCACACACCCCTGCTCAGCACCCCACTTCCAGAAGTACCTGGACTGCACTCTATCTACCAAGCCTTTACCATCCACCTCAATCCCCAGGGTGGTCACCTTCAATGAGATGGGGAGGTCTTCAGACCCCCTCCCTGTGTCACCTGGCCTTTCTCCCAGGTGGGTGACATCCCAATGGACTTTATGCTGATACCCTCTCTGATGAAGGCTCTCAGGTGAGGAACACCCCTGTGCTGGTTCTGTCATGGGCAGGCCTGAGTTGGAGGGCTGTGGCATCCACCTAGAAGCAGTGCTGTCATGGCCAGAGGAGTCATTGGCTACCACAGAGGGCAGCCACTTGGGGCTAAGGTAGCAGGCGGTACAGCTGTGGAGGAGGAGGAGAAAGGGTGGGTCGGGCATGTGTGGGCGTGGGTGTGCATGCACGCGGTAAGAGGGTTCTGGGTGGGGAGCTGGGGAGCAGATGGGCTCAGGTCTGAGAGGAGGAACAGGTCACATGTTCAGGGTCAGGGTGCCAACGAAGGCCATGGCTGCTTGGCAGCTGCAGTTCCTGCTCAGCCCCTGGGCACAGGCTGCACAGAGCCACAGAACAAGCCTGCACTGAGGAGCACACTTCAGGCCATAGCTGGTGCAGGATCCCAGAGCTGGTTCTCTGCATGTCAAGTGGCGGCGGCGGCGGCGGCAGCTCTTGAAGGAAGGCTCACAGAATGAGCCAATTTCCTGGTGTGAGGACTACCTGCAGGAAGTCACTACTGCAAAGTGGGAACAAGAACTCAGTGGAGCTGCTGGATGCTTTTGATGCTTGGCCAGTGCATCTGGGATGGTCATCCGTTTCATCAGACAGGACTCTAGCAGGAAATGGCTGCAACCCAGGAGCAGGGACAAGTGCTGGGTGGGTGGGCAGCTGTGGGCTGGGCCCAGTGGGGACTAGAGTTGAGCACAGAAAAGACTGTGAGGGGGCTGAGAGGTATCCCAGGCCTTAATGCAGACTAGAAAGTGCTGGGGTGTAGGGCATGGCATGTCAGAAGGATAACACTGGGGACTGGGCTGTAGGGAGCCCATACTCTGCTGGACAAGATGTGCAGAGGTTCCCTCAGAAAGATGGCAGGGCCTGGACGTTGACAAGATTTATAGGTTGTTTATCCAGGTCAAGGAAACAGCAGAAACACAGGGCTGAGTAGACAGAAGGAGGCAGAGGCAGCAGGCCTGAGCATGCTAGAGCCTCTGCAGAAGGGAGCTCCTTGCTTCCTCACAGCCAAGCTCCTGCTCCCTGAGCCCTGGAGGCCAGACGCTGCCCCACCCAGAGAACTGTTGTGCTCTGTCACCAGCCATCTCTCTCTCTGTGTGTGTGTGGCGGGGTGGGGGGCGAGGGGACACAAATCATATCTTTACTTCCAAATAAGGAAAATAAAATGAAAAATTTCTTCATGGGACCCTTCCCTCTAGGAATGCTATACAACTTGTGAAGGGTCAGCGTTGGGTGAAAAAAGGAGTCACAGGCTACCTGTCATGTCTCCTCTAATGGGGTTCACACAGAAGAGCTGGAACCGGAAGTGGGTGGTCTGCGAGGGTCCACACCAGCTGAATGTGTGCTCCTGAAGTTGTAGGTATGCTGGAGACTCAGCCTTCAGCCCACTAAACCTGTCTTCCAAATGGAATAACTCACCAGTAACTGCAATGACTTCTTGGATACTCCCCCTTCTGAACATATATATTATGTGGCACAAATCCTCTTATTTAATCCTCATAGTAACCCTGTGATAGTTAGTCCCAGTGTCCCTATAGTTGAGGAAACTGAGTCATAAGCCACAGATAACTTCTCCATGTAGTAGCTGACGGGAGTCCAGTCCAAACTTACACAACCTGAAGGAAATGGATGGCCACCTCACGCTTCCCTCTAGTTAACCTCACAGAGCTCAAAAAATGGAAAGCCAGAGTATATTTTAGGCAAGATGACATTTGCACTAATGTGCTTTTCAATGGTAAGGCAAGCCAGTTTTTACACAAGGAGCAGGGGTATAAACTAGGAATGAAGGCTCCTCGGTGCCATCCAATCACCTGGTGTGTGCCCTGCTGACACATGGATATACGGACATGAAATTCCATTAGGAGAAAAACCAAAAGCACACAACAGTCGTGTATATGCTCTGTTGAAAAGATGAGAAAAGATTTTGAAAAGGACAATGATTTTATATTAATTAGATTCTCTTAGAAAAAAAAAACACCACCCATCAAACCACTTATGTTTCTAAATTTCAAGAAAAAAGAAGTCAGCGAATAGACCCCAGGCTAGAGGAGAGACTTGAGAAAGGACACAGTTCTGCTGTGCGCTTCCATAGCAGCCTGAAAAGCCACGTGGTTTTCTGGGCAAGGCCTCTCTGTGGATTTTGTGGCCTCTGTGCTATGAAGCAGCTGATGAAGGGCCAGCTTGTCACTGCCTGTGTGACAGGCAGGCTAGGCTCCTGCTCCCAGGATGTTGGCCACCAGCCCAGCCCAGCCAAGGCCCCTTTCCTCCCCTCCCCTAGAGCCAGTTCTCTACTGGCCTTGGAGGCTGGGTGTAGACACTACAGAGCAGACTTGGTTCTGCACCCATGGCCTGGAAGCTCCTTCTACCCCTGCCCTACACTAAACAGATAAAGAGGACATGGCAAGCTGGGGTCTATTTGTGAATTCCTCCTTGGCCTCTCCAGTGCCCTGACCAGGCTCAGATTAGGGCAGTAGAGGATTTGCTGGTTGGCCAACTGGCCTGAGGGTCTACTTCCAAGGCCTTGCTCATAAGCATTATGCATTCCAAAGAGTCTGCCAGGCAGCCAGCTGCCTTGGGGTTGAGTGCACTTTCCTGCAGGGACAAAGCCGTCTATGGTCACAGGATGCCTGACTCAACGAAGCTTGCTGAGCCATGGCACAAGAGTGTCTGTAGTGTGGGTGGGAAAAGGAAGAGAAGGAACTATGTCCGCTATGCTTGTCAGTGCTGTGTGTGCGTGCACATGCATATGTATTAGAATTATGCGTCTAAAACTCACGACACTTGGCCTTGAGAAATGAACTGTTGTGCTTTGTGTAGGGTGCTGGCTGACTGATCCTGCTCAACAGGTATCTGTGACCCCAGAAGTGAGGATTTCCTGGAAATGGAGACCCTGCCTTGGTTTCTCTCTACTTCCTTTACTGCTTAACCAGCCAGGTGAGGCTGGGCAGGGAGGTCCAAATGTCACATTGAAACTCAAATTCAGGAATCTTCTCAGTATGAGGGGGCTGGGGTGTTGTCATCCAGCTCAGAATCTAACTGTTGCCAGGGTGATTGGACTAGAACTTATGGCTTCTGAATCACAAATTTCTCTCTCTAATAAAACATGCTTGACTAGAACCATGCTTTGTGGGGGCTACCTATCAATCAATCAGTGTGTCAAGCCCACTCACTCATGAAGCAGCCACTGAGGAATGTGTGCTCTGAGCTCAGACACGGCTTGGGGTGTGTCTCCTCAGGTGACTCCTCCTCCTTGTTCTAAATGAGGGCTTAGATCCTCAGGGAGACAGGCTAGACTTAGGCCTGGCAGATGGGCTATATGGGACATCAGCCCCTACTGTATAGAGGTATGGGTCTATTGGGAGCTGTCTATGAACTTGTTCTAAACCAACACACAATTGCAAACAATTTGGTGCTGAAATGAACCCTGCCCCTTAGGTGCCATTTGAGCATTAGTGTCACTTCCACTTACCACCTCACTCACTGAAGACTTTCTGCAGCCAGGCATTGTAAGGGCCCTGGGGCTGTCAAGGCAGACAACACAGTATTCCTGCTTTTATGAGGAGCTATTTCAGCCTTGTTGCAATTGTGATAAGAGTAATTACAAAGAAACATGGGCGTTGTGGAGCAGACAAGAGCCCCTCAAGGACTGTAGCCATCATCGCCAGAGGAGGCAGTGCTGAGCTGAGCCTCTGATCAGCAGTGGCCAGGTGAGGAAGAAGAAGGGTGTCCAGGATCCTCAGTGATGGAAAGCAAGGTAGAGATGGTTTACCTGGGAGCTGGGTCTCGGGCAAATGGACCAAAACAGGCAGAGCGATGAGTGGAAGAGGTTCGGAGACAAGCAGAGACTAAGACATGGCCCCAATGCCACATCCAAGAAAGCCAGGGGAAATTAGGGGGTACTGATGGGTAGCTCAGAATGGTCCTGCTGAGAACCAGTGAGGACCCTTATTAGAGCCTGTATAGTTGGAATAAGGAAGAATAATTTGGAGAAGTATCCAAGAGGGACTGTGGTGAGTGCTGGCAGCTGACTGGCTCTCAAGTTCATGAATTGATTTAGCCAATAGTTCCTGAGGGCCTCTGTGTATCAGGTTAGTGCCTGGATAGGAGGGAGAGACCTGTTTAGGATGAGTCCTGGGTTTTAGGCTTAAGAGAATGGAGGGCTGGTGGTGAAATTCTATAAATATTGAGAATATTAGAGGAGGAATTTCAGGGTTGACCACAGTAGATATGTAAGAACTTGAAGGATGGACAGTTTTTTTTTTTCACAGGAAATTCCAGGCTGGGGATCCAGTTGAAAAAAACAGCAAGGGCAGAAGGTGCATGGTTGAATACAAAGACCCTAGATCTTTTTAGAGCCCATAGGCTTTGAGTAATGAAAATGATATACCACAGCCCTAGAAACTGCCCTCCTCACAGTGCCCTAAGAATCCCCAAGACATTATCCATTCACTAGTCAATGAAAGCTGTGTCTCTTGTGAGCCCAGACCCAGGCTCTGTGGTTCAATAGCTTCTCAAATTTTATATAGAGAGGGGCCAAATTTTTGGCCACCAATTGCGCTTGGACCTCTGCTATCGTCCCTCATCTACAAAGCCCAGTGGGTACTTGTCAGGATGGCCCAGAGTACAGGCAGGCACATGCAGGGTGTCTCAGGTGACTTCCAGGGAAAATCATCAGCACAGATTCTTATCTACCCATCTTACACTCTGTTCCTCTGTCCACTTAAGGCCTCTCTGATCCGAACTCCCTGGCTCCAGACTCTCTCGTGCTTTCCTCCCTTGCCCATGACCAAGTCTCTGATGGTGCCTGAAGAGTTCCAAGAATGGGGAAAGTGGGGAACTGGATGCAAAGCTCCTCTGATGGAAAAAAGGCTCCTTGGAGGCTCCCCAGTCCCATTCCTTGGCGGCATAATTACAGACGCCTCCCTCTTTACAAACCCTTCCTATGTGCTGCATAAAGGAATACAATTTCTGGCTGTCCAAATTACAAGAGACCATAATGCACAAAAGCAATAAACACAGATTCTAACAGCAATCAGATACCACTTATCGTAAACAATGGTTTTTGTGATTTATTGCATTTGAAGCAGGTTTAGCATTACTCCTAAGAAGATTTGGTTATTCTTGTTTTCAAGCAGCGTTGCCGGCAGCCAGCTGACGTCAGATAAAATTGCTCAAATGCAGCACATTTTAAAAATAGGGCCAATGTGGTGTTAAGATAATAATAATAGAAAATTTGGGGTGGTTGTAGGCTGGCATGAATGTCTAAAAATGGGCCTTTGGGGAGGTTTGTGCATCCTAAGTAGGTCCTCACTTCCTAATGCCCAACACTTCCTATCCATCCCACTGTCTTTCTGTCCTCTGAGTGACGTGGGATGGAGGAGGAGACTGGAAACCTCAGTGGGCCAAGTGAAAGTCTAGTTTATCACATCAAGCTGCTCAACGTACCCTCAACAGCCTTAGTCAGCTCTGGGAGCTGATTTACTGGGAGACTCACAAAGTCAAGTTGAGGGTCTGGAGATATGGCTTAGTGGTTAAGGTGCTTGCTTGCAAGCCTGATGCCCAGGTTTGTATCCTCAGTATCCACATAAGGCCAGATGCACAAGGTGGCACATGTATCTGGAGTTTGTTTGCAGTGGCAAGAGGCCCAGGAGCCCTGTTTTTTTCTCTCTCTCCTTGCAAATAATAAAAAATTAAAAAATTAAAAGAAAATAAAAACAGAAAGTCAAATTAACACAGAGCTTAGAGGTCTGCACTGATCATTTAAGAACAAAGCCCACTTCTTATTGTGTAAGCATTCCTTGTCCCCAGTAATCTGTCCACTGCACTCTCATGAAAGAAGGAGTTTTCAATCTGGGTTCCGAGAAATCAAGGATCCCATATGGGTCTATCAAGAGTTCCTGAAAGGGCCACCCTTGCTTTTACCAGAGAACTCTGTTTTTGTTTATGGTTACTGGTAGGTTTCTATAAGTATATTTGCAGAGAAAAACTGGATTAAAGAACTAACCCTCAATCGCAGTCAGTGAATTCTGCCTTTGACCTTTCCCCTCTTTCCTAATTGCACATTACACTTTGGATTTTAGCAGCACAGAGGTTAGGATCAGTTGGCTCCAGGACAGGACTACTGTGAGACCCCAGAGAAGGGGCATGCTCTCTGCTGTCATTGCCCCATCATGTGGGAGACCCATTATCGGTGACAGTGGCCTGCTCCAACCTACCCTGGCCATAGCTCTGGGACTTGGCTCGAAGGGAAAGTGTCAGGGTAAAGAGTGCATCTGGAGGTTTCCTGCTAAAAAGCAGAGTCCTGCTGTGCTGACAGAAAAGCACAGCACACACTTATTCAGGCAGTTCCTTCCTGGAATCTCTGGGGACTAGAAGAGACCCATGTTACCCAACACACAGTGCCCTGGGGACTGGGGGGCACACAAGCAGCCTGCACAGGCAGACATGTTATTTTAGGCTAGGAGGCACAACTCTGTCCTCAGCTTGGAGCAGAGAGCAGAAAGTTCACTGAGCTATACCGATCATGATAAGGAAAATGAATTGGCTACTGACTGCCCACTCCTCAGAGAACAGCCATGGTATCTTGCTTGAAATAATTTCTTTGAACACCACTCATTCAGGTGGAAAAAACATGATCATTAACATTTATTGAGTATGTATATCCCAGCCATTATTTTAAACTCTCTCATAATTAATCTGTTTAGCTCCCCGCCCCACGCTAGGCAATCACTATTCTTACAATCTTTATCTTCACTTCAAGATAGAGAAACTGAGGTACAGAGAAATTAATTCATTTGCTGAAGTGGCCCAGGTTGGTAACTGTAGACACAGATTCAAAGTCCACAGAAATCAGCCTGCTATTGGCAAATATACTTGGTTCCACAATGAGCCCTAATGACCTTCTTTTTATGTTGTATCCTCTCATGTCTGTGTTGGCCAGAAAAAAACATATGTACAGGAAGACAGGATGAATGACACTTAAAACAACACCGTCAACATAGATATCTTCAGAGTCAAAAGTTGGCCTCGTTGATCAAACCCTGCCCACCTGTTCACTGCCTGGGTCTCCCAACCTCCTCCCAGCCACGCACCGGCCTCCTGAGATAAACACTGTGCTGCCTCTGACCACCACAGAGCATCTAAGACCTTCAAGGTGGCAGGCCTTTGTGAAGTGTCCATGTGTCAGGCTCTGATGGTACATCCCCAGGGAGCAACAGCAATTTCAGAAAACACAAAATTTGTTTTTTGATAAAGACAAAAGTGATTCATGCCTCAAATATGCTCTCAGACCCTCACATCTCCCAGCATCCGTGTCCTCACATGTTCTTAATCCTTGGCTTTGAATCCTTTCTGTGCAGGAATGGGAGCAGTACTGCCTTTGGGGACTGCTTCCCTAACCTCCCTACTTCACTGGTGACCTTTATCATGTCTCCCAAGTGCTGTGTCTCTGTCATCCCTCCCTGCCCCCGCCCCCCGTACATCACTCCAGTCCACGAGGCCTGTGTTTGCTCTTGTTGTCACACCTCACATGAGGTGGGCTCGCTTCCTGTCAGGGAGCTGTGTTGTTCCCTTTCCTTCCACATGTAGCAGAACCAAAAGTGGGCACCAGGATTTTACAAGGAGCCCAGAGTTTATTTAAATGTCAAATCCTGGCCCACACTCACAGATTTTGATTAGGGGAGGGGTAAATATATCAAATGTTCTAGAAGCTTCTGCTGACAGCTTGATCTTAGAAGTCTAACTTCCAGATTGTGAGCAAATACATTTCAGCTGTGTAGGGCCCCTAGCATGGACCACTTTGTTATAGCAGCTCCAGTATACTAATACACCATCTGCAGCAGGTACTTTGCAAATACTTTTGGTTTTTTGTCCAAACTCACATTTGCCAAACTGCTGAACCACCCCAAATTCTTCACTAGGGTATTTCTACCTCTGGGCAGTGGCCTGCGTCCTTGGCAGCCTGACATCACCTACATGGCAGCCTGGCATTGGGGCAGAAGGTGGCTTGACAAGGCATCTCTCACCATCCCACACCTGCCGGCCTTGGGATTCAGCCACCAGTTTCTCTCAGAGGGCGTGAGCCACCCTCCTCCCTCTTGTCACTCACCAGCTGTTTACTAAGCTCTGTTGTTCATGCCAGATGCCACCCAGCTCATGCCACCTCCTTGGAGAGGGTGTCACTGCCCTCACAGTCTGCTAGATAAGCCAAGCATTATCACCTGTAAGGCTGGGCTGTGACAATCAGAGCCCCAAGGGCAGAGCTTCAGGAAGGGGGATCCATGCTGGTGCTTGGGAGGGAGTCAGATCTATGGCAAAGCCTTTTGGAACTCTGCTTGCAATGACAGCCCACGGTCACCCCCAGGTTGACTGGGGTGTCTCCACACAGCAAGCCATCTACAGCTCAGGTGCTCACAGCCAGGGCCAGCTGAGAAAGGGACTTCTGGAATCAGCTCCCCAAAACTTTGGGTGTCAAACAAGAGAGTGGTTCAGTATCAAAGCAGAGCAACCGTGGTGGTCACTGGTTACATTTCTTGGTGAAGACTTCTCCACTGTGCATAGCGCTTCAGGTGCCCCTCACTTCAGCCTCTGCCACAGTACTGGAAAGAGGCAAAGTTTAGGTGACTATCCTGTCGCCAAGCACATGGCCTCATGCTGATAAAGGGTCTTTAGGATGTTCTCAGCTCCACCTTCTTCTCATTTCCTCTTCTCCTCGATCCTGGGGTATGGGTGGCTGTGTAGCCAGTGTGATTAACTCCATTGGGACTATAATCTCAGAAAGGAGTGCAATGGAAATCATTTTTGCAATATAAATCAAATAGGATTTCCAGTTGAAGTTATTTAAAAGAAATTAATTGACTTGTACTTGCCACAATACACTGATAAGAGTTCATTGCCAAGTCTGTCAGGAGTAATGAAAAAACAGTTAATAAAATTCAGCTGTCAAGAGCATCGTGTGGCGGTTCTCTGGAGATATCCCACAGCCCTGGGTCACAGAGGGTGGAGTGCACGGGTCTGCAGGGCCAAGCTCGGGCTTTACTGTATTTTTCTCTTGTGTGGGATTACTCGGGTTTTAATACTATAAGATTCTTAGGGCTGAGACTTTTTTCCAAGCTGCTCTGTATTTCTGTATAGCACCATGCACATATTAAATCACAACCAGAGGAAGGATGCTGGCTAGATAAGGCTGTTTTTGCATTCAGTAGTTCATTTTCCTTTCATTTGAAAGGCCTTCTAAAGAGATATTTCTCCTCCCCCTTATTGACTGTAATGACCTTAAGGAGGAGGGAGTGGCAATATTTAATTAAAGACATTCTTGACCTCTCTCCCACGCTCTCCCAAATCCATGGGTGAGAATGAGGTATAAACTTAAAAAAATTGCACACACAAAGCAGGGGGGAGGGAGAGTCTCCACCTTGTAATTCCATGCAAGACCCTGAACTTGGCTACCAGTCTCACCACCCCTCCCCTGCATCTCACCACACAGATACCACCGCATATCTTGGCCCATGTGGGTGGGATTTGTCACTCTTATTGAAGATGAATTCTTACAACACAGAGCCAGAAATTAACCATGTCCCCAGGATGTCACCAACCCTTGGGCATTTGTAACAGCTGCTCCTGCCCTGGTCCTTTTCTTGGGTTGAGATCCCGAACACTCACTGGCACATGTTCAGACCGGAAGGAGCTATGCACCCTTTTTCTGTAATTGCTTTCATATGCCATGTGCTATTCCAGGCACATAACAAATTCATTTGATTCTCATGGCCAAGGGTTTTTTCCCCCCACTTGTATTCTGCATGGGACTGGAGCACAGAGAGTTTGGGTAAGTTGCTGATGGTCATACTATAAAGAGCAGAGCTCAGGCTTCAATCAGTAGTCCAGCACCAGTCGTTCTCTCTACCTTCCCTGCAACAGGAAAACACAAAGTGATAGTCTCTGGGAAACGGGTTGCAGATAATCTTGTATTAAGACCACGGTCTATAGGAACCCAGGGTGGGATTCCCCAAAGTGGTTATACCAGAGGGGACTGCCCAGGACAAACTTATAGGGCTTCTCATTGAAGCTTTGAATTTCATCTGTAAGGTTGAGCTACAACAGATATTGTGGCAAGCTATGATCTCAGCTTCTAGAACTTTGCTGCTCCTCCAGCAAGGGGCAGACTCTAATTCCCTCCTCTTGAATCTAGGTGGGCTGGCCTTTTGCTCAGAACCCAAAGAATAAAACATATGTGACAAGGCTTGCTTCCAAAGCCATCTCATCAAAGATGGTACACCCCCTATCTGTCAGCCAGGTTCCTCTCTCTAGCCTTGAGCTCCTTTTAAGGGGACTAAGTAAGGTTCAGCCCAACCATGGTGGTGGGGGGGGGCTTGTTTGAGATCCCTGTTGGGAAGCTAAGTGAGAACAGAGACCTGACAGACAGAAGGATGGACAGATAGATGAACAGCACCACAGAAGCACACTGCTCTGAATGAATTCAAAGACCAGGCCCAGGTGAGGCCAACCCCTTCCAGCCACCCACAGACACACATCCTGAGTCCTCCATGTGGCTTCCCCAATCAAGCCATGGGTGATGACACACTCAGCAGACTCAACAACTCAGTTTAAAAGGGGATGTTTCTTTCCTGTGCTCTAAGAAGTCAGGGAAACTGGAGTCCTTAGTGCTGTGAGATTCTCCAAAGTGAGCTGCTGCTATGCCTAGCACAGAATGGAAAGCAACAGAGGGAAGGACAGAAAGATGCTGTTCTGCTGCTGCAAGCCTGGCGTTGGCACGCAGCTCATCTGAGTCAGGGCTGGAGATGAAAATTCCCAAGATGGGCCCTGCTCCCCAGGGGCTTGCTTGCTCCTCGCCTGCACTGTCCTGTAGGTCTTTGTTACTGTCCTCGACTTTACGTCACTGAGTCTTGGTGCTCATGGTGCTGTCAGGCACAGCCCCTGCAAGTACATGCTTGGGAGCAACAGCGCGGGCATGCCCACCCAGCAGCTGCCTGCAAAGGTGCCTTACTCAGAACCCAGAGTTGGCCCCATGCCCACTTCGGTCATAGCTTCTCCACATTCTAGACAAAGAATCTTGAAGGACTTGAGTGTGTTGATTCTCCAGCACAAGTTTGGCATTCTCCTGACCAAGATCTTGCCTGGCAGGGTGAGTGTGCCCACCCCAAAGGGGCTGGTGCCAGTGTCGGCATGGCTTTTAGGCCTTTTGCCTCTTTTTGGCTCTCATGGGTTGTGTATGTGTACATGTGTATGCTTGTAGATGCACACATGCCACAACATGTGTGTAGAGGTCACAAGACAACTTCTGGCTTTTCAGTCCTCACCTTCCACTGTGTTTGAGGCAGGTTGTTTGCCTCTGCATCCAACCAGGATAACTGGTCCATGGGCTTCTGGGAACTCTCATCTCTTCCTCCTCTCTTGCTGGTGTTACAGATGTCTGAACCCAGATGCTCATGTTTGTATAGCAAGAGCCACCCACTGAGCCATCTCCCCAGTCCCTCTCATGGGTCTTACGGGTAGACAAGGCTGTTCAGGTACGTGCGCTGGATGCAGCAAGGCAGGAGCTGGCAGTTCCTGGAGGAGAGGCGAACGTGAGAGAGCCAGGCATCCTTGTGTGATATTCTATGTGTTCAGTTTCCTGCCGCCCTCACTGGCCTTTGGCGTTTCCGCTTTAACTGTCCTAACATTATTGCAGCAGCCATAAAGAAAGATATGGCTTTGAGGACTCACACTCAGGCCCGTGTATTCAAAAAAGTGGTGCCGAAGTCCTTGTCCTTGTCAAGGGAATGAGGTGACAAAATAAGTGATTACTATATGATTGGTGGCTCTTGGGGATAAGACCCAGGGTGTGGCTTGCTGTTGCTTCATGAAGAGATTTTTTCTCCTCATTGCAAGTTGGAGACTTTGGAGTTTATTTTACTAAGAAAGGCAGCAGGCGTGTGACAGCAACACGACACTGTCTCTGTGTGGTTGAAAGATCAGAACTTACAGTTTCCCATTCCCTCAGCTTCACTAGGTAACGAAGCTTCATCTAAGGGATGCCCTATGAGCAAAGGCAAGTCGCCTACCTGTTAGACAGTGAACCAAATCATGGCCATTGGGAATATATCTAGATTTGCCCACCGTTCCCAGGAAAGCATGCTTGTTTTCTCATTGAGTTCTCAAAAGAGAAGATGAAAGGGTTCCAGGGATTCTTGGCCCAAAATGCTCTGTTGCTAAAGAAAACTGGCGTGAAGGTGCGTAGTAAAGTCCCTCATCATCGAGGGCCTGGTTCTCTTGGAGGACGGCTGCCTGTGAGGAGAGGGAGGCTGACCTAATTAGCCAGGGTGGGGACATCAGTGGTAACCGATGAGCATCCTCTTTAAGACCTCCAGGCCTAGGAAGTTGCTCCTGAACTGGGTCCTGTGTCCTCTGGAGCCTAGGTGTTTAGGATGTGAACCTGGAGCACATGTGGGTCCAGGGTCCTTGTTCCTCTCTGGCCTCTTGCAAGCCGCACAGGGTGCATGGGCTTCCCTGGTATGTTCTACTCTGGTGAATTCTTCCCCACAGGGCCACACTGGCTGCCCAGTGGGACAGTCTGTTTTCTGGAACTTTCTGCAGCTTCTCTCTGAGTGTGTCTTGGATAATGAGCTTCTGAGAGCTTGTTGGGGGTGCAGCAAGAGGCCACCAGTGTACTTGCTGCACTGACTCACTCAGATCATGTGCCCGAAGCATATGCCTTGAGGGCAGAAGGATGCTGTGGGCAGACTGCTGGCTGGGATGGAGGGAAGGAGCAGAGGGAGAGAGCTGTAGAGAACACTGCAGTGGCAGAGTGTATCTTAGGAACAAGGAGCTGGCAGAACCCCAGCGCTGGGTCCCATCCTAGCTGGGAGACTTGTGAGCACAATTCCAAGAACACTCCCTGCAGGTTGGGGATGCAGTCTCTGGGACAGTGTTCATGGACATCAATTATGGGGCCTCAATTATTGGTACCTGAGCCTCAGTTTCCCCACTTGTGAAGGCTCATGGGAAGAACAATGATAAACAATACTTAATGTGAAGGGTGAGAAATGTTCAAGCTCAACACCTAGCAGGTTTTCATGAAAGAGGAAAAGTCATTCTAGCAGAGGAGAGGGGAGAAAGAAGGGTGTTTGTTTCCAGACAAGATGAAGTGCAAAAGGTTGTTCTGGAATTGACTATGGTCCTTGGGGCTGGGGGGTGGGCAGGTGGGCACATCAAGTTTGCTCACCCTGAGGAGGTTTAGTTCACCACCTGGGTGAGGAGCAGGCCATGGTGACCATCAGCAGACTCTCCCAGCCCCCTGCTGGCCCAAGGACAGCCTTCCTCCAGAGTGTCAGAACTCTTGAGTCTTGTCTGTGCCCAGCCTGGCAATGGAGCCATCTGGGTGCTTACTCAGCCCCCTTTTCAAGCCCCTACTGCACCCTTCCCCCTTTCCACCCATGGCTCTTGGGGAAGGCGAGGCCTCAGATCCAGTCCCCTATCCTCTGACTCCTGGCTTCACTGGACAGAAACACTCTAACATGAACCACAGAAACCTTAGGAATGGCCACTGGGCAGGAGGGCCAGTGTGAGTGTATTTCCCATGAGGTTATTTCCCAATAGCGCCTCTTGTGCCTTGGGGTCTTCTCCAGAAGACTGAGGCTAGTGGTCCATCAGAGCACTTGCCTCTTCTCCAACTTTGTCCAGATCCCCGACATTTGTCTTTGTAAGCACTATTCAATTTTAAAGATATTTTAGTAATTTCTGGATGAAAAACACTTCCAAATGTGTCAGACCTTGCCTTGGCTCTTGCATAGACCTTGAATTACCTTGCATGACCTGGAAATGTTCTAACCAGTACTTTATGGCACGTGGGAGATAAAGTGAACGCCACACAAGCACGAGGACCAGAGTTCAGATCTCTACCCTCCATAAATGCCCAGCAGGCATGGAGGATTGCCCATAATGTGAGCACTTGAGAGGCGGAGACAGGATCTCCAGGGCAAGCTGGCTAGCTCTTCTAGCTGAATTTGTGAGCTCTGGGCTCAAGTGAGAGACTCTGCCAGTATATAAAGTGGAGAGCAACCTATGAGGACATCTGATGTCAACCCCTGGCCTCCACATGCATGTGCACACATGTGCATGTATACTTGCACACAAATGCTCCAAACACATATATACACATCACACACAAACAAAAGAAATCAGAACCCGCACTGCTGGAGCTGCCTCTCCCCAGCCGCAGCGGGGTCCTGAGCTCTTCTTGGGCAGCCTCTTACTGAAGCTCCCAGGAAGCACCAAGACTGCTCTGGGCCTTTGCTCTGGGAGCCTCAGGCTGGCTCCAAGAGTGTGTTTTTTGTGGCCTTCATGATCAGTGGGCTAAAACAAGAGGGTCTCTGAGAAGAGAGGGAGTTGGTAGGCAGAAGGTAGCATTCTAAAAGGAGCTGGCCCCTCCTCCATGACAATAGAGACAGCAACATGGACAGGACCTTGCACTCTGAAGACTCAGGGCTGGGAGCTGGGCTCAGAGCTCTTCTCCTCAGCCAGCACTGCATCAGAGGCCTTTCTGCTCCTCTATGGCCTTTATTCACCAGGAGCTGAGTGGGAGCCAGGGCGTGGGTGAGGACAGCTCCTATCAAAGTGAAGGGGTCAATAGTCCATTCAGCTGTCTTGGTGTTTTCCTGTTGGCAATGGCAATGACATTACCATGCGTGTACGTGAACCATAGCCACTGATAGGACAATGCTGACATCTATAGCCTTTTCTGTATCTTCTAGTCTGAGTATTTAAAACCTACGAAGTGTTCTTATCTGACTGACAGTGATCACAGCAAAGATAAAAGGTACAAATGACCTTAGTGACCAATGTCCTCACTTGCAGTGACTAGAGTCTCAGGCAAGGGAAAGATCTTTCAAAGGTCAGAACCATGTCAGAGGCAGAGCAAGGACCAGACCTGGGCTTCCTCCCCCCTCCCCCCGCCCGCCCACCACAGGGTGCAGCCCTGTGGGACTTCTGGGCAGGCCATAGCCTCCCACCCTGCTCTCCCCAGCTGTGTGCAGTCCTGTGCACTAATTGTTTACACTTCCCCTCCTCACACCCAGGGATAATTTTACAAAGGGCACAACTTACACATCCAAACAAAGCACATGCATTCTCAGGTTATTTAAATTCCTTTGATTAAAGAAGAAAAACACAATTTTAAGAGAAGTCTGGGAGGGGTGGGACGATGAATGAAAGATTCTAAGCTTAACTATACCAAAACAGACCTGAGTCCTAAAATAATTTTAACCAGAAACTCACCTGAAGAGAGTCACAGGGGAAGGGGGGTAAGATCACACTGCAGCCTGGCTGTTTCCCTGTTGTCTTGCAAGTTGGCAGCCTGCTGCTTCCATCTGGAAGTGTTCACAGAACCTAGCATGGTGCAGCTGAGGACTCCCTTGGAGACAGCAATGAATTAGGGGTGCAGTCAGGGACACAGCCCCCCCCTAAGCTTGTGGAGTGGCCATCAGCATCATGGGAATAAGATTCACACTGCATCTATGGAGGCAAACAAAGGGGCCAAAGGACTGCTAATGACTCACGCTGGAAAGGTTGACCACAGTCGGGGACAACATGTCAGATAGGTGGGATACAGGACTTTTATTTCCTGGGAATTAGAAGATGAAGGGAAACAAAAGCCAGAATCACCTTTGCCAGGCCCCATGTGAACGACCCCCCATCAGAAGCCAGAAAGTCTGGGGCCACACAAAGGGGCAGTGGTAAACCTGAGTCCTCTCTCACTCCCTCACTCTAATCTGGAGCCCGGCTCTGCAGGCACAATTATAGGCAAGCGATCCTAGAAACTCACAGAATGTGTTTTCTTGCCTTGTGTTATTCTTGGAGGCACTGGGAATGCCTAACATTCCAGATGTAGAGGCACACCACGGACTAGACTTGAGGACTTCCAAGCGGTGAACCCACAAGCTGGGAAGAGTGTCATCCTGGCAAACCTGAGTGCCCAGGAGCCAGCCTCAGACCCTTGTTGGAGGATGGGAACATTTTTCAGTTTCAAAATGCAGGCGAGACTCAAAAGATCTGTGGGGACAGGGACAATGGTTCAGCAGTTTAAGGCCTGCTTGCTTGTAAAAGATCTTAGCACATTAAAACGTATGTTCAAAACAAACCAGTCACTGCTTCTGGACTGGGTGTTGACTGTGAAAGGGAGTGACAGAAATGTTATTTTTCTCAGATGGATGTGTGCTACAGAGGTCTGTGTTGGTTTGGGCAAAGTTAATTGAACCACATGCCTCAGATCTGGGCATTTCGTTGTATAGAAGTTAAATTTAAAAAGAGCCATTTAAGCCGGGTGTTGGTGGCGCACGCCTTTAATCCCAGCACTCGGAAGGCAGAGGTAGGAGGATTGCCAAGAGTTCGAGGCCACCCTGAGAGTACATAGTGAATTCCAGGTCAGCCTGAGCTAGAGCGAGACCCTACCATGAAAAACCAAAAATAAATAAATAAATAAATAAATAAATAAAATAAAATATAAAAAAAGCTGTTTAGAGAGGAGTTTCAGGCTATTGGTGATGGTAAGGAATGCAGATCATAGCACTTTCCAGATAAGAATAGCAGCAGTTTAAAATTATTATTTTTTTTATGTTTCACTAGTTGGAAAAGTTAAGGTATCTCAATGTTTTAAAGCTTAGTAAACAAAGAACATAAAATTATTTAAATTCTTTGACTGACTTACATTCCTCAATCTGAACTAATGTTCACGTTTAGCACCAAGTGGTAACTGCCTGTGCTAGACACAGCCTCTTCCCTGGAACCTGTGCCCGCAGTGAGTCTCAGTTATGTTCCAGGAAACTTGAATGAGCCTCTGTTACTGCCCCAGGGAAGCAACCAGCCTAGCAAGGAATATAGCCTAAGATTCCAACCTGGCCTGCAGGAGAAGGTGGTCCACAAGACCATGCTGGGAGGAGCCCGGGACGTGTGAGTGGAGATCCAGCCCCTCCTATTCTCTGTGAGGCTCCTGTGTCCCAGATCCCTGAGAAGACCCAGTTCATCCCAGGACTGCCACCCCTAAACCAGCCAGGAAGCAATTTCAGCTCATCAAGAAGCTCATCAGCTCTAGGCTGGGCCACCACTGTTCCAGACGGCATGGCACGCTGGGCCCGGAAGTGCTCCACCACAGTTCCAGACAGCAGTCCCCAGCCCGGAGACGCTGCAAGGCACACACACAGATGCTATTTTCACTTCTGTCCTCACAAACAGTGGCATAATCATAATTTATCAAAATATCCAAATCTTGAAAAGCATGTCAAAGTGCAGCCTCATGAGCTGAACTTAAAAAAGCTTCTTAGTCCATGTATATAGTTTGAAATCTGGGCTTCCCCCCATTTGACTCAAGGGGATGTAGCAGGTTTTAAATTATGCTTCCAAACTTAAAATTGTCCAGTTCTTTTTAATATACCTAGAAATCAAGTTCTAAAATATTAAACAGGCTTTTAAATCAGAAATTATGTGAAAAGTACCTTCTGAGTCACAGCTGTGTTGCAATACATAAGTATCATATCACCACTGTCAGAAGTTTCTCTGTGTCTTCATCACTCTGCTGCAGAAATGCTACAATGATGGTGAGCAGTATCTCTGAGTAGTGAGGACATTGTTTACCTAATGCTAATCCTAGCTGTCAGAAGCCCAGAGCTAGAATATAATAAAAATGCGACCAGGTGGAGGTGCAAATTCATAGGGCTTAAACATAGTATATACCAAAATAAGTGGGAATTATAGTAACAGAACGTTTTCTGTCACTCTGATGACTTTCCTGCTGTTTTTTTTCCCTCTCCATCTTCATCTTTGCTTTGTTGAAAACCCCTCGGATTCTTTCTAGACTTCTAGAGTCAGCTGCTTATGTCAAGTTTCTCTCTCTTCCCCAAAACCCTTCTGGAACTCTGCCTCTTAGCATTCTTGCCTGCCACGAATGCACCGTCTTAGGTCTGTCCCTGCTGGAGTACTGACTGAACACCAGCTCCTTCCTCCACCCTCCCTAGTCATGCTAGAAAATGCCAGAAAGAGTCTCCCCTTCAGGACAGTTTCTTAATCCTTAGGATCTCGCTGGTGGACAGCCGAGGGCCTGCTGTCCAAGTAGGTAGCAATGCATACTCATGGGCACAAGAACGCACGTAAGCCAAACAACTGCAATTCAACAGACCAGTAAGCCGATGCTTTCTACCCATGCGTTCCCCACATCCGAATGGGTGGACAGGGACTCTGTTCCCTGAGAATGGGCCTCAAAGATGAAGGCTTATTAATCTGTAGCAGTGGTCAACATGTCTCTGTCTGGTTAGTTGGGCTATCCAGTAGATTCCACCGAGTTATCCTGGGCCGGAGCAAGCTCTATGCAGCTAGAAGCCAAATGGGAAGTGGGTAGCCAGGCACAGCTTCAGTGCACACGCCCAGAAATGCAAAAATAAAGCTCTGCAAACCACTTTCCTCAGGCAGCCACAATAAAGGCTTTCAGGAAAACCCGGCACAGGCTCCTCCAATGCCTAAGGCAGCTCTCATAGCCGCCTCAGAGAACACTGGATTGCAGAGGCCTCTATGCATTCAGTCCATTCAGCCTGATTTCCAGGATAATGTCTCTTTGAGAGCTCTGTGTGCGCTGTCACTTCATGCAACAGAAAGGCAAAGATTTTGGAAAGATCGTGCCTATAGAGTCTTAGACACAGAGCAGCCTCACTTGGGCTCTGTCTCGAATCTAGGGTGATTCTGCTTAATACATAAGTTGCTAGCCAATATGACTATTTCTATTACAATCATTTCAGCTAAAGTGGCGTTACAAATTCAGCTCCCTGGTCACAGAAGCCACACCTAAGTGCTCAGCTGTTCTTAGCAGTGCATCTCCACCCTGCAGAAAGTTAGGAGCTGAGGAGAGGGCTGCTCCGGGACATCCCTCGTCTTTCTGAATCTACTAGAGACACGGAGAAATCTGGGAGTTGGCTACAGCAAGGCCAAGTTCTCCTTCCAATTTGTTCCCCACCCTGGAAGCTCTTCCTGTGCCCCAGCAGAGGGGCTGCCCTCCACCCCAGAGGCCTGGGCTTCCCTCATTATCTCACCTCACTAGTCCTCCAGCCCTTACCCCCAGGTTGCTAAGGTTATGGTAGAGGACAGCAGAATGGAGTGCACATGGGATTTTTGTCTGCCCAAATCCCTTCCTGATTTTCATGAAAATCCTTGTGAGATTTCCAGTGACGACTTTTATATCCAGAACAAATAAATGAACAAACAAACAAACCTCTCCTGCCTAATATTTGAGATTGAGAGCTCAGAGGATCTCGCTCACTGCCAGTATATAATTGGTATGTTGTAGACTGTAAGTTTGCTAAAGAAAACAGGCTTTCAGTGCTCTTATCAGACACACAAAGAGGATAACTATGTATCAGTCCCATTTCTATCATGTTAATTCATTTGACTATCTGAATGCTCTTCAGTTAGTGTTTCTGTAATGAGTTGATTCCTTGAACTCCAATACTCTGCTCCTAGTGCAGGAGCCTCTCACATCCTGTGTACATGAAATCCACCCCCCCCATGAGACTCAAGGCTATAAACTTTGAGGACTCCATGAAAGACACTCTAAGGTGCAGGGACCTTCCTTGATATGCCAGTCCTCAGAGCCACTTCCTCCAAGTCCCTACAGCACCTGAGTGCCTGACCCTAACTCTCTGGGCACAATGAGGAGGTAAGTTCTTACCTTTCTTTGAACTAAGCCCATCATAGGTGATTCATCTTGGCTGGGGGGTTAATGCATGGTCCCTTATAGAACTGAAATACTTTTGAAGTTCAGAGTGTGGTACACTCAAATTCATGTGTACTACAGAGTCCCAGGAAACCATGCCAACCTGCCCTGTTCCTCTAGTGGACTCTGTACCAAGAGAGGGAAGGAGTAATGGAGGGAGGGCAAGCCAAATGGACAGCGTGCTGGAGAGGCAAAACATGAAGACTGCCAGAGAGGAAAAACGAGTGATTTCCTTTCATTCTATGTTCAAGTAATTGCAACTGCCAAGAAAGAAACCAACCCAGCCAAGATACCTAAGGGCTGAAGGGAGTCAGGAATTTCCTACCAAGAGAAACAGCACAGGAGGCAAGGGTGGCTATGATTGGATATTAAGTCATTCTAAAGGACTCTTAGTTTGTTCCCCTCCCAACCATATGAGAAACTCGTGACTCTTATATGGTTTTCAGAACAAATATAATTGTGACTTGTTTCCCAGTTTATAGAGCTGACTTCATGTGCTGTCGACAGGAATATGATGTTTCTGACAGTCACAATTCTTCCTCATGCTAGAGTATTTGGAGGGCCAAGGTCTCAATCTGCCACACTCCCTGATTTGTTTGTAGGGCCTCATAGGTATGAGAAATGCGCTCAGAAACACAAATAGCGCATGTCAGGATGCAGGAATCTGAGCGCCCTCCCCAGACTGTAGCCAGTAAATAACCGTTCCTCCCAGCATTGCCAGGGAAACCAGGCACCAAGGAGAGATGTCAGAGAAATCCACACAGCAGAGAGCTCCCTGGCCTTCTCTAGGCCTGGCCTCCTTAGCGTGGCTTGAGCCTTCCTGCAGGCCTGAAAGCTTCCTGAAGGGTGTGTTTGTGTGTGTGTGTGTGTGTGTGTGTGTGTGTGTGTGTGTGTGCATAGGCTGGGAAGGGATGGTGGTACAAGGCTTCCAGATAGGGCAAGATGGGTGGGGAAGGGGGTGTGAGGCTGTGTACTCCCTAAATAGTTCTTTCAAAATTCAAAATGACTTGCAAAGAGCCAAGTAGGAACACCAGTAATTTCAACAACCTAGTAATGTTCTAGGTTTTAAATTCAGAGTTAAGATAGGATGGTGTATGTTCATGCCATGTTACAATAGACAACGTACCTAAATGTTGCATATATTTCTTTGAATATGTCTTATCACATAAAGATTGCTTGTGGTATGCAGAATCAAATTTCTAAGTCAAGTTTCACTGAGCTATGTGACTTAGCAGACAGGACAAGCAGAGGTCCTCTTCACGTTGAATGCGCCCCTCTTAGAACCACGAGACCTGGCAGGTACATGCAGCCCGGGTGGCAAGAAGCACATGGGCAGCCAGGCAGAATGTGCACTCACCTGAGGCCGTGCCCTAGGTGACTGGCTGTGGCTTGGGCAGCGGGGAGCAGTGGGAGCAGCAGAATCGGCAACAGCCTGGGATTTGGTTTACAAGTAAAAACAAGCAGCGGGGACAGAACAGCTGGTGTTGAGTCTGGTGCTAGGATTAGTCTGCAACGCTAATCACAAGAAGTGGGAAAAATTAGGAGGTCCTGCCTGCCAAGGAGGTTTTCAAACACATACGAGTGTGGCAGGCACGGCAGGATTAGACTCTCCCAGTGCCAGTGAGGTTGGCGCCTAGGAGCCAGAGCCCGTTCCTAGGCGTTACCCCAGAGACTGGTTCTGAAACAGTGGGAGAACCACTACCTCACAAGAACTGTGGGCAGAGTGGAGGTGGTATCTGATGTGTGACCTCTAGCCCTCTTCTCTCAAGTCCTGTGAGAAGCTGGGACTAATGGAGAATGGGAGGAAGAATGTCCCTGGGCCCATTATACTTGCTGCCGCCCAGGCAGAGGATCATGAGCACTGTCCAGGCTTATGTGAGACACTGTTCAGGACATTTGCAGAGGTAAAAGGAACAAGCCCAACACACAGCAGAAGGTGGCCCCACCACCTCAGCAGCAGCACCACCTTCACGTGGCCTGGGACCAGTGATGAATATGACCCGGATTCACCTTGGCAACAAACAAGGCATGGTGTGACTGGGGGCTCCTGGGACCACCTGTGACTGCACTCACTGTCCCCAAGGGACAACTTCCACTAGATCTGGAACAGCTTCCTTAAAAAAAAATGAGTTTCCTTCCAATAGTGGCATGGAGGTAGCACTAGAGTCCACGGCGTTCTCAGGAAAGGAGCCCCAGAGGATGACGCAAACACTCTTACTTCCCAAGAACCAGGACTGGGGTGGGCCAGACAGACACGGGAGACACTCTGCTTGCAGGTGGGTGTGGAGAGAGGACCAAGAGGTAGAAAAGTAGGTGACAAGTCCCCAGGAGCTCTCTGGAATTGATGGAGCTGAGGGAGTATCTGGTGACCGACCCCTGGCTTCAGAGTCACCAGCAGGGGTCAGTTATTCCCTCCACTGCCAGAGTACCCTAGGGTCACTTACGCCATCCCATCCCAAGGCCATCATGAAGGGTCACTCACGCCGTTGTCAAGCCTTCAGGAGGAAACTAATCCCGTTCTTTCTCAGAACTCTCAGGAGAGGACTCAGCAGTCTGCAGGAAGGGCCCTTCAGTCCTGTGTCTTGGACAGATGCCCAATGGGCATTTATGAGGAAGCACGTGCTTTTGCAGCAGCTTGGGTTGGTCTTGGTTCAATTTGGACTGCATAGATCTGAAAAAGATGCTTGGCTGCGATGGGCCTGCTCCCAAGAAGCTTCTCCTTAAGGTCACAAGAAGGCGTTTCTTGAGGAGGAGAGGCTGGGACAGATGTTCCCAACGTCCTTTTCTGCCTATCCCAGCTCCCCCAAACTCTCATTTGGGTGTTGCTATTTGCTTCTACAAAACGTGAAGCTTTTCAAAAGACATTCAATTTCCTTTGTTGCTATTCAGTTGCCATAGTCAATTAAAATCTATCAATGCTCCTGAATAAATTTATGCTAGGTGAAGAAAGAGCCTCGGCACAATCTCTCGACATGATCTCTATTACCTTATGTTACTTTAATAGCTAGAGTAATAGTTTGTTATTAATGGAATTAAGCAATTTAGCTCAAGCTTCCCAGAGGTCTTATAAGACAACCATTATAATTTGTATTCTCAGATTTTCCATTGAGTAGATGCCATGTGTTTTACATTACTTGCTAATGTTTCGAGAGATAGCAGTGGTATATTTAATATCTGGCTTTGTTTAATGACTCCAAACTAAACCTCTTTCAATGTAGGTAAGTGCTGCTAGAATTTTGAACAGTTTAAAAGTCTACATTGTACAAATAATTACCTTGAATATTATTCAGACCAATTTCAATTTATACTTTTACACTGCCATCTATCCATCCTGAAGATTTGACCCAAGATCTATTTTCCAGTTTTTTAAAACAAAAACTATTTCCTGTCTCCATAGAGAAGGCCAGAAAACAATGTGCCTGCTTACGGTGCCCACATAGACACATATGTATGCATATACACACTCACATCCACCACTCACACCAATTTAGCATATTTGAATAGAGTCATATTTAAACAAAGATTTCAAAAATGTTTTTTGAAGGATGCAAAACCTGTTTTTAGAAGAAGTAAATGTATTCACTACATTATGAAACAGCTTGAGAAAACAAGATCTTACAATGTACACCATCTCTGTATTTAAATAGTTTCATTTCTATTCATGAGCTCCTTGATTAGATACATGGAAAATATCATCAGTAAAATATGAATAATTCTGACAAATTAATAGCCGATTTTAAAAAAATGAAAATATGTGTAAGCATCCTATTCTCATTAGATAAAGCTGCCATTGGGGGTATATGAAACCATGGCCGCCTGGCCGCGGCACAGCCAGCTGCAGAGAAAGGAAAGCCCATGGCCCGGATCTCCAGGGAGCTGTGCCGGCAGCAAAGGGCGGTGCTATTAGGAAGAGCAGTGTGGGACGAGCGCAGCCCCAGACTTGCACAGCGCTGTGACATTTTAGGAGGGATGCGGGGCCAGGAGGACTGAGCCATAAGATGCGGGAGTAGGAAGGAACCTGGGAGAGTGCCTCGTCCAACTGGCCATTATGTCTTGGACTATTTCCATTGTGGCCCAGGAGGAAGGGATGAAAGCAACTTATCTCTCAAGGTTGTGTAATACATCTGAGGAAAGCTGGACTTGAATTCTGGTGTTTGGACTCAGAATCCAGTGCTTTTTCTGTGGGCTGCACCTATATGAAATAAACCCACCAGCCATTTGAATGTTTACATTGTGTCAGTGACTGGTGAGCAAGGGAGACAGGAATATTGACCAAAGAAAAGAGGGAGACCGATTCTGCATGGGAGGTGGCAAGTCTGAGGAAGGAGGACTTGCTTAAATGAGAAAGACTGGTCTGTGATTGGCTTTACCAGTTCTTTGCCCTGTGATCTTGAACATGCCACCTAACATTTTTGAATTGTTGACTAGCCTATAAAAACAGGATTAATTTCTATTTGGCAGGGTTACTGCCAGATGGTCAGTTATACTAAAGTTCTTTTGGTTTCACTGAAGAGAACCCATCCACACAGCTCCTGTTAGACAAGACCTATTGTAAGACCATGGTGAGACCCCAGGGAACCCTGCAGAGGGAGGGAGCTTTGTCTCTCTTGCTTAACATACCCCTACTCTTGGGACATCAGCTCTCTTGCTAGTCAGCCTTTGTGATGCAACTGTGGTCAGCACAGAGCCCCGGAAGAATCACTGTTCTTGTGTATATGCATTTTCATGGAGTGATGGGGCCAACCCCAGTGGACCTCTCTGGTCCTTCTAGTTCCCTAATTTCCATTCCAGAGAGAAATTTGATTGCTCTAGCTCGTTTCTTAAAGTCAGGACCAATCTGTCCTGTGTTGCTGGCCAGCCAACTGAAGGTTCCCTTGAAATCAGATGTTAGCTCTGGTATGGTCAGCTAGGCTGCAGGGCTAGGTCATGTGGCCTTCTATGGAACAGCAGGGGTGGGTGGGGCAGCTGTTCTTTGGGGTAAGACAGGTCCTTGCCCTGTCTAACACATGAAGCCCTCTAAGTTCATTTCCTCTTCTGCACCTACAGGTGTGTTCTGCAAAGCAAAGGGATAATGGGAGGAAATGGCGGCTTCTGTCTTGGGAAGAGGCCAGGAGGGTGATGGGAACAGCCTCCCAGTGGAAGCAGCAACACAGGAGAGGCCTGGTGGTAGGAAGTACAGGAATGTGATCCTGCGGGATGCTTTCAGCATGGTGTCTGTACCTCAGCCTACAAGGAATGGGGAAGCTGGCTCTGTGATGCAGGATAAACTGGTACAGTCAAGGAGATCTCCACTTCGGTTAGAACAGGTTAGCTCAGTGAAGGAAGTAGAGGTCAGTGGGAGAGGAGAGGAAGGACAGTTAGAAGAGATTTGTTTATCTGGGTATGGTACGGGGTGGAGAGGAACAAAGGGAAGGGTGGAGCACTCCCAGGTGACTTGGGTTTCGTAGGTGATGTTGCCTTTACTGGAAGATGTAGTGAGGGGCACAGGAAGAGGAGTGGCCTTGAAGACAGAGGTGAGTTCAGACAGGTCTACAGCATCTGAGGTGCACCCTTGGTGGAGGGGAAGGTGGGCATGTGGGGCTAGTAGGTTGGGGATAGTTTGGGAAGTTTCCAGTACATAGGTGAGGGACAGAAGATCAATAGCACCTGAAGGTGTGGAAGAGAGAGATAAGGGATTCTGATCACTCAAGGGGATGAAAGTGGCCTCCTGCAGTGAAAGGATTAGGAAGCTGGTGGGGAGCCTTGCACCAGTGTGAGTTAGCAGCAGGCCTATTTGAGACTCTGAACCTCTAGACACTTTTGATATTACCAGCTCCTCAGCCACAGGAGGCCACTCAGGGCCCAGTGTTCCCTTTCTTGGAGCACATTCTCCAAACAGGAGGAAAGGTGGCTGGAGAAACCGCTGAAGCCCCTGAAGAAAAGGCTGGTGCGCCGGAGCTCAGGCTTCAGAGTGCTTCTGTCACCCGTGCCCTTCACAGCACTTGGGGCATACATGGGGATGCAGGGAGAGGGAAATACTCTCGGGACAGACACCAGGGATCCTCTGTCTTACTGGGGCAACGGGCTTCCTTACAGCAAGGATGGAAGCTGCAGGTCTCCCTGGGGACAAAATCAGAGAGGTCTTTAAGATCTGATGCAAAAAAAGAGGCAGGGGCGGGCTCAATCTGCCTTCAGGACTGGCCGAGGCAATCTTCCAGACCCCTCAGGGATCCTGTGACCTGGCTGCTGGCATAGGGAGGGTTGGTTTAGGCTGGGAGCCCGTCCTTTTAACTAGCCCTGTGAGCAAGGTGGTGCATAAGCCAGTGCTGATATTGAACAGCTGCCACTCTGTTTATTTTCATAAGCCCCAACTTCCCATAAATCCAAGTCTGAATCAATCATCTTTTATGGAAGATATTAATGGCAATTCCATTATTCAAATCCGATCAATGCAGTTTGCCCCCAGCCCACTGTACTGAAGCCAAGTAGTTAGGGTGTGTGTGTGTGGACTTTTGACCATACAATGGAAAAAAAGTCCGGTGACCTTGCTCACATCTCAGCATTGCAGCGAGATAACAGCTTAGGAAAAAGGATTCGGTTTCTCTCCATTTCTCCTGTGGTAGAGAAAGGTTTTAATTCCACTGGCCTAGGAAAAATAAACTCGTCTCCCGCATTCATTATGTACCGTCTGACTGCTGTCAGGGCCACTCACTATCACTGCTTTGTAAACTCGTAACTTGGCTGCTGTGACCTGCTACTTCCCAGATTTAAAAAAAAAATCACAACTCCAACTCTTCCAGGAAATGGCTTCAATGGCCTACAAAATAGCTAACCTTTAGCCCAAGCAAGTAGGGGTTATATGCTCCTAAAAATAAGAAGACAGAAAAAGTGAAACAAAAACTGAGTGCCTAGGTTACAAAGCTACCAGAAATTTCCAAAGAAAATATGCATCTGCATGGTAACCTTGGTCCACCTCACTAAATAAGTAAACTGTGGGGTGCAGAATCAGCTAAGGTGAACTTTCCCAGCATTAATGTGAACACTGTTCTCTCTGGAAGCTTCCTTGGGGACAGATTCAATGGGACAGGCCTCTCAGGATGTTTCTGCATGGCAGAAGACTCGCTAGGGCTTCTGACTCACCCTGCCTTTGGAGACAGCTGGGGAATAGCTTTCTCCATTTCCACTCGAAACAAAACAAGGGAAAATGGGCTTAAATTGCAGCAAGGGAGATTTAGGTCAGATAGAAGAAAAGCCTGCAGGAGCCACCAGAATGGGGACTCTGGAGCTGATGGAATTTCTTTCCCTGGAGATCTTTGGGCTGAGGCTTTAGTGTCAGGGACAATCCATCCCCAGGGCTTACTGTAAAAGGAGGAGGAAGACCGAGGCCCAGCAGGTCCTTCTCATTGCTGGCCATGGTTTCTTCTCCAGGAACACCAGTCAGCAGCCTTCAGCACCCCTGGCTGGGAACAGAAGATGTGCTGCATCCATCTTGGGGCTGGCAGCGGTTATTTTTTCTGTCTATTGCATCCTGCAGAAATGCCATGCTCTCTTCCCTGTGACACAGATAGTTTCTCTCACTCCTATGCTTGTGGCTAAACTCTATCCTTGCTTCTGCCCATATGATAGTTCCCTTCCCTGCCCATCTGTCTATCCACAGTTTTGCATAGCTGGACAGAGAGGAAGTACTAGCCCCAAGTAGGACCCCGAGCACACAATTTTGTATGTGAAACCTCCTTCTTTGGAACAAGAAAGAGGTAGATGGCTTCACATTAGCCACCAGAATCCCAGGCCATTCCAACAGAGACCAAGGGCAGAAGCACTGTCAAATCTGGAGACAGGTCTGTGGCAGCCTGTGAGACTTTCTAGACATGGTTTCATGTAAGCAATACCCCCTGCTCTTATTTTCTCTCTGTGATGGCCAGAGAATGCCATAGGACTTGCTCAGGACAGTGGCAGGTCATGCCATCTTTCCTTGCCCTCCTAGTCTGCTCCATTCAGTCCTAAGCCCAACAGCAGGTGGAACTGGTCTTTAGGAAGCAGGAGATGCCCAAGGTAGAACTTTCCCCATCCTAGAAGCAAACAGGGGATAATACTGTGGAAGCCTAATGCTTAAGTCAGGGCCAGTGCTTTCTGAGGGGCTTTTCTGAGAGGGCTCTAGCTGCTTCCAGCCCTTTTAGACAGCAGCAAGTGATCTATTTGCCTGCCCTTGTGCTGGCCAGTCCTGACCACCCTTCTGGCTGTGGGAGGAAAGCTTAAAAGGACAGAAAGGGCCTTACATGGGTGAGTTACCACAAATATTGAGAAATGAGCATACCCAAGAACCACTGTGGCCATTTCTACCACACAGCCTGGCCGCAGAGGTTTGTACAACATTCCAGATGTGAGACAATTATATATCCAGCCACCCAACCCTGCAATGGTTCTAGTTGCCAGAGAAGCCTCACAAAAAGTGTTTTGTGAGTTCATGCCTTTGGGAGGATCCTGTCTACTGTGCCCCACATAGAAGGAAGAATGGGGTATCTTAGTAGAGCCCTGAGGTCCTAGGCAGATCTCCAAAGTGGCCCTGCAGACAGAGGGTAGAGCTGGCCCTGTGGTTTGGGCAGGAGAGGGGTGCTCTTTGCAGAGCTAACTTAGTCTTTATCACCAATTTACAGCTGGGGCTTAAGAAACTTGATGCAAGAGTGCCTTTGCCAAAAGCACAGCCAGAGTCTGCTATTCCCACAGTAGACAGAGATCAACAGGTCTATTAGAAGGTAGAAATTCAGGCTCAGTATCCTGAAGACAGAGATGGCCTCCTGCTTCATTCTTAGTGTCCTTGGTTTTGGCCTTCTGCTAGCCAGCCAGGCATCTCCAGGAACCTGGCCAAGTGAGGGAGGTTAGTGGGGATCTCAAGCTTCCCACGATCACCGTGTCACTGGGGAAGCATAGGTCACACAGAGACAGGGTCTAGACAAGTGATGAGTGTCAAGCTGTAGTAGAAGGAAATGAGACACTTTGGCCAACAGTGGCAGCTCGCATGTCATACCATCCTGAATTCCAGATGGCTGTGGAAAGTTACTTAGTGCCCCCTAAACCTCATCTTATTCTTTTATAAAGGGGACAAGAACAGTACCAACATCCACAGGGCTAGAGGGAGGACACAGGAGGAAGCCTAGAACCCTGGCTGAACAGGGCTCTTAAGGATGGGCCAGAGGTGGGTGGCAGCTGCCCTTCAGGAGGGAGCCTCATCATGGCCACACCCTCGCCCTGCCAAGCCTCAGTCTAAATGGATTATTGTGTAGTGGCAGCTTATCCCATCTCTTGGGTTATGAATTATTTACCATATAATGACTTCATAATTGTTAATGAGCGATGCCCAAGGACATGCTGACATACCTTCTGAAGCCACAGTGCTAATTGTGGTAGAATCCCAGAAGCTCCCTCGGGGCCACATCCAGAGTATCACTCCTAGGGACAGAGACTGACAGGCCCTTGAGGACCCATCATGAATACAACCCCTCATGATTCAGACAAAGAAAATGGGCCGAAGGGCTACATTTCTGAGGGAGATAGGAAGCAGGATGCAACCCAGTAGCTGTTTGTGATCCTTCTGGGTTGAGGTGGGCCACCTCCATCTCCCTGGGCACATAGGTGCCCTGCAGTGGAATGCCTTATGCAGGCAAAGGCAGGATGGCTGACTGGTGGAAGACTGGGGTGAGCATGGCAGGATAACTTCCTTGGAGGTCCATTTGGTCCTGAAGAGGGAAGGGATTAGGTCATTGCTCTGCTGGGGTCCTTGCTCCTCAGACTAATGGGAGATCCTTATCTAGTGCATACATCAGGCACCATTCTAGATGTTAACTTACTTAATTCTTACAACTACTACATGAGGTTATTATTTAGTTTATATATTTATTTTCAAGGTGTGGGGGGGAGAGGGAATATGAATGAGTATGGGAACAGCAGGGCTTCTTGCTGCTGCAAACTAACTTCAGATGTATGCGACACTTTGTGCATCTGGCTTTATGTGGGTACTGGGGAATTGAACCCAAGTTAGCAGGCTTGGTAAGGAAATGCCTTTAACAGCTAATCCATCTCCCCCAAACAATTTTCTTTTTCTTTTCTCCTTTCCTTTCTCTTCCTTCCTTCCTTTCTCTTTCTTTCTCTTTCTTTTTTCTTTCTTCCCTCCCTCTCCTCTTTCCCTCCCCTTCTTCCCTCCCTCCCCCTTTCCTTTCTTTTTTTCTCTTTCTTTCTGTCAGGGTTTAATGTAGCCCAGGCTGCCCTCCAACTGACTATGTAATAGAGAATTACCTTTGACCTTCTGAACTTCCTTTTCTACCTCCCAAGCGCTGGGATTGTAAGAGTGCACCACCACACTCAGTTTATGTGATGCTGGGAATCTAACCCAGGGCTTTGTGCAGCCAACCAGCTACACCCTATCGCAAGGTAAGCATTTTATAACCCTTATTTTGCAGCAGAAGAACTGAGGCCCGAAGGTTAAATGCTGAGCTGTAATGCAGAGCTAGGAAGGGCAGTGCTGGGACTCAGACCCTGGTGGTCTAGTACTGATAATGGTGCTCCTGACCTTGACACTTTGCAGCTCACTACAAGCGTTTCCAGAATGAAGGCAAGAATGGATGAATAGATGAATGTGGAATTCACACAAAATTGTCTTGCATATGGAATTGAGTATACTGAGGACCTGGATTCCAACAAGGTCTGCAGAGGTCTGTTTTCTTCCTAAACCATGGACCGTGTTTGGGTAGCTTAAAGGAGAGCTCTGACCTGGGTACATAGTATCCCCAGGAAGGGCATAGAGGCAGCAGGTTCAATGTGTCACTCCCACTGCCCTAAGATGAATGCTGTGAGCTGCTCTCAGTGTGGTTGGCCCATTAAACCGGCTAAAAGAACTGCTTCTGATCATTCACCAAGCTCAGAAATGTTTGCAAGCCTTATTTATGTCAGGCCTTGGGGAAGAACCCAGAGACAGAATGCCAGTCAGTGCCCTTGAGAGGGGCAGGGCCTGGTGCTGGCACTGATGCTCCCATTCATCCAATCCTGATGTGAGCTCTGTGCTCAGTTCTTCTGGGCTGCCTTCCCACACCTGGATGGGCTAGTGGCTAGGGATGAGCCTGATGTCTAGGAAACAGTGAAAGAAACCATACATGCACAGACGCCCAGCACTGAGCGGGTGCTACATGAGCCACAGTGTCAGGGCTTCAACGGAGGAGAGAGTTTCATAGGATTTTCAGACAATCTCAGGCCTAAGAGGACAAAGTGGTCCAGTGAGTACTGGATGGGGACAGAGGTTGGCAGAGCGCAGCCAGCATGGGGTAGCTTTTTCTCAGGACCCATGAGCATCAGTAGTTGCTCCTCAGTGCATCCTTGTGTAACATGGCAGAGCACTGCAAGTGCACATTAGAAAGCTTAAGAACGAGTGTTAAATAACTAATCACTGTTTATTCTGGGATGGAGAGGCAGGGCACCTCTGTATGTGATGCGAGGGGGGGGGGCACTAGTGCTAGCTGACCTTCGTTGTGTGCACATTTCTGAGTGAGGAACCTCTCTGTTCATTTCCCGTAGTCAGCACCTGCCTAAGTACCTGGATAAGGAGTGGGGACAGGTTAATTGTTATCTCTGTACCGAATTACTTTATACAGGTAGAAATATGCTTTTTAAAACTTTTTTATTGACAACTTCCATAATTATAGACAATAAACCATGATAATTCCCTCCCCTCCCCCAATAAATATGTTTTTATGATTTATTTTGTTGTTGCTACCTCACAAACCAGATGCTTTTATCAAAGGAAGGGCCCATGAGGGCTGCTAGGCTGCATCTGTCTTACACAGGCAGGCAAGTGAGCTTGAGCTCCATGAGTGAAGCTTAAACCTCCCCCCATTCTCTCTCAGCATCCGGCTCACTCACAAGTTGAAAATACGCATCGACAGCTGTTAACTGGTGAGCCTCCGAGTGGCCTAGCTGAGAGGAGGCAGGAGCAAGTGGAGTGGTCTTTGGGCTATAATGGTAATTCTGTTTTCAATGTCAGCTCTCGGTTAGGGATTTTTCTCTCATATGGGCTTTGCAATATTACTAGTGCCTAGCATAACACCTGACATTATAGTAGCAGCTTAAGTAATACTGTAGAGTAATTGTATTTTATCCCATAGCACTCTGGAGAAATTCTTGTTGCATCTAACATGTATAATAATAAATAATGATGCTAGTGATGATCATTTCTTATGAACCATAGGCTGGCCTTGAACTCACTATGTAGCCAAGGGTGACCTTGAACTTCTGATCCTCCTGCCTCTACCTTCCCAGTGCTAGGATTATAGGTGTGCACCATTACACCCAGTTTTACCATCATATTATATTATCATAAGATTATATGTTATAATATTATCATAAGAATGTATTCAGTTGCTTGTCTCCCTGCCAGCCTAGGAACTCCTGGAGAACAGGGCTTTTGTTGACTCTATCTGGATCCCAGGCATGGAATAATACACACTGTGGCTGACCATAAATACTTGAATCAATTAATGAATAAATGTTGGTACAAAAATGGTAGAGCACTTTATGATAAAAATTTAAAAGTGTTCTGTTTGTTTAATGAGACAGGGTCTCACTATGTAGTTCAGGCTGGCCTCAAACTCAAAAGCCTCCTGCCTCTGCCTTCTGGGTGCTGGCATTACAGGCATGTTCTACTATAACCAGCTTAAAGATATTTTCGTGCAGCTTTTTTGTGTGTCTGTGGTATGTGTGCATGTTATGAGTGTTCGTATGCATGTGGGAACGTGTGTATGTGTATAGAACAGAGGTTGATGTCAGGTGTCTTCCTCACTCATGCTACACTTAATTAGTTTCTCTCATTTGAGTCCACAGCTATCTGATCCAGCTAGTCAGCTTGCCCACGAGTCCCCCTGAGCGTTGGGATTACAGGTGGACCACCATGCCTACCTGGCATTTATGTGGCTGCTAGGGATATGAACTCTGGTCCTCATGCATATGTGGAAAATGCTCTAATGAGCCATCTCCTCAGTCCTTGAGCAGCTTTCAAGAATAGCTAAATTAGATCATCTATAAGGGACAGAAATGCACAAGTTTACAAGCACAGACAATCAGAAGATACACACATGGCGCTTTCCCAGAGCAGGGTGCTGACAAGACCACTACTGGCCTCTTCATTACTTTTGTTCAAATTTGAAAGAGGATTTCCTTCCTGGCAAATCCCACAGAGCCCAGGCAGGGAGGCAGCTCCCATGCTTCCCCACTCAGCTGTTTGTTTTTATGTAGGGGATAAGTTCACAGTTGTATCCTAGAAGCCCTGGCCACTGATGTAGACACCTGCTAGATAAGGAAGGAGACAGGCCACTTAGAAAGTCAAACTTTGACATAAAAATAAACTCTGAGTTTTGCAGAGAAGCTATTTCTAGCCCAGGTGCCAAACGAGGCTTTGAAGCCAGAATGAACTGCTGTGTGCCCCGACATCCCACCTGCCAGTAGTTAAGTGGAGCTCCTCTGTGCAGGCTGGTTCTGAGCACCCTGCTTCCCCCCGGGTATCTCCTGCCTTCCGAAGGCTTTCTTTTCCTGTTGTTGGATATGGGGCCGAGTAAAGCAGATCAGGGAGGCAGAGAAAGATGGCACTGTTGTCTTGGCCAAGTGATGCTCTCTCTGATGGCCTTCCTTTGATATTATCTCGCACTCTTCGCAAGTTTCACCGCAACACACAGATGCTATAAACCCACCCAGCCTCAGCCATGGAGCTCTGGAGGGCGTTTGACAGAACTGCCTGCATTTCTCCACCTGGGGAGGGGGGCGAGTCCCAGACAGGAGGCAGCTGATCTTCACTCCCTTGGCTGGGTAAGGGGGAACCTGCCTGGGCAGGAGCTGGGCCCAGGTTCCAGCCAGGAAGAGAATGAAGCTTCTTACTCTTTTTTATTTTTTTCACCTTGCCTAGTTCCAGGAAGGAATGCAGGGGAACTACAAGGGCCTATTAAGGCCTCATAAGTCAAACAGGAAAGAGAACAACAAGCTTAGGCAATGAAAGGGTTCAGACAGTGTCACCTAGAAAGTCCCACAAGTGGGCTACAAGCTGCCGCAGACCTGCCTTCAGGCCTGGCAGTGCTTCTGGTCTTGGCCATCCTGGGATCTGCCTGGGGACTTCTACAGAAACCCAATGCTTGGGCCTCTCCCCAGGTACTGTGATGTGACGGAGCTGGCAAGCAGCTTGGGGAGGAAGGTGTTTTAGGTCTTGCTAGGTGATTTTAATATGCAGCTAAGGTCTGGTTGATCAGATAGCCCACAAGGGGCAAACAGACTGGCTGCAACAGGACACTTGAATCCACGAGATATTAAGCAGGCAGCTCAGGAGACTAGGTCTGTAAGTCAGACACAAGTCTGTAAGGGTCCTCGCACAACAGGCAGAACTGACTGGACAAACATGGGCTGCCACAGCCCCTCAGTCTCAGAGTGCTCTCCGTCTCTGTTCTTAGTACAGCACACTCTTAGCCTTTGGAACTCATGTGAAAACATTTGGGAGCAGGTGGTCAGAGGAACTGGGCTGACGGCACAGCACAGTCAAAGCATGCACCTTGCAAATGGTTTGATCCAGGGGCAGATTTTAGACTGAGTGTGAATCACACATCCTCCCAGAAGAGTGTTTTCTCATTGCAATTCCTCAAGGTGGAGATCCCAGGCACTTAATGATATTTCTAGCTGGGGGCAGTGGTTGGAACTGCATGTTTACCAGGTCAGAACAATTGTTAGACCCCCTGGAGGATAGACACAGACCTTTGGGCTGGCAAGCGATCCAGGTGATGCCCTTGTATGGCCCAAAGCTGAGCAATGCTGTCCAGGTGGCACTACTGACCTCTATCTTCTCAACCTCCCCTCAGTCTCTCCTTAGGTTCCCTCTAAGTCTCTTCTCAGTCTTCCTTTCAGTCCTCTCTCAGTCTCTCTCTCCCTCTTTGTCTCTGTGTATCGATCTCCCTTTAGTCTTCCTCTCAGGATCCCTCAGTCTTATTCTGAGATATGGGATGGCCAGGGTTATTCCCATTGTATAGATGCTTCCACTGATAGAACTGATAGTTACTGATAGAAGCTGGTGGGTTGGCTTTGATTCCATGATCCCTGTGAGGATGTCATCTTCAGTTCTCAGTGTCAAGGCAAAATGTGATCATCTGATCTCATGATGCACACAAGTACAACCCTGCTTTACTGGCTGACAGTCAGAGACCCTGAACTGGGCCTGTGGAAGCAAAAGGAAGTCCCTATGCTCCAGGAGCTGATGGCAGAAAAGATAGATGAGACCCCTCAAGGCAGAGGAAACAGAGACTTAACAGCCACAGAAAGCAGAGTGAAGGTATCCCTGTAAAAGATTCATGAGATGGCAACTAAGGACTTTGTTTTGGAAAGGCCAAATTTGAGCTGGAATCAAGACAGGAAGGTAAACTGTATGCAGGGACAAAGATAAGTTCTGGGCATCAAGTCCAGGGGACAGTTGAGGAAGAGGGATCAGGGGACACAGGAAAGATGAGAAGCTGAGGAAAGCCTGGGGTGGGCAGCATCACAGATGGAGGAAAAAGAGGAGCCAGAGGGACGAAGCTCACCCAATGCAGGGTGGCGGGGCTTCATGAAATGAAGCTGGGAGGGAGACTACTGGTGTCTTGGGGGTCTTTCAGTGGAAAGGCTAAAAGGTTCCCAGGAAGGGAGTGGGCCAATGAGTACACTGGCCCTGCAAAATCCCTGCTGGTGAACATATGGCTTCCTCGGGGCTGGAGTACCCTGATGCCCAGTGGGTGGGGGCTGGGGTGGTCCCCAGTGTGGGCTAGGAAAGGCAGTAAGAAGACAAAGGGGTGACATGCCCATGTAGTAGCCAGGGCAGCATAGGGATGTCTGTACAGTCTATCCTTGGGATGGGGGTCACAGAGGGCTAATGGAGATAGAGAAGGAGTGGCCGGGGAGGAGGGACTGGCCGTCACACTGAAGTGAAGCTACCTCTGGTGGAGAGAAGCGCAGTGGGAGGACCGACTGGGAGAAGGAAAGGTTAGCTGTCGTCAGGGCAGGCACACAGGCACAGGAACAGCTCCCATTCACTCTGGAGACCTGGGAGACGCAGGTCATTTTACTTCTGCGGACAAAGGGCTTGGAGGTGCTGTAGGAGACCTTCCCACAGTCCCAGGGACAGAGGCAGGGGATGATGCATAGGTCACCTTTCGGGGCCACAGGGTATGGTGCTGGCCTTCCACCTGCTCCTGACCCCACAAGTCCCTTCCTGCCACTCTTGGCCTAGCCTTTAGTTCTGCACAGATTGAGTCCTCAGCTGACCACCCCTGGAAGCACAGGTGTCAGGTTTCTGCCCCACTGCTTCTGGAACTCTTCTTGTTACTTGTGTGATTTTCATCAAACTTCTGAGGGCAGACGGTGGCGCTCCATGCTTTACTCCTGAACTTGTCTGTTTTGTAGCAGGGGCCAGTGAGCTGATCCAGTTTCCAGGGTGTGCTGGTAGCTGCTTCCACTGGTCACTAGAGGTGATAGCGGGGTGTAGTATGTCTGAGGAACTAGTGAGTATCCTATCTGGAAGGAAAGAGCAAATCTTATGATGACCACGTTCTGTGGGTGTTCACAGGGACAGTTTTGGATGTGTGCAGATGCCCAGTGGGTATTGGTGTTGGTGGGGTGTCAAGGGGTAGAAGTCAGAGATCTGGGGAAAGCTGTATCTCTGTGAAGTATACCTCCAAGTTTCTTCACTCTCTGGAAGCTAGAAAAGTGATAGCCAAAACCCTGCTTCAGTGGCCAAGAGTCACAGAAGGCAAATCATTCCCAAGTTGACAAAGTGCTTTTTGCAGTCCAAGTCCAAGGACCTAAATTCAGATCTCCAATACCCATGTAAATGCTGTGTGGGTGTGGTGGTAGCCTGTGATCCTAACAAGCTGGAGGTAGAGAGAGGCAATCTCCTGGGCAGGTTGGCTTGCTACAATGTGTGCCCCCCCCCCCATACACAAAGAATTTAGAGATGCATTACATGCAATTCTTGCCCTTCAGGAAATGTCCAGTGGTAGGGTGGGCACACAGTCCACAACGGGGACACCAGTCTGGGGCATGTTGATCCTGAAGCCCACAGTGGTTGTTCCTGTCAGGTACGCCTGGTGAGACTACCATCAGCCCCATCCCCCAAATCCATGCTTTTCCAAAGTTGAGATAAATGAGAGCCACATATAATTCTTTGTCAGTTTCAGGGAATAAAATGACCCAAAGTAAGGATCATCATTTAAGGAACCCAAACCTATTGCCCCAGGACCTCCCTTTCCCTGTCCTTCTGCCCACACTGCAGGAACAGCTGAGGTATGCTCCCTCCTTATGAAGAATACCTCCCAATCTCTTTTCCCCTCAAGGAGCCAGGAAGGAGACAATCCCTAACTGCCCCCCTTCACTGACCTAGCAGTCATGGATGCCAACAATTCCTCAGGGTCTGGGAAAATGGACAAGACAACACCCCACAGTTAGTGTCATTTGGCTGTGCCAACAGCCCAGCAGCTCTCTAGACCAGTGGTTCATCTATCCACCTCTGGTTGTGCCCTCTGGGATGCTGGGAGATAGCTGCTGGAGTGGGTAGGGCTCCTTTATCATGGTATCTGACCTAGGCTCAGTCCCAGAGTCACTTCCCACTTCCTGCTGACAACCTCAGCTATCTGCAAGCTGGCAATCCTAGAGGTACAGTTCCTTCTCCCTGTGCAAGGGTTCTGGAGGTCATGGGCTGTTTCTAATCCCATTGTCTCTGAATCAAAGACAGGGCCCTCTGACCAGCATTGAATCTGGACACATGATGCTCAAAGATGCTCTAAGCTGGGTTTAGAGCACATGCTGGGCTTCAGGCAGATGTCATAAGGCTCTTAGTCAGGTGCTCCAGGACATGGGGCTGGGTCACTGAGCTTGAATCTATGTGCCCACTCCCCCACCTGCTTTATTCTGGACTCAGCCCCAACAAACATGTAAGTACTGGACACGCCAGCTGCAGGCTCCACTGGGCTGTAGGTACCTGCCTGGCCTGCTGGCGGGTGAAAGAACAATGTTGCAGCTATTTTTCATAATACTCACATCTTTACCAGGTAGACCACAACCCTGCTCTCTTTCCCCTGGATTGACAGTTCACACTCAAAATGGTAAGCCAGATTCATTTGATTTAAAACTAGGAAATAAATGAGTAGGCAAAGTATGGATGCAGAAGTGTACCCTGTGGTGTTTTATCTGTTATGGTGAATGATTTGAAATATCCATCTTTAGGACATCCTGTAAATTATGTATATTAGTATGTCTTTATAATATAAGCTTTCACTAAGGATGTTGTAGGTTTCTATTTACTGAGATTAAAAAGGTGTCTTAACATATTGTTGAATCAAAATGGCATTTCACCGAGTATTAGGTACAGTGTGATTGTGTGTGTGTGTGTGTGTGTGTGTGTAGACCTGTGCACAGACTTTACCTGTGCACATCTGAACATTTCTGGAAAGAGACACTAAACTATCTCTGGAGACTATCATTGTATCATTTATATAATTTTAGATTGTCTCTCTATGCATATACATGTTGGAGTTTTTTTGGCAGGGAGGGGGTGAAATTGGGGCCTCACAGATTCTAAGCATACTTGCTAACATTAAGCCACACACTTAGTTCTTAGGGACTATCTTTTAAAATATCTTTTTACAGTGAACAAATAATATATTCATGATATTTAATAATGCATTTTAATAACCAAAAAGTTGAATTATAAGATTTAAATTTATTAAGTTGTAAAAGAATGAAAGTGGTGAAAGTCCTGTGGACCAAGAGTAAAGGACTGGCTTCCCACTCCGCCCTCCCCAGACCTCCATGCAGAGAGGAGACGACCAGCTCTGTCCAGGCTGGATGCCTTCTTCATTCCAGGTGAGCTAAGCAGAGACCTACCTTGCGCCGTCCGTCTCTGGAAAGCTCAGGATTCGTCCCCAGGATGCAAAAACTTCGATGGCCGCCAGCACTTAGCAAAGCATGAGCATCACGGGGAAGCCAGATGATCTGGAGAGAGAGGGGACAAGAGTGGGGTTGGGATGGGGGAAAACCCATCATTTTTGGTAAAAACTATTTTGAGTTCCAGTATATTCCATGATTCCCTCACAGAATGGATGCTTTTCTTTGCCTCTGGGTTTCCTCTGCTGTGGAGCCTCCCTCCTCCTGTGGACTGTCTCACACAAGGGCACCCAAACTCTGCCCCAGCACACCCAGGTAATGGGGCTCAGTGATCAGCAGATGCTCTATGCTCCAAATCGCCTGGCTGTGATTTCTACCATCTGAGCCATTAACACTGAATAAGTGAGAGAACAATGGCATTGTCTTCCACCTAATCCAAACAAAGCAACTCCATGGATAGGAAAAATGAGAAATTCAAGTCTTTAATCTAATGTTGAAAGGATACAAATGCTAGAATTACAAAAACAAATCATAACTTCTTTTAGACAATGGGGAAACAGACCTTGAGGAGGCAAAGAACAGGATCCTTGGAGACAATTTTTTTTAAAATATAGATTTAATACCTATTAGAAAGGGGCTATCTATTATGGGGAGGAAGGGCAATTCCTTGTTCATTCTTTCAAATGTAATATATGAGAAAGCCATCGCCATGACGGGAAATGGCATCCTTCCTGCAAAAGCACACGACTGTCATTACCTGGAAATCAATATATATTTTTTTAAATGGAATATATCATTATCAATTGATTTCCCTTTTTCCTCTTAACACTCCAGGGTCCTAGCTAGCAGGGGAAAGCTTTAATGTGATATGAAGGATTTGGACAGGTAAATAAGTTATTGTAAACGAATTCCACTTCATGGCCAGCTTCTGACGATACAACGGGTCGTTCACAGATCCTCTCTACCTAAGCTTTTTCAGCTGCCACTGACAGGGACACCTGTGAGCCATATCAAATAGCCATTTGAAAGCTGAAGGTGGCAGAAATATTACTTTTCCCAAGGACATAGCGTTCCCTTTATGATTAAGAAATAACCTCTGTAGGGAGGCAAAGTAAGCCAAGGTCACCATTTAATTTTGACACCAAGCCAAAGTCGTGAGTACATTTCCTCTACCAATCCTATGTGGCGCATGGGGAGACATTGATCACTTTTGCCACAAGGTATTGGCAACACTGGTGATTAGAAGATCGATGTATTTCTGGGAAAGAACCTCAGCAGGTAGGTGCTGGTGAAGCGAGATCTGGAAAACAGTGGCCCTAGAGAACATTCATTCATTTACTCATTCACTAAATGTTTACCTGGTGTCTGTTGTGTTCTAGGCAATAGAAACGCACTAGTAAACAAAACAAAAAAAATTCCTGCCCTCATGGAGCTCAGTCTAACAGGTGGAAACAAACAAGAAATAATAAACCCGATGGGTGAGAACTGTATTAGAAGGCAGCAAGTACTGCTTGTAGGGATGAAATAGAGCTGAGACTGGGGATGTCTGTTGAGAGATTGTGGTGCATAAACTGAATATATGTGGGTCAGCCTCATGGGATATGGCATTCACTTACATACTGGACATGAGGAGTGGGTCATGCAGGTGTCTATGGCAGAGAGAGACAGTGTGAATGCTTTCTTGGGAATATGATTCTATTTCCAAGATCAACATAGAGGCCTCTGTGGTTGGACCTGGGAGATTCCAGTAGAAGATGAAGCTAGCGAGATGTGTGTCTAGACTGTGTAGGCTTTGTAGGCTACTGTAGAGGCTGTTGATCAAGAGCACGAGGATCCTGGCTACCAGGCTTCGGAAGGAGTTCTCAATCTCTTGAGAAGAAAAGTTGCAGGATCCATGTCAAGTTAACTAGCTTTTCTTCTCTTCAACTCAGCTGGTTCAACTCCCTCTAGCCAGCCAATGTCCCCATTTCAGGTTATAATCAAGCTGTGCTAAGTGAATACAGCCCAGGTTTGATGGGAGCTTGGTGGGACAGTGGTGGGAGAGAGCACAGGGCAGTGCGATCTGCTCTTACAACCTCCTCTGGGTGTCAGAGGCCAGCTGGAGATTATGGAAGTTCTAAATGAAAATAAGACACATGTAAGGCGGGGTCTCTTCAATCTAAGATGTTTAAGCAAAGGTCCTGATGTGAAAGTACATATTAGCTACAGTGCTAGTGAAGTACTGTTTGTGTAGGTCTGCTGACTAGCCTCCACCTGTTCTGTGTCTTGTGAGGCCCACCTGATCTGTATGCACACATATGGAGGACATCACTCTGGCTTTGTCATCCTTTGACTCATGGTTAGATTCAACCAACAGGAACATTAGTAGGTGACTGGGAACAGGTTAGGGTCAACTCCCTATTCGCCTACTTCCCTTGCTCCCTGCTGTGTCTTCTTGAGTTGGCTCTATACCTCAACTGAAGGTGATAACTTCAGCTGGGGGAGAGGACATTCCATACAGTGTCTGTCTGTCTCGACCTCCTATCTAGTTCCAGTAATAGCTTCATTCCTTTGTTCCCTTAGGCTCAGAGGCAGTAACTGCTCCTATGCTCATTGTTAGTCCCAGGCGCCATGTTATTCTGGAGTCTTTACATGTTGTGCCCTGTACTACTGTAGCTAGTCCTATTTAACTCTCCTCAAATTACACACGTGAATATGTCTATTCCTTTTAGACAGGGTTAAACACAGGGCTCCAGAACTGGAATTAGTACACAGTCACATGGTTTTGTGACACCAGGTACGTTACTTAATTCCTCTGAATCGGTTTCTCAGTTTTCAAGCTGGAGAATAGAGTTCCACGAACGCTTCTGTGCCTCACCACCATCACACCCTCCTCAGATCCCGTGTTCCCAGCAAGGAACACCTGCGTCATGATCCCTTGGCCCACATCTACTAGAAATTCCTCCCTTGAGAGTTTTTAAAATCTGTTTTTAGCTCACATCAGACTTAGTTTGTGTCTCAGTTGTTTTATTTACCTATTCACATCTTTCTTTTCTTGCTATTTTTCCTCCCACTCAACCTCTGCTCCTTGCAGTCAGATCCAGGGCTGTGAACAGACAGTATCTTAACATTTGAATACTGGGTCTATGGTACATGGTGGTGCACAGTAGATCTGTGGCTCATCTTTTCTTCTTAGGAGGCCTATAAGCTATACCTACTCACCCAACCCCATCCTATTTCAGTGAAATTCATGGTGTTGGAAGTGATTTTCAAAATTATTTGAAACCAATTTCTAGTAATAATTTTGTTTCCAAGCTAGCACTGTAAAACTATGTGGTCTGGGAAAATGAATCTCAGGAAGGAATCCAAAAAGTCTCAGGGACACAAGCATGGTTTTCCAGCTAAGGGATAATGACATCTTACCTGGATACCTGATTTCTGATTAAAATGACCCTTCCATTAATTTAATTATCAAAGGATGGCTTACAGTAGTCTTAAAAGAAACAGTATTAAAAAGCCACAGGATGGGGCTGCAGAGATGGCTTAGCAGTTAAAATGCTTGCTGGCAAAGCCAAAGGACCCAGGCTCAATTTACCAGTACCCACGTAAAGCCAGATACACAAAGTGGCACAGGTGTCTGGAGTTCGTTTACAGGCCCTGGTGTGCCCATTCTCTTTCTTCCCCCCCCTTCTCTCTCATAAATAAATAAATAAATAAATAAATAAATAAATAATGTTTTTAAAAAAATTAAAGGCCAAAGGAGGGGCTGCGAAGTTGCCTAGTAGATAGAGCTTACTATGAAAGCTCAAGTGTCTGGGTCCAGAGCCCTGGAATCCATGTAAAATCAGACAGACACTGTACTGTGAACATCTGTAATCTCAGAGAAATGGGAGGCTGAGATAGGAGAAACCATGGAAGCTCACCGGACAGTTAGCCTGGCAAATGCACTAGTGGACAAGAGAAACACTGGGAAATCAAGACCCTGGAATAGGCTATGTGGATTAAATGCCAAGCAACCTTCAACTCAGAGAACTGTTTTGAGATACATTCAAATTCAGTCTGTAGATAGAGATGATTCCTGACATGAACCAAATTGATTGCCATGAGAATTATAAACAAGGTCTCAGGAGCTTTCATGTTTCTATAGAAGACACCACTTTTTGGAGAGAAATTGCTTGCCAAGAAGAGAAACCAATTAGGGAGTCTCCAGTTTGATACAGACTTTTGACAATGATCCCCAACAACAGTTTCAGCACCCAGCAGTCCAGCACCTCTGGATAGCTGGGAAATGGAGAGTCTTTCTTCCTTGGAAAAGCAAAGCAAAAGAACAGGTGCCCATTATCTGTAGGGACAAGAGTCAGCCCAAGGCTACCTCCTGACAAGTTAGATGCAGGGCTCCCCTGCAGCCTTGGTGCCACACTCCAACATCCATTCCAGACACACCCTGAAGAGGGAATGCTCATTCATACCCACTTTCTTTCAAGAGGACAAGGAAAAAAAAGCCATCCATTGATAATATCAACTACAGGTGCGCTGAAGCCTACAGGCATTGTGCCAACACAAAAATAAGCACAAGTTTATCCATCAGGTTCATGATAGTTCATAGGCCAAGGGGTATGGAAGGCTCTGCTTTTAAAAGGGAGAGCAAAGACGCAAAGATGGAGCGCACTCTGAGAGTCCACTAGCACTATGTGGAGATTTCCTATTTCCATTAAGGGCCAGAGTTGGCCACTGATGAAATCCATTAGTTGTGTTCAACTGCTAGCGATGCACTGCCTGGCACATTTTACTGTGGACATGCATTTGTCAAAGCAAGGTTGTGCCTGCCAGGCTATGATATCTGATAGAGAAATAACAACATTCCCTTATGTTCAAAGTTTATAGAACCTTGATCACTCACGTGTTTTTCAAATACCTCTCTTTTCTAACAAGTTGATGAACTGATGACTCTTATTTGACTTATGGATGAGGAAATGGAAGCTCATGCTAAATAACAGGTGTCCCAAGTCATACTACAAGTCAGTGAGGGAGGCAGAACTGGACCTCCAGACTTTCCTCGTCTTTGTTCTGGATGATCAAGAACCCCTTGTCAATGGAGATCAGAGATGGCCTATGTTTATTTGTAGTTACCACCCTGGGCAGAGTAAAGGTGTCAGTCAACGACTCTTATTCTAGTCAGTCCCTGGAGAATCTACCCTCTCTCTCAGCCTCAGGGTTAGGTATCATGTGACCTCACCCTGCTGCAGACCCTCCCACAACCAAGAAGCTTCAAGTTTCCCCCTTCCCTACCAGCCACACACTTGTTAAGAGGAGGCAACTCTCCCCTTCTCTGTGATTAACAACTCAGTGATCCTCATCTTTTGATTGTCCTCTTGCTCCATACCAGACAAAAGCTGAATTACATGACATTTACATTCCTCCACAAGAGGGATTAAGCTGAGAAGCAGGATTTTTGTCAGAGTAGGTGGAAGGCCACAAACCACTATGATAGCTGAGATTTTTTTCATCATTCTCTCAATACCAGAAACCTATTTCACCCCCACTTTGGTTAATTCTCTCCCCCATCCTCCATAAAGATTTCATGCATGTGGGCTGGAGAGACGGCTCAGCCATTAAGTGTGCTTCTTGTGCAAGCATGAAGGCTTGAGCAGGCCTGAGACTACCTGAGTTCAAATCCCCAGATCCCATGTAAAACATCTAGGCATGGCCATGTGCACCTGTAACCCCAATTCTGCAGGGAAGCCGAGACCCAAGAATCGTTAGAGCCCTGTAAGCTCTGGAATTAGTTCTTATAAAAAAGGCAAGTGCAGCTTGAAGCAAGACCAGGAGGAAGAGCAATGAGCAGGCAGAAGAGTGATGGAGAGGAGACACTCCTGTTCCACTCTGTCACTGCAGGGAAGCAACCCCCACTTGCAAGTGAGAGACTCCTGCTGCAGGGGAGTGTATGATGCACAGCAAGGGCACATCCATGTGCATATACCACACATATTGCACACACCACATTACACACACAAAGAAAAAGAAAAACAATGAAAAATTTGAAAACAGTCACATGCATGGAGTGATTGACTTTTCTTTAAAACTGCTATTTCTAGCTGGGTGTGGTGGTGCACACCTTTATTCCCAGCACTCACGAGGCACAGGTAGGAGTATTGATATGAGTTTGAGGCCAGCCTGAGACTGCAGAGCAAATTCCAGGTCAGCCTGGGCTAGAGTGAGACTTTATCTTGAAAAACAAAAAATGCTATTTCCTGATCCTTATCTCAGGACATGGCTCTGCTATCTATCTGTTTTGAAAACCCTAATTCCTCCTGTTTCTCATTCTGCCACACACAGAGCACTGTTCAGAGAGCTAAGGAGACACATCAGTTCTCTGGTTTCTATTACTGATGCCTATGTTGGGCTTTCTGCTCTCTCACCGACTGAATTGTACAGACTGAATTGTGTGCCCTCCCAATCTCTATGTTGAAGCCTTAATGTCTTGTGACTATATTTGAATGTAGGAACTTTATATCAGTAGTTAAGGTTATTTGGGGTCATAAAGGTGGAGCCCTAACTCAAGAGAATGTTCAAAATATTTCACGAAACATTAGGCAGCTGTCTGCCACCTAACCCACTCCCAGTGGCGAGACAGGGAGAAGGTTCCAGCTGTAGGCCAGGACCTTGCTCTGGGACTCTGTCTCTAGAGAGAGATCACTTTCTGATGTTGGAGCTACCTACCTGTGACATCCTCTGAACTTGAGCTATGTCACACCTGCCACATGGCAACAGGCTTCCCGAGTGGCTTTACTGCTGCTACAGGGATTATGCTGAGCCCCAGGACTGGCCACAGTGCTTCTTGGCCAAGAAGTGTCATCAATGGCGTAGGTCCTGAAGGGTCCAGGCCAATAGGACTCTTCCCAGTGCTTTGCTCTTAGGTTCTGCCCCCGCCCAGCTCTTCTCTGCTGCTGTGATTTACCACACACCAGCTCTCTCCAGTCTCTCACCTACCTTGCCTTCCTCTCCCTGAGGACTCATCTCTGGAAATTTCCCAGTTCACTCTGGGACACAGAGACTCTTCTAGAAAACACTGGAGACTGTCAGAGTAATGGGAAGTGTATCACCCATGGAGCCGTCCTAATGGTCCAGCTCGGTACCAATGGGGCCATCTCTGGCACTCCCTGGCTTGCGGTGCGTTGAAGAGAACGTAAAGATGAGGGAAATGTGATGCGCGTGGCCTGAGTGGATCCTGAGTTATGCTACGACAAGACTGCTCCAAGTCTACACTGAAACATTCAGGAAATAAAGGTTGCAGTCATGCCCTCCCCCTCTCTGAAACTGTTTTTGTTACCCAGCAAACACTTAGAAATTAGGGGTGGATTGGGAGTGGGGACTGGGGAGGTGGCTCAGCAAGCAAGAGCGTTTGTTATGCATACATGAGGACCTGAATTCAATGCCCAGCACACACACAGAAAGCTGGGAATGGCCGAGTATGCCCATCACCCTAGGGAAGAGATAGGACAACTGCCGGGGTCCACAGGCTCGCTGGTCAGCTGATCTAACTGAAAAGCACTGAGTTCCAGGTTTAGTGAGAGATTCTGCCACAAGGAAATAAGGTGAAGAGCAACAGGAAGACCATCTGGTATCCTTTTCTCGCCTCTGCATGGGTGCTCATGGGACATACACATCTATGTACGCTCCATGTGCACACATGCAGTATATTGCACACAGTGTGTATGGACTCACTCAACCTGACCAGATCACTCAATGTCAGCACATGTTCTCTGTTACCACCAACAATGTCCAGCTTTTCCCATCACTGTACCTGACCTGCCTTTCTCAAGGCTACACAGTGTTGAGACCCACTCCAGCATGACTCGCCCAGCAGCGGTGTCAAGATGTCAGCAGAGGGTGCACACCTGGCTCGTAGTAGGAGCTCAGTGAAGCTCTATCGCAAGAAGGAAAGTGTCGCCAAGATGCAACTCATCTTCTACAATTTTCCTTTGAACATCTGGAACATAGTCACACCATAGTTTCCTGACTGGAATTCAAATTAGTTTGTAAAAAAAAAAAATCAGACACTACTTCCAGATTTTGCACTTATGAACAGGCCTGCATCCTCCCTTTAAATTGCAATAATTCCTTCCCAGATGTTGCTTCTCCTTCAGACCCATAAATTTAAGCTTTTCATGATGACGCTTCACATTTGCCTGGCGCTGTGGGCCGTTTGGAGCGCCTCTGCATCTCCTCTGCCTCATTAGACTGCCTTGAGTGCCCCGAGAGGCGGGGCAGTGCCAACAACTCACAGACAGGGAGGCCAGCTGCCACACTACCAAGCTGGGTTGGATTGAGTGGGGACCGCATGAAGAGGCACACATCTTGTTCAGCCCCATCCAGGTCTGTACACGGGGCGACCATAGTACCTGCTCCAATCCCATCCTTGTGTCACGTGTGCTACGTCTTTGAAGCTCTGACTCAAGTGTCTCCTCCCTGGATTCCCCTGGACATGCCTGGGACCAAGACTTGCTGAAAGTCTTGAGAAGTGAAACCAAACAACAGGCAGGAGGTAGGGGAGAACCATGGAAGGAAAGCAGCCTCAACCCTGTTATCCAGGGGGTCCAGCCAGTCTCCACCAGGGGTCACAAGGCAGTCACACCTCAGCACAAGCCTTGGCATTAGTTGTTCCTCAGAGCCAGCTCCAGAAGCGTCACATCTGGATCCACTTCCCTTCTACCTTCCTTGTTCTGGGGTCTTATTCTAAGGCCTGGTTCTTCCTTGGGTATGTTTGCCTGGTTCTTCAGGGGAAGCCTGTAACCTGTACTCCAAGCACTCAAATTGCCAGTGCATCCGAAAGTATGTGTCAGGGGCCTGGAGTCAGTCACAGAGACAGGAGGCTGAGTGTCCCTCCAGCTTATTCCCATGGTCTGTGATGAGAGTCTGGTGAGAGCTGCAGTGGCTATTGCTCGGGGTCCCTTAGCAGCCTCTGTCTGTCTGGCCCTTAGAGAAGCACCAGAGGAAAATGGCTTCCCAGGGTCCCACCAGGTGGGCTTCAGGCTCTGTGTGTTTCTGGTCCCTCACAGAGAGACAGAGGCCTGCAAAGTCCTTCTCAAGCCTGAGCTCTAGAGCCTGATTCATGGGCTTGATGATACAATTGGGGTCTCATGTTTCTGATAAAACCATGAAGGGGCTGGCTTGGCTGGTGTCATGAGCAAGAGTGTGGGAGTCTCGTCATCTGAGAGATCTGGGTCCACGTCTCAGCTCTACAATTTAGTGTCAGAGTGCCAACATCGGCCCACCTCCACTGCCAGCTACTTCAGTGCCCTCTTGGTGCAACAGGGAGGATGATGGTAAACATGATGGTTATTCTGGGAGTTGAGGTTCCCATGGAAGAAAAGCACTTATTCTCTCCTGGAACATGTAAGGCAAAGTCTAGGCCAGAGGGCTGCTGCTGCTGTGGCTTCTGTTTTTTGTCTGTCCTTTCCACAGAACCCATGCCTTTAGGGCCAGCAGCTAATAACTTCTTCCCAGTCCCAAGTGAGTCTGAAGCCGTGCTTCATCACCCAGTGAAGAGCTATTTTCCTTGAATGGATTTGAAGCTGTTTCTATACTCTCAGAGAAAACCAAATTGTGAAAGAAAGTCTATGGAAATTACAAGACTTTTTACCCAGATATGATGAATTATCCATTCAGAAAATAAACCACAGACAGGCATGTTTCTCCACACCCAAGCAGAAAGCAGTTATTACCAGGAGCTTCTGTAAGCACTCTGATTTTCTTAGCCAGTGTAGAAACTGCCTAGGAAGTGCACATAGAATGAGGAGCCGACTCTGTTTTCCTTTCACCCAGGTGGGCAGGTAAGTGGCTTGGAGCACCCTGGCTTCATGTTCCATTTGAAAATGGAAACCATGGGGCTGGCTCAGCCGGAGTGCTTGCCTAGCATGCACAAGGCCCAGGGTTCAAATACCAGCAACACACGCATGCTCAAACACATGCCCACACATGCAGAGCTCACCAAACCTCACTGCTCTCCTGTAAACTAAAGTGGTGACCATGGGGTCGGGCTAGAGCTCAGGGCAGTCAGGAGGAATGTATCCAGTCCAACCTCAGGGTAAGACTGCCAGGGCGGATGTCAAGGTGCATGCAGGTAAACAATTGGCAAGAAAGAGCACATGACAGGCTCAAGGTCTCACAGCCATTCAGCAGAATAGTTAGGGTAAGAACCTGGCTTTCCCAGCTCCCTGGCTCCTGTCCTCTTTCCTCAAAGGACCTGTCTGTACTTGAACTGTCACTGAAGAGCTTCCAGGAAAGTCCCCAGAAAGGATAGGTAATTTACACAGCCCCATCTCCCTTCCTGCAAAAAGCCCCCTTTCCTTCCCTCTTGCCCCTCTCCAGTGAGTATTAAGTCAAATATTCCTTGCTGCATTATGTTTCAAGCTTGATAGTTTTAAATCCAAAGACATCTATAAATAATACATACTCATTTATATGTACATTTAAAAGATGAAAAACCATAACAAAGATACCTGTAGATCCTGATGAATACTAATGGTTTATTCACAACACAGTGGAAACAAATGGCTAATGAGTGAATTTCCCTCCACTCCACCTTGGTCCCTCCCCAAGCAGGGAGAGGCCCTTCATCCTGAACCTACTCCATTCTCTGCTTCTTCCCACGGTCACATTTAGCCATCTGCTTCTTCTTTCGTATGTGGGACTGTGTATTTTTTTCCCCTCTTCAGTTTTATATGAAACATTTAGCAATGAAGTAGCAAATAAAAATACTACATATCATCTAGAATTCATATAAAATTGTACTTGGCTTTAAAGAATCTAAAGGTTGATAAAAAGAAACACATAGATGCTTCTTAAAGGCCTATTTATATTTTATTACACATTACACACATTGCACTCCATTGAGAAAATTTAGAAGTTGGTGTGGTTCTTTCTGTCACAAGCCATAATGGCGAAGATTACCACATCCAGAAAACTTTTTTTGCTTTGGAACATGACACACTGCCTTACAATTAACACAATGGACTGAAATGGCATGAGTAATCCATCAGCACTGCCATTAGTCTTTGGAAGGAGGGGACCACTTCCCCCCACCCAGGGTGCACTCTTGGCATCATCTAGCACCACCTCTGCCTCTGGTTTTCACTCCAGATTGAAGACCTGGATGAAGCACCATCACCTCTCCAGGGCTTGAGTCAGCTGGAGGGTGGCCCAGCTGGCCTCTCTCTATCTTACCCCCCTTATAACAGAGCCATGGACTGCCAAGTTGGCTCTGTTGGTGCAACTGATGGTGGACCATGGAGGGTGAGCTGTAGGCTGGAAGAGTCGGGAGAGCTTCATGTCAGTCTGAGCTAGATCCCGAAAGGCTAACAGGGTGATAATAAGAGTGATATGTGTCATAATTTGAGGTCCCCCAACATAGATCCTGAAGCAAGGATTGGATGTAAGTGGCTTCTTTGGAAGTTGATACAGGAAACACCATGAGGGAGTAGGGATATGAGAAAGGACAAGAGAAAAACAATGGAGGTGCATTAAGACATTGGGTTCCCTGTCAGCCAGCTGGACTCAGTCCTGCAGGAGACCATCTGAGAGGCTGTGTAGACAGTACCCTTAAAACTGACTTACCAGGAGGTGAGAAGCCAGATTATTTACTTAACATCATCACCTCTTACTGACAGAGAGTACTTTGGGGTCTTCACCCCACCCCCTACATCCCTAGCCTGTCCTGTAGGTCAGTTGAGTACCATCACAGAGACAGAAGCAGGAAGTGGGACCTGGCAGCAGATCTTTCCCTCAGTTCCGGCAGGAAACTTTGTCTCCCACCAGCCCTGGAGCATGTTCTGAGCCTTCTGTGTGTGAGAGAGGCACACATACTGCTTGCCACAGTAGGAGACCTTAAGTGTGCCCATCTCCATAGCAGAGGCCTTGTCAAATGCGCTTGTAATGGAATCATCTGCTATCTGTCCACTGAGCAGCAACCACGTATGAAAAATAACATTAGGAGTAAATTAAGTGGTCCGTCTGCAAGCAGCCTGTTTAGATGAGGAAGGGCCGCTGTTGACAAATCTATTAAAATTATACATAAATTATCGAGGAGCACATGGATACTTGTTCAGAATGAGGGCATTGATACTGGACATTTTACCTACAGCTTGGATTAATTCATCTTGCCTCGCTTGAATGGAGTAGTGATGTTTAAGAAAAGAGGTGGGAAAAATAAATTATGCCTGTCACCTTCCAGACCAAAAGAAACATTTTGCGACTTTTCATTTTTCAAGATGATGATGTCTTAAAACACTAAGCTTCTAGGTGCTGCCAGATGGGTTGCAGCATGCAAGAATCCAGACACCCCCAGAAAGGGAGGGGGTGAGGGAGGAACTAGGAGGCTTCTCCGGTCAAGCAGGACCAGGACAAGGATGCGAGGCAAGTGATTTATTTGGACAGTGATTTCAGACGCTCAGGTAGGGCGCTGGGGACACGAGGTCCTAGATGAGCATGCCATGCACCAGCAGGAGCGAATCCGGCCAATCTAACTGGCAGCCTTGGGGAGGCAAGGATAGACATCTCTCAGTGGTCTTACCTGAGGAGTGAAGCAGTTGGGGTGTTTCCTCCAGCTCCCATTTGTTGTTGGTTGATGGTAGTTGGCAGGGAATTAACTCCTTGGCCCTTCAAGAACTGCCCCAAGTGGTCAGCAAAAGCTTCAAGGACTCTGGGGATAGAACCTCCAACAAGTGCAAACACACTGTGCTGGAAATTCATAACTCTGATAACTTGGATGGGATTCAATTTGTCAGTTTCAAAAGTCTAACAAAAACAGACTACCTCCTACCCCCCATGTAATCATGGAATAATATAATCATTTTGCATGGAAATTACATTATTTCCTCATTGGAAGCACAGGCTTTGAAGCTCTCAGGGCCTCACCTGCTACATTACTTTTCAAAGTATGAGGTAGCAGGTTCCAATTATCTGAAAAACATTTAAAACAGCAATGGCACAATACATAGTGTGATCCAGATGGAGAGAATGCACATTTTCCAGGACAGGCACCTTGATTAGCAACTGTGATTGTTAAACACATTTCAGGTAATATAGTGATAATGGACATTAATAGTAGCAATAGTGCTGAAGTACTGAAATATAATCATTTCTGATTATATTACTATTTCCTTTTGTGGAGCACAGTGCATATTTCCAAAGACTCTATGCTCATTAAACTACACAAAAGCCCAGTGGCAGGCCTGCAGAGAGGTGGTCAGAAGGGACTCACAGTTCCTGGTGGTTGGGATGTTGGGGAAGATGCACTGGAGTAGCAGATCCAACCTGATCTTGGCCCTCTGGCTTCCTCAGAGACATATCTGACAGGTATTATGATCAAGTGGACAGAAAGATGTGCTCTCGTGTACCATATAACAAGCTGATGGGTTTTACATAAGAATTTCGCATATTAAAATTTTTTATCTAGGGCTGGAGAGATGGCTTAGCAGTTAAGGCACAAGCCTAAGAACCCAGGTTCGATTCTCCAAGTCCCACGTAAGCCAAATGCACATGGTGGCACATGCATCTAGAATCTGTTTGCAGTGGCTAGAGGCCCTGGCATGCCCATTCTCTCTATCTCTCTCTTTCTCCCTCTCTCTGTCTCTAATAAATAAATTTTTATCTATGTCCACATATCTAGTCTTACCCCTCAAAATGGCTGATGTCTCAATATTTGATATACCCACTATTATCAATTAACAGATTCTATAACTATTAAAGAACTCATTCATTAATATAGTTGGCACAGACATTGTGATTATTCTTTGGATTGTGACTTTACCATTTTAGTATAGCTGTAAGTACACTTCCAAAGATCATTTTAAAAGCAACTCAATTAATGACTAATTGCTGCAAAAGCACATGAATAATCATCTACATGGAAAATAAAAAAGTCAACCCCTATAAAAAAGTGCCATTTCAAATATGGGAACTGGGGCACATAACTTAGAATAACATTTTCAGGGAAGGTCTAATCCTCAGATTCAAACAGGACTGCCTCTCAAAAGCTCAGATCATGACGCTGTGGAGAACTGTCAGAGGACTCAAGAAGCTGTTCCAGTGACACACACACAGTGAAGCCACACTGAACAACTGTGAATAATGACTCATGAGATGTAAGTGGAAAAGGGAACATGTATAAGTTAACAGGTTATATAGTTTGTAATTATAAGCAAATGTAACAAGAGTAATTAAGTAATACAAACAACTTTTGCTCACATACTCCAAAAAGTCCATATATTCAGGTTGCCTAAACATTTTTGAGACCTTTTCTTAGGAACAGTGGGTGAGCTGGGTATAAAATTAATTTTCTTAGCACTGTAGGTAGGCAGTTGACATCATGGTCAAGTGGAAATTTAATCCACAGGCCACAGCCACCAGGAATGCTGAAAGACCTCAAACCCTTTCATTTTGCACACGGGGAAATGGAAGTCCAGAGTCCTGTATCCTACTAAGGAGTCATCAGAGGAAGCAGAAGACAGAAGACAGCATCGGCAATCAGAGCTGGCGACCTCTGTCTACTCCCCAGGAATAGAGGCCCTGGCCTAGGGCTCTTCATCGTCAGGTGAGGACAATTCTGGGCTGTGACTTCACAGGTGATAAGCCAACCTGGAAGAACCCACCTGCCATGGACTCTGTCAGCCACAGGGTGTGCCCCTGCACCTGCCTGCCTTCTCTTTAGGGAGCTGTTCCTCCTGCATGACAGAGCCCCATCCCTGCTATAAAGACAATTAAGATGAACTTACTCGATAAGAAAACGTGCCTCGGTGCTCCACTTTCCAAATTGGAAGTGTGCCGATGGTGATTCCACCTATCACCACCCCTGGCAATAGAGAGTTAAAAACTTTTCCCCCTTTCCACCCACAAGCCGTAGTTTCTTTCACTTGGTCCTGGACAAAGAGCGACTGTCATATCCAGCCACGCTTCTAACATGAGGAGCAACTGCTACAAGTGACACTTCAGAGTAGGATCTGTGCTGAGACCGCCTTCAAATTTCACTTGTTATGAAAGCTACCTCCCCCTACCCCAGCAAAGATAAAGGAGAAAGGATGCTTCTGACTGTGCAGTAGGGTGTCCTAGAGCATGCAGAACATGTAGTATAAATTACAGGGGTCATAGGAGGTCACTTGGCATGTACACAGGTCCCAGGCATCAGTGAATGTGATTTCCCTGAAGTGCTTCTCCATGGATAGGCCACTGCAGCTAGAGTGCCTGAAAATTAACAACTACCTAAGAAATCCTAATCAGGAGGAAGTAAAGTGACTGCCTTAAGGTCAGTCTCCTTAAAGCTGTAGGTGCAGAATATTTGGAAGATCCACAGACAATTCTGAACACAAGAAATATGAACCAAGATCCTATGGAGGCTTAACTCTGGTTCTAGAGTCCAGATACAAAGGGGAGGCATACAGAACCACAGACTAGCTCAGGCATGTTTACATGCCTCATCTGAAGTCAAGTCCTGGCTCCTCCCCAACTCAATAGTTATTTGATGTAGAACAAGTTACCTGACTCCACTGCCTCAGTCTACTCACCTGTAAAATGGGAATAGTAAGAACACTTTTTATCATAAGAATTGATGATATAACACCCCCAAAAGTGCCCAGTGCATGGTAGGTCCTCAACAAATGTTATTGTCTGATATTTTCTGTGTCTAAAATGGTCTTCTTAAGACAGATATAGTTTCTTTTTATTTGGAATCCTTTAGTGACTTCCCACTGAATAGACAAAATCCCAAATACTGGCATGCTATTCTAGAGCCACAGCCCTACTTCTGCCCTTGCCAGCTTCCACTCGGAAAGCCTGGAAGCTCCAGGCTTGCACCTTGCTCTTCTGCACACCTGTGGCCTCTTTCTCAACTGTAGCTTCTCTGTGCATGGTCAAATGCCTAACCTCTAAGCTCCTGGAGATGCCACATGTATACATCCATTGAGGGACTTTGCACCTTCCCTATCCACGTTCTAGACCTGACCATTCTTCCTGGTGGGGCTGCCCATGCTTAGCAGCATTTCTGGCTTCTACCCACTAGATGCCAGTAGTATCTTCAAGTCAATATAGTAAGAAATATCTTCTGCCATTGCCCAATGTCCCTAAGGATGAAGAGGAATACAACATCCTCTCTGGCTCAGACCAGTGCAGTAGACTAAATCGTAAGCTCCTTGGCCCCTAATCTGTGTTTATATTACTTGGACCTGACCTAACTGTTGGTTCTAAAATTTTTTCTTTTCAATTTATTTTTATTTGAGACAGAGAGGGAGAAAAAGAGAGAGAGAGAATGGGTGCACCAGGGCCTCTAGCCACTGCCAATGAACTCCAGATGCATGTGCCACCTTGTGCATCTGGCTTACGTGGGACCTGGTTAAAAGAGCCTGGGTCCTTAGGCTTTGCAGGCATGCACCTTAACTGCTAACCCATCTCTCCAGCCCTAGCAGTTGTTTTTAAGTAAATGTTCAGTAAATGTCTGTTGATAAGGAAAGGAGCACATGGGATAAAAATTAGTTTAGTGCTCATAATCAGTATACCATTCAAAAATGACAGAGGCATCCTGGATCACATATGATCAACCTACCATCCAAAAGATGTCAGAGTGCAATAGAGTTAGCTACATGAATAAATGCACATGTAGGTGTTTTTAATAGATACCTGTCATCATTCCAATGTCTTAAAATTCTAACCCTGTAGTAGCTCTTCTTCCCCAGCTCTTGTGTGTCACAGTGAAACTTCTAGCAGGAACCTCTGGGCCTCCTGTCTATTTCTCGTCCTCATTCTCTCTGCAGCTCATCATTCCATCTGAAGTTCTCTTGCTGAGGTCAGCAATGGTGTCCACATCTCTATGTCCAATGGACAGTTCCCACTCTGTATCATACCTGTTTGCTATCTATGATGGTCAATATTGATCTTCAACTTGACAGAATCTAAAATCACCTAGGACACAAATCTCTTGGTATGTCTATGAGGAAGTTTCTATATTCTAGGCTGAGTGCAGAAGACCCACTCTGAATGTGGGGCTGCAATCCATGGGCTAGAGTCTTGGTATGAAAGAAAGGGAGCAAGCCAGCTGAACAGCAGCATTTGTCACCTCTGCTTGAAGGTTCTGGACGCAATGTAACCAGCTGTTTCATGTTTCTGTCACCGTGAAGGACTCGTACCCTCCAACTGTGATCCCAGTTTGAGAGATGTCTCTCCTTCTTCTTCTTCTTTTTTTTTTTTCTGGTTTTTCGAGGTAGGGTCTCACTCTAGTTCAGGCTGACCTGGAATTCACTGTGTAGTCTCACGGTGGCCTAGAACTCACGGTGATCCTCCTACCTCTGCCTCCCGAGTGCTGGGGTTACAGGCGTGTGCCACCATGCCCGACTAAGTCTCTCCTTCTTTAAGTTGCTTTTGTCAAATATTTTGTCTTGGCAATGAGAAAAGTAGCAAATATAGTATTCTAGGAGCCTTTAACACTTATGGCCATTCCTTGAAAGCAGGATGATAACTAAGATATCTAATGACTGGTATGGTCTGGGTCCTCACAGCGACAGTCAGAGCCCTGGCTACTTGAACAGCAGCACTGGCTGAGAACTCCTGACTACCCTACTGTGATGGGCATGCAGAGGGTGGTGGTGCTTTTGTCCCTTGGCTTCCAGAGCACAACAGCCTCCTTCTTCCCCTACTTCACTAGTGTTACATCTCCATGTATTTTGCAGGCTGTTCCTCCTCTCCCTGCTATTATGTGACACACTCCTTCAGGATGCTTTGCCATGCCCTCTCCTCCTTCTTAGCTCTATTCTCTTCCCCCACGATATCTAATCTCTGCTTGAGGCTTCAATCAGCCCCACATGCCAATGACTTGCTAAACATATTATTTCTAACTCTACTTTTCCTCTGAGTTCCAGGACTGTAAATTTCACCTGTTTTTGTGATACTTCTAGTCTAATGTCCCACAGGAACTCAAACCCATCATGGTGACTTCTCTGCTCCTGACAAATGCAAACAAAAGAATCGTGGTCTTCCGCAGTACTTCCTGTCTCAGTGAATAGTGTTGCTGATCATCTAAGTGCAAAACTCCACACCGCCCGCCCCCCCCCCCCTGGGCACCATCCTGCAGCCTCTGCCTTCCACACCCACCCACTGCTACCTCCTGTGACAAGTTTCCCTCTCTCGGCTGTACTGCTACTTTGCAACAGTTCTTTTACTTGGTCCCTCTGTGCCTATCCTACTTTCCCCAGTCTGCTATCATGTGGCAGCTAGAGATTTTTTTTTTTCAAAATACAATCTAATCCCATTTCTTCTCTGCCTGCAGTTTTGCACCTCAGATGCACTTGTGGGCCAGCAAGGCTCAGGATCATGCATGGACTTGCAACCACTTCCCTTTTCTGCTCACCCAATGTCCCTCTCCTGGTTTTCTCCATTATATCCACTGGCTTTCTTTCAGTTTCCAGATGTTCCACAACCACATGACCTTCCCACATGCTCTTTCCTTTGTCTTCTCCCAGTTAATGCTGATTTGGATCCTAACTCATGTATCAACTTCTTTTTAAAAAATATTATTTATTTGCAAGAGAGAGAGAGAGACAGACAGAGAGAGAGAGAGAGAGAGAGAGAGGGAGGGAGAGAGAGAATGGGTGTGCCAGGACCTCCATCCACTGCAAATGAACTCCAGACATGTGCGCCCCCTTGTACATCTGGCTTATGTGTGTACTGGGGAATTGAACAGAGGTGCTTTGGCTTTGCAGGCAAGCACCTTAACTGCTGAGCCATCTCCCCAGCCCCTAGGTATCTTCTTGTCTCTGGAATTACAGGCATGCACCAGCAGGCCTGGCGTTTTTATGTAGGTTCTGGGGATTGATCGCAGGTCCTCATGCTTATAAGGCAAGTATTTCACTGACTAAGCCACATCCCCAGCCCCTTGAAACCTGCTGTAAATAACTGTTTTAATAAAACTGCATCCATGGGTATATGCTCTGTCTATGGTGGCTTTTGCACTATGAGTTGAGTAACTGTAACAGAGATGATAGGATCCTGAAAGCCTAAAATACTGACTTTGCAGAAATTATTTTCCAGCCCTGCTCTAGTTCAGAACACCAATGCCTAGCCGAAAGCAGGTATTCAGAATTAACTTGTTAGATGAATGAGAAAGCTGAAGAAATGAGTTTCAAGTCGATCCTAGGGTTTGCCATCTGAGTGACTTCAATGGTCTGTCCCTTCTATAATGCTGGTCTCCTTTAGATAGCAGTGGAGTCTGTGCGGCAGATACTCATTGCTGCAGGGGGAGAAAACTCAACAATCTGACATAGCTCACACTGGCTGAGTTTCAGAGGCTCCATCCATGCTCACTTGGCTCCGTGACTGCTGAGCCTGTGTACAGTAAGGAGGAGCGTCATGGTGGGGCACGTGGTAGAGCCAAGCTGCTCTCATGCACACAGGAGGCAGAGAAAGGACAGAGAAACAGGACAGGAGATGACCGCAAGAACACATCTACACTGACCCACCTCTTCTGGCTCATCCCCACTTGATGTATTTTCAGCACTCCTTCCTCACCCCTAAATAGTACAAGCAGTTGGGAACCTTGGATTCAACACAAGAGCCCGTGGTAAGCACTTTAAACCCAAATCACAGCATCAACCCCAAATCTTTCTCGGCGCTGGTAATACTGGCTTTTTTTTTTTTTAATTTCCAGCTCTTGAGTGACTCCTGACATTTGACTGCAAGGATCCTGGTACTTCATAGTCTGGGAAAGTCTCATTGGAAGTAGCTGGTATGGAATCCTGTCACAGTCCTTGTGATGGCTCTCAAAGCAGAACAGAACATTTCACAGCCACCTCCAGCTTGGGGAAGATAGGGGTGTATCCATGGCTCTGAAGAAGACTTAACCCTGAAGTAGGGGTTCTAGGTGGAGAAGGAGCCCAGAACCACATCAGAACCTCTCAAGATGAAGAGAATTAAAGGAGAAGATGAAGGAAAGAAATAACAGGTCCTGGTCACCCCCCTCTGGGTTTCCTGTGAGACCACTTCCTATGGAAAAGACAGTCACTCCTATCCCAAAGACCTGTTCAGAGAGCACACGAGTGCAGGCCTTGGCAGCCTCATCTACTCTGGTCACATCACGTCTGGGGTTGCTCAGCATCCTGTGCCTCTTCTTTGCTCTCTCTGGTTTCTTCCTTCTGCTCCAGCCCTGGATCAGGATGGCAACGAGTCAGGCATACAAAGGGGCTCCACAAATGTCCTGGGGAAGGGCCCTGAGTGCTCTAATCCCCTATGCTCTGACCAGGATGTGTACGATGGCCATGGCCGCGCTGCTCTTGCCGCTAGACCTGCTTTGAGGCCTAGAGGGGCCCTGTGCCTGTCTTTTGCTTTTCCTCATCCCAGGTCTCCCGCTGCACACTGGAACCAACCTGGAGCACAAGGAAAGAAGCACGCATGGCCTGCCCTGTGGGGGACTGGCCTCTTCCAGGGCTGCCGCCCTTGACTTTCACAGCAGAGAAGAAGCTGACTCCGTTTCTGACAGTGTGAGGCGCCAGTGTCTTAATGCTCATGAATGCGCTGTTAAATATCTCCACAGCAGTGGTGAGGCTGCACTGGGCTGAAGTGTTCCGTGTGGCAGGAACAGAAAACACAACCTGTGCATTTACAGCAAGGCACAAATCGCCAGAAACCCAGCAAGCTGGCAGGGGAATGTTTCCGGCTCCTCACTCACGGGTGCTAGACACACATCACGTGGCTTTACCAGAGAGAGACTTTCAGATTTCCTTCTCTGATACTTTGGCAGGATCCATGGAGGAGGGAAAGAGCCTTCAAAAGCAAGGACCTCCAAGACCTGAATAAACTCTTCCACTGTACCTTCCCAGGTTCCTTGCACAGCTCCAGTGCACTCCCTGCTGCAGGACCAGGCCGAGGCATTTGTGGAAGTGGCTCCCCTCAGTCCCGTCACTGTCACCATCCCACTGTGCCCAGGGCCCTGGGCCCACTGTCTTCTCTGTGCCGACTGTTTAGCTATGACAAAGGGGAGAATAGCAGCCCCTGTCATTGCATAGGAATCTGTTAAGGAAGGGGATCTTTCGCGATAGGCATGGTGGCGGCGTGAGTTTACTAGGACTGCAGTAACAACAGCTCAGAGGTTTGAACAATAGAGACGGATTTTCTCACAGCTGTCAAGGCTGGAATTCCAAGATTGAATTCCAAGTGGGGTTCTTTCTCTCCACGGCTTGCAAGGAGTCCACTTCTCTGTGTCTTCACTTGGTCATTCTTCTGTGTACAGGCATCCCCAGTGTCCCTTTGTATTTTTTTTTTGGGGGGGGTGAGTGTGTGTGTGTGTGTGTGTGAATGTTTATGTTGTACACATGTGTTATGGGTGATTGTGCACATATGTGTGCATGTATGTGACGGCCAGAAGTCAAGTGGGTGTCTTCCTCAATCACTGTCTACATTATATTTTGAGACAGGGTATCTCATTGAACCTACAGTTCACCCAGTTCAACTGGGACTAGAGGTAGATAGAAAGCCCTAGGTATCTGTCTGTGTTTGCCTCTTCAGTGCTGGGATTACATGCATGTCACAACATGCCTGGCATTTTCACATCGGTACTGGGCATCTGTACTTAGGTCCTCATGCTTTAGCTGTAAGCATTTTACCCATGAACCCATCTCCATAGCCCCCTACTGTGTCTTTTTATTAGGACACAAGCAGATTGGATTGGGATTCTTCTGCATGATCCATTTAACCTCTTTCCCTCAGCAAAGCTCTTAATTCCAAATACAGTCATATTCTCAGGTACTGGGAATTAAAGCTTCAGAATATGAGTTTGGGGGAGACGATGAAGCTTGTGACAGTGCTGAGTGACAGATGGGCCAGGACATGCTTAATCATGTCATAACAGAATCAAGGGAGTCAGGAGCTTATCTTCTACTTTCCTCATGAAGTTCTTGAGCAAAAGCTTGTATCAAACTCATAACTCCAAGTATCTTTTTGTATGAAATCTTTCATATTTTAAAAATATTTCATTTTTATTTTTTTATTTATTTGACAGAGAAAGAGGGAGAGAGAGAGAGAGAGAGAGAGAGAGAGAGAATGGGTGCGCCAGGGCCTCCAGCCACTGCAAATGATCTCCAGATACGTGTGCTCCCTGTGCATCTGGCTAACATGGGTCCTGGGGAATCGAACCTGGGTCCTTTGGCTTTGCAGGAAAATGCCTTAACTGCTAAGGCCTCCCTCCAGCCCATCTTTCATATTTTTTTTAAAAAAACTTTATTTACTGTGTGTGTGTGGATGGGGGTGCACATGTCATAGAGTGTGGAGGTCAGAGGACAACTTTGAGATGTCTGTGTTTCTTCTTTGAGACAGGGCTCTTGCAGCTGCAAAGGAACTGCCAGACTGCCAAAAAAACAGCTGGCCTGTGAACTTTGGATTCTCTTGCTCTGCCTTCCACTATAACAGGCACACTGGATCACGGATGCATGTACCACTTTGTGTCTGGCTTTATGTGGGGTGAGTGCTGGAGAATTTAACCCCAGCCTGCAGGCTTTGAAAATAAGCACCTTTTTACCACTAAGCCATCTTCCCAGCCCTCCCCCACCCCCCGCCAACATCATATTCTGGCACTTCCACTTAATTGTTTCAACAAAGGGTTTCATAAAAACCAGACAAACTGGGCTGTGGAGATGTCTCGCTAGTTAAAGGCACTTGCCACTTAAGCTTGAGGGCCTTTGGGGGCAGAAACCCCTAAGTCTGACTCCCTAGAATCCATATAAAAGGCTGGGCATGGTCATGCACATTTGTAACCCCAGGCCACAGGGGGCAGAGACCAAAAATCACTGGGGCTTTCTAACGGACAGCACCTCTGGGTTAAGGAAGAGAGGCCATCTCGAGGAAGATATGAGTGAAGACAGTGGGGCAACCAGCATTCTCCTCTGGCCTCCACATGCACATAATAGTAACAGTGACCAATGGCCAATATAAACAAATAGACCACAACTTTTACTTAAACTTGCAAAGCACCATTTTACACTCAGAATGCAATACTGAATTATAATACAAACATTTATAAAAAAAATACTTCCTGTTAACTTTTTCACCAGGCTTTATTAACCAGTCTCGAGAGTCCATTAGACCAAGAGGTCCAAATTTACGAGTGAACCAGAATTTTGCTATGGGTTATATGGGATCAAAGTCAGCAGCTTGATCAGGAGGGGCTAGGTCCCAAACAATGACCATTCAAGAAGCACCAAAGGGAGGTCTTCAACTCAAAACTGATTTGTGTGCAAAGAGGTTTCATACCTGAGAAAAAGGTAAATGTGTGCCCCCACAGCCTCTGTTTCTACAAACAGTCAAACCTCATCTTCATTCAGAAGGCAGTTAGTTGGGTGCCAAGTGTATGTAGGTAGCAAGGTTGTTTCCAAGTGTCAAGGGCAGGAGGTAAGGTTGTTTGATCCCCAAGGCACAGGGTCTGGTGGGTAGGAGGCATGGAGAAATAGCTTTGTTTAAAAAAAAAATCACTATCGAAGAGATCTGGGCAAAGAAAAGAGATTAGAAAAAGATGCAGGAACAGGGATTGCAAAAATGACAGAGAACCTAAGAGCGGGGCTTTTTAGCAGTCACCAGAGACTGTGCAAATGAAATAACAGAATCATTATTCTGTTTTCTGATATGATTATATAAGGAAACAGAAAAAGCTGACTAACTACTTTAAAATATATAATCTGCATCTTTTTAAAAATAAAACCAGGGTTTTGTAAAGAATGTATATCAAGGTTATACAAAACATCAAGATTTTCTAGACAAATTCAAATGGAGCCTGCTTAGAGGGCTTTAAGTAAAATCTATCCTCCTAAGTATAAAAATAAGATTCCTTTTAAAACAATTACTATATGAAATAAAGAATAAACATACCACTTAATCTTTTCCTAAACTCATCCTACAACATAATCCACTAAGTCTCCCCACTTTGGGGACAGGACTGGAAGGGCAGAAGGGAAGCTGAGATAGGAAGCTAATGAGAAAGGCAGTGACCACAGCATACAGGGCCTGGCACAAGGTCAAGGATGCTGAACTTCCATTTTGACAAGGGGGAGCAAACAGAAGTCTTAAAGGGAGCGCTGGTTCAATCACATCTGTATTTCAAAAGATGATTCACAGGTTAAAGGCCCTTAATGAAAACAGGAGCCATCAGCTGAAACAAATACAAAACAATTAGGCACTTGAACGGACTCTTCAAAGCAGGTCTGGCCTCCTAATTCTCCCTCTTCTGTGGAGATTAGCAAGCTAGGGACGGAGGTCTCACTGCCCTGGTTTCCAACACTATAAAATCCCTTGCCATTGAAGCTCTCCTCAAATGCAGAAACGGTAAAGTGCTGGGGTTTGCTGGCTCTAGTTAACCAAGAATTTTTCCCTTCCTAGGAAAAATAAAAACCAAAATACCAAGTCCTTCTGATTTTATGGTCTTGCTTTTTCTAAATATTCATATAAGATGACCTTTTCAAGACACCGCCCATGACAGAAAACACATCAACCGTGTTTCTCTAGCTTCACTGGAGCAGTGTCCTCATTGTCAGGCATACTGCTTCCCATTTCTCAGCGAACTCAGAGAAGTGGGGCTTGCAGGCATCTGGGGGCCCAGGCTCAAACGCCTCCTCTGAGTGGGTACTTTCCCCAGGCTCCCTACATGGCTGGGAGGAGAACACTGTGCCTCACACCTGGATTGTCCACAGTATTTCTAAAAGTCTCACTCTCACAGTGGAAGCCAAGTGTTGAAGCTGGGGAGAGATCTTGCTCCTCAGCCCTAACATACACAGAGACATTTTTCTGTCGTGTTATATAGTGTGGGGAATTCCAGAGGGCAAGACACAATTCCCTTAGTGGTCACCGAACCTACATGGGGTTATGTCAACTAGCTGGTAAGGTGGCACCCACAGACATTTGCCAGACAATTTCCAGAGACACCATCTGGACCCACAAGTCACAGAACACTGTAGGCATAAACATTTAAAAAAAATTCTATTTCTGACAGAATGCACACTCCTATAAAAGGGCACACACAGTTTTTGTTTGATGCAATTTATAATCAATCTCTCAGAAGAGATGAACCTATGCACAGAAGAGAGGCAAAGCTCACTAGAAACTGCAGTCCCAGCATCAACACTTGGGGTGTGCAGGTTTCTACCTTCTAAGTCCTGATAAGGCCCAGTGATTCTTATAAGGTTCTGTCTACCTAGATGTTGCGAAAAGGATGCACCAAAGGGAAGCACCGATAATGTCGGGGTTGGAGGGAACATTTTCCTGTCTTCTACCCTCTGATCTTCCTAAATGTGTTGGTCACTTTTCTAGTTGATGATATTAGTGTTAACACGTTATTTACGGTATGGGGCTATGTGAGACACTGCTGGGCAGAAGCACAGTGTGATGATGTCTCCTTTCAGCAGGGCTGTGGTTACACTAACCCTTCTCCCGGTATCAGCCTTGAGGACATGGTCAGTGGCTGAAAACATGTTCTCAGAGCTAGTTCGACATCTTACCCAACAGCAGCCCACAGAGCAGTGACAGCCTTTCTGGGTTAAAGGCATCCCTTCTATGCTTCCTCTGGATATGAGAAGGCTGAGGACTCAGTGGAATCATGTTAAGCCCAAATTCATCTGCTGTTCCTCAAGGACACTCACATAGGGTGGTCATTTGCTGTCAGGCCCAGCCTAGGAGCCAGGGCATAGGAATAGCCACTTTCTCAAAGGCAGAACTTCAGAGTCAAAGATGAGTCTTAAATCTGCCTTGGGAAAAGGGGAGGCACAGAAGGTTCTAGACTTGAGTGAGAACCTGCAAGACACACAAAGGGCTGCCCTATGTCTAAGACACAGGCTAACACATCCGGGAAAATCTAGGCATTCTAAGGAGGGTAAGTGAGGGTATAAGAAGAGAGAGGGAAAGTCCCCCATTCAGAGAAAGAGGGCAAGCAAACGAGAGTGAGCACTCCACACAGAGAGGGAGAACCCCCAGAGAGAGGGAGAACCCCCACAGACAGGGAGAACCCCCAACAGAGGGAGAATGCCCCACAGAGAGAGGGAGAACCTCCACAGAGAGGGAGAACCCCCACAGAGAGGGAGAACCCCTAGAGAGGGAGAGCCCCCTACAGACAGGGAGAATTCCCACAGAGGGAGAACTCTCTTACAGAGAGGGAGAGGCCCCCACAGAGAGGGAGAACCCCCAGAGAGAAGACTCCCCAGAGAGAGGGAGAACCCCCACAGAGAGGGAGAAGGTGCTCTAGAAAAGGCCCTATCAGAAACACAAGAAACCCCCTTTCCTGGGCGTTAGAATTTAGGCAAGCTGCCTCTCTTTCCCTCTCTGCACAGCTATGCCAGGCACTTCTGCTGTGCCCAAGTCTGTGATTTTGTAATCCTCATGGTTAAACTCCAACCCCACTTCCAGGCTGGAGAGATGATAACCCAGTGATTAAGACCATTTCCTGTGCAAGCATGAGTGCCAGAGGAGACTTGAGAGACTGCTTAAATTCAGTCCCCAGAACCCACATAACCAGCCGAGCACGGCCGTGAGCGTCTAACTGCAGCCCTGCAGAAGAGCAGAGAGCTTGGGGGAGGGGCAAGCTCCAGATTCAGTAAGAGACTCCAGCTCAAAAGAAAATTTAAAAACATGGGGCTGAAGAGATGGCTTAGCAGTTAAGGCAGTTGCCTGTAAAACCTAAGGACCCAGTTTTGATTCCCCAGTATCCACGTAAGCCAGATGCACAAGGTGGGGCATACATCTGGAGTTGGTTTGTAGTGGCTAGAGGCCCTGGCGTGCCTATTCTCTCTCTCTCTCTCTCTTTCTATCTGCCTCTTTCTCTCTCTCAAATAGATAAATGAATAAATAATCAATCTAAAAACGGACAGAAGATTGATGGAGTGAAACACCTGACAATCTGCTCAGTCACTGTGGGAAAGCACACTCCACCACAGGCGAGTGCAGAGGGCACTGCACAGGCACACACACATGCACACACACACAAGCAATAAAGAAATGAATCCCATTTTCCTGGGGTGAAGGTAGCAAGGATGCCACCTCTTTTCAGTCCTGCCTGTGGCTCTGGCTAGAAACGTGAGTTCCAAATCTCACTTCTGCAAAGGAGTTTAGCAGGTATTGCAGATAACTGGCTCACATAGGCTAGAGTCACAAGTACTCACGTCTAGCACATTCAACATGTCCCGTGCAAGGTCCCTCCTTTCCCTGAGAAGATTTTTAACCTCTACTCTTCCTTGACTTGGTGTCCTAAACCTCTGTTCTTTCCCCTTAGTTCTGCCATTCTCTTGCCTGCTGTTAAACACATCTTGGGGCCCTGAAAACAAAACAAAAAACAGTTTTTGACTCCTCTATTTTCAAACCTGAGCCTTACACTGGCGTTCTTACTGTGTGTGTCTCAGGACCAGCTAAAGCCTTTAAATGCCTTAAAACGGTAAGCCCAATAGGAAGAGCATTGGACCTGTCCCCAGACTAAGATGAGAAAATAGACACAGAGGGGCTGGAGAGGATGGCTTAGCAGTTAAGGCATTTGCCTGCAAAGCCAAAGGATCCCGGTTCGATTCTTCAGGACCCATGTAAACTAGATGCACAAGGGTGCGCATGCATCTGGAGTTTGTTTGCAGTGGCTGGAGGCCCTGACGCATCCACTCTCTCTGTCTCTCTCTCTCGCTCTTTCTCTCTCTCAAATAAATAAATATATTAAGAAAAAGAAAAAAGAAAATAGACACAGAGAAGGTAAATTATTTGCCTCAAACCACACAGTCTGTTAGTTGTGGGGCCAGGAATCAAGACAAGTATCTGTCTTTAAAATATTTTTATTTATTTATTTATTTATTTATTTATAGGAACAGAGAGATAGCAGAGAGATAGACAGACAGAATGGGCAAGCCAGGGCCTCCAACAGCTGTAAACAGAATCCAGATGCATATGCTACTTTGTGCATCTGGCTTTACATGGATACTGAGGAATCAAACTTGGGTCACTAGCCTTTGCAAATAAGTGCCTTAACTACTGAGCAATCTCTCTAGCCCACATCTATCTTTAAAACGTTACTTAGTTTGTAGTATGTGAAACAATGTAGTCAAAAAGACCTCATACTACATATTCCTTTTACACGAATGATCCAGAAACCAGACATCACAGAGATGAAAATTAGATTAATGGTTGCCAGGGAAATGAGGGATGCTTCGTGCCGATCACCAGTTCATGAGGTGATGAAGATGTTCTGACACTGACCACTTCTGTGATGTTGCACATATCTGTGAACATATTTAAAAAACACTGAATTGTAATCTCAAAATGGGTGAGTTATACAGTATGTGGATTATAACTCAATAAAGCATTTATTATTTTTAATATTTTATTTGAGAGAGAGAGAGAGAGAGAGAGAGGCATGTATAGAGAGTGAATGGATGCACCAGGGCCTTTTGCCACTGCAAACTGCAGATGCATGTGCCACCTTGTGCATCTGGCTTATGTGGGTCTTGGGGAATTGAACCTGGGTCTTTGTCTTTGCAGGCAAGTGCCTTTAACTATTAAACCATCTTTCCAGCCCACATTTGTTATTTTAAATAACCTGAATATACAAGCTCTGCTCTCTAGGGCTGGAGAAGACAACTTTGCTTCAGAGAGAAGTAGCTAGAAAGGAAAAACTGGGAAAGGTCTGCTTTTAGAATCTTCCTAGTATCAGAACTGCTAACTGTCTCCCCAAATGTGGAGCCTCTGGGCAGCCCCAACCCTCATGCTCTTCAGAGGCCTCAAAGGGACCTAGATCTGGGCTGTGCTCTGGCTGCAGCCCCTTGCTCTGTCTTACAGCACGGCTGCCAGAGAGCACTGTTAAGTTATTAAATATGAATTAAGAAAACATCAGATGGGCAAGCCAAACTCTCAGCTACAGAAAAACAACCCTGACCCTTCACACGATCCTGCAAAGCTGGGCGAGCTTTCTGGGCCTGGCAGCTGTAGGTCTCGCCCAGCCACGCAGCAAGGCAGCCTGGGAGATCCTGGGAGCATCAGTTCTGTCTCACTGAGAGGCAGATGAAAGCTTGAGGTACAAGGCCTGCACTGGAGTCATGATGCACTCGCTTTACGCTCCCCCACTTGTGTTCTGAATTGTAGAATTGTTTCCCTGGTATTTGTCACATCGAGGACATATGCCTTTTAATTGGCGATCAAGCATGCCACGCTTGAGACGTCAAAAGACTGTCTTTGTTTAGAAGCAGCTCTGTTAAGCAGAGGCCGGTAGAGTTAATGGCTTTGTCCCTTAGTCCGCTGGGGAGCCTTGGCTTGAGCACAGGCAGGAACCAGCCAAAGGAAAAGATGGTTCCACTTATGCAGAGCCTTGCTAGGTGGCCCCTGGTACTGAATTTTGCATCAGATTGGACCTGTGAGGTTCCAGAGTGCATAGCCCTTTGTGCCTCACATTCAACCTACACTTTCTAAGGCGCTTGAGCACATGGGCTCATCTGAGCTTGAATATTGTGCCTCTGGTCACACAATGAGGAAGAATGCTGACACTGATGTCCCCAATAAATGACATCCCAGAATCCCATCCTTTCCCTTGTGACTTCGTAGGACTCTTTCCATGGTGACCCTGAGCATGACCACCTGACTTGTCTTGGGAAAGTGCAAGTGCATTTCTATTTCCATTTCTGCTGCTCAGATATAGCTGTAAAACATGTTGGCTAGGCTTGTTGGAGAATGAGAGACTGGCCTACCCAGGAAAAGATAGCCAACACACCTCACACAGAAAAACCCCAGCCAAGATAAGCAGAGCCACCTGTGACCCAAAGCTGGCCACAGATGCCTGAAGAAACCCACATAAGGACAGAAAACCCATCCAATCATGTGGAGGAGAAGAGCACCTCTCCGTTTGCTATTAAAGTCAGTGGTTTTGGAGTGGCTTGTTATACACCACCCTTATATCAATAAGTAACTGATACACTTAGCCAGTAGATATTAGGTAGAGAGGATCAATCCTAGTTCCCCACCCACAAGGATTCCCAGTCTAGCTCCGGACTCACAGACAAACATAGACCAAATGCAGACCTGCTGAAGAACAACAATGAGAGAAGAAATTTATGTCACAGGCAGCCAACAATCTCAGCATGAGCTCAGGGGACAGGAATGGCTGGGCAGTTTTCAGAGCTTAGACCCCAAAGCCACACAACCTGGCTGCAAATCCTGAGAGGACCACCTCGGGTGCAAGCTTTGCAGGGGCATTATTTAATGTGTGGATTTGCAGATTGAATCAATCAGCATCAGAGGTTAGACGGGCTGCTGGGCCACCAAAGTGCTACAAGCAGAGGGAGACACATATAATGTGCGAATACGAGTGATCAGATGTAGTACAGTGAAGGCCAGCACAAAGATCTGCATCTGGTCCCAGGGGCGACACATCACTCACTTCAGCACACCTGCATGACAGCAAGATGAACCAAGGTGAGGATGTGTTCAACAAAGTCAGGAACAAATGCTTCAAGCTGACAGTGGTCATGAGAGCACTTGTTTTAACTCATGTCAGCTTTTAACATCCTTCTGCATTCATTCCTATCCAATGTAAAATGGTAAGATTTAAAGGATGAAACCCTCTTGACCTGGAAGCAAAGGTATTTTTCTGCATTAAATAAACTTGTCTAAGAGTAGTTTCTTTGAAGAGTGCAGTAAATCTAGCCTCAAACCAAGGACTGTGCATTGTTCACATATTTCAGCAGCACGAAGCCATCGGTCTTGTGTGATTCCCTCCCTTCTTTTCCTCCTCCTGCAAGAATATATTCTTCTACTCCAAAACAGCTTACAAAGATGCATATAAATAAAAAAGGAAAAGTAAAGTAATGTAAGGAAATCAGGGTAAATATAGGAAAAATAAGATAAAGCCGGGAGAAGATGATTTAATGAATTCTCAACACCCTTAAGATTCACAGCGTTTTTTTTCTTAGCACATCTCTCAATATAGAACCCTGACCTGTCACTACAGTGTTGTTCATCAAAAGCAATACCCCAGGGAGCCAAAATAGTGTAGGCTAAGCTCTTGGTACCCAAAGAGCCCAGCACAATCTAGGATGAGCTCTGAGAGCATCTACCTCTGAGGAAGAGATGAGCCGTTTGCCCCAGGCCCCTTCTGAAGATACTGCTGCCTTTAATGGAACTGTTGATAGGACTTGGGTTGCAGAGCCTGATATGACATCCATTACAGTTACTCCATGGTGCAGGGCAAGTGCTCTATCACAGACTTTCCTATCTAGAGATGGGCTGCCTCCAGGGCAAGTGCTCTATCACACTTTCCTATTAGAGATGGGCTGGTGCCAGTCTAGGGAGAGCACAGAGGGTGCTCTGTCCCTCCACTTAGTGAGGAGTCAAGGTCATCTTCAAGATGTTGGCAAATAAATCTCATGGATGTGTAGAAATTTGGCATCTCAAATTTAGGGAGAAAGATGGATGGTCTTTTGGAATAACATCAAATTGAATCCAGACAGTATGCCACTCACCAGAAAAAAAAAAAAAAACAAAACTGCAAATGGATTAGATATCTAAGTGGACCATGAAATTATACATGTGTTAGATAGAAACACGGGTGAATTCCTAAATAACACAGGAGTGGAAAGCCCTTGTAATTATAACTCAAAATGCAAGATTGAAAATTTGTTCACAAGATTGGTAAGTATGTCTACATAAAAGTAAAATAAGGTGGGCTGGAGAGATGGCTTAGAGGTTAAGGTGCTTGCTTGTGAATGCTACAGACCCATGTTCGACTCTCTAGGTCCTGCCTAAGCCAGACACACAAGGTGACACAAGCGCGCAAGGTTGCACACAAGTGGCACACACATCTAGAGTTTGACTGCAGTGGCTGGAGGCCCTGGTGTGCCAATTCTCTTTCTGTCTCTCTCACTATCTCTCTTGCTTTCTCTCTCATTAAAAAAAAAGTAAAATAAGGTGAATGCATAGCAAACAATTTAAGAAAAGTCTAAAAACAAATGACAAAACTAAGACAGAAAATCATTGCAACTTATATCAGAATAGGGTCTAATCTTGCAAATAGAAAAAATTTCTTATAATTGAGAAGAAAATAGCTAAAAGCATAACTACACAATTAACACAATAGGGATGTAATTTACTGGAAGAGAAAGGAAAACGTCCCTTACACTCATGAAAAAAAAACAAAAACAGTGCAACTTTACTTATTATCAGATAGACATAAAATACCATTTCTCACTTGTCATATTGACAAAGAGCCAGAATGCTGACAAGTATTTTGTATTTAAGGATATGGAGAAGCAAACATTCCTGGGGGTGGGAAATATAAACTTGTTTAACTCCTGAGAGGAGAACTGAGCCACAGCTAACAAAAGCACATTGATTTTCATCCTTTTACCCATCAATCCCACTTGAAGATACACCTCCACATGTACAAAACAACACGGCACTAGAGATGTCTTTAAAATAAAAGATAAACAAAAACCCCAAGACTCAACCGATAGGACAGTGGCTGCCTCCACTCGCACACAGCCATCTGGTAGAGTACTACACACCACGGAGAAAGAAGGCAGCCCTGATGGCCGACAAGGGGGCAGATTTCAGGGCTCTTTGAAAAGATGTACAGAGCATGCGCCTCCTGCCTGAACAGAAGGGAAATGAGAATGCATATGAAATCTGCTTATGTTACAAAAGGGTTCACGCTGGTGGGAGCCCCGCCCAGCCATTAGAGAACAAAACAGGCATGGATGGGGTTAAACCATATCAGTGTTTAACACTGTCCAAAAAAACCTAAATTTGGAGAGGGAGAGCTAATAGCCTAAAACAAATGTCAAAAAATGAACCTGTTTATCAGATTGATGACATAAGCATACAAAGAAACAAAAGAAGTCAGAAGGCTTTTGAATACAGTACCCTCAGAAATGAAAACGAAATTACAGAACCTACTTTTTTGTTGGTACTAATATTATTATAAGTTTGAAACTATTTTGTGTATGTACATATATTTTATACAAATATATTCAAGTATAGGATCCAAAATTTCAGTTTGAGAAGATATAGAAATACTTCAAAAGCTAAAAAACTAAAAAGTTACGGAAAACACTTTATTGATTAGGTTTGAATTAAGATCAAGCAATCATAATTTGTTAAGGAGAAATGGTTCCTATCTCTGTCCAGTAAATGACCCTAGATATCTAAGGATAGTTACATCCTGGCTTTACATTACCCACTTAAAAAAAAAAACATAATTGCTCAGAAAAATGACTGATTCCAGGTTTAAAACAGTAGGAATAGCAAGCCTGTCTATGAAAGCAAGGACGTGCTCAAAGGGGACACATTTCAGCTCAGAAAGGTAGAAAGAATGAATGGTAGAGTTAGAAAATCACCATACTAACCACAACCCCAAGGTTATCCGGGACAACAGAAGCCTCCAGGGAAAAGTTTCTGGGAGGCAGCCTAGTTGTCCCATGGTAAAGTATAGCCTGATGGTTACCTGCTGATTTCAGAAGAAAAACCAAAACCAAAACCCAAACCCAAACCAAGCAACTTACATCATGCCATGATCTCATGATCTTCACTTCAACCCCATGATGAAACAACTTTACCGCTAAGGGATACTTGGCATGAGCCTCTAAATGTGATGCCATATATAAGACACATCACATAGAATGCATTCTTGCTCAAAGAACATAATCTGATTCCGTGTACTATGTAGCCTTTAAACATAACTTGCAGATGACAGATGTAAGGTGGAAGACAAGTTAGACAGACAGCAAAGAAATAACTGGGTACAAACTGGGAACTGGGAAGAACTGGCCTCATGTTTGTGAAAAGTTAATTCATGAGTTAAAAAAAAAAAGAACAGGATAGAGGGACTGCCTTTAGAATAAGAAATTTGAGCAACAACAAGTAAATGATGAACAGGTAAAGTATCATTAAGAATTTTTGTTCTTGGGGAAATCTGTAGACCCAATGTTAAATGAATTTTGTCAGGTGTGACAACAGCATTGCAGTAATGAAGTAGTATGTTCCTACAGCTAGGGCACATATGCCAAAGATGTTATAGGTGAAGGTCTTAATGTCTGATACTTTCAAATAGTCCAGCAAGATGTGCATGCACACCCACACCCACATGGGGGGTGTACTTGCTTAATTTGCATGTGTATGTATATTTACATATAATTTGAGCCAATATGGTAAATATTAATAACAATTATAGAATCTAGGTGGTAGGTATCTAGAAAGACATTATACTATTCTCTTTATTTCTAAAATTTTTTCTTCTATTTCTTTCTTTCTTTCAGTGTTGAGGATCAAACCCTGAGCCTCATTTGTTAGGTAAACTCTCTCCCTCTGAGTCCCATCTCCCATTCTATACTTAGTACTATTGAAACTTTTCTTTATATTTGAGTTATTTCTTTGAGGCCAAGATCTTGTTATGTAGTCCTGCCTAGCCTCTAACTTTTGCTAGAGTAACAGAGATGCATCAGGCTTGGCTATTTTTTTTTTTTTGGTAACAAGAAATATATACACACACACACACACACACACACACACACACACACACACATAATCTTTCAGTGGCTCCAATGCAAGAGCCAAAAGTGGTCTCACATTACACAAAATGCAGCCAATTTAATCTTGAAAAATTATAAAGCATAGGTAACTAAATGTTTACTTTGACCAGAAAACTTGTAAGATAAAATACTTAACTATGGGCAAAATAACTTCCTAAAGATGATATTCTGCCTTGAGTGGGCAACAGACTTTCTTGACCACCCCGCCCCTGCCCCTCCAGTGAAACAAGGCTCCCGTATGCATGCATCTCTGGTTGGCCCACACACTGGTCTGCCATGTGCATGCATTTCCTAGTGCTTCTGTAACAGATTACCACAAACTCAGTGGCTTTCCACAATACAAATTCATTATCTTATATTTCTGAAGGCCAGAAGACTGAAATGAGTTCTATGTGGCTAAATTCAAAATGTTAACAGGAATGTTCTTTCTGGACATCTAAGGGAGAATGCATTTTTTTTTGTCATTTCCAGCCTTTAAAGGTTGCTTGCTTTCCTTTGCTTGTGTCCCTTCTCCATAACCAAATGCACTGTCATCACATCTAGGAGCCTCTGATTTTCCTCTTTCATTTACACAGACCCCTGTATGATGACACTGGCCTATCCAAGGAGCCCAGGCTAGCTTTGACATTTCAAGATTCTCAATTTATCCACAACTAAAATTCCCATTGTTGCATAAGGTGACATAGTCACAGTTTGGGGGGATTAAGATGTGGATATCTTTGGGTGAACACATTTGACTTTGCACATCACATGACTACAATAATCAATGTGCAAACACAGCCTTAAGAAGTGCTTGCACAGTGAATTCTCCTCTTGGATGTTTTTGCTTTAGGCCCTTTCCCTCAGAATCCAACTGCCATGCTGTGAAGACCCAACCCAGGCTTTGAGGAGAGCACATGGAGATGAACCAAGGCTTTGGACAGTGGACCCTGCTGAGCTCCAGCTCAACCTTGCCAGCACATGAGCAAGCCACCTGGGAGGTGCATCTCCCAGCCCTCTCAAGTCAATGCAGATGACAACATGAAGCACAGAGAAGAGCCTTCTGATGAGCCCTTGTCAGACTTCAGAATTGTGAGAAATAAATCACCAGTATTCTCTTAAGCCACTAAGTTTTGAGGTAGTCTTTTTATACTAACACATAAATTGAGACCATGTACTATAAACCAGTGAAACAAAATAAGACCACCTATTAAAATGCTTTTAATCCTTATCTCTTTTGCAAGAGGGAAGACTTCAACTCTTCTAAAACAGGGGTGAAATCAGTAGGGACCACAGGAAATTGCAATCTCTGGTATCAAGGAGCCAACCTCAACCCCACAGCACTAATTGGGGGTCTGTGAGAAAAACTGCTATTCCCAGGTGAAGGACATTAGCATCATAGCTGATTCCACCTATGGCTATTGTCTTAAGTATCTGATTTGGACATTGTCTTTCATGGACTTGGTCTACTTGCTGCACCTTGTCCACATATTCTGTTGAAACCAGGCTTTCCATAAAGCCAGTGGCTCAGCTAAACCATAGTCCGGAGGATTGATTTTCAGAGTCTTGATCTTGCCATGAGCTTTTGATACACCGGGCAGAAATCAGCTCCTTTCTGCTCTGTGAGAATTTGTTTGTGGTTTCATTACTCATGGAAAATATGCTTAAAATCATTCATCCTCCATTCCCTTCCTTCTGGACCACAATTCTGGCAGCTGCAGGGGAATAAACAGACCCAGTTACCAGTGAGAGAACCAGGAGCCAAGCCTAAGTCATCTTTTACATTTACAGGTCTGGTGTGAGAGCATTGACCTAGCAAACCATGGGCTTAAAGAGTGTCCTGATAGCAAACTGCAGAAATCATTCTCATTTTCTCCACGGTTGCAGAAACCTGGCTATATCGCTAAAGCATTTTCAAGTCCCCATGTGACTAACTTGATCTGAGACCCTCGCAGTCGTCCGGATGCCTCTTCTTTGCAGTACTGAACGCACACCTGTGGCTTTGTACCGCCTGGCAGATCTGCACCTGAGACTCATCTGCTTTCATCTGCACTGGGCTCGTTGTCTAAATCCACAGACAATGAGGAAAAACAGCTACTGTCATCCAGATTCCTGAAGCCGAGGCTTCTACTCACTGTCTCAGGCTATTGCCACACATTAGCACCACACTGAAGGGAGGAAAAGCTGGCTCTCAAATACGGCTTTGCAACACCAGCGTTCAGGGGTCCAAAGGTAAACTCTTTTGAAGAGGAGAAAAAGAAACAGAAGGCTCTTTCCATTTCTTAAATCCACAGATGACATGGAGTACAGTGTGCTCAGTGTATGCTAGGCATTGTGGGCAGTGTCAAAGAAATGTGGAAAGAGGCCCGTGTACTCAGAGCCCAGCCTTCTAAAATAAAACTTCAGAAATGGAAGTCATCAGAATGATACAGTTAACGAAGACGACAGCCATCCATTGCAATGGCTATAGAATGTATTTTACGTTAAGTTGCGGATTTGAAAAGCGTGGGGGAGAAGATTAGAGCAGGTGGATGAGACCCGAAAGCCCCGCAGCTGAGAGATGACAGCCCACAGCCCAGGAGGGAGGGGAGCAATAGGTTCCTTTTTCTTTTCTAAATAGAAGCCATGGAAATAGCCAAGTACAATTGCCTGGGGCCATTCTGTTGGAGGGAAAGGGACATAAATTCCTCATTGGGCCTGGGGCATCCCAGTGAGGACAGTTACAACTATTCATAGCAATGCTCCTCACACTGTGGTTCCGGTGTTCTATTTCCATTGTTTAAACAGGCAGAGGATGGTATCCAATGGTCACTATTTAGAAAACTTTCCATCCAAAAAGAGTTAATTTAAGTTTAGGCACTAAAATGAATAAACTTAGTGGAGTAGAAAATTGATTTACGTGCAACAGCAGCTCATTTCCCAAACTTGGGATATGAACTTGACTTCCCCTTCACCATGTCACCCAAACTGATTCTCAAGGCTTGTGAATTTTTTGTCATACTCATTGTGACTGTGCCATTTAGGGCAGTCATGCCTCCCTAGATACTGGGTCCCAGGGGCCTGCGTCCAACCAGCTTCAGTCTTCATGTGACAGAACCATTTTTCCAAGGTGCACTTGCGATCCACATACACAGAACCCCTAATGGCTTTCTGTAGCTCAGAATAGCCTCCAGGATCATTTAAAATTAGACTCTGCATACCTTCGGGATCATCTCCTAATACTACCTCATCTCTTAGCACCAGGGACTTCCATGTCTCTAATCTGAGCCTTTGGTCACTTGATTCACACTACTCAGAATGCATCTTACCTGTTCACCATAGCTGTGGCTGTTCCCTGTTCTGGGGGCCACACTCAAGCATAGCTACTTTCAAGGTGCTTTCCCTAGGGAATTTTTGCTTGTCCTCCTCCCCTCCATCACACCTAATTTATGCAACACACTGTCCTGAGTTGAGCTATTAGATGATGTTTGCATCAGCTCTGTGAGGGAAAGGGTGGGTCTTGTTAATGCCTTGAAGGTAGCAAAGAGCCACTGACACCCGATGTCCTACTCTAGGCCTTGGCAGGTACAGGATGCCAAGAGGTGATGCTCTGCACACAGCGGGACAGGCCCCCAACAGCCTGAGGAGCGCAAGGACTTAGTCACAGCAATGGCTCAGCACAGCCAGCATCACTTCCCATCATGGACAACCATCTGCATGTCAAAACCCAGTCCCCTGCAGACACACTTCATCTGACCCAAATAGTTGTCCTTTTGTAGAAAATTTGTACATAAAACCCCAGTAACTGGCATACCAGAAATGGCCTGGGGGGAAGTAATCTTAATCTTTCCATTTCTTTCTTTCCAAGCATGAAATCCGGAGACCATCCGTCAGCTGCTCTGGACTGTCCTTTGCCGACTGCCTTGAGTTTTAATTAGGGCCGCATTCCTGACTGGTGCCCTAGACCAAGGGAGAGGTCTGGGCAAGGCTAGTCTCTTCCATGAAAAAAGCAAAATTGTGGCAGTGTGCCTTGTCACACAGCACAGAGCTGGCTTTGGACCATGTCCCATAGGCTGGGCTCCTTTTTTAAAAAATGTGTCTGTGTCTGTGTGTATGTGTGTGTGCGTGCACGTGCATGTGCATGCACATTGTGTGTATACCTGTGGAGGTCAGGGGACATTTGTGGGTGTCATTCCTCAGGAACACTGTCTATCTTTTTTTGAGACAGGGTCTCTTGGCCTGGGACTCACCAATGAGGCTAGACGCAAGAGCCAGTGGGCCCCAGGGATCTTCCTTTCTCTACCGCCCCAGTGCTAAGATTACAGGCATGTGCCTCTGTGCCTAGCATCTTTACACAGGTACTGGGGATTGAACTTCAGTCCTCATGCTTGTGAGGAAAACACCTTACCAACTGAAGCATCTCTCCAGTTCCAGTTCCCTCCCCTTTTGGAGACAGGATCTTTCTAGGTAGCTTAGGTTGGCCTCAAATTTGTAATCCTCCTACTTCAGCCTCCTAAGTGCTGGGACTACAGGTATGCAAGAACATATTCAGGCCCTACAAACTCCCACACATCTGCAGACCCATCCCCCTCAGAGGAAGGAGACTTACTGCATTCGAGCAGTTGCAGTTTTCATCTTTTAAAAGACTCCATTATTGCTTCATAAAACCTGACTGGAGAATCTATTCCCTCATATGAAGTGTCTCCTATCAGCACCTTTCTTTTATCAGCTAGTGCTGAGCCTACAGCTTATTTTCAGGCTTCCAGTCACACAGGGGTGGGGCTACCTGGACAGCACTGCTGGGTGGGGCATAGGCCTGTGGTCTCTAAGGTCCACTGCCTGCCTCTGTTCACAAGGACAGTACAGAACAGTCAGAGAAATGGCCTCCTCTTCACTCAAATGAGGGCAATGTCCTAAAGTGTCTGAAGCCACTATAATGCAGGCACACTGGTAACTAGGTAGAAGGATGAAAGTACATACTTTGTAGGCATTTCTTGACGTTAAGGTGACTGCTTTGCTTGGAGGGGACCCAAGCCTGGCCTAGCTGTCCATCCTCCAGGAAGCTGGGAAGGCTTCCCAATGGCAGACCCTGAGATCCACACACAGGCACTGGTCAAGAGCAGCAGGCCTCTGCTGCTGCCCTGGGACGACTCAGTCCATAAACTCTGGAAGTCAGTAAGGGATCAGCCCCTTTAGGGAAGAACACAACCACCCTCCCCATGTCTAAAATCCTTTCCTTCTCTGCAGCCTGCTCCCCACCACTGACAATGATTGTAGCCAGGGGAGGGTCTGGCTCCAGCCAACTCCAGCCTCTTCTTAGGCTACAGGCCTCCAGCTGTGACCCCTCCTCCAAACCCCAGGCCATAGCAGCTCCCAGTACTCGCTTACTTCACCCAGCCTGGGCTTCTACCATGCAGGCCCCATAACAAACTAGCTCCTCAGGGAGGCTCCCTGAAACTGCCTGCTCCCATTCTGTGGGTCCCAACCCCGTCCCTTAACCACACCATCACACCACCCTGTAGATTTTACTGGGTTTAATCACAGTCTGCAATGAGTTTTCATACTGACATCCTTCTGTCTTCGGAATCAGTCCCCTTTGCAGAAGTGGAAGGACAAGGATCCTGTTGTGTGCACTACTGTATGCCCAGCATGTGTCACCATGGCTCACACGTAGCAGGTGCTCAGTAAATATTTGCTTTTATAAATGAATAAATAAGCTCCATTATTTGAAAAAAAAATAACCTGGGAAATGACTGGAGGCAACTGGGCAAGGGCACTGATGCCAATGTTATTCACAGGGTAAAATTTTAAAAGTAATTTAAATAGCCAACAAAAGAAGATCATGTCAATAAGTGCTTTGGCATGATTAATTATCGAATGCTATTTAGCATGGATGAGTTACATCTTCAAGCACTGATGTGGAAAGGTGCCCAAGATATTATAAGAGACAAAGGAGGGGTACAATATGCATAAGCATTATTTTATTTATTTTTTTAAACTCTAGCATGAAACAGTGTGGTTGTATATGCATGTAAGAACTTAAATGAGAGTGTGAGGGAAGTTCCAGCAAGGGTGATGTGGAATCCATCACCATAGTGTTAATCTGTAGCTACTTCCGAGGCAGATGGTTTGATGTGTTTCCATTTATTTCTATTGTTGATATTTTCTGATTTAAAATAACGAATGCATATTGCTTTCATGATGAGAAAGAAACAGAGTACACTAGAAATGAAGAACACTCTACCATCCAGATTCATGTCAGCTGAGGAATGGTGGCAGGTGGGGAGGTGGGGTCAGCGCCCCCACCCCCAAAGCAGTCAGCCCCTGGGTAAGAGAATGGCTGGGAATACAGATTCTCTTCCTGTTTTGAGTCCACACGTCCATGTCCACGTCAGAGAAAAAAAGATACTTGTTAGATAATAAAATCAGAAGACCTCAGGCATATTTCTTTCCACAGAGGGAGACCAGCTGTGACTTCCTTCTACAATATTCCACGGCTGCTCTTATCTACCCTGGACTCTGAACATGGGCTCCATGCTTACAGAAAGAACCCATCTGCCAAGACTGGGCACCTGAATTCACAGCTCTAATTCTGGGCGAGTGAGAAGAGCTGTAGGGAACTTGGCTTCAATAGATGCCTCATGAAAGTCTGGAATGGGATCCTGCCCAAGACCTCGCCTGTGGCTCCAGGGACAGTTCTTGGACCGCATGCCAAGGAGGATGGACAGGCTGCTGTATCTGGACTACATCAAGTCTACATTCATTCAGTGTGGCGATGTCTGGAAAGCCATTTTTGGCAGTAAATGCTTATTAACTGGAGGGACAAAAAACAATGACAAAAACCCCCAAATCTATGATTATCATGAATACATTCAAAATGGTCTGGGTTCTGTATGACCTGAGACAGTTCTCTTTATTTCTGCACCTCAGTTTCACCATTTATCAAATGAGGCCATTGAAGGCAATGTTCCTAAGGGTCTCACAGGGCTGACAGGCTATGGTTCTGGGATCTGAGGACCACTCCCTAGAAGACAGTAAACTACTTCTCAGGTGCTAAGCCAGACCACCAACCGCCATGGCACACATATTAGGACTGGTCTAGGCAGGGTAGGCTTGATAGGTGAAAACTTGTGTCTTGAAGAAGAGGTCAGATTTATGTAACTGGGAAGAGGATTAGGTGACATGTGGTCCCTGCCCTGTTTTGGCCAGCTGGAGCCCAACTCAGGAAGGGCTCTAACTGTGGGGGATTTTTACAAGCCTCTGAGTTGAGGGCAGGCCTGTGAATTCCAAGGCATCAAACAATCAATAGATCTCTTTTAAAGAACATGATCACATCGTGTAGCTACTGAAAGCAGTGCTTGTGATGCTGAATGCAACATCAGGGAATTCTTTCAGGGTGAATAGGGAAATCCGGATATAGAACAGGGTCTGCACAAAGCAGCAATGTGCACAAGCATAGTGCTTCTCAATGTGGGGTTCCTGTGTTGGGTATTGGCTGGGAGTTTGTAGGATGTGCAGAATCTCAACCTCACCCACATCCACTGAATTAGAGACTCTGGAGGTGAGGTCCAGCAATATGTGACTTAGCAAGTGATGTAGCAAGCCTTCAGGTGACTGTAATAGCGGACATCTGAGCATCACAACACTTCTACAAGGGAGAGGATGCTCAACAGTCAAAGCTCAAATTCCATCCCAAGCAGCTGGATGTATCCAGCAACTGAGCTTTCAGTCAGTTTTCTCACATGTAACACTGGACTTCGGGCTGTGGAGATGGCTCACTGGCTAAGAGTGCTGACTGCACAAGCATGAGGACCTGAGTTGGATCCCCAGCACCAATGTAAAAGCTGAGTGTGGCCAAGCACACCTTTAATCCAAGCACTGAGGGATGGGGAGGAGACAGGAGGATTGCTAAGGCTTGCTAGTCAGCCAGTCTAGCCAAAAAGTGCTGAGCTCCAAGTTCACCAAGAGATTCTGCTGTGAGGAAATAAGGCAGTAGAGAGATAGAGGAAGAAACACAACATCCTGCTTTGGAGCCTGCACACAGGTGCATGAGGAACACACATCTACCTACACACACTATGCATGCCACATGCAAATACATAAATAATAAATGAATGGGCTTCATTAATTTGTAGCCAGAGGATTATTGGGATAATTCCAGTAGCTAATCAATATATAGTGCCATTACACTGACAAGTACTTAGAAAATCCTGCACAATATACTCTGGAAAGTCACTAGAAGGAAGCATACAGAAGTAGAAGTTGGTGAAGTAGAATTATAGGAGATTTCTTTTTCCTTCATTTCTAGCTCCTAAACTTTGTTAAAGTAGTTCTGCTACTTTTGAAGTCAAAAAGGAGCATTTTCACAGCATAGCGAAACCCCACGGCTGAAGCTCTGCTCTGGGGCTGTGACCGTGGACGAGGACTTGTGGCAGGTGCTCTGTCATTAATCCATCAGCAGCGACAGCCTGCAATGCTCCATCAGGGTGTGACATATTTCAACACCAATCAAGAAATGAGCTTGCAAGCATGCTGATGGCTAATCAAGGCTGCAGATGGGGACATACTCTGGCACACTTGTTAATGGCATTCTCCATTAAACTGGAGCCGCCCAGGTGTAAAATAGCTACCCTGATAGGAACCTCTGTGAGCACAGGGAGAGGGGCAGACAGACAGCTGATGGGCTTCCAACATTGTTTTACTTAACTACAACATGCCAGAATATTCCTCAGAACAGCTTCCAGTGTTTAAAAATATGTCACAAAAACTGACATCAATGGCCTTGCTCATTCACTGACAGGATTTTACATTTTTATCTTTAAATATTTCCCAGTAGGTGAATTACCCAAATTAGTCAATAATAGAACCCAAAATGACTATGTTTAGCCAATTGAGTGTGACATCAAAATGCCTGACCACATGAGCCATCTCTCCCTCAAAGCCATTTTAACGTGACTGTCCACAAGCACTGAAAGGTTGCAATTTTGCTGTGGTGATGGAACACCACAGCAGAGGTTATAAACTAATAAACACAGATGTGGACATGTGGAACATACCACCCCCTGGAACCTTGAAAAGAATGCAAAGCCATTGTTAATCCCCAGAAGTTTTAAAATGTTATTTCTACCAATATCAATTTTTCATCAGGATACATCATTCAAAGCATGGCTTCCCACTGTGATGGACTTTTTTTTTTTTTGGCAGCTCAGGTTAAAGAAGTCATTCACGGAAAAGAAGTGATTTTTTGACAGATTCATTCATTTCCCGTGATAATGGCCATATTGTTAAGTTTGTCTCCATTTTGGTATAAATAGAGAACACTGTAACAACATTCAGCCTAGAATGGTCTTCCGGAAATGCCCCTTTTAGAACTGGCTTCTGTCATTTTCTGCTGTGTAATTAGTTGGTATAGCCTTGTGACATTTCAGGGGACCTGAGCTCCAGTTAGATCTTTGGTTTGGGAAAGAGTAAGACAATCAGTGGTAACCTGTCACATGAACCCCCAAGATAAAGAAGGGCATGATCAAGTAAATGTTGCAACAACTCAAGTCTTCATTATTTTGTTAAAAAAAGGCAAAGTTAGCCGGGCGTGGTGGCGCACGCCTTTAATCCCAGCACTCGGGAGGCAGAGGTAGGAGGATCGCCATGAGTTTGAGGCCACCCTGAGACTCCATAGTGAATTCCAGGTCAACCTGGGCTAGAGTGAGACCCTACCTCGAAAAACCAAAAAAAAAAAAAAAAAAAAAAAAAAGGCAAAGTTGTCTTTTGAGCTAGAACAGAAAAATGGTCTCACAGAAGAATGTTTTCTGAATGTCAGACATGGCCCTTTTAGCCCCTCCCATGCACCTTACCCTTAGGCAAAGTGCATCACCTTTGTTAGAACACAGAAGTTTCCAGAAGAGCCTTCAGCTGTAGTTGGGACCACCTGTGCTCCAAGATCTTGGCATTTACGTAGAGCAATGTCGGGGGCATCATCACTGCTATACAAGTCTGAAAGGCTGTCCTGTGGTAGGTCACAGGACTGGTCTGGTTGTGTTTTGAGTGAGCCCAAGGGACAGAAAGAGCCAGAACTAGACAGGGAAAGCTGCTAGAAAGAGACCCCCCCCCCAACAGGCTGTGTCTGCAGGAACTGACAAGCGGGCAGTGTGCTTCTGCCCCTGGAGGTGACCAGCAGCGCTGGGGAAGTCACTTGGCAGGGGAGCCTGTAGGGAGCTCGTGAGTCAATGATTCTATAAATAATGGTTCCTTGGATTGATACATTTGAGGATGGGTTGTGGCAGGTCAACCAACTGGAATAGATACAAATAAATGTTCCCACAGGATGGGCCACAAAACACCTAGGGCTGCCTGACCACAGTTTCCTCTGCTGCGAGCACACCCTGCTCCCCACTTCCAGCCTGCTGATCAGGGCTCCCACACAAGAGCCTTTCCCATGACCCTGAGGTCACCTCTCCATGCTCAGCAGCATTTCCAGGGCACAGGAAGGGCATCATCATCCTCTGCAGTTAGTGTCCTTTAAATGACACACATTTTTGACCCAGGTCACCCTTGAAGGTTCCCTGAAAGAAGGCACACTTGGGACACTCACAGACCACGTCAAGGCCCTGGCAACCTCTCCCCACCTCAAGGCTTTGTCTTCTACAAAAGGGAACGGACTGGCTTGGATGACCAGTGTTCTGTGGTCCTTTTCACTTCACAAATAGTGCAGGGGATGAAATCTAGCCTGGCTGCTAGTGTCCTGCCAAGTCATGTGACAGCCGGTTCTCAGAAATGACTGGGCCCTCACTGGGTATGCCTGGTCTAATCTAAGGCAGGCTGGCAAAGCAGCTTAGCTGGGATCAGCAGACGGATGCTCCTTTGGGGCTGTTGTTTGAGAGACATGCCTTTCAAGCCACTTGCAGCTTCAGCCTGGCTTCCTACCTACAACTGGGCAGAACACAGACCCAACTCCATGCTCTATCTGGGGCTGGGTTCTTTGAAGGATCCACTTTTCATTGTGATTCGCATTGAGAAAATGAAATCAAGGCAACATTCCAAGTGCTCTCTCACTCCTTGCTAGCTTTTGGCACTTACTGCTGGGTTTGGGTGTGGTGGGTGACAGGCACATTCCAGAGCCCAAGGAGGAAGTCATACACTCCATTCTTTGTAGGGAATGGTTCTTTCTCCATCCTCACCCTTTTCCCTTATCTCCACTTCCTACTGAGTGTCCCTGGGCTGGGTGTTTCGAGATCAGGATCTCCAATCCTGCTTTTGGGCTTAGAAGATGGCTCAGCAGTTAAAGGCTCTACTCCCAATCCTGTTTTTGACTAATGAACTTCTTTCACAGTAATCTCTAATTTTGTAAACCCCTTATAATTAAAAAATAACATTTTCTCATTTTTGTACAGCTTACATTAAAAAATTCAAAGTTAAATATTTTACATGGGCATATTATTCAAAGATGATATTAAATGAGCATTAAAAGACAATTTTTAATAAATGTTCATTATATGGGACACATTTTAACATTTTTCCACATAATAAGTTACACACAACATTTCATTTTCCTTAAAGTAGTTGTGCAAGAAATTTTTTAGAAGGTGACATTTTTGTTCTGGAATCAGCATATATGTGTATATACATACACATACATCATAACATAACTGAGATGGCAAACATACATATACATCATTATTGAAGCTTAATTAGGTGCTTTGACTTCAAAAAGTTTACTACTTCTGTGCCCTGATCTTTAAAATCTATACATTTCAGGGGATCAGGAGATGGCTAAGTGATTAAAGGCACTTGCTTGCAAAGCCTGCAGGCCTAGGTTGAACTCCCAAACCACCCACATAAGCCAGACACAAAAAACGGCACAAGCATCTGGCGTTCATTCACAGCAGCAGAGGTTCGCACGCATGTGTCTGCACATGTGTATGCACATGCACACACAATTTTAAAAAGAATCTGTATGTTTTGAGCTTCAGAAAAACCAACCACAGTGCTTCTGAAATATTCACATCATCCAAATGATAATTCAGGATTCAGAGAGATTCATAAAATTTTCCAAATTATATATACCAATAATATTTTTTAAATCAATAAAAAGGCAAACTAAATTAACTTTGTATTATCTGCCCCTTTCCTAACTCTTCCCTCTTCCTCTCAATTGATATACCAGAGGCATTCAGATGACCTAAATTAAGAACTTGGATCAGGTAATCCCAATTTATGGATTTGGTAAAAATAACCTTGAGGCAAATTTGCAGAGTTATCATTCTTGGGCTCCTCATTATTTTGGGTAGCGTGACATAAATGTTCTTTATGTTTCCTGTCTTTGTCACTTTTTATTCCTAAATTGGTCCACTTTGGTTATAAATGAAACCATATGTGACAAAAAATAATAGTTTAATAATGTGTAACATCAAAGTGAACCAAAGTGACAAACTAATTAGTTGCTGGGTCCAATTTCCATTAGCTGTGTACTTGCTCACAGGACAGCCTATACACATACATGCATACAACGTACATGTGCTGTCAGAGGCCCTCAAGGTTCCAGCTGAGGGGAAAGCACATATGACCACCTACTGGTTTTTAAAATGCATACTTTAAAAAATATGATGCATTTCTAATAGCAAGCCCTAAGCACTTGTTCTAGAGGTACTGGGTCTACTCTTCAGTTGGAGAAAATTGAGCGGTGATGTCATTACAGGGAGGAGGAGAAGAAGAGTGATTTCCCTCAGACAGTGATGCTGTCCTTTAGGGGAGCAGATGGCAGGTCAGGGCTGTGGCGGCTGAAAGAGGTGAAGGGCTGGTCAGGAAGAGAGTGAGAGTGAGAGAGTGGATTCATCACTGCAGAGGATAAGCAAGGTCTGAGAGAAGTCTGAGAGATCTGGCCTAGGAAGCTTCCAGGTGAGAGGCTCCAATGGGACAGGGAGGATGCAATATGCTGGTGTGATGGGTGGGTCCACTGCAGCCCCCTTGAGGAAACCAGGCCAGACCTCTGCATTATTCCTCAGGAAGAAAGATGTGCTGCTGTTGGGTCACATTCATCTCCATTAGAGCCTGGGTCTTGCAGGGACACAGCTATGCTGGGGCTCCCTGGCTAGAATGCCCTAGGTAGAGGAGCAGCTCTGAGAGAGGCTCCTGAGCACTGCCATGCCCCTCAGGGCCAGGAAGCTCCCCTGCTTTCCAAGCAGAGCATGTCCAGCACAGACTGGGCCTGACCCAGTTCTTGCCAGATCCTCCCAACCCCAGGCACAGGCTAGGCACAGCAAGCAGCGACATTTCTATCTGGACTGGTGCCTACTTCAAGATGAGTCCATACGCCCCTAGGCCCCAGTGTGCTCTGCTTACCCTTCTGGGAACAGCTTGGAGCTTGGCAGAGACTCCTTTCTCAGACACAAGCCCAAAGTATTCCGAAAGGCAAGTTAGTCAGGCCCATTCACAGGCTGCTTTTGTTGAATGACTGGAGTTTTTAATTTTCTAAGAAATAGAAATAGGAATTTTCTAAGAAACAGAAATGGCTCTTTGGCATTTTACTGACAGAGGTGCGGGAGAGTGACTGGATGCCTCACAGGTCTGGCATGGAACAAACTGGAAGTTAGAGGCTCCTAAAAGAGCAAGGCGTCATCTGTCAGGGGCTTACGGCCCGACCCCTGCCTTCCCCTTCCCCCATAGAAATGCACTTGTACACTCAAACAGACACATTCATGTATACACACACACTTATATACATACTCATTCATAGACACAAATACACAGACATATCCACAGATGCAGATACACACAGAAACACAGTCAAGGTCACACAGATATACAAAAACATACACTCAGAGGTATACTTATTCATAAGCATGAACTGGCTGTGCTCATACTCACAGAAACACATGTACACAGTACAGTATCATCTAAAAACTTTCCTCCCAACCTTTAGGGTAAGCAGAACATATGCTGGGCCAAAAATCTTTCATTTCTTCACTCAAGGAACAGACAAGCAAACAAAAGAAAGAGGAGTATCAGGACGGCTTAGAGCCTCATCCATGTTTACCTGTGTCCTAAGGGGAACCCCCAGGCTTCCCTGTACTTTTTTCCTGATTGTGTGATTAGAGGGCAGCAGATATACCTCCAGCAATGGATAAACCCCAGGCCCCCTGCAAGATGTAGCCCCAGGAGCTGTCACAAGGTGGGCTCTGATAAGTACCTGGCACAGAGCAGAAAAGTAAGGGTGAATGATTCAGAGAATCTGATATAGGATGGAAAGAATATGGAATGGATGGAGGGAACACGTCTGGCTACCGTGGTCTCTGTCAAAAGTGACAAGAGAGACCAGACACAGCATCCTAAGGCCACGATTCATGCTGGACTCAGGGTTTGGGTAGCACTTAGGTAGAGTGATGACTAGAGGGTTTTATGCATGGAACTCATGGTGCCAGATCTCCTGCAGAGGGAGGGGTCTCAACAGGGACATTTCCAGAACAACAAGTGGGACAGGGATGGATGCAATCAGGCCATAGCCCTACAGGGAGTGAGGAGAGGCCCATGCACAAAGGACTCTGTCCCTGGGGACAGTAACAGTTGGCTAAGCTCACTGTTCTCCTTTCCTTTTACCAGCCAATATGTCTTCTCCATCAGGTAGCAGTGGAAACAATGAGAGCAGGATATGAAAAGAAAGGCTGGGGGCTGGTGCAGTGCTTATCATGCAAACATCAGGACCTAAGTTCAGATCCTCAGCACCCACGTAAAAATGACAGGCATGGTAGTGCACACCCAGAATACCACTGCTAGGCAGACATGGGAGGTCCCAAGGGCTCACTGGCTGGCTAGTCTAGCTGAATCAGTGAGCTCTAGTTTTGGTAAGATACCCTGTCTTAAAGAATAAGATGGAGTGTGATTCAAGAAGACACTTGATGTTGACCTCTGATTCTTCACATGTACATACCTGCATTCTCACCTGCATGCATATCTAGACAGCCCTGAGATAAAGATGTCTGAATGCCAGAGACAATGGAGCAGAACAACAGACGACCTAGTTCTTGGAGAGGTCAGTCTCAAGTCCCCCCGGGAGCCTGTAGTTCACAGAACAAGATCTTTCTTCAAGCCAGTCATAGAATCTCCTAAACTGAGGAGAAAGTGGCCAACATGGAGAAACCAGCTGCTTTCCAAAGTGCAGCCTCCCTAAGCTCTCCAAGCTGGTAGAATGTGTCACCCCAGGTGCTAAATGGAACACTGGGTTCCTCCTCATTAAGGCCACTGTTATCCTAAATAGTCACTTTGCTCAACATTTTCAGGGAAAGGGCAAGTAAAAAAAATCTCTTCTGAATACTGTGAAGACATGCTTTTAGACTGAAATTGAGCAGACACCCTGAAAACAACATAAAACACCCAAGCCTCCTAGCCTAGGGTGATTAAAAGGTTACAAATCAAACATAGTATGACAGGGACAGGGCAAAGGGGGCCTCATAGCCTTGCACAATCACACTGGCCTAGGTCAGTGTGATAGTTTGAATAGATGGCCCCCAACATATTCAGTGTTTTATTAGTTTGTAGTTTGCATCTGCAGCCACCCGGCTGGAAAAGGTTTCACTGGGTGGATCTTAAGGTGTGGTGGCGGGTTTCAGATTTCAATCTAAAGATATGCAAAGTGTGCATAGCTGGAGTTTCTGAAGTAAGCTGTGTGGTGCGGCTTTTGTTCTCTCTCTCTGTCTGGACCTATGAAGGCAGGCCAGCTTCCTCTGCCATTATGGAACTTCCGCTGGATCTGTAAGCTTCAATAAATATCCCTTCCTCCAAAACTGTGCCTGGTCTGGACGTTCATCTCAGCGAACCTGAAGCTGCTGCTACAGTCAGGATGCACAGAAAGGGTGGGAAAACATAGCACCCAACCAGGTTCCCAAGTGGGACCTTCCACCCAGGAGGAACACAGGGACAGAGTGCCTTCACCTGGCCTCTGCCTTCACTGGCCCTAGACATGAGAAAGATGATGTAAGCCCGAGAGAATGAAGAGAGAGGGGGGGAAAGAGGGAAAAGAAGAGAGAGGTGTGAGATAGTTCCAAGCTGGATGAAGGATGAAGCTAGTAGTTGTAGATAACAAAATTCCAAGTCACAAATTATGCTTGTGGAAGCTCTTCCTCTGAGGTGAGTCATAACAGCCTTGGAATCTAGAAACCTGGAAACCTGCTTTTCTTACTCAATTCATTCTATTTTAGTCATGAGGACAACTGACAGTAGTTCATGTCCACCAGTGTGGATGAAAAACACTGATGATGGGTGGGACAGGACAAGGGTCCCCTTACGAGGAAAAAAATGGAAGTCCATTCATGACCCACAGAGCCCAACACTCTGAAAATATCATCAGACCCTGCTAGTTCAGATATAACTATCCCTCAAAGGCTCATGTGGCTAAAGGTTAGTCTCCCTCTTGGTGCTACTGGGAAGTGGTGGTACCTTCAAGAGGTAGAGCCTAGTAAGAAGTCTTCAGGTCACTTGGGGGATGCTGCTAGAAGGTGTTGTGAGGTCTCACATCCACTTTTTACTTTCTCTTTTTCTTTCCAGCACTTCAGTGAGCAGTTTTGCCCAATCAAGTATTCTATACCATGATGTGATACCTGTCATAGGCCTAAAAGCAAGGGGACCAACTGAGAGTGGACTAAAATCTTAAACTCTGAGCCAAGTATACCTCTTCTCTTCATAATCCGATTGTCTCAGATATTTATGATAGTGACAGAAAACTGACTAAATTGTGCCCCTGTGGGACTAATGTTCCAATAAGTTAGCCTAACATAGGCACTATGAGGCACAGAAAAGGGTAATCAGGAGTTATTAAGCACATTCTATTCTGAGATTTACTTTCTTTTTAAATCCTCTTCATACCCTTAAAGCAGAAGTGTGATTGTTCCTATCTCACAGATGAAACAGCTGAGACTTAGGGGTTAAGCCACTAACAAAGTTACAGGAGGGGTGCTGGCATCCCCGTTCTGTTCTGCATATTGCTGAAGCTGCTGGAGTCTTCCCTTTTCCCACTACCCCACACTAGTTACTGTTTAGCACAGGCTAAAATCTAATCAACAAAGAAAGTTCCTGTGTCAGCAACAGTGCATGGAGGAGAAAGTGAGCATTAACAAATGCCTGATTACTGTAAACTAGCTCAGAAATGCCAAGCCACTAAATCATGCTGAGGCCCAACAGCTTAAAACCAAAGCTCTTGGTCTGTTGGCCCCTCAGCAACCCATGAGGCCCTTTGATAGGCCATGGGATGCGTGGAAAGGGCGGAAAAGGAAAGTGATCCTCCCACAGACCCAGTTGAGGACTGTCAGTTATGGGGCACACCCTTCTAAGGGGAAGGCCACAACAGAGCTCTTGCCTAATCCATCCCATACAAGGATTAGGATCTACTTTGTGGAGGGGCCTAGGTAGGATGGAGAGGTGAGCCCTGCAAGAGGATGGGTTAGAAGGAAATAGCATCATCAGTTTGAAGAGCCTATTGCTATCCTGAGTAGAGAGGGAAGGACCACATGTGGAGTATGTGGGTTCATTCCACACTTCAACAGACTCCTATGCTGTGTCTACAATGTTCCAGGATGTGCTGGGCTTTGAAGTTATAGGACAGAACAAGACAGATTCTGTCCTCCAGGAACTCACTGTACAGAAGACGGTGAGATGGTCTGAATTGTCCTCACAGGACAGTAACACCTGCAGGCAGATTATTTACTGTTGTTTCTCCATGATGCATATCTCTAAATGGTATGTCAAAACCCTGGCTGGAGCAAAGGGCTGTCCAAACAGATTTATGACCTGGGTAGTTCATGTTGGCCATGATAAGGGTCAAGTTCAGAGGCTGTGTATGTGTTCCAAATTCAACCAAAAAAAAGATGGATCCTGAACTCAAGTAGGGTCAGAGGGGAGAGGACAGAAGCAGTTGACAGTGCCAGGCAGAGTGCTGATGGCCACTCTGATGGCCTGCGGAGTGGTGCATGTGGGAAGGAGAGGGAGGAAGGTTTGGAAGGCTTCCAGTACAGTCATGAGACAAGAATGCAGGTGGAGGAAGAGACTTGAGAAGAGAGGCTGAGATGCATCTCAGGGGCTGAAATGGAAGAACCTACAGGGTCTCTAGGGGAGGTGACCTTTCTAGGGCACGGTGAGGGATCTTACAGTCAGAAATGGGATCTGTACTGAACATGCAATTTGGTAACAGGTGCTCATGAGAACACAGATACTACTCAAGAATAAACAGAGTGAGAAGAAATATGGAACTCCAGATGGGGAAGAAAGTGACCCCAGCCATGAGGGCAAGGGGAATGAAGCTGGCAATGCCCTGAGACATCATGCTGGAAGAGTACAAGCACAAAAACAGCTCATGTAGGAAGGGTTTTCATACATTCATGGGCAATGGATCCACTGACTAAGAAATGTCAAGAGGCAGAACATGAGCATCTCAGGCAGAAGAGGCCTGAAGTTCTACACCAGGACTCCGCAGTGTCTCTAGTGTTTGCATGAGGAGAGCCTGGCTATGAGGCTGGTCTCTACACCAGAACTGGATGTGAGCATGGACGGGAGGCTGGTCTCTACACCGGGACTGGATGTGAGCATGGACGGGAGGCTGGTCTCTACACCAGGACTGGATGTGAGCATGGGCGGGAGGCTGGTCTCTACACCAGGAATGGATGTGAGCATGGAGGGGAGGCTGGTCTCTACACCGGGACTGGATGTGAGCATGGACGGGAGGCTGGTCTCTACACCAGGAATGGATGTGAGCATGGACGGGAGGCTGGTCTCTACACCAGGAATGGATGTGAGCATGGACGGGAGGCTGGTCTCTACACCAGGAATGGATGTGAGCATGGATGGGAGGCTGGTCTCTACACCAGGAATGTATGCCAACTTGAATGTGAGGCTGGACGCTACCACCTGGACTACTTTGCAGTGTCTCTCATGTTTGCATAAGAATCTGGATGCAAGGATGGCCTCTACCACCAACTTACCTGTCACAAGACTCTGTTCAGTCATTTGCCTTTTCCAGATGAGGAAACCGGGGCATGGAACTGAAATGGCTAACATAACCTGTGCTGTCTGTCATGATGAAGGGCGAAGAAGAGGAGAGGAGAGAAGAAGACTGCCCAGCAAACTTCAGATCCATGACATCAACCATGGCCAGAAGGTGGGGCTTGGATTGTTCTGGGCATATTTTCCAAAGAGGGGGTGCTCTGTGGGTGGAAGCTCCTGAGCTTGGGAAGATGATAGATTCCTTCTAGTCTATAGGTAGAAGCAGAGAAGAAATAAGCATGCTCCCCAGGGACTCCAGATGTCCCTGGGGAATGGTTACTGCAGTAGTACACCTCCAACAGCTCTAAGAACTGATTCTCAAGTGTCCTGCATGAGTCTGCATTTGTCTCCAGAGAGGGTTGATCAGTTTTGATCCTCACACCATAGGGTCATTGGTCTCTTCTGACTGATGACTGTGCTCTTTCTCCATGCTTTCTTATTCACTACCAACTGCAACCCTGGGGAGTGAGTATTATCTTACTACACACATAAGAAAAGGGACCCTGGAATGCTTATGTCACTCACACAACTCTGCTTGCAGAGTAAGCAGCAGCCTTGGCATTTGGACCCGGGTGTTCTGGCACCAAAGTCCCAGTCTTTTGGATTTCATGGAATACTAGACTCCCTAGATAACTGGGGACATACAATAGGTCGCCAATTTTATATTTTGCAAAGTAACAATAATGGGATAGATATCAACAACTGGTTGTCTTTATAAAACAACACTTTTTTGTTTATTTTATTTATTTATTTATTTGAGAGCGACAGACAGAGAGAGAGAGAGAGAGAGAGAGAATGGGTGCTCCAGGGCCTCCAGCCACTGCAAACAAACTCCAGACACGTGCACCCCCTTGTGCATCTGGCTAACGTGGGTCCTGGGGAATCGAGCTTCGAACCAGGGTCCTTAGGCTTCACAGGCAAGCACTTAACCACTAAGCCATCTCTCCAGCCCTAAAACAACACTTTTAATACACATGCACATTCAGACTTAGGTACACACTCTAAGGGGACAAACACAGAAGAAAATAGTATTGTTCTGTTTGGCTCTTAGCACCTAAACTACCCTGGGTCTAAGGTTGCTTCCTTGAGAAGGCAAAGCCTATCTTCCCCCAAAGAAGCTGACTCCCCACTGCACTAACTGGGCCCATGGACGCCCATCCAGTCAGCAGTTACTGATGCAAAGCAATGTGGATTATGTGGCATCATAATGGTAGCAGCACCCACAGCTTGGAACTGGTGTATTGCTGGCACAAACTGGTGTTCTGACCATTGGTAGAGTACTTACTGGGGCAGACCTGGCATGACTGATAGTCATTCTTGCCCACATGGCTTCTGAGGTGGGTTCTTCACCCTTCCCAAGGTTCTGGGTTGCCTCATATCCTTATAAGTCCTTTTCTGCTTCAATTAGCTGAAATTGGTTTCTGTGGCTTGTCACACAGTCCTCACTGACAGAACATGCTCAGAATAAAGGGCAGCACTTCACATGAAGTGCATTCAGCTCTATGGAAAGCACAGTGTGTCTGCATTTTTCTCCTTCGGCTGAGACTCATCTGAAACTGGAGGGCTCTGCAGGCTGGAGTGTGGAACTGCCCTAGCCTGCCTCTTCAAAGGGACCATCAATCAGAGCTAGGAGCCCCCTAATGGGAAAAGTGTTGCCAATGCTTCCCCATGCCCATGGATAAAGGCCTCTCCAGGCTCAACCATCCTTCTGCTCTCCTTCCTCTAGCTCTGTCCTTCAGCTAGGAGGGTTTGCATGCATTTGTAGGACAGTCAGCACAAAGCCATTTCTTACTGGTACTCACAAGGCTTGTCACTTGTTTCCCCTGCCTTTGTTGTCCTCTCCAATTCCCAAGGCCTGCCAGTCTTCTTGTCTCTGTGAATTATTTGCTTTAATTTTTTTTCTCGGCTGGGCAGATGGCTCAGCAGTTGCAGGCACTTGTTTGCAAAGCCTGTGAACATGGGTGCAACTCCTCAGCAGCCACCTAAAGCCAGATGCAAAGTGGTACATGCATCTATGAGCCCAATGTGTCCATTACAATGGGAGGCAGAGCCGAAAAATCCCCAAAGCTCCCTGGCCAGCTGGTCTGACATTCATTTACAGTCTGATAGCTCTTTTGCAGTGGCAAGAGACCCTGCCTCAAAGAGGGTAGAGCACAGACACCCTGAAGTTCCCTCTAACCTCCAAATGTCCGTGTGCGCGCGCGCGCACACACACACACACACACACACACACACACACTTTAAAAAGATAAAACCCAATTTTTTTTTTCTTTTCAAAAAAACACTCTCCACCCACCTTGTCTGTTCAGTCTCTGAGCTTTGGATGGGGGCTGGAAACTTCACGCATTAATTTTAGATCCACTTTGTCTTTTCTCTCTTGGTGAGATGGAGAACAACTCATCTCTGTCCTCCACAGGAGGATCCTTCAAAGACAATTAAGTCCTCCTCAGCCTCTTTCTTTTGAAATGAAATTATCCCTAATCCTTTATCCTGTCTTCAAGAGTTCTATTTTCCAGTCCTTTTATGGAGTGGACTCCATCCGGGGAATAACACAGCTGGGAGGGCTGAGGAGCCCAGGCACGGGGTTCACAGACATCCGTAAGCCTCTTCTCAGACCATTTGCCAAGTGGAATGACCTTGACATTGACCAAAGGCTGCCTCCTTGCCTGATGCTACTTTCCCCCACAGCAGGGTAGCCAATCCTCCCATTGAACCCATGAGAAAGGAAGAGGAACAATACAAAGAGAGGGAGGGTAGTCAGGGACAGAAAGGGCCTCCAAAGCCAAGTTCAGCACTGGGTTTTGTGGGAAGAGATAAAGAATTTAAACAATGAATAAACGGGGGAAAAGAACACTTTGAGTCAAATACTACCTAGCCACAAATATGGGGTGTTTCTTCATGTTGTCACTTTCTCTTAAAGGGTCATTCTTCTTTTATCTTCCCTTGTGTTAACTTAGTCTGGCTTCAGATAGAGGATGGGGAAGGGGAGAGAGAGATGAACCTTAAAAGTGAGTGGATAACCACATGAATTCCTGATTAAGCTCTCTCCAGTAATGGCAGTACTGGCTCAGTGGAGTGGAAAGGACAATATCATAATAACCATGTCCACAGGTCTGGACTGACCAGCCCTTTGCCAGAGAGGAAATGGCCAGTGTTATAGCAGAAATGGTAAGCCTGGTACTTGCAACACCAGTGCCTCCACATGCACTGGCTGGCCCCATGTTGGCTTCTGAACATAAATGTGCATCATGTGGCAAACTCAATGCTAGTATGACTCTGCAGATGAATTCTCTCTATTTACAAATGATCCCTAACATATGGTTAAGGAGTCACGATGATCCTCTTAATAGCAGAAGTCATCTATCAGCTACAGTCCACAAGTCACCCACCCCAACACCTCATAGTTCAACCCATTGATTGCGAGCATCCTGGGTCTCACCTTTCCCCCAAATGAAAGAGAGAACTGCAGACATTTTCTTGAAGGCAAACAAGAAAATTGCCCAAAGAACCAACTAATCTTCAAATGTCAAAAACATCCAGTGCATGAATCATGCTTAAGTAAGAACACAGGAATTTGGCAAAGTGACAAGCAGTAGTTTTCAACATTAGAGGTGACTTGGAAGCAGTCAAATAGTCAGAAGCTGAGGGAGAAGGGTCCCTGGGCCAGCCCAATCCAGCCATCTCCCTCGACAGGTCCAACACTGGTCGTTTTCCCATTTGTGAAAGGACACCAAGTTGCAAGCCTCCTGATGAGGAGGCAAGTGATCTCCAGAGCCTTGGTGGACCATGAAGGCCAGCCTTGTCAGGCTAGAGGAGGTTCTTCAGTATTCCTTTGACCCCATGCACTGGCTTGAGTCTGGTGCTCATCTCCTCCCCAGCCACTGAATGATGCATGATCTAAAGAACCTATAAAATCCCAATTTAAAAAAATATATAATACATATTATATAATAAAATATAAAATATGATGTAATATGAAATTATATATGTACATGTATATATGTATAATATATATACATATATATGTATACATCATATATATATATGTATGTATGTGTGTGTGTATATATATATATATATATACACACACACACACACACACACACACACACAATATCTTTGTGAAGGTCCAGGGGCTTGGAAAACCTTCCAAGATGCTTCTGGATCACGGTAATCTCCAGACACCCCAATTAGCGCAGCTCTACCCCAGTTCTAAAGGCCCTAAATCATCTTTCCTCCAAAGTAGCAATTCTCATGTCCTTCTGCCTCTCCCAAGCCATGCAGAGTGACTCAGGCCATGTGGTTCCATTGGTTCACCTATAAACATTGATTAGGTTGGCCCCTATTAATGTCCTTCACTGTGCTACAGACAATGGGTTGGATATTCAAGAAAGTTGCTGAAGGCCTAATCCAAGAATCATCAACCCTGTTGGGACTGAATTCTGAGCAATGGCATGGACTTGTTTGTGTTATCTCTGAGGTTCCTCAAGTATTACCAGGCCTCGAGCAGAACAAGGCATGATGTGATCATTCAACAACCCACAGCATGCCAGGCTGGAGGAAGACCAGCTACAACTGACTTAGGTCAGAGCCCTGTGACATTTTCTGGGGTGCCTAAAGGTAACTAAAGGTCATGCCAATGACAATCTGAGTCAGAATACACCCATGACTAAAATTTTGGCTCTTCCAGAGGTTAGTAATTAATACTAGACTGGGCCTGTACACTGGCCTGAGTGACTCAGGTTAGAATCTATCCCTATTTTGCCAAAAGAGCCTGAGGAGACCCTCAGAACCAATCACTCAATATTGTTGACTCTTTGGAGTGGCCATTTTCACATCTGTGAGGCAAATATCTTAGATGCAACAGTCGCTATTAAAATCTCAGGCCAAGCCTTCTAACGCAAGCAGAATGAGGAGATTTTTGCATCATTTCATCTCCTGACAGTAGGAAGGGGTGAGGCCGAGAAGACCCTTCTGGCACATCTGGCTGACCTCTTAATACTCTTCATGAGAGCCTGCTTAATCTGGATACTGCTCACCTTGGTAGCTTAGATGTCATGCCCCATGTCCTGGTACTCTCCCATGACCCATCCTCTGGTCCATTCCAACACACACAATATACTCCAGCCATGGAATCCACTTCACATTCCCCAAGCATCTCCTATTTCTTCTGCCCCCCTCCCTTGCTACATGGACACATCCCTAGCCTTTACCAACTCTACTGAATGGCCACTTGCTCACTTGTCCTCACAAGAGATTTTGGGCATCCCCCCCTTTCAGCATTTGTCATAGCAACAGTTGAAATTCTACTCCTATGTGTTTTGGCTTTTTCCCCCCTCCCCTCTAACCAGATGCCCTTTGGCAGGGGGAATGACCATGCTTTCCTCATTTTTATCTACACTGCTATGCCCAGCACATAGCAGGAGTATTTATTGAATGTTTAATGCACATGTGATCTCATTTAACAAAGCTTAATTTTCTTTTTTAAAATATTTTATTTACTTATTTATTTGAGAGAGAGACAGAAAGAGAGAGGCAGACAGAGAAAATGGGCACACCAGGGCCTCTAGCCACTGCAAACAAACTCCAGATGCAAGGCACCACCTTGTGCATCTGGCTTATGTGGGTACTGGGGAATCGAACCTTGGTCCTCAGGCTTCACAGACAAGCACCTTAATCGCTAAGCCATCTCTCCAGCCCCTTAATTTTCTTATATATGTAACAAAATGGTCAAGTAATGTATTTTAAAGTTCACGGTTCTGGAGAGGAAGGAAGGGAAGGGAAGGGAAGGGAAGGCTTGGGATAGAGTGGAAGAGGGGGCTAGAGAGACTCCCTGGTTCCTTCTCTGAACCCAACAACTGCCTCAAAGTGGGGACCTACGAATCTGGGACAGTAAGCAAGAGCTGGTAGCCAGGATTATTTAGCTGTGTGGTTTCTCTGTGTTTATGTTCCTTTTATTACCTCTGGTCTTGACTTTGCACCATGTGGTAGAGGATGCATAGGAAACGCTCTCCCTCATACCTGGAAGTCAGAGAGTGTTGGTGGTCATAATGGGTCCCTGAAGGACTGGGGAACAACAGCCTGTCCCTCACCACTAAGGTTCTTCCCAAAACTAATGTAGATTACCCGTCAAAACATATGTGTCTCATCACGCCTAAAGGTATTCCCTCCCCCTAAATATAACTGACTGCTGCTCCCACATAACCCACAACCCCATAGGGAATACCTGCAACCCCACTGAGGAGGGTCGCCTGCAGAATGGGGGCAGGAATGAGGAAAAAGAAAGTACCAATACATGGTGTGTCCACAAGAAATACGTTAATAATAATAAAAGAACAAAACATGTCTCTGATCCTAATCCCTCCTCTAGTGAGACCCAGGTCCATGCATCTAACAATCTATCTACCACTACTACATATGTTAGTAACCCTCACACCCAGTCTTCTAACAACCTTCTCTAAGACTCCAGACCCTCAACTCACCATTCCTAACCCTAACAACTGCACCCCAGCCATCCAATCCTTCAAACTAACCCACTACCCAGGCTGCTCTGAAGCCCTTTTTATAATCATGGGCTCTCCATATGCTCCATCAACTTGATCTGACTACCACCATCTCCTCTCACCTGGATTCCTGCAGCCTTCTTCTAACTGTATCCTGCATTCACCTGGACACTCTCAGGTAGAGGAACCATCTCTGCAAAAATGACACATCCTGAACAGCCACCAAAGTCAGCTGAGCTCTTGGGATAAAGACAAAATTCTGTATGTGGCAGACGAGATTCTACATGGCATCTCCCAACCTAATTCAGCCTCATTGGCCTTCTCATCCTTTTGTAAACATGCCATAGTGTCTCCTAAACATCTGTCTCCTCTGCCTGGAAACCAATTCTGCCTCCATCCAACCCTCCATTCAAATCTCAGATTCAACAGGAAAATCCGAGCTAGGAGCTCATTTAAATCTCAGATCAGATACCACCTACTCTTTGAATCCAAGGCAAGGAAAGGCTCTGTATAACAGGAGTCTACCTTCTGCTGTGGTGTTCATTGCTGCTTGCACTGTCTGATAAACATCTGTCTCCTTCACCAGACTATAAATTCCTTTAGGGAAAGAACCAGACTTGGTTTTGCCTCTTGTCCAGTTTCAGCATCACACACAATACTGGGCACCCAGAAGGCACTCATATATTTGTTGAGCCATGAATAATGGTTTGAGTTTTATTGCGGGATGACATGCTGCCTTACAGTCTGGCTTCACAGGAGACAGTTACAACACAGAGGCATTGCCGATGGCAACATATTTCTTCCGAGGAAGATTTTCAAGTGGGAGAAAAACAGCCTTCACAAACTGGCATACAAAGCAAAAAGTAGAAGATGAGTTGTTCGTCCAACAGAGGAAATGCACATGAACAGTACATTCACAAGCCTTCTATGTGAGGATGTGGGGAGATTCCTCCCCCACCTCAAGCCATATGCTAGGGAGGTTCAGAGTAGGAGAAACCCTTCCTTTTTCCATAACTGAGAGAGGCCTCAATGTGGAGAAGTCCACAATCCTGAGGTTGGGACAGTTTCTCCATATTATAGTCATATTACTGGTCAGCCTTTTTCTTCTCTTTCACTCCTTTCAAGAGGTTTTCTTTGTGCTGTGAATGGATTTTTAAAAAATATTTAAGCCGGGCGTGATGGTGCATGCCTTTAATCCCAGCACTCAGGAGGTAGAGGTAGGAGGATCGCCATGAGTTCAAGGCCACCCTGAGACTACATAGTTAATTCCAGATCAGCCTGGACCAGAGTGAAACCCTACCTCGAAAAACCAAAATAAAATTTTTTTGATTTATTTATTTATTAGAGACGGGGGAGAGAGAGAATGGGTACACTAGGATCTGTAGCCACTAAAAACCAACTCCAGACAGATGCACCTCCATATGCATCTAGTTTATGAGGGTACTGGGGAATCGAACCTGGGTCCTTAGGCTTCATGGGCAATGTCTTAACCACTAAGGATCTCTCCACCTCCATGCATGTATTTTTTAATTGAGAACTTTAATATATGAACATAATGTAATTTGATCTTATTACCATCCCATTATCTTCTTTTGTTCCTTCTCTTCTACCCCCAATCCACTGAAAACCCTCTTCTTTTCAGGTAGTCCTTCCCCTGTCCTCAATGTCAAAACGCTGATGGGCTTGGAACAGTGTAGGTCTCTCATGGGGATGAAATCTTGAGTTTCTTTTAAGGATCAACACTGAGGCAAGTGATACCTGACTATTCATTTTTTTTACTCTCAAGATTGGATATAGTAGGGCATGGTGGCACATGCCTTTAATCCCAGCACTAGGGAGGCAGAGGTAGGAGGATCGCCATTAGTTCGAGGCCACCCTGAGACTACATAGTGAATTCCAGGTCAGCCTGGGCCAGACCCTACCTCGAAAAACAAAAACAAAAACAAAAACAAACAAACAAAAAGATTGTATGGATGTGAGAACACATCTGGGTAAATTAAACCTACCATCAACAACAGTAGGCTCTCCCCAGTTATTCTGGGGTGCATGTCCAGAGCCGACTCCCACATGATTCTTTTTGGTGGATCCCTCCCACTCTCCACACATATGAGAGCTATGCCTCCTAACATCTATCTCAAGATTGCTCCTCTCAGCCCATGAAAGCCACGAGGGCTGTCTGTTACTTCTGGAGAGTCCTGAAAGCAAGCATTGTGCATGCTGAGACTGTATGTCCCAAATACATTGTGCTGGCAGAACTTGGATTTACAGTCTAAAAGAAACTGCATTGAAATGGTATGTAAGACATGATGAGATGCCATTTTCCTCCACATAAATATTCTTTAAAATGATAACATAAGCCCTCATGGACACTACTAATTGCACATACAATCCTTCAGTAAAATAATCAGCATGTGTCAAAAGCCTTGAAAAAGTTCCAACTTTAAGAAAGTTCAGCAACCTGGCAAAATAAAAAATATATATATAAGAATTAGCAGCTTCCTTATCTGTCAGTTAATAACTCATTAGAAAATAAAGTGATACAAAAAGATCTCACTTTTATCTTTAGGAAACATCTAGGGATGAGGTTTTTAAGAGCAGTGCAGAGCTCATAGGAAGAAAACCACAGATGTTTACAGAGAGATATGAAAGCAGACTCAAATAAACAGCAAGTAAATGGAAGAGCACATTCCTGAATACGACTCAGTACTGTCGGTAGGATGTCAATTCTTTATAAATCAATTTATAGTTACCATCTAATTCAGATGGACATCATGTAAAGCTAACTCAACAAGGTATTTTTCTTAGATTAGTAGAAAAGAGCCTAAAGTTCAGATGGGCTACTAGACATGTCAGAGACAGTAGCCAAAAACATTCTGGGAAGTAATGCTAATGGAGATGATCTGTACTACCAGATTTTAATACAAGCTTCTATAATTAAAACAGTGTGGTTTGGTACAAAGTCAGAATGGAACAGAATAAGCAGCCTTGAAATACATCCTTGCCTACAATAATTTAGTGGATAATAGGTACTGTTTCAAGCCAGCGGGGAAAGAAAGATCTTTTGCTAAATAGAACTGGAAGAATCAGCCATTAAGACAGACAAATTTCTCTTATGTCTCAGAACAAAACACAAGACCAGGATAAAAAGTTGAATTTGCAAAATGAATCCTGAAACAAGTAGAAGAAAATACAAATGAATAAATATTGAGAGCCAGGAATGAGAAGGATTTTATAAGCATAAAAACAAGAGAAACTGGCCCAGTAAAAATGCTGATGAGCAGGATATGAAAAATAAAGCCCTTTACATACCCAAGAAACAATAAACAAATTTAAAAGACAAATGACAAACCGGAGAAATAATCCAACATTACACGGAAAGGTTAATATCCTCTTATGCTAAAGAGCACTTATAAATCAATAGGAGAAAAGATAAATATAAATAGAAGAATGGCAAAGGACAGAAATGTCAATAAACACCAAAACAAATGCTCTGGTAATCAAGGAAGTACAAAATGAGACCAGGAGATAGCATCACTTTTACCTAAGAGACTAGAATTTTAAAAATTATAAAAGGCAACAATGGGATAAAATATGTGTTCACATGCTATTTATGGAAGGGTGAAAGAACATATTCTTTCTAGGGGCAACATGGCTAGTTAGATCTTCAGTATACAACCACCTTTGATGTGATGATTATAGACAGCTTAGGAATTAGTCCTAAAGAAACATCCTAAAATATCCACCAACAGTTGTTCAACAGTAGCTGATTGCAGTGTATTTTGTAATTGTATTTTAAGTATTAAGTAACAGGATTATCTAAATATTCAACATAAGGAAATTAAATAGAATGTGATATAGCAGTATAATGAAATTTAGTGAAATACAATCTTCTTAGATAATGTTTCTGAGTGAGTGATGAGAAGGGAAAATCAATGCAAGATCAGGAAGAAAATAACAGAAAATAAAAAAATATATATATTCCAATTCTGCTGAATGTGACAAATAATAGATTCTAAAATGTTAATTGTCTTATCATTGAGTGATAAGATTATATACTGCTTTCCTTTTTAAAAAATTTTCCATAAAGAACCATAGTTTTATAATTGGATAGTTACATAATTTTTAAAAGCTCAAACCTTTGTAACTCTATTTCTGGAACTCTGTCCAAACATGATGTCCTATAACTCTCAACCATCCATAGCTTGGTACTATTATTTTCATCTGACATGCACAGTCAGAGATCTGTGTGCATAATGTGATGTGCTGAATCAGAGCTGGGTCTTGAGACTTCTCATCAAAATTGTGAACCAAACAATATATAAGAACAACTATTAGAGGAGAGAAAAATATATATATCCTATGAGAATGGCTGCACAACAGCATGCAGGCACGATGGGATGTCACATAGGCATGACAGAATTCTCTGTAGCCATTTAACAGAAATATTTAAGAATTATTTTTAGTGATGGGATAATGCTCATCATATACTAAAAGCAACACATGAAATTTCACATGCAACATGGTCCCAACTTATAAACATGCAACACTAGAAGACTAGAAGAAAATATGATAAAATATTAACAATAGTCATTTCTAGGTGATAGGTTTATTGAGATTATTACTTTGTCATTCCTGAAAACTGTACAAAATGGATGTTGCTTTAATTACTAAAATATGTTCCTCATTAATTTTAAACAGTGAATATATAATCTTGTACCTCTCTTTTTTATATCTACAAACCCTTTAGGGCCCAGTTCAAGGCCTCACCATGTAGTCTAGGCCAGACTGCTCAACCTCCGAAAGCACTTGTTCAAAGTAAAACTGTGACTCTTTCAGAAACTCTTGTGCATGCCTCTGACGACGTTGTGGCTCTTGGACTGGACTCAAGGATCCTAGAACTGCCCTTGGGCTCTTCTGTGGTGCCTGTGAGCTAGGTAGACTTGCAGAACTTGTGCCCACAGAAATGTTACCATTGAGTGTGATCTGTCCCTCATGGATGATATCTGAGCAGGAGCTGTGGAATTAGACACTGGCCCCTGACTACAACCAGTCCAGAGTGAGGTCCTCATAGTCCACTGGATTCAAGAAAACTTCAGACAATGTATTCAATTTTCCAAAACACTACATTTACTTAACTATCCTAAATTCTGGGATCATATCCTCCTTACTCTTTGGTGATAAATACCTTTTCTGAAATAATGGGATATAGAGTAGAAGATAACTTTTTAGTGTTATTTAACAAACTGGTAACTGGCAATCACCTGCTGCTTTCCTTGTTTTCACCTGGTTTCTAGTTTCATAAAAGAATAAATTTAAAACAAACTTTAAAAAATATATTATTATTTGAGAGAGAGAAAGAGAGAGAGATTGGCAGATAGAGAATGGGTGTGCTAGGGCCTCCAGCCAGAGCAGGCAAACTCCAGACACATGTGCCACCATATGCATTTGGCTCATGTGAGTCCTGGGGAATTGAACCTGGGTCCTTAAGCTTTGCAGGCAAGTGCCTTAATAGCTAAGCCATCTCTCCAGTCCAAAGTCCAAAACTAACTTTTGTTTTTAAGAAATGAGGGTTAAAGCATATCCAAACATAAGCCCACTCTCCAATATCAAGCTACCATCAATTGTGGGCTACAAGAGGGCCTACACCTATTAAATTCTCTATTAAAAAAAAAGGGTTATCTCATTTGTCCTGATGCTAACTTACTCTCCCCATTGGAGAATCTGCTTCTCTTTTTCAGATGTAGATCCTAAGGAGAGAGTCACCCCATCATACCTCAAAAGGGCCCCGGCTGAAACTAAGAAAAATTGGAGAAACAAGCAAGGGGGCTGTTTTCCTGATGAACCGGATACCAGCACAAGGGGGAAGGAGATCAGCACAGAGAAAAATCAACTCCTACCAAATCAGAGAGCCAGAGCCTCAGAGGCCCCCAACACCTCATCACTGAAGCAGACCAAAAATGAACCCAACATGGCTCAGGGAAATTTTGCGGAAGAGGGGGCGGAAAGAATGTCAGAGCCACATGTTGGGTCATGATATGCAGAGACATTTAGCTTACCCATAACTGTGGGCTAACTCCACAATGCATGATCCGTATACCTCAACAAGGAGGGGCCAAGGGGAGGGGGTAGGTCACGGATGAGCCTAATAATGGTACCAAACTGACTGCATTTGCTGAATACAAAACTAACTAATAAAGGGGAAAAAAATAAAAATAAAAAAAAGAAATGAGGGTTAAAGGATTTATTGCCTTTGTAATCCAAATAATATTAGTGTTGATTGAACAAAATTGGAATATTTGTTACTCATCAGAGAAGTATGCCTAACTATTCAATACAACATAGCTATTTTTTTTCCTATCCAAATTGTTCTCCTCACAACATTTACAATTATCTAAATTACACGCTGGTATCTATTTTCCTTTTTAATATTAATTCTCCCTATGGTGACAGTATATTCCATGGCAAGAGGCCTCATCAGACTCAATACTGACATGAGCTGTTGAATAAATAAGGAACCTGGAGCTGGAGAAGGCAGAAGGCTCTTGGTACTGATGGTCTTTAGCTAGAGTCTTAATATATTAGAACATCAAACTTGGTGCTGAAGTCACTGATGAGGTCAGCTACATACAAGCCTGTGGCATCTTGTGCCTTTCTTGTAAAGGGCTTCTTTGGTGCCTGGTCATTGTGGAAATAAGACATTTAAAAAAAGTGAATAGACAAAGAGAAGAGAATTCCTGGCTAGTAGCACTGGCTCACACACCACGGCAGGACATGTTAAGTGGAAGCAGACATATGACTCAATTGCAAGCAGCTCTCTGTCCCCTCCCTCTGATTAACACTATCCTTACCACAGACCTCTCAGCTTCCCTTTAAAAACAAATCTTTTTTATAGTAGTTAATGAGAAAATGCCCTCTTGTGGGCGTGACAGTGGACCACCTTCACAGTGTTACAGATTTCTGAAAACATAGTTATTCAGGAGAATTCCTTCATTAGATATTAAGATCTATTTTTTAAAATCTCAAGTATCAGCCCTTTGGTAAAGGTTTCAAGAAGCTGTTAAACGGTTCCCGGTTCACTTCTGTGTCTAACTGAGCAAGTCCTGAAGGCCCTCAGCAGCACCTCAATAGATAACTGTTCCTTTTTCTAAACTTCTGTGCAATTTGATAATGACTGGGTGACTCCCCCCAACTCCAATCATTGCCCAGAATCTGCCTCCTTTCTGCTCCCAGAAACCCATCACCTGAGACTGACAGGCAGCAATTGAAAATAATAAAATTATGTAAGATGAGCTTGTAATCACCTGCATTTCACAAGAAGCAAAATGCATTTTGCTCTGGCTGAGGAACAGAAAGTTTCTTCCTCATTTTAAATCTGTATCAGAGGTAAAGCCTTCTATTAAAACACAATTCTCTGTATGCTTACAGCCGCTGGCAGACTGCCAAGGAGACTATCATGGAGCTATTGCTGCAGAGAAGCAGGCCGTCAAAGGCACCAGGATGCTCCCGAGAATGAGGATGTAGTCTCCTGATTCTTGGGAGGGCTTTGCCCACACATACCCACAGCTCTTCTGTCCAGGACCCTACACACAGAAACACACACGCACGCACGCACGCGCGTGCACTCGCACGCATGATTTTTCCTCTCCTTTTTTTCTTTTGTAAAGTATAATTATTTTCATCATGATTATTAAATTTCAAACTCTGCAGTCCAGGACTTGGCTAATTGCTACCTTCTTGCTGGATGCTATTTACAGGTACATGTGACCACTTGGGGGCACAGTTATTAGAGAATGCTGTCACTGTGTTCCAGGAAGTAAGTTCCCAAGGTTTGAAGCCTGCTTTAAGGTACCTTTAACATAGGCCACATATCTGACCCCAAGATGAGAAAAGAATTCTGGCAGAGTTAATTTCTAAAGGGAGTCTGAGGTTCAATGTAAGGGATATTTTTATAGGGATTATTTTGTTCCTTTCTTTCCTTAAAAAACTGGTTGTTTGTAATTATTTCTACATTAAGAGCAGGCATTTTTTCTGTTTTCATTAATATGTGGTTGTGCACACACCCACTGTTCACTCTGGGGCAGGAGCAGAGAAGTGGCAAAGTTTACCTTACTATTATAGTTAGCTTTCATCACTGGGTTAGGTACGTTTTTGTTTATCTCAGTACAAAAATAGCAATTATTTTAAAAAATGGAAAACTTATGTCACTATTACATTGTACCTTTAGCTTTTTGTCAACATGTGTTGGTTTCAGGGACTTGACATCATCATATATAGACACTTCTGATTTTAATTAAGCAAGTTTCTTTCATAATTAAGAATTATTAGCTCAAATAGCCAAATATATGGTAAAGTCACTTTAGAAATTTCATTCTCCATCTTCAGGCAAGTGTTCATAATTTTTTCCTATAGAATAATTTTCATATCACAGTTTTCAAGACAACGCCCTCCCCACCCGCCATGCCCAATGTCCAGTCATCAACAATTTTCCTCAAGACAAGCAGGCCGTGTGTTTCATGGCTGGGAAGAACAGCAAAGTGGCAGATACAAGGGACTTGAAGACATGAACTTGGTGGGTGGGAGAGGGGTGGGAGCCAAATACAGGCTGGGCTTTCACCAGGGACCCCGAGGACTTAGCAACTCCAGGGCTCATGTGGGAAAATGGAGCAGTGTTTATCTTTCCTGGCTCGGATTCACATGCATAGTCATTTCACGCCCTGCTGAAGGAATCCCTTATCGAGTCACAGGTTTTAGGAAATCATCCCTATTTGCATGTGACAACAGCTAACACGGTCAGAGAAAAAAAATTATGGGGTTTGCACTTTTTCACCCAGGACAGCCTAAAGCCAATTCCCAATGCTCTTCTGTGTGCTGTTTCTTGGGACCCAGTTCAGGCTTTGCTTCTGCCTGGCCTGCCTTAGACATGGCATCCCCTTCTCTGTGCCATATGTGTACACACTGTAAAGTGCCCAGCATTGGCCTAGATCTTTAGAAGAAAATTAAGAATGGAATAGAAACAAACAGTAAACAAAAGGTGAGGCAACCATTTCCCCCAGGAGCACATGGTCAGGCCAGCTGGGGACTTCCACACAGCTATGAGGCAGCCACATCAGGAACCAGACAACACCCACAGGCAGAACTGCTGCTGAGGAAGATGACTGAACAGGCACAGAGCTTTGTAGAGAAGGGGAACCGAGGATGACCTCAGCTAGCTAGAGAATCCTTGGAAGCAGCAGGCAGTCTTTATGCCCAAAAGTCACCTTTCTGCCTCTCCAGACATTCAGGGAGACAAGTCTTTTCAAAAGCAGGCGCCTCCCTCTGTCCCAGGTCCCCTGTGTCCAGGGTAGGTGGGCAGAACGTATCGAGCCCTGGCTTGCTGAGCCAAGCTCTTTGCTTCTATCCCAGACTGAAGGCACCAATGTGGCTAAAGACCATGCCAACCAGATCCAAGGCTGGTGACAGCAGGTGACTGCCTGAGCTGAGGATGGAGAGATGCGGCAGGCTACTGCACTCAGGATGTCTACCTGCACGGCCGCAGAGCAGCTCCTGCCCCGGAGCGCTCGCCTGATAGCCTCCCGACAGTGATTCAGCTTCCTGCAAGAAGCCTTCACAGCTTTCTGTGCAGCAGCAACACATGTCTGGTTGGCTGGTTTCTGTCCTTCTAGTGAAAAATCAACAAAATGCCTTTCCCTCTGAGTGTTCTGCCAGTCCAATAAGTCAAGTAAGAAAGGGGTTGGGCTACGAAAAGGGATTAACCGGAAAGGGATACAAGGGAATTTGCTAGAGTGATGAGAATGTTCCTACCTTTAAATCTGCACAGTTTAGTATGTTACCTCAACTATTACAAAATAAAAATAAATAAGTAAATGCCCAGTACAAAATAAGGTATGCAGCATACCCTATAAAATGTTGAACTGTTGAGTTTTTTTATTCTCATGTGAATTTTGAAAAGAATGTAATAATCACTTGGGAATATGTTTGGAAGTCTACTGGTTCCATATGATAAAATACACAGGCTATCAGAATTTACCATCTTAGTTATTTAAAAATGTACAGTTATGTGGCATTAAGTACATGCACATGGCTGTGTAGCCTTCATCACCACCATCTCTAGAAGTTTTCATCTTTCCAAACTGAAACTGAAAGTCTGTACTCATTAGCTCCCTGCTCATAGTCCCTGACAAGCACTATTCTGTTTCTCCTTCTATGAACTTGGCAAATTTAACTACATTATACCAGTGGAATCCCACAGTATTTGTCCTTTTGTGACTGGCACATTTCACTTACCATAATGTGTTTAAGTTTCATGCATGTTGCAGAATTTCCTTCACCTCCAAACCTGGGTAATATCTCATTGTATGTAAGTACTGCATTTGTTTACTCACTCATCCACTGATGGACACTTGGGTGGTTTCTACTTTTGACTAATGTGAATACTGCTGCTAAGATGCGATTGTGTGTGTGTGTGTGACAGAGAGAGGGAGATGTGTGTGTGTGTGTGTGTGTGTGTGTGTGTGTGTACTTTAGAGGACAATTTCAGGTGTCAGTCCACCGTCCACCTTGTTTGAGGCAGGTCTGTCATTTCATTGTTCTCTACACCATTTGCTGAGATAGGTGGCTTAAGAGCATCTGGGAAATTTTGTCTCCATCTCCCTTTTTGTCCTAGGCAAGCTGGTATTATAAACACTAGTGCTACAGCATCTGGCTTTATGTGGGTTCTGGGGATCTGCGTGCAGGTACTCGTGCCTTCCTGACAAGTGCTTTATCCACTCTGAGTTATCACGTCAGCCCAGCTCACACTTCCTTGTTCAGAAGTGGAAATGCTAGATCCTATGGTAATTTTAAGTTTAGTTGTTTGAGGAACCATTCTAATATTTTCCATAGTGGTTGCCCAATTTTGCCTTTATACCAGCAGCAGCATGGGCTGCAATTTCCCACATCCTTTCCAACACTTGTTATTTTGGTTTTGCTTGTTATACAGTAGCCAGCTTAATGTGTATGCCTGACTGTGGTTTTGACTTACATTTCCCTAATCATTAGTGATACTGAACATCTTTTCATGTGTTTAGTGGCCACTGGCATGACTTTTGGAGAAGCATCTATTTGAATCCTTAGTCCATTTTAATTGTTTGTTTGTTATTGAACATTTTCATAGTAATTGTGAAGGCCTGAGAACCAAGTCCTGCCTCTTGTTATATGCTCAGTCCCTAGACAGCAATCTTCTGTCTCTTTTCTTCCTTACACTGTTCCTACTCCCAGGAGTCCAAAGGTCATACCCAGCACAGGAGCAAGCACCAGATGGCTATGTGCTTCTCCCTTTGCCTAAGACCAAAGAGATTACACTGGGCCAGGTATCATTTCTAGATCTCCAGAGTGCTTCTAGAGATCAGAAATTCTGGGAAGCAAATCAGAAATAAAACAAAACCAGTGTCAATCCCTTGAATTGTGGCTTCACAGTTTAGTGAATGTCCACCCACCCCTGCAGCCTGAAGCAAACGGAAGTTTTAAATTTCAAGGTTAGGGCCAAGGCTCTGGAATGATCTTGTCACTCGGTGATGCAAGGGAGTGCTTGGGAAACAGCAGCAGAGCTCATTACAGCCCTCTTAGAGAACCCAGCATTATGGCGCTTGCTTGAGAATGCAGCCTGTAGCTGGTGTGTCTTCATCCCAGCCAGGCAGCAACACTGGTGCATCTGTGACATGGTTCTGCTAGTTTCTTTCACTTGTGTGTTCCAGTCTCTGGTGCCTTCTGGGGCTCACAACCATACTGTCTCTCATCAGAGAGCTCTGTCTACTGTACCATCTGACCTGGTCAGAACCTGGGGCTGGTGAAGAAATGTAACTCCTTGTCACGAGAGAGGTGGCAACTGTGTAGAGAATAAAGATGTGACTTCTTGAAATATGGTTTCCAGGAATATTATTTTTTCTCCTCTGGGAAGAGAGGAAATGTTAAATCTTTGTGCCATTTCACTGTGGAAAAAGGCAGCTGCCACACACTATGTGAAGTAATACAGATGCTTCTTTTCTACAGCGTGGACTGGTGGACTGAGAAGTTCTGGTGTGTCCCCGTGGTACATCAAGGCTTCTGCAAGAACTGTGTTCCTTTCACAGTTGGAATATTATTCCAGTTCTGATGATTAAAGCTAGCTGGAACAGCATGAACCAAGGAGATTACAGCATTCTACTCACAGAAGGCTCTTCACTAGAAGGACCGATGAGTCAAGATGCTTCACGTAGCCACTGGTCTAACCAGCTGAGCTTACAACATGGTTCTTGCACCGCCCAAGTCCTATGGCCCTTGAGTCTTGCTCAGAAGACTTGATTGTGGCTCTTTGGGTAAAGCCATCTTATATTTCTTTATATCACTCAGATAAACTAATTCATTGGAAAAATAAATACCCATTTGATATCAAGAGGTCAAAGCAGGGTAGCACTGCACTGCAAGAAAAATGGCCTCAAGATGAAAGTGGGTGAATACAGGTGCCTGAGCCAAGACTCTCAGGCTCCCCCTCAGCATCAGGGAAACAAATGAGGAAGCATGAACTCCTCTTTAAAGCCACCAAAAATGGCAATCATGTTCTGGGCAGGAGACACCAAGCAGCTGCCCTTGCTAAATTGAGCACCAGTGGACTAGGCAGAAGTCAGTCCACCTGTTACCCCACCAGAGGCAAACTAGCTTTGCTGATGAGGGATTCTAAGCCCTAAGGGTTCTAAAATCTGCCTGTGCTTTGACAGGACAATCTCATCTTCGTGTCTCTTGGGCTCTCCACCTCGGTGATGAAGGACCAGGTTTTTGGTGGTTGTTTTATTTCCAATCTGTCAAGTACTGAAATGTGGAGTTGGGAGTGTAGCTCAGTGACAGCCTATGTGCAGTATGCAAGGTCCTGGGTTTCACACCCATTCATCACAAAAAATAAAGCAACAAACAAAACCAGGCTGAAATGTGGTCTTACTAGGCATGGGTAGACCATCCTAGGCAATTCTCTAAGTAACTCACCATGTGAGTTTCCTACTGTTCAATTTGGTCTCTGCCTCAATCAGTGAGAGGAGTCACTGACTGTTCTTGGCTGCAAGGCCATGTTAAATGCAACCTTAGTTTCTTACTGCTCATTCCCAATTTACTGACTGGCAAAGCCCCATTTCCTCCATGTCTACACTGGCTAAAGAGACCTAGGCAAGGACAGTACTTGGGTGAGCTTCTCGGACAGGGCCATACAGCATTCATGATCTTTTCACTCTTGACCATTTCTCAGAATTTCCCAGGAAATTTTTGACAGAACAGCTCATTGTTGATGGGCTTCCAGGGTAGACTGGGCACTCTCCAGAGTAGCCAAACAGTAAACACCCAATATGCGCCAGGCCAAGTCTAAAGACAAAAGACAGTTCTTGCCCTCCAGGTCCACGACCCCAGGGATGAACCCATAAATAACCACTTGTTCCCATGATTTGGCATAAGCTGGCCCTGTTACAAGCAATTTACAAATAGGAACTCATTAATCCTCATCTATTCAAGTGAGTGCACCCTGTGAGCCTGTCTCTCTGAACTCAGAAAAGACATTAGTTAGACTTAAGCCATGGAGGTAAATCCAGAATCAAACTTGGTCAGCTTACAAAGGTAACAGCAATAAGTTTAAGTGTAATGATACTTGAAATCATACTGGCATGGTAGGTCTCTGTTTCTTTGAACTGATTTCACACTTGGAAAGAAAATTAACTGGATCTCAATTTACTATGTCTCCTGAAGATATCAGCAAGCAATGTAATTAAACATGAGATTATTCTGTTATATAATATGCAATTTATATTCCTTGTAACAGGGCATGATGACCTTCTCCCTTTGCCACTGATAGGCAGGTGTCTGAATGACAGGCTTGTACATCCCTCACCCATCACCCATGTTTGTTGATCTGACCTTAGTGCATGTTTTGTCTCTCTAACTCATCCACAAAGTGGGAATGACATCACCCACAGCACAGGGTGGCAACAGGATGAGATGCCACAGGGAAAAGAGTGTTTGTCCCATGGTGTCTTTCTGCAAGCAGGTACACGGATGCATCTATATTCATCCAGAAGCAGAGGAAGTACTGTTAAGGTTCCTTGGGAGGCTAAGTGCAACCACAGTTTTGATCCCAAAGCAATCTCCTATAGCTGGAATAGTTGATAAGAGAGTAAAAACAGAAAGGTAAGATATTTTTTCACTTTTCTAATATCCAAATTTCATTACTTCCTAGTACTTGCCTATGTTATTAAATGACCACAAGAAGAAGCAGTGTTCTTTCTAGCAGCTGTAAGTCTCTAATGTGGCCTAAGTCTGTGACTAGCATTTGCTTTTTAGAAAACATCTACAGAATCCTCCTGCATGCTTTTCTCTTACTGCCCTTTGCCTCAAACTGGGAAACCTTAGGGATAAAGAAAGCCTCCAGTTTGATTTCAGCCCTCATGTAGAAGCAAGCTGGGGAAGGGAGGAAGGGGAGGTGGTGCAGATGAATGGATGGTCACATGGGAGAGGCCTGCTCAGCCCAGAGACAGCCAGTCCTAGCAACAGCCATCATCCCTCCCGCAGCACTTCCTGTGCATGGCTTCCTCACAGATTTGACCTCAGGTATGGAATGAATGCCTTTCTGCAGGTGAATCTGGTGGAACCTAGGTTGGAAGAGTTAAAACAGGGAACGAAGTTGTTTCTGTGGTGTGTTCAGACCCTCCACCATTCTCCAGAGAAATGAATATAAGCAGTAAACACATGAGAAAAGATGCTGAAAACACAGTGCTACTGCTCTCCCATTGCTGTCTCTGTGATTTGTAGGTGTTTTATTTTTCTTTAAAACAATGGTGTTTTCGAAATACTACAAATTTAAAAACCTGCACGGGGAAAGACACCTTATAAGCTATGAAAGACAGACCAAATAGATCCAAGTTATCACTGGAATGATACAGCTTCAGGAGAAAATTAGTCTTCAAAGTCTCAAGTCATAAATCCTAGAAGATTCCATTTAGATTAGTTAGAATTCATCAACAAGCATATTTAATAGATATAGGCCAAAATATAGCGTCTAAAATTCCACACAATGACAGACCCTGTGAGCATGCAACTACACAGCCACTGAGTGGAAAGAAAATCCCAAAAGTAGGCTTTGATGCTTATCACTGGATACCTGCTCTGGCTGGAAATATTTTCAGGCAAACATTTACAATGGAGAATTTTTGTGCCAAGCACTTTGACTGATTTTGCCTAGGTGAGCCTTTAGTAGTATATCCTTGGATCCTTGGCCCTTTCTGTGTTGTTTTTACTTTGCTTTGCTATCTCTTACTATTCTGGTTTAATATGGAAGCAGGTGACCCTCAAGCATATAGAAGTTTCTCTCATTAGTTTTCCGGGAACCAGAGTAAATGAAAACTGGGGGGCGGGGGAGCAATCCAAACAGCATGTTAACAGTGAATGCTGGTCAGACCTACTTGAAAATAATAAGCTCCCATTCATGCTACTGAAGTTATTTTGATCAAAATGTTAATTAGCATGGACAATGAAGTACCTGCCTAGCACATACCAGCGTGAACTGGTAAAGATACAGACTCTCAGAAACACACACATATACACAGCATGGGGATGGAGCTCAGTTGATACAATACTTATCCACCATACGTGAAACCTTGGGTTCGATTCCCAGCACCACATAAACAGGGTATGGTGGCACACGCCTGTAACCCCACACTTGGGAGACTGAGGCAGGGCAAAGACACACATGCAAACACACACACACCACACCACACACAGAAAAGACAGACTGGTAGCTGAAAGATCTGTGTTCAAACCCAGCTGTGGCTAGATTTGTGGCAGTGGGCCAGTTGATTACCTCTGAGCTTCATCTTCATTTGTAAAGTGTGGATAATCCCTACCTCGTAGCGTTGATATGAGGATTAGAGATAATATATGCAAAGTACTAAAATGGAGTAGGCAGCCATAACTGGAAGCTATTATTATTATATTATTGGGGCTTGAGAAAAGATTGGTGATTGAATAATAGGTAGATTAGTTGACCTCTGAAATGCATGACAACGCAAATTATGACACTAAAAATAGAATTAAAATTCATACACCAAATCAATGAAGGATATTTCTAACTGTTAGAATTGTGATGCAAATCACCTTACACTTTCCAGAAAAGGCAGTGATAATGAGGCTCACAGGCGAGAGCACACACACCCTCGTGTACCTTTAAAACACTTATGATTCATGTTTAGTGGATCTGGTGTCCGTGGTTTCTGAGTGCTTCAAGGGTTTCTCCTGCCTCTTCTGCACTAGTATTCTGGGGAGCCCTTCTCCAAGATGCCTGTTTTGCTGTTTCCCTCTTCGGACCTAGGTAGCTGCCACTCTTCTTTCCATTTTCATAAATCGGAGGCCTTGGGAGATGAAGCGTCTTCCCAAGGCTGCCCTGAGACGGGGCTTCCACATGAAGCCCTGCTGTCACCCACTCTCCACTATCATTGCAATTCATCTCAGCCCCAAAAGCAGAGCATGAGAGACTGGAGAAACTTGCGAGGGAATGCACACACTGGAAAGGAAGAATAAATGTCAGTAACACCTACTGCATTCATTATTTGACATTATTCCGTTTGACTGCATTCCTACCAAGTCTCTTAAAACAGAAGCCCTGCATTCGTAAAGTGTTAAAAGTAACAGAATGTGGTGATCCTGCTTCTGCATGTATAGTCCCAAAGAACTTGAAGTAGGGCCACAAAAGGACCTCTGTGTATTCAGGTTCATAACAGTAGTACGCACTGTGGCTAAGAGGTAGAATTGGTCCAAATGTCTAACAGATGAATGGATAAACAATAGAATATTATTTGGTCTTCAAAAAGAATAAAATCCTGTCACACGAGACAGCACAGATGAAAACTTCAATACCTGATACTAAATGAAATAAACCAGTCACAAAACATAATACTGCCTGATTTCACTTGTACAAGGTATCAAAACTGTTAAATTTTTAGAAACAGAAAATCGAATGATAGCTGTTAGGCAGAGGGAAAGAAGAACAGGAGCTGACAAAGAGCACAGCATTTCAGTGTTACTAGATGGAAAAGTCCTGCAGAGCCACTGCCCAGACAAGTGAGCAGTGACACGACTGAGCTACACACATACAAATAATAAAGATGGGAAAATCTGGGTTATCATTTTGAACTGCAAAATTTTAAAAGTAGAAGAATAAATATTTGTATATAAATGCATCTATATGTACATATGTATATCTCAAATTGATCAATAGTTTAAGATTTTTAAAACTCCATAAAGTAAATAATAGAAATAGATGCCTGTAGGTCCATCAGTATCCTTTAAATGTCTAGGGAGTTGGCCTTTTCGCCCAAGCGGGATCCTAGTGTGCCTATGCTCCCTGGATCTTGTTTCAGCTTCTGACTCATTTTCTGCAGCTGCAGCACGGAGTCAGAATTTCACCGTTTGAATTCACGAAGCTACTCTTGTCTTATAGGAAATGAGAACTCTCCCCTTTCCCACCCTAAAGATGGAAATGCCCCCAACCAAGAAAGTTAATTTCACCAAGAGCTCAAACTGGTGCTCCAATTGATCAACTTGCTTCGTCCTAATTTGAAGTTTCAATTTCCCCCATTTAAAGGCAGTTTCCTTCAAGACAGTACAGACTATCTTTCTGACCTCAAACTTCTGGAGAACAAGGGCATAGCTGTTGTTGAAAGAAGAACAGAGTTTGATTTCAGAATGACTGTGATCTCTGTATTTTTGATCCTGGGTGGAAATACAGAATTCTGATATATTGTTCCTTCTTAACCAAAATCATTAAAGCCGTTTTTTTTCCTACGGCAAAATTTACTGGAAATAGTTTTCTGGGATGATGCTACCTAATTGTTTAAGTATACAAGGCTGGAGATGACCCTAAATTTTTTGAGCAATAACAAATAACTATCCTTTTGCATAAGTAAAAATTTTCTTCCAGTTTCTAAACACTGTGCAGAGCTGTGCCCAGCACAATGAAAGCTACTAAAAAAAGAGGCTGGACGACATATCAGTTCACAAAGAGATTTCTTAATCTCTAATTGTTTTACATGGTAACTGCTTGGTTTCAGCTTCATTCACGGCAGCAAAGGGCTGAATTTCTTATTCATGATGTTTCTTCCTCCTCCTACCCCCAAGTAGGCGCTTAGTTGACTGATTATAGAATCACAAGGTTGGTTATAATTCCATTTCTCCTTCTGACTTTGAACTTAAGTGTTCCAATTACTTTGCCTGATCCTAATAAGTCAGTTGCGTGCTAATGCTTGCCTTGATATTTCTGAAATATACAGGGCTGTGATTAACATGGGATTGCATCATTAGAAAGCAAAGTTGAAAGCGGATGAGCAAAATCATCACTTGCATTTAAGTAAAACTGCCTGTTCTGAGGATAGAATGTTACTATGATCCCAGAGACACTCTATGCTGTGACTAAATGTATACATTTGGAAAAAAAAATCCTCTGATGCTCTGACACCTTCTGTCTTTGAACATTACTGGACAAGAAAAGATCCTAGCAGGACAGGCCTTCTCTAATACATAGCCCTGAAGTTTCTCCAAGCCAGGTATAGCTGACGACACAAAAAATCATTACATTACAATGGGGGGGGGGGGTGGGGAGAGATAAGTTTAGTCAATTCTGCTAGAGTGAATTGACATCTCCAGACCATAAAGTGAGGTTTTACGGTAAGGCTGCAGGGTGGAAAAAATAATAACCCACGCACATATGCATAATAAGTGAGATGCTAAAAAACTACATCAGCGTTGATAGTGCTACTTGAATTTATCAGAAAAAACAACTTCTTTATATATGTCTGTTGCTGGGAATTGGGTCAACTTTTGGAAACTAGTAGAGGGAAAAGGGAAATGCTTTAAAACTGAATGATCTACAGCCAAATCGATTGATAAATGGATGGAAAAAAAAAGGATAGCACAACTGAAATTGATGCCAAAGATTTATAAGGTTGACTAAGTAAACAAAAATGGAATGGATCACCATGGAAATGCATGAATATTAACAGGAAAGATTTGAATAGACTAATGATATGCTTCACTTAGACTGACAGGTGTTGATAACAACTGTGACACTCTATCTACACCAACATCCACACTTCTAACATGTTCACTCCTAGAAAACAGGAGCTGGATTTAATGGTTCCTTTAGTAATAGCTTATATGTAAATATACCTTCTAATCTTCTAATCTCATCTGGTTGAAAACAACAAAAAGGTTTTATTCATTGGCTTTCTGGATCTGAGGAGTTGCAGTTAGTAGAAGTCATTTTCTTATGCTCTCCTACAGTCTTTGTTCCAATAAACCTCTTGCAAAACTGAATTCTAGGCTGGCTGATCTCCCACACTGAGCACTTGTAGTAGGACCACTACTCATTAGAAACAGAACTAGGGAGATACAACACTAAGTCCCCAACCCCCATCACATACAGATGAAACCAATAACCCTTAATCTATTTGTTACCATGGCTACCATAGGATATTTTATTTCAGTAAAACTCTAGGTATTTCCTTTGGATTGTTGCTTGCAAATGAAAGTTGGAGACCTATAAATTACCACAACTGCACTAGAAATGGAGACTGAACCAAAGGAAAAAAAAATTTAATCATGAACAAATATAATGCTTGTGCAGAAAAGTTATTAAATTTGGTTAAATGCATCAACTCATAAACCAACTTAAATGCTATCAAATTCATATAGGGCTGAAGGGCACATATGCTACTAATTTCCTGACTTGCAGTAAGGTGATAAATCAAATGCACTCTGGAGCAATGTATGGGACCCAAACTATAGTCACCAGTGACTTATAGAGAGCTCTATACCTGTGTGAACACTGGACTGTGACTAATCAAATACAGATAACGCAACCAGTCCTTAAAGTGGTCACTGGACATATTTATTCTGTGACAGGATGAGCCATCTATACAATTGCTCAGCCCCCGAGTGATTAAAAAGTTAGCTTTACAACACCTCCTAAATTAAAATTAAAAGTCAGGAATGAGGTGGGCTAATTAAATCTGCTGTTATGCATCCTAAACGGAAAGAATTTCTCAAATCTGCCCTCCCAGGCTCAGTTAGCCCTAAGACCACACTGCAAGGGAAGAAACTCTGTAGTGACTAGACAAATGACTTTAAAGAGATCGAAATTAGGGTAAATACAGCTGTAAGCAGGACAGATCTGTCATTGGGGAGCTGAGTCCGAATCCTAGCCTCGCTCAGCTGACGGGGAGATGGAGCCTGCAGCCCAGAAGCCTGACGGTCGGTCCGGGGCTGACAAGTGGAAGTTTCATCTGCAGCGGCAGCTCGTCGTCGTCCTCGTCCGGTCCCTCCAGGGAAGGCGTAGGGGTCTCGCCTAACGCTACACAAACACCCGCGTCCCCAACGCCGCGGCGCAACTACCGTAGGAAGACAGGAGACCCTCGCGGAGCGGCGCGGACCGCAGCGATGGGCTGCTCACCCATCATCATCCCCGGGGACCCGCGGGAGGCTGTGTCAACTGACTGCTTCGGCCGGTCGGTTCGGAGCACAGGGACGACGACTGGCTTCTGGGCAAAAGGACCCAGGCATCCGAGACTCGCGCACTGCGGCCACCACCTTCCGCCGAGAGCGCGGGCGGCAGGCAGGCAGTGCGTCCCCGCCTCCCCCGGCCACACACGCCCGACCCACCCCGCAGCCGCCTCCGACCTAGCGGGACTCCGGGCCGGGCCGGGCCGGGAGAGCGCGCCGCTCCCCTGGGGCCTGGGCCGCCGCTGCCCGGCGCGGGCACCCGCGCGCGACCACGGATAACCTTCGCGCTCTCTGCCGGCTCCCGGCGCGGAGACGGGGACGTGGGCCCGCCGCCAGCCCGCACTGCCCGCGGCAGTCGGGGCGCGCGTCCACGCTCCCACATTACGCACCTCCGGGTCCACTATCCCACACGTAAACAAGCCCTCCCCACGGGCCATCGCCTCCCGCCCGCCGTTCGCACCCCGAAGCTCTCTTTTCCTTGCCCCCCCACACACTGGTACCCATAAGATGTCAAGGGAACTGTGGGGTGTGTGCGCGCGCCTGTGGGTAGGGGGTGGTCACAAGCAGGTCTGCGTGGTGTCTACCCAGGTTTTCAACCTCTTCTACCTCGAAAGTTACTTGGGATCCAGTGAAGAAACCCGGTCCCCAAATGCTGGGTCTGAGGACGCGAGGTGGCAGAAACCCTCGCCTGGCTTCTCCTGACGCAGAGACGCGCACCACCCCAAAGGGCAGGGACGCACGGCGACCCCAGCGACCAGACCTCAGGTCCCCGCGCTGCCCGGGCCCTGGGCCGCGCAGGGGGAGGTGGCCTGGAGAGGGGAGCTCACAGCCAGGCCCTGCTCTGGGCTATCCGGCTCGGGAGCCACATTCGCCCTGGGCACCTGTGAGTACGGCCGCAGCGGCCCCGGGCAGCCCCCCGCATGCACAGCCGGGGGGCAGGAAGTTTTCCCCCGGTTTTCTTTCTTTCTTTCTCTCTTTCTTTCTTTTTTTTTTTTTTTTAAATCCCTGGAGCAGCGCAGGCGCAAGGGCTCCTGCAGGCTCGCGAGTCCAGACGCGGGAGGCTCCTGCCGCCGCCGGAGCCAGAGCCGAACCCCATATTCCGGGTTCCGGGGCCCCGCTCCCTGGTCGGACCCTGCCCGGGCAGCCACTAGGACCCTTGGGGGCCCCGCGCCGCGTCCTCGGAGCCACGGGGGAGCCTCTTACCTGCGGCCGCGCCGCTCCGGCCCCGGCCCGGCGCGTACAGAGCCCAGGGTCGCGGGTGGGCGCCGGAGGGCTCGCGGACAGGGGCCGGCGCCGGTGGGTGGCGGTAGCTGGGGCCGCTCGCGTCCTGGCCCGGAGAAACGGATCCAGGTCCACCTCGTCGCCTTCCTGCTCTCCGCCTCCTCTCGCTTTTCCTCCTCTTCCTCCGCCGCCGCCGCCTCCCGGCAGCCCAGGGAGGATGCCCGGGAGAGGGAAGTCCGTCCTGCCCGTCAGCCCGGGTGGCTATGCGCGGTGCGGCGCGGCTCTCATCGAGGCGGTGGCGGCGGCGGCGGCTCCGGCAGCATCGCCCCCGCCCTCTCCCCGCAGCCGCGGCGGCCGCGGGGCTGGGGCTGGCTGCGTGCTCGGGGCTCGGGCTCGGGGCTCGGGCTCCGGGCGCAGACTGTGCTCAGGCTCGGCGGTCGCCGGGGCCGGGGCCGGGGCCGGAGCTGCGGCTGGATCCGCGGTGGCGGGGACGACGGCGGCGGCGCGGGGGTTGGCGCGGCCGCGGCGCGGGGACCATGCTCCCTTCTGGCTCGCTCCGCTCCGGGTACCGTCTGCTTTAGCTGCGAGGGAGGCGGGCTTCGGCGCGCAGCCAGGGGCGGGCGGAGCCAATCGCGGGCGCCCGAGTAGGCGGGGGCGGAGGGGAGGGGAGGCGGGGCGCCCCCAGCCCCGCACTTAGCGCGGTTCAGGGGCCTCAGGGATCCCCGACAGCCGCGCGCTGGGATGCCGGCCGAGTGCCAGCGGGTGTGTCCGTCAGTCCGTCCGTCGCCTCCGCCCCCTGCGGTGGCTCCCGGCTCTCCTGACTGTGCGTCCGCGCCCGGCAGGCGCGCCGCGCGTGGCTGGGCTGCTGGGCTTCTGGCCTCCAGGTCCCAAGGGCCCAGGGTTGGAGGACCCTAACCGAGACGAGCTCCCTATCTGCTATCATCAGCACCTGAGGAAACTGGTAGAAAAGTTTGAGAAAGAAAAGTCCGACCAAGCGTCTTTCAGCTTCCTTCCTCTCCGTGACACTCCAGCTACCGGAAAGATCGGGGACTGTCCATGTCTCCGAATGACCACGGCGAGTCAAGCCAGTCCCGTCCACCCCCATGCGCCCTGACTACTGCGCGCGAACTTTCTGATCCATCTGGACCTTCCTGGGTTGCTCGGGCCACACTGGTCTTTTTGCCTACGCTGACACCCCTGCTGCACCTCAGATAGCTCTTTCAAGGTCTATACTGACTTTTCAAGCAGTCTGCTGCCCACACAGACCCAAACTTCCACCTTAAGAGGAAAGTTTGGCTGGAGGCCTGTGGCCAACTCAACGTGAGTTTTTCCATCTCTCCAGAACATTTCCTTTCTGCGCCAGTCTTCCCTCCCCGCAAACTCTGCGTATCCGTTTCTTATTCTCTGACCTCCCCCTCACCAGGTTTTCAGTTTGAAGAAAGGCCTGTTCTCCCCTGTCTCTCTCCATCCTCCATCCCAGCCTGAAGGTTAAGGCTGGTGGGTCTCATCTTCATCCCACCACCCTACCTCCATTTCCCAAGGTAAACCACTCTGAGGCCTGAGGCCTAGTTAGAAATTCAGGAGGGGCAGCAGCAGGACAGGGACCCCTGGTTGTTCCACCTGATCTGGGAGGACTGGCCTTTGAGAGGCTTTGCCCCTCCTCTCCCCAACTCACTCCCTCTCTCGCTCTCGCTCCTCTCTCTTCCAGGGAAGAGGACTTTGTCAGCAAACCTTTCTCTCAGCTCCCTCCTGTGATGCTGGTTCCTCAGCTCTGCTGGTTTGGGCTGTAAACTCCGTGCAGGGGTTGTGTCTCCTTTAATATCTTGTAGGAAGCACAGTACAGTGTCATGGCTGATAAATAATAAATAATAATAATCTACTGAGGGTAGCAGGAGGACTGTCACTGAAAAGGAATGAAGACACCAGGGAAATGGCCCACTGGTGTTAGGGTAACTGCATTTCTTGGGAAAATATCAGATGAAGTTTTCGGTGTATGACACCTGGAAGGGTGGGGATAGCAGAGCACTTCCCAGAGGAATCACCCCCAATAAACGGGACAGCCAGAAAAACTGGTGTGACATTAAGGTAGTGACAGAGGGGTCTCAAAGGGAGATAGGAGTGGAAACTGGGGGGAGAACATCTCCCAAGGGTCCTCAAACTATACCTGAAGGTTTTGATAAATGTTCTTTGAATACTAAGTTCAGGAAATGGTGAGTGAGAGGTGATAGCAAACAATATAGATAGTAAGATGAAGAAGTAGGATTACTTGAGATTTAAAATAGATACCTAAGTGCTGGAGGGATGGCTTAGCGGTTAAGGCATTTGCCTGCAAAGCCAAAGGACCCAGGTTTGATTCCCCAGGACTCACATTAGCACAAGGGGGCGCATGCATCTGGAGTTCATTTGTAGTGGCTGGAGGCCCTGGTGCGCCCATTCCCCTGTCTGCCCCTCTTTTTCAGTCAAATAAGTAAACATATAAAAATAAAATAAAATATTAAAATAGATACCTAAGCAATATCTCAAGCAACCCAGTGCAAGGAGAACAAAGCCACAAGTGTGAGTCATGTAGAAGCTGTCCTCTGAGATGATCTGCATGCACCTGCCAGCAGGAAACATGAAGGAGCCCCACCCTTGCATTCTGAGCAGCTTTCTGTTTGACAGTTGTAGGTGTTACAGAATATGGCCATGGTTTGCAAGGTCTGCAGGAGATTATGATCTGGCAACTGGGGCATGCATAATGTCATGCAGATAATTTTGGAAGCTCCAAAAGTGAAGGGAGAGGGGCTGGAGAGATGGCTTAGCGGTTAAGCGCTTGCCTGTGAAGCCTAAGGACCCCCGTTCGAGGCTCGACTCCCCAGCACCCACGTTAGCCAGATGCACAAGGGGGTGCATGCGTCTGGAGTTCGTTTGCAGTGGCTGGAGGCCCTGGCGCGCCCATTCTCTCTCCCTCTCTCTATCTGCCTCTTTCTCTCTCTGTCACTCTCAAATAAATAAATAAAAATAACAACAAAAGTGAAGGGAGAAAATCCATGCTTCAAGAATCTTTTCTGGCTCCTCTCCAGGTGAGCCGGAAGGATTCTCCCAGTTGCTCTGGCATTAGAAGATCTGAGGCTGGTATCCTTATGCAAAGGAGGACTTCCCTTAGGATCTGGGCTTTTGCAGACTCTCTAGGCTTAGATTTTGTTAACTTCCTACTTGGGTTGGGGGGAGGGTCATCTTCTCGGGAGAATGAGGTAAACTGTATGAATTAGAATCAGAGTGGTCCTGTCCACTCTTCTCTTACCCTATCTTCTTTTCATCCACGCCTAAATGCAAATAGGATTTCTAGAGTCTATGTCTTCTTCCATTGAGTTCTGTCCAGCTAGGGGCTGTTTTCTGTAAACCTTACTGTTTATAAAAAGATCTCCTCTGTTCTGCACATGCATTTCATTTCATCCGAGTCATTGTACTTCGTATTATCCCTCCTAATGCACTCATGGGGCTTGGATCTGTGTTCTGTGAGGGATCATCCTGTTTGTCTGCATGGATCTCACTGGCTCAAGATTTCTTCATTATGCCTTCTCTGAGTTCCCTGGGACGTGATGATGTTTGCCATGGACTTCTCTGCACAGTACTTGGGGCTTGATTGCTCTCCTTGTCCTGAGTCCCACACTGAGCTCTAGGATCAGGATTAGTGTGTACACTCCAAGTGGATGGGTTAAGGAAGTCATTTTGATAGAAAAGAAACACAAAAGAAAAAAAGGAGCAGACTCATAGAACATGTGGAAGTAAAATTGGAACACTCTAGAACATTCATTCCATGCTTCAAGCGTAGGCCATTCTTTGCAGCCAAGCAGTCAAGAACTTTGTGCTGGAAAGTCCCTATTCTCATCAAAGGGAAGCCAATCAGGGATGCCCTGGGTGCTACACATACCCTCTGTGCCAGGATGGACTTCTCTCCTTATTTTTATTGACAGCAATAACTACAGCAACCTGATCACTAGCGTGGTGGCTACTGTATCTCAAGCATTGTACCAGATGCTCTTAATTTGTGGTATCTTGTCAATCATCAAAACAACCCATGGAACTGATATTAGCTCTCCCCAATCTGAGGCCCAGGCAGGAAATGGTGAGCTCCTGTAGTCATGCAGGTGGCTAGAATTTCAGCTCAGTCTCTGCTCCCCAACACACTCAAAATACAGATGCAATTTTCTTTGTCATTACTCCCATTTCTTCCCTTTGCAGTGGACACTGTGGATGCTGATTTTGCCTTTATCTGCAGCCAGTCCTGGACTCAGAGCTAGAAATCAGCTTTGTAATCTGGAGCACCCATGTAGAAAAGGGGCAAGTGTCTCTTTGATTATTGAATGCATAGGTCACCTGGAAGAGTCAAAGCCTCTTCAGAACCTCAGGTCTGGCAGGACATCTGTTTCCAGGAGCATGGTGTTTCTAAACAGAGCAGCTGCCAGTCTCTGCACTGCCTGGGGTTTTGTGCTTCTAACACAAACGTATTTTTCTAACACTAAAACCACCCTCCATTTGGCATCAAAAGCATTAAATAAATCCTACCTAGCCTACTGTCCCTTCAGTGGCTAATCAATGTATAAAAATCTACTTAGCACCTACTGTGTGCCCAGCAACTCAACCCTACCATGTTGATTGAAACAGGAAGAAGTCATAGCAGCTGATTCTCCCTTATGGTCACAAAGGCACATGTCAATCAGTTAACAAGCCATTTACTGAGAATCTGCATTATACTTAGCCCTGTATTGGGGACTATCATGGTATATAAGATATAAGATGGTTGAACACTCTGACCATTTTCACTGCTTATTCCTCCTAGAGGAATTGGGGTGGCTGAATAATGTATTTGGCTCATGTTCTTGGCAAGGGTTAGGGTAGCAGCTATGTTATTAGGAAATATAACTTAGTGCGGGAAAATATGAATAGGGTCAAGGGGATGTCCACAGAGCTAGTCTGGTCAACATGGCTTTCTGGAGGGGCAGGTCTCAGAGTGAAGGCAAGAGAGAAAGTTTCTGTGAGAAGCACAGCTGAAAGGTCAGGGGAGGCAGACCTCGAGGAGATCCAGGGTAGAAGGACTGTTGGCTTATGGGATTGCTCACCATAGAAGAGTTTCAAAAGCTTGACTAGTTGTTAACCAGCATTTCTTGTGGGTGAAAGTGAATATGTAAATCCTCTTTTTTGCTCAAATTAGTGAAATATTAGATTCTAAGACTCTGAATGAAGCCAATGGTGTCTTTATTTTGTGATTCTCAATGGCTGGGATTCAGCACCTTTTTTAGTACCACTTGTTTGCAGGTGGCAGGAGTGCTAATTAGACAGAGCCACTAACAATTTTCCTGGGCAGCTCTGACTCCCATAGTGGCAGGAGACAGCTTGGGTGTTTCTGAGAGCAGCTTCGACACTCCTCACTGATGCAGTGATGCTTTATCCATGGGGCTGGAGGAATGGATTTCATAGTTGCTCAGGATGTATTTATTGGTTAATGAATTATTTATAATGATCACACTTCCACTTTACTTTTCAATGTTTAAGAAGAGGCTAGTGTTTCTCTATGAGAGCGTACAAAAATAAAACCCAAATGATTGGTAGGACATGGTAAGGGAAATTTAATTGCATTTTAGAGGATTCTTTCACTCACTGAAGCATGTTTACCAAGGATAAAATGCAGGAGACTTTTGAGAGGATTGAGTCCTGATAGCTCTTGGATTTCTGAGCTGTTTTTAAAAAAAGGCAAGGAGCATGCCTATCCCATGATCTGCTCGAGAATCCATTGGTATCACTGTTTGTTGTTTCTCTCTCTCGGTTTTTGGTAGGACTGATGGCTTGGATCATGTCGTGAATGTGGCAATTTTGAAGCCCTGAATTGGACCAAAGATTATCTAGGGAAAGTGACTTCTCTGCCATGATGATTTCCTGGACAGAAGGACTCTGGTTACTGCCTGATCTTCACCTAGATTCAGACTGTCTTGCTGTGTGCCATAGTCCCCAGGATAGGTTCTGTGCCTCCTGGGTTCTTGCCTATCTCTACTGTCAAAGCAGAGGTAGCCTGCTATGTCCACAAACATCAGACAGTCCTTTCTCTGGGGAGCAAACCCTCTATTGGCTCCACAGATGGAAGTGTTGAAAATCAAGCTTCACTCAGTTAACAGAGCTAGAGATAAATGTTATTTGCATGGCAAGGTATCTGGGCTTCAGCTATTTGGCATCCTTTGGACTATGCAATTCTGTATTTCATATTTCATGCTTATCTCAATCAGAATCAATGAAGCTGTACCATACACTTTCTGTACAAAGGGGCCCAGGAGAAAGAATTCATGAGGCTGTGGTTAATGGAGACACAAAAGTCATCACCATTTCACAGAGGTTTCACCCCTTGTCACAAGGTAAGGGTGACAAAGTAAGGGAAATAATGATTTATCCAGCCACAAAAGTAAAAACATAGTGCCTGAGGGGCTGAGGATATGGCTCAGCAGTTAAAGGCACTTGCTTGCAAAGCCTAACTGCCTGTACCCATGTAAAGCCATATGAACAAAGTGGTGCATCTGGGGCCTGGAGAGATGGCTTAGTGGTTAAGCACTTGCCTGTGAAGCCTAAGGACGCCAGTTCAAGGCTTGATTTTCCAGGACCCATGTAAGCCAGATGCACAAGGTGGCGCTTGCGTCTGGAGTTCGTTTGCAGTGGCTGGAGGCCCTGATGCACCTATTCTCTCTCTCTCTGCCTCTTTCTCTGTCTGTTACTCTCAAATAAAAAAAATACACAAAAGTGGTGCATCTGTTTGGAGTTTTGTTTGCAGTAGCAGGAGGCCCTGCCATGTCCATCTATACTCTCTCTCTCTCTCAGATAAATAAATACAAATATTTAAAAGTTAAAAAGGAAGAACAACATAACTCCAAAAAATATTTAAAATTAAAAATACAACCTGAACTTAGGGTGCCTACTGAATGTTACTGAGGGTCCTAAAGTAGCCCCAAGTGTGTGATACAAGCCACCATCTGGTCTGGGAATACCTTGTAACAAAGTATGAGATAAAAATTCAAAATGATAAAACAGAAGGCTGTGCTAGTTTGCATCCCAAAAGGAAGCATGGCTCCCCTTAGCCAGGGGAGGAGGCTTTGAGTTCTTCCCTGCGGCTGATTTTCTAGATATTCTACTCACATACAACTGCTCAAAAACACATTAATTCATTTTTTATTTACTTAAGACTTATCACTTACTGACTTCCAAGAGGGCTTGAGCAACATATAGGTTAAAACATATAATAAAAGAAGGTTTTGTTTTAGGAGTGAAACAGAGCAGACAAAACTCAAAGGGAGGAGATAGGGAAAAAGCCCTAGACAAAAGGATAAAAGCACTACAATTAGACTATAGGGGGAAAGGGCAGGCATGCCACATCATCTGATTGTATAAAGGAAGGCACATTTTTATCATGTCATAAAATGCTTGAATGCAAACTGTTTAAATATGAGACTGTTGTCAATGGAAGAAAGTAGTATTGTTGAGATAAAAGGTTTCAGCTTTAGAATTCTGGAAAGAAATGCTAAACATGGAAAAAAGTCATGCTACTACAGGCTCATACATTAGCGTTTTCTATTCCTCTCAAACCTTTGGAAAATATTTACTAGAAGACTTTCATTTAAAAAAAAACACATCAGTGCTTTATAGATTCACTTACTGCAGCTTCAGGGAGAGGATGGCAAATCATACACATTTCCTTTAGATGGTTGTGCATTTTGTGAGACAACAACAGGTATCTTCTCACCAATGTCTAAACCCTCAATAATGTCAAGATAGCTTCAGACAATTCTGAAATTACCTGGGGAGTTCTGGATAATGAAAAATTTCACTAGGATAAATCAGAATTTAAACGTTAGAATAGGTAGAATTGGAACAGATTAGAAAGAATGAGTCAAAAACAACACTATTTGGAATCTGGGGTCTTTTATACCAACCTACTGGGTAAACTCAATTAAGCAGAAGTTAAGACTTCACAATAGTGGTAGTTATGACCTAATCATTATAATCAAGGGGGTTCTTATTGAGAATAAAGATTGACATATGATATTTGATCTGTATGTGTTATTTAAGAAAACAGGAGTGTGAGTTGGGGTGAAGGTATAAAGATATACTAGTGATGAAAGTATCCACCATAGCAGATATTCATTTAACACTTACTATATGTCAACCACTGTCCAAAACTATATTAACTTTCATTTTACATGGGAAATTGTTTCTCTTTAAAATTTTTTATTTATTTATTTGTCAGAGAAAGGAGAGAGAGAGAGAGAGTTTGAGAGAGAGAGAGAGAGAATGGGTGCACCAGGGCCTCTAGCCACTGCAAACAAACTCCATATGTGTGTGCCCCTTTGTGCATCTGGTTAATGTGGGTCCTGGGGAATTGAACCTGGGTCCTTTAACTTTGCAGGCAAACACTTTAACTGCTAAGCCATCCCTTCAGTCCTCTCTCTCTCTTTTCTATGGCTATCTTCTTTTCACACACAACCCACTGACTTAGGAACACAATTATTCACAAAGCTCTTTTTTACTTGCATACTTTCACTTGTTGTTCCCTGTCTTCTTTATTTTTCATATTTAATTATATATAATTATTATATTATATTATTATAATATATATATACTTATAACAGGTTATGCTCTTATATCCCCTCACTTCTGCTCCCATTTCCCTGGGGCCCTCCTCAGTGGGGTTATGGCATTCACTATGGGGGTCATGAAGGTCTCAGTCAATCCCTGTGGGGTGTGGGGGGGAACCATGCCTCAGGGTATTCCACTCTGTGGCTCTCACGATCTTTCCGCCCCCTCTTCCTCAATGTTCCCTGAGCCTTGGCAGGCCTGTTGGCAGTCTGATTTAGTGTTGAGTTCTCTGTAGCCTCTGGATTTCTGCTCTGATGGGTTTTGATTGATCACTATCACTATGTCTGTCACCATCTTCCTGGAGCTGTTTGTCAGGCCAGCAGTAAAAGCAGTATTCATGTTACCTCTTCTTTTGCAATTTCTTCTTGGCCCTGGCAGATGTGGAAGATGTGCCAAGTCTTGAGGTGGGCAGTTGGCTATCTTCTTATCTTATTGATGGAACTTGGTTCTTCACTTTCTCTGCCACCTGTAAAATAAAATATTCTCCAACCAAGAGTAAGAGCAGCTTGGGTTAAAGGGAGTATGTAATTTTGGTGTGCAAGTTCACTCTTCTTTAGAGAGCAGTGGCGGCTTCTCTCTGAAGTTTAAGTTTTCTGACCATGGAATTCTGACTTGGTTTCTAGTACCAGATACGAGTTCTGTCCCACTGAGTAGACCTCATGTCCAATCAGAGAACAGTGATTACCCACAGAGGCTGTGTGTCACTATTGCACAAATGTGTACTCCTTGTCCAGCTGGTTGATTTTGTATTCTGCAGGGTCCCCTGCTTACTCATGCTGTTGGTGACTATTGTCCTCCAGCAGCTCCCATAGGGCTTTTGAGCATTATGAGGTCTAGCCAGAAGGTAGATAGTTTCCCTTAAAAGTTCCAGCATGGTATTGCAATGTCCTTTGACCACATTGTTTTGGGGACCACATGAGTTTTTCTGGTCAGCAGCTCACTGTGGGTGGTGGAGGGGAGCAATCCAATTCTGAGCCTGAGATTTACCAGTCAGAGATCATGGTTTTAAGATTAAGCTTTTTCCACCTCATGCAGTGAGGTCTATTTGGACTGTCTTCCCTCCTCCTTTAATTGGTGGTTAAATCTTATGGGATTCTTGGCAGAATGAGGGTTTCTATGGGACTGACTTGTGTTATCTTAACTTTTTTGTAAATTCTTCCTCACCTCCCTACTCCCCACCCCTCCAAACCCTTTCTGCCCTCTATGTTCTGTCCCTACCCTAGCTAGTCAGGTAACTCCTGGTATCCTATCTCCCTATTTCTTCTTTCTCCTAGTATCATTCTAGTTTTATGCTCATATTCTTTAAGCTTACTATCATTTGCACTCATCTCCAATTGATCCCAGTTAGGAACCACAAATGAGAGAGTACATGTGGCGTTTGTGTTTCTGAGTCTATATGACCTCTTAAAATGACTTTTTTTTCCAACTTAGGATGATTTTTTTTTCAACTCCATCCATTTTTCTGCAAGTTTCATTTTTTTCTTACTGCTGAGTAAATTTTATTGTGTGTATGAGCTACATCTTCATTATTCATTCATCAGTTGGTGGACATTTGGGCTGATTACAGTTCATAGCTGTTGTGACTAGAGCAGCAACAAACATAGCTGGGGAAGTATCTCTGGAGAGAAGAGTGGATCTTTAGGGTCTATGCCCAGGAGAGGTAGAGCTGGATCACATGGTAACTCTATTTTCATCTTTTCTAGGAGTCTCCATACTGATTTCTATAGTGGTTCTCCAAGTTTGCTCCCACTAGCAGTAGGTAAGTGTTTCTCTTTCTCCACAGCCTTGTCAGCATTTGTCGTCATTCAATTTTTTTTTTCTGGATTTGCATCTGCTTTATTTTATTTCTTTTTTTCTTTATTAGTTTTTTTTTTTTAATGAATACCATTCTGACTGGAGTGAGATGAAATCTCAGAGTTGTTTTGATTTACATTTATCCAATGACTAAGGATGTTGTACATCTCTTTAAGTGTGTAATGACCATTTGCATTTCTTTCTTTAAGAATTCTTTGTTCAGTTCTCTATCCCAGTTTTTTGATTGGGTTGTTTCAGTTTTGATTGTTTAGCTTTTTGAGTTACTTGTGAATTCTAGATATTAGACCTCTGTTGAGGGAATAGCTGGCCAAGATTTTTTTCTCATTCTGTGGGCTGTCCATTGATTCTGTTGATGGTTTGCTTGTTTCTACAGTATTTTTTTTTTTTTTTTGTTTCATGAGGCCCAGTAGTTGAGTATAGATCTAATTTCTTGGACTACTGGGGTCTTATTCTGGAAGTCTTTTCCTATATCTGTATCATGGAGTATTCTCCTTTCTTTTTCTTCTAGTTGTTGTAGAGTTTCAGGTCTTATGTTGAGGCTCTTAATCTATTTAGAATTGATTTTTGTGCAAGCTGAGAGAAGTGGGTATAATTTCATTCTTCTAAATGTGGTTTTCCAATTTGTTGAAGATGCTGTTTTTTCTTCAGTGTATACTTTTGGTCTGTTTGTCAAACATCAGGTACCTGTAGTTACTTGAATTTAGAGATGGAGGTTCTATTCTATTCTATTCCATTGATCTATATGTCTCTTTTTGTTCCAGTATCAGGCAGTTTAGTTATTATGGTTTTGTGTATATCTTGAAACTGGGTATGATGATACCTCCAGATGTATTTCTTTTGTTGAGGATATTTATGGCTATCTGAGGCCTTCTGTTCTTTCATGTGAATTTTGTGACTTTTTGTTTTTTGACACAGGGTCTTATTATAGTCCCAGCTGACATGGAATTTACTATGTAGTTTCAGGGTAGCCTCAAACTCATGGCAGTTCTCCTACCTCTGCCTGCCAAGTGCTGGGATTAAATATGTACACCACCTTGCCCAGCTGAGACTGTTCTTTCTATCTCTTTGAAGAACATTGCTGAAATTAATTTTTTTTTCTGCAGGCAGAGAGAGATAGAAAGGAGGGAGAGAGGGAGACTAAATGAGAGAGAGGGAGAGAGAATGCACACGTCAGAGCCTCCAGCTACTGAAATCAAACTCCAGATATGTTCACCACTGTGCATCTGGGTTTATGTGGAAACTAGGGAATCAAACTGAGTTGTCAGGCTTTGCAGGCAAGTGCAAATCTCTCTAGCCCCTGTTGTTGGAATTTTTACTGGAATTGCATTGAATCTGTGTGATGCTTTTGGTATTTTTTCCAATCCATGAACATGGGAGGTCTTTCCATCTTCTCATGTCCTCCTCAACTTCTTTTTTTCAGTGTTCTTATATTTTCTTTGTATAGGTCTTTCATTTCCTTGGTTAGTGATATTCCAAGATATTTAATTTTTCTGTGGCTATTGCAAATGGAACAGTGTCACTTATCTCTTTCTCCACATGTTTATCATTGTATGAACATATAGGAAGTATTAGCATATAGTATAGGAAGGCTACTGATTTTTATGTTTTGATTTTGTATCCTGCCACATTACTGAAAGAATTTATCATCTGCAAATAGGGCTGATTTGAGTTCTTCCTTACCAATTTGTATCCCTTTTATTCGTTTCTCTTGTCTTATTACTTGAGCTAAAACTTCAACAACTATGTTGAAAAGCAATGGTGAGAGTGGGTATCCCATCTTGTTTCAGACCTTAATGGGAATGCTTCAAGTTTTTCTCCATTTTGTATGACCTGGGCCTTAGGTGCTTCATAAATAGCCTTTATTGTGTTGAGAAATGGTACCTCCATTCCTAGTCTTGTCAGTGTTTTAATCATGAAGGGATGTTATATTTTACCAAAAGCCTTTTCTGCATCTATTGAAATAAGCATGTGATTCTTGTGTTTAGGCTTATTTGTGGTGAATTACATTTAGTGATTTCTGTATGTTGAACCACCCCTGCATCCCTGGGATGAAATCTACTTGATTGAAATGGTTGATTCTTTTGATGTATTCTATTTAGTTTTCAAGGATTTTATTGAAAACTTTTGTATTTAAATTTATTAGGAATATCAGTCTATAATTTTCTATTTTTTTTGTCTCTGCCTGGTTTATGTATTAGAGTAATGCTGGCTTCATAGAAAGAGTTTGAGGTCATTCCCTCATTTTCAGCTGTGTGAAATAATTTGAGAAGTGGTTTTAGTTCTTGAATGAAGATTTGGTAGAACTCAACAGTGAATCTATTGGGGTTTGGATTTTTTTTTTGTTTTATGATTTCAAATTACTTTTTTAATTGCATTAGAAGCAATAGGTTTATTCAGGTAGTCTGTCTGTTCTGGGTTTATGATATGAGTCAAGAAATTCATCCATTTTTTCTAGGTTTTCCAATTTTATAGAATGTAAGTTTTTGAAATATGACCTGATGATTTCATTCATATGAGTTGTGACATCTCCAGTTCCATTTCTAATCTGGTTGGTTTGAGTCTGCTCCTTTTTCATCAGTTTAGCCAGTGGTTTATCAATCTTGCTTATTTTTTTCAAAGAACCAGCTCTTCTTTTCATAAATGTTTTAAATTATTTTTTTTCCTATTCCTTGATTTCTACTTTGATCATGATAATTTCTTTCTATCTGGTACTTTTGGGTTTAGACTGTGCTTGTCTTTCCAATATCTTCAAAGGGATGTTTAAGTTATTATTTGATATTTCTTTATTTTTGTAATGTAGGCACTTAGTGCTATAAACTCCCCACTTAGAACTGCCTTCATTATGTTGCATAAGTTTTTGTATGTTGTGTTTTCATTGTCATTTGGTTCTATGAACTTACTGATTTCCTTTCTGATTTTGTCAGCAGCCCAATAGTGAGTTGTTCAATCTCCAGGGATTTTTGTGTTTTCTGTTGTTACTGTTGTTGTTGATTTCTAGTTTTAATGTGTTTTGGTTGGATATAATGCGGGGAATGATGTCAGTTTTTCTTTGGAAACATGCTTTATGCACTAATATATAGTCTCTTTTGGAGAAGGTTTCATGAGTTGCTGAGAAGAATCTGTATACAGTAGAATTAGGGCAGAATGTTCTATAGGTATCTGTTAAGTCCATTTGATCTAAGGTGCTTTTTAGCTCCACTGACTCACTGTTCATTTTCTGCTTAGAAGATCTATTTATTAATTATGGTGGGATACTGAAGTCTCCTACTATTGCTATATTGGGATTTGTATTTGTTTGGTTGTCTGTAAATTTTACTTTATAAAATTATGTGCCCCTGTGTTTGGTTCATATAGGTTTATGATCATAATATCCTTTTGTTGATTGTTCCCTTAATGAGTTTGAAATGGCCTTCTTTATCCCTTTTCATTACTTTTGATTTCAAGTCTATTTTGTCAGAAATCAGTACAGTCCTGATTGTTTCTTGTTTTTTTTTTAAATTTTTTTTATTAATTACCTTTGTACTCAGTGAATACAGTCAATTTGGTACCATTATTAGGCTCATCCATTACCTACCCCCTCCCCGTGACCCCTCCTTGTTGAGGTATATGGGTCATGCATTCTGGAGTCACCCCACAGTTATGCATAGGATAAATGTCTGCATATCATGACCCAACATGTGGCTCTGACATTCTTTCCAACCCCTCTTCCGCAAAATTTCCCTGAGCCACGTTGGGTTCATTTTTGGTCTGCTTCAGTGATGACGTGTTGGGGGCCTCTGGGTCTCTGGATCTCTGGTTTTGTAGGAGTTGATTTTTCTCTGTGTTGACCTCCTTCACCCTTGTGCTGGTGCCTGGTTCACCAAGAAAACAGCACCCTTGCTTCTTTCGCCAATTGTTCTTAGTTTTCGCCGGGGCCCTTTTGAGATATGATGGGGTGGCTCTCTCCTTAGGATCTACATCTATCTGAAAAAGAGAAGCAGATTCTCCAAAGGAGAGTAAGTTAGCCCCAGACAGATGAGATAACCCTTACTTTTTAATAGAGAATTTAATACGTGTAGGCCTTCTTGTATCCCACGATTGGTGGTAGCTTGATATTGGAGAGTAGGCTTATGTTTGGATATGGTACTGACTTGTTTCCCAGCTCCAATTATGGGTCCTGTACAACGGAGGGGATCAGTTAGCTGAATCAAGAGCAGTTGGTTTCCCACCATGGCTGTGTGCCACTATTGCACTTGTGTGAGCATCACGGCAGGTTATTTGCTGCTAAGTAGATGAGACCATGAGTTGCTTGGACAGATATTGGTCATTTTCCCCCAGTCGTGCATGTAGCACCTTCTGGCAATAGATGCGCTGACTTCCTGGGGACTGACTCTCTTCCAGCTTCCAGCTATGCCATTCCATTTTATGTGTCAACCGCATAAAGTCTCTTCAGGAGTAGGGTCTTACCACTAACATTTGGTGGGTCATCAAGTACTCTGACAGAAATATGTCTTTCTTTTAGGAAACCTTGTAGGTCTCTCTGATCAAAAGCTCATAGTGGGTGATAGCCACATGCTGGTACTGGGAGTTATAGGTCAGTGCCCACTAAGAAAAGGAAGAAAAAGATAACTAATATAAAAGAGATAGAGAGAAGAGAGAGAGAGAGAGAGAGAGAGAGAGAGAGAGAGAGAGAGAGACTGTAGAAGATTAAGGTCAGTCTTCACCACACCCTCTCCAGTGTCTTGTGGGTCAGGAGTTCCCTCTAAGGGCCTGATGAAGATTCAGACATTTGGTCTGCCTTTTAGGATGTAGAATTTTATGGTACCATTGCCGTTTGGGCCTAGATTTGTGTTTCCCACCACCCCTTCCTCTCCCCACCCTCCCCACCCATCCTATTGTCTAGTCTACGAGAAGTTTGCTGGGTAGATTCAGGTTAGGTGCTATAGATGGGTGAGACTATGTGGAATTTTTTTTCTGTGATTGGGTAAGTTCACTGAGAATGATCTGTTCCAGGTTCAACCATAATTCCTCAAATTTCATTGTGTCATTTTTTCTTACTGCTGTATTGTGTAGATATACCACATCTTAGTTATCCATTCTTCTAGTGATGGACATCTGGGTTGATTCCAGCTCTTAGCTATTATGAATTGAGCTGCTACAAACATGGTTGAGCAAATCTCTCAGGCCTGTGGTTTGAAGGTTTTAGGGTAGATGCCCAGTAAAGGAATCACTGGGTCTGTTGGTATCTCTTTAGTCAGCTTTTTCAGGCATCTAGAGATTGCTTTCCAAAGTGGTTGTACCATCTTACATTCCCACCAACAGTGGATGAGTGTTCCTACTTCTCCACATCCTCGCCAGCATTTATTTTCATTTGAGTTTTTGATGTTTGCTGTCCTTACTGGGGTAAGGTGGGATCTCATTGTTGTTTTAAGTTGCATTTCCCTGATGATTAGGGATGATGAACATTTTCTTAAGTGTGTGTTTGCCATTTGTATTTCTTCCTCTGTGAACTGCCTGTTGAGCTCTTTGCCCCATTTTGTGAGTGGGGTGTTTGAGTTTTTACTGTTTAGATTTTTGAGTTCTTTGTAGATTCTAGAGATTAGCCCTCTGTCAGTTGGAAAACAGCAAATACTTTCTCCCATTCTGTGGGTAATCTATTGGCTTTGCTTATTGTATGCGTGTCTATAAAGAAACTCTTCAGCTTCATGTGATCCCATTGATTGAGTGACTGTTTAAGATCCTGTGCTACTGGGGTTTTGTTCAGGGAGTCTTTTTCCATTCCTATATCATGGAAAGTTCCTCCTATATTTTCTTCCAATAGTAGTCTAGTTTCTGGTCTTATATTGAGGTCTTTGATCCATTTGGACTTGAGTGTAGTGCATGGCGAAATGTGTGGATCAAGTTTCATTTTCCTGCACATGCTTATCCAGTTTGTCCAGCACCATTTGTTGAAGATGCTGTCTTTTTTTCCAGCCTATATTGTTAGGGCCTTTGTAAAATATCAAGTAGCTATAGTTGCTTGACTCAAAGTCCAGGTCCTCAAGTCTATTCCATTGGTCTATACTCCTGTTTTTATGCCAGTACCATGCTGTTTCTATTACTATGGCTTTGTAATATAGCTTTAGATCAGGTATGGTGATGCCTCCAGAGGTATTTCTTTTGCTGAGGATATGTTTGGATATGCGAGGCCTTCTGCCTTTCCATATGAAGTTTGAGATCATTTTTTCTATCTCTGTGAAGAACAGAATTGGGATTTTAATTGGAATGGCATTAATTAATTTGAAGCATCTCTTTTTTTTGCTTGATCAAATTGGCCAGGGGGTTGTCAATCTTGTTTATTTTTTCAAAGAACCAGCTCTTTGTTTTGTCAATTGTCTTAATTGTTTTCTTAGTTTCCAATTCATTAATTTCTGCTCTGATCTTAATTATTTCTTTACTTCTGGAGCTCTTTGGGTTGGATTTTTCTTGCTTTTCCAGTGTCTTTTGGTGGATGGTTATGTTATTTATTTGGGATCTCTCTCTCTTTTTTATGAAGGCATTGAGTGCTATGAATTTTCCCCTGAGGACCACCTTTATTGTGTCCCATAAGTTTTGGTACGATGTGTTCTCATCGTCATTCAATTCTAGAAATTTTGCAATTTCATTTTTTATTTCATCCACTATCCATTTATTGTTTAAAAGTGTGCTGTTGAGTTTCCAGGTACCGTTGTGATTTTTGGTGGGTATTTTGTTGTTAATTTCTAGCAATATAGCATTGTGATCTGATATCATGCAAGGAATTATGTCAATCTTCCTAAATATGTGGAGGCAGGCTTTGTGACCCAGTATATGGTCTATTTTAGAGAATGTTCCATGGGCTGCTGAGAAGAATGTGTAGTCTGTGGATTTGGGATGCAAAGTTCTATAGATGTCCGTTAGGTCTAAGTCATCTATGGTTTTGTTGAGCTCTCTTACTTCCCTGTTGAGTTTCTGTTTGGATGATCTGTCTATTACTGATAATGATGTATTGAAGTCCCCAACTATGATGGTGTTGGTGCTTATTTCTGTTTTATTTTCAAGTAGGTTTTGTTTTATGAACTGTGGTGCCCCTGTGTTTGGTGCATACAGATCTATGTTTTTAATATCCTCTTGATGGATTGTTCCCTTGATAAGAAGGAAGTGGCCTTCTTTGTCTTTTTTGATTATGTTTGGTTTGAAGTCTCTTTTATCTGATATTAACATAGCTATTCCTGCTTGCTTCTTATTCCCATTTGCTTGGAATATTGTTTTCCACCCTTTCACCCTGAGGAGGTGTCTATCTTTAGTGGTGAGGTGCGTTTCTTGTAGACAACAGATTGAGGGGTCTAATTTTTTGATCCATCCTGTTAGCTTGTGGCTCTTGATGGGTGAATTAAGGCCATTAATATTTAGGGTAATGACTGTGAGATTTGATTTGATCCCTGCCATATTGTGATGGTAAATGTGGGTTGGTGGTTTCATGGACTTTGAAGTTTTTTGTGCCTACTCTGAGTTTGGTTATTGTGATCTGCTTCTTATAGGCATTTGAGGTTGATTATTTTATTTGTTTCTTCTCTGTGGAGAATTTCCTGAAATACTCACTGTAGGTTTGGTTTTATGTTCATGTAAGTCTAAAGCTGAGTTTTGTCATGAAAAGTTTTTCTTTCACCATCTATTATGAGGGATACTTTTGCTGGGTAGAGTAGTTTGGGTTGGAAGCCATACGTTCTTAGACTATGTAGTGTTTCATTTCAGGCCCCGCTGGCTTTCAGGGTTTCTATTGAGAAGTCTGGAGTAATTCTGATGGGGTTACCTTTGAAAGTGATGTACTGTTTTTCCCTAGCAGCTTTTAGGATTTTCTCTTTGGTGTCAGTGTTTAGAGTCTTAATGACAATATGTCTTGGAGAGTTTCTCCTTTGGTCCAGTCTGTTTGGTGTTCTGTTGGCTACTTGTATCTTGATGGGCCTTTCTTTTAAGAGGCTGGGGAAGTTTTCTTCAATTATTTTGTTAAATAAGTTCCCCATGCCTTTGGTCTGAATTTCTTCTTCTGGTATTCCAATGATCCTGATATTAGGACATTTAAGGGTATCCCACAATTTCCTCATGTTCTATTCATAGAAACTTTTGAACTTACTGAAACTTTTGAACTCTCAAACTGTTTCTTCAATCTTGTCTTCCAGATCAGAGTTTCTATCCTCCACATGGCTGACTCTATTCTTGAGAGCTTCTAGAGAGTTTTGGACTTGTTCAATTAGGTTTGCATTTTTCTACTACTTTTCTATGTGTAGTTTCCATCCCTCTTTCAAGCTCCCTTTTCACATTATTTTCTGATTTTTGTGACGATTCTTGGAATTCATCCTTGCATTCCTTTATGTCTTCATTTAGCATCACCAGCTGATTTTTGAGGTCCTCTTTTTTCTCAGCCTCCTTCATATCTCTTAACTGTCTTTGAATTCCTGCCAATTTCTTATCTATTAGGTCTAGCCTAGTGATGGCAGCATCCACACAATTATCGGACCTTTGTTGCTTTTCTGCAAGTTATACCAGTAGCTTGGTCAGGGTTGCATTGCTCATTGCTTCATTTTGGTGTTCTGATTCTAATGAGTCTTCTATGTTTTGATTAGAGATGTTCATTGTAGGACTGGGTGATCTAACTGGATTTTCTTTCATTTGATTTTTCTTATTATTTCTTTTGCATTGTGGTTTGCCCATCACAGTGTATGGGCACGTCGGTGGGTGGATCAGCCTGTGCTCAAGCGCAATGGGAAGCTGAAGCAGCCTGAGGCACTTGCCAAGCAGTCTGGGCTTTGGCTCTCACTTGCCAAAGCCACCTGAGCTCCTGTCCGGCAGGGGTGCCAAAGTTGCCTGAGCTTTCACATGGTAATGTGCCAAAGCTACCTGTGCTAGTGCTAGGAGGGACACTGAGGCACCAAGCACTGAAGCAGACCAAACTCTGGCGTGGCGAAACTCTGGGACCAGGAAGCAGTCTGAGCTCTCCTTTCTTTCCTGGGGATGTGCAGTGCAGTTAGGTGATCACCATCTTGGCCAGAATTCTCCAATGTGGTATATCTACACAATGGAATTCTATACAGCAGTAAGCAAAAAGGACACAATGAAATTTGAGGAAAAATGGTTGAACCTAGAATAGATCATTCTCAGTGAACTTACCCAATCACAGAAAGAAAATGGCCACATAGTCTCACTCATCTACAGCACCTAACCTGAATCTACCCAAGATGCCTTACATACCCAGCAAGCATCTGGAGGACTAGACAATAGGATGGGTGGGGAGGGAGGGAAGGGCAAGGGAGAAGGGAGGGGGTGGGAAACACAAATCTAGGCCCAAACGGCAATGGTACCATAAAATTCTACATCCTAAAAGGCAGGCCAAATGGCTGAACCTTCACCAGGCCCTTAGAGGGAACACCTGAGCCACAAGGCACTGGAGAGGGCATGATGAAGACTGACCTTAACTCTGGTGTGGCAGAACACTGGGACCCGGAAGCAGTCTGCACTCCCTGGCAACAGGACAATGGCGGTAGGCTGGTGTGGGAGACAGGGAGGGGATGGCACCTGAGCTAGCGTAAGTGACAGACACAGTCTGAGCTCACGTGTGGAGTTGGAAAGTGGCCTGTGCTCGCACTTGTGAATGTGCGGCGGCCAGAACAGTAAGTGGGAAAGTAGGCAGAGCAGACTAAACTTCCGCAAGCGGGATCGGAGTGGCGGCGGGCACTGTTTTAATTGATTAAGGGAGCCTGAGCTCCAATGGGCCAGCAGGCGTAGCCTGGCCAAGGTCACTCGTGGGCAGGGGTAGCAGGGCAATCTCCCCTGTGCATTGAGGCAAGTGGAAGTATGTTGGCCTGGGACTGTTTTCTTACAGTAAATGAGGTAGTTTCCTGAAGCTGGGAGTGGGAACCGCGGCTGCTTGGGGGGAGGGGTGGGTTACCCTCCCCCGCCTGTGAGGGAATCAGTGATTCCCTGTTTTTTTCCCTCTGTGACCTCCTACTGGCAATCTATTGGAGATTTATCTCCCCTAAAAGACCCAGTGAACCCTTAATTTCTTGCCTTCCTTTCCCGGGGATGTGCTGCGCAGTTAGGCGGTCGCCATCATGGCAAGAAGTCATCTGTTTCTTGTTTTTGTTTGCTCAGAATAACTTGTTTCATTCTTTCATCATAAGGTGATGTTTACATTTAATTATAAGGTAAGTTTCTTATATAGAGCAAATGGATGGCTCTAGCTTTCTGATCCAGCCTGTTAGCCTGTGTCTTTTGACTGGGGAGTTGAGTCCATTAATTCTCAGAGTTATAATTATGAGGTGAGTTAATCCCTGTCAAAGTGAAGGTTTTGTGGAGTTTGGTGTTTTCTTGATCTTTGCATGCTTTTATGTCCATTCTAGTTCTGATTGTTTCTTTTTCTCTCCTAATGTGCATGTTGGTTCATCTCCTTAGTGTGGAGTATTTCATGCAGTAATCATAATTACTAATGTAATCATAAAGCTGTTTTATATTGTGAAAGGTTTTTTTTCACCTTCTATTATAAGGGATGATTTTCTGAGTATAGTAGTTTGTATTGGCAGCCAAGATCTTTTAACTCTTAAAATACTCTATTCTAAGATCTTTAAGCTTTAAGAGTTTCTATTGAAAAATATGAGGTAATTCTGATGGGCTTACCTCTGTATGTAAGGAGCTGTTTTTCTCTTGAAGATTTTAGGACTATCTCCTTGTTTTATGTGTTTAGTATCTTGATTATTATGTGACATGGGGTGTCTCCTCTCTGGCCCTGTCTACTTGGTGTCCTGTGCACCTCCTGTATCTGGATCAGTCTTGCTTTTGTAAGGTTGGGAAAATTTTCTTCAATAATTTTGTTGAAGGTATTATCTATGCCCTTGGCTTTTATTTCTTCCCCTTCCTCTATTCCTATGATGGCAGTATTTAGTCTTTTTAAGGAATCCCCAAATTCCTTCATGTTCTATTCACATATGATTTTGAACTTGACATTGTTTTGAAGTCCCAATCTCATTCTTTCTTGTCCTTGAATTCTGAAATTCTGTTCTCCGTGTAGTCTATTCTGGAGTTGAGGCTTTCTTGGGAGCCTTTTATGAAGGTTATTGCATTTCTGTTTTCTGTTATGTTTTTCTTTAGCATTTCCATCTCTTGCTTGAATTCTATTTTCATTTCTCGATTTGATCTTTTTATTGTCTCTTGAAGTTCATTCCTGCATTTGAATATGTCCTCATTAAGCTTGTTTCATAGCCCATGAGCTCATCTATTCGTTGATTCTCCTCAAATTCCTTTAGCCTTCTGTGAATCTCTTTTTGATTGTCTTCAGTTTCATTAAGTTGTCTATGAAATACTGTTTCCTGATTCTCTTTGTTTTCCTTCAGCCATTGATTGAGGTATTCTTTTTGATTATCTTCAATTTCCTTCATCCATCCCTTTATTTCTTTTTGTTGCATTTCTTGCAATCCATTGAGCCATCCTTTGATTTCCTTTTTATTTTGAAAGAGAGAGAGAGAGAGAGAGAGAGAATTGGCATGCCAGGGTCTCAGCCACTGTAATCAAACTCCATATTCTTGCACCACCTAACAGGCATGTGCAACCTTGTGTTTGCTTCACCTTTGTGTGTGTGTCTGGCTTACATGGGCTCTGCAGAATAGAACATGGGTCCTTCAGCTTCGCAGGCAAGTGCTTTAACTGCTAAGCCATCTCTCTAGCTCCATCCTTTGATTTTTAATTTGTATTCCTTTCTTCTATTTACTTCAGCCATTCTTGAAGTTTCTGTTTGATTACTCTTTGTCCATTTTTTTTTCTCAAGGTATGGTCTTGCTCTAGCCCAGGCTGATCTGGAATTCACTATGTAGTCTTAGGGTGGCCTCAAACTCTCGACGATCCTCCTATCTCTGCCTCCCGAGTGCTGGGATTAAAAGCATGCGCCACCACAGCTGGCATTTGTCCAGTTTTTTTTCGCATTAAACCATGATTTGCTCATTGTCTCACTAAGCTTGTTTAAAATTCCTGTTAAGATTTTATTTTGGGATTCTGTGTCTTAGATTTCCTCTATGCTTTCATTGGAGGCTTCAATTGTGGGACTAGGTAATCTTGGTGGGGATCCCTCTGCTTGGTGTTGTGTGTTATGTGCTTTGCATTGGGATCTGCTTATCTCAAGATTAGTTGTCTTACTTAGGTTGCAGTAATAGCAGCTCTTGTATAGTCTATGTTGGGTGGTCTAGTTTAACTTGATCACTGTGGGTATGGGATTGATGTCTATCTACTGGGTTGGTGTGGGAGCACTTAATCCTGAGCAGGGTCTATTTTGTGTATGCCAACTCAAGGCAAATATGGGTAAGACGTTGGAAGGCCTGGCTTGCTTGGTGTCTGAGCTGTGAGCTATTCTTTTTGTCCTATCTTCTGCCTGACTTCTTTCATTTGTTTTGTGAGATAGGGTCTCCCTCAAGCCTAGGCTGACATGGAATTCACTATGTAGTCTCAGAGTGGCCTTGAACTCACAGCGATCCTCCTACTTCTAACTCCTGAGTGCTGGGATTAAAGGTGTGTGCCACAATGTCTGCCAGCTGTCTGGCTTTTTGCAATAAGGTCAGTTCCACATTTCTTCTGGGGTCTGTACACAGTTTTCCTCAGCTTCAGCCCTTCTTCAGATCCCCCCCTTTTTATTTTTACAGATTGCAAGGTAGGCATGAGATGTAGAATATCTTTCAGTTTGGTCAGCTATTGCTTGTTAAGGCAGCAGTGGGCCCAGCAAGTGGCTATGTGCTGTAAATTCTCTTCTCTGGTAGTATTTGGTGGTGATTGTTCATTCCTTCCCAGGTGCCCCAACCCCATGCTTCCCCCTTGGGCTTCTTCCCCTGGACACTAAGGATTAGCCCAGCTTGTGGTCTTTCCCCTGGCCCCGTGTTGTGCACTTTCCAGCAGCTGCTGCCACCAAGTGGGGCTGAACCCTGGCACTCAGCTCTACTTGCACTCTTTACCTCTGGCCCTTCCTGTGGGTTGGTACTCCCCAGCAGTCTCTGTAGAGTGGCATCTAGCCACGACGCTCAGTCCCTGCACACAGTCCCATCTCAGAAGGGTGCCCAGCCCTGCTCGCAGCTGACCTTCCCTTGGTCTGTTCACTTCGAGGCAGCTGCCATAGAATGGCATCTAGCCCTGGCGCTCAACCCTGGCACTTATCCCCACGTCAGGAAATTGTTTTTAACCCATGTCTCCAAAGATGTGGAAATTGGTGAATCCTGAGTGTAAAAATTTTGATGCAGGTGCACAAAAAGAGGGAAGATGCCACATAATCAGCTCCCATAGGAGCCATGTGGACAGGTGGAGGACAAGACTGGCTCATTACAGACAAGGCCCAAAACCAGATTGGGAGTTGGATGGTACCATGCCCTATGCAAACTCTAGACACACCTGAGCAATGGTACATCTCTTACACTGCTGAAATCTGATCTAATTACGATTGGAAGTTGTTGTGAGAATGAAAGGAAGAAGTTCAAGTGTATTCATCTTTTGCTGCCTAATAAATTTCACCCACAGTGTCAGAAATCCCAGGGAGTAATAGTTGGGTGTTTTGGGCTCAGGGATACTCACCAAGTAGCTGTTATAGATTAGCTGGAGTTACAGAAACTTGAATTCCTAAAGTCTTAGAAGTGCATTATTCCATGCCTATTCTTCCACTTAATGGAAAGGGTAGCCAACTTCCAAAATGGTGCATAGGGATTCCCAACTCTTAAGGCTGGACTGGGATATAGGATTCATTTCTAAGCTCAGTCATGGAACTGTTGACTATAGGTCCTTACCAATATGCTCACAGGGGTACCTCAAGATATGACAGCTGGCTTCTGCCTAAGTAGTGAGTGAGCACATGCACACACACACACACACACACACACACACACACACTGGGAGAGAGAGAGAGAAAAAGAGGAGAGAGAGAAATAATGAATATGTAAATTTGTGTCGATCACATAAGTCAACCCAGGTTTTTTGTGAGAGACCACACAGCCTGAATGCCAGAGGTAGGTTGTACTGGACACCATCTTGGGGGCTGGCCACCTCAACAACCATCTTAGATTCCAGCCTGTCATCAAGTGGAAGAATGGACATGGTAGTGTGTACTTCTCAGATCTTATGAAGTAAAGCTTTATCCAGGTGTGCTGACACACAACTCTAATCCCAGCACTCTGGAGGCAGTGGTAGGAGGATCACTGTGCATTTGAACCCAGCCTGGGACTACAGAGTGAGTTTCAATTCAGTCTGGCTAGAGTGAGTCCCTACCTTGAAAAATTAAAAACAACAACAATAAAAAAAAACTGACCAGAAGTAAAGCTTTTGAAGGTCTTCAAGAAATTCAAGTATGTTAGACTTGAAAATGGAAGATGGCTCAAGAAGGGTGGGGTTCTTAATGTGTACTCACTGTTGCTCTTAAAGAGAGATAATAAGGTGGGCCATCATGTTGTTGAAACCAGAGTAACTACTAGAGCAGATCACCTTTGGGTACAGTGGAAAAGGGGAGGAAAAGGCATAAATGTAGTAGAGTCACACCAACTTAATTTACTAATTAGGTCTATTTAATTACGGCAGCAAAAAATATAATAATGACCAAAAGCTTTTCCTATTTGATTTGAACAGAGAACCAAGAAAGGAATGGCTAGTGATTGCAGTAAGTTATCTAATACTAGGGATTTCTGTGGAGCAAACGCTTACTGAGTGTCACAAGGTACCAGGCAAGGTGCCAGGTGCTGAGGAGACAGAGATAATCAAGAAAAGGACACTGCCCATGAGGATCTCCCAATCTAATAGGAAGACAACGCAAGTGAATACTGCTCAGCATGATCAATGCCATAATGAGATTCAGTCCAGGTAGAACAGGGACTAGGTAAGACACTCTCAGTGCCACCTAGGGGCAGTGAAGTCATGGAAGACTGACTTTATAGAGGAAATTACACTTTACACCCAGGCTTGAAGGAAGAACAGGAATTTGCCAAGCAAACAATAGAAGAAAGGTGGAGAAAGCAAGAATCACCTAGTAAGGAGGTGTAGAAGACCATGTAGCCTGGGGAAGTTGCTGGTGCTTTGTGTGATTCCAGCAAGATAATCATAGGCTTAAGAGAGAATCCTGGCAGGAGACCACCTTGCAAAGGGCCTTGGGAGCCAGCACCAATGATGGCCAGAACAGTGTTGTGCAAAGCATGGCCCTATATCACAATCATGTGAGAATCATGAAAATGCAGATTCCTAAGCCTCATCCATATTGACAGATTCTTCCCCATAACTTTTCTTCCGAAAAGTACACTATATTCCCCAGCATACTTTGCAGCTAGACTACATTTCCCACCATCCTTTGCAATTAGACTAAACTATTTCCTGACCTCTTTTACAGTTAGGTGCAATCATGTTCCTGAGTTCTAGTCAAGAGAATGTGAATAGAACTAACCTGTGCCATTTCTAGACTTGACCCATCACATTCTGCCCTTCACCTTCACCATGCTTATGCTTTTGTTTGTGTTGTTGCAAACAAGTTTAGGTGTCTTAGAAGCCCAGTGTAGAAGATGGCAGATCATCAAAATTGAAGGAATCCTAGGTCCCTGAATGACTATTTGAAGATGGCTTCCTACTGATCTGAAATACTAATTTTGGGGGGCTTTATGAGAATGAAAAATAAATGCAGTCATTGAGCCACTAGGCATCTTTGGACATGTTTTAACTTGACTCTTTGTCTAATGTAATAATTGACTCAGTTCCTGAGAAGGGGTTTGGAACATCTACCATTTATTTATTTATATTTATTTATTTATTTATTTGCAAGTGCCCCAGGGGAGCTTGAAAGTCACTGTTGGAGGCAAAGGGGAGCCAGAACCTCCTGGGTTTAAGGCAGACCAGGCAACAGGATGCTATTTGCATTATAGGATGCCAGAGGGCAAAAGGGAAAAGGAAAGGGGAAGGGAGAGAGACACAGAAAGGGAGAGGGCAACAACAGAAGTTTGTATTTTCTCTGTCAAGGAGAACAATGTACTTACTAAAAGGGAAAAGAATTTTGGTAAGAGAAAATTGAGGTTCAAGATGAGTAAAGAGATTCTAACAGCACCAAGCTGCTGTAAATGAGCTCAAGTCTCTTGTCCAGGACAAATTACACTCCAGGGACTAGAGAGAACTCACCACTGAAGCTGTGGAGCTTCTGCTGGTAATACTTAAGGAATGTGGAGACTGTGAAAGAAACTGGAATGCTAGAAGTGCTGAAACACAGCTCTGATTATTGAAGATGGGGGCAAGGAGCCACAACTATAAAAATGGGGTATACTGCCTATCCTCACTAAGTTCTTTGATCAGGTATTTAGGATGATTTGTCAGTGCATGAAAATAAAGCAAAATTCTCTAGAAGCCTGTTTCTTCAAAACAAGTCCCAACAAGATAATATATTCCAAGTTTTTTTGGTAAGCTTGCTAGATTATTATGTCAGAGAATTGTGTTAGACAGCACACAGGCTGGTTATCTGTCAGGGAATCTCATGATAAATTTGCGCACAGCATGAAGTGTGATGGATCCTCCACAACCGAGGATACAACAAACTAAGGATCAAGAAAAAAATTGTACCTATGACAAACATAAATGGACTATTGTTTTGGCAATTGTGGGTTTGAATGTAAAGTGTCACCTATAGGCTCATGTGCTGAACATTTAGTCCCCCAGCTGTTGGTGCTGTTTGGAAAGGTTATGGAACCTTTAGGAGGCAGAGACTTTGGAGGAAGTGAGTCACTGGAGTCAAGCCTTAAAGTTTTATAGACCACTTCCTGGTCACTTTTTGCTGTCTGACTATGGACACAATGTGACCAGCTGCCTCATGTGCCCGTCACCATGCTTTATTCACATGAAGGTATGTATCTCTTCTTAAATGCAAACCAAAATAGGCCTTTCCTCCTTGAATTTTCTTCTTCTTGGGCATTTGGTCACAATAATGAGAAAAGTAATTAATACTGTTGGTATTCCCTAAACAATATTTTTATATATAGCATTTATATTTCACTTGGTATTATAAGTAATCTAAAGATGTCTTACTACATATAGAGAATATGTGTATAGGTGACATGCAAATTTTGTACAGTTTTATATAAGGGACTTGAGCATGTTCAGATTTTGATATTTTCAGGTTCTGAAACACCTCTAAGACTCCAGGAGACAACTGTAATTTCAACTGCCCAGTAGATGGATTCAAAATTGTCTTATGGCCATACCCAAAACCTGGGCTGTCAGGCTTTGCAAGCAAGTGCCTTTAACTGCTAAGCCATCTTTCCAGCCCCTAAAATACACTTTTAATGAAGGACTCTGTGGTCTGATTTAATATTCTAATTAGTGTTACATACATAGATGACTTTTCATGCTTAACAGATTTTGAGATGCCAAGCACAGAATACTTTGGTTGACATAACAAGGGCCAATGAATAGACAAGAGTGCTAAGCTAAATGTAACAGTTGAGAGGGAAGAGGCATGGTGGAATTGGACATTCAAGTCCAAACCCTCCCCTGAGAAGTCAAGGCTGAGAGGCATTGGTTCCAGTCTGTGAAAAGAAGAAAGGGACCTCAGCACTCATTATCATCGCATTAGTTAGCCATGTTGCTCAGCTGCTCTAAACCTAATGCCATCTTAGGTTGGATCAAGGGATGCCTAATGAGAGCTCTCCAGGTTCCTTGGGAGTCATTGTATATTAGTTACTTATTGCTATAGCCAAATACCAGACAAGCAGCTTAAGGAATGAAGGATTTATTTCAGCTTACAGTTCCAAGGAGTGCTGTCTGTCATGGTGGGGAAGGCACAGCAGCAAAAGTGGGAAGCTGGCTGATCATATTGTATCTACACTAGGGAAGAGAGCGAGAGTGGGGGGGATGGGTGGTTGGGGAGAGAACAGGAAGTGGGCCTGAGCTATAAATCTTGAAGGCCCACTTCCTCCAGCAAGGCTTTACCTCCTAAAGATTCTATAATCTTCCCAAAGAGCACCACTAGCTGGGTACTAAGTATACAAACACATGAGCTTATGGGGGGCAGTTCACGTTCAAACCACAGCACATATCCTACCTGGAATGTAGTATTTGATTATAAATTCCTTTTGTTGTAAGATACCTGTGATGTTCGAAGGAGGACAACAGTATGTCACTGGGTGGGGTTGTCAGAACTGTGTCATTTGAAAAGTGTTTAAGGAACTGAGAAAGATAGGTTTGATGATCAGGAAACTCAGAGACTAACTGTAAATCTTCTGGTGTTAGCTGGGACTCATCACACTTTTCTGAAGTGATGTCAGACGCAGAGGGGTCCAAGCTTAGGAAAAGTACTTGATGGTCATTTGAGGTCTCCTTGAGAAACAGCTCTCTATAACCATTTCCCAGCCATCCAAAGCAGATAGGCTTCTCATGGAGGAGGAGGAGGGCTTCCATGGAGAGAGACAGCCTTCTTGTGGAGGAGGAGGAGGATTGTCCATGGAGAGAGACAGGCTTCTTGTGGAGGAGGAGTATCCATGGAGAGAGATGGGAATCTAGGAGAGGAGGAGGACTGTCCTTGGAGAGAGATGGACTTATGGGAGGACTTGGAATGGAGGAAGGCCATAAAAGGCCACTAACATCCCTCCAAATATTAGTGGTTGCTCTTACCATGTTTCATTTGTGTGAACAAACCATATGCATGACATGAGCTACAGCAGGCTCAAATGCTTGCTTGGGTTCCTTGTGCTGCTGTAGCCAATTACCACAGAAACAGTTGCTTAAAATGGTACGAATGTATTGTTTTATGTCTGAAATCCAAACTCAAAATGTCTACAGGACTGTTCCTTGAAAAGGATCCAAAAAATGAATCGTCTTGTTTTTCCAGCTTCAGTGGACTGCCTGCATTGAGTGGTCCCAGGTACTCCCTCCATCTCCAAGGCCATCAGTAAAACATATTGTTATGCCATCTCTGACTCTGACTTCCCAGCTCCCTCTCATAGGGACTCTTGGGATTATACTGGATCTGTCTACATAGTCACTATTTTACATACTATTTTCAGCCCTTGAATCATCTGAAGTTCCTCTTGCCATGTGAAGTAACGTGTTTACAGCTTTTCAGAATTAGGATGATGGCATCTTTTAGAGAGCTCTTATTCAGTGTACCACAAGCCCTTTATCTCTTGCCTGATTTAATATAAGCTCTTTTCATTTTTAAGAGCTGGGCATTCTTTCCATGTAAATAGAGAAACAGCACAGAGAAGTTAAGTAACCTCATAGCAGTTCTAAGAACCATTGTGGCTGGGACTTGAACCTGGTCCTGACTAAATGCCAGGTCCTGAACCATTATGAGTCTCCATTGTCTGTGTGATTGTTATTGTTCTTAAAGCCAGTAACTATGAGCACTAATAATCAGTTTTCTTTAATGCTGTTAATTTGTTGGTGACATTATTGCACTTTATTTTTCTAAAATGTAACCGAAGTCAGACATTTCTGGCTAATATTAAATTTAACTGGCAACCCCTTTTCCCCACCATCTCCTTAGCATCTTCAGCTAACAGCTTTTTCTCCTCTTGGATTTTGTCACCTTGGGCCTTCTCAGCTATAGGAGTTTGGAACAGTGTTATTTTCTGAATTCAGATCTGACAATCTTTGCAGAGTAAAGGTTACACAACTGCAAAAGTTTGTTTTTAACCCAAAGTAACAGAGTTGTCAGGAAGAGTGTAAAAGGATTCCAGAAATGCGGGTTAAAAGCCTAACAATTCTGTAAGGCATTAGCAGCCAGCAGCAGCAACATTCTCAGGATGACATTTAGGCTTTAGGCTTGGTGGGGGGGGGGGAAGTGTAGCATTAGGATGAGGATCCTGTTGCCATCCCCTCACCCCCCCACACGTTCTCAGGTCCTGCTGAGAGGGGCAGTGAGCAATTGTCCTGCTCATATCCTCTGTGCTGGAACATTTCTTGCATCTGAGTATCTATAGCTTGGTCTGTCCCAAAGTGAGGAAAGCGAGATACAAAGTTAGGGGTTACATGTTATGCATGGGTTAAACACTAGCTCAAGGTCCCATACCAACTCAGGGTAAGGAATGAACCTAAATCAAGGGTCTTGGGTTCTAAACTGGCTCTTTCACTAGCTGTTCTGGGACAGAGAGCAAATCATATCATTTTTCGGTCCTCTTCTTTCCAGCATGTTCCACTGTGACCATGTGGAACAAAACTATGACCACATCATCCACCTACATCCCGTCTCCCTGTGGTCTGATGTGTTGTATTGGGTCCTGGCATAAAGCAGGGTGGTAGGTGGGCCATGGACATCTGGCTGGAGAGAAGCCTTGAGCATGCATATGTAGAAGGCTCACTCCTGATACCTGTAAGTGTCTGCTAGTACCCAGCAAGTGGTGAGAGAGCTCACAAGGTGCAGGAAGGACTAGCCTGAGGTTGGGGGCTATGTCCTGACAGTGCTAGGGAGGACTGGCTGGGAGGATGGGGAAGGCTGTTGTGGTTTCCACTAAGTTCAGATGCTGTTCAACATGGTGGAGGGGAGACACCTCACCTCTTGGCCAGTGAATTGTAGCTGGTTCACACAACAGAAGGGTGGCAATGTTTTTCAAGTTTACATTACAGAGTTGGTATTGATGGAACATCTCAGATTCTAGAAGGGAAGAGAAGGAAGATTTCTGAGCGCCTTTCTCATGCCAGACACTGCACTAGGAAGGATAAACACTGTCCCTCCTGGGCATCTGTTTTCTTCTAGACACTGATCCCCGGGACTCGAAGGGATATCACACAATTCTAGTCCTCAGTTAAAATTTCTGAGCCTAGGAATATAACATTTAACACAGAAGCTAGACGGAGTTCTCATCCATGAAGTTAAAATGACGTAGTAAGAATGACAAGTAACAAGTGAGGGAGGGCTGCGTCTGAGAACACCCTGCCTCCATTTTCACGTCAGTACTACAGAGTTATGGCCTAATCCAGTGCTGTGGCTCCAACCCAGTGCTTCACATGCATTCTACCACCAAGCTACACCCCAGTCTGAGACATGCCACTTTAAGAACATGTCCTTTAAGGGAACTTGATTTCATAGTTAACACCCTTTTGCTGACTATGCTCACTGGTCAGCCTTAGGTCCATGAGAGGTCTTTAATCTTCCTGTGGTGTTTTGAATGTAAAATGTCCCCCACAGCCTCATGTTTTTAGATTAAGCACCATGCTCAATCCCCAGCTGGTGGAGTATTTTTGGTGGTGGAGCCTTGCTGGAGGAAGTATGTCACTGGGTGGGGTGGGTGTGGCCTTGAGATTTATTAGTCCAGCCTGACTGGGCATTCAGGGCTCTCTCTTTCTCCTCCTCCCTGCTGATATATAGAGATGTGATTCCCACCTATCTGTTCCTGCTATACTTTCCCTACCATGATGAGGTTTCCCCTCAAACCATAAGCCAGAATTAAACCCTCTCCTCTGTAAGCTGCTTTTGGTTAGGTGTTTTTCCCAGCAACTAGAAGATAACTGCTATACTTCTCTCCTGTATAGTAGGTCTGATTAGTTTTTTCATGACTACCATCACTCTTTGGAAGGCTTTTTCTCAATATTCAGCATTTCTGTGACAAGATGGGGGAGTAGAAATTAACATAAAATCATTCAATTGATTTTTCTAAAAAATTAAGTTATAGTTATATGCCTTAAAATCCATCCATTTTAAGTGTGTAGCTTAATGAATTTTTGTAAATTTATAGAAATGGTCATCCATCACCACAACTAGTGTTAAAGCATTTCAATTATCAGAGCGAATAATTTAGGGGCATAATACCAATGAATGTATGCTTATTTAGCCTACTTGAGCATACGTTTCTGAAACTGTTGCACCTAAGAAAATCTGTCAGCATATTTTGAATAGTTACTTCATGCTATACTTTTGGGAAAAAAATGCAATGTGAAGCAGAAGGAAGAAGCATCTTTGTATCTGAAATCTTAAGAAATCATTATCTATTTTGCGGATCACTTCATTAATAAGCCGGTTATTACAAAAGTAATTATTTTAGAGATGGAAAGTACCATTAGCTAGTAGTATGTTGTTGTCTATTGGGACATACAAAACGTCTTTGTAATTTGTTCTTCAAAAATCACTTACACCCAGAAAACCACTTCAGTCAATGAAATAAATCTAGGTATGAACAAACCTTTGTTACCATGGCAAAACTGCTTTATTTTTAATTTAATTTATTTATTTCCAGTAAATTTTTCTCCTCTCTAGAATACATCGCTTGGGGGAAGGACTTCTCTGGGGAAAAACATCTTAATTTCAGGCCTTTGTAAAAGTGGTCACCATTGGGATGAAAGGTGCCGTGTCGGCACCAAATCCCGCAGGCATGAAGGAAGCACTGAATTACGGATACCCCAGTGGTTTCTACTGTGCAAAACCATTTGGAAAACCCAATAGTCCCTGGGCCTGGTGGCACTGGCTGGCACTGCCAGCTAATTGGAAAGCCAAGGCAGAAAGGGTACAGTTCCAAGACCTGCCTGGACTATATAGTGGGTTTTAGGACAGCCTGAACAAATTAGCAAAACTTTGTCTGAAAAGTTTAAAACGAAAAAGAAAAAAAAAGGATGGGAATATAGTTTAGTGATAGAGTGTTTGCCTTGTATGTGTAAAGCCTTGGGTTAAATCCCCAGTATCGTAACTTAAAAACAAGTTCAGACTCGGTCATGGGCTCCCTTGCTGGGTATGCCACCTGTTCTTCCTGGTCTCACCTTCTGCTTTCCTTAGTCTGTAGGTTCATGAAATAGGAGCATCGTCATTCCCAGGCAAGATTGGATTATTCTTTCAATCAAACTCTGGAGAAAAGATATGAAAGCTTGTACCCAGATTAGAAACTCTTCAAATGTGCATGCATTCTACTTCTGAGGATCTAAAGGGATAGATACCATGTTGCTGTCATGTACTTTAACAAGAAAGAAAAAGATACCTCAAACTAAACTTGCATGACAGCTTTATTTATTTTTAAGTTAAAAACTGAATTTATCATAAATTCAAAATTGCACAATTTCAAGGGACATCCTGATAAGTTTTTACATGGTGAATAAGCTCAGATCAAGGCATAGAATGATTGCTCATATCCTTAAGACTTCCCATGTTCCATCCAGTTATTACCTTCACAAAGTCGCAAACATCTGTATTCTAGCAAAATTGATTAACTTTTATGTATAAATAGAATCATATAGCATGCATTTTTTGTATCTGACTTTTTTCATTCTACTTTAGTATCTGTGAAACTCATCATACTGTTCCCTATAGCAGTTTTGCAGTTGTTTTAGTTTTATTTTAATTAATTATTTGAGACAGTAACTTGCTGTGCAGCCCTGGCTAGCCTGGAACTAAAACTGCCTCTGCTTCCTGAGTTTTATCTTTATAGATGTGCATTACTAGGCAGGTAGTAGTTCAGTTTTACATCATCAGGCATACCTCTCTACTATTGATAGGCATTGAGGTAGCTTGAAGCTTTCTACCCCTTTGGTGTATCTGAGAACATTTCATTGCTACCTTGGTGCACTGACATGGGCATGGCTGTGATAAAATATCTGACAAGAAAAAACTTAAGAGACAATGGATTTATTTTGACTTACACTTTGAAGAGATGCAGTCCATCATGGTGGGGAAGGCATGGTAATATGAGTGTGAGACAGCTGGTCACATTGCATTCTCAGTCAAGAAGCAGAGCCCTGGCTATAAACCACAACACCCACCACTTGTTAATCTACTTCCTCCAATAAAGCTCCACCTCCTTAACATTTCACAATGTTCCTAAGTAGAGCTACCAGTTGAAGACTAGGTATCCAAAAACTTGAGCCTATGGGGGACATTGCCATTCAAATCAGAATAGTATTTTTACTGGAGTATAATTGCTGGGTCAATGTTAAGCTTTTATAGATAGTGGAAATAGAACTTTTAAATTCTTGTGTCATTGTTTGTAAGTTGCGTATGTGCATGTGTTAAATTAAGTATTTTTCTATTTCATTTAAATTGCACATATTATTGGCATACTTTACTGACCTTTTGATGTTTATATAAATTTCTAGTGGTGATAGTTTTTGTTTTATTCTTTTTATTCATAGCTTGTTTTTCCTTTCTTCTTGGTCAGTCTTTCTAGGGATTTGTAAATTTTGGTAGTATTCAAAGAACCAAGTTTTGATGATGATTTCCCCTCTATCCCCTGCTATTTCATCTTTACTTGTACTAGCTCGGAACACACTACATCCTCAGGCAATTTCCCTTCTTCAGCTTCCCAAATTCTGGGATTGCAGGCATAAATTACCATGCTTGGATTAAGGGTATACATTTTTTAAAAGTTCTGGTCTAAATTTTAATATGTTGCTTCTTTATTATTATTCAATCCAGAATATGTTTATTATTTCCATTGAAATTTCCTATTTTTGATTATTTTTACAACCATGGGTTACTTGAAAGTATTTGGTAGTTTACAAATATTTGGAGGTTTTAAAAGTGTGATATTGATTCAAGTATATTTTTCATTCTTGTCAGAGGACATATCTTGTATGATTTCAATGCCTTGAAATTTACTTTGTTAGATGTTCCATGTACATGTGAAAAGAATGCAGTCCTGTTGTTGAGGTTATGGCTAGATGTACCATGAAGGTCATGTTGTTCAAGTCGTGGTCTTTGCTGACTTTCTATTTACAAGTTGATTCTCTCAGTCAGTGAATGATGTATTGGAGATCTTCACCTGTGATCACTGAGCTGCTTCTCATTTCAATGTGCTTAGCTGTGCCTTGAGTGTTTTAGATATGGACCAAGTTTAGATGATCAAATCTCCCTGTTGAACTGATGTTCTATCATAATGAAAGCTCCTCGTGACTGGGAATACTTTTTTTTTCTTTTTTGGTTTTTCAAGGTAGGGTCTCATTCTAGTTCAGGCTGACCTGGAATTAACTCTGTATTCTCAGGGTGGCCTTGAACTCACGGCAATCCTCCTACCTCTGCCTCCTGAGTGCTGGGATTAAAGGCGTGCGCCACCACGCCTGGCTATTGACTGGGAATACTTTAAGAAATATTTTATTTTTGTTTATTTGAGTGTGTAAGAGAGAGGGGGAGAAAGAGGGATGGGAGCAGGGAGGGAGGGAGGGAGAGAGAGAGAAAGAGAGAGAGAGAGGGAGAATGGGTATGTCAGGGCCTCCAGCCACTGTAAACAAATTCCAGACACATGTGCCACCTTGTGCATCTGGAATACTTTATAGTTTTGTTTCATCTGATAACCAGTAGAGCTAAGTCAGCTTTTTCTGGGTTAGTCTTTTCATGGGAAACTTGTTTTATATCTTTCCACTTCCATTTTTTCTGCCTGTTTAATAACATACAGCTGAATCTTGCTTTGTTTTTTTGTGTGGTCTGACAATGTTTCTATTTAAATTAAATGTTGAGTTCCTTCTTACAGAACAAGTTCCTAATTTTTTTTATGATTGACTACATCAGCATCACCTTACCCTTTTCTCCTTTGCTACCTTCTTCTTTTATTATTATAAATTTTATCAGAGAGAGAGAGAGAAAGAGAGGGAGAAAGAGAGAGAAAGGGAGGGAGGGAGAGAGAATTGGTGTGCTAGGGCTTCCTCCTACTGAAATCGAACTTCAGATGAATGTGCCATCTTGTGTGCACATGCAACCTTGTGCTTGCTTCATATTATGCGTCTGGCTTATGTGGGACCTGGAGAGTTCAACATGAGTCCTTGGGCTTCACAAGCAAGTGCCTTAAGCCATCTATCCAGCTTCTTTAAATAAAGCACTTCTTATTCTTCTGCTTCCTTTCTCTAAGGGTTCATTAGTTACAAATTCCTTAATTTTTTGTTCAGCGTTACTACAAAACAGGCACTGACAAGTTTCTTCTGTGAAGGGGTAGATAATGATATTTTAAATTTTGAGGAGCTCCTGAATTTACTAACTTTTTCTTCCTTCCTTCTCTTCCCCTCTTCCTCCTCTTTTCCCCCTTTTCTCCACTATTCTTTTGTAATGGAGTAATGTTTCTTTTTTCTTCCTTTTTTATTATTTATTTATTTTTATTGACAACTTCCGTAATTACAGACAATAAACCATATATGGGTATGAACATTCAGAGAAGGGCATACTGAGCAGTTTGGTGAGCATAGTATATACATTTAGCCAGACACCAGCAGAAATTATACCCCTTAGGGCTCATGACTTTCCCCGTCATAGGTTTTCAGTATCAGGCATGTATTCCCTTCTGTGGAGCAGGCCTCCAGTCTAATTAGAAAGCAGTTGGATTCCCCCATAACAGACATGCCACTATTGCACCTATTGGGTCATTTGGCCTGGTTGGTCAAACTTAAGGCTTGCAGTGTCCTCTATTGTTTATCTCCACTGGAGATTTCTCTCTCTCCCTTAGAACTGCATGCAGCATAGCTTTTCCAGCTTTCTGTCAGCTGGTCTGCAGGGAGGAGGTTTTCAGCTCAGCTCAGTCAGGATTTCTCAGTGATCTTGCAGCACAAGCATATGGAGTCTTTAGCAATAGGGTTTTACTATCTATTGCTCAGCAGTGGCCTATAATGTTTTGGGGACATCAAGGATCTCCTTGGCCAATAACTCACTGGAAGATATCCCATCCTTGGAACTGAAAATTTTCTAGTAACAATCAATGGCTTCTGGGTGTGTCATTGTCCAAAAAATAGGTTTACATATGACTTATTCATACCCTCTTAGGTTTGATTAGCCCTCCCGCACCTTTCCTTTACTCAGTCTCTTCCTCTGACCTCACTTAAACCTTTCCACCCCCAGTAATCTGTTCTACTTACATATATACAATACCATCCTCTTAAGTCCCCCCTCCCCCATTTTCTGTTGCCTTTATATCCCCTTTCTATTTTGCTGGCTTCTGCTACTGAGTTTTATTCCAACTCACATAGAAATCCAAACATTTGTAGCTAGTATTCACATATGAGAGAGAACATATGACATTTCACTTTCTGGGCCTGGGTTACCTCACTAAGTATAATCCTTTCCAGATCCATCCATTTCCCTGCAAATTTCATAATTTAATTTTTCTTCACCACTGAAAAGAAGTCCATTGTATAAGTGTACCACATCTTAATTACCCACTCATCAGTTGAGGGACATCTAGGCTGGTTCCATATCCTAGCTATTATGAATAGAACAACAATAAACATGGTTGAGCAAGTGCCTAAGGTAGTGAGGTGAGTCCTTAGGATATATGCTTAGGAGTGGTATAGCTAGGTCATATGGCAAATCTATTTTTAGCTGTGTCAGGAACCTCCACACTGATTTCTACAATGGCTATACCAGATTGCATTCCAACCAACAGTGTAGAAGGGTTCCTCTTTTTCTGCATCCTCATCAAAATTTATTATCATTTATTTTCTTGATGGTAGCCATGCTGACAGGAGTGAGATAGAATCTCAAAGTATTTTTAATTTGCATTTCCCTGATGGCTAAGGATGTAGAACATTTTTTAAATGTTTATATGCCATCTACATTTCTTCTTTTAAAAACTCTCTATTTAGTCCCATAGCCCCCCCCCACTTTTTTGAGACAATGACAATCTCACTCGGCCCAAGCTGTCCTAAACTCACTATGTCTCCATAGCCCATTTTTAAAACTGGATTGTTTGATTTCTTATTATTTAGTTTTTTGAGTTCTTTGTATATCCTGGATATTAATCCTGTGTCAGATGTATAGCTGGCAAAGATTTCCCCCCATTCTGTATGTTGCCTCTTTGCTCTATTCACAGTATCCTTTGCTGTATAGAAGTATTATAATTTCATGAGGTTCCAGTGGTTGGTTAGTGCTTTTATTTCCTAAGCAATTGGGGTTGTATTCAGAAAGTCTTTTGCCTATACTAATATGTTGAAGGGTTTCTCTTACGTTTTCAGAGTTTCGGGTCTGATATTAAGTTCTTTAATTGATTTGGACTTAATTCTTGGCATGGAGAGAGAGAAGGATCGGTTTTCATCCTTCCACATGTAGATATCCTGTTTTCCCAGCACCATCTGTTGAAGAGGCTGTCTTTTCTCCAATGAATATTTTTGGCATTTTTGTCAAAGATCAGTTGGCTTGTAGCTGTCTGTACTTACATCTGGGTCCTCTATTCTGTTCTGTTGATCTACATGTCTGTTTTTTTGTGCCAGTACCATGCTGTTTTTGTTAGTATGGCTCTGTAATATAGGTTAAAATCATGAATGGTGATACCACCAGCCTTATTTTTGTTGTTCAAAGATGTTTTAGATATTTGAGTTTCTTTTCTGTGCTTCCAAATAAATTGTAGGATTGTTTTTTCTATTTCCATGAAGAATGCTATTGGAATTTTGATGGGGGTTGCATTAAGTGTGTGGATTGCTTTTGTTTGATTGGCATTTTCACAATATTGATTCTTCTAATCCAAGAATATGAGATGTCTTTCCATTTCCTAGTGTCTTCTGCTATGTCTTTCTTGAATGTTTTAAAGTTTTCATATTGTAGAGATCCTTCACTTCCTTGGTTAGGCTTGTTCCAAGGTGCTTTACTTCTTTGATGCAATTATGAATGAAAATGATTCCCTTATTTCATCCTCTGTGTGTTTGTTGTTAGCATATAGAAAGGCTACTGATTTCTGTGTGTTTATTTTTTATCCTGCTACATTGCTATAACAGCTTATCAGCTCTAACAGTTTGCTGGAGGAGCCTTTCAGATCCTTTATGTATAGAATCATATCATCTGCAAATAATGATAATTTGATCTCTTCCTTTTCAATTTGTATCCCTTTTATATGTTTCTCTTGCCTTATTGCTATGGCTATATAGCCTTCTAGTACTATATTAAATAAAAGTAGGGATAGTGGACACCCTTGTCTTGTTCCTGATTTTAGCTGAAAAGCTTCAAGGTTTTCTCCATTTAGTATTATGTTGGCCATAGGTTTGTCATAAATAGCCTTTATTATGTTGAGATATGTTCCGTCTATTCCCAGTTTCTGTAGGACTTTTATCATGAAGGGATGTTTGATTTTGTCAAATGCTTTTTCTGTGTCTAATGAGATAATTATGTGATTTTTTTGTCCTTCAGTCCATTTATATAATGTATTACATTTATTTATTTGAATATGTTGAACTATCCCTGCATCTCCGGGATAAAGCCTACTTGGTCGGGGTGAGTGATTTTTTTCTGATATATTTTTATATTCTGTTTGCCAATATTTTGTTGAGAATTTTTGCATGTATATTCGTAAGGGAGATTGGTCTGCAATTTTCTTTCTTTGTTCTATCTTTGTCTGGCTTTGGTATCATGGTGATGCTGGCTTTGTAGAAGGAGTTTGATAGAATTCCTTCCTTTCCTATTTTTTGGGAAAGTTTGAGAAGCATTAGTGTTAGTTCTTCTATGAAGGTCTGGTAAAATTCACCAATGAATCCATCTGGGTCTGGACTTTTTATAGTTGGGAGATTTATTTTTATAACTGCTGGATCTCCATACTTGTTATAGGTCTATTTATGTGGTTAATCTCATCTTGATTTAATTTTGGTAGGTTATATACATCAAGGAAATCATCCATTTCTTTCACATTTTCAAACTTAATAGAGAATATGTTCTTAAAGCATGTCCCTATAATTTTCTGAATTTCTTTGGTATAAGTTGCAATGGTACCATTTTCATCTCTAATTTTATTAATTTGTGTCTCTACTCTCTTTCTTTTGGTCAGATTTGCTAAGGGTTTATCAATCTTGTTTATCCTCTCAAAGAACCAACTCTGTTTCATTGATTCTTTAAGTTTTTTTTTTTGGTTTCTATTTCATTAATTTCTGCCCTAATCTTTATTATTTCTTCCCATCTATTGATTTTGGTTTGCTTTTTTTCTTCTTTTTCCAAGGCCTTAAGGTGAAGCAGTAAATAATTTACTTGAAATCTTTCTAATTTCTTAATATAGGCACTTAAGCTATAAATATTCCTCTTAGGACTGCCTTCAGTGTGTCCTAAATGTTTTGGTATGTTGTGTTCTCATTATCATTTGTCTCTATGAATTTTTTATTTGCTTCTTGATTTCTTCATCAATCCATTCATCATTTAGTAGTATGTTGTTTAGTTTCCATGATTTTGTATATGCTATATAGGTTTTTTGTTGTTGATTTGTAGTTTAATCACATTGTAATCAGATACAGTGCAAGGAATTATTTCAATTTTCCTGTATTTGTTAAGATTTGCTTTGTGTCCTAATACACTTTAATACATTTTAGAGAATGTTCCATGTGCTACACTAAAGAATGTGTATTGTGCAGCATTTGGGTGAAATGCTCTGTAGATATCTGTTAGGTCCATTTGTTTTATGACCTCAATTAATTGTTCAGTTTTTACTGGGATGACCTGTCAATTGTTGAGAGTTGGGTGTTGAAGTCACCCTACTACATCTGTGTTTAGTGTTATCTTTGACCTTAATTATAATAGTGTTTGATGAAATTGGGAGCCCCCATGTTAGGTGCATATATGATTAGGATTGTAATGTCCTCCTGTTGGAGTGTTCCCTTAATCAATATAAAGTGACCTTCCTTATCTTTCCTAACTCATGTTGGTTTGAAATCTACCCTGTCAGATATCAGGATAGAGACACCTTGTTTTCAAGCTCATTTGCTTGAAACTCTGTTTTCCAACTTTCACTCTAAGATAGTATTCATCTTTTATGGAAAGGTGAGTTTCTTGGAGGCAATCCTGCTTTTTAACCCAGTCTTCAAACCTGTGTCTTTTGGTTGGGACATTGAGGCCATTGATATTAAGAGTTACTATTGAAAGATGTGTATTTATTCTTGCCATTCTTCTTGTTTTGTAGTTCTTTTGGTTTTATCTTTACTCCCTTGTATTAACTAGTACTTGAGTATGGTTCATTTTTTCCAGATTCCTTATGTGTGTGCTTTTCTCTCTCTTCAGCTTGAAGGATCCTTTAAAGTATTTTCTGTAGATCTGGTTTAGTGTTCATATATTCCTTTAGCCTGCTTTTGTTGTTGAATGTCCTTATTTCTCTGTCTATTTGTCTATTTGGATGGTCTATTTGCAGGATAAAATAATCTTGATTGATAGTTGTTATCTTTCAGAACTTGGAATATATCATTCAAAGTCCTTCTGGCTTTTAAATTTGTGTTGAGTAATCTGCTGTTATCCTGATGGGTTTGCCTTTGTATGTGATTTGATTTTTCTCTCTGCTTTCAATGTATTTTCTTTGGTTTGTGTACTTTGTAGTTTAATTATAACATAATGGTGAGAGGTTCTTTTCTGATTTTGTCTGTTTGGCATTCTGTAGGCTTCCTGTATCTATATTGGCATCATTTTCTCTACTTGGGAGAAATTTTCATCTATGATTTTGTCGAAAATATCTGTCATGCCTTTGGAGTGAAATTCTTCTTTTTGTAGTATGCCTCGAATTCTTTTGTTTGATCTCTTCATAGTGTTCTGAATGTCTTGAAATTCCCATTCATGCCTTCCTATTTGTTTGTATTTCTCTTTGTTGGACTGTATTAGATCTGCCACCTGCTCTTCTAGTTTAGATATTCTGTCCTCTCCTTGATCCATTCTACTGGTGAGACTTTCTACAGTTTTCTACTGACATGCTCTTTTTCATTTCTAGTATTTCTGATTGGTATTTTTTCATTATTTCTGTTTTCTTACTCATGTCTTATATTATCCTCCTTATTTCATTAACTTGTTTTCCTGGGATTCCTTCAGGTGTTTGTTTACTTCTTTGATTCCTTTATTTCTTTGAACATAGATACAATCATTTTTTGAAATCTTTATCAGGCATTTCATCTAAAATGCAGTCTCACTGGAGGTCATTTCTCGTGGACTTATAATTTTTGGTGGGATTGTATTGTCTTGATTTTTTGTTTCTTGTATTATAAATGTAGAGATTTTTGTATCATGAGTTAATTTGATGCTTGGGTTTTCTAATTATCTGCAGTGCTCTTATCCATGTATATCCAACTTTATATATCTTCAGTGTAGGAGTTCTAGGTGCCAGATGTAGCACTTATTCTGTGGAACACCAGTAGTGACTCTAGGTGTTGAATTTGCCTGGTATTGAAATATTGTAGTAGACTGGGTGGAGCAAATTACTGGCAAATTCTAAATTTCACTGCCCACTATAGACATTCAATCAAAACCAGTACAGAATATTTATGCAAATGTGTGAATTAAAATAAACAGATAATCTAATAAAGCCAAAGTCTCTTTGGGTGTGTGTTGCCCCACACCCTTAATCCTGTAAACTAGGAGGTTGAGGTTTCTAGTCTAAAATGGGTTCTAAGTCAGGTTTGGGCCAGTCAGACCCTGCCCCCAATAATGAAGGAAGAAAAAGACAAAGGCTCTAAAAATCAGGAAACATCAAAAGCAATAATAATCAACACCAAAAAATAGCTTATTTGAGAATGGTAAAGTCAACCAATAATATATCATTCAAATGTAATGCATAACCTTTCCTGACATAGAAAGAAAAAATTAGCACTTCTAGTGCAGGTATATAGGCCCTGTTACCTTTTGGGATGGCTTCCAATCTCACCAATGCTGAGTGTCCACCTTGATCCCTCTTGGTGCTGGGCAGCCAGGGGTGAATGAGTTCTTCAGAGGTTCATTGCCCTGAAGGTTGGGGCATGAGAGTCTATGCAGGGTGCCTGAAGTTGTACCAGAGCTACTCAGATGGTCCCAATTGTATGTTCCTTCAGCAGCTGCTCAGCTGGCCCCTGCTGTCTTCCCCTTCAGTTTTCTTGACTTTGTGAGGAGGCCGATGTGCGTGGAAAATCCCTTTACCTTGTTTCTGCTCCTGCCACTCTAAGCTACAGGCAGGCTTGTGGGTTGGGGCCATAGGTGCCTCAGTGGGATTCTATCTAGTTTCTTCCTTTCTGGAAGATCGTGGTCTCTCCTTGTTTCTCTGCTGTGGTTAATAATAACTTATAAACCTTCACTTTTCATTACAAGAGTGTATTTTGCTGTGTTTCTGCTTATTTCCCTCCCTAGGCTGCTTTAGTGTGGCTAGTATGCCACCATCTTACCAAGAAGAGTTTTGAGGAATGTTTCTTAGCTCCCAAGATGTACAAATAGATCTTGGGCCTCTTTTAGGTCTTAGTGATTATTTGACAATTATATCTGTTGGAGATATACCACCTGTTTTACAACAGAATCTACCTTATATTAATAATTTCATGCTTCTTAGACAATACATGGGCCCTGCAATACTTTAATCACATTTACCCAACTCTTCGCTAATGTTATACCATTTTAGCCATGTACTTCTCTGTGTATCTAAGATACTCTAAGACATCAGTATTCTAAACTGTCTGTACTCAGTTACATTTGTTCTCAGGTTTACTGTCATGGCTCTTGCTTCTTGCTTCACTGTTCTAATAGGGATCATTTAGTGAGAATAGATTCCTTTAGTATTCTTTCAGTGTACATATATTTATAACATATTTCTTTGGTTTCCATTTGTTTGAAATATGTGCTTTTATTTCTAAGGGTGTTTTCACTGGAACTAGAATTGTGGATGGGTCGTTATTTGATTTAAGCTTTTGTTCTCTTCTTGCTTCTTTTTGTGTAAAGCAGGTTTTACTTAATGTGTCTTTTTTTTTTTTTTTTCTTCTCTTGCTATTTAAAAGTCTTCTTTTGGTCTTTCTTGAGGGGAACCTCTATTATAATGTGACTTTGGATAGTTTTCTTTGTTTTTATGCACTTGAGTTTTGTTAGAGCTCCTTACATTTGTATATTCATGTCATTTTTGTTCTTTATCTCTTCAAATACTGTTTCTGTCCTGTTTCTTCTATTCTCCCCTCCTCCTGGGATTCAAAACCATATTTGTTGTTTAGTTCATTTGTTTGTGACCCATATCTCTCTTAGTTTTCCCTCTGACTCTCCCTTTTCTCTCTCTTTCCTTTCCCTTCCCAGATCCTCCCAATCCCCTTCTCTCTGTATATACATATGTGTGTTTAATTTTCTTCCTTATGTTTCTAGACAGTTGCTTTTCTGCTAACCTATTTTCCTGTTTACTCGTCCTTTCTTCTGCTGTTACACACTTCTTTAGAATTCTTAAATTTGGTCATTGTTTTTCTTAGTTCTAGAATTCATATTTTTCCTTAAGTTCTAGTTTTCTTTTTTTCTTTTTATTTATTCATTTATTTTTTAAGTTCTAGTTTTCTATCTTTTTATGTTTTGATGAAAATATTGATATTCAGAAATTATTCATTTAGTGAGTTAAACTACTTATTGACCCTAGGAAGTTAAAGTCTTTGGTAAATACAGTATGTAGACAAATTCTATCTATGTTTTTAAACATTACTGCATGTCTCCTGGCATGATAGTAAATGTCTTACTGAATCTTAGACATTGTAACTGAATAATCATTGTGCCTCTGGATGGATGCAGTTTTCCTTCTTTTGTTGTTATTGTTCCCAGCAAGAGGTGAAGAGGAGACAGATCACCTTAATCCAATCAATAATTGAGATATTTTGAGACTGGATTTTAGGCTTTGTCAGGGCTGGTCTATATCTGGCTTGTTTTCACCTTGGCACATAATCTTTCTGCTGTCTCCATTGAAAATCTGGGTTATTTACCAAAGTCTTTCTTCTTTGGTGGGCCTCAATTTCAATATTTTTTCTCTCCATCACTTTGAGATTTCTCAACCTCTGACTGACTTTCCAGCCTTTTAGAAGCTGTTTACTGCTTTGTTTCTTGGCCTCCTTCCCATCACATATACTGTTCAGGATTCACAAGGTTTCTTGAGAGGAAATCAAAGGCAGAATCCCTCTTTCTCTAGAGTAAGAGTCCCCTTGGTAGCCATGAACTCAGGTTTCTGTCTGCCCAGAATAACAAGACAACTGTGGCTCTAGACCAGTGTTTCCCTCAGTCTCGTGATACCCCTTGGGAACTGGAGGGGAACCCATGAGGGAAATGGAAGGGTTTACTCACTGTGTTCCCTTTTCTCCAGCATCTTGGTCCTTAAAATCTTGTACCTTTATTACTCTCTGATGATTCCTAACAGCTGTTTTCTGCAATATATTTAGCTTTTATAGTTGTTCTCTGCAGGACAGTTAACCTGACACAAGCTACTCTGTCATAGAAGGCAAAGTCTCCAGAGATTTATTTTTAAAAGTAGTTTTCAGGACACGTCCTGAGGTCATTTGCACATTCAGCTGTATCTCTTGAATTTTTTGAGGTGTCCCCAGCAGGGGTTGGCAAGGTCTTTTGGTGTTTTCAGCACCATCAAAACCAACTTAGGAAGCTCTGCTGAGTACAATTTGTAAGTTGTATTTTAAAGTTGAAACTTATATGCCAAGTATGATTATTCCTCATTAGATTACTCTGTTTTCTGTGGCACCAGTTCTACTATGAAGCCTGTACTCTGCCTCTTTATATTGTGAGACATTCAGTTATACACCTGCATACACATGTGTGCCTGCGCACATGTACACACACACACACACACACACACACACCCTCTAGAAATGATGAACTAAACAGAGTTCTGATACTGCTGCCTATAGTATGACTGTGGTCAAGTATCTTCATCCTTAGTCCTCAGCATCTTTATTTGAAATAGGAGGTATGGCAGAGTAGGGGACAGGAATAAACACACTTATGGTATCCTTCTGACTCTGATGGGCAGTCTATTTTCTAGAACTTGGATGGAGGAATCTTTTTTTTTTTACTTTTTTTTTCTTAATTTTTATTAACATTTTCCATGATTATAAAAAAACTACTGCATGGTAATACCCTCCCTCCCCCCACTTTCCCCTTTAAAATTCCATTCTCCATCGTATCCCCTCCCCATCTCAGTCAGTCTCTCTTTTATTTTGATGCCATGATCTTTTCCTCCTCTTATGATGGTCTTGTGTAGGTAGTGTCAAACACTATGAGGTCATGGATATCCAGGCCATTTTATGTCTGGAGGGAGCACACTGTAAGGAGTCCTACCCTTCCTTTGGCTCTTACATTCTTTCTGCCACCTCTTCCACATTAGACCCTGAGCCTTGGAAGGTGTGATCGAGATGTTACTCAGTACTCAAGTCACTTCTTTCCAGCACTTTGATACCTTCTGAGTTGTCCCAAGGTCACTGCCATCTGAAAAGAGAAGATTCTCTACCCAAAGTGAGAGTAGCATTAACATAAGGGTATGAACCTTAAGAGAAGTGCTTATTGGGCAGTTTGATAAGCATTGTATATACATTTATGCAGACATTATCAGATGTTACACCCCTAGGGCTCAAGACTACCCCTGTTTTAAGTTTCCAGTATCAGGGATGTATTCCCTCCCATGGAGCAGGCCTCCAGTCCAATTAGAGGGCAGTTGGTTTCCACCATGGTAGACGTGCCACTATTGCACCAGTTGGCTCATTTGGCCTGGCTGGCCAATTATAGGGCTTGCAGTGTCCACTGTTGAGTATCTTCACTGGTGGTATCTCCTTCTCCCATTGAACTGCATGTAGATGGCTTCTTCCAGCTTTCTGTCAGCTGGTCTACATGGAGGAGGTTCTCAGCTCAGTTCCAGCAGGATTTCTCAGTGGCATTGAAGCCCAATCATGTGGAGTCTTCAGCAATAGGGTCTCACCATCTATTCCTGGTTGGAAACCAAGGGCCTCGGCAATGGCCTGTAATGTTTTGGGGGCATCAGGGACCTCCCTGGCCAACAACTCACTGGAAGGTCTCCTATCCCTGGCACTGAAAATTTTCTAGCAACCATCTATGGCTCCTGAGTGTTCCATTATCCAAAACCAGAGGATTCCATATGATTTATTTGCATCCTCTTAGATTTTCATTAGCCCTCCCTCCACCTTTCCTTTACTCAATCTCTTCCCTTGACCTCACTTTGGACCTTTTCACCCCCATTAATCTAGTCTTCTACTTACATATATATAATATCAACCTATTAAGTACCCTCCTCCCTTCCTTTCTATTGCATTTATATCTCTTTTTTAGCTTACTGGCCTCTGCTACTGAGTTTTTTCCTTCTCACACAGAAGCCCAATCATCTGTAGCTAGGATCCACATATGAGATAGAATATGTGGCGCTTGTCTTTCTGGGCCTGAGTTACCTCACTTAGTATAATCCTTTCCAGATCCATCCATTTTTCTGCAAATTTCATAACTTCATTTTTCTTTACTGCTGAGTAGAACTCCATTGTATAAATGTGCCATATCTTCATTATCTACTCATCAGTTGAGGGACATCTAGGCTGGTTCCATTTCCCAGCTATTATGAATTGAGTGGCGATAAACATGGTTGAGCATGTACTTCTAAGGAAATGAGGTGAATCCTTAGGATATATGCCTAGTAGTGCTATAGCTGGGTCATATCAATCTTTAGCTGTTTTAGGAACCTCCAGGATGGGGGAATCTTAATGGAACTATCAGATACTAACCTGCTCTGAGAAACAGGAATTTGCTTAGAGCCACAGAACTCCTTCTTTTAGGTAGTCCAGCCTTGTAGCTGCAATGTCAGTCTTAAATTGGGGAAAGAGATATAATAAATCAGTGGTGGGTCTCATTGGAACTTGCACCCCAGTGGGTAGTGAAGAATGACAGTGAACATTTCTTATAACAGCGGACCCCCACACCTGTATCATTCAACCAGTTGAGATAGTAATTTCCCACATGGGGTGGCTACTTTTCAAGTTTGTACAACATTCTCCTCTTGATGGTTCTTCTTATAAGATAAGTGTAAAAAACACTGACCCTTCATTTGGCTAAGTTCAAGTATTGGGTTCATGCAGTCTTGGTGCTGTTCCCCAGCCTGTTTCTTTGCCCTCTTCCTGCTCATGTGTTTGTCTCAGGAAGTCCACACATCTAGGCTGCTCTTCTGGACTTCTTGGCTAGAATTGTCTGAAAACTACTGGAAAGACATGGAGGGCAAGAAGAAGGAACAAGTCAGTGTATCTCTTCCCCTTCCTGTTTGCTTTAGATGTGGTCTTTGGCAAAAGCTGCAACTTCTGTGGCTCTGGTTCCTTCTTCATTGACTAGCTATGGTCTGAACATCTACTGGGTAATTCCAATACCAACAATCAACTCTGCGGCTTTTCTTTGTTCCTAGCAATCATCTAATTGTCTCTGCAATGTCTGCCTGCATTGCTTTTTCATATCCTAGGACAAGCAGCATGATTCCTTCATTCAATACTTATTGAAGCATTGATCAATACCTTAGATGAATATTATGCTAAGGGATACAACTATGAAAAAGAAAGGCAATGTCTCTGACCTCGTAGAACTTATGACTTTGTGGGCAAGACAGTCTCAAATATGCAGACCAAGCTGTGTTGAGAGTGAGACAGTATTGGGATAGGCTTACTTAAGAAGACAGCTAGAATTAGCTACATCAACCTGGACAAGGTACCTCACCCACAGATGTCTAAATTTCATTTTCCTCAGATGAGTACTTGGTTATCTATCTCCATGCCACCCCTAACCATTTTGTACATTCATCTTAGTGAAGATACTAATTTTACTAACATTATAGCATCATTTATGATGAAATGAATTGCTATTAGATAATGAAACAAATGTCTGGGAAATAAACTCATTCACATCAAAGGTTTTTATTTATTTATTTATTTATTTTGAGTTTTCAAGGTAGTGTCTCGCTAGCCCGGGGTGACCTGGAATTCACTATGTATTTTCAAGGTGTCCTCGAACTCATGGAGATCCTCCTACCTCTGCCTCCCGAGTGCTGGTATTAAAGGCATGCACCACATGCCTGGCTCAAAGGTTTATTTATTTATTTATTTTTAAATTTATTTATTTATTTGAGAGAGAGAGAGAGAAAGAGAGAAAGGGAGAATGGGTGTGCCAGGGCCTCTAGCCACTTCAAATGAATGAACTCCAGATGCATGCTCCCCCTTGTGCATCTGGATAACATGGGTCCTGGAGAGTCAAACTGGGATCCTTTGGCTTTGCAGGCAAATGCCTTAATTGGTAAGCCATCTCTCCAGCCCTCAAAAGTTTATTTTAAAAAGTAGCTTCTAGGGGGAACATCTATTCAACACTTTTGCAAGGCAGGTAGTAAAGGCGAAATGAGCCTGTAAGTGGAAAAGAAATGCTGAAATTTAGAGCTATGGTGCAGAAGGGTGCTAGGACAGGCATCTGCCTAGTGACTGGATTAGAGGCTCATCACTAGTGAGCTCTGTTGACAACCAGTTATAGCCACAATAGCCTGTGTGTGAGTGGAACTGGTAGCTCCTTTCTTTGTTTAGTCACATTGTCACTCCTTCCAGGAAGGATTCACTTGCTTCACTAAGGGATTGAAGCTTCCTGTTACATGTCTCCTTTATTTTTACAGCCATTCATGTGATTACTGCCTCCTTTCTTCTTCCTACTGTCCCCCTTCTACCTTTTTTGAGTACTCATAATGCTTCAGGCATTAGATGATGACTTCTTGTGGAGTCTGGGTAGCATCCTAAGTCCAGGACTTACTTAATTCTTCACATCAAACTTTCAAAGATTCATAGATGTAAGGAAATCTATATGTCTGTGTCTAAACCTGTGTGTGACATGATATTTTCCACTTTGAAAATTTCTAATTAACAAAGATCCAGGATTAAGCTATGCATAGTGTGATTTCTGCATTACATTGTAATTTTGAAAATTTCTCAGATTCCACATAGACTAGAAGGATGCAATGTTAGCTGTAGTCAGAGTTCAAAAGCTCAGCTCTATCATCTCTTCATAGTTGCTGTTACTGAGGCTGCATGTGGTGAGTCACATAGCGAGCCCTGCATGCTCCAGACCTGCCACTCTTTTGTCTTCCCTGATAGACCATGCTTGGGTCCCCAGTAGATTTGTCACCTTTTTGGATTCAGATTTAATTTCCATGATTTTGTGTATGCTCTATAGCCTTTCTTGCTATTGCTTTGTAGTTTGATTCCATTGTGGTCAGATAGAATTCAAGGAATTATTTCAATTTTCCTGTATTTGTTAAGATTTGCTTTGTGTCCTAATATATGGTCTATTTTAGAGAATGTTCCATGTGCTGCTGAAAAGAATGTATATTCTGCAGCATTTGGATGAAATGTCCTGTAGATATCTGTTAGGTCCATTCCTTCTATGACCTCATTTAGTCCAGATGCCTCTCTGTTTATTTTTTCCCGGGATGACCTGTCAATTGATGAGAGTGGGGTGTTGAAGTCACCCACTACCACTGTGTTTGGTGTTATCTGTGACCTTAGTTCTAATAGCATTTGTTTGATGAATTTGGGGGCCCCCATGTTAGGTGCATATATGGTTAGGATTGTAATGTCCTCCTGTTGGAGTGTGCCTTTAATCAATATAAAGTCAACTTCCTTATCTTTCTTAACTAATGTTGGACTGAAGTGAACCTTGTCAGATATTAGGATAGCAACCCCTGCTTGTTTTCTAGGTCCATTTACTTGAAACACCGTTTTACAATCTTTCACCCTAAGATAGTGTCCATCCTTTGTAGAAGGTGGGTTTCTTGGAGGCAACAAATTGAAGGATCCTGCTTTTTAACCCAGGCTGCAAACCTATGTCTTTTGGTTGGGGCATTGAGGTCATTGATATTAAGAGATACTATTAAAAGGTGTGTATTCATTTTTTGCCATTTTTTCTGTAGTTCTTCTGGTTTTACCTTTGCTCTCTTGTGTTAACTAGTATTTGAGTATTGTTTGTTTTTTCCCAGTTCCTTATATGTGTGGTTTCCTTTTTCTTCAGCATGGAGGATTCTTTCAAGTATTTTCTGTAGAGCTGGTTTTGTCTTCAAATACTCCTTTAGCTTGCTTTTGTCGTGGAATGTCCTTATTTCTCCGTCTATTTGAATGGATAGCTTTGCAGGATAAAGTGACCTTGGTTGACAGTTGTTATCTTTCAGAACTTGGAATACATCACTCCATGCCCTTCTGGCTTTTAAAGTTTGTGTTGAGTAATCTGCTGTAATCCTGATAGGCTTGCCTTTGTGGGTAACAATTTTTCTCTCTGACTTCTTTCAATATTTTTTCTTTGGTTTGTGTGTTTGGTAGTTTGATTATAATATGGCGAGGAGAGGTTCTTTCCAGGTTTTGTCTGGCTGGTGTTCTAAAGGATTCCTGTATCTGCATTGGCACCTCTTTCCCAATTTGGGGGAAGTTTTCTTCTCTGATTTTGTTGAAGATACCTACTATGCCTTTGGGGTGAAATTCTTCTCCTTCTACTATGCCCTGAATTCTTATGTTTGATCTTTACATAGTGTCCCGAATATCTTGAAATTCCCATTCATACTTTTTATTAGTGTGTCTTTCTCTTTGTTGGACTGTATTAGATCTGCCACCTGGTCTTCTAGCTTAGATATTCTAACCTCTCCTTCATCCATTCTACTGGTGAGATTTTCTACAGAGTTTTTAATTTCATTGACTGTGTTCTTCATTGCTAGTAATTCTGACTGGCTTTTCTTTATTATTTCTATTTCCTTATTTATGTCTAGTATTGACTTCTTTATTTCATTTAATTGGTGTCCTGTGTTTTCTTTGATTCCTTTGATTTCCTCTTTCATTCCTTTGATTTCTTCTTTGACTTCTTTGAACATATTTATAATCATTTTTTTGAAATCTTTCTCAGGCATTTCCTCTAACTGATTCTCACTGGAGGTCATTTCTGATGCATTAATACCTTTTGGTGGATTTATATTGTCTTGATTTTTTGTGTTTCTTGTGCTATAATGTATATATATTTGCATCCTGGATTATTTAATGATTGGATTTTCTAGTTAGCTGGGTATTATTAGATGTATCAATCAATCTGATGTTATATATCTTCAAGGTAGGCTCTTAAGGCTCTAGGTGTGGCTCTCAAGACTATCAGAGTATCTACGAAAGTGACCCTAGGTGTTAGGTTTGACTGCTATGAGAGTATTCAAGTAGACTGAGTGGAACCAAATACAGATAGTTTCTAAAATTTAACTAAACAATGTACACTTTCAATGAAAAACAGCACAGAATATTTATCCAAGAGTAGGTATTATGACAACCAGATCCTATGTCTGTCCCTTAGGCTGTGTGGTGCCTCACCCACTCCCTTAATCCTGTCAACAAGGAGGTTAAGATTTCTGGTCTGTTGAGGGTTCCAAGTCAGCTTGTGACCAGGTGAGACCCTTCCCTAATGTATAAAAGAAGAGGAAAAATAGGCACTATAAATCAAGAAGCAACAAATAACAAGCCCAAAATAAAGCTTATTTAAGAATGGAAAATCTGACCATCCATCAGATTTAACATATGATTTATCCTGATATGGAAGGTGCAATTAGCACTTCTGGTTCAGGCCTATATACCAGGTTTATTAGGTGGGTACTGACCTGGTATAATCCCAGTTACCTTTTGGGATGATTTTGGTCTAAGTTAGCTGCGCTCTTGCTTGGGTCCCTCTTTAGTGCACTGTAGGTTCAAGTAGGTGTGGCCAGGTCCCTGGACCGCTGCTCTGTTCACTGGAGCTGGGCACTGGCGGTGGGGGAGGGGAGGCTACCGATGCTGCTCTAGTTCTCTTGCTTTTCCACATGTTCTTCTACCTTGTGATCTGCTCTTCCATTGTTCACTGCCATTCTCCCTTCACGTTTCTTGAGTTTGCGGAGAGCTCCGGTATGAGTGGAAAATCCCCTCACCTGGCTTTTCCTGTGGCTGAAGCCGAGCCTGGCAGCTGGCTGGCATGCTGCTGCTGTGGTCCCGTGGACCTGCTGGAGCCGCTTTTGCCAGCCTGTGTGGGCTCTGGATGCTCTGGATCTCTCCTAATTCTCCGCTGCTGTTTCAATTTCCTATACACCTCACTTTTTAGTAAAAGTGTGTATTTTGCTGGATTTTTTTTTTTGTTTGTTTGTTTGGCTTTTTCCCCCTTAGGCTGCTTTGGTGTGGTACCTACACCACCGTCTTAACTGGAAGTCTGGATTCAGATTTAAGTGAATCATTTATTTACATGTTATTAATAATTTTCACCATTTTACAAACAGTATTGTAATAGCACTAAACAATTGATGAATCTAATAAAAACCAGCCTTAACCTTACTGGAATCTTTTTAGAACAAAGCTGTTCTTTTTTGCTAAATTGTTGGAGATTATTTTGTCTGCTTTTGTTTTGTTTGTATTGCCCAAGAGAGTAGAGGAATAGATGGGATCATAGGATGTGGATTCACTCACTCAGAAGCAATTCTTACCCACTTTGCTGAATTTATATATGCAATCATTGAAGCCCAGAGAGGGGAGGGGACTTATCCAAAATCACATTAAGTAGTGGCAGTTCAGAACCAAAAACTTTTCCCTATCCCTTAGTTCTGCATCTCTCCTGTGACATCTGGGGTGTGAGTGTATCCTACTGTCCTGGGATGGACACTGGTGGGTTAAAAAATGTTGCCCTCAGGAACTCCTCAGAAATCAGGTTCACACATACGTGATAGATACAGCTGCATTCAGTGCTTGCTCAGGCTTTCCCATGCCTGCATAGGCAGGATCTATTCAGTCACACCTGTTCTGAGTAGATACCTCCTGCATTCCAGACCCTAAGATAGGCAGGGAATGTTAATTCACTTTAAGGAAAAACATCTCCACCAGAATGATGCTCTAGTACCACTGAGATGTTCACAAGACAAAGGAAAAGAGAGAAAAGGCCCAGGAGGAAAGCTTTTTAAAAAAGTTAGTAGGAACATTATGTGGGAATGTCATGTGTTGGTAGCATTGTTGCACTCCTCCCTACCCCCATTTTGCTGAGGACCCTCAGTAGGATTGCTTGTATTCCCCATGGGGTTGTGGGTTATGAGATATGAGAGCAGAAGTCAGTCATTGTAAGGGTGAGGCAGTCTCTGGACATTTCCTTCCACTCTATGGATCTTACAATGTTTCTACTCCCTCTTCAGCAAAATTCCATGAGCCTTGGTGGGTTTGTTTTAAGTCTACTTTAGTGTTGTGCTCTCAGAAGCTTCTGGATTTCTGCTTTGGTATGTTTTGAGTATCCTCAGTGTCTTTCTCCATCACCCTGATGCTGGTTGTCAGGCTTGCCATGGAAGCAGCATTCTTGCTCATCTTGCCAATTCCTCTGTGGTTTCACCTGGGCCCTGGCTGATATGTAAGGGGTGGTTTATGTACTCAGTTTTTACTACCTTATGAAAAAGAAAAAAAAAAAAATTCTCCAATGGAGAATGAGGTCAGAATTGGTTAAATGGCATAAACATCGTTAATTAAGAGAGATTTTGATGGGTGTAGCCTTTCTTTTGGGCAAAGACTAGTGGGAAATTCTCATTGGAGTCCATAATCTTGGTCTCCATATGATTCTGACTTGGTTTCCAGTTCCAGCTATGAGTTCCTTTCCACTGAGTGGATCTCTTAGCCAATAAGAAAGTCAATGGTTAGCCACCTAGACTAGGTGCCACTATTGCATAGGTTTGACATCTTTCCAGGCTTGTTGCTTTCATATAGATGTGTTCCCTGCTAACACATGACAGTGTTGGCCATTTTCCCCCAGCAGCTCATGTAGTGCTTTCCAGTACTATATGGGAACTGGCTTCCTTCCAGATTCCAGCTGGATCTCTTGATGTTCTGTATAAGCAGCATGTGGAGTCTTCAGCAATAGGGTCTTATCTTTTACCTCAGGTGGGTAATCAAATGCTTTGACAGAAGCCTGTCTAACTTTGGGGATCTTGTAGGTCTCTCCAATCAACAGCTCAATGTGGGTTGTCACTGATTTCTGGTACAGGGAGTTACAAGTCAGAGTCAAATGTTTTAGGGTTAGCTTCATCCCATCCTCTCCAGGGCCCTTCTTACCAGATGATCCGCCAATATTCCTTTTGGGGGTATATCTTTTAGTCTGCTATCTGGGAGAAAGTTTTCTATGGTACCATTTTATTTTAGATTTAGTTTTGTGTGTATCTCTCCCCCCACCCTTCTATTCCCCTTCCCTCAAACACTTCAACATCTCTTATACATCCCTCGAGTTGTCTGTCAGATATGCCTGCAACTCAAGCTGTTCCAGGTTAGTAACCAAATATGAGGGATAGCATGTGGCATTTGTCTTTCTGTGCTTGTGTGAGTTTGCTTAGTATGATCTGTTCTAAGTCAACACATTTTCCTACAAATTTCATTGTATTATTTTTCCTTATTGCTAAGTAAAAATTTCATTGTGTATGTATATCACATCTTTTAAAAAATTTTATTTTAATTAATTTATTTTTTATTAATTAGTTTTGTACTCAGTGAATACAGTCAAGTTGGTACCATTGTTAAGCTCATCCATGTCCTACTCCCTCCCCCTGGCCCCTCCTTGTTGAGGTATATGAGTCATGCATTGTGGAGTTAGCCCACAGTTATGGGTAGGAGAAATGTCTCTGCATATAATGACCCAACATGTGGCTCTGACATTCTTTCTGACCCCCCTCTTCTGCAAAATTTCCCTGAGCCATGTTGGGTTCATTTTGGGTCTGATTCAGTGATGAGGTGTTGGGAGCCTCTGTGTCTCTGGATATCTGATTTGGTAGGAGTTGATTGCTCTCTGTGTTGTTCTCCTTCACCCTTGTGCTGGTACCTGGTTCACCAAGAAAACAGCACCCTTGCTTGTTTCACCAATTATTCTTAGTTTCAGCTGGCGCCCTTTTGAGGTATGATGGGATGGTTCTCTTTAGGATCTGTATCTATCTGAAAAAGAGAAGCAGATTCTCCAATGGAGAGTAAAGTTAGCACAAGACAAATGGGATAACCCTTATTTTTTAAAAGAGAATTTAATAGGTGTAGGCCTTCTTGTAGCCCACAATTGATGGTAGTTTGATAATGGACAGCAGGCTCATGTTTGGATATGGTTCTGACTTGTTTCCCAGCTCCAGCTGAGCAGATCAGTTAGCCAAATCAAGAGCAGTTGGTTTCCCACCATGGCTGTGTGCCACTATTGCACTTGTGTGAGCATCACGACAGGTTATTTGCTGCTAGGTGAGACCATGAGCTGCTTGGACAGATATTGGTCATTTTCCCCTGGTCGCCAATGTAGGACCTTCTGGCACTAGACATGCTGACTGTCTAGGGACTGACTCTCTTCCAGATTCCAGCCATGTCACTCCATTTTACGTGTCAACTGCATATAGTGTCTTCAGCAGTAGGGTCTTACCACTAAACTTTGGTGGGTCGTCAAGTACTCTGACAGAAATCTGCCTTTCTTTTGGGAAACCTTATAGGTCTCTCTGATCAAAAGCTCATTGTGGATGATAGCCACATGCTGGTACTGGGAGCTACATGTCAGTGCCCACTAAGAGAAGGAAGAAAAAGATAACTAATATAAAAGAGTGAGAGAGAGAGAGAAGCTGTAGAAGATTAAGGTCAGTCTTTATTGTACCTCTCCAGTGTCTTGTGGCTCAGGTGTTCCCACTAAGGGCCTGGTGAAGGTTCAAACATTTGGTCTGCCTTTTAAGATGTAGAATTTTATGGTACCATTGCAGTTTGGGTCTAGAATTGTGTCCCCCACCCCCTCCCTTACCCTCCCCTCCTTCCCCACCCACACTATTGTCTAGTCCTCAAGATGCTTGCTGGGTATGTTGGCATCTTGGGTAGATTCAGGTTAGGTGCTATAGATGAGTGAGATTATGTGGCATTTATCTTTCTGTGATTGGGTAAGTTCACTGAGAATGATCTGTTCCAGGTTCAACCATTTTTCCTGAAATTTCATTGTGTCATTTTTTCTTACTGCTATGTAGAATTCCATTGTGTAGACATGCCACATCTTAGTTGTTCATTTTTCTAGTGATGGACATCTGGGTTGATTCCAGCTCTTAGCTATTACGAATTGAGCCGCTATAAACGTTGAGCAAATCTCTCTGGACTGAGGTTTAAAGGTTTTAGGGTAGATGCCCAGTAAGGGGATAACTGGGTCTGTTGGTAACTCTATAGTCAGCTTTTTCAGGTGTCTCCATATTGCTTTCCAAAGTGGTTGTACCATCTTACATTCTCACCAACAGTGGATGAGGGTTCCTATTTCTCCACATCCTAGCCAGCATTTATTTTCATTTGATATTTTGATGTTTTCTGTCCTTAGTGGGTAAGGTGGAATCTCATAGTTCTTTTGATTTGCATTTCCCTGATGATTAGGGATGTTGAACATTTTCTTAAGTGTGTGTTTTCCATTTGTATTTCTTTCTCTGTGTACTGCCTGTCCAGCTCTTTGCCCCATTTTATGAGTAGGTTGTTTGACTTTTTATTGTTTAGGTTTTTGAGTTCTTTGTAGAGTCTAGCGATTAGGCCTCTGTCAGTTGGATATTCAGCAAATATTTTCTCCCATTCTGTGGGTAATCTATTGGTTTTGCTTATTGTATACTTTTCTGTAAAGAAACTCTTCAGCTTCATGTGATCCCTTTGGTTGAGTGACTGTTTAAGATCCTGTGCTACTGGGGTTTTGTTCAGGGAGTCTTTTTCCATTCCTATATCATGGAAAGTTCCTCCTATATTTTCTTCCAGTAGTAGTCGAGTTTCTGGTCTTATATTGAAGTCTTTGATCCATTTGGACTTGAGTGTTGTGCATGGTGAGATGTGTGGATCAAGTTTCAATTTCCTGCATATGGTTATCCAGTTTGTCCAGCACCATTTGTTGAAGTTGCTTTCTTTTTTCCAGCCTATATTGTTATGGCCTTTTTCAAATATCAAGTAGCTGTAGTTGCTTGATTCAAAGTCAGGCTCCTCATTTTTATTCCTCTGGTCTATACTCCTGTTTTTATGCCAGTACCATGCTGTTTCTATTACTATGGCTTTGTAATATAGCTTTAGATCAGGTATGGTGATGCCTCCAGAGGTATTTCTTTTGCTGAGGATATTATTGGATATGTGAGGCCTTCTGCATTTCCATATGAACTTTGAGATCAGTTTTTCCTATCTCTGTGAAGAACACTGTTGGGATTTTAATTGGAATTGCATTACATCTGTATATTGCCTTTGGTAGGATTGCCATCTTCACAATGTTAATTCTGCTGTCCTGGAGCATGGGAGGTCTTTCCATTTTCACAAGTCCTCCTCAATTTCTTTTTTGAGTGTTTTTATGTTTTCATTGTATAAATATTTCACTTCCTTGGTGAACATTATTCCAAGGTATTTTTCTGTTGTTGCTATTGAAAATGGGACCATGTCCCTTATTTCTTTGCCTGTATCTTTGCCATCTGCATATAGAAAGGCTACTGATTTTTGTGCATTGATTTTGTATCCTGCTACTTTGCTATGGGAGTTAATCACCTTCAGAAGTTTTGGGATGGAGTCTCTCGGGTCTCTTACATATACAATCATGTCATCAGCAAATACAGCTAACTTCACTTCTTCCTTTCCAAATTGTATCACTTTTTTAAAATTTCTTCTGTCTTATTGCTTGAGCTAGGACTTCAAGTACTATATTGAAAAGCAGAGGTCAGAGTGGACAACCCTGTCTTGTTCCTGATCTCAATGGGAATTCTTCCAGTCTCTCTCCATTAAGTATTATTTGTGCCTTAGGAGCTTTGTATATTGCCTTTATTATGTTAAGACATGAACCAACTATACCATTTCTCTCTAATGTTGTGATCATGAAGTGATGTTGTATTTTGTCAAAGGCCTTTTCTGCATCTACAAAAATGATAATGTGGTTTTTGTTTAACATTGTGTATGTGGTGTATTACATTGACAGATTTCCATATGTTGAACCATCCCTGCATTCCTGGGATGAATCCTACTTGATCATGGTGGATAATGCTTTTGATGTGTTTGGATTTGGTTTGTGAGGACTTTGTTCAGGTACTTTGCATCTAAGTTCATCAGGGAAATAGGCTGGTAGTTTTCTTTTCTTGTGGCATCTCTGCCTGGTTTTGGAATTAGGGTGATACTAGCTTCATAGATGGATTTGGGGAGCTTTTTCTATTCTCCAATTGTGTGGCACAGTTTGAGAAAGACTGGTTTGACTTCTTCCATGAAGGTTGATAGAATTCAGCTGAGAAGCCATCTGGTCCTTGACTCTTCTTTTTGGGGAGGTTTTTTTTTTATTATTATTACTTTTTTAATCTCAATGAGTGTGATAGTTTTGTTTAGGAGATTTGTGCTCTGAGTTTACCTTTGATAGGTGGTATGTGTCCAAGGATTTATCCATTTCCTCCATATTACCCAGTTTTGTGGGGTAGAGGTTTTTGAAATAAGTCCTGATGATTCTCCCAATTTCACTTACGTCTGTTTTGATCTCTCCCTTTTCATTTTGAATTTTGTTGATTTGAAGCATCTCTTTTTTTGCTTGATCAAATTAGCCAGGGGTTTGTCAATCTTGTTTATTTTTTCAAAGAACCAGCTCTTTGTTTTGTCAATTGTCTTGTTTTCTTAGTTTCCAATTCATTAATTTCTGCTCTGATCTTAATTATTTCTTTCCTTCCGGAGGTTTTTTGGGTTGTATTTTTCTTCCTTTGCCAGTGCCTTTAGGTGGATGATTAGGTTATTGATTTGGGATCTCTGTCTTTTTTATGAAGGCATTGAGTGCTATGAATTTTCCCCTGAGGACTGCCTTCGTTGTGTCCCAGAAGTTTTGGTATGATGTGTTCTCATCGTCATTCAATTCTACAAATTTTGCAATTTCATTTTTTATTTCATCCACTATCCATTTATTGTTTAAAAGTGTGCTGTTCAGTTTCTTGGACCCAATGGGATTCTAGGTGGGTTTTGTTGTTAATTTCTAGCAATATAGGATTGTGATCTGATATGATGCAGGGAATTATGTCAATCTTCCTAAATATATGGAGGCAGGTTTTGTGACCTAGTATATGATCTATTTTAGAGAATCTTCCATGGGCTGCTGGGAAGAGTATGTAGTCTGTGGATTTGGGATGGAATGTTCTGTAGTTGTCTGTTAAGTCTAAGTGATCTATGGTTTTGTTGATCTCTCTGTTGAATTTCTGTTTGGATGATCTGTCTATTACTGATAATGGTGTATTGAAGTCCCCAACTATGATGGTTTTGTTGGTTATTTCTGTTTTATTGTCAAGTAGGTTTTGTTTTATGAACTGATTCCCCTGTGTTTGGTGCATAGAAATTTATGATTGTGATATCCTCTCGTTGGATCATTTCCTTGATAAGAAGGAAGTGGCCTTCTTTGTCTTTTTTGCTTATTTTTTGTTTGAAGTCTATTTTATCTGATATTAATATAGCTATGCCTGCTTGTTTCTTATTTCCATTTGCTTGGAATATTATTTTCCACCCTTTCACCCTCAGGAGGTGTCTGTCTTTAGTGGTGAGGTGGGTTTCTTGAAGGCAACAGATTGAGGGGTCTAACTTTTTGATCCATCCTGTTAGCTTGTGTCTCTTGATGGGTGAATTAAGGTCATTAGCATTTACGGTAATGACTATGAGGTTTGATTTGTTCCCTGCCTTCTCTGAGTTTTGTTATTGTGCCTGCTTCTTGTAGGCATTTGAGGTTGATTATTTGATTCTTTTGTGTGAAGAATTTCCTGAAATATTCTCTGTAGGTTTTGTTTTGTTTTCGTATAATTGTAAAGTTGAGTTTTGTTATGGAAACTTTTTCTTTCACCATCTCTTGCTATTGATACTATTGCTGGGTAAAGTAGTTTGGTTTCGAAGCCATAGGTTCTTAGACTTTGCAGTTTTTCATTCCAGGCCCTTCTGGCTTTCAGAGTTTCCATTGAGAAGTCTGAAGTAATTCTGATGGGGTTTCCTTTAAAAATGATGTGCTGTTTTTCCCTGGCTGCTTTTAGGATTTTCTCTTTGGTATCACTGTTTAGAGTCTTAATGACAATGTGTCTTGCAGAGTCTCTCCTTTGGTCCAATCTGTGTGGAGTTCTGTTAGCTTCTTGAATCTTGATTGGCCTTTATTTTGAGAGAGTGGGAAAGTTTTCTTCAATTATTTTGTTAAATAAGTTCTCCATGCCTTTGGTCTGAATTTCTTCTCCTTCTGGTATTCCAATGACTTGGATATTAGGATGTTTATGGGTATCCCTCAATTCTCTCATGTTCTGTTCACAGAAGTTTTTGAGCTTATTGAAACTTTTGAACTCTCAAAATGTTTCTTCTGTCTTGTCTTCCAGATTGGAGTTTCTATCCTCCACATGGCTGACTCTATTCTTGAGAGCTTCTAGTGTTTTGGACTTGTTCTATTAGGTTTGCATTTTTCTACTACTTTTCTATGTATAGTTTCCATCCCTTTGTCAAGCTCCCTTTTCACATCATTTTCTGATTTTCTTGATGCTTCTTGGAAATCATCCTTGCATTCCTTTATGTCTTCATTTAGCATCGTCAGCTGATTCTTGAGGTCCTCTTTTTCTTCACTCTCCATAATATCTCTTAATTGTCTTTGAACTCCTTCCATTTTCTTATCTGTTAGGTCTAGTCTAGTGATGGCAGCATCCACATAATTATTGGTTCTTTGTTGCTTTTCTGCAATTTCTGCCATTAGCTTGGTCAGGGTTGCATTGCTCATAGCTTCATTTTGGTGTTCTGAGCCTAATGTCTTTTCTATGTTTTGACTAGAGATGTTCATTGTGGGACTGCGTGATCTTACTGGATTTACTTGCAATTGATTTTTCATGGTATTTCTTTCGTGCTGTGTTTTGCCCATCACAGTGTATGAGCAGGGGGAGTAGGACTGTGGTCTTTCTGGGCTAGGGAAGTGGTGCCTCTTGGGGAAGCTGGCCTGAGCTAGCCAGTAGGCCAGCAGATGGGTATAGTGTCCTGAGCTAAGAAGTGGGAGGGTGGATCAGCCTGAGCTCATACACAGCAGGAAGCTAACGCAGCCTGAGGCCGGATGCTGAAGAATTCTGAGCTCTCACTTGGTGGAATGTCAAGCAGCCTGAGCCCCTGCGTGGCAGGGGTGCCAAAGTTGCCTGAGCTCTCACATGGTGATGCCCTGAAGCAGCCTGAGCTTGCATTCAGAGGGACACTGATACACCCAGCACTGAAGCAGCCTAAACTTGCTCCTGGTGGGACACTGGGACATAGAAGCAGTATGAGCTCCCATGCAACATGCCACAGCAGGCGACCAGTGTTGCAGACAGGCAGGGGATTGTGCCTGAGCTGCCATGGTGGACAGGCAGAATGAGCCTATGCTCATGTGGGCACTTGGAATGGGCCTGAACTTGCCCATGGATGGGCGGCGACCACAGCAGTAAGTGGGCAAATGGTCAGAGCAGGCTAAGCTTGCACCAGCAGAGATGAGCAGTGCCTATGTGGCAGGCAGATGGATTGATGGAGCCTGAGATTAAGTGGGCCAGAGGGCGGAGCCTATCTAAGGTCACGCATGGGCGGGGGTAGCAGGTAGCACGGCGATAGCCCCTGTGCATTAAGGCAAGTGGAACTATGCTGGCCTGGGTCCCCTTTCCTACAGTAAGTGTGGGAGTGTCCTGAAGCCGGGTCTGTGTGCACAGTGGCTCTTGGGGGGATTGGGAGACTGATGGACTATCTGCGAGCAACAGAATCAGCAATTCCCTTTTTTACCCCTCTGTCCCCTCCTACTGGGGATCTATTAGAGATTACTCTCCCCTAAAAGATCCAGTGAACCCTTAATACCTTGCCTTTCTTTCTCAGGGATGTGCGTCGCAGTTAGGCAGTTGCCATCTTGGCCAGAAGTCTCCATACACCACATCTTTATTATCCAATCATCAAATGATGGCACCTGGGTTGATTCCAGATCTTAGCTATTGTGAACTGAGCTGGTATAAACATGGTTGAGCAAATATCTCTGCAGTGAAGAGTGGGGCCTTTATGGTATGTATCCAATAGTGGAATAACTGGGTCAGTTGGTAGCTCTCTTTTCATATTTTACAGTAGTCTCCATTTTGATTTCCATAGTGGTGGTACAAGTTTGCATGCCCACTGGTAGTGAATGAGGGTTCCTCTTTCTCTACATCCTCACCAACCTTTATTGTCATTTGACATTTTTGGGGTTCCTTTTTAAATTAAAAACAATTATTATGTTTGTCTTTATTTATTTGAGAGAGAGAGAGAGAGAGAGAGAGAGAGAGAGAGAGAGAGAATGGGCATGCCAGGGCCTCTAGCCACTGCAAACAAACTCCAGATATGTGCACCCCCTTGGCCCCTGGCTAACATGAGTCCTGGGGAATCAAACCTGGGTCCTTTCCTTTGCAGGCAAACACCTTAACCACAAAGTCATTCCTCTAGCCCTCTGCTGTATTTTTTGAGTGGATTGTTTGATACTTTTATTGTTTGTTTTTTTTGAGTTCTTTGTAGATTCTAGATGTTATGTCTTTGTCAGTGGTATAGCTGACCAATTTTCTCCAATTCTGTAGGTAGTTTGTTGACTCTGTTTATAGTATATTTGTCTGTATATAAGCTTTTTAATTTCATGAGATCCCACTGGTTGAGTGATTGTTTAATTTCTTGGGCTACTGAGGTATTGTTCAGGAAGTGTTTTCCTACCCCTATACTATGGAGAGTTCAACCTATTTTTTCTTCCATACAATTAAGAGTTTTAGGTCATAAGTCAAGGTCTTTAATCTATTTGGAGTTGATTTTTGTGCATGGTGAGGGGTGTGTGTCTACTTTCATTTTTCTGCATGTGGTTATCTAACTTGACCAGCACCATTTGTTGAAGATGCTGTCTTTTCTCCAGTGTATTTTGTTGGCTTCTTTGTCAAAGATTACATAGCTGTAGTTGCTTGAACTAAGGGCTGGGTCTTCAGTTCTGTTTCATTGGCTTATTTGTTGTGTTTTATGCCAGCACCATTCTGTTTTCATTACTATGGCTTTCTATTATAGCTTTAGATCAGGCATAGTAATACTTCCAGAGGTATTTCTTTTTCTGAGGATATTTTAGATACCTGAGTCCTTCTGCCATTCCATAAAATTTGTTTGTTGTTTATCTGAGAGAGAGAGAGAGGAAGATATCTATCTATCTATCTATCTATCTATCTATCTATCTATCTATCTATCTAGAAAGAAAGAATGGGCACTCCAGGGCCTCTAGCCATTGCAAACAAACTCTAGACATATGTACCACCCTGTGTATCTGGCTTATTGGGGAATCAAACCTGGGCCCTTAGGCTTCTCAAGCAAATGTTTTCAACATTAAGCCATCTCTCCAGTCCCCATATAAATTTTGAGATTACTTTTTCTGTATCTGTGAAAAATGATGCTAGGATTTTTATTGGCATTGTGTTGAATCTGTATATTGCTTTTGGTAAGATTGCCCTTTTCACAATATTAATTCTACCCATCCAGAAACATAGAAGGTCCTTCTGTCTTCTCATGTCCTCCTCAATATCTTTCTTGGGTGTTTTTATGCTTTCAGTATACAGGTCTTTCACTTATTGATTAGTGTTATTTCAAGGTATTTGGTTTTTTTTTGTGGCTATTGAAAATATGACAGCCTTGCTGATTACTTTCTCTGTATATTTATCTTTTGTGTATAAGAAGGCTACTGATATTTGAGTGTTGAGTTTGTATCCTGCCACTTTGCTGAAGGAATTTATCACTTCTAGAAGTTTTATGGTAGGATTTTTCAGATCACTTATGTATAGGATCATGTCATCTGAAAATTGGGCTAATTTGACTTCTTCATTTCCAATTTTATTGCTTGGGCTAGGAGTTCTAGTACTATGTTGAGGACAGTGGTGAGAGTGGGCACCTCTGTCTTGTTCCTGATCTTTTTTTTTTTTTTTTTTTTTTTTTTTTTTTTTTTTTTGCTTTTTCGAGGTAGGGTCTCACTCTAGCCCAGGCTGACCTGGAATTCACTATGGAGTCTCAGGGTGGCCTCGAACTCACGACGATCCTCCTACCTCTGCCTCCCAAGTGCTGGGATTAAAGGCGTGCGCCACCACGCCCGGCTTGTTCCTGATCTTAATGGGAACTCTTCGAGTCTTTCCCCATTAAGTATGATTTGGGCTTTAGGTGCTTTGCATATAGCCTTTATTATGTTGAGATATAAACCCTCCATCCCTATGCCTAGTCTCTCCAGCATTTTGATCATGAAGTGATGTTGTATTTTGTCGAAGGCCTTCTCTGCATCTGTTTAAGTGATCATATGGTTCATGTGTTTATTTATGTGATGTATCATGTTAATTGACTTCCATATGCTGAACCATCCCTGCATCCCTCGGATGAATTCTGCTTGATCAAGGTCAGTAATGCTTTGGATGTGTTGTTGAATTTGGTTTGTCAGGATTTTGTTTAAGATTTTTGCATCCAAGTTCACCAGGATATATGTCTATAGTTTTCTTTTCTTATTGTATCTCTGTCTGGTTTTGGTATTTGGGTGATACTAGCTTCATAGAAGGAGTTGGGGAGGATTCCCTGTTCTACAATTATGTGAAATAACTTGAGAAAAAGTGTTTTCAGCTCATTAATGAAGGTTTGGTAGAATTTGGCTGAGAATCCATCACGTTCTGAACTTTTTCTTTTGGGGAGGTTTTATATTACATTTTCAATCTTGATGGTTTGCTTAGGAAATTTATCTGTTCTGGACTTAATTTTGGTAGGTGGCATATGTCTAGGAATTCATCCATTTCTTCCAGGTTATTCAATTTTGTGGAGTAGGGGTTTTGGAAATATGTCCTGATGATTCTTCCAATTTCAGTGATGTCTGTTGTGACCTTCCCCCTTTCATTTGTAATTTTGTTAATTTGACACTTCTCTCTTTTTTTGTTTGATCAACTTGGTCATGAGTTTATCAATCTTGTTTATATTTTTGAAGAAACAGCTCTTAATTTTAACAATTTCATAATTGTTTTCTTAGTTTCCAATTCATTAATTTCTGCTCTAATATTCATTATTTCTTTCCATTTGGAACTCTTAGGGTTGGATTCTTCTTGTTTTTCCAGCACCTTTAGGTGGTATAGCAGACATCCTCACATCACTGGGATGAACCTCCAGACAAGATGCAGTTTATGGGAGGAAGAAGGGATTTACTTGAAGCTAACAGATCCAGGGGAAGTTTCATAAATACAAAAAAGGGAAAACCCACTACCAAAGCAAGAGCAAAAACCAGAAGCTAAACCATAGAGAACCACAGCCAGAACTCAGGCACTTTGTATATGTTTAGACTGGAATTCCAAATCCCACCTCCCTCCCCCGACACACTTTAGGGCTGGGCCCTTGGATCCACCTACTGTGACACCAAGTTACAAGTTTGAATAAAATTTCTGAATCAGTTGAAGACATCCATTCAAATTACCACATTCCACCCCAACCTCTAATAGATTGATAACCATCTCACATCGTATATTGTGTTCAGTCCAAATTCAAAGGTCCCCACAGTCTTTACCAATTTAAGATAGTTCTAAAATCCCAAATCTCATCTGAGATTTGGGATAGTCTCTTAACTGAGAGTCCTGTAAAATGAAAACAGTTACGTATATTCAACATATAAAGGCACAGAGTAAGCATTTTCAACTGCTGTAAGGCATAGCAAGGAGAGACTTGGAACAATGCAAACACAATAACCATCAATCAAACATCAAACTTCTTTAGTTCAAGTCTGATATAACCAATGACTGACAATCTCAAGATTTTCCAACTCCACCCCTCCAGCTAGGCTGAGTAGCCAGGGAAAATTTCCATCCCTAGCCAACAGCCTCCATGGTAACCCTTGCACAGTCCTGCTATATCCAAAATATCTTCAGGTCTCCATACAAACGATGTTCCATCTTCCAATGGCTTTACCAGCCTATCAGAGTCATCATGCCCTGCTGCATGCCATGTCTCAGCAGTGGCTCCTGGAACCATGTACACTTCACCCATTCCATACATTTCTCTTGCTTCTGAAACCAATACTAGGTGTGCAGGACACAACCATGTTCTGAATTCAGGGAAAAAATAAATTAGTGACTTTGAAGAGCAAATTTCTTCCATATGGATATCTTTTTTCAAAAGTGTTTGCATTCCTACTATTCAGTCTTTCTGGGGTGGGATCATTCTCTCTAATTTTTTTTTTTTCCGGGGTAGGGTCTCACTCTAGCTCAGGCTGACTTGGAATTTACTATGTAGTTTCAGAGTGGCCTTGAACTCATGGCAATCCTCCTACCTCTGCCTCCCAAGTGCTGGGATTAAAGGTGGGCGCCACTACACCTGGCTCTCTCCATTGTAAATGTAAAGTAGTTGGGCCACTTTCCTTCCAAATGGTAATATATTTGACAATAGCAGCTTCAATAGCCAGTCTCAGTACCAGTAATTTTAAACTTGCTTGAATTTTTCCAATTTAAATCTTAAATATCCCAGTCCATCACATCAGTCCATTAAAAATTTAATCTTGATCAAACTGGGCATAGGCAGCAGAACACAGCCAGCCCTTATACTAGTAGCCTAGTTCCAAAAATTCCTGTGCAGCCTCTCCTTCCCCTTATAAAGTTTATAAGCCAAACCTCCAAATACAGTTCTCTGTGAACTTGGCATTTTCAAACTCATCCAAATAGTTCCATAATACTTGGCTTAGTGCTCCAGAAGGTGCCTTCAGTTGCAAGCACCAAGTTTCCCATTCTTCTAGCATACAAGTTCTAAAAATCCAAAATCCACATGGCCACATTCATCACACAGCAACTCTATCCCTCTCCTAGTTACCTATTCTTCAGCATTTGGTGCTATAAAATTTTCCCTTAGGACTGCCTTCATTGTGTCCCATAAGTTTTGGTATGTTGTGTTTCTGTTATCATTCAGTTCAAGAAATTTTATAATTTCCTTTTTCATTTTTTCATTCCTTGTTTAATAGCATGTTGTTCAGTTTAATTTCTGGCTTTAGAACATTGTGGTCTGATTTGATTCAGGAAGTTATCTCAGTTTTCCTAAATTTATGGAGGCATGCTTTGTGCCCTAATATATGGTAGATTTTGAAGAAGGTTCTATGGTCTGCTGAGAAGAATGTGTATTTTGCAGAATTGGGGTGGAATATTCTGTAGATGTCTATTAGTTCAAGTTGATCTATGCTGTTGATAAGATTTTTACCTGTTGATTTTCTGCTTGGATGATCTGTCTATTGATCTATGTCTATGATCTATCTGGCGTATTGAACTCCCCTACTATGGTGGTATTGGGATTTATTTCTGATTTGTTGTCAAGTTGGTTTTGCTTTATAAAATGTGGTGCACATGTGTTTGGTGCATGTAGATTTATGATTGTGATATTCTCTTGTTAGATTGTTCCCTAGATGAGTAAAAAGTATCCTACTTTCTCCTTTTTAATTACTTTTGGTTTAAAGTCTATTTTGTCAGATAATAATGTAGCCACATCCACTTTTTTCTTATTTCTATTTGCTTGGAAAAATTATTTTCCATCCTTTCACACTGAGGAAATTTCTATCTTTAATTGTGAGGTGGGTTTCTTGAAGGCAGCAGATGGAAGGGTCCTTTTTTCTTATCTACTCTGTTAACTTGTGTCTTTTTATGGGTGAGTTAAGTCAATTAATACTTAAAGTTATAACTGTGAGGTTTAATTTAATCCCTGTCATACTGGAGGGTTTGTAGGGTTTGGGGCTTTGAATGTTTTTATGCCTGTTCTAGTTTTGGTTATTGTGTTCATCCTCTTGTAGGTTTTTGAGGTTGGATGTTTGACTCTTCTGTGTGGAATATTCCCTGAAGTATTCTCTGTAGGTTTGGCTTTGTGCTCATATAATCATAGAGCTAGCTTTTGTCATGGAAATTTTTCCTTTCTCCATCTATTATGAGGCATACATTCACTGGTTACAGTAGTTTGGGTTGGAAGCCATAGTTTTTTTTTTTTTTTTTTAACACTTTGAAATACTCCATTCTAAGCCCTTCTGGCTTTCATGGTTTCCACTGAAAGATCTGAGGTAACTTTGGGAATGCCTTTGTATGTAATGAGTTGTTTCTGTCTTGGTGCTTTTAGAACTCTTTGCTTTTATTGTTTAGAGTTTTAACTACAATGTGCCTTGGAGAGTTTCTTCTTTGGTCCTGTGTGTTTGGTGTTCTGTGAGCTTCTTGTATCTGGATAGGCCTCCCTTTTGTGAGATTGGGAAAATTTTCTTCAGTAATTTTGTTGAATATGTTCTCTATGCCTCTGGCCTGGGTTTCTTCCCCAGTGATCTGTATATTTGGTTGTTTTAGGGTATTCTACAATCCCTTCATATTATGTTTGCATGATTTTCTGAACTTATCAAAGTTTTTGGACTCCTGTCAATTTCTTCTGTCTTGTCTTCCAGATCAGATGTTCTGTCCTCCACATGATTGATTCTGTGAGTGAGGGCTTTTGGAGAGGCTTTTAAAAGCACTATTTTGGCCAGGCGTGATGGCACACACCTTCAATTCCAGCACTTAGGAGGCAGAGGTGGGATGATTGCTGTGAGTTCAAGGCCACCCTGAGACTACATAGTGAGTTCTAGGTCAGCCTGAGCTAGAGTATAGTGAGACCCTACCTAGAAAAACCACAAAGAAAAAAAGCTCTATTTGATTTTTGTTCTTTTGTTGTGTTTTTCCTCATCGTGTCCATCTCTTTTTTGAGGTCCAATTTCATGTCAAGGTTTGATTTTCTTGATGCTTCCTGGAATTCATTCTTGTATTTGGTCATGTCTTCATTCAGCTTAATCGGTTGTTGAGATCCTCTATTTGCTGATTCACGTTCAATTTGTTTATCTCTCCTTCGAGGTCTCTCTGGTTTTCCTAAATCGAATTAAGCCTAGTGACAAAGGCTGTGTGTATTTTATTTATGTGAATGTTGGTTTTTGCTTCTCGTTCAGCCAATGTCTTGTTCAGGATCTCCTTGAATTTATGTAATAAACTTATTGTGCTTGAGTTCTATTGTCTCCTCTATGTTTTCACTGGAGAGTTCCATTGTGAGACGAGGCAACCTTGGTAGAAATATCTGTTTGTCTTTCATTGCTTTCATTTGAATCTATATATTTTGGGGTAAAAATTTTATTAAGGAGAAAGCACATGTTTAGCATTGTAGGATCTTCAGTGAGTGTTCTGTTTTAGGTTTGAACCAGATTGGAGTAGGATGGGCTTATAACTGCAGATGTGCAAGTTGTGGAGGTTGCACGTGCACCAACAGCCCTGGGAAGGTGGCTTGTAGGAGAGCTGGTTGGCGGTCCAGAGTCTCTCCACCCTGTGGTCACTGCCTTGCCTGTGGGGCTCAGGAGCAGTTCGCACTTGCCCCTATACCCCCTCCAATGTACCCCCGCTGAGCAGGTTGTAGAGGTGCACTGATATCTCCCTGGGCTTACCAGATACTCCTGTGCTCCCTGTCTGGAGCAGAAGCAAGGTGCCAAGGAGACAGTGGGGGCACCTGTAGGGGGGACTTTGGGTGACAGGAGAAGCCGGGAATGGTGGAATGGCAGGAGAAGCCGGGAACGGTGGAGTCATGTTCCATGTACCATGCCCGACCTAGGGTAGGCAGAGGTGGCTGGTGTGGGGGTATTGGTCTCTGGAAGCACTGGGGCAGGACATGGAATGTGGAGGTGGCTGGAGGTGTGTCTTGACATCAATCAGGGGAGGCGGCCAAGGCTGTCCCCTGTGTCTACTTGCCTCCAGCGAGCAGGGTTTCCCTGGTGGTTCCCTGCTCCCAGTGAGCACTTCCCCAGAAGCTACCTGTTCCCAGAGATCAGGCTTTCTCCCTCAGTCAATTCTTTGTTAAGTAGGACATAACCCAAAACTTGGGGTTCATGAATTCTTGCAGACCCCTCCTGAACCCCCAAATCCTGCATCAACAACACATGTGGGGATCTTGTGGTTCCCTACAGGGAATAGAGAGCTGGGGCCTACTCTCACTGCACATGCATGTAGGTCTCTGCCACCCCACACCAGCAGCAGGGGAAGGGGGAGCTGGGGAACTGGGAACCCAGGCCTACTCATGCTGCATGCTGGCACCACCAGCACAAGAGAACTAGGAGTCAGGGAACAATGAGCCAAGGAACCGGGAACCCAGGCCCGCTCATACTGCACATGCTCAGGGTCCCAGCCACCACACAGCAACAGTAGGGGTACCAGGAGCTACGGAACTGGGGTGGGGGGGGGAGGGGTAAACCAGAAGCCCAGGCCTACTCATGCTGGCACCCACTAGCACAGGGAGACTGGGAGTCAGGGAAATATGATTCAGGGAACCAGCAGCCCAGGCCTGCTCACACGGTATAAGCACAGGGTCCAAACAGCCCCAAAGCAGCAGGAGGGGGCCTGGGAACCCCTAGAAAGCCTTTTTATGATTTATCAACACACACATGCAGGCACCTCTCTGTTGGAAATATCCTTATTGCTAATATTACTAGTTATGCCAGCTTTTGTATAGCAGTTTTGTTGTTGACAAGGTGCTCTTGATTCTCTTCTGTGCTGTGGAGGCAGAAGTGGGAGAACAGTGAGCTTGGCTTCTTTGGGGATTGAGCTAGCTGTCTTTGTTTCTTTAGGCATCAAGCCTTTCAAGCTGTGAGGCACTATCACAAAGGTGGGTGCCAAGATTACTCTCTATCTCCAGGGGACAACTGCTTCTACAGCCAGCTAGCTTAGGGAAGGACTTTCAGTTGGGTAGTCTTGCTGGCTTTCCTGCCGAGGTCTTCACTTCTTCTGGGCTAGAATGCTTGTCTGGACTTTGCTGGTTAGTCTACTGAGGGCTGTGCCCTGTCCTCGGCCTGTAGATGTTGCTAGAGTCTTTCAAGCCTGGACCCTCACTGGAACCAAATGAACTTTACCAAGTGCCATAATCTTGAGTTTCCTGGTGCAGTGTGTACCTGTTCACAATAAACTGTCTAGAGAGCTGTAGATGGTAGAAGGGCTGAAATTCAAGTCAAATATTAGTGTATGCAAGAAAATGAAGCTTTAAAATTTTTCCAGATTTGGTTGGATCTTACTTTCTTACAATGGTAGGAAAAAGAGCAGTGAAAACAAAGATACACATACCACCCACCACAGACACCATCCTGCCACCTAAACCAGTAGTTTATTATTGACCATGGAAGAAAGCCTGATTTTTTTTTTTTCTAGTTTAAAAGGACCCAGATGGGCTGGAGAGATGGCTTAGCAGGTAAGGTACTTGCCTGCGAGGTCTAAGGACCCAGGTTTGATTCCCCTGTAGTCATGTAAGCCAGATGTACAAGGTAACACATACATCTGGAGTTCGTTTGCAGAGGCTGGAGGCCCTGGCATGCCCATTCCCCGCTTTCAAATAAATAAATAAATAAATAGTAACATACCAAAAAAGGACCCAGAAAAGTAATTAATAAGTGACAATTCATCAATTCACAACCCTTTAGGTTTGAGACTCCCTCCTCAAGCAAGCTCTGGCCCTCTCCTACCTCCTCTGCCCACCTTTCCTTAGAGGATATCTGGGTTTAAGACATCTGTATGTCTTCTGAATTGATGGGCTCGTCAGCTCCATGCACTGTGCTCATTTCCACTTGTCCCCAGGGCAGCCTCTGTCCTCAGTAGATTCACTGCTATAGTGTCTATCTATTACTGATGGAAAATTCATGGCCTATTGCTTTTGTCTATGATTGAGTCAAGTGACTGGTTCTGGCATCTTGGCATCAGGAAGCTTCTTAGGTCCTGTGTAGTAGCCCAAATAGGAGACAATGAGGAGATGGAGGCATCTTTGACCACATAAAAGACTACCTCAGCTATTTCTTTTTTTAAATGTACATGTGTGTGCACTGGTATGTGTGTGTGACTGTGCGTGCACATGTGTGTGCATGCATGTGGAGACCAGAGAACAATCTCAAATGTCAGTCTCAGGATCACTGATTGCCTTTCTATATGACTGGGTCTCTCATTGTCCTAGAGCCTACTCATTAGGCTGGTTGGCTATTCATCATGTCCCTTTTGGTGTGTGTGTGTGTGTGTGTGTGTGTGTGTGTGTATGTGTGTGTGTGTATGTGTGTGTGTGTATACAATTTTGAGTGTCAGTCCTCTCCTTCTGCCTCATTTAAGGTAGGGTCTCTAGTGGTCCACTGCTTTATTTGTCAAGCTAGCTGGCTGGTGAGCTTCTGGAAGATTCTCCTATGTCTTCCTTCTCACCATTGGTGCACTAGGATTGCAGATGCCCACCCCAACATCTTGGCTGACATTTTTATGTGGCTTCTGGGGTTCAAACTCAGCTCTCAAAAAGTAAGGCAAGGGGCTGGAGAGTTGGCTTAGCGGTTAAGTGCTTGCCTGTGACACCTAAGGACTCCGGTTCGAGGCTTGATTCTCCAGGACCCACGTTAGCCAGATACACAAGGGGGTGCATGCATCTGGAGTTCGTTTGCAGTGGCTGGAGGCCCTGGCGCGCCCAGTCTCTCTCTCTCTCTGTCTGTCACTTTCAGTAAATAAATTAAAAAAATTAAAAAAATAAGTGAGGCAAGCACATTTCTGACTGAGTTATCAGTCCCCCCTCAGCCATTTGTAAATTGCCACCTTATACCATGCTGAATGCCTTGCCCAATGTAGTTTTTCTGAGTACCCTGATATTTTCTGGGATATGCTGGAAAGCCAGGAGTTGTTTTGCTGTGTACTGGAATTTCCTGAAGAACCTGGCTGGCTGATTATCAGATGTTCTTACTACCCCGTAGGGCTCCAAGCCCCAGAAAGAGCCAGAAATTTCCATCTGACTCTTCACCTTGCCTCTCCTCTCTCCCAGCTCCTTCACTAGAAATGGAAGAGTGCTGTCTTTCATGTTTCAGTCAGTCACATCCTGCTCAGGTGTGCTACAACCTGTTTTTGGTGCATTTCTTGACTTTCAGTGGATGACAAGCTTTTGAGGCTAGCTTGGAAGAAGGGATGTGGGGAAAAGGAAAAAAATAACTGGTTTGATGAAATTTCATTTCCAAGATGTAATTCTGTTTTATCTCTCATGTCGTTTCCCCCAAATCTTGACACTTCATGACATCAATGTCACCATGGATTGAGCAGCCTTTAGACACAGTCATTCAGTCACCTTTGAATGAGTTCCCAGCAGCCCCATCCCTGGCTGGCTATGACTTCTCCCTTCCCTATGTGTTCAAAGCAGGCCCTGCAGCCAGACCTTATAACTGACCCTAAGACCATAGGCCACTCTTCAAGCCTTAGTGCCCTTACGGGCCCAGTCTACCTACTATAAATTTTTGCCAAGAATTGGACTGATGAGTACTCCAAGTAGAATTTTGGCAAGTGGATAAGGTTTTATCTTTCCTGTATTAATTTCTGAGTGTCTTTTACATGCATTAAGGCAAGGAAATCTTGAAACCATTCAGATAGGTTTTTAAATAAAATAACAAGCCGGGCGTGGTGGCGCACGCCTTTAATCCCAGCACCTGGGAGGCAGAGGTAGGAGGATCCCGGTGAGTTCGAGGCCACCCTGAGACTCCATAGTGAATTCCAGGTCAGCGTGGGCTAGAGTGAAACCCTACCTCGAAAAACCAAAAAAAAAAAAAAAAAAAATAAATAAAAAAATTAAAAAAATAAAATAAATAAATAAAATAACAAGTTTTTGTGCATTTAGGGTCAACTCATCAGCCAACACATAGTCTCAAAAGTGGTCTGTGCACTATAATTTGTGTTTTCCATGCACACACACACACATACATGCTCATGAGTCATAGCCTCGGGAGTCATCCCTCACCTAGCATTTTGTTTGAAACAGGCTCTTGTTTACCCGGAGCTTCAGACCAGCTGACTCACAAACTTTGAATCTTCTGGATTCACCTATCTTTGATAGATTGTATACACATGTGCTGTATGGGTTCTGAGGACCTGAACTACAGTCACTAGGCTTGCATACAAGGGTAATAGTATGGATTCATCTCCTTAGCCTTCTATATGATTATGGCCTTATAAAAATATGTTATTATGGGGATTTGGATTCAGAACTAGTAGAGGGGCTAGCATTTTATTTTGGGATAAAAACAAAATTTGTCAACCCATATTCCCTTTCCCTGCAATATATATGTGCAAAGCTTAATATGGGAGAGCTAGGTATGCATTCTGACAAATTCATTACAGAGCAAATGAATGGCTCTATAGCCCTTCTTGGGTTTGAAGAGCGAATGTGGAGTCAGAAAAGGGCTCACTGGGGCCCACTGCCAGGGTCTTGTGGGTAGTCACAGGATCGAAGATGAGTCAGAACCCCCCTTATCAAGTGCAGGTATCTTTCTGTCCCTTCTCATGGTACTTCCTTTGTCACTCTGCTTTGCTGGGTGTCCCTTCCATTCCATTTATATCTACAGGGATCTTTTGTTGCCTTCCCAAATGTCTGCTTTCCTTCCAGCTGTGCTCAAGCCCATTCCACGCTGGGTCCTGGGACATCCCCATCCTCCAAATCCTCTAGGCTCTTTTCAATTCCAGGTGTTGTCTGCTCTGTGGCTATCCCCACTGTCCCTGAGGCTGTGGGCTCTGCCATCAATGCTCTCTCCTTGCTAGATCCAGAAGGACTTTACCTTCAGCTGGCTCCACCACCCATTCTGCATGGGCATCCCCTTTGCTCCTATTGCTGTTTGGTTTCCACGAGATAAGGCCTGAGCATCCCTTTCCTTCCTGTTCTTATGTCACCCACCTTGGGTCTCAGCCCATCATCATGATCAATAACTGACAGCTGGGTGATGGATGATATCTTTCTTTCCCTCCATAAACTAAAGCCCAACTGACATTAGTTCATTTATATCTGAATCACCCTCATCATTCAGAACTGATTGGACAAAGCTGAATTGGAACATCACCTGGCTAATTCCTCCTCTCCAGCAGTCTCTGCCACCCCCACTCTCTTCCAGGCAGGGTCCTTGAGGCTGAAAGGAGGCTGAGTCACTCTGTTTAGTTGCCTTATATTTGGAATGGCATTCTTGAAGAAAACTTTTCACCCAGATCATCAAAAGAATGTGATCATGTCACAGCAATATAGCAATATATCATCTTTCCTCAATGAACTCAGAGAAAATTCTTCAATGTATGATTTTTTTTAAGAAAAATTAAAAATTGGAAATTGTCTTTAAAAATCTTCTGATGCCAGGACAATGATAGTGGTTGTGGTGGTGGTGCTGGTGGTGGTGGTGGTCATGTTATGGCAACTTTTCTTTCTTGTTGACATGCCATGTAACTATGGTAGGACATTTTTTCTTATGTTGGGGGCTACCCCACTTGCTGGGTAGAGTTAGGACAGCTGCCATCTTTATTATCATCTAGTCAGGGGATATGAAGATTTTGTGTGTTCTGTCTGTATGATCACACATTGAGAGAAGAAACACATTACTGGCTGAATAAAAAGTTGCTCAATTGTACTGTGTTATTTACATGATATCAGATAGCCAGGCTTACCTGTGAAATTTTTTTATTCTAAATGGACTTGCTGTGTTGATACCAGAGAGGCACACATGTTGGAAAATCTTCAGAATCTTCAGAGATCTCCCCTGGGGATTCGATCTGTACCTAAGCCTAAAAATGTCACCTCTGTCCTGACAACCTAAGTTTCCTCTCCGGGAGGCCTTCGTCTCAGAGCTCCTGTATTCAGTCATCTGCTAGGCATGAGATCTGAAACTACATCTGTAAAAGAGCCCTAGATGTTTCCCCAAACTATCCCTCCTCTCTTCTTTCTGTTTCAGTAGATGGCACTGTCATTTATCTGGTTCTACGGACTAGAATCTATAGACCAGAGACATCTGCAATTCTTCCTTACTTTTCCCTCCCTTCTGCCTCATAACCAGTCATCAGTGAGTACTTTTGATCACTGAATGGTGTGTGTGTTGGTGCACGCTGGGTGTGCATTTGCAGGTGCCTGCCCTCATCTTCCACCTTCGGGAGACAGGTCTGTCTCTGGTTCTTGCTGTCATTGTTCACTCTTGTGCTAACTTTGAGTTTCTGAGCTTTCCAGGGGAATTCTTCTGTATGCACATCTCATCTCACTGTCAGCATGCTGGGAGGACAGGACTCTGTCATGACTTCTGGCTTTTTATTGTGGGATCTGGTAATCAAACTTGGGTACCCAAGCTTTAGCAACAAGTCCTATATCCACTTAAACAACTCCACAGCTCCTATATTTTTAAATATTTTATTTACTATTTGTTTGAGAGAGAAAGTGAGATAGAGAGAGAAAGAGAAAGAATGGGCATGCCCGGTCCTCTAGCCACCGCAAACAAATTCTGAACTCTAGACACATGCATCACCTTGTGCATCTGGCTTTCTGTGGGTACTGGGGAATTGAACCTGGGTCCTTTGCCTTTGCTGGCAAGTGCCTTAACCTCTAAGGCATCTCTCCAGCCTTCCTATTTACTTTTTGAGACAGGGTCATGTAGATCAGGCTGGCCTCAAACTTGTAAGTAGCTAAAGCTGGCTTATCTCGAACTCCTGATTTCCTGCCTTCAGCTCCTGAGTACTGGGATTACAGGTGTGTGTCACCCATCCTGCATAGCGTTGGTTCAGTTTCCACAGTATGTCAAATCTCTTTGCTTGCTTGGCCTTGCCTCCCACTGCCCTTGGCTTTGCCAGGCATCCAGCTGTGAACACTTGGAGCCCTACTTCATGTCTTGTGGTTCATTCTCCACACAGAAGTCTTCTTAAAGTTAAATTGGATCCTATCAGACTCTTTGACCAAACTCATCATTGAGCTTCTGTTGGACTTACAATAAAATCTGAACTCAGACCTCTATCTCCAAGGCGCCTAGTCACTCTGGTGCCCTGTCTTGTGCCTCCTCCCTTTCCCCACTTTCCACTCTAAGTGACTTCCTGGCCACACTACCCTTTTGTAATGCTGGGGACCAAATCCAGAGCCTTGTGCATGCTAGGTAGCACTCTACTATTGAGCCAAATCCCTCACCCCACTAGGGTCTTTTTGAGCTCCTTGCTGTTGCTCATGCTGGACTTTAAGCAGTGAACATCATCCTGTGTTTGGTAATATGATGGAGACCTTCTTAGGTCTCAGCTTCAAAGCTAAACTCTCTGGGAGTATGTTTTCTGTTGACTTTGATGTGCTCCACCAAAGCTCCCTCATTCTACTCATATCTCTGTATGTTCTAGAATGGCTTGTCCCCTTGTCCACGTTCTGGATCTCTGCCTGTGACATGAGTTCTGTGAGGGCAATGCAGTGTTTGTTTCATTCGCCATGGTATCCTCAGGCCTGGCAGAGGCCCATTGTATTTGGTCTGGGATGCGTGTATGTTGTATCAACATGAAAGACCTAGAGAATGGGACTAATGAGAAGCTCAGTTTGCCATGTTGAGAGATGATAGGGTGAGAGCACTTGGTAGATGATGTGTGCATGGCGGTCAACAGCAATGTTGGTGGTGAACTGAGCACAGGAGAGAGGCAAGCAGGTGATGGCTGGTGGGGGTGGCTGGGTGAGGGGAAAGAGATATTAAGACAGATTGAAAACAAACAGATTTCTTTTCCTAATTCTAGAAGCATTTCCAGCCCAGCTGTGGTGATGATAGGGCAAAGTTTGCAATATACATTTCCTTATACTTTTTTTTTTTTTTTGCCTTCACTGCCGAGCATCTTAAAGATAAACACAGACTCAATTGTCATGCAAAAATTAGCACAAAATTTTCTGTTAGACATGGATAATGTTATGTGAAAATATGTAGCACATTGCCCAACACAGAGAAAGTCCAAAATTAAATTTGAATGCCATATTAATTTTGCTATATCTTTACCATTTTTATGGTAAGCTACCTCATATTCTCATTGGGAACAGGGATAGCATCAAATAGTTTTGTTCTTGTGTTAAAATATTTACTTGCAAGGGGGGAGAGAGAAACAGAGAGAGAGAGAGAGAGAGAGAGAGAGAGCGAGAGAGAGAGAGCACATGAATGGATGGATCAGGGCCTCTTGCCACTGCAAACAAACTCCAGATGCATGTGCCACTTTGTGTTTCTGGCTTTATGTGGGTACTGGGGAACTGAACCCTGGTTGGCAGGCTTTGCAGGTAAGTGTCTTTAACTACTGAGATATCTCTCCAGTCCCAGTTTTGCTTTTTTTTTTTTTTTTTAAAAAAAAAACCAAACTTGTGTTAGGGCTAGAGAGATGGCTCAGAAGTTGAAAGTGCTTTCTTGAAAAGTCTTCCTGTCTGGGTAGATTCTTCAGTACCCGTGTGAAACAAGATGTACAAAATGGTGTATGTGCCTGGAGTTTGTGTACAGTGGCAAAAGGCCCTGTAATTCCCATTTTATCTCTAAAATAAATAAAATATAAAGCAAATGTGTTATATGTGTGATGTGCATAAATGCATGTTTGTGTCTGTGTGAGTGTATGAGTGTGTACATGCGAGTGCATGTGTGTGCACGTATGTGGAGGCCAGAGGACAACGTCAGGGTTAGCCTCAGGACACTGTCCATGTCTCTTTGGAATACTCATTGGCCAGAAGCTGGAACTGGCTGGCCAGTAAGATCTAGGGATTTATCTGTCTATGCTTTTCCAGTGCTGGGATTACAAGCATGTACCACTATGCCTGGCATTTACGTGGGTACTGGGGATTGAACTGAGATCTTCATGCTTGCAAGGCAAGCACTTTACCAATTTGAGCTACATCCCTACCCCCACTTTCATTCTTAATACCTAAAGATAACATTATTCATAATAGCCAAAAATGGAAATAACCCAATTGTGTGTCAGTTGATAATTCATTTATAATATATGTATATCCACGAAGTGAAATATTATTAGCTAAACATGAAGCATTAATACATATTAAAACATAGATGAGCCTTGAAAACATGTCCAATGAAAGAAGCCAGTCATGTAGGAACAGAGATTGGATGATTCTATTTTGTGATACAGAGTCAGAAGTAGACACAACATAGATTACTCATTACCTTGGGCTGTGAGGTTGGGAAGGAATGGGGAGTGACTGCTAGTGGATGTGGAGTTTCTACTTGAGATAACAAAAATGTTCTGAAAGCGATGATGGTGATGGATGTACAACTTTTTGAATATACTGAAAACCATTGAATTATATTTTCAATGGATGAATTTTAATGGAATATGAATTATATTTCAATAAAGCTGCTAGAATTAATTAATTTATTAAATTAAAGTGAGAGCACCCATGTCTCTCTGATGATAGCATGACTGAGCAGGCAATGAGAGGGGCTTTGTAGCAAATGCCAGCTTTGATTAGATCTGGATAATAGGTCCATCCTCTTTCTCTACAGTCTTCCCTCTCTCCTTCCTGCCCTGCTTCCCATGTTTACATTTTTTGTTCAGCATTTTTCTTGCAATCTTAACCCATAGAAGAACTAGATGGGGACTTTTTCTTCCAGGAACTAAGCTGAGATGGCAGGGCAGTAAGGGGGTGTATAAGGGGTGGGAACAGGATGTAGCTCATTGGGCTTCACAGGCTGGGTACCCTGTGCAATCCATGGAGGAGAACGACTGTGTGCGGAGAAAGATTTTTTTGTGTGTGTCACAGAAAATGCTGTCTTATATATGACTACCGGGTGCAAAGGATGCAGAGATAAATAAGAGTGGTTGAAGCTGGGAACACAGGAATCAGCTATCGTGGCCTAGCAGGGCAGGTATCAGAAGCCAGTGGGGATGGGGGCTTTTCCAGGAAAGCTTTCTGGGAAGTTAATGCTGGACAAAACAAACATGGCTTGGCTTGGCAAAGCCCATTAGAGGACAGTGATTTAAGCCCCGTTTGGGGTCAGCCAGGCAGCTTTCCTGACTCCTCACTGGCTTAACTAGGGTGGAGTGCAGTGGCAGCCTCGCCTAGGCCAGGAGATCCAGCTGTGAGAGCCTGGCTAAGAATGGCTTTGCGGCTGAGGGGCGCTCTCCCTTCTGGAACCCAGGAGGAGCTGAGGAGTTGCCACCGGTCCCTGAAGGTTTGATATTGGCTGTGGCGACTGCAGGCCAGGCTCCTGCTGAGACGCCGGGTTCTGTGCGAGCTATTCGCCGCTAGAGGGAGCGCCGCGACGTTCTCCACTGCCAGCACTGGGAGGGAGCTCAAACCCCGCTGGCTGGAAGCCAGGGCTTTGGGGGCTCCTGGGAAACTCACTCTCTTCACCTTTGCTCCTTCCATTTAAAGACTTCTCAGAAGCAGCTGAACCCGAGAGCCCTCAGCATTGTTTGGCAGGGTTTGCAGAGCCCTGTTTGTGGGCTTGGAATTTGGGATATAGGTTGAGGCTTGCACAACCCTGGGGCAGCCTCAAAATGCCAAGGACATTGATAAAGGGAAGTTGTCCTTTGCTTCAACACGCAAGCATCTGGGACATGTAGGAAGACATGTTCCCTTGTGTGCAGTCTGGTCCCATACTCAGGGCTGTAAGGGAAAGTCTGTCGAGTTTCAGACAATGGCTCAGCTCTGGGCTATTCTGGAAAAGCAATTTAATGCTTAATAGGACAGAGGACAGAATGAAGTGAGGCCAGGCTGGCAGGACGTGTCACTGGTGTTGGAAACCTGGAAGGAGCTTGGAGATCTGGCTGCAAAAACTCACAAATGGGGCTTCTGCTGGTAGTGAGTGTGGTGTGGTGGGTGTGGAACTGGCACCAGGACTTTGTCAGATGGGCTATGCCGTGGTCTTTCGGCAAAACATTAGCTAATGGAGTAGAAGATGACTGTGGGTGTCCATGTTTCCTGGCACTAGAGGCTCCCACCAGTGTGGATAGTGCTAGTCTTTGTGGCTTCGTCTATCTTTCTGAAGCACTGCAGACACTGGATAAGCAAGGTCTCCAGAGATGGTCATTGAGTTGTTGATCTTATTCTAAGCTTCCCCTGAGCCAGGCCTTGCTATGGTGGCCAGAGGCTCAAAGTCCATCTTCCTGCAGCATTGACTTTTGAGTCTGACAGATAAGGTACCCTTCCCAGCTACTGAGTGTGGGCAGCAAGTGTATATGCGGTCCCTACCACATGTGTGCCTGTCTACAGCTCTGCACAGAAGCTGCAGGAGCATGGTATCCCTTCTGCAGCAGAGTAGGTCAGAAAGGGCCTGCTGAAGATCCTGTCACTGTGTAGTGGTTTTGCTGATTACCATGGTTACCTAGAGGCAGAGCAGGTAAAGATGGCCTTGCAGCCCTACTGGGCAAACAAGAGTGCCTGGATCAGAGAAGTCATTTTGCCAGAATTCAGCTGATCCATGGGTTGACAACTACCACGTGTTGGGGCCTTTGGATCATCCTTCCCTGAGTAATTCAGCATGAGCGGGGAAGAGAGGTCATTAGGGCCCTGTCCCCAATTGCTAGGTCTTGGGAGAACAGAGAAGAGGGAAGAGGAGATGCTGTACTGGTCCCCAGGGAGCTCCAAAGGAGGGGAAGGATGCAGTTAGACAGCATGGTAGTGGATTCATTCCAGACCCCTGGGGTCCTAGAAGAAGGATTTGGTTATGTATTCCCAGGCCAGCTTGATGCTGTGAGTGCCTCCACTTTAAGTAGGGCAATGATCACGGAGCCAGGGCTCCTGCTCTGCCAATGCTCATAAACTCCAGCTCCCACCATGTTCTGGCTTCTCCATCTGCAAAATGGGGTTAATGATTAGTAATCCCCCATCTACTTCACATTAGTGGGGAGGATATTTTTAAATGAATAATTTTGTGTATTGAAATGAACTGACAGATTTTGAGTCTTTGGAGAAAACGCCTTATTTATTATCATCAACTCATTGAGCAGAAATTCCATTTAGCTCAGTGCTCCACAAACTGGAAGCCATATTACTTTTGCAAGATGATGGGGCTCAGCACAACTGTCCAATCCCAGTCAGGTGGTTCCTGGGAAGACCTGGGGTGTGCTTCATCTGAGCACTGAGGGTTACTGAGATCAGAGAGGAAGAGAGGAAGAGGAACCTGATGTTCTTATGCAATGAAGAAAACTAAAGGTTGGTTGTCAACAGGGTGTCTTGCTAGGGGTGGGAGAAGCTGGGGAGGAGGAAAAGGAAGTGAAAGGAGAGAGGAAGGAGGAGTTCACCCAAGGCCAAGGAGACCAGCTTTGAAGATATCCCTTTTTTTAAAAAATACATTGCCATTATATGTTCACTTAAAGAATGAGAAAACACATATACAAAAAAGAGAATAAGGAGTATTAAATCAGAAAGGATATTAAAAATTAAATGAGAAGAATAACATTTGGATACATAGTTCCTATACTGTATCTAATAAGAAGATACCTATAAGTGTGGAAGGGACAAATACACTTAGATTATTAGCTTAGAATTATCTGCTCACTCAAACATGACATGTATATATAAATATTCATATTAGTGTATAATATCTTTCTACTATTTTTATATGTGCATGATATATATTTGAAACTTATTTTCTATTCCTGAAAAGTCTAATGGACTGATCACTTGAAATGCTACTTCAGCAATTTAGATTGGATTCCCTGAAATCTATGCATCTTTCAGCAAAGGTCAGGGGGCGTCGTCTCCTTGTCCACCTGAAGGTTCTCTTGGTTGTGAGCTCTCTGCTGTAATTGTTCATAACCTTCACTTCTGTGCTCATAGCTCCTCCTCTGTCTGAATACTGAGCCTCTTTGGCCAGGGGCTGTGCTTGCTGGATGACAGACTTCAAACATCCTCTCCATATCATCCAGGATGTCAGAGTGGACAATGCTGGTGGTGGTGGTGGAGGTGGCGGCATGGCGGTGAAGGGGAGAAGGTAGACACAGTGCCATTCTGGCAAGTCCTGGCACACCAAGCAGGTGGTTTGAACAACATGCAGATGAAGTCTGGAAGAGAAGCTGAACACAGAGCTGGATTTCCTGGGCTGGACAAGACCATTCTCCAGGGGTGATTGCCTGCGGGTGGTAGCAGCTGTCCTTTCCCATTTGGAATGATGCTGTTATTATGGAGTCCCCGAGGGTGTGGTTTGGCACACCTGGTATTTATTACTTACGGTGTATTTTGAGCTCTTGAGTTGACTGGTTGGGATGATGAACTGCTTGGTCCTGAAAGTCATGGCTCCTAAAAGTTCTGCTTTTTACAAAAATATTTATTTATTCACGGGGCGGGGGGAGACATAGAGAGGGAAAGAGGAAGAATATGGGTTCTCCAGGGCCTCTAGCTACTGCAAATGAACTCTAGATGCATGTACTACCATGTGTATCTGGCTTATGTGGGTTTTGGGAAATCAAACCTGGGTGCTTAGGCTTCACAGGGAAGCGCCTTAACTGTTAAGCCATCTCTCCAGCCTCCAAAGTTCTGCTCTTAAAATTCTTCTGTCAGACTGTCATACTTTCTTCTGAGAATTCTGTTGTTCACTCTTATAGTCATTCCTCCTCTTGGCTTGTGTAAACTCAGAGCGAATGTTGCTGCCATGTTTCCCATGAGGGAAAGCTGGCTTGCTGGCAGGCACGCGGAATCAATTTAAAGAGAGAAACTCACTGCGGACAAACGTCATGGTTTTTAAGTTAGGCTTTTCCTCCACCAACACCTGCATAAGCACCTGCACAGGAAATGTGGGAGACATTGCTGAGGAACCAGGTTGCCTCCCATCTTCACCTGCTTCAAGGGTACCAGTGGCTTCCTGCTGCCCTCAGAAAGTGTTGTGCTTCTTTTACAGAGAGCCAGATCTGACCGATCCCTCCATGATCCCTTTGTGCTACTTTTTCTCTACTCACCCTGGTCTGTCTCAGCTTCTTCAGCAGGCCTACAGGCTCTTTCTCAAGCCAGGACCCTAGACTCCCATCCACAGTTTCTTTTTTTTTTCTTCTTCTTCTTCTTTTTTTTCCTTTTTTCTTTTTTCTTTATTAGTCAGTTCTGTATTCAGCAAATACAGTCAGTTTGGTACCATTATTAGGTTCATCCGTGACCTACCCCCTCCCTTTGGCCACTCCTTGTTGAGGTATACGGGTCATGCATTGTGGAGTTAGCCCACAGTTATGGGTAAGCTAAATGTCTCTGCATATCATGACCCAACATGTGACTCTGACATTCTTTCCGCCCCCTCTTCCGCAAAATTTCCCTGAGCCATGTTGGGTTCATTTTTGGTCCACAGTTTCTTTTTAAAATTTTATTTTATTTTATTTATGAGAGAGAGAGAGAGAGAGAGAGAGAGAGAGAGAATGGGCTCATCTGGGCTTCTAGCCACTGCAAATGAACTCCAGATGCATGTGCCACCTTGTGCATTTGGCTTTACATGGGTCTTGGGGAATTGAACCTTGGTCGTTTGGCTTTGCCAGCAAGCACCTGAACTGCCAAGCCATCAGTCTAATCCCCTACCCACTCTTTCTTGAGCTTCGCTTGTTCCCTTGGCTAACCTCATTCCTATGCGTCACCTTCTTCTTCACCATCATCATCATGTTGACTAAGTATTAGATGTCTCTTCAATGAGCTCTTATGAAAGTCAGGACCATTTCAAATTTATTAATCACTGTACTCCAGTACCCAAATGAGAGACAAAGTGTACAGTAAGCACTCCATACATAAATAGTGGGTAGGTGAATTCTTACATGTATAAGACTGCTCTCTGCTCTAGGTTTCTTTAAGTTCCACCCAAGAAAGCTATAGCCTGTCATTCTCTGGTTGATGTTCTGGAGCTCTGGGCAGAGGTCTGGCTTCTCAGCAAAGTAACATAACAGTAGAATGGCACATGCGTGGGGAACATGATGGCTCAAAATCATGGACTAAGGAAAGCAACTCAGTGTTGGTCTTTCTCACTTGGAGAAAAGAAGGCTTGTGGATTGCAAGAGCTGCACACAGATGCAGGGACATCGCTGTATTGTGGAAGGCTATGACACATTTTGTATTAGGGAATTATACTCAAAGGAAGCAATCTTCTCATCTTTGGAGGCAGTACTACAAACTTCCCTTGGGGAGGATGTGGGTCTAGATGACAGTTGAAGTTGCAATTAGGTAGAAATGTCTGTGCATCCAAAATTTATTTTGAAATATTTTTATTGGGTGGCTCCAGTCATCTGAGGGTGCTCAGGTGGGGAGAATAGGCAATTGCTATTTCTTATCATACTTCTTGCTTCCCTGAAGTAATTTGCTATGTCCCTCAAGTATGTCTCTCTCCCTGTTCCTATCCTTGTACAGATGGATGATTATTGAGCAAGTACTTCCTCCATAGCCTCCTCTGTGCTTCTTGGTAGAGCTCAAACACCTTCGGCCTGGCGGCGGTAACAGAGTTGGATTGCTGCTGTTGCCCTCCCATGCTCTCAACCTCAGCATGAGATAACCTGACATTGCGAAGCCACCCGTGTAGAATGCGGAGACTTATGCAGTGACTTATGCGGTGGACCCAAGCCCAGCCCAGCTGAATCCAGCCAACCTGTAGACCCATGAGTGAAAAGAAATGCATGTAGCTATAAGGCTTATCTGTTAGCTGAGATTTGGGCTTATGTGTTGCACAACATTATCCTAGAAAAACTGCTGTTGAATGTTCACATGCTTTCTCATGGAACCACTCCCTTGCCCAGGCCGTTTTGTGCAGGGCTTCCAGTTGAGATGCTTGCTCTGTTGTACCTTGCCGAGGAATCTGGCATGGTAAACAATTTAGTAAACAATTTCTGTTTTTTTTCTGTCCAGATCCCTTTCCATAGCTTTGTCTGAGATGGGCTTTTGTTCCCACATTCACAGGACAGTCAACCACATGTACAAGATTCCACCCCTCCTGGGGAACCACTTCTATTCACACTCAGACCTGTCTGCTGCTGCTGAGGGCTTTCTACCTATGCTAGGAAGACCGGAGGTTTATGTGAGGACAAAGGGAGTGGAGCGCACAGAGATGAGGGGCCTTTGCAGCTGTCACAAGGCAGAGGAAGCTGGGCAGAGGAGGGAGTGGTCTCACTGCGGGGATGGGGAGGCACCGCAGGCTCAAACTAGAATGTTCTCTTGGACATCAGGTGGGCACCACTTAAACACCTTTCCTTCCATTCTGCCCAGCACAGACATGCTGAGAAGTGGCTTTTCCAATGCCTTTGCATCTTATGTCGCCTACCTCATCCTCTAAAATGAAATCTCTGACAATTGAGTGGGGTTTGGTGTGGAGAACTTAGTAAGTTGATCCAGGTTCAGGCAGAAACAGAACAGAAGGAGTAAAAAGCCCTGGAGAAAAGCATGAATAGGCTTGGAGAGGACAAAATAAAATAGCAAAGACGTTTATACGGGTCTCCCTACCTCTCTGAACAAAACAATTATGAGATAAGAGAGGCATGGGTGGGAGGAAATTTTTTCATTTTTCACATTGCAAGCTAGAGAGATCCAATAGCCTGTTTATGAAGAACAATAAAGAAGATACATGAACTCAGTAAAGAGGTTGTTACAAATATATTGGGTGGTTTTGAAAGGCCAGGGTTTTCTTCCTGCTTTTTGGATAAAGCTGTCAGCTAAGTATTCAAAGATTTTATTTTTTTTTTTTGCTTTTGCATTTTTTTTTTCTTTCCAAAAGGCAATAACTGACATCAGCAGTTTGTTACAATTGGCAGAAAGAGTTATCACTTTTATTTAGGATTTGGAAATTCAATCAAAGAGGGGCAGATTGGAGTCTGCATTAAATGAAGCTTAAGCAAGCAAAAGAGGAAAACTCTCCACTGGTTTTTAAAACAAACAAACACCAACATCATACATAGCGCCTTGTTAATTTGAAGCTGTAAAGAATTTGTCACTTACACGTGCAGAGTGGCTAGTACTATTGGGGGGTGGTGGTGGCTAGGGACTGCATATTTTGAAAGTAAAAACTCATGTTTTTCGAGACTCTTTAGTGAGACCTGACTGGCTTGGGTGCATGGGAAATCACAGAGAAGCTTTGTTCTGTTGATTTTAGAACGAATTCATCCTTTCTGAGATAATTTAAATAAATGAAAGAGCTGGTGAGGGGTCCAGTTCTATTTGGCTATCTGTTTTCACATCTGCTCTATTCTTAATTCCTACATACCAAATTACCCCAAAAATTGTGGTGGGAACATCTGTACCTAAGAGCTGCCTTTCTGTTATTATTCTAAATTTGCTTTCATTTATCCCGAGACTGAAAGCCTTCATATGATCTAGAAACTTCCCCTACTTAGATCATAGGTCTAAGAATCAGATGGAAGGAAGGTATTCCCCTGAGATGGCAAAAAGAGACATGAAAATAGGTTTGCCCTACGTCTTAGGCATTTGATCATCTTACCTACAGGCCTTTGGACTTGCGTAAGACTTTACAATTCCAAGAGCAGTGCTCTTGTTTGAAAGCCTAGAGTAAATGAGAAGTGACAAGAGCCAGCTCTGTGGGCAGAAGCAGAGACCTCCAGAAGTGACAGCTGGTAATCAGAGTCAGAGACACTACAAGATGGATTGGAATCATGGATATGGCAGGAGAAAGCTGTTACATGGTTCCCACTGGCTCACATGTCTGTTTGAACACTTGGCTTCAGTGGCTGACATTGTTTGGGAGGTTGTGGAACCTTTAGGAGATGAGTTCTAGAGGGAGTAAATGAGCTGCGGTTGGGAGGACCTTGAGGGTTATAGCCCAGCCTTGCTTCCTGCCCTGTCTCTGGAAATGTGAGCAAGCAGCCTCACATTCCTTCTGCCACAGCCAAGAGCCATTCCTGTTGCTATGCCTTCCCTGCCAGAACAGACTGAACCATTAAACTCTGAACTAAAACAAATCCTCTCTTAAGTTGCTTTTTGTCAGGTATTTGGTTGTAGCAATGAGAAAGGTAACTAATACAGGAGTGTATTTCCTCAGTGACACAATGCTAGGATAAGTGGTATATTTTCTATTTATAACTTATAGTTTGGTTTTTCTAGTAAAGGTTCAACTATGTGTCCATGTTTGCTATAGTCCTGGGGGTCCTTAGGGTAGAGTTTATAGAATCCCATGTCACTCAGCATCCTCAATGTTGTCTTTCCCCTGGGCCCTGCCCAGCACTGAGCCCCTGCCCAGTCACCTGGCGGTCCTGTGCAGATATAGAACATCTCTGTGGCTTCTAGAAGCCTAAGCTCAGAGACACCTTGAGTAGCTGGTTCTTGGCTGTCTCATGGTGCCCACACACAGTGCCAGTTATCTCTCATGAACAGAGAGTGAACTCAATGAATGTTTTCTCTACCCTTTCACAGTGGTATTGAATAGAAATCATTCAATAAGTTTATTTTAAAAAATAACATTTTATGAAAGTAGTACTGTTTAGAAAGAAAACTCTGAGGCTTTGTAAACACTTGTAATTCATTCCCCTAGTCATACTATTCCCCTTCAGGGTCAAATGGTGAATATGGGAACATTTGTTTATAGGCCCAGGTGTGGTAACAAGAAACAATGCAAGTCACATCTTTTTCCTTCAGTGAAACAGTGGTTCAATAAGGGGTGTATTCTTCATTTATACTTTTGAAATATTTTTATTTATTTACTTACAAGTAGAAAGAGGACTGGAGGGAGAGCAGAAAAGAGGGAGGGAGGAAAAGAGGGAGGGAAGGAGAGGGGGGGAAGGGAGGGAGGGAGAGGGAGAGAGTGGATGAGCTAGGGCCTACAGCCACTGCAAATGAACTCCAGATGCATGTGCCACTTTGTGCATCTGGCTTTACATGGTAACTAGGGAACTGAACCCAGGATGTCAAGCTTTTGCAAGCTAGTGCCTTTAATTGCTCAGCCATCTCTCCAGCCCCATTTATACTTTTTTATCTTAACTATTTTTCTTTACTTTTTTATTTATCTGAGAGGGAAATAGAGATAGATAGATAGATAGATAGATAGATAGATGATAGATAGATAGATAGGTAGACAGATAGATAGATAGTGAATGGGAATGCCAGGGTCTCTAGCCACTGCACATGAACTCCAGAAGCATGTGCCACCTTGTGCATATGGCTTTTGTGGGTCCTGGGGACTCAAACCTAGGTCCTTAGGTTTTGCAGGTAAGCACCTTAACCACTAAGCCATTTATCAAGCCCCTTAACCATTTTCTAAAATCTTAACCATTCCTTTTGAAGGATGGAACTAATTATCCTTCCCTTAATTTTTAAAATCAACATAAACCTTATTAAAATTTACATAATGTCCTTCTACCACTCTCCTTTGTCCTCCCTCCTCCATCCCTTTCAACTGAACCCCTCTTCTTTCCTTCTACTCCCACTTCTATATTGATATCTTTTTCTCTATTTGCACATTTAAAAAAACTTTTTGTTCAGGGCTGGAGAGATGGCTTAGCGGTTAAGCGCTTGCCTGTGAAGGCTGAGGACCCCGGTTCGAGGCTTGATTCTCCAGGACCCACGTTAGCCAGATGCACAAGGGGGCGCACGCATCTGGAGTTCGTTTGCAGTGGCTGGAGGCCCTGGCGCGCCCATTCTCTCTCTGTCTATATCTGCCTCTCTCTCTGTCTGTCGCTTTCAAATAAATAAAAAAATAAACAAAAAAATTAAAAATTTTTTTTTGTTCAGTTTTATTTAGTAATTTGAGAGTGACACAGAGAGAGAGAGTGACAGAGAGAGAGAGAGAGAGAGAAAGAGAGAGAGAGAGAGAATGGGCACCTGGCCTCCAGCCACTGCAAGCGAACTCCAGATGCATGTGCCACCTTGTGCATCTGACTAACGTGGGTCCTGGGGAATCGAACCTTGAACCGGGGTCCTTAGGCTTCACAGGCAAGTGCTTAACTGCTAAGCCATCTCTCCAGCCCTATTTACACATTTTTTATAGAGACACTTGATATTTATGTATGTGACATGAGTTGGCTTGGAGCCCCACAAGCCTGCAACTGAATCCTGGTCTTCCAGCTCATACTTTTGTGACCTTGGTCAAGTCTCTTCACCTTTCTAGGTCTCAGTGTCCTTACATGCTAAATAAGGGAAATGGCCACCTTACAGGGATGTGGTGAGGATTAAGTCTATAATACATGTAAAGTGCCTTGTGTTTTACCTGGCACATAGTAAGTACTCAATAAATTTTAATTCTTCTTCCCCTCTCCTTTCTGCAATTCAATCAAGCATTATGATAGATGTGTTTCCTGTGTAGTATAAAGCTTTTTAAAGTGCATATAAATCAATTAAATAGGGCAATGCTGCAACTGGTCACATGATATTTAAGAGATCCTAGGGAGATGGAGAGAAGATTAGAGGCTTGCAGATTCCCTGGCATAAACTCAGTGAGAAAGAACAGGGTGGGGGCTGGCTTTGCCTTATAATTAGGAATGTGGAAATCAGAAGAGTGACCCCAGGTTTTGAATTTGGCCACAGGGGAAAAGGTACAAAGACCAGAGGATTCACTGGAATGGCTGCCCACCTGCCTTCCCAGAGTGGAATCTGAGTTAGTGATCACCTCAGTGTACCCAGAAGATAAAGCAAATGACCTAGGTCTAAATTTCTCATCGCCACTCACTTTCATGAAAAGGCAGGGTTGTTTGTAGCACACTTCCCCCTCTAAGTACCCATGCTCAGAAAGCAGGATCTTTAAGACTTTTTTTGGATAAGTGGAATGCTTGGGTTGGAACATGGGGATGGGGGAGGGAATAGGAGTGGAGTATGCAATAGACAGAATGGAAAGAGATCCAGGTCTCTGAGGAGTTGCTCATTCAGTAGCCAAGGAATGACTTCAAACTTCACATGTTTCAGATTCTAGGCAATCTTAAAATAAATCCTGGAACTAGGACTTCTGCTTGTGCCTGGATGGCTCCTTGTTTTCTGCACTCTGGTGCTCTAGAACAGAAGTCAGAGGAGGCATTCTTTAGAACAAGTCTCCCCATATTGTGAGGTATCTCTGCTTCCCTCAAGGTCAGGCTCAAGGGCTTTCTCATCACTCAGTATCCCCATATTCTTCATCATTGTGTTACTTCTGGGTGTATGTAGGGTTATGCAGGACTCTTTCCCTGGTGTTTGTGAGTCTATGAAACAATTGTCCATGGACTTCTTTTGTGTCTGCACACCTGTGAGCATAGGCACAGGTGGCTTTTGTTCCCCATCATTTCTTCTGGAATATTTGCACAGTGAACAGCCTTGGAAGATGGACATAGTGTCTCCCTCTGGGGTAAGCTGATGTCTTATTTCATTGTTGATATCTTCCTCCAAAGCAAAGGTCAAAGAGGCTTATGCTCATTTAAAAAGGTTTCTAAGCTTGAGGGTCTCAGGAGTAAAGCAAACCTCCTGTGTATGTAGCATTCACTCACTTGGGCCTTTACCCATGAGCACCTTGGGCCTTGAGCAAGCATGAGGAACCCATGTAAATGTTCTATATGTATTGCTTGCTGCACTGTAATGAAATGCTTTGTTTCTGGCACATGGAATCTGGCTCTTCCCATGACAAACATGCATTTCACCTGTTTTAAGTGACAAAAGTTTCCCCTTTTCTACTCTACAATGGAATGGGTTAAAGAATATGAAGGATTCTGGAATCCTAGAGACTTTCAGTCTAGATAATTTTACTCTCATCTTTTTTTTGCATGTGTCTGCATAGAATGTGTGTGTGGTATATAATATGTGATGCATGCATATGTGTGTGTGCAGATACATGTGCTATGTGTGTGCACAGGCCAGAGGAGAACTTAAGGTATCCTTCTTTATTGCTCAGCCACATTATTTCTTTTTTTTATATTTTTTATTTTTTATAATTAGTTTTGTATTCAGCAAATACAGTCAGTTTGGTACCATTATTAGGCTCATCCGTGACCTACCCCCTCCCCTGGGCTCCTCCTTGTTGAGGTATATGGGTCATGCATTCTGGAGTTAGCCCACAGTTATGGGTAGGATAAATGTCTCTGCATATTGTGACCCAACATGTGACTCTGACATTCTTTCCGCCCCCTCTTCCACAAAATTTCCCTGAGCCATGTTGGGTTCATTTTTGGTCTGCTTCAGTGATGAGGTGTTGGGGGCCTCTGAGGCTCTGGCTCTCTGATTTGGTAGGAGTTGATTTTTCTCTGTGTTGATCTCCTTCACCCTTGTGCTGGTACCCGGTTCACCAGGAAAACAGCCCCCTTGCTTGTTTCGCCAATTTTTCTTAGTTTCAGCCAGGGCCCTTTTGAGGTATGATGGGGTGGCTCTCTCCTTAGGATCTACATCTATCTGAAAAAGAGAAGCAGATTCTCCAATGGAGAGTAAGTTAGCACCAGGACAAATGAGATAACCCTTACTTTTTTAATACAGAATTTAATAGGTGTAGGCCCTCTTGTAGCCCACGATTGATGGTAGCTTGATAATGGAGAGTGGGCTTATGTTTGGATCTGGTTCTGACTTGTTTCCCAGCTCCAGCTATGGGTCCCATACCACTGAGGGGATCAGTTAGCCAAATCAAGAGTAGTTGGTTCCCCACCATGGCTATGTGCCACTATTGCACTTGTGTGGGCATCACAGCAGGTTATTTACTGCTAAGTAGGTTAGACCATTTTCCACCAGTCGCCTATGTAGCCCCTTCTGGCACTAGACACGCTGACTATCTGGGGACTGACTCTCTTCCAGCTTCCAGCCATGCCATTCCATTTTACGTGTCATAATTTCTTGAGATGAGTTCTTTCCCTCAACCCAGAGCTGCTATTGACAGTGAGTCTCAGTGATTCTCCTCTAACCCTCATCCCTCTTTTCATTCATTCATGCATTCATTCACCCACTTAACTCAGTGAATATGACTTGATGAGTCTGTGCTTTGTTTTGGACCCTGTGCCAGCTTGTGCCAGGAACTGGCAGACAGTGTTGAACAGTACAAGTGTGCCCTTGCTCTTGGGGAACTTACAAGCTAATGAGGGAGATTAATGAGTAGTAAATGCAAACTGCTCTCAGGCTTCGCAGGGTGCTCTGGGACTGAATACAAGAGGGCTTGTCTTAGGTTAGGTGGCCTGACTGTGGAAGTGATATCCTGCAGTGCACTGAAGAGTGGGGAGAATTAGTTGGGTGATGAGAGGGAAAAAAAGCCATTCTAGGCAGAACAGAGCCTGCTGGGTGCTGAGCCACAAATGTAGAGTTTGGTGGAGGAAAAAAAAACAAACAAACAACTAAACTGACAGAAATTTTATCTCAGCAGAGTCTGGGGAATGGGCTGGTCTGGATCTTTAACTGAGTTTCTCTCCCTAACTGGCTTCAAGGCATGGTTGTGATGGAGGCAGGCACCCAGCAACAGCACTGGGTGTTGGAGGCTCACAGGTGCTTTATCAGACCTATAATGATAGGGAGAGCACATATTACCCCTCACCCTGTGTGGTGGTTTGAGTCAGCTGTCCCCCATAAAATGCTAGTCTCCCCAGCTGATGGCAGTTGGAAATTAAAGCCTCCTGGAGGTGGTGTATTGTTGGAAGTGGGCTTGTGGGTATTTTAGCCAGCCCCTCTGTGCCAGTGTTTGGCACACTCTCCTGTTGCTACTGTCCACCTTATGTTGGCCAGGGGTGATGTCTACCCTCTGTTCATGCTATAGTTTTCCCTGCCATCATGGAGCTTCTTGAGTCTGTTAGCTAAAATAAACCGTTTTGCCCCCCAAAATATGCTCTTGGTCAGGTGATTTCTGCCAGCAGTGCAAGCCTGACTGCAACAGTAAGGTGGTACTAAGGAGTGGGATTTCTGCTAGACACCTGACTGTGTGGCTTTGGCCTTTTGGAGCTGATTTTCAAGAGGAATGTGGCAGGATTTGGAACCTTGGCCTAAGAGATGCCTTGCAGTGCTATAAATACAGCTTGATGGACTATTCTGGTCAGAGTTGAAAGACTTGAACACAGTAAGAACTATGGACTGTGAGGTTTGGCTTGTGAGAGTGACAAAGAATCTTGTCTGGACTGGGTTAGAAGCAGTTTATGTGAGAGGTTTGCTGTTATGCCCGTGTCCTGAGAAGTTGTGCAGGGTTTCTTTGCATAGAAACAGACTGGAGTGTGCAGAGGGATATGGCACAGAAAAATGAAATATTTGGGCTGAAACTGCTGCCTGTTCAGCTGCAATTGTATGAGAGATTACAACCTTTGAGACTGGGGCAATAGAAAGCATGTAGACTCCTTTGAAGGAGCTTGAGTGCTCAAGGAGTGACCTATTCTTCAAAGTCTTATTTATTCCCCCCTGGATTAACAAATTGGTACCCTACCTGGTGTAAGAATTTTAAAAAAGAGAGTGTCATTAAATTTGCAACACAGTCTTGTGTTTTGAAAACAGCCATAGGCTGTGTGAAACAGGATTGCCTGCATGGAGACCCATTGGAACTGTGAGGATGAATTGTGGGTTGCAGTGGAGACCCAGTGGAGATGCCAGGACCCTGAGATGGCAATTGGAAATTAAAGCCTCCTGGAGGGGGTATATTGTTGGGGGTGGGCTTATGGGTGTTATAGCTCCCCTATGCCAGTGTTTGACACACTCTCCTGTTGCTATTGTCCACCTTATGTTGGCCAGGGGGTGATGTCCACCCTCCACTCATGCCATAATTTTTCCCTGCCATCATGGAGCTTCCTCTCAATTCTGTAAGCCAAAATAAACCCCTTTCCCCTGCCCCCCCAAAGCTGCTCTTGGTTGGGTGATTTCTGCCAGCAATGCGAACCTGACAGCAATACCCTGCAATACACATTCCTGCCAATGCTTTCCCAAGTACAGTCCCTTGACTCAGCTTCCATGGCACATAGTATGAAGTGACTTTGTACAGCATGGTTGAAAGCAGCCCATTTAATATTTTCTGGCATTTTCACAATTGAATGAGTGGTCTGTGGGTGCCAGGAGCACACTCATATTTCAGTTTGACAATACATGGAGAGTATATTGTTTATGCTAAAAATAGTCTGTATAGAAGATGGCACTGTGAAGGCAGCACCAATGAAGTCTTAAAGGTCTGCCAAGCCCCCTTTCCTTGGAGGTGATTGATAAAGTCATTTTCTGTTGTGCTTTTAAAAGCTGAACACATCACATACTCCAGTGAGCTGCTGAAGATCCATCATCATGCTCAGGTTCTGTTCCAAGGTCTCCTACGCAGTGTGGTTCACTCTGGAGGTCATTCTCAGGATGGTCAAGTCCAGAAGAAAGGGTGGCTATCAATTCACTATGGCCAAGTGAAACTCAATACTCTGTGGTTGACCATAACCATTTCCTATGCCTGACAAGAGTAGGAATAGAGAGGAAGACTGGGAGCCTGAGTCCACATCCAACTCCCTCCATTAGGCCCTAGCAATAGTTATTACTTATTTATTTCTGAAAAAGTCATAATTACACATTTTAAGGGGTACAATGTGATATTGTACATATACATTATGGCATGATCAAGGCAGGCCCATAAACATACTCTGTTACCTCATATACTTACCATTCTGTTGGCGTGAGGACATTTTAAAATCCACTGCCAGTGCCGGGGATAGAGTTCAGTGGGAGAGTGCTTACATAGCAAATACAAAGCCCTGGGTTCAATGTTTAGAACTACCAAAAAAAAAAAAAAGTGGCAATAAAATCCCCATGCGGGTCTGGAGGGATGGCTTAGTGGTTAAGGCGTTTGCCTGCAAAGCCAAAGGACCCAGGTTCGATTCCCCAGGACCCACGTTAGCCAGATGCACAAGGGGGCACACGCATCTGGAGTTCGTTTGCAGTGGCTGGAGGCCCTGGCGCGCCCATTCTCTCACTCTCCCTCTTTCTCTGTCAAATAAAAAAAAATTAAAAATTAAAAAAAAATCCCCATGTGTTAGTAAGCTTGAAATATACACTAGATCCTTGTTCGCATTAGTCCTCATGCTGTGCAGTAGATACCAGAGCTGATTCCTCTTAAGAAATTCCCCTTTCCCTTGCCACTCTCCTTCCCTCAGTCCCCAGTGAATCACGTTTCTTCTCTCTGATTCTGTAGTTGGACTTTTTAAGATTCCAAATGTGTCTTACTCTGTCTAGTGTTGCTGTAACAGAATGTCTGGGACTAAGTAATTTATAAGAAATAGGTATTCATTTTGTTATACTTTTGGAGGGGTGGGAAATCCAAGATGGAGTCACTGAAGGCTCAATTTTCTGGTGAGGTTTGCCCTCTGCTTCCAAGTTGGTGTCTTGTTGCTGTGTCTTTAGGAGGGAAGGAATAATGGGTCCTAATGAAATGGTAAGAGGCAGAACAAGTTGGTTTAACAATGCATGAAGCCTCCTTCATATGGTTCTTAACCCTATTCATGAGGGAGAAGCCTAAGACCTCTTACTACTTTGACATTGGCAACACCTGAGCTTTTGAAGAGACACATTCAAATCAGAGCAAAGGCTAAGGAGATTATTCAGTATTTGTTTTTCTATGATTGGTTCATTTAGAACAATATTCTCTGGATTTGTCCATGTTGCTGCATATGGCAGGATTTCTTTCTTTGTAAAGGCTGAGTACTAGTCCATTTGTATATCATGTCATATTAACTATCCATTCATCTGCTAGGTATACTTAGGTTGTTTTCCTATCTTGGTTGTCATGAATAATGTCACAATGAGCATAGTGATTTTAATTCCATTGGATAAATACCCCTAAGTGGGATTGCAGGACCATATGGTGGTTTTTAGTTTTATGAAGAACCTCCATACTGGTTTCCATAGTGGCTGAGCTAATTAAGATTCCCACCAACAGAGCACAAGGCTTCTTTTCATCTACATCTTCATCAGTCCTTGTCATTTTTCATCTTATCAATAACAGAGCTGCTATTTATTGAGAGCTTCCTCAGTACCAGCCCTGTGCTGAGTGGCTTTCATACCAACCCCCAGTGGTATAAAGCACCAACACCATTGGAAGCGGAGCGTTTTCAAGGACTGTGAGGGCAATTAGTCACTCCTGTATTCATGAAGGGACTGGAAAAGGGAAGTCAGAATTTGTGAGGTGGGGGTGGGTTCAGAGTTAGAAGCAAAAGAAAGTGGTGAGGATGGCTTCAAGGGGGAGAGGCTGATGCTGGGTGGCTAGCTGACAATTTCCATAGGATTCATGCATACCTTTTGAAAGGTGGATGGAGGACTGCCTCAGTTACTTTCCATTTCTGGGATAAAATACCCAACCACAGTCAGCTCAGACAAGAAATGGGTTTCTTTTGGAGTACATTCCAGAGATAAAGTCCATCATGTTAGGGAAGACATGGATGGTCACATTCAGTCCAACAGTGAGGAAGCAGAACAGTGATGAATTCAAAATGCTCAGCTAGCTTTCTCCAGGAGCCTCCCTCCATGAGATGGTGCTCCCCACCATGGTTAGGATGGGTCCTCCCACTTTACCTAATTTAACCCAGAAAATCCCTTAGAAACATGACCAGAGATTTGTTTCCAGGATGATTTTAAATCCTGTCAAATTAACAACCAGAGATCAATCACCACAAGCACATTTTTTTTTAAAAAATATAGCCATACACTCCCTATATCCCTAGAGTGTGTTTTGGATGCAGAAAATGGGACAATGAAACTCCAGTTTCTTTCCACTTATGTAGGATAAGCCCAGGTGAGGAAAGCTGCATCAGCTCTAGCATTGATCAGGATGCAGAGCAGCATGCAGTAGACATTAAGGCACTTATGGAATTAATTGGAGCTACTACTTAGGGATGTGTGCTTGCCTGTGTGGGTGTATGGTTCTGAAGAAGTCAGTAGCTCTTGTCTGTCTCAGTCATTGACTGGTATCCTTAATGTCCTTCAGGCTTCTTTTATTAGGTGTGTGTGTGTGTGTGTGTGTACATGTGTGTGTTGGGGTGCACATGCATGTATGAGGCAAAGGACTACCTCAGATATCATCATTCCTAAAGTCATTCCTTTTCTTGAGACGGAGTCTCTCATGGTGTCAGAACTTACCTAATTAGTCTAGACTGCCTGGCCAGTGAGTCCTAGGAATCCTACTATCTCCACCTCCTCAGTGCTGGGATTATAAGCATGTGCCAACACACCCAGTGTTTCAAAAATGAACCCAACATGGCTCAGGGAAATTTTGCGGAAGAGGGGGCGGAAAGAATGTCAGAGCCACATGTTGGGTCATGATATGCAGAGACATTTAGCTTACCCATAACTGTGGGCTAACTCCACAATGCATGACCCGTATACCTCAACAAGGAGGGGCCAAAGGGAGGGGGTAGGTCACGGATGAGCCTAATTGTGGTACCAAACTGACTGTATTTGCTGAATACAAAACTGACTAATAAAGAAAGAAAAAAAAAGTGAGTTCTGGGGATTGAACTCAGGTTCTCATACTTGCAAGACAAGCACTTTCTGAACAGCTTTCTGCTCAGCCCTTAGTTTTTGAGACATGGTATCACTCTATAGCCCAGGGTGGACTTGTTTTCACAACTCTGCCTCCATTTCTCAAGTGCTGGGATTATAGGTAGGCACCATCATTCCAGGCTTCTTTTTAATTATATTTATTTATTAGAGAGTGGAGAGAGAGAGAGACAGAGAGAGAGAGAGAGAGAGAATGAGAATGGGTGTGCCAGGGTCTCTAGCCATTGCAAATGAACTCCAGATGGATGTGCTACTATGTGCATCTGGCTTACATGGGTTCTGGGGAATTGAACCTGGGTCCTTAGGCTTCTCAGGCAAGCACCTTAACCACTAAGCCATTTCTCCAGCACCATGCCTGACTTTGTCATATGCTCCTTTTAATTGGGTGTTTGTGATCAGAGCTCTTAGGAATGGATAAGTGGCTTCTGTCTTCATAAGGGACCTGTCTTATTCATGCAGTGGCTATGACTGAGACCTGTGGGCACCAGGAATTGGCCAGAAATTTGAGGCTAGGCTGCACTGGCTAAGGATTTACTGATATTCCGAGCATCTTGGCATCTCAAGGGAGCCAAGCATTCAGTATCTTCTTAATGATGTTTTTAGATAAAAAGTTAGAAGAGAGGCCCTTTTGTTGGCTGGGGAGAAAATCCAATTTTCATTTTTCTTCCTTGTTCCAGGAGTGAGTTTGTCTGAAGGAGCAGGAGGGCCAGGCTAACTTACTGTGAGGCCAGATCTCCCCCTTCACTGTGTTTGTCTGACGGCCACAGATCGTGGCCTGATTGGAAGTGATCTTCCCCCAGGCACTTGGCGCTGGGCCTATTAGGCTGATAGTCTGTAATGTGTCAGGAGTGGCCTGTGTCAGCCTCTCTTCTGTCCCTTATCCACTGCATCCTGGATGCTCCCTGACACCCATGATATTCTGAGGCCTGGGCTAGCCTAAGTAGGGCTCCTTGACAACAGGACTGAGGCAGAGACTATCTCCAATGACCTCAAGCTGTAAAGAGGAGGCCTGCCTGCAAATAGGATTCTAATGCCAAGCTAAAGATCTGGTGAATGGAAGCCTTCAGCTATACTTGGGGCATCTAAGCTTTTTTCAGCTACAGCCTCATCTGCCACAGGCTTCCTTGGGTGGGTGCTACCATGGGCACATGACCCATGTACACAGGTACCTCAGGTTCACTGTTCAAACTGTCATTTAACCTTCACTAAGAATCACCATGATGTGCACTGTAGCTGACCCCTAGAGAAGGTGGAGGCTGTTCAGGGTCAGGACACTGCAATTTGGTCCTGTCCCTACTATTAGCCAACCAGATCGTGTTAAATGTCCTTCCGGGTTTCAGGATCCCTATCTATAAAGGGAGTAGACTGGGCTGTGGGATTTCCAAGATCTTCTCTTTGACCTTCTGGTTCTTGTTTACCCTTCAACCTCTCTCTGTCCCCAGAGTTCATCATGGAATTGATCACACACTTGATGCTTGTTAATGAAGCATTCTGGACAGTACTATGCCTCTATCCTAGACCTCTGATCAGAGGGATGACCTTCTGTCTTCCAAAAATTCAGGACTATAGGGAGCATACTGCATCCTTGCCCTCCCCAGAGTTCTGACCATACCATCTCAATCATCTACTCACTTGAATGATACCTACTGTATACATGGATGGCACTAGGGAAATTGGGCTTTGAGGATACAGAGATGAGACAGGTACCTCACCCCCAGCCCAGAAGGAAGTTCCAGTCCTTGGACATAAAGGCACATATGTCTTAGAGACTTTGGCAGCAGCACACTACATCAGGGAAATCTGTATCTTGAAAATTTATATCCTGACATAGGTCTGTTAGGGCAGAAGGTCAAGGTCTCTGCTAGGGCTTCAGACTGGAACATGTAATTACATAGCTTGTATTGTCAATGTAGCTAGCACCAGCGTCATCCAAGAGCTGCTTAGAAATGCAGGATTGTAGTCCCTGCCCCAGGGCTACTGAGTCAGAACCACATGTGCCTGAATGGTGGGCATCTCTGGCATAGACCCTCTTCCCCAGGCCTGAGGTTTAGGGTTCCACAGACCCTTCATATCCCATGGTCATCATCATTACCTTGTTCTTGCAGTGGCCTTTACATAAGACAGTTATATCTCCAGGCTCTTGTGAGATACCATGGCTGGCTACTGAATCTTTATGCTACATTTGCTGAGTCTGGCTCACATGGAACAAATGCTAACTCTGCTCCTTGGACTTTCACAATTTTCAGGAAAACTTCTAGTGCTTCCATTCCCCTTAGATTGAGCCTAAAGGAATGCAATCTGATCTTTCCTTTGTTAAGCGCGCGCACACACACACACACACACACACACACACACACACACGGTGAGGGGTGGGGGATGGAGGCAGAGCATTTTGTTTTCCAGATGTATGTGGTGTGTGTCTATGTGTATATGCATGCTTTGCATGTGTGCTGGAACGCGTGTGTGTGTTGTGTGTGTGTGTGTGTGTGTGTGTGTACGGAGGCCAGAGGTTAATGTTAGGTGTCTTCCTCAATTATTTATTTATTTATTTACCTATTTTTGAGGCAAACCCAACAGACTGGCCTTTTTCCATGAGAGAGGATGAGAGAGAAAGAGCGAGCAAAAGAGAATTGGCATGCTAGGGCTTCCAGTCACTGTGACCAAACTCCAGATGCATCACCTTATTTATTGAGATAGAACCTCTTGCTTTAACCCAGGTATCATTGATTTTGAAGCCAGCTTGCCCTGGGGACCCACTGCCTGTGGAGTGCTAGGATTAAAGATGGGCCACTAGACCTGCCAGGTGCTTAAGTGGGTGCTAGGGATCTGAACTCAGGACCTCATGCTTGCTTTACTTACTGAATCATCTCCCCAGCTCTGAGAGCCTTTTAAAAAGGGATTATACATATCTTGAGTTTTTAATAGATGTGTAGCTGGGTTTCTGGGGGAGCCCAATAATCCTGAATTAATATGCTAATTATGTGTTTATATGCATTTTTTTCTGGTGACTGAGAGAGGCTCTCACTTTTCTAGATTCTTAAGTCCAAGTCAGCTTCTTGGGATTTACTTAACAGCTTACTGTTCGAGATGAAACAGGGCCTAACTGAAGGGTTCTATGAAAACAACTTCTGTACGCCAGTTAGGCATGGCTTTGCCTGCCTCACCGCTCCTCCAAAGTTCTCTTTGTTCTTCCTATTATCTCTATCAAGGGCTATTTTCAGGGCTGATTGGAAACATGGAGTGGGCCTGGCAGCACAGTGACAAGAGAGAATGTTTGCTGGAAAAAGCATGGGCTGTCGTTGAGAGCAAAGGCAATTAGCCCTCGGAATTGGCCCATATTCCTTCCTCTCCTTCTTTTGCTAAGTGAACCAGTGAAGCCATTTTCTAGAAAATGGCAAAGAGCAGATTCAGGCCTGCAATTTCCTTGTCTTTGCCCAGATGGATGTTCTGGGACAGGAGCCATGTCACCATGCTCTGGGCTGTGCTGGGCGTTCTGGTCTCAGAGTGATTGTGTATTCATCATCCCAGGGTTTTTCTGTACTGCGGGTGGGTGGAAGCGCACCTCTGGGGTCATCTGTTGCCTGTGGTTGCAAGGCCAGTTCCATTGCATGGAAGTGAGCCCACAACTTGCAGCACTGTTTATCTCCAAACCCTGCACAAACCACATGGCTATAGAAAGGGCCATACAACATTGACATTGAAGCCCAAAGCACTTCCAGGGACAGAAGCCTTGCTCTGAATCCCCAGTTTCTGACCCCATGGCGACTTGGCCTCTTGTATCTGTGAGTGCATGGCTCAGTTCTTGGCCTTGGAGGTTGAGATTGTTTTCTAACTTTGAACTCTGGCTCTCCCAAGAATGTGGGAAAGTCCATTTCTCCCCACCTTCCTTACCCTTTCTAGCTTCCCTGTCTGCTTCCAATAGCTGGGCCCCTTAGCCCAGGCCCAGCTCCTTGGTGGGTGTTGCCCATTATAAGGGGAAGCATGGTCAATATGGTGCCTTTACTCAGCCCATCAGCTGTAATTCCTAGTGTTCACCTTTGCCAGTGCAAGCTGACCTTCCTAACTTCTTATTTCATCTTGTTATGGGCTGTCAAATCACACTTCTTGGACAACGATGGCATCTCTAACCTAGAAAGTATCTTGCCAGCCTCTTTTCCAACTGGATTATTCTTTCACTTCCTAAAGGATCTTGCAGCCTCTGCATACCTCATTTACTGAACATGTAACCAATTCTATTATTGGGAAACTTGGGGCATTACAAAGGTTTCCTGGTGAACATTTTAATATGTTCTTGAATTTGGTTTGAAAAAATTGTATTGAGCATTTTTGCACCTATGTCCAACAAAGAAATTGAACTATAGTTTTCTTTTTTGTATGTCCTTGTCCAATCAAAAAATTGGCTAATGAACTGAATAGACAGAGGTTAATAATAGAATGTGACATGAAAGTAGAAGGAGGGACTGTTAGTAGGGAGAGGTAGAAGATCAACAAAAGATGATGAGGGAGGATGATGATGAGGATAGTGGGAGGAGCAATAATGACAAAGAATAATGATATGGTATGAAAATGTCACAAAGAAACCCATGCCTTTATATGATAACCAGAGAAAAAGAAAAAAATGGTTTCATTATGTAGAGCCCAGGACTGCTTCTAAGTCTTCTCCCTATGTACATGCCCTCTGAGATTGCATGGTTGTTAGAAGCAGGGGCTTTGGAACCCACTAAGGGGAGTCGAAATGGCCACTGTCTCACTTACTGGCTATGTGACCTCAGGAATATCACATAACTTCTCTAGGTATGGGTTCTTGCAGTGAACCAGGGCTAATGATAGTCCACATTTCATAAGGTGGTTGAGAGGATTAAAAAGATCTTTGAGGCATAGAGTGGGTGTGCATTTGGGAATAGCTGTTATAATTTTACTTTCTGTATCCTTTAAACTTCTCATTTGGCTTTAAATTGCTCTTACTTCATCTTGCTTTTTTAGTTGTGTCTGGTCATCTCAGCTGGACTGAGCTCTTGGAGGGAAGATCAGCAACATTGTCTCTATTCCCACTGTTTTATTCTTAGGAAAGCTGGACACTTCATACATGCTCATCAGTGGGCTGTTAGCTGATCAGAACCAATCTGAAAACACTGGGTCCCCTGAACAGCTGAATTAAGGCAACCTTGAAAATGGTTCAGATTCAGCCTTGATTAGCCAAGTCTGGTCGGTCTGCACTGAGGAGAACAGTGATTATTAACCAAGCCATTTTGACTCTCCTCAGAGGTCACTCAATTCACGGAAGGAGGCAGAAGACACTCGTGTGCTGTTCTGCCAAGCACTGCATCCAAAGCTCTGCATCCACCCACCCACTGGGTAGCAGAAGCTAGCTGCAGCAGGAGGTGGCACTGCCACCGTGGGAGGCTGGGGAGGCTTTTGAGGTGCAGCCACAGCTTCCTTGTAATCTGTAAGGAATGTCCTGGGGGCTTTGTGGAGGAAATGTTGCAGGTTGGGTTGGTGTGGGCATTGCTCATGATGGCATTACCAGACCACATAGGTTGACATCAGAAACAAGCCCAGGGAGCCCAGGGCCCATGGCTAACCTGCTTGCTTCCTGGATCCTGTTACACAGCACAGTGTATCCTACAGGCCATCTTGAAGGTGGTTTCCTGGGTACCAAACCACGCAGAAAATTAAACTTCAGGAGGATGCTGCCAGGAGTCCCATTCCTGTCCTTACAGCTCTTGCTGCCTGCTCTTCTTTGGGTCTTAGGCTGGCTCTGAAGTTTATGAGCATATGAACTAAACTCCCCCAGAGGAGGCCGGGTTTTTATTTCCACGTGATCAGGTCATAGGGAGTCAGAAAACGTGGAGATTAAGGGATGACTACTTTAATGAAGAAAACAAATCTTTCATAGTTCATGTGCCATGTAGGCATTTGCAGTGAGTGGGTCTGTATTCAGCTAAAACGTTTTGTTTTATTTATTTATTTCAAAGGACATTGGATGATGGGAACACTAAAGGTGGAAGGGTGAAATGAGTAAAGCAGAACTTACAGTGAGGCATAACCTTGAGCAAGCCCTGCTCACACACCAAACAAACAGTGACTAATTAGAAGGTGGCTGTCCCTGGGCCCCTGGATGCGAATTCCCACTTCTTTTGCCATAGGGCTGTCTAAAGTGCAAAGGGAAATAAAACACTCATTGTCAAGTGTCTCAGGAAAGTAGTCATGCCCTCTGGTTTCACCTACTGTACGCCTACCTGGGGAGGAGCTGGTTACTTTTGCAATGACATGTGAGCCTGGCTTTGGGACAGGGCAGGTAGGGAAGACCTTTCTGTCTATGAAGTGAAAGGTACTATCCGAGAAGACTGGATTGTGTGCCAAAAGTCACCCTGTAGCTCCACCTAAGTTCTCCCATCCCATCTCATTCCAACTCAAGAGTAATTAAGGTGGCACATGCTGGAGAAGCCCTGCTAAGACCAGAACTGAAGCAGCATGAGGTTTTTCTTCAGGATTTTAAGGACACCAAGTATAGTAAATGCCCAACCTCAATAGACAGGGAAGATCTGGAGGCAAGTTCCTGGGGCTTTATGGAGCCTGGTGAGTGCCTGGCTTTCCCTAGGAGTAGAAGAGTGTGGGAATGCTAGCAGATCATGCCAGTATCTCTTCTGGGCTCTCTTCCTCACTCACAAATTGAATGAGGCTAGCAGGGATGAAGGAAGCTTGCAAGAAAAGCGGTTACTGGCCCTTTGAGTTGATGTTTGAGGAGATGCCCAAGAGCAGTGGACTGTTACATGAAGCATAATTGAGGAATGTTTATTGTGCTTAAGCCACTAGGATTCTGGGTTGTTTGTTACAACTGTTAGTTTATCCAGCCTAATGGGGTGCATGGGCATACTCATTCATTCAACAATTGTTGGGTAAGCAGGGCATGAGGGCAATGTGGTGCGCCCGAGCAGACAGCGACAAAGAGAACTTCAGAGTAAAAAAGGATCTTGAGCCGGGCGTGGTGGCTCACGCCTTTAATCCCAGCACTCAGAAGGCAGAGGTAGGAGGATCGCCGTGAGTTCGAGGCCACCCTGAGACTCCATAGTGAATTCCAGGTCAGCCTGGGCTAGAGTGAGACCCTACCTCGAAAAACCAAAAAAAAAAAAAAAAAAAAAAAAAAATAGGATCTTGAGAGTGTGGACGAAGCCCCATTGAGTTTCATGAGCATTCGCTGGTTCCACATTTCAGGGGAAATGCATTGACCTCGCTTTGTGCCTCTCTAGGTCTGTATATGTCAGTGGGGGGCAGCAAGGGCTGGACAGTGTGACAGTCTGACCATCCGACTTTGGACTTTATATAGTGTCCTTGGAAGATATGATATCCTACACCCTGAAGGTCACTTTGGCGTCTGGGGCCTTTGATCACCCTGAGAGGCCACTGGAGAGAAATGAAGGTAGCTTTGTCCATTTCTCAAATGATAAATACACTCCTTTCACCTTGTGACTTTTACACAGGCAAGAGAGAAATGTGCATTAAGGAAAGACATGACATTATATCCTCAGAGTGCTTGATTGGAAGTGGTGGGAACAGGCAAGGAAAGTGCTCCTAGTACTCAGCTGGGGGCCCTGGTAGAGGTAGTGCTGGCAGCAGTCCTGAGAGGTGTCAGGGTATGTCCCCTCCATCCCCCTAAGACATCCTCTGGCTTCTTCCAGGGCCACCTTGGAGGTGCATTGCATGCATCTTTAATATTTTTCAATTAACAATATAGAAAAAATGGAGTAGAGTTTTAATTATTCATAATTCATTTAGGAATAAAATCTTTGTAAACCAAAGGAAGGAAGGGAGATATTATTACCTTTCTTTAAGCAAAAAAGGTAGAGCAATGAAAGGGAGAGAAATGGAATAATTTCTACTTATGGAAATTATTTTGCTGCAGTTTTTCTTGTGGTATGTGCCAGTTGGAGCTCAGGGTAAGGGGTTGATGGGGAGATGTCCTTTGCTGATGGTCAGAGGGTTGCCTTTACCTGTCCTAGCTGGCCAGTGATACACTGTATGATCTATACTTTACCACTGTCCATTGCTGTGTGTAAATAAGCTAATTCTGCCAAGAGTCACAAACTGATCAGGGCCACTAACATATTCATTCTTAATCCCACATATTGACAAGTATTGACAGGATATCTTTGCGCACCTGGATCCTAAGACCTCTTGTGTACCCAGAGCTGATGGGAAGGTCACCCAGGAAGTATGTGCACCCAGTCATATATGCATATGCAAATTGTTTTGATGTAAAAACAGGGCATCTTTAGGGGTATGTTTTATGGTTTCAGGGTATGAGATTCAGAGAAGGGGCACCCAGCATGGATATAAAAGTTGGAAGGGCTGTTCCTGAGTCATCATTAGAAGATAGGAATGTTTTTTTTTTCTCTTTTGGTTTTTCAAGGTAGGGTCTCACTCTAGCCCAGGCTGACCTGGAATTCATTATGTAGTCTCAGGGTGGCCTCGAACTCACTGCGATCCTCCTATCTCTGCCTCCTTAAAGGCAACACCACGCCCGATGACAGGAAAGTTTTGTAAAAAGCATGGGGAAGAATGGGGAGTGTTACAGAAAAGAGACCTGCAGAGGCGCCAGGTAGAGGTGAGTGGGAAGGAGACTGGCCCAGAAGGTGAAGCAGTGGGTGTGGCTCTGGGCTGGGATCACCTTCCACTTTCCCTGCAGGCTTCCCTGTCCTGCTCCAGCCTGGCTCTCTATCACTCTCACCTGGTCTCCTGCATCCTCACCCACTAAGCATCATTTTGAGCATCGTGTGGAGTACTGCTAACCTCCTTCACCTCCTGAATGACTCCTCGTATTGTCCAGGGTTTAGTGCCAGCACTCATGCAGGGAGTCCAGGCCTTCTGTCTTGGTCCTAGCCCAATCCCCCACCCATCATTCCCATAGTCATGGTATTAGTTACTGTTTCGCTGTAAAAAAATACCTGAGAAAAACAACTTAAGGGAGAATGGACTTCCTTTGGTTCATGGTTTGAATGTGTCATCCATCATGCCAGGGAGAGCATGGAGGCAGGAGTGGCACAGCTGGGGTGGCAGGAGTCAGAGATGGCTTGCTCACAGCTCAACAGAGCAGGAACCAGAGATAGACCAGCACCAAAGTGGAGCTTGCCTACAACTTTTAGGAGCCACCTCTCACACCCTTATTCTTCCATCTAGGTCCCATTTCTTAAAGGTTCCACAATGCCTCAAAACAGTGCCACTGTCATAGGCCAAGTGGTCAAACAAATGAGCCGGTGGGGAACATTTTATGTCCGAACTACAGTTTTATGTCTCTGTCCTCCATTAGGCTCATAGCCACCTCACAAAGCAAAACACATTTAGTTCAACTTCAAAAGTCTCCATTGTCTTACAGTTCCAACATTGTCCCAAAGTACAAAGTCTCTTCGGAGACTTAAGTCAATCTCTTTGCTATGGGCTTGTATAAAATCAGAAAGTTACATACTTCCATGATACAAAGGCACAGAATAAGCAGCTTAAGTGCAAGAGGGAGGAATAGGAGAACATAAAAAAACAAAACAAAAAAAAAAAAAAAAAAACTGGGCCAAATCAAGACCAAAACCCAGCAGGGCAGAACCAAACCTTTTGGCAAAAGTCCTCAAGGATTCACAGTGGCATTATTTGGGCTTCAGTGAGCTTGAGTAGTCCAATCATTGCAGCTCTGATTCCTGCAGCACAAGTGGCCTCTTCTTGAGGGCCACATGGTACCTGCGGATTTCCTCATTAGACATCCAGTGTCCCTGGCAGTTCCAATATTCTAGGGCCTCCATTGCAATTTATGCTGCATCTTCATACATAGATTATCACACATAAAAAACATACCATGCATGGTTTTCTGGGATCTTGGTGCAAGCCCCCATGACTCTATAACTCTTTCATTCTGTCTGTCTGAAAAACCATCACTACATGGACAATGATGCCAGATTCCACTGCTAGCCTGAAATATCTGCTGGCTCCCTTGGGCCATGGCTGCAGTGGTCAAATGACTGCATGGCTGAACTGGGAAAAACATTTTCCTGTGTGGTTGTCTTTGGGTGGAGAATCTTTTTAAAAACAATTTTTTAAATTTTTATTTATTTATTTGAAAGTGACAGACAGAGAGAGAAAGAAGCAGAGAGGGTGGGGGGGAGAGTGGGCACGCCAGGGCTTCCAGCCACTGCAAATGAACTCCAGACATGTGCACCCTCTTGTGCATCTGGCTAACGTGGGTCCTGGGGAATCGAGCCTTGAACTGGGGTCCTTAGGCTTCACAGGCAAGCGCTTAACCACTAAGCCATCTCTCCAGCCTGTGGGCAGAGAATCTTTATGGAGACACTCTGTTTAGGCACTCTTTTCAGGCACTCTCCTTTCTAATGAATATTTTTTCAAATGGGTTTGCAGTTTTATATTCTGGAGCCTTCAATAGGTGGGGTCTTGTCCTCTAGGTGCCATTCCTATTGTCCCAGTACAAAGTATACTACTTCTGAGTTGCACTAATCTTTTAAACAATTACAGTTGTTTTGTTCACACTTTCCTTTTCTATCTTTTTTTTTCTTTATTAGTTAGTTTTGTATTCAGCAAATACAGTCAGTTTGGTACCATTATTAGGCTCATCCGTGACCTACCCCCTCCCCTTCGCCCCTCCTATACGGGTCATGCATTGTGGAGTTAGCCCACAGTTATGGGTAAGCTAAATGTCTCTGCATATCATGACCCAACATGTGGCTCTGACATTCTTTCCGCCCCCTCGTCCACAAAATTTCCCTGAGCCATGTTGGGTTCATTTTTGGTCTGCTTCAGTGATGGGGTGTTGGGGGCCTCTGAGGCTCTGGCTCTCTGATTTGGTAGGAGTTGATTTTTCTCTGTGTTGATCTCCTTCCCCCTTGTGCTGGTATCCGGTTCATCACATCTTTAGTCACAGTCACACTCCTTTTCTTATTGAACGCCATGTTTTTACATCTTCCTAATTCACTTTCTGCTCTTGCTGTTACTCTCACTATAAGCCTGGCTAAAGGCAATGAACAATAACCATGTCACAGCACAGCTGTGTACTTTCCTGTCATTTCCTCTGTCAAACATATTCATTTGTGGCTGCAAGTTTCTGGACACAGGCAGCACATAGCCAGATGCTGTGCCAGAATGTGCCTCTAGTCCAACTCCCCATGGAGTCCTTGTTCTCTTCTGAAACCTTGTGGGCACAGCATTTATTGTGCACATTTCTATTGACATTCTTATCATCCACCATTACCAGGATGGTCCATAAGCTCTGCTTACAGCATTCTAAGGTTTGTGTAGCCCACAGTTCCAAATATTCCTACATTCCTCTCACAAAGCAGTTGTAAAGGCCTACAAACCATATGCTCAGGTTATCATGGCATATCTTGATGTCAGTTTTCTTTTGTACAATATTTTACTTATTTATTTGAGAGTATGAAGGAGAAAGAAATAGAGAAAGAGAAAGAGAAAGAGAGAGAGAGAGAGAGAGAAAGAGAGAGAGGATAAGAGTATAGGCATGCCAAGGCCTCCTGCCACTGCAAAATAACTCCAGACACATGTGTCACTTTATTCATCTGGCTTTAATTGAGTGTTGGATAATCAAACCTAGACCACCAGGCTTTGTAAGCTAGTACCTCTAACCACTGAGCAATCTTCCCAACCCTCAGTTTTCTTTACCTAAAGAAATAACTCAAGGGAGGAAGGGTTTATTTTGGCTCATAGTTTCAGGGTTGAATCTATCATGATGGGAAAGACATCACTTACAGCTGTTGAGCAGGAGCATAAGGCTGCTTGCTTGCATCTTGACAGACAAGGAAGGTGAGAGAGAAAGAGAGAGAGAGACAGAGAGAGACTGGGGCTAGAAAAGCTATAAACTTCAAGACCTGTTTCCATTGATTCACTAGGCCCTACCTCCTACTAGTTCCACATTTTCCCCAATAGTACCACCATCTGGGAACCAAGCATTTATACAGATGAGCCTATGGAGGACATTTTACATCCAAGCCATGGCAGTCACCAACCAAGGTGGGTGACCCAGGTACAACTCTATGTTTTTGTGTCAGTAATGTGCTACTTCCTCTTTAAATTCCAAGGAACAAGCTCATACTCCAGAGGGCTGAATGGGGAATGATTTCTCCTAGTAGCCCTAGACCATCAGCTCATCTCATAGCTGAGGCTGAGCACCCTGCTTTCTAGAGATGGGGTTTGCTAGCAATGGGGGACCAGGTATTTCCCTTAGGTAGGAAAACACCCTGATATCATGCCTACAGCTTCCCTTTCCAAGGCAGGCAGCTGCAAAGGGGATCCTTGCTCGAGTTGACAGGAGTGCAGGGTTTATGTTCTCAAAGCCAAGTGTGATGCTTTCCAAGATGGCTGCTCATGGGAGTGTGTGGGCTGATGTGTTGGCCTTTACTGGCCAGGACTGCAGGAGGCAACAAAGGGATCTTGGTTGAATCTGGCCTGTGATGCTTGGAGTTTCAGAGTTTACATGACCACAGGGTGGTTCTTGATATTTTTACTCTGGAGATCTCTGTAACAAGAAGGTTTAAGGAAGGGACCTGAGGAATGGCTGGAGTAGGATCATGTGGACAGGGGCTATTCTCTTTAGGTTTTATTTAAAAAAATATATTTTATTTATTTATTTATTTATTTATTTATTTATTTATTTATTTATGAGAGAGAGAGAGACAGAGACAGAGACAGAGAGAGAAAGAATGGGTGCACCAGGGCCTCCAGCCACTGCAAACAAACTCCAGATACATGTACCACCATGTGCTTCTGGCTTACTTGGGACCTGTGGAGTTGAACTGGGTCCTTTGGCTTTGCAGGCAAATGTCTTAACTGATAAGCCATTTCTCCAGGCCCTCTTTAGGTTTTTTAGGGTGCGACAGGAAAGATGCTATGATGGTTCCTGGATAGCACATAGGGGCCATGGGGATGCCCAGGTGGTGGCTACCATGATTCAGTGACTCAGAAGGGGTATTGGGAACTGGTGATAGGAACAAAGTGGAGTGCTCTCAGCAGTGAAGGAGCTATAATGATTCTCATCACATGTGACAGCCACAGCCACTGGCTATTGAGACCAGATGGAAGTGGGCAAAACTAGGGAGACCATCCTCCCGACACAGGTGATCAGTCTGTGGGGAGACATCTGCCATCTCTCTCATGCATTCTCTGACTGCTTGTCTATTCGTCATTGACAGGAGGAGTGAGAAACAAAGCCCTATGATCTCCCCTGTCTGGGATCATCAATTTGTCTATTGAGGGTTTAAAATCAGATTCAGGCTTGTGAACTGGTCCAGATTTCCAATAACTGTGAGGAATCAGAGAGCAGTGGAATTCACTCAAGATGTCATTAAGTGACAGGAAAGGGTTTGATAGGACAGGGTTGAAGGCTGTTGTTGGGAAAAATAATCAAGCACTTTTATGATTATATGATACTAAACAGAGACTGCTTAATAAATTGCATGAACCAGTGGAGATAGTCTGGGATAGCCCCACAAATTGTTCCTGGTGGCCATCTGTTTTGATTGCCTGGGGCTAGATCAGTGGTTAAATATTATAACAGTCACCCCTGTGGACTGGTACAATCACAATGGCAGGAAACATTCACCAAAACAGTTAAAATAGAAGCATCTACAAGTATAATCAAACAGTCATGATTCCAGGAACAGGCAGCCATTATTCACAGACAAGCTCTGGACCTGGGACATTGTGGATAGGATCACAGAAGCAGCCAGGCTTGGGTGTCTTCAAGCTCAGGCTCAGAGGCAAAGTTGCAGATGCTAGAGGTGAGGCAGAAAGGCAGGTGCGGGAGTGCCATGTATTGGTCCCACAGTCATGAGGAACAGCACAGACAAAGCCCAGACTCAGACCCATGCGGCACAGTCAGGTTCATACACAGAAACCACACCTCCATAGACCTCCCTCCCTGCCAGATGCTTTTGGGAGAAAGTGTTTTTGGGGGAGTAGCTCTGTACTTGGGGGAATAGCAGTGGAAACTCAGCACTTTAAGGTCTAATCCCAGGTTGCCTTGGTCCCAGCAGCTGTTATGTTTGCTTGCCCATGTATGAACTGGAGAGGACAGGCACTCTTGTTCGTGGTTTGTCAGGCACTCCGGAAGGTCATGTGGTCTGAGGTGGCTCAGGGCAGTATTTCTCTCAGGCAGTGCCTGTGCTTCATCGTTGTGCCTCGCTCATTAGAGTATGAGCAGACTCCTTGCAAGTGGGTACTGGAGAATTCTCAGAAAGCGACTGTGATGAAGTGGCTTCTCCCAAGAGGCCACATCCCTGGCTTTTTCCAGTCAAGAAACAGGTCCTGAAATGAAGACAAGGTGGTCACCACCTAGGCTTATTAATTGCAGTGAGTGGAGTAGCACTTTTTATGAAGGTAGAGAAAATTGGAATGAGAAAGAACCAGCAGGGGCTACCTCACTAGAATTTAAGCAAGATTAATACAGTAAATTGTGATGTCTTGTGTTCTGTACTCATTTCTTCAGGAAACACTGTTCTGGTTTAGTTAAAACTCCTTACTTCTCTGTGGGCATCCTTGCATTGTTCTCATCTGGCCAGCTCTGGATCTTAGCATTTTGACCCAGGGGTAATTATTTGTTCCTGCTTCTGTACTCGCTCAAAGAATCACTGTACTAAACTTTTGTCTTTATATCACTGAAGAGCTTTGCATCCCTGCAGCCCCTCCTACACATACCTGTGGTCTGTCCCTCTTGGTTTTGAGTTCGTCTGCTGGTTGGTGTAAAATTAAAATACTTCACATCTGAGGGTTTTGTCTTCACAGGATGAATGCTTGCATATCAGTAAGATAATGATGGGACTCTAAGTCTACAGGCTATTCCTCTACTGACAGATCTGCACATCATGAATGTCTTCAGTAGCATGACAAATCCAAAGTCTTCCGATTCAATTATTTCACTTCCAACATGACCTGGACTCATGTATGCTAGGGTCATCTGTGGGTCTCTGACACTAGTTTCTCAGGACCTCCATAATGTACTCTGAGGTCATGACTTGGATGGCTTTTCCAAAAATGCTGGGAACCTCTGCCTCTCTGGTACACTGGCCTGATCCTTGATTTGCTTGGGATTCCGACAGAAATCTTCCGTTTTCCTCCAAGTTGGTCATATAAGGTCATTGTGTCCTTTGAGGCCAGAGTTATTTGAGAAAACTTAAGAAACATTTATGTAGAAGACATTATGAATATTGGTCATCCAGGGAGCAAGCTGGGGATGAGGTGTGCCTCCCAAGGTTGCTGTGCTATGGGACTTTCTCAGACATTTAGGGTCCTGCTGCTGTTAATTACTAGTCTCATTGCTCTGGCCAAATATCTGATAAAAAGCCACCTAAGAGAGATACTTACAGTTTAAGAAGAGATACATCCCATTGTGTGTAGGAAAGGCACGGTGGCAGAAGTGTGAAGTCATAGGGTGTCCATAGTCAGGGAGCAGAGAGAGGAAAGGAAGTGGGGCTATGCTATCAAACCTCAAGGCCCACATTCAGTAAGTTACTTCTGTCAGCAGGGACCCTAATGGCCTCCTAAAAATTTCCACAACTTTACTAAACAATACCAGAAGTTGGGGACCAAGTGTTCAAATATATGAGCCCATGTGGGAATCCAAATCACAATACTTGCCCAGAGAGAAAAAGTCCTTGTTCATTTCTGAGGCCTCCACAGCCCATGAAGTTGGGTAACACCTTTGAGCTATAAAGCCTGAAGCCCTGATTACCTGTCTTCCATCTTTGACATCCTTTGTGTCCTTAGATCTGGCAGGGTAAACAAGAGAGAAACTCAGTTATGCTCTGAGGTCATGCTTTTCATCCCAATCTCTTGTTATGATCTTAATCTTTTTTTTCCCTCTTGGTTTCCAAGATACCCCCTTTGGAGGTGTCTCGGACTAGGCAATGTTTTTTATTATATTGCATCTCCCAAGGCTCATCATGGTAGCGACTGGCCCTAATGGCCCAAATAACTTTATTATCTTCTGGCTCTTGATTTAATGTTACTTTCATAGCCTCTGCAGCAAAGGAAAGGAGGCTGGATGGGAAATCTGTCGCCCAGGCTATGCAGGTAATCACCATTACGGTGAGTTCTTGATGTATCAGCAATATCATGCCTGAAAGACACTCCTCACTGTGCACTGGCTCACCAGGTGATCATAGATAAGACTTTCCTCCTTTTGATCTTGATCTTTTAATTATAAAAACATATATGATATTGATTGGTTCTGGGGAAGTGCACTAAATACTTTACTGGATGATCTTGTTGACATCTCCCAACAGACCTATGAAATAGGTACCTAGTAAACCATCTTATAGGTAAGGACTCAGGCTCGGAAAGAGTAAGTGACATGGCCGAGGTCTCCTACTTGGAAGTGTTAGGCTAGGTTTGAACACAAGATGTTTGAGTTTAGAGTCAACAGTTGAAAGTCTTTCATTCTCCTGCCTCTTTAATTACTCTCTAGGAACCTGATAATCTGGTAAGGGACACAAGCACTTGTCAATCCTGATGTCATGCCAGCAGCTTCTATGGTACAAGCATTTCTATAGCCTTCCCAGTCTTAGGTCCTGTAAGTAAAAGATTCTAGCTAGTCTTTATTACATGCTACCTGGAATTCAAAGTCAAGTTATATTAATATTGTATTAATATTCATTGGTAGATTTCACATGCACACACACACCCACACCCACACCCCCCCCCCACAATTGTATTTGGCAAGATTGATTTCTCCTTATCACATATCTTGCCTTCCTAACTTTTCAGGTCCAATCTTCTCTACAGGAGCTGCTATTGTACCAGTTCTCCTCATTCTCAGAGAGCCTGGCTGGAGCTGGGAGGGAGTTCTTTTTGCTACCTAAAACACAATGGCACAATGGTAGCAGCACAATGAACTGGTCCTACATGCAAGGTCACTCTGAAGGCAATGAGGAAGCAGGTGGGGCTAGAGAGAGTGATAGCAGGGAAGAAGTGGGAAGATGCATTTGAGATTCCCTTTGGATGTAAGATCACAAAAATTGGAGGCACTCTTCAGCAAGGACTTCCTGCCTGTTTTGTGCTCAGCCCCACATGGACATAGGACCACAAAAAGTTGAGGCAATCTCTAGCGGAGACTACCTGGCTATTACATGCTCAGCCCTGCATGGATCTGCTCTTGAGGGTTTCATTTTATTTGGTTTTGTAGCATGAAGGATTTTAAAAAATATTTTTATTTATTTATTTGAGAGAGAGAGAGAAAGAGAAAGAGAGGAGAGTGGGTGCATCAGGGCCTTCAGCCTGTACAAACAAACTCCAGATGCATGTGCCACCTTGTGCCGCTAGCTTATATGGGTCCTGAGGAATTGAACCTGGGTCCTTTGGCTTTGCAGGCAAGTGCCTTAACAGCTGAGCCATCTCTCCAGCCCAGCATGAAGGTTTTCTTCCTGATCCCTTATATTTTCTTCTCTTCCACTCCTTTTTAATTAGAATACATTAATTATATGTAATAATGGATTTGATTATGAGAATTTCATAATGTATGGATTTTGATCATATTTACCCCTGTTATCCTTGCTTCTTCCCCTCCCACTCCTGCTGATCCCTTTCCTCTTCCCAACTATTTCTCCTGCTACTTTCATGTCTTTTTATTTATCTTTTTGGTGGTTTACTTAGTGTTGCCTACAGGAACTTAGGTGAGAGGTATTTATAGGAGCTTGGGCATCTTACCAGTAGCTATACCACTGAAGAAAATGTTTCTTCCTCCCCCAACAGCCATTAACTTCTCATAGCTCCTCTGGGACAAGTGGAGCCCTGTGAATCCCTCCTCTATGCATCATGGAATGTTGATGGGCCCAATTATGTGCAGACATTGTGCAGGTAATCACCATTACTGTGAGTTCTTGATGTATCAGCCATATCATGCCTGAAAGGCAGCATTCAAAGTCCATCCCTTCCTTTAGCTTTTACATTCTTTCTGTTGCTTTTTCTGTGATGTTCCCTGAGTCTTGCAGGGAGTAATATATATGTCTCACTTAGGGTTGAGCATTCAACAATAACATTCTCTACACTATGACTAATTATGAGTCTCTTCAGTAACCACCATCATTGCAAAAAGAAGTTTCTCTGACCAAATCTTAGGGACAGCTAAGCAATAGCAGTACTTCCTCACTAAGGAGTATGCCCTCTCCAGCCATGGGCTTTTGATGAAGTTTACAGTACCAGGCATGAATTCCTTCCTATGGAGTGGGCCTCAAGTCCAGTCAGAAAGCAGTTGGTTACTCCCCAATAGTCATGCTCTATTGCACGAGTGGGCACATCTTCTAGTGCAGTATGTAGGGTTCACAGTTGGGTAGGACTGTTGATAACTTTTCTTTCTCGCTAGCCTACGTTATACCTTCAGGTACTATGAAAAATAATTATCAAGGAGGAAGCTTCCATCTCAGTTCCAGCTTAATGTCTCTGTCCTGCAATCAAAGTATATGGTATCTTCAGTAATAGGGTCTTTCTATCTAGTTATGGTTAGCAACTAAAAACAGTGGCAGTAGCCTGTATTATTTTGGGGTCCTTAAAGGCCTCCCTGACCAGCAATTCATAGGAACTGGCACTGTGTCCCACTCCATTTGATGGATTAAACATCAAGAGCCCAAGATAGGCACATTAAAGTTGGGACCAGGTTGGGGTTAGGAGATCTGGCACACTGTGTCCTAGTATTGCTTTTTTTTTTTTTTTTTTTTTTTAACATTCAGTAGGCACCTGTATCTGCAGAAGGGTAGCTTCTTGAACTGAAAGAGTCTAGAGAGCTCTGGTGACTGTTAGCCACCTTGACAGTCCCAGATCTGGAGCCCAGAGCTCTTCGGGGAGTGGGCAGACATTTTTGTCCTGGGTCCCTGGAGACTGGGGGGTGGGCTGGACCAATGGCTGCCAGGTGCACTCTAATGATTGTTTTCACTGAAGAATTTTGGACTTCATGCTATACAATTTTCATCCTTTTTAAAAAATGGATGATAATTTGGGTTTGTCTTGACTGCCGGTTTTGCATTGCTAATATTGGTGGGAGGAGGATTTTGCCCAAGTTCTCTTAAAATACAAGAATTTCAATCCAAAATATGTGAATTTTTAATTGCAATCTTGGCAGCCCGGGGTGGGTTTTGTGTATAGCATCTGTTCCTTCCTCCCTGTCCTTCTGCAGCTCCTGCTTTGCTTCCCCTTTTCTTTCTAGCCTTTTTCTGGGCTACGGACTGCCCCCTTTCCCCTCTCCCCACTCTGCACAGAGCTTCCCCAAGCAGCAGGACCTAGCTCTGCTTCCTGCCCCAGGGCAGGATCAGCAGCTGTGCATTTCCAGTGTTTCCATTACAAATGCTATTTTCCAGGGGCTCCTAACCAAGTCATACACATTTGTTTGGGCTTGGAACTCGGCCTTCTGGGCAAGGTCTCAGACTGCACAGCCTCACCATTCTGAACGAAATCTCATTACTGTCAGTTCAACCATTTCCTGCTTGAGAAAGTAGGCAGTGGACGTGTTCGGATGCAGTTTATTCCTCATGTTTGCATGGCAGGGGCAGCAACTGTTAAAGAAATGCCTCCCCTCATCCTGCCCGCCCCATCAGTGATCAAACACTGAATGTGCTGGGGTTGTCAGGAAGCCTGAAAATATACCTTATTTCCCAAGCTCCTTAGCTTTACACAGCAACATGGTCTGACATTTAAAATTAATCTATGTGGTAAAGTTATTAGCGTTCAACTGTTAGCGCTGGAATATTCACAGTGACCTCTCCGCCTGCACTGGTGTTTGTTTGATGAGGGTTCCCAGGCTATGTCAGAGCTGAAAGCAATGTATTCACACACACTTTTTATTAATCCTAGTACTGGGCCCCTCCTTGGGAGATCTCCAGATGCTCTGTAGGAGAGCTCTGATTTCTCCTGGCAATAGCTGGAGGAGCTATAAGCCAGCTATCACAAATGCCAAATGGGCATCTTCTGCTCAGAGAGACAATGAAGACCCAGGAAGAAGCCAACAGGATGTTGAATAGCTTCTGGGGAACTATTGTTATGGGGCTGGAGCAAGCATCAATGACCACGATTTTCAGGCATAATGGCATACTCATACATTTGTGTATCTCTATGCGATTTTGCATCATGCCCATGGCCATCCAGTAGTCAACATCTACATAGCCAGGGTGATCAAAGAAAAGGCTGATCCATCTGCCCATGCCTTTCCCTATATGGTACAAAGTACACATCTGTTGACTTCCCGGTGACTGTTCCTATCATGTTGTAACACACACATCTGTTAGCTTCAGGGTGACTGTTGCTATCATGCTATAAAGTACACATCTGTTAAATTCTGGGTAACTTCCTATCATGGTACAAACTGCACATCTGTTAACTTCTGGGTAACTGTTCCTATCATAGTATAAAGTACACATCTGTTATCTTCTGGTTGACTTCCTATCATGGTTTAAAGTACATATCTGTTAACTTCTGGGTACAGTTCATATCATGGTATAAAATACACATCTGTTAACTTCTGGGTGACTGTTCCTATCACGGGATAAAGTACACATCTGTTAACTCCTGGTCTCAAGACATCCCAAAGGGAGCATGCTCCCTAAGTTCTGTTGGGTAATTCAGTGAGACAGGAAAGGTACTCCAGTAGGTGGAATACCATGAACAAAAGAATTGCAAGAGAAAGTTGGGTGCTTATTAAAGAATTATTTGAGTGTGGTTTACCTAGAGAAGGGTTATCTCAATTAGAGGTATTACAGGATAGAAGTAGAGATTTTTATAAGAATCAGTTCATGAAACCACAGGGAGGAATATTCCAGCTCAGTTCCACATTGGTTTCTCAGTGTCCTGCAACCAGTCTTCATCATAATTCTGGTGGACAATCAAGAGCATTGGCAATATTGTTTCAGGAGCCTAAGGCTGAGGGTCTTTTGAGGCATACCTAGCAAGCAAATGCTATCATCGCCCATTCAGATCATTAATGTGGCATCAGATTGGAGGATGGGCAAGGGAGAGGCACAGAACCAGTTGTGTCCCACTGTGACTTAAAAAATATCATTTTTATTTTTATTTGCAAGTGGGGGGGTGGAAGAGAGAGAGAGACAGAGAGAGAGACAGAGGATACAGAACAAAGAACCTCTTACTGCTGCAAATGAACTCCACTTGAAGTTAGATGTGCCACTTTGTGCACTTGTCTTTAGGTACTGAGGAATTGAACCCAGGCCAGCAGGCTTTACAAGCAGTACCTTTAAACACTGAACCATCTCCCCAGCCTCCAGTGTGATGTTTTGTCCTTAAGTTTTGTTCTGATTTAGTCTTTGCGATCCTCAGCCTCCTGGTTGCCCTCTTGCCTCTGTCAGTCATAGCCCTCCTCCTTCACCTGCCTGACCCTAATGCCTGACTTCTCCAGAGTTCATCTTTTGATTGTTACCGTCTCCCTGATGACCTCACCTACACTCATAATCACATCTACTTGCAATTGACATGAGTTCCTTATTTCCTGCCCATGTCCTCCTTTGAGCACCAGTCTGTGCTTGAACTGGCTGGAGTAAAGTCCACACCCATAAGCCAACTTAGAGAGCTCAGTGCTTAATTTTATGACAAATTCACTTTGCTCTTAAAAGATGTCCCACCTTTATCCTCCTTCTGTCCCCCATTGGACCCAGTTTTCCTCTTGCTTTGATTCCTTCTGTAGTTCTACCCTATCCCCTTCCTTTACTCCTCCATCTCTCTCTCTTATTTGTCATGCTTTCTCACCCTGGTGGCATGGTGGTGGGGTCAAGGAAAGGTCCCAAAGTTGGTGGACCTATCAGACTTCTCACATGAGCCCCTCTCAGGACTCTTGCTCAGAGCAGAACCTGAAAAGTGCTACCTGGTGTTTGCCTGTGCTAATACCCTTTGCTCCCTCAGGGCCTCTTGGAGAACAGAACCCCAGTGTTTGCCATCTTTACCTAAGCCCAGAGCCCTGAATGTTTCTAAGCAGGCTCCACAAATACCCTTTATTTTCTTCCCTCTTCCCTTGGCCCTTCCCTTCTTATGTATATAAACACATTTATTGTGGACTGAACATAATTTACCAGTTTGAAAGTGAGGATTTGGGGAGAAATGGGAATCTACACACTTTTGCAAGTGAGTGAATGTGTGGTACAGTATAGAAAAGGGTTCTTTGGGGGTGAATTCCATAGCCAAGTCTAGAGAGATAAAACCTGCCAGACAGTGGGGACCCTCACTGTCTGCTTTATTTCTGATCTTCAGGTTCATTACTGCCTTTCACTTGGATATGGCTCTGAGGTTGTGATGAGTGTTAATTTGGGAGAGAATACCACCACATCTGTATTTTTAACATCTTAAAAATTATTTATTAATTTTTAAGTAAAAGGCTGTATTCTTAGACCCCCTCTCCCCAATTCCAATTCTGTTGAGGGTCTTTTTTTTGGTGGGGTTATTGGTATTCATCGTGGGAACCAAGAGGAGATAAAGAGTACCTTAGGCTATTTCCACCCACTCTGAGGCTTTTACAACCTTTCAGCCCCATCTTGTGCAATATTCCCTGAGCCTTGTTGGGCAAGATAGAGATCTGATTTAGTGTTGTTTTCTCTGTAGACTCAGGATCTTTGTTTTGATGAGTTTTGAGCGATGACAGGGTCTGTCACCATTTCCCTGGAACTGATTTTCAGTGTATCCATGAGGGCAGTATTCATGTCACTGCTTCCTCTGTAATGACTTCTGGGCCCTGGCAGATGAGATGGAGGTGACCCATCTCATGGTAGACAGTCTGCTATCTCTTCTTGATGTATTAATGTTTCCTGGTTCTCCCCAATATTCTCCACCATCTGTCCCACTGAACCTACCAGGGAACTGGGGCCCACCTGCCTCACATGAGCTGCGGGGGCACCCACACATCTTCCATTATGGATGTATTTTGCTTATACTCACTGACAGGCTCCAGGAAGGCTATCGTGTCATGTGTGGTCCTGCTCTTTTCTTGCTGTCCCTCTTAAAGACACTGCCTGTGACCTCTAGTGTTTCCTGGAAGAGATGGGCTGCCCTCTTGCAGTGAGAATAAGTGATTTCTTTGACCTCTGCTACCTACCTCAGTCATGAGTGGTATAAATGGCAAGGCTTCCCTTGCAAAAATAAAAATAAAAAAGTAGTCTAATATGAAGAAATATTCTATTACTATTCATTTTCATGTAACTTTGGAAAATGTTCAATAAAAATAGCTTTAAGGCTTTTTATACTTAAGGCATTAAAATTTCTATCTTTCACTTTTTAAACTTTTTATTGATAGCTTCCATAATCATAGACAAAAATCCATAATAATTTCCTACCCACCCCCACTTACCTCCTCAAAAATCCACCCCCCATCATATACCTTCCCCCTCTCAATTATGAATGTTGTTCATATGCATGTGGGCACCTTTCTTTCTCATCCTCCTCTCTGTTTTACTGTGAGGCAGTGTCTCTTACTTGAGCCTAGAGCTTGCAGATTCAGCTAATGTAGCTAGTCAGCTTGCTGGAGGGATTCCTCCACTGCCTGTATACTGGGATTACAGGAGGGCTGCCATGTCAAACCAGCATTTACATGGGTATTGGGCATCCCAACTCTAGTCTCCATACTTCCATGGCTAGTGCTTTATGGATTAACTGAGCCATCTCTCCAGCCTCCCCCCTCTTTTGGAAGAAAACAGGTTAATTACATGCACCCTAAGGGGGAATGGGCTGGGCAGTAGCAAGAGTATTACCCACCAAAATTTCCTTTTTAGTGTTATGCTGAGGAGTAAAAATTCCCATTTTGCATGACAATAAAGTTATTCGTTATTACACAATGCATATAAAATGCAACAGATATTTTTGTATGAACGTTCAAAGAAACATGAACAAGCGGTGAGACCTGGAAGGCCCTCTTGGTTATCTTAGCATCAGTAATGGTACTGACATCCCACAGAGTGTGATGGTGAAAGCCTCAATTTCAATTTGGGGACATATCACCCATACAGCAACTAGTTTAATTTTGAAGTTTCTTTTCAAAATGTGAGTGGGTAGATTTATAGTACTTATTCATTTATTTACTTGGTTATGGAGCACCAGAGAATGAGGATTCTGTGAATCTATGCATCTTTAGCCAGACGTGGAGCTGTGTTAATTAGTTATTTAATATGGTCACAGTTATTTCTCAAGGAAAAAAACCCACAAACATGACAAGTAATTGCTATTAATCTTAATTATTATAATAACCTTTCTATAAACAATAACTGTCTGGCTACCCTGTCACGTGTTTATTTCATTACTGACAAGAGAGATCTTTAAAATCTCATGATAAATTAATGCTTTTACCATTAGCTTCAGTATGCTGGCTGTGGGAAAGAAAAATGACTGCTCAGTTCATAAAGCTGTTCAAACAAAATGTTTCTCTTCAGTTCCAGTATTCCAGATTTCACATCTTAACATAACTCTTAATTTTTTATTCCCTGTCCTTCAAAACTTTTTCCATTTAAATGGATTTTGTTTTCTCATTGAAAAGAGTGAATATACACATCTGTTTTGCAATGATGCTTACAAAACTCTTCAAAAGATTCAGTGACGTGTCTCAATGATACAAATGCCTATGTTAACAATAGGTTATTATTATTATTATTATTTTGTTTCAGACCACAGTATGTCATGCTTGGCCTTGTCTGAGATAGCTAGAGGAGGTTGTATTTATGTAATATTTATACATTTATTGTAAATCAACAGAGAGGTTAAGAAACTTTTCCTGAAATACACAGTGAATTGATTGTAGAATCAGGACCGAAATGTACATATGTGTGACCAAATAATGGCTTCCCCAAGTATTGCCATAAGAACCTGTTCACAAAGTGAAGTCTATTACTAACTGTCTTAGTCAGTAAGGGTTGCCTTAGTGAATATATTATAGACTGGGTGGTTAAAAAACAAGCTTTATTCCAAAGGTTCTGAAGGCTATACATTAAAAATCAAGGTGCTGGCCAGGCATGGTGGCACACACCTTTAATCCCAGCACTTGGGAGGCAGAGGTAGGAGAATTGCTGTGAGTTCAAAGCCACCCTGAGACGACATAGTGAATTCCAGGTGAGCCTTGGCTAGAATGAGACCCTACCTCAAAAAAACAAACAAAAAAATATCAAGGTGCTGGAAGGTCCAGTATTGGTTGAGGGCCTGCTTCTGGGTTTGCATTTGTTTTGTTTTGTTTTTTTTTTTTCATTGTCTAACATGGAAGGTATGAGAGGGGGTCAGGGAGGGAAAGAGAAAGAGAGAGACAGAGAGAGAGACAGAGAGAGAGATACAAGAGAGAAAGGGAAAACAAACCTCACTGTCTCCTGTTATCAGGGCATTAATCCTGTTCAGATCTCCACTTTCATGACCTAATCACTTCCCAAAGCCCCTACCTCAAATCTCATCACATCAGCAGGTAGGCTGCCACATCTGAATTTCAGACAGGCCTAGCATTAGTCCATTTGATTTGTAGCACTGGTAAGAGAATATCAGCTTGGCAGAGTCCAATTCTACCCATAGTGGGAAGAGAAAAGTTGGCATATTTACTGAGACTGAAATCAGGGTTAGTAGATCTCTCAAAGTGAAAGGTGGGTTAGTTAGTAAGAGTCATGATCTGATAATTTAGGACTGGGGACAATGAAAAGACACTAGGGAGTTTGTAGGAGAAGAATTCACAGTGTCTTAGTGTATTAAACTGCCCTTTTCAAGAATCAATGAATCTTTCAGCAAACTCCTGCTTAGAACAACTTTTGCCTCCCAAGATTATTTTGGAAAGGAAAATTATCTTAATGTGAGTTCTGTTTGGTTTGATTCTTTCTATGTATATATTTAGTTATTTATACCTTTAGTTTTTGAAATTTATCTTTTGATGTGCACTGATTTTTTTTTTTTTTTGTATTTACATCACTGAAAGGCTATTGTCTGTTTCATCTCAGCTGTGGGTATAATGGAGTGCCTTTCTCTACCCTCCACCTCAGAGCCACCTCACACTCCGAAATACAAATGGTAATTTCAGCTCTTCTTTATCTTGAATGAAAAAGTCAAACTTGACCTTTGCAGAAATTCTTCCAGGTGCAAGTGAAAGCTAGAATTTCCCTAGGTGTAATGCTCACTGAGACTCTGTCTCCCTGCACTTGGAGAAGCTCATAGGGGAATGTTTGGGTTTCGGTATTTTGTGTTGATTATTTCCAACCTTAGAACAAGTCATTCTCAACTTGTGTGATCTGGGACTCTGGAGAGAGAATTGTGAATACTTACAGGTATGTAGCTAGAATATTGAGCAGAACTAACTTTCATGACCACCCTTCTGATGAATTGCACGGGTCATGGGACACTGTAGAGGTAGTAGAATGTGTTGCAAGAGTGACAGCATCATGTTACATCTGTGCCAAAGGGAGATGGCTTGTTCACTGTTAAATGGAAGAACTTTCTCTCCTTTATATGTAAGGAAGTAAACTGACCCACTCAAGCGGCAATGCATGCTGAAGCGAGTACTGTGATCATTTGTGTGGAATGTGATCCCTTCAGTAGTGCTAGGAAAACTCTCCTATTTGGATCAGGGGACAGATGCTGCTTCAAATAGTCTGTCAGCATATTGTTTCGGCTCTTGACAGATATTGCCTAAATGTCAATGACTTAACACAATAGATTTATTTCTCACCTGTGCAAGAGCCTACTTGGGGTGTTTCTGGCTGGGAGATGAGGTTCGCTTAAGTGGTGGTTCAGTGAACCAGGCATTATTCATCTTTAGGCTCTATCATTGCTTCAGAACTCCCAAGGCTTCTGCTTTCAGGCCGCAGAAGGGGGAAGGGAGAGTAGAGGTGAAAACACCCTGGAAAAGAACCCCCAGCTGGGAAGTAATTCCCATTTCTTCCATGAACATTGCTTTGGGAAAAATATGAAAAACATGAGCTGGAAGATGCAGTACCTGGCCCCATAGCTACCATCCTACAACAGCTCCATGCTGTAGCTACTTGCCATCATCACATCCTGTCCCTGGAGGCTCAGTGTCTATACACAGCCTTCCTCACCTACTCTGACAATCCCCATGTCTCCCGAAACTCCCATGCATATATCCAACTCTAATTCCTGCGGTCTGAGCCCATAAGGAGTGGGTATGGGTCATTGTGACCCAGTAACCATGAACTAGAAGCAATGTACTCTGCCCTCTCCTCCATCCACACAGCGAGAGCAGATGCACTGTCAACTCCACCAATGCTACCTTCATGAGATGGAGGAATGAAAGATACAGCAGTCACTGGTCCAGGGGGAAAACCCTGCCCAGCCCTGGTCAGTTCATTAGCCCTTATTCTGCTCTGTGGGAGGGCTTCTCTTGTGTACTATTCCCATGGTCTCTGGCTGTGCAATCTGGAAGATTTTCCTTTTTATTCTTTGTAGACATTTCTGAAGTAGGCAGTAGTCCCTCCTTGTTTGCTTCTTTATAATGCAAGTTGAAAGAGTTGAGGGTAGTTTCATATTCATACATTTAAAGCTGGAATTACAGTTTCTTTCCCAATATAAGTTCATCAAAAATTCATCAAAGTTCTCATCAATGTGCTACTGTAAAGTTGCAGGTATTCATATCTTCACCCAAAGTTCTTTCTTGAACATATGGTTGAGCCAGTTTTATTTGCTTATTTGATTTTATTTCTGAGATAGACACCACCTGAAACAGGCATGGTGGGGAAGATAACATCTTTAGTTTATTCTTTGCTAAAGGATGGAATCCTGAGAAGTCTTAATGGACCTTAGTTTTTCCAGCTACTCTCTTATTGTCTGAAGTCTACCAGCTGAATCCTAATTTCTAAATCCTCTGTTCTTTATTTCTTTTCCCCTCCCTCCCCCAATATTCTCTCCTTCCTTCCTTCTTTCCTTCCTTCCTTCCTTCCTTCCTTCCTTCCTTCCTTCCTTCCTTCCTTCCTTCCTTCCTTCCTTCCTTCTTTCTCTTTCCTTTCAAGCCAGCATCTAGCTGTCTTTGCTGAGCTCATATCTTTTTAAAAATTTCTTTGTTAAATACTGGCTCTTTCCATCTGCTTCTCTTAGCCGTAAGCAGATGATCTGCTTTCCTGTGAAGGTAGGTGACAGGTGTAAATGCTTCTCCATAGCCTGATGAGCTTTCTACCACCCCAGCCTTAGATATATACTATTTCACTCTCCTGTCCCATCATTGGGGTACAATTCATGCTTTTAATTTTTGTTATACTGGCACACCACTTGTTCTACTATTCATACTGGTCACAATGAAATCTCCCTACTGTATGTCAATATCCCTAATCTTACTACATCACAATTCTCTCTTTTCTTTGTGGCTTCTATGTCTTAATTCAAATTTCTGGGCTTATTGTGATCTCTCAAATGCTCTGAATATTTTTACAGTGTCACTTTATCATTACTCACAGATTATTGGTAATTTTTAAATTGATCTTTACTGTTTACAAGGCATGTCATTAATTACTACTACAGATAAGTCATTGAATTTGGAATATGTGTGTAGACTAAGGCAGTGTGTGTGAGCAATTCAGACAGCTCAGTGGCTAAATTTCCATGGGGACTGATTGATTTTGATATTAGTCTTGAAAGTACACTCTTAAGGGGACAGGTGAGCAACTATTCTCAGAGCAAATTAGGTTGTGCATACTTTATATGTCACATAGCACACAATAATATTAAAACTTTTCAAAAGCAAACACCTGAGTGTGTCTAGCTCAATGAATGAAATGCCACTTAACATAAAATAAAACATTTATATTCCATGGTTAATGTAGACCATACTTTGGTAAATTAAGCAGGATTATATTCATAAGAAAATTTTCAGCATTCCTTTTTATAGTTGAGCCAGAAGGGTGTCTAGTAAAGTTTAGCTTTATGGTTGAATTTCATATACTCTGAAGGCCTACTTAGTTAAACCAGCCAATCTTCAAACCCCACTGAGATGGAATATTTATTGCTGACTAGAGTCATTCAGGCAAGTGGTAAGGCCTGTATTAGTCAGGACGTGCTATGTTTGACTGTAGTAATGAGCCCCCTTACTCTCAGGGACTTAAGCTCAAAAGGTCCTATTATTGTCTCAGTCACAGTGTACTGTGGGCAGGGAGGCTCTTCTAGCATCTCTGCCTCAGGACTCAGGATCCAGAGTTCTTCCATCTTGTCACATTGCCTTTTTAAATAATGGTCTCTATGGCTGCTGTAGAAGATGAAGAGAGAATATTGGGACAATCACATCATCTTATTATTTTTAAAGTTTTCAATTGAGAACTTTAATATATGAACATATTGTAAATGGGTTCATCTTATTATTAATCACAGACTATGAGTAATTTTCTATTGACTGAAAATATGATGCAGTAGTTCTTCTTTACCCATGGGTCTGCTTTCTACAGTTTTAGTTACTTTAATTAAACAGCAGTTAACAAAAATGTTACCAGGAAAATTTCAGAAATAAACAATTTATAAGTTTCACATGATATGCTATTCTGAGTAGCATAGTGAAAATTCATAGCAACCAGATCTATCTCATCCATAATGAGGAATAATCCTTTAATCTATGTCTACACTACCCTCTCATTAGTCACTTAATGCTGTCTTGACTATTAGATTAAACTTAAGGTAGTATTATACTTGGGTTTATGCAACTCTTATGCAGTAGCTTAACATTACATCAAAACGTCCATGTCATCACATCCTGTAGGCACTTTAGCATCTCACATATCACAAGAAGGGTAAGTACAGTATGATGAAATAATCTAAAAGAAAAGAGAGGGACTCCATTCTTATAACTTTTATTACAGCATATTGTTCTGTTTCATTAGTTGTTGTTATTAATCTTTTACCATGGATAACATATAAATTAAACTTGGCATACATATAAAACACAGTATATATAGAGTTTGATACTGTCCTTGATTTCAAGCATTCACTGAAGGTCTTGGAATGAGCCTTCCATAGGTAAGAGCCAGGCAGTAGGTATGTGGGGGAGACTTGTGTATTTAATTTTTGCCTCCAGTTCACATCCCATAGCTCAATGTAACTGCAAAGAAATGTGAGGGCTATAAATCTTTGTGGTGAGGGAACAGAAGACAGCCCTCAGGAGCAGAGTCTGCTGCTGGGATTGGTTGGATGTTGTTATGATAAAGTGAGAGAATGTTCCACATTTTTTGTGCTGAGTTTCTGGGGGAAGGGTGGAGGGGCTGCTTTTGACTAGGGTGAAAAGGACACATAGAAAATACCACCCAGGCCGCCGCCCCCGGACCCGGACTGCGCGCCAGCATCCCTCTGCCGACAGCTGTGCCAACATGGAGGACATGAACGAGTATAGCAACATAGAGGAATTCGCAGAGGGATCCAAGATCAATGCGAGCAAGAACCAGCAGGATGACAGTAAAATGTTTATTGGAGGCTTGAGCTGGGATACAAGCAAGAAAGATCTGACCGAATATTTGTCTCGATTTGGGGAAGTTGTAGACTGCATTATTAAGACAGATCCAGTCACTGGACATTCAAGAGGATTTGGGTTTGTGCTCTTCAAAGATGCTGCTAGTGTTGATAAGGTTTGGGAACTCACAGAACACAAACTGGATGGCAAATTGATAGACCCGAAAAGGGCCAAAGCCTTGAAAGGAAAAGAGCCCCCTAAAAAGGTTTTTGTGGGTGGATTGAGCCCAGATACTTCTGAAGAACAAATTAAATAATATTTTGGAGCCTTTGGAGAGATTGAAAATATCGAACTCCAATGGATACAAAAACAAATGAGAGGATTCTGTTTTATCACATACACAGATGAAGAGCCAGTAAAGAAATTGTTAGAAAGCAGATACCATCAAATTGGTTCTGGGAAGTGTGAAATTAAAGTTGCACAACCCCAGTGGTGGCACACAGCCATGGTGGGGAACCAACTGCTCTTGATTTGGCTAACTGATCCCCTCAGTGATATGGGACCCATAGCTGGAGCTGGGAAACAAGTCAGAACCATATCCAAACATAAGCCCACTCTCCAATATCAAGCTACCATCAATTGTGGGCTACAAGAAGGCCTACACCTATTAAATTCTCTACAAAAAAAAAAAGGGTTATCTCATTTATCCTGATGCTAACTTACTCTCCATTGGAGAATCTACTTCTCTTTTTCAGATAGATGTAGATCCTAAGGAGAGAGCCACCCCATCATACCCCAAAAAGGCCCCTGCTGAAACTAAGAAAAATTGGAGAAACAAGCAAGGGGGCTGTTTTCCTGATGAACCAGACACCAGCACAAGGGGGAAGGAGATCAGCACAGAGAAAAATCAACTCCTACCAAATCAGAGAGCCAGAGCCTCAGAGGCCCCCAACACCTCATCACTGAAGCAGACCGAAAATGAACCCAACATGGCTCAGGGAAATTTTGTGGAAGAGGGGGAGGAAAGAATGTCAGAGCCACATGTTGGGTCATGATATGCAGAGACATTTAGCTTTCCCATAACTGTGGGCTAACTCCACAATGCATGACCCGTATACCTCAACAAGGAGGGGCCAAGGGGAGGGGATAGGTCACGGATGAGCCTAATAATGGTACCAAACTGACTGTAAAAAAAAAAATAATAAAGTTGCACAACCCAAAGAGCTATACAGACAACAACAGCAACAACAGAAAGGAGGAAGAGGTGCTGCCGCTGGTGGACGAGGTGGTACCAGGGGTTGTGGACGAGGTCACAGCCAAACTAGAACCGAAGATTTAATAACTATTATGATCAAGGATATGGAAATTATAATAGTGCCTATGGTGGTGATCAAAACTATAGTGGCTATGGCGGATATGATTATACTGGGTGTAACTATGGGAACTATGGATATGGACAGGGATATGCAGACTACAGTGGTCAACAGAGCACTTATGGCAAAGCATCTCGAGGGTGTGGCAATCACCAAAATAATTACCAGCCATACTGAAGGAGGACAGCAGAGAAAGCAGGAGATGTAAAGAAACCATCTTACAGGACGACATTGAAGATTGCTTGATCTTCTGTTGATCTAAGATGATTATTTTGTAAAAGACTTTCTATTGTACAAAGACACAGATGTGTCCAACTGTATATAGCCGCTAATTAGTTTCTTTGTTTTTACTTTGTCCTTTGCTATCTGTGTTATAACTCAATGTGGATTTGTGATTATACAAATGTTATTTGTATGATTCCTTGTTAAACCTCAAATAAATGCTTCCTTAAGTGATTTTCTGTGTCAGGTACTACATAGTTCTATGTAAGTATATTTTGAAGAAGCAATAATTAAGGCACAGTTTGTTTTGTTAACTATTCCATAGGGAGAACTGGCCTTCTATGAAGAGCTGGTCACAATGTCATTTTACTCCCCTTTTTTGTAGGTGAATTCTGTACTCCAACTTCCATTTTGGGATTTATAACACACCCCTGAAAAGTGTTCTCTCCCCCATATCTGGAGACTGAAAGACCTAAGTCAAAGGGTTGTGGTTAGTGGAATGTTCAGCAGTACATGTTGTATCTGTTAGATGACTGTTTTAAGGAAACATCTCTTAGTCTGGGATTGTAAACTCCATAATAAAGTGTTTGCCTAGTATGTGTGAGGTCCCAGGTTCAGTCCTCAGTATCACCAAATTTGGCAAACCGTGTATATTTTACAAGTTTGAATTAATCACTTGGCTTAAAAAGGCATTAGCTAACCCATGTCATGACTTACTGGTAACCAAACATGCTTTCAGGATGGTGGTGAGAGTTAGCTTGAGAGCAATAGTGCGAGTTCTTAGTGTCATTAGTAAATCCCACTTTTAGTGCAGTTAGTGCATGAGCTGAGTAGTTAGGATACTTCTACATTCACAGGAGGCAGGGGAAAGAATGCTTAAGTCTTGGGTGTGTTACTGTAAGTCATGTTACTACAGCATATTGTTTGGTACATTCAAGGGACACCTAGGTTGTAGCCAGAGCAATATAAGCTGAATTTTACACTGTCGCTATGGTTCCACAGAAGCTAGTTCTGGCATGTAGAGGTATTGACCACAAGGCCGGTTTAAGGGTTTTCTGTTTGGGTTTGGGGTTTTTGGTTTGTTTTCAAATGCCTGCAACTTTTCTCCAATGATAACTGTACTTGCTGGGCTACTAAGTTGGCCTTGGGTGCTATGGCCAAGTAACTAAAAAATTGTTCAACATGGAAGGCAGATCATTTCAAGTTATGTTGTTAGTAGGTATGGTATGTAGAATAGTGAATTCTGTTCATTCAAGTTTATGATTAGGTGGCAAGCTAACATTGAGATTGTCCTTTTTCCTGATCAAAATAAAAGTTTTTAAAATAACTTCAAAAAAAAAAAAAAAGAAAAGGAAAAGAAAATACCACTCAGACGTCTGCATTGAGTCCTTTGTCTTATCTTCTCATTGTGAGAATTTGGTCTTTTACACAATACCAGCACTGTATGTCTGCACAGACTTAGAAAGGAGACATAGCAACTCCACTCAGGCCTTGGCTCTGAGCCCATTCTCTCATCATGGCTGTCTTCTCCAAAGCACTTTGAAGTGAAAATGGAGGTAGTTGGTCATTATTTTGCTAACTTGATTCTTCTGGGAATTGAAAGGATAACACTTGTCATATTTACTTCCATCTAGCCAGATGTAGGGTCAAGGTGAGGTGGATTCTGGGTGAGGACCACCCTGAGTCAGGATAGACGGTAATGGTTGCCCACTTGTGCTTGGAACCCACAAAGCAAGCTGACCTTTCTGTAAACAGAACTCAAATATTTTCTGTCTCCAGTTGTAAGTCAATGGAAATTTGAGTTACCTGCATATACAGGTCACTAGTGCTGTATGGCTCTGCCTCCCCAAGCCCAGGAGCACCATTAGATCTCACTCTAAATTGCTGCTAGCCCACCTGAGTTTATGACTACAGCTTTGATGGAACAGTTTATGGTGTGTGGTTTAGCCACCATGGTCTTCTTGATGTCTCAGAATCACATTTTGTTTTAGTCAGGCAAGAATTAGTTTCCACATGGGGTGTGGTTCTCTAGTGAGAGGGCATGAACTTGCTCTAGATTGCCAGGAATTTCTGTGGTGGATCTCCAGTTGTTGGTACCTGCTACACACTTTGTGTGCTCTCTTTTCTTCTGGTCTAACAGGGCCTTGTGAATTCTCTTCAGCTGCCTGTGTGTCAGTGTCAACTTGGGCTGTGTACATAGTCTTTGGAGTGCTTGAGTATTCCCTTCTCTCCAGGTTATGTTTTATTCCCTGCCAGTCTTTCCCTTTGCAGAATCATTATGATGTAAACTTGTTACGAAGTTATAAGGTCATTTTTCTTTCTGGGGACATAGCTTTTCTTTTAGTCAGTGGTCTATGGATATAAGAAATGAATTGGGTGTAGAAGTTGATCAAAATGGAGGGATGACTTAATGGGTAAAGTGCTTGCTATGAATGCATGGTGTATTAGTCAATTTTTTGTTACTGAGACAAAATATCTGGCAAAAATCAGTTTAAGGGAGGAAGGGTTTATTTCAGCTGACAGTTCCAGGCTACAGTCTGTCATGGTGGGGATGGTATGGTGGCAGAAGCTCAGTCCAATGCTGAGGAAGCAGAGCAGAGCAATGACTATTGCTATTTAGCCAGGTCTCTTTTATACTGCCCAGGACTATGGCCCATGGAACGGTACTGTTCATAGTTAGCATGGATCTTCCCTCCATAGCTAACCTAATTAAGATACACCCCCACAGGCATGTCCAGAGGTTTACCTAATCTCAATAATTCCTTACAGAATATCGTAGATCCTCTCAAGTTGACAATCATTACAAACCATCCCACATGTTGACCTGAATTTGGATCCTCAGCATGCATGTAAAAAGCTGTCGTGGTGGTGAGCACCTGTAATCCCAGTCTGGGATGGTGGCGATAGGACAGTCCCTGGGGCTCGTTGGCTAGCTAGACTAGCTGAGTTGGCAAGCACTGGGTTCAGTGTGAGATCCTGTCTCAGAAAACTAAGGTGAAGAACAATTGAGGAAGACACCTAATGTCAATCACACCTGTACATATACATGCACTCACATACACGAACACACACCCATACATGCACCAACCACATAGACTGCAATAAAAAAAATATAATAACTTTCACTCCTGTTATCTAGGCAGTCACTTAGTCATGCATTCATGCCAGCTTTGACTCACCTGTTTAGTCATTAGACAAATATTTCTTGAACTTGTGCCACCTCTTGGGAAGAAATTATGTTGGGTATGGAAGATGGAACAGTGAAGTATTGAGGCCCTCATCTATTTAGACGGAGATAGTTGCAACAGATATGGGCAAAGGGAATCAAGTAGCCACTTTGCAGAATCTTCTCTTAATGGCTGCTAGAAGTGTACCCTCCAACTCACTTTTATTTCAGGCAAACTTAAATGTAAAATCTCATGGTTGGAGGGTCTAGTGTCTGTCATGGCTGGTGTGTTATGAATTTGCACAGCAGGAGCTGAGCTGAAGAGGACTCTGATCACTGTCTGGTCCTGTCTTCAAGCGTGAGGATTTGATACCTCTTGCTCTTTCTATACCAAATATGCAAAAAGTATCAGAAATACAGAAGAAAAAGAGATGAGATAAGAAGGAGGAAGCTTGTGTGTAGGGGAAAGTGAGACTAAAGAAAAGAGAAAAGAAGAGAGATAGGAGAGGAGAGGAGGTGTGACTTGAATAGAGGCCACTACTGAGAAATTTTCAGGGAGGGAAAGAAAAGAGAATTTTGCTTAGACATTATTTTCAAATACTGTTGAAGTGATTTCTTCATTTTTATTTTCTATCTTGATGGAAATTTTGTTATTTTTACACTGTCACAGAACAAGTAGAACTGCAACTTGGAGATCACAATGCATACAGCTGTTCTAATGTACTTTTGACAGTTCTATCACATTTCTGACAGGCATAATGTTTTCCTTCCCTGGGAAATTGGGAGGGGAAGCCAGGCTCCTCAAATGCTCTGCATCTGCTCAGGGCTGTGTCCAGCCATGAAGCCCCTCGAGATGATGGGGAAATTGCAGAGAAGGTGGTCCCAGGCCTTGTGGGGACCAGCAGTGAGAAGTTCCAGCGAAGGATGAGGAAGGGAGAAGATCAGAGGCAGAGGGGACTGCTTGGGGCAGTGGGTGCTCAGTACCAACTGCTGAGCAGAAATGAGTCTGGCTCTAAGTCAAGTTGGCAGGGGTGGGCACTGACTGATTAGTAATCTTCCTTCCTTCCCTCCTTCCCTCCACCCTCCCTCTCTCTCTCCCTCTCTTCCTTTCCTCTCTCCTTCCCTCTTTCCTTCTCTTCCTCCCTCTCTCCCTACCTTTTCTCCTTTCCTCTCTCTTCCATCTCTCCCTCCTTCCTTCTTTCCTTTTTATTTTCCTGTGTATACGATATGTGTGTTTGTGTGTGTGAGTGCAGGTACATGCTTGTGGAAGTCAGAGGACAACCCAACCATCAATGTTAGTTCATACCTTCTACCTTACTTCAGTCAGGGTCTCGTCTTGTTCTCTGCTGTGAATGCCAGGCTGGCTGGCTGTGAGCTCCTGGGATTTTTGTATTCAACTTCTGCCTCACTGTAGCAGGGTTGGGATAATGGACACTCACTAGTGCATCTTTCTTTACATGGCTTCTGGGGATCCAAATTCAGATTTTCATGCTTGTGCAGCAAACACTTTGCCTACTGAGCCATCTCCCCTGCCCCTCCTTGGTGATGTTTAACAAAGGATGGATCGAGACTAGCTGGTCAGGGGCACTGCGCTCTCTAAAGAGCATAGTTGTCAAGGCTGGAGCCTCAAATGAATAAAAAGGTGTCCTGAGCAGTTGTGGGCTCCTGTTTCCCTTGTTTTCTGTAGGCCAAGAAAGCATGAAGCCTGGAGGAGGGATGAAGAAGAGGTCTTCGTGTAGAAGTCCCTGTCTGTGCCCTTGAAATGCCCCCCTGAGAAGTGACTTGTTAGGTCAGCAGATCTATGAAGCACTCTCCGTCTGATCATCCTGCATCAACCCAATTGACCACATCCTCATTTGGATCCCCATTAAAACCCATCCATGCTTCTGTGGCATGTTATAGAGAATAGTAGAAATTGCCACTAATGAAAAAGGGCTTATTATGCACCAATTCCCTCCTCCATGCCTCATCGATTGGTCCTGGGACCTGGCATCATAGGAACTTCCTGAGTGTACAGAGGTCAGGCCTTTGGCTTTCCACTCTACTCCTTGGTGTAATTTGAGCCTGTGGCAGATGTGAACTATATCTAACCTCTATGTGCTCGTACGTGAAGCTATTGGCTTGTAAATGACTGAGCGAATCAACTAAAGTCAGGTACCTGCTTTCTCTAGAGAAAAGATTGTTCAATTTGATTTCTAGTGGCTTCTACATCCCATATTCTGTGTTTGAAATCCTTCAAGGAGCCTCCTGACCTGTGAGCTGGTCCCTGAGGTCTGGAGATAGCTTTCTAAATTCCAGGAAGAAATAGATTTCTCATGTCCCCTGGAATCAGAGTCCATCATTAGCTGCAGAGCAGAGTGTTCACCCAGAAGAAACCTAGGCTTGGGATGTCCATTCTGAAGTGCATGATAGAAATATGCTTGCCTGTTCTGGAGGCCATGCCACTCATTGGAGGTGGTGCCCAGTAGGATTTATTTCATGAAAAGTATGCACTAGATACCTATCGAGTATCAAGGAGTATGCTGAGGGCTCTACAGGGTTTGTGCAAGAGTGTGATACAGGACGTGTGCTAAGACATCTTCAAAGAGATGGCACAGAATAATGGTCAAGTTCTTAGTCTCAAGAGGCAGGCTTGGGTTAAAATTCTGGCTTTGGCCTTAGGAAAGTTACTTCAGTTATCTGCTATGTTTCACGTTTTCCTACATGACGTTTTAATTTTGAACATGTCATTAAAATATAACATACACACAGAAAAGTATGCAAATATGTGTGGGATTGAATTTTCTGTGTGAACACACCCACATAACAACACCTGGCTTTAGAAACAGATTTCCACTTGTATCTAAAAGACCTTCCTCAGGCTTCCCCACCCACAGAATCACCAAATAACCCCCAACCTGATTTTTACAGCCACATAGTAATTAGTTTGAATTGTTTGAAAACTAATTGTCAGTAGGACCATACAACAGGTAGTCTTTTGTGTTTCATCCCTGATTTACAGCATCATGTTTTTGAAATTCTTCCAATTTGTTGCACTTATCCATTACCATTGAGTGTGGGAGCATTCTGATACAGCAATGTTGCCATCATATATGTTAAAGTATTTATGCATTATGTTGGGTGTATACATCAAGGAATGCAATGGTTAGGTCTTAAGGTGTATCTATGTTCATTCTTGGTAGATATTGCTGAGCAGTGGCTTTTCTTCTCTGATTCCCCGTCCGTCTCAGAACCAGAAAGAGAAGTGCTGCAACAAGCACAAAGTTATGACATAGGATATTATTATTTTTTTTCAAACAAGATGTTCCAAGCCCGGGCTGGCATAGAGCACAAGGTTTTGGAGACAGTCTGTCAGAATCCTGTACCCTAATGTATCTCAGACTGCACAGAGGTTGGGGGTGGTTGAGAAAGGCGCACCTGCTTCCTAAGGAGAAGTTCAGTCCTGGGAACTGAAGCAGTGAATTGCCTTGTTGGAGTTCTTCTTCCTCAGACTTCGAAGGGCATCTTACTTTCACCTCATCTGTGGTGGTTTGAATGTAGTATTGAGAAGCCAAGGAGAAGTAACGTGCTGCATCTGGCTTCTGTGACCTCACTTAGTGGCTGGACAGTGGTGCTAGACCAAATATAACCATTTTAAGTAAAAAGGCCCAGGCCTGACTTAGATAGAGAACTAGCCGGCAAATGTGCTGACCTTTGTTTCTGTAAACTTTGCTTGCTTGCTCAATTGCTGCCTTTCCCCCTAAAGTTTCTGAGGAATCTCCACTTGAAGGACATTCCAGAAACACTCCACTGCGGGGGGCCTCTGGCCTCTGACCACCTGCTTAGATAAGAAACCTATCATTTCAAAAGTCGTAATGTACCACTGCTTGATTAGCCAATCACAATGGAGATTATCTCATCTGCCTGGAGTGCCCCAAGCTCTTGCCCCCTAACTCTAGTTCCTGCCCCCAACTTTGCCCGCCGAAACCCCAAGCCAATCAGAACTGTTTAAATCAACCAATCATGTGTCTATCCCCTACTTCTTTGTTTGAATTCCTATATGAACCCCTTCCCGCAAAAGAAAGGAGCTCTCTCCCTCACTACTGCTGTGCTGGACTGTGTGGACGGAGCCCAGGCCTAGGCTTGCAATAAAGAAACCTGTTGCTTTGACATTCCAGTGTCTCGGCTTCTGTGGCGGTTCTCTGGGTGACTCCTGGGTGACCGGGGGTCTTGGCTCCTGGTCAGGGGTCTTGGCACAACAGTATGTCCCCTATAGTGTCAAGTGTTTGTGATTAAGCCTCATATTGAATCCACCAAGTGACCTCATTTTACCTCCACCACCTCTTCAAAGAGGCACTATCTCCAAATAAGGCCACATTCAGCGGTGCTAAGATAATTGCAGCATATAAATTTCTGCTGGGGGGAGGGGTGATTCAAACCTCTACCAAGGACTATGCATCTGCTGGAATGTGATTTTTATTCTTCCTTCCTGTCCTTGCTTGTGCTCTTTTTCTGGCCTTATGCATCTCCTCTAAGCTTCCTTGCTTCTCCACAGCCTGCTAGCTCTGTCTCCTCCCCCACGAAGCCTTTTTGTCTTCATCGACCATGCTTGTTGAACACCTAGCATACTTCCTGCCTATTCCACATGGTTGAAAGTCTAATCACAGTTGTCTTCTGTTCTCTGCTGTTTCGCCCTGTGTGTTGTATCTACTCCGTTGGACAACACGCTCCTTGAGGACAACAGCTATAGCTTTCATTTTCATTTACATCTACTTAGTATTGAGCATGTAGCTGGCAATAAATAATGTTGTTGATTGATTAAGCTGGGTTTCATGGGCCCTATGAGATGCTCCTTACGTGGCAAGCCAGGTTCTTCTTTGGTGGGGGGGGGGGGCGCTGCAGTCCCCTAGCAGCCCAGGGAGCCTCTGGGCACAGGTATTTTCACTTTAAGAGGCAATGAACTCAGGGACCTGGGAAAGGTTTAAACATGAGTCTTAAATTATTTGCTCAGCTTTGATTTTTATTTTACAAGATGCCGGGGCAGTGCTGGGAGCTATTTGCAGAAGGGGTGCATAAGAGAGATGAAGAGAGACTAGAAATGGATTTACCCAAATGTTGTCTCATAGAAAAATATGTGTGCACTGGGCAGGGGCTTTTCTGATGTGGGGATGCAGTGCACAACTCTGGGTTCTGCCTGTGGGCTCACTAGAGGGAGATTCGGTCTCTGTTCCTGCAGTTTTGTCCTTCTGTTGGGATGCATTGAGCTATGCCACTATTGAGAATGGCCCCTTGGAGAAAGAGAAGAAGATCGGCTATTTATAGGCTAAAGTCAGACATGACCCACCTTTTCAGCCTGTAATTTACAGTATGTGATGAGAAAATGAACTTCTATCGCCGCAGGAATGTGAGAGGATGGGAAACAGATTTTTCAGCAGCTTGGGGTTTGGCTTATATACTTATGAAATGTCTGTGAAAATGGCCACATAATTTTGCCAGAAGACTGCTCTCCCTGTGCTGCAGCCTCTGATGCCTCTGTCCTATTATTTTGGGGGCTGATGGCCTCTTACTGGCTATGTGGGTGGTGAAAAGGGCCATCTCCACATTTGGAATGGGAGGGAGAGGTACAAGAAAGAATGAAGGGGGATTTGGTGTCTTGCAATGGAGACAGTGCTCTTGGTTTAGAGGAGGACATGTGCCACCTAAGGATTGTTTTGTTGGGGGTGTTGGTTCACTTTGACCTCTTGAGTATAACCTTGGATATTGTCTGGACTAGAGCTCCTGGGATGAGTCAGAATCCCTTTATGAAGCCTAAAGACTAAAGATAAGCTTCCAATGCCCCCAAAGACAGTATTTCTCAAGTTGTCTAGAGAACATGAGCACTGAGCAGGTTGTAAAATAATGAACATATAGTTCCTGTCCTGAATTGAGGATGAGGTGTCATCATGTCAGGACTCCTAGCTACAGGCCTGGTATCACTCAGCGTCCTCATGGGGGGAGCCCCTGGGCAGCTTCTCAACTCCTAATCTTGCACCACTGTCATAAATCCACAGTATATGAAGCTCTTGCTAGAGATGTGTGGGAAATGGACAAGAAGAGAGAGAACAGAAGCCCAGTAGATGCAGCTCAACATCCACAGAGAATATTGAATGAGAGGAAGGGGAAAAAGGGAGGGAAAGACAAAGAGAGAGAGAGAGAGAGAGAGAGAGAGAGAGAGAAGAGACCAGAGGAGACGAGACGAGACGAGATGAGATGAGACAAGAAGAGAAGGATAGAGAAATGGAGACACAGGACCACAGAAGCAAAGTTATGAGAGAGTTTTCAATGGCTTAAAAGATAATATAGATTTGGTCTTTGGGAGAACATTGAGGACATTGCATAGGAGTGTTGGGAGGGGAGCAGTGGGAGAAGAGGAAATATGACATTGTGTTAGAAAGCTCTCTATATTTTTATTAGATCAAGTTTTCAGTCATGTCATTCAAATCCATATTTTTACTAATTTTTGTGCTCATGGATTGGTAATTATTGAGAGAGGTGCTAAAATTTCCCATTGTGATTGCTGACTTGCAAATTTTGCATGATAATTTTCATCTTTGCTTATATTTTGTATTTTAATTTTTATTCTTTATTGTTATTTTAAAATTATTATTATTATTTTATAATATTTGTTAGTGAACATCATTGTCCTTCACCACAAAACTCCATTTTGTTAGGCTTATTTTGGTTGGTGTCTAGTCTATCTTTTTTTTCAGACAGTAATTGTCTTTTTATTTCGAAATTGTCTCTTGTAGACAACATGTGACTAGATTTATTTTTTCTGTCCAACCTAAAGATCTGGGTTTTAATAGCTGAATTTAATCAATTTAATTTCATGTAATTAGTATTTATTTGAATCTATGCCATTATTTTTATGTTGGCTTCAGTTTCCTCCTTTTCTATATTCTTTTATTTATTAAAAGTTATTTATTTTTGGACTGGGGAAGTGGATCAGTGGTTAAAGGCGCTTCCTTGCAAAGCCTGCCAGCCTGGGATTCAGCCAAGGTTCAAATCTCCAGTACCTATATAAATCAGAATTCACAAAGTGACACATGTGTCTGGAGTAGTTTGCAGTGGGAAAAGGCCCAGGCAATCTATTCTCTCTACCCTTGCAAATAAAATATAAATATATATACATATATATTTTTATGATTTTTTACATTTTCCCACATGTATATAATGTCTTCTGATCTTATTCCTCCAATTACCCTCTTATTCTTCTCTTCCTCCAAGTAACACCCTCCTTTTTTTGTGCACTTTTTGAGGCTAATTGGGGCTGATCTGGAATTCACTATGTAGTCTCAGAGTGGCCTCCTGAGTGCTGGGATTAAAGGCATGTGCCATCATGCCTAGCTAACCTCTTTCCTTCTTATTAATCCCCATCTTACTTTCATGATTTGTTTTTTAACTTTAAAAAATATCTTATTTATTTATGAGAGAGAGAGAGAGAGAATGGGCATGCCAGGGAATTCAGCTACTGCAATGAACTCCAGACACATGTGCCATCTTGTACATCTGGCTTATGTGGATACTACGGAATTGAGCCTGTGTCCTTAGGCTTTGCAGACAAGTGCCTTCTCTAAGCCATATCTTTAGCCCTGCTTCTCATTTATTTTAAAAACTATTTTATGTATACTTTGACCAACAAAGCTAATCAATAGCTCTCTAATTCTCATGAATGAAATTAAGAATTTAGAAAGGTTTCTAAAAATTTATTTATTTATTTGAGAGAGAGAGAAACAAAGAGAGAGAGAGAGAGAGAGAGAGAGAGAAGGAGGGAGGGGGAAAGGGAGGTGCCAGGGCCTCCAGCCAGTGCAAATGAACTCCAGTTAAATGTGCCACCTTGTGCATCTGGCTTATATGGGTCCTGGGGATTCAAACCTGGGTCTTTTGGCTTTGTAGGCAACAACTTTAACCACTAAGCTATCTCTCCAGCCCTAGAATTTAGAAAGTTTTATCAGTTTCATATTACAAGTTTCTTTTGTCCAGTACTTATGGTTCCATCTAAATAACCTAATTTTTATGACTCTCAAATTAATCCTGAGTTTATATTATTATTATTATTTATTTGAGAGAGAGAAAGATACATATAGAGAGAATGGGTGTGCGAGGACCTTCAGCCACTGTAAACAAATTCCAGACACATGCACCATCTTGTGCAGCTGGATTATATGGATCCTGGGGAATCGAACCTGGGACCTTTGGCTTTGCAGGCAACACCTTAACCACTAAGCCATCTCTTTCCAGCCCATGAGTTTATATTATTTTTATTGTTATTGTTTAGAATTATACACAGTGAATACCAGCAAACTTCTTAGTACTCAAATAGAAGGCAGAAGCACCTCTCCATAATTAATAAATTAATAAAAATATAGAAGATTTGAATGCCATGGTTAACAACCCAACCTAAAGAACATATCAATAGCTTGCTAGTCACATTCTCTCATCACACTTATCATTTTCTATTCTCTCAATAAACTGCCTCTACTCTCAGCACTATACAGTGACCTCCTAATGACCAAATCCATGTTATTTTGATTTTAAATGTACTGGGAATTCTCTGGCAACTAGATTTCTATGTCTTTGGCTCTTTTTCTTACTCTTTCTCTATCCTTATTCTTTCTCACTGTTTCTTCTTACACTTCACTCACTTGATTTACACTGCTTTATCTTAATTTTTCTTATTTATATTTACAGAAACAAAATGACTCTTTTAACAAAAGTTATTGGAAAATTCTTTTAATCTTGACACTTCTTTTTTTTCCAGTGATAACTTAGCAAGGTATAGAATTCTATGTGGACAATTACTTGTTATCAGCTCTTTAAAAATAATATTCTATTGTCTTATGGCTCCTATTGGGGCTGCTAGAAAACTGACTAATACTCATCAGGTAACACAGCCTTCCATCTGGCACTCTCCTCAGTAATAGTACAATTTGACCCTCAAATTCTGTTTTTCACTAACCTTACCAGAATATAAGCTTGAATTTTACATGAATGACTTTTTTGGCAACTACATTTGAATTATGGCAGAATTTCACTGAATTAGCAAAGCATAATCTTAGTTATATATTTTTAGATAAAATACATAAAATTTAAGATTTGAATATTTCATTCCCATTCCCAACAGATCATCTTACGAATACCCTGTAGTTTAAAAGTGGAATATACACAAAAATATCCAATTCTGGAAGTTTGGTATTATTTTCAGAAGCATGCTTGTGGGAAAAAGGGTTTAAAGATGATTACCTTTTAATTTTACATTGTAATTTTTGATGCCAATGCATCTTAAAACAGTAGCAAAAAGATTTCATTATTGTTTGTCATCCTCTATTAACATGTTATAAGCTATGCTTTCATGAGTGTGTGTGTGTAGAGATAAGCCCATAAATGTAGATACGTTCCATGAAAAAAAAAAGGGTGGGGGGGGTAGGAAGTTTATATTGATTTAAATTTCTTAATATAAGTGATAGACTTGACTATTTGTGATCTGATAACAAAGAACCAGAAAGCAGGATGGGTGGGTCTGAATACATGGAAAGGAAACTGATGAATCAAGATTGCAGAGTGCTTGCAAAGGTGGCAGAGGTTATCTTCCTCTGAGATGGGGCACTAGTTACTTGTGTTGCTGTAATAAATACCTGTCAAGGAACAACTTAAGGGAGGACATGTTTATTTTACTTACAGTTCAAGGGAATATACCATCATGGCAGCGAAGGCAGCAGGAGCAGGGGGTCAGCTGGTTCCATTGCATCCACAGTCAGGAGGCAAAGAGAATGAATTCCTGTCTTCTTTCTCCTTTCTATTCAGCCCAAGACCCCAGTCTGTAGAATGGTTCTGTCCACAGTTGAGATGGGTCTTTCCACCTCAATTAACCTAGTATAGAAATTCCTCCCAGTCCTACTCAGAGGTGTTTCTCCTAGGTGATTCTAGCTTCTGTCAGGTTGACAATATTGACTATCACAGATTGATCAGTCTTTGGCCTCTCAAGACAGGGCCCTCTTGTCTACATCTCCCTTACCTCCTAGCACATGATCACTTGACTCCTGTTCATGGACCATCCTGTGATATGGAAAGAAGCCCAGCTGATTAATCTGTCCAGCTGGTCCCAAGACAGCATTAATGATCTGGTGTAAATTAGCATCTAGACTATCATAAGCCTCTATTCAGTTTCTGAAGTTTCTCAAACTTCTCAAAGGGAATGACATTCAAGTAATGAATAGAAACCTGAGAATAATTTGGAACCTGACAAAGATGAGGTAGGTATCTTTGTTGGGAAGGCAAGAGCTAATGGCTGGCTTCTGGGAACCCTATTGTCCACCAGTAAGTCAAAGTACAGTTGAGCAGAAACTTTTCCTGGAGGTTTTATAAGATTTGCTATAAAAATAGTCCTAGAGGAAGTGATACAGACCTGCACTGTGCCCCTGAGAAGACAGCAGAGCAGCTGCTGCATTCTCTCTCCAGTGTTCAGCACAACACAACTCTTCCCTGGGCTTGACATAACTCCTACCAGAGATACTTCATGCTGTTGATACTCCTTGAATACAGCTAGTTCTCAAGAGAATTTGTGTATTTTTTGATTTCGAACTTCAAATCCCCTGCATATCATCTCTTTCATCATGAACTCTCAGGATGGTGGGAGTGGAGTTCCTTATACATGCTCACTGTGCCTAGGATTGTGCATGCTAAGACCTTCACATGCCATGTGAGAATACCAAAGGTTCAGACTCACCCTCCTCTCCTGGGAGTTCCTGATGGGAATGACTATGTATATACCAAGCCTCCTGCCAGACAAATTAAAGGCTTTGTTCTAAGAACAGCAAAGGTCTCTGCCTGCAAGAGAAACTTCCAACAGCTTCTCAGTGCCTGGAGTCAGCATGCAGAGTGAATTTCCCACAGGGGGCAGAGGCATTGGCTGGGGAAATTTTATATGATTACTGGGATGGGCTCAGACCCTCAGCAGTCCAGCACCTTGCCAGGCTCACCAAGCAGCCACTCCTGCTTCCAGGCAGGGCTCTCCACAGCAGCTGTTTTCTTCTTTCCCTGAACTGTAAAATGTGGCTGAATAATGGACAGATTTGGGAGGTCATTCTAGGGCCTGGATTTCTCGGTTCTTTAGCATGCTATGAGTTCTGGAGGGTAGAGATGACCTTCCAGTCAGTGTCTGGGGCCCATTTGACTGTCACTTTCTAGATCCTTCCTATGTGTCATGTAGTCACATACTGTGACTACAAGAACATAATGCCTGCCCCAAAGATGCCCAAGTCTGCAGTGTAGCTAGAGGAACACAAAGAACCAAGGCAGAACATGATCATACAGTGCAGGGTGTCTCAGTCTTAAACATATGTCTCCTTCAGAGAAACATACATCTTGAGATTTCTTTTAAAGTTTGTGTTTCAAAAGGATTAGTGTTTTTAATTTTTTTGGTTTCCAAATATGAAATTATAATATTGAATATATTTTGAAAACTACAGATGTCCTCTCTGAGATGCTTTAACTTTTTTGAGGTATACCATGTATATGCAGCATAGAATGTGAGTTTTTTGAGGTAGACAATGCAGATACAGCATAGTATGTAAATTTTTCCATACACATGCATTTGTTGGAATCCCACCCAGATAGATAAGAAATATTTGTAGTACTTTAACAGCATTTTTCTCTTTTTTTTGCTCATTTCAAGTCAATCCTCCTTGGCCCCATTCATTCTGATTCTCATATCTATCATGAGTTACCTCTGCCTGCTCTTGAACATCATATACACAGAAGCATGGCTTGTCTGGCTTTGTTCTTTTTATGCATTGCTATATATAGTAGTATAGATGCTACTTGGCTTGCCATGGGGTTAGTAAGGTAGAAACATCCTAGGTTGAAAATGCATTTAATGCCCTTACACTATGAACCATCTTACCTTAGTGATACAACCCTGAAGTCTCAGTCCTTCCTTATCCTTTGCAGTAGGTCGTGTGACTGACTGGAAGACGCAGCATACTTCCTCAGTGCCTCTGTCCAGTGTATCAACAAAACAGGAAAAGATCAGAGTCCTTCTGAATGTGCATCACTTTTGTAGCACTGAGTTGAACCATTGTAAGTTGTGTACTGTCTGCAGCTTCTTCTTTATGACAGCTATGGAGTAGTCTATCACATGGACCCCTCCCTCATGGTTGATTTGCTTACTTTCCTCCCTTGAGACTAGTGTGGTTAAAAATGCCTGACTTTGGAGCCAGATATAGAAAACCACAACTTCTTTTTCTCGTGAGCACATGACCTAGAGTAAGTTAATGTGGAGCATTGGTTTCTTACTTGTAGAATGTGATAATCATGTTTATTTCATGGTGTGAGGACAGGAGCCAGTGTACATAAAGCCACTCTCATAGTAGCATTCAGTGTATGGAGCCCTGGCTACTAAAGTGTGTGAGGGGCTTGGAATTGTTGCCTGGGTACACAGACAATATTCAAGATGTCAAGCAGGTGATAGTGAATTGCACTGTCATAGGAATGCCCTGGTGGCCATCATGGGAAAAATAACACTGGGAAAACCCAGAGCATGGGGAAAGGACAAGTGCAAAGAGAAGACAAAGAGGCAAGAATGTTTAGTTCATACCTCAGAAGTCTCTGCAGAAGCTAAGCCCACAGCAAAAGTCAGAAGTCACTAATGCTGCTCGAGTCACTGGAGCTCAGAGACAGAGACATGCTGTGCACTAAAATGTTCTAGAAAACCATCTGAGAGAAAGTGAGACTAGAGTATGTAGTGCGCGTGTGTGTGTGTGTGTGAGAGAGTGTGTGTGTATGATATGTAGGGCGCATGTTTGTGTGTGTGAGTACAAGTACACATGTGTCACAGAGCGTGTGTGGAGGTTAGAGGACAACTTGCATGTCAGTCCTTGCCTTCCACCTTGGGTGAGGCAGGATCAGTTGTTCACTGCTGTATTGTATACACAAGGCTAGCTGCCCCCAGGGCTCTGAGATTCACTTATCTTAGCTTCATCTCTGGCTATAGGCATGCTGGGCTTTCTGACACATGCTACCATGTCAAAATTTTATGTGGGTGCTAGGGATCCAAACTCTGGCTCTCTTGCTTTCCCAGTAAACCCCTTATCATCCATCTGCTTGGCCCTGGAGCTATTTCTTGAAGGAAGAGTCTGCATGGTGTGCACAGGAAGATCTGAGCCACAACATGGAAGTCAAGCAGGCTTGTAGGTTCGTACCTCTGCTGCCACCACTGCTACTGTGTCTGGTGTGCTTGAGCAGAGTGCCAGTCCCTGTGCTGAGCAGAGGCGGCTGTTCTCCCTTCAGTGTCATGTGGCTCAGTGCAACAGATCCAGGGCTCTCCATGTCCAGGTGAGGAGACTGAAGGTTAGGGGCCTTGACCATCTCCCTGGGGTTCTAGAGCATTCCTGAGTTTTCCTTTCCTTTATGAAGATCCTACATGCTGCTTCCCATCCCCTGGTATGTTGCATTCATTTCATAGGGCCAGTGCATGTAGCCCTAATCACAATGGTGGCAGCAGAGGGTGTCAGGTTTGGAGTTTTGGTGACCTCCATGCCTGATGAAGCTTTTCTTACTTGTATGCCCTGGCTCAGAAAATGAGGTGAAAAGGGAGCTTGACAGAGGGATGGAAATTATACATAGAAAAGTAGTAGAAAATGCAAACCTAATTGAACAAGTCCAAAACTCTCTAGAAGCTCTCAAGAATAGAGTCAGCCATGTGGAGGATAGAAACTCTGATCTGGAAGACAAGATGGAAGAAACAAAACTAAGACAGTATGACATATATCACCTGAAGCTCAGATGAAAACTTAAGTTTTAATAATAATAGCAATATTATTATTCCTCACTGGCAATGCACCTTGTAGCTAAACATGTTCAAAGGCCATTTTTGGGATGATGGACCTTGGAGAGAAACAGGATGTTATGTTTTTTCTTTTAAAATCTCTACTATGTTGGAGTCCAGACAAATTCATTTGCCTGTGAACCATACTAATTACCTACAGACCAAACTAATGCAAAAATAACTCACCTTATTTTACATGTGTATTTTCTGAGGGACACTTGTGCTCCATTTCCTTAGCCACTGGGCTCAGAGGATGGGGGGCCAGAAAAAAGAGCTACAAGAAAGAGGCCTTGGGTTCCTTCTTCCACACACATTTTGAAAGGAGATGTGTCTAGAGTCCAGGGGTAGCCAGACAGCTCACAGAGGAGATAGATCACACAGATATATATGCTACGACAGTCATAAATGTCCCTGCATATGATGCACCTGAGTGACTTACAGGACCAATCCTTTTCATCAAGTGCCTGGCTCCACTCTCTTAGCAGAAGGATAACAAGTGTTGAACAGCAAGACGGAACCTGCAGGGGGAGAGTGGAGTGGCCTTTGTTAGGATGTGGGGATAAACTTTGTCTTAGGGGCTGAAGTCCTGGATGTGCCTTTTGAACATTATCCCCTCTCTCAGGAAAGGCTTCCTCTCTCCAAAGCACTTTGCCAATACCCATTCTATCCTACTAGTAGCCACATGGGCAAAGGTGCAGGAAGTGACTATACATTGATGGATGATTAAAACTCAGGTGGCAGTGTGTGTGAGGAGGATAGGGGAAGGAAGGGGCATACTCAGGTGTGGCTTCCATTTCTTTGGCTTCACAGTTGTCAGCCAGAGCAGAAGACCCTACTGTGTTGGAGTCCAGGAATATTCATTTGCAAAAGCCTGTGAATATTACTAGTTATTTATAGGTAAGACTAATGTAAAATAACTCACCTTATTTTATGTGTATATTTTGTGAGGGCACTTTGCCTTCTTACCCTCCCCCCTTTTTCTCTTTTCATCACTTCCATTTCGTTAATAGCTCTTGGTTTCTTCTTCCTTTTCTTCCTCTCTAGACTTCTTACAGAATGTCATCCCAGCTGCATTCTCTTCTTTCTGTGTTTTTCAATCTTTTTTCCCAATTTTTCTTAATACCATGATTACTTAACAATATTAAACTAAGACTTATTGGAGTTTACCAATAAACACACTGGTCATTTCTAACCTCAGGAAAACATAGAAAAAGAAATATGTCGAGCCCCCACAAGGTGAGATCAGGAAGAGAATATATGTAATGAGATCAGCACTCAGCAAGTGAGAATCAGAATATATGTAATGAGATCAGTGCTTCAAAAGTGAGGATTAGGAGGAGAACGCATGTGATGAGATCAGCATTCACACAGAGAGGAACAGAAACAGAACACGTGTGATGAGCTGAGCACTCACAGTGAGGATCAGGAGGAGAACACATGTGATGAGCTGAGCACTCACAGTGAGGATCAGAAGGTGAACACATCTGATGAGCTCAGCAGTCACAGAGTAAGGATCAGAAAGGGAACACATGTGATGAGATCCGAATTCACCTAGAGAGGACCAGGAGGAGAACACATGTGATGAGGTGAGCACTCACACAGTGAGGATCAGGAGGAGAACACAGGAGATGAGATCAGCATTCACACATTGAGGATCAGGAGGAGAACATAGATGATGAGAACAAAACCACCATGGAGAGGATCAAGAGGAGAAAACATGTGACGAGATCAGCACTCTCACAGTGATGATCAGGAGGAAAACACAGGTGATGAGGTCAGGACTCACACAGAGAGGATCAGGAGGAGAACACATGTGATGAGATCAGTACTCTCACAGTGAGGGTCAGAAGGAGAACACATGTGATGAGATCAGTACTCTTACAGTGAGGGTCAGAAGGAGAACCCATGTGATGAGGTCAGCAGTCCAACAGAGAGGATCAGGAGGAGAAAACACGTGATGAGATCAGACTCTCACAGTGAGGATCAGGAGGAGAAAAAAGATGATTAGATCAGCACACACACATAGAGGATCAGGAGAAGAACACATGTGATGAGGTCGGCACACACAAAGAGAGGGTCAGGAGGAGAACACATGTGATGAGGTCAGCACTCATGTACTGAGGATCATGAAGAGAACACATGTGATGAGGTCAACACTCACACAGTGAGGATCAGGAGGAGAAAACATGTGAATGTGATTAGGTCAGCACTCATGTACTGAGGATCAGGAAGAGAACACATGTGATTAGGTCAGCACTCACACAGAGAGGATCAGGAGGAGAGCATATGTGATGAGGTCAGCACTCACACAGAGAGAATCAAGAGGAGAACACATGTAATGAGGTCAGCACACCCACAGAGAGGATCACGAGGAGAACACATGTGATATGATCAGCAATCACAAAGTGAGGATAAGGATGAGAACATATGTGATGAGATCAGCACTCACACAGAGAGGGTCAGGAGGAGAACACACATGATGGGATGAGCACTCACACAGAGAGGGTCAGGAGGAGAACACATGTGATGGGATCAGGACTCACATAGAGGATCAGCAGAAGAACACATGTGATGAGATCAACACTCACAGAGGGAGGATCAGGAGGAGAAGACATGTGATGAGGTCAGCACTCACACATTGAGGATCAGGAGGAGAACACTGAGGATGAGATAAAAATCCCCACGGAGAGGATCAGGAGAGAACACATGTGTTGATATCAGCACTCAAACTGAGAGGATCAGGAGGAGAACACATGTGATGAGGTCAGCACTCACACAGTGAGGATTAGGAGGAGAACACATGTGATGAGATTAGCACTCACACATAGAGGACCAGGAGGAGAACACATGTGATGAGGTCAGCACTCACACAGTGAGGATCAGGAAGACAAGACATGTGATACTATCAGCACTTACACAGAGAGTATCATAGGGGGAACACATGTGAGGAGATCAGCACTCACACAGAGAGTAACAGGGGAAGATATGTGATGAGGTCGGCACACATACCATGAGGATCAGGAGGAGAACACATGTGATGAGGTCAGCACTCACACAGAGAGAATCAGGAGGAGAACACATGTGATGAAGACAGGACACCCACAGAGAGGATCAGGAGGAAAAACATGTGATATGATCAGCAATCACAAAGTGAGGAGCACGATGAGAACATACGTGATGAGATTAGCACTCCCACAGAGAGGATCAGGGTGAGAACACATGTGATGAGGCCAGCGCTCCAACAGAGAGGGTGAGGAGGAGAACACATGTGATGAGGTCAGCACTCCAACAGAGAGGGTGAGGAGGAGAACACATGTGATGAGATCAGCACTCACACAGAGAGGCTCAGGAGTTGAACACATGTGATGGGATCAGCACTCACATGGACAGGATCAGGGGGAGAACACAGGTGATGATCTCAAAACTCCCCCAGGGAGGAACAGGAGGAGAAAACATGTGATGAGATCAGGACTCACACAGTGAATATTAGGAGCAGAACACATGTGATGACATCAGCAATCACACAGAGAGGATCAGGAGGAGAAGACATGTGATGATATTAGCACTCACACAGAGAGGATCAGGAGGAAAACACAGGTGATGAGATCGGCACACACACAGTAAGGATCAGGGGGAGAACACATGTGATGAGGTCAGCACTCATGTACTGACTATCAGGAAGAGAACACATTTGATGGGGTGAGCACTCACACAGAGAGTATCAGAAGGAGAACACATGTGATGAGGTCAGCACTCATGTACTGAGGATCAGGAAGAGGACACATGTGATGAGGTGAGCAGTCACACAGATAGTATCAGGTGGAGAACAAAGGTGATGAGATCACCACTCACACAGATAGGATGAGAAGGAGAACACAGGAGATGAGGTCAGCACTCGCACAAAGGGGATCAGGAGGAGAACAACAGGTGATGAGATCAGCACTCACACAGTGAGGATCAGGAGGGGAACAGAGGTGATGAGATCAGCTCTCCAGTAGAGAGGATCAGGAGGAGAACACATGTGGTGAAGTCAGCACTCATACACAGAAGATCAGGAGGAGAACATTTTTGATGAAGTCAGCACCCCCACAGAGAGGATCAGGAGGAGAACACATGTGATGAAGTCAGAACTCCCACAGAACGGATCCGGGGGAGTACCCATGTGAGGAGGTCAGCACTCACACAGAGAGAATCAGGAGGAGAACACCTGTGATGAGGTCAGCACTCACACAGAGGATCAGGAGGAGAACACATGTGATGAGATCAGCACTCACACAGAGATGATGATGAGGAAAACACAGGAGAGGTCAGCACTCCCACAGACAGGATCAGGAGGAGAACACATGTGATGAAGTTAGCACTCCCACAGAGCGGAACAGGGGGTGTATACATGTGAGGAGGTCAGCACTCACACTGAGAGGATCAGGAGGAGAACAGAGTTGATGAGATCAGCACACACACAGTAAGGGCCAGGAAGAGAACACATGATGAGGTGAGCCCCCACACGGAGAGTATCCGGAGGAGAACACAGGTGATGAGGTCAGCACTCACACAGAGGGAATCAGGAGGAGAACACATGTGAAGAAGTCAGCACACCCACAGAGAGGATCAGGAGGAAACAGGTGTGATATGATCAGCAGTCACAAGGTGAGGATCAGGATGAGAACATATGTGATGAGGTCAGCACTGCCAACAGAGAGGGTGAGTAGTAGAACACATGTGATGAGATCAGCACTCCCACAGTGAGGATCAGGAGGAGAACACAGGTGATGAGGTCAGCACTCATGTACTCATGTGATGAGGTGAACACTAACACAGAGAGGATGAGGAGGAGAACATAGGTGATGAGATCAGCACGTACACAGAGAGGATCAGGAGGAGAACACAGGTGATGAGATCAGCAATCACATAGTGAGGACCATGAGGATAACAGGTGATGAGATCAGCACTCCCACAGAGAGGATCATGAGGAGAACACATGTGGTGAAGTCACCACTCCCACAGGGAGGATCAAGAGGAGAACACATCTGATGAAGGCAGCAATCCCACAGCGCACGTCAGGGGGAGTATACATGTTGGAGGTCAGCACTCACAGAGAGAGGATCAGGAGGAGAAGACATGTGATGAGATCAGCACTCACACAGAGAGGATCAGGAGGAGAGCACATGTGAGGAGATCAGCACTCACACGTTGAGAATCAGGAGAAGAACTCATGTGATGAGGTCAGCACTCACACACAGGATCAGGAGTAGAACACATGTGATGAGATCAGCACTCACACAGTGAGGATCAGGAGGAGAGCACATGTGATTTGGCCAGCACTCACACAGAGAGGATCAGGAGTAGAATACTGGTGATGAGATCAGTACTCACCCAGAGGGCATCAGGAGGAGAACACAGGTGATGAGATCAGCACTCACACCGAGAGGATGAGGAAGAGAACACAGGTGATGAGATCAGCACTCACACAGTGAGGGTCAGGGGGAGAACACATGTGGTGTTGTCAACACTCACACAGAGAGCATCAGGAGGAGATCACATGTGATTAGGTCAGCACTCACACAGAGAGGATCAGAAGTAGAATACTGGTGGTGAGATCAGTACTCACCCTAGTGGATCAGGAGGAGAACACAGGTGATGAGATCAGAACTCTCACATTCAGGATCAGAAGGAGAAAATATGTGATGAGATCTGCACTCCCATAGAATGGATCCGGAGGAGAACACATGTGATGAGGTCAGCACTCACACAGTGAGGATCAGGAGGAAAACACATGTGATGAGATCAGCACTCAGACAGTGAGGAGCAGGAGGGGAACACATGTGATGAGATTAGCACTCCCACATAGAGGACCAGGAAGAGAATACATGTGATGACGTCAGCACTCACACAGTGAGGATCAGGAGGAGAACACATGTGAGGAGATCAGCACTCACAGAGTATGAGGAGGAGAAGACATGTGATGAGATCGGCAGACACACCTTGAGGATTAGGAGGAGAACACATGTGATCAGGTCAGCACTCATTTACTGAGCATCAGGAAGAGAACACGTGTGATGCAGTCAGCAGTCACACAGAGAGAATCAGGGGAAGAACACATGTGCTGAAGTCAGCACACCCATAGAGAGGACCAGGAGCAGAACACATGTGATATTATCAGCAATCACAAAGTGAGGATCAGGAGGAGAACATATGTGATTTGCTCAGCACTCCCACATAGTGGATCAGGATGAGAACCTATGTGATGAGGTCAGCCCTGCCACAGAGTGGATCAGAGGGAGAACAAATGTGATGAGATCAGCACTCACACCGAGAGGGTGAGGGGAGAACACATGTGATGGCATCAGCATTCACACAGAGAGGGCCAAGAGGAGAACACATGTGATGAGGTGAGCATTCACATACTAAGGATCAGGAAAACACAGGTGATAAGATCAGCACTCACACATTGAGGATCAGGAGGAGAACATAAATGATGAGATCAAAAGTCCCACGAAGAGGATAAGGAGGAGAAAACATGTGATGAGATCAGCACTCACACAATGAGGATTAGGAGGAGAACACATGTGATAAGATCAGCACTCCCACAGAGAGGATCAGGAGGAGAACACATGTGATGAGATCAGCACTCTCACAGTGAGGACCAGAGGGAGAACACATGTGATGAGGTGAGCACCCACACAGAGAGTATCAGGAGGAGAATATAGGAGATAAGTTCAGCACTCACACAGAGAGGATCAGGAGGAGAACACAGATGATGAGATTGCACACACACAGTAAGGATCAGGAGAAGAACACATGTGATGAGGTCAGCACTCGTACTGAGGATCAGGAAGAGAACACATGTGATGAGGTCAGCACTCCCACAGAGAGGATGAGGAGGAGAACACAGGAGATGAGGTCAGCACTCACACAGACAGGATCAGGGGGAGAACACATATGATGAAGTCAGCACTCCCACAGAGAGGATCAGGGGGAGTATTCATGTGATGAGATCAGCACTAACACAAAGGATCAGGAGGAAGACAGATGTGATGAGATCAGCACTAACACAGAGAATATCAGGAGAACACCTGTGATGAGATCAGCACTCACACTGTGAGGATCAGAAGTAGAATACATGTAATCAGTTCAGCACTCACACTGAGAGCATCAGGAGGAGAAAACACGTGATGAAATCAGACTCTCACAGTGAGGATCAGGATAAGAACACAGATGATGTGATCAGCACTCACACAATGAGGATCAGGAGGAGAAAACATGTGATGAGTCAGCACCACAAGAGAGACAGGAGGAGAGACCATTGATGAGGTCAGCACCACACAGGAGGATCAGGAGAGAACACAGTGTGAAGTCAGCACTACACAGAGAGGATCAGAGGAGAACACAGGTGATGAGTGACACACACAAGAGATCAGAGAGAACACATGTGATGAGTCATCCAGTCTGAGGATCAGGAGAGACACATGTGATTTGACCAGCAACTCACAGAGAGTGATCAGGAGAGAACAAGTGATGAGTCAGCACTCACACAAGTGATCAGGAGGAGAACACATGTGATGAGTCAGCACTCCCACGGAGGATCAGGAGGAGAACAGTGATAGATCAGCATCACACAGGAGGACAGGGAGAACACATGTGGATGAGATCAGCACTCACACAATGAGATCAGGAGAAACACATGTGATAGGTCAGCACTCAACAGGAGGATCAGAGTAGAACATTGATGAGATCAGCACTCACACGTGAGGATCAGGAGGAGAACCAGTGATGAGATCAGACTCTCACAGAGATGAGAGGAGAACAAGTGATGAGATCGCACTACACAGAGAGGATCAGGAGGAGAACACATGTGAGAGGTCAGCACTCACACAGGAGGATCAGGAGGAGAACACATGTGATAGTCAGCACACACAGGAGGATCAGGAGGGAACACATGTGATGAGATTAGCACTCCACATAGAGGATCAGGAGAGAACACATGTGATGAGTCAGCACTCACACAGAGAGGATCAGAGGAGAACACATGTGATGGAGATCAGCACTCACAGGAGGTATGAGGAGGAGAACACATGTGATGAGATCAGCATCACACTGAGGATCAGGAGGAGAACACATGTGATGAGGTCAGCACTCATTACTGAGGATCAGGAAGAGAACAGTGTGATGCAGTCAGCACTCACACAGAGAGAATCAGGGAGAACACATGTGATGAAGTCAGCACACCACAGAGAGGATCAGGAGAAACACATGTGATTATCAGCAGTCACACAGTGAGGATCATGAGGAGAACACAGGTGATGAGATCAGCACTCCCACAGACGGGATCAGGAGGAGAAGACATGTGATGAGATCAGCACTCACACAGAGATCAGGAGGAGAACACATGTGATGAGATCAGCACTCACACAGTGATGACCAGGAGGAAAACGCATGTGATGTGGTCAGCACTCACACAGAGAGGATCAGGAAGAGAAGACATGTGATGAGGTCAGCACTCACACAGTGAGGATCAGGAGCAGAACACATGTGATGAGTCAGCACTCACACATGAGAGGATCAGGAGGAGAACACAGGTGATGAGAGGACATCAGAAGTGAGAGATCAGAGAGAACACATGTGATGAGGTCAGGCACTCACAGTCGAGGATCAGGAAGAGAACACATGTGATTAGGTCAGCACTCACACAGTGTGGATCAGGAGGATAACACATGTGATGAGATCAGCACTCCCACAGTGAGGATCAGGAGGAGAACACATGTGATGAGATCAGCACTCCCATAGAGGGGATCAGGAGGAGAACACAGGTGATGAGATTGGAACACAGAAAGTGAAGATCAGCAGGAGTACACATGTGATGAGGTCAGTGCTCATGTCCTGAGGATCAGGAAGAGAACACATGTGATAAGATCAGCATTCACACAGAGAGGATCAGGTGGAGATCACATGTGATGAGATCAGCACTCACACAGTGGTCATCAGGAGGAAAACACATTTGATGTGGTCAGCACTCACACAGAGTGTATCAGGATGGTATACATGTGATGAGATCAGCACTCACACAGTGAGGATCAGGAGGAGACGCCATGTGATGAGGTCAGCACTCACACCGAGAGGATGAGGAGGAGAACACAGATGATGAGATCAGCACTGACACAGTGAGGATCAGGAGCAGAACACAGGTGATGAGATCAGCACTCACACAGAGAGGATCAGGAGGAGAACACAGGTGATGAGATTGGAACACAGAAAGTGAAGATCAGCAGGAGTACACATGTGATGAGGTCAGCACTCATGTACTGAGGATCAGGAAGAGAACACATGTGATGCACTCAGCACTCACACAGTGAGGAAGAGGAGGAGAATGCAGGTGATGAGGTCAGTGCTCACACAGTGAGGAAGAGGAGGAGAATGCATGTGAGAAGGTCAGCACTCACACAGAGAGGATCAGGTGTAGAATGCTGGTGATGAGATCAGCACTCACACAGAGAGGATCAGGAGGAGAAGGCATGTGTTGAGATCAGCACTCACACAGAGAGGATCAGGTGTACAATACTGGTGATGAGATCAGCACTCACACAGAGAGGATCAGGAAGAGAACACATGTGATGAGATCAGCACTCACACAGAGAGGATCATGAGGAGAACTCATGTGATGAGATCAGCAGTCACACAGTGAGGATCAGGAGTAGAACACATGTGATTAGATCAACACTCACACAGAGGATCAGGAGGAGAACAGATGTGATGAGATCAGTGCTCACACAGGAGGATCAGGAGGAGAACACAGGTGATGAGATCAGCACTCACACAGTGAGGATCAGGAGGAGAGCACATTTTATTAGTCTTGCACTCACACAAAGAGGATCAGGAGTAGAATACTGGTGATGAGATCAGTACTCACACAGAGAGGATCAGGAAGAGAACACAGTTGGTGAGATCAGCACTCACAGAGTGAGGATCAGGAGGAGAGCACATGCTATTAGGTCTGCACTCACACAAAGAGGATCAAGAGTAGAATAGTGGTGATGAGATCAGCACTCACACAGAGAGGATCAGGAGTAGAACGCATGTGATGAGATCAGCACTCACACAGAGAGGATCTGGAGTAGATTACTTGTGGTGAGATCAGTACTCACACAGAGAGGATCAGCAGGAGAACACAGGTGATGAGATCAGGTCTCACACAATGAGGATCAGGAGGAGAACCCATGTGATGAGATCAGTACTCACACAGAGAGGATCAGGAGGAGAACACAGGTGATGAGATCAGCACTCACACAGTGAGGATCAGGAGGAGAGCACATGTGATTAGGTCAGCAGTCACACAGAGAGGATCTGGAGTAGAAAACTGGTGATGAGTTCAGCACTCACACAGAGAGGATCAGGAGGAAAACACAGCTGATGAAGTAGGCACTCACACATTGAGGATCAGGAGGAGAACACCTGTGATGCGTCAGCACTCACATAGAGATGTTCTGGTGGAGAATACACATTTTGAGTTCAGCAGCATCTAAGTGTAGAGTGGTGACCTCGTACCTGAGCCTTGTGAGGAACAAAACAGGTAAGGAAATGGCTTTGAAACCATGACAATTTTTGAGGTCATTATAATCCAGTCGTGGAAGGAGTTCCTTTTGGTAGCACTTTCTTGTGGGTTTCATGTCAGGCTAGAGGAGCAGAGCCACTCCATGAACCCGAAACTCTTGTACTTTTTTTTTTTTTCTGGACTGACTCACAGTGTGCCCCAGCCATCCTCTTGTGTCAGTTTTCCTTATTTCTTGGTTTACAGGCATTTGCACCCATGCCTGGCTTTTTCTGTCAGTGCTGGGGACCAATGTCATGTATTCATTCTTGCACAGCAACTCCTTTGCTACTGAGGTATCTCCCTAGCACAGCCTTTTAAAGATGTCCCTTTAAATTTGGTTCCAAGGTTCTGCTTTTTCCAAAGAGAATGAACATATACATCTGGGGTCTCTCTCTCTCTCTCTCTCTCTCTCCATTCAATACAGTGTACAGGAGTGGAAACCAACGTAGTCTTGGGTAACAGGAGGCCTCTCCTCAAGTGCCAAAAGTGACATTTAATCTGACACTTCAAGGATTGCTACCTAGCTTAATGTGGAAGTACCAAGAAAATACAGATTAAATTAAGCAACCTTCTCCTTCCCTTTCTTTTAGCTTCTCCTGTATAAAGCAATTCTCCAGGGAAGTCTTTCATTCAGTTACTCAGTCAACAAATATATATTTAATGCCTATTAGAAGCAAACCACTTTACTATGCAGGAGAAATACAAAGAGTAATTGGAGGTGGCTTCTGCCCCAAGGACTGTTCAGATTCATATGCCAGGTGAGGCAGGCTCATAAATAGCGGACATTCCAGGCCAAGACTGCTACGCTTGTTGCTTGTTATTAAAACTGGTGAGAGCTCTGAGCAAGCTATGTTAGGGTTTTATGTTGTCTTCGTGAGTATGGGAATCTTCTAGTTCAGGAGAAAGAGTGGTATTTGAGCCAAGCCTCAAATGTCAAGTAGGATACAAATAGACAGATTGTGCCTTGGTTTTGCATGTAGAAGGGACACAGTCACAAAGGAACGGAGGCATATTTATTTTCAGAGATCAGCAAGTAGACCTGTTTGTCATATCCTCTATGATAAGGAAGATGTTGCAAAAGTAGACTCTGAAATGGTGAGATATGGGACTGAGGATATACATTGTAAGCATGAAGACCTGAGTTCAGTCTCCAGTACCCATGTAATAATGCTGGGTGTGGTAAGCTGTAGTTCCAGCACTGGGGAGGTGGAGCTAGGAAGATCCCTGGAGCTTGCTGGCTAACCAGTGTAGCTTAATTGGTGAGGTCCAAGCCAAGGAGAAAACTTGTCTCAATATGTGGATGGACTCAATGAAAGAACCTGTCTCAAAAAGAGGTGGATGCCATTCTTTTTAATTTTTTAAAGTTTTTTATTATATTTTTTATTAGTTATGGGCATTCTCGGTGTGTACACAGCACATGTTTGTACCATCCTTACCCTCATCCTGTCCTCCCCCTCCTAAGGGACCCTCCTAGTTGGGGATGCCAGTTATCCCCATATGGATTGTGGGTTGTTCATTGTGGGGGTTATGTTCAGTCATGGAGAAGAGGCAATGTCTCTGTGCATAGTGTCCCAACTTGTGGCTCTAACAATCTTTCTGCCCCCTCTTCGGTGAATTTCCCTGAGCCATGTTAGGTTCATTTTAGGTCTACTTCAGTGATGGGCTCTTGGGAGCCTCCGTGTCTCTGGGTCTTTGATTTGGTAGTGGTTGAGGGTCCACTGTGTCTATCTCCTTCACCCTTGTGCTGGTACCAGGTTCACCAAGAAAGCAGCACTCTTACTTATTCCCTCAAGTACTCTATGGTTTCAGATAGGGCTCTGGTGAGGCAAAATGGGCTTGTTCTCTCCTTAAATTCTGAGTCCATCTGATAAAGAGAAGCAGATTCTCCAACAGAGAGTGAAGTCAGCACTATATAAATGGGATAACCATTATTAGTTTAGAGAGAACTTAATATTTGTAGACCCTCTTGTAGCCCAAGATTGGTGGGAACTTGATATTGGAGAGCAAACTCACTATTTGGATATGATTCTGACTTGTTTTCCAGTTACAGCTATGGGTTCCATTCCACTGAGCAGATCTGTTAGCCAATTCAAGAGCAGTTGGTTATCCACCATGGCTGTGTGCCACTATTGCACTTGGGTGAGCATCACATCAGGTTGTTTGCTGCTGAGTAGCTTAGACCACAAGTTGTTTGGATAGATGTTGGGCCATTTTCCCCCAGTTGCTCATGTAGCACCTTCTGGCACTAGATGAGCTAACTGTCTGGGGGCTGACTCTTTTCCAGATTCCAGCCAGGTCTCTCTATGTTCCATTCAAACAGACAGCATATGGTGTCTTTGGCAGTAGGGTCTTACCATTAACTTTGATGGGTAATCTATTAATATTGGATAAAATAGACTTCAAACCAAAAGTAACCAACAAAGACAAAGTGGATGCCATATCATTCTTAAGAATAACATTTGTGGTGGTTCTCTGGCATATATATATATATATATATATATATATATATATATATATATATATATAAATTAGGTTCTACCAAAGGTGGAAACAGTCAAGAAAATTAGACCCAGAAAGATACACTTCAAGACAAGACAGTCCCTGATCATGGATTGGCCAGATCTGAAGAGCGTTTTAGTCCCTGAGTGCAGGTCTCTGCCCTGGGCTGCTGTCGCTTCCTTCGGTGCTGGCAGCACCCTCCTGGATTACTTGGACTTCATGACTTTCTTGTTCTCAGAAAGAGAAAGGAGTTTATTAAGTGAAGTGGCTGCCAAGTGTATTACAGATGAACAAAGCCTAGATCATTTTTTTTCTTACCACATACCATACCTAATTGTATGAAGGGCAGGATTTATTTGGTTTGCATTATGATTTTTTCCCCCAAGCTTAATTACAGTGTTAAAAAGGCACCTCCAACTTGAAAGGAGCAAGCTGTATGGTCCTAAAGACCAGCACGATCATTTTAAGTTTGAAACACAATTTCTTTGTGAAGAGAATTAATTGTATGTGAAACTTTGTGGCTTATGTAAAACACATTTTTATGAAAATAAACTTGAGCAGTCATTACAATGAATGGTTGTTTTTAAATAAGAGTCTTACTGCATGGTGGTGCCAAAGAATTTTAGATGCCTTCTTTATGGGCTTTCTTTTGGTCTTGGCTCTGCATTTACTAAGACAATATCAGGACCCTGGAGCTAAGTTTTAGCTTATAATTGGGAATCAAATGTATAATTCCAATGATAGATTATTAAGGGAGGTAAGGAACTAAAAAAGCTTGTACGGTGTTTAGCTCCAAAAAACTTCATGAGTAAGTGATTCTCTGTTGGAAAACTGCAGTATGTTAGTAGGGAATGTTATTTGGCCTCAGACTAAGGAACTGATTGCAATACTTAGCCTTACATCTTTGAGGTACTCTCTGGGCAATGTAGAAGGTAGAATGGTAATGGAGGAGCTTTACTTTTTCACTCTGCAATAGCAGCATGGGCTGTCCTTTCTCTGGCTCAGAGATCTGTGTGCTTCAGAGACCACTGAGTGCTTAGCTCTTTCAGTTGGACCAGGCTGCATTCAAACTTGAGCTTGAACAATGTATTTCTCTGGGTTTCATCAGTGTGATGACATGTGACTATGGAATTTTGGTACAGGGAGTCATCCATAAGGTTGTGCCTGGAAAGGTGGGGGATAAGATTTGGGTTGCAAATCTTAGCCCCCACCTTTATCATTATCTTGTTATATTGTGCTTTTCCTTGTCCCTGTCCCTTCTTGTTGGGAAGGTAGGACTAGAACAGCACCATGGGCAATGTGGATTCGCATCTTTCTATGAGGCAGGAGGAATTGTATTATGCTTTTGAATATGTGGAGACCTGGTTGGATGGTTCCCAATCCTCAGGAGAATGCCCATCTGATTTCCACACCCCCTATCCTGCACATCTGGTCTCTTCTCTGCTAAATCATTAGCACTTATTCTGTATTTAAGGCCATGATTTTCTCTGTGCAATGTGATTCTTATGGTTACATAGACGAAAGCCTGTAAAAGAGGAAAGAAGGGAGGCTCTTCCAGGGAGGAGCTCCTGCAGCCTCAGGAAGCTTGAATGGATGTTAGCGTGGTGAGCTATCCTAAGTGTGCTGAGCTGTCCTAAGGGGATCTTCATGGCTACCAAGAGGTCGATGCACTCTTACTGCTGCTATCCTCTGAACGTGTTCTTCTGTCATTTGTCTCCATCTTTCTTCTGTGATGAAGGTATTCATAGACAGTGGCATCATGGCATCAGACATATTGGTCCCATAGTAACTATAGTCCATGGCATTTTATTAGTACAGTGGCAAGGTGGCTCTCCCTTATCCCTAGTCTGAGGCTAAGCTCCATATCCTCATAACCAAGTCCTTGTGAACACGAACAATGTAGATTGTTTCTTCTGCATTCCACACAGAGGGACCTGGGATGACACAAGAAACACTACAGGTACATGTAAAGATTGGCCATATATATATATATATATATATATATATATATATATATATATACTTTTTTTTTGAGGTAGGGTCTCGCTCTATCCCAGGCTGACCTGGAGTTCACTACATAGTCTCAGGATGGCCTTGAACTCACAGTGATCCTCCTACCTCTGCCTTCCTAGTGATGGGATTAAAGGTGTATGCCACTATGCCTGGCCAAATATATATATTGCTATAGAAACACTTTCAAATTTCAAAGTATTGAAATGATTTTGGCCTGGACCCCAAATGCATGATTGGGAACATGGGATCTTGTCCTTTCTTCCCCTTTCAGCAGCAGGAATCAGTGAATCAATTCACACCCATTAAGACTTTCAGAATGACAGGAGGAGCAAATTCTCCCAGTGAACACTCTTAGGCTACTCTGACCAAACACCATGTCTTTGAATCTGGACTGTTTTCTCATTAAACTTTTTAAAAAATCCCATCAATTGAAATCCTTCCTTGAGGCTGAATATCTTTGTTTTTTAACGTCCCTATTTCTTGACACAAAGTCTATAGCAAAGGCTTCTAGACACATGAATTACATACTTGTTAGTAACACTATGTGGCTCCATGTTCAAGAGGTAGCATGGAAGGAGTTGGCAGTTTTTCTGGGTTTGTAAATCTAAAGAGGTAATTGCCTTCAAAACAGCAGGGGTGGGAAGCAGGGGCAGGAAACATGGCTTTGAGACCTGAGCTTTGTTCTTAACAAGTTATGTAATCCTTGTCTATAGCTTTCTCCAGTGAAATTGTGTCTGTGTGTGTGTGTGAGAGAGAGAGAGAGAGAGAGACAGAGAGAGAGAGATGTCTTAAGCAAACTGTTTTTCTGTGGGAACACAATTGAATTTAAAAATCTAAATTACACCCATCTTCTCCAGGAGCACATCTGTTGCTCAGAGTGAAGCCCATTCCATCAATACTGTTGCCCGCAGAGCAATGAAGTCATCCCCATCTAATTCTGAAAGCAGAAACGAGGATAACAGGCCCATATTAAATATTAAGGTTTTTTCTTTGCATTTTGCTGTTCTCTTTCAGAGAGCACAAAGAATACTGACATATTTTCCAGAGCTCAGGTGGATCGTTAATGGACTGGAGAAGCTTTCAAGTCAACTGAAGCGATTCATAAAGAGAAAACTTAATTATACTCAGGTTTCAGTGGGTTAACTGGATAAACAAGGAGACTCCACGTTTCATAGCATTTCAGATGTTACTGATTTTAGATGCACCATCATTTCATGTATCTCTAAGAAAAAAATATTGCCAATTAAACCATGGCCACAGTGCTGTATAACTTGGAATTATTATTTTATACTGATTGAAAAAGCTCTTTGATGCTTATTTAGATAGTTGTGCATCCATTTAAATGAAAATGTAAGCACAATAAGTTGATTGCAATATTCTTAACTGTCTTCACGTAACTGCCCTTCCAAATGAGTTCCTGATTCAGAGCTGCTGGTGCCTCTGATTGTTCATGGAGTGCCGCCTGCCATGAGCTGGAGCGTTCCTCTCAGATCCTGACCCCACTTTGTGTGCTCTAAAGCTGGTGCCTTCTTGATCTTACCAGAAGGTAAAAGCTCAGGACTCTTTCAGTTCTCCTTAAATGGTTTGTTGACCAAAAGACCAAAGTTTACAGTTGTCTAAACTTGTCACCAGATCAACACTTAGGTGTGCTCATGTGTGGGCAATGACTATGCCATGACCGTCACCTTGCTTGATGATTTAAGATGACACTACCAGCAGGGCACTCATTTCTCATGTCCCTCATCTCTAGTCTCAGATAGTTATGATGTATAGAGCAATCTAGGGTATAACTCAGCCAGTTAGATGTGTGGATAATGATGTTTGATATCTAATTTATTCAATGGAAATGAAAAGTAGGAGGAAGCCACTGGAGTTCAGATTTTTTGCCTTTAAGGACAAATAACTGTACATACCAAGTAAGAAAATGTGGCTCAGTGAATGATCCTGACTACATATGACAACATGGCAAAATATATTGGTCACTATTCACCATAGGCCACATAAGGTCACCCAAATAGAAGCTCTGATATACCTGAAATTTTAGCCAAGTAAGTTTTTTTTTAATAGTGTCATTCATTCATTTATTTTGTTTCCACTGAGATTAATGAAAAAAGATCATGTACCATGCACTGAGGATACATGGGATAAATACTGCATAATTTATACATTGAAGGAGATCATATTCTGGCAAGGGAGACAGAGAAGCATGTATATATATGTATAAATTTGGGTATGAAAATATGTAAGATATGGTTTGAATGTAAATATGTCCCCTACAGGTTCATGTGTTTAAATACTTGGTGGCCAGCTGGTGGCACTGTTTGGGAAAGTTGTGGAACTTGTAGAAGGTGGAGACTTGCTAGAGAAAGTGGGTGAATGGGGGCAGACAATGAGGTTTTATAGCTTAGTGCCAGTTCCTATTCATTCTCTATTCCTGACTCTGGATGCAATGTGACCAGACAGTCTCCTGTTTTTGCTGCTAGGACTTCTCTGCAATGATGTGATGTGCCCTCTTGAAACTGTACACCAGAATAAACCCTTTCCTTACTTCTGCCATGACGGAATGTACCCCCGTGAAACTGTACACCAGAAAAATCCCTCTTCTTCCTTAAGTGCTTCCTGTCAGATATTTGGTCACAGAGATGAGTGGAATAACTAATGCATAATGTATATGTAAAGCATAAAACATGCAAGTTTCATGGTATTATATTGAGACTGCTATGGGGACACAAAGAAGAGTGAACAACTTAACATGGATGGCTCAAAGAAATTCCACACAGCCAAGATGCTTTTTCACAACCAAGAAAGAGATAAGTGTGCTCTATATAAGTAGTTCCTACATAAGTGTTGTATCCCCTGATAAAAAGGGCACAGAATTGATGCACAGACCATGGAATTCACTGTGTATGTTAGCATGTTAACAGCATATTGTAAACCAGTAGTATAAACAAACAAAACAGACACTGCCTGCCTTGTTTGTCTTGGTTTAATCCACCATTTTTCACACTTGGTTGTTCAGTAATCCTTTGTATGGCAGAAAACTTACTACTATCTTAATACCTATTAATACCTCATTCCTGTTAAGATCCCATCATTACAGTTTAAGAAACCTGGATGATGGTTTGATATGTGTGGTGGTTTATGTGAAGACAAGGAGATGTACTTTCCAATACTGAGAATGTCCGCTGTTCTTAGAGTTCTCACTGAGAATTGATATTTTTTGGATGTGTCCCATGGATTGTGTTTTTTAATGTCTAAATTCTCTTAATAAACACCAAACATACATAGCTTATGTCTCAGAAACCATAGAACTTTGTGTGGGAATGGCTACTATGTTGAAACCAATTGTTATTACTTACAATTATAAAATGAAAATGTTTGGGGGCAGATGGGGGAGGTGACTTACTAGGTAAAATGCTTGCCATTCAAGCACGAGGACCTGAGTTTGGATCCCTCATAACCATATCAAAGTGCTGAGCATGGTAGTGCATGCTGTAATCTCACTGCTGGGGAGGCAGTCCCACAAGGATCCCTGAGACCTCCTTGCTACCTTGTCTAGCAGAAACAGGGAGCTCTAGATTCATTGAGCTATTCTGTTTCAAAAAGTAAGTTGGTGGGCCTAGAGAGATTGCTGCACTAGCAAAAGGGCCTGAGTTCGATCCCTAGCACCCTTGTAAGAAGCTGGACATGGCCACACATACCTGTAACCCTGATCCTGTGTATGGTGATCAGATAGAGGAGAATTTCTAGGGCCTACCGTTCAGCAAGTCAGACAAAAAAAAAAAAAAAAATTCACAGCTCCAGGTTCAATGAGAGATTCTGTCTCAAAGAAACAACAGAGAGAAGTGGTAGAGGAGGACACTGACAGTCTTCTCTGGATTCTGTATGCTTGTGCATGGGGTACATACACACATACACCATGTTACATATACTACAAACACATGCCAAAACAAAAAATATGGTGGACGGTGACTGAGGAAGATACCTGACATCCACCTCTGGCCTCCATATGCACATGTGCACACACATGCATGTCCCCCTGCATGTACAAATACACACACACATGAACATGCATATACACATGCACGCATAGTACTCATACGTAGACATATAAAAATGTTTGTGGAATAATTTAGAGTATCAAATGCATGTACATTGTTCACTCTATCCAGTGAGTATATTTAGCTGCTTTCTTAGGTTTTAGTTTACATGTAATTTTGGTAGGGATGTAGAAATCACTTGTCAAGTTACCTGAAAATGTTTCCAGCTTAGTAGCTGAGTACTTCAAAGTGCTGAGCAAAAGGAGCCCACTTGTTCTAACATAAAAGTTCAGCTTTAAGAGAGCAGTAGCAATAAATGCTCACCAGTAAACTGACTCAGAAGAGTCCATTGTGCCTGAAGGGCCAGGATGACTTTGCCTTTTAAAAATTACTTTTGATTAATATGTATTACATATACATATGAATGTGGCTTCATGTGATGTTTCAATACACACACACAATATGGAACCTAATGGGTCAAAACCAGTCTCTATCAACTCCTGTTCCATTTCTGTTTCTTCCGACTCCTAATAACCCCTTTTCTACCCAATTTTGGCCCTTCAATTTTCAGTAATGTAGATTGAGACTTGCCTGTCAAACAAGTCTACAAGGTGGGATCTCACATACTAACCACAAATGTCCCGAGATGTGTCCTAATGTGTAGACCGAAAGGCAGTATTCAGTTTACACCTTCTTCTTGATGGATAGAGAGTATCTCTGAAATTAGTCACCACCTTCCTTCCTGTTCTGGATGCCCAGTTCCTGCCTTGAGCTCCAGGAATGAACTACAGTAGAGCCCAGCAAAGATCGTTTGTAGCCCACAATCAGGACAGTGTCACAAATGATTGCTTTTGTGAGTACTGCAGATGTGGTTTCAGGGCTCACACTATTTCTTTTGTGTGTATTTGGTAACAATAAGTTTTTGAGATATATTTGTTAAAATAATGAATGAGTGAAAAAATGAATGAATAAGTGAATGTCTGCTGAATATACAGAAGTGTTCAGCCTTGAGCATTTTATATAGTCAAGGGCAGACCAGTGGATTTCTGAGGCTAGGCAACAAGTTCCCCTTGATTTCCACATACATAAAACTGAGCAGATGCTACTCTGCTAGTCCTTAGGTTAGCTAGACCTGAAAACATTTCTTTGCACCCTCCTTCCAAGGTGCTCTCCTCTCCAACCCTCCAGTCAAGCCCCTGTCTGGGAAGCATGCCAGGGAGGAGGAGTAAGGGGCAAGCCTTGGAAGGCATCTGAGAGTAATGAGAAAAACGCATCTCACTGCACACACAGCTCCTTCTGCTCAGCTTTGCCTGTGCGAGCTGGTGGGAGCGGCTGAAAAGCACATTCTTGAAAATTCTGGCCCTTAAAAGGAATGTATCTTGGGCTGAAATGTCAGCCTGGCTGTGCTGCAAGTGCCAGACCATTTTTTTTTCATTGCTTTATTTTTTGACACACTAAAAACCAGACCCTTCCTCTGCACTCTGGGGATAGTTCATAGAACTGATGAAATTTCAAGCTCTCACTCAGCCAACCATATTGGATTTTTGTCACAATGTAAAGATTTTACAAATTGTATCTCTATCCTTCTTCTTTAGCCTCCTTCATAACCCCCACCTCAAAATCTTGTCTTACTTGGAACCAGTGGCATTAGTTATATACAAGTAAGTCTCTCCGCTGGAGCCTGAGGTCAGGCAAGTCACATTCATTTCTTTCCACCTTTTAAGAGCCAATCTGAGTGTCCACCTCTCTTGCCCTCAGTAGGCTGGGTCAGCTGTGGGTGGTTTCAAGATGAGCTCATACCCTTGTCTCATCGCCTGGCTCACAGCTCATCTTGCTGAACTGTCCCTCACTGAGTTAAATCTGAATCCCTGAAACATCTTCAGTGATTTATTTTCATCTTTGGAGATTTCAAGAAGTGTTCCTTTAAGCATATTCCAACTTTGGAAATTTGGCTTGGCTCCCTTCTGACCTTATAGCAGCCCCCCTGAGCCTCATCTCTGATGCAAGAGTTGACCTAGAATTTCTTCTTCCTTTTCCTTGCATGTGACAAGATGCAGTGTCACTTCCACAGAGAAGGAGCTTCAAACTGGCTTCGCTTACTTCTTACAGATTTTCATAGGCAGAATGTATGCCTCTCAGTGATGGAAGGCAGTAGTATATCTGGATTTCCAAAAGGAAGGCCTGATCAGACGTTTCATTAGAGAACACTCACTGGATGCCTGCTATATGATGGGCATGTAAAGGAGGGCTTTCATTGAGATACAAGCTTCAGTTTTCCATTCATTTGCTTGGGTTCTCTATGTCATATAGATACAAGGCAAACAAGGAGTTAGATATCATGTAACCAAGGAAAACTGTAGCTGTGTCTTGGTAGCTGGGTCATCTGATGGTCAGAATGCCTCTTTGGATTAAAGATAATTGAGGCTGCAGTTTTGTTGTTCTTGCTGTATCAGAAAGTAAGGTGCCAGGACAGGCATTTTTCTTTTTTTAAAACTTTTTTTATTATTATTATATTTTTAATTAACAACTTCCATGATTATAAACAATATCCCATGGTAATGCTCTCCCTCCCCCCACTTTCTCCTTTGAAACTCCGTTCTCTATCATATCCCCTCCTCCTCTCAATCAATCTCTCTTTTATTTTGATGTCATGATCTTTTCCTCCTATTATGATGGTCTTGTGTAGGAAGTGTCAGGCACTGTGAGGTCATGGATATCCAGGCCATTTTGTGTCTGGAGGAGCATGTTATAAGGAGTGCTACCCTTCCTTTGGCTCTTACATTCTTTCTGCCACCTCTTCCGCAATGGACCCTGAGCCTGGGAAGGTGTGATAGAGATATTGCAGTGGTGAGCACCCCAGGACAGGCATTTTTCAATTGCCACACATATACACTAATGAAGGGTCTGCATCCTCAAAGGCCCTTTAATGAAATTATCATTATAATGTAACATTGTGGTTTTGACCCTCCATACCTTTGTGGTATTTTCTATAGGATCAATGGAAGAAATACCTTAAAAGTGAGGTCTGATCTGCCATGATTTGGGAGGGGAGAAGGACATCTTACTCATGAATGTGCCACTCACTTTATAAATATTTATAAAACTTCTTTCAAATCCATACTGTAGACTCCACTGGGCTAATTTCTCCCTTAGGGAAGCCAACTGTAATCTCTGTTTGGGTATACACTTTGCTTTACTGAATCATCTTAAACTGTCTGTGTCTCTCAACTGGATTCTTTGCTATGAGAAGACAAGAACTGAAAGATACCTCTACCTCCAGGCCATGATAATACTGCCATTGCAGTAGATACTGTTAAAGAATAAGGTCAGTATTTATCTCTTATGGATGTAGACAGAAGTCTAGATAAGATGTACATACTCACTGCTAAGTTATATCTCAGCAGGATAGAGGAATCGCAGGTAAAATGGCGGTATTCATGGAAGAGAGAAGACATTCTCTGTGTCATGGCATTTGTGTCAACATGAAACTACATATATGATAGTGGACCCATAGGATCACAGTGTCTGATGATGTTAGAGTGTACTCTGTGATGTCTATACAACAACAAAATCCCTTAGTGAAGCATTTATTAGGGTGCATGTTTATAGGTGAGCCATGCATGACTTCACAACAGAACCAGAGCACCAATCCTGTTTTTTTTTTTTTTTTTTTTTTTTTTTTGCATAATGTGAGAGGGACAGAGAAAAAAGTTCTTCTCCACAACCTCAGGTAACTTTATAATTAAATGAAAAGAAGCTCATGTAGAACAGTGGACAGTTGTCCAGGGAGAAGCATATCCCTAAGAGTGTGAGGTGTGGCTGGTGGTTACTGTCAATAAACCCATAGCCCTTGTTCCTCCTGTGTGTTAGGCAAATGGTTCCTGGGAGTTATGATGGTTCTAGAAAGTCTCATTTTCCAGCCATTCCTGGCAGGGATGTCTAAGAAAAGCCTTAGCTTTGGGGGCTACCTCCTGTCTTTGTAACTTTCTCCAAGCCAAATTCTAGCCACCTCTCTTTGTTCCTAAGTGACTTTGATTTTCAATACAGTTACAAGTGTTGTGGGCTTTGCATGTAATGAAATAGCTTTTAAATAAGGGCAGAGACACTGAAAAAGAGGGCATGACAGATTTTCACTTCTCTCTCCAGCCACTAGTCCTTGCTTGTGTGACCACTTGAGTGTTGGGAAGGGGAATGACAGGAGACCTGTCTGCAGGAGAAAAGATTTTTAGAAGCAGTGTTGGAATCCTTGGGGTTCTCAGTAGGAATAGCTTTATGTCCTTGTGGTTGTTATAGTTTGAGCTCTCTCTGATCTTTGAGTAAGTGAGAATTACCAAGTGGGAGAGGTGCTGGTTCTATGTCCTTTATATGTCCTCCAGAAACCTTAGTTTCTTCTCTCTGTCTCATGCCCTTCTGCGGCACACACACATACATGGGATATTTGGGAGGTACCCAACATAAAGTATGATAATCATTTTCAAAACCATGCTTGAAAAGCTCGTGCAGAGCTCTGGCTAAGGCCTGCCCTGGAGGTGGAAGACTAAGAAATAGGTGTGTGGACCTGGGTGAGTTACTTCCTCTTTTGCATTTTACATTTTTCCAGTGAGCTATTAGGTGCTTGACAATATAATTTCTAATAATTTCCCACGTTTCCAAGAACCTCTCTTTTTATCTTATTGGTGGCTTAACATGGGAAGCAGGCTAGAGATTGACCACTATAAGATGTTAAGTTCTGCTGTGGTCATGGTAGGACATGGAGTAGAGTTGTCAATATTGCAAGTCATGTCTTATGGTGTGTGTGGGGCCAAAGCTGAAAACTGAGCCCAAACATGTTGCCCATCATTATCTCCAGGGAAGCTATGAAAACAAACGTTCAGCCCCTTGTGGAGCTGGGGAACTGGAGAAGGACTTCCAGGAACCAGGGTCACTATGATAATTCCCATGCCTGAAGGAATGTGTCAAATATTCCAAGGTCCAGTTTGCACAGAAGGGGATAATTTGTTTAAGAGGTAGACCTGATCTTTTTTTCCATGCTGGACAGAAAGGGATCATAAGGGCTGGAAAAATGGCTTAGTGTTTAAGTGCTTGCCTTTGAAGCCTAAGAACCCCTGTTTAAGTCTCGGTTCCCCAGGGCCCACATAAGCCATATGCACAAGGTGGCACATGTATCTGGAGCTCATTTGCAGTGGCTGGAGGCCCTGGTTTGCCCATTCTCTCTCTCTCCCTCCTCTCTGTCTGTCACTTTCAAATAAAAAAATTAAAAAAAAAAAAGAATCATAAGTTCCTTGAGAGCAGTATGGTTTTCTTTCCTCAGAAACCTTCCAAGAACTCCAGAATGAAACACACTTAAAGTAAATCCAGAAAAAATCATTTAATGTACATTTCCTCCAACTCCTGGAGGCTTTCAAGCAGACATAGCAGCGCAATGATTCCCACAGGGTACACTCAGAGACTCGGGCTGCTCCAGGTTAGAAGTTGTTGAACCTGACGTTATAATCTATGAAGCCCACCTTCAGGTAATAAATTGAACCTACCAGGAACCTTGAGGAGATGCAAGCAAAACCTCCTCTCTTAAATTCAAGAGTCAAGAGTGGTCACTGAAACCAAGCACTGGACAGGCTGTAGGTAATGTGAGTTCTGGGCAGACCTGTTTCAGTGAGTCCAGTTGTCTCAGTGTTTACATTCTTGACCTGCTCTTATGTTCATGTGACTTTTCCTAGGAACTAGTTTGGAGTTTCTGAAGTCTGAGAATGTCCTTGTGCAGCTCTTATGTCCTAATCATATTTTTCATCCATCCATCCACCACCCAGCCTTTGATCCATCCATCAATCCATTCATGCATAGATGCATCCATGCAGCCATCCACCCAGACACAAAATACACCCCCCCCCCTTTTTTTTTGCTTTTTCGAGGTAGGGTCTCATTCTGGCCCAGGCTGACCTGGAATTAACTATGTAGTCTCAGGGTGGCCTTGAACTCACGACGATCCTCCTACCTCTGCCTGCCGAGTGCTGGGGTTAAAGGCGTGCAGCCACCACGCCCAGCTAAATACACTCTTTTTTATTAATTTACTCTGTGCTAGGTGCTAACCCAAGAGGTGGGGGTAAGATAAAAGGGAGCCTTATTAGTTTCTGCCTAACAATTTTTTTTCCTGCAATTACCCTTCCAAAAGGAAGTTTGTGATGGCTATAATTTAGAAAGCATTACCACCCTCCTAAGATCTAGGTCTGCTTAACTGGATCAGTGAATCCCATCAACACCCACAACCCTCCAAGCAGTGGACACAATGAGTGACCTAATTCAGGTTATTAACAACTAGCAGGGGTCAATCCAGTCTTTTGTTTGAGATCAGATCTGTGGACATTTCTATTCCACTAGATTAGAACCCAGAAGTATATCTAAGGCTGTGGGCTACTATCTAGTGAGAACCACAGTGAGCCTTCAGAGGACACAACCAATGACAACAAAGTTTAGCTAGATAGCAAGAGCAGGAATTACCTAGATAGCAAGAGAAGTCATGCTCATAGTCCTTTTGCTGGTGGATTTAGCTTTGTCTGAGGCTGTAATTTATTCAGGTCTGGAGGCCAATAACTCCCTTTGAATGACCAAGCCTGTTTGAGATGGGTTGTGATTCTTGTGGCTGAAAATGTTCTGATGAAGTGGCAGCATTTGTATTGAGGTTAAGAATTTGGATCCTGGGGTAAATATGGGGTATGAATTGGATATCCAGGATACTTGTGTTGGAAACTAAATTTCACTGGTCACCATCCACATGACTTCTTGTGCCTCATTTTCTTCACCTATGAAATGGGAATAATATTCCTGCCTCACAGTGAGATAGACATGTGTAAAGAATTACGACACACTATACAAAGGCATAAAGCATTAGGACTAAGAATATCAAAGTACTTGTAAAGATACTTGTCAAACAGTAAGTGCAGCATAATATTTTTTAAAAGAATGAAAATGTGGTAAAAACACTTGAGTTTTATTCCAGAAAAGCTTATAGATTCCCTTCTAGCTAACTCCATTGAGAGAGTGGGCCAGATAACGGCAACATGGGTCCTAGCAGGGACCTCTAATTTGAGTAAAGAGTTCTTAGCACTTACTGTAAGGATTATTTGAATGAAATGCAAATCTTCACCATCCCCTAAGGCTATCAAGTGGCTTCATAGCCATGGACATAAGTGACATCATTTTCATCAAGAGTGGAAGCAAATAAGTTCACTTATCACACTGGTGCAGTGGATTTGTTAGGCCAGTGCATATACCAGCTATGATGTTGCTTGTCTGAGATAAAATAGACTATTTCTCTTTCCCATGCTGACTTGTCATGATGACATCATAGATGGTACCATGGCCATGCCAAGGTAGGTTGTCTATGACGATAATACAGAAGTCATATTTGTCACTATGACATGGTGAACCTGCCTTGTTGCTTTCTTTACTTGTGTATCACCATGAGACATGATATATCTCTGTCACAATGATTTGGGGTACCTGTCTGTCAAGATGTCACTGCAGATTTTTTATCTCAGAAAAAATGACCCAGGATGTATTTTTTGGTGGATGGCTATGCCTGTTAGTCCCCACTATGTACTTATCAGGCTAATACTGTATGCTTACCATTTGTAATGGTACAATGCATCATCTAGTACTGGTGATCGTATGCATTCGTCTGTCCCAAAGGCATACGGCTCCTGCTTTGCGATTCTGTAGTTAGTCTTCCAGTAGCTCAACAGGCCAGTGCAGGGTCAGTTCTGTCTAGTTTATGCATGGCAGCTTTGACTGATCAATATCTTGGTGGTCTCTTCTTATCAACCAAGTGCTGCAAGTATTAATAATGTCCCCATCCAAACTTTCTTCTCACCCAATGAGCCTGCTGTTGTTGACTCATTAAATGGCTCATCTTGTTGGTATTGCTCTGAACTCTCTCCCCAACCTAAGCACCCTCTATTATTCTTATTCCATATAAACCAAGTGTGACAGTTTCTGTTATTGCTCATTCTGGGTTCCCACCTTAGTTAATCCTTTCTGAAAACTCCATCACAGATACACTCAAAAGTGTGTTTAAATAACCTCCTAGGTATCTCAATCTAGTCAAGATTATCTACCACACCAAGTCTTATGTATTACTTCCTATTTATTCCCTAACCTGTCCCTTTATTCCCACTGCTCCTGTGAGGATGGTAGCCCTTGCCTTCCTGCCTTCAGAGTTTCCCTTGGTAAGTCCCTCCTCAGCCCCATGATAATGTCAGAATCCCCTATCACCCTCTTTCAAGATCTGAAAATTGGCAGTGACACTATATTTTCCAAATACAATAAAATCTCACATTCTCATTCCAGGTTCTGAGAATTTAGCTCTGATCGGTTTTTAACACCTGTCTCTCAGAAATTTCCTTTGAACTTGATATATCAGCCTTTCTCTTTTTAGTTCCTTTGTTCATGGCATACTTACCATCAGATATCCTTGCTCCTCTATGATGGTGAAGAAAGAAGGCTCTGGTGCCAAGCTGCCTCAGTGTGAACACTGGCTCCATAACCCAAAATATTTCCGATATTAGGTAAATTTTCTAACCCCTCTTGGCTTCACTTCTTCATCTTAAAATGGGATCAACACTATAAATACCGAACACACAGGATAGAAGAGGACTTAGCACACACTAGTTATTACTACTTTTATTAATGTTCTCATTACTCTCTCCATCCAGTGTAAATGAATTTTTCTGCAAGTCCTTCATCAAGTACTTCCACAAGACCAGCCAAACACTGAATCTTCCACAGGATTGTTCTTATGCATTTATCACATTTTTGTCTTATTTTATTGTTATTTTTGTATTTGCTGTAATAAACTGTAAGTTCTTAGAGGCAAAATCATTTTAGATGTCTTCTTCAACATTCAAAACAATGATTAGTGTAAAATACGTGCTAAGTAGCTATTACTGAATGAATCCACAATTAGTTGCTTCTTATCTTTGAAAGGTAAACAGCTAAGATTTTTTGATAAACACTTAACTCAGATGCTTAGTACATGCTTAGGGACTCCTGTACGTCCCCTAGACAGAAGCCATGAAATCTTAAGCAGCACAGGCTTGAACCATCTGGATTAATGATGGCAAAACCAACCAAGGTGGTGTCACTAGTGTATACTCATCTGCCCAAGGCCACCTGTGACAGTGAGGTTATGCAGGCCATCAGAGAACTCTGATTCAGCTGTCTTTAAAAAATGGATTTATTATCCTGGAGATTTGAAGACAGGATTATTCCTAATTAGTTATTCCAGAAACCCAATTGCATAATAAAGGACTCAGGTTTTTTGTTTTTTTTTAACCTTCCAGTTTGGCATTGTCTCTGGGTTGTTCCTCTCAAGACTCCTAACAAAGGAGGGTGTGTGGGTGTGCCCCAGGAGATCTCATCTTTCATATCACTGGTCAGACAATGGGCACAAGACTATGTGAACTAATCACTCACAAGGATATTGCAATATTTGTGTGTGTGTGTGTGTGTGTGTGTGTGTGTGTGTATGTGTGGTGAAAGTTCATTTACTTTTGCATGCATATGGAGGCCAGAGGTGGAAGGTGGCTCTTTGCCTTATTTTTTGAGGCAGGAGGTCTTGCTGGACCTAGGGCTCACTGATTAGGCTAGACTGGCTAGCCAGCAAGCTCTAGTTCTGGGACTATAGGCACAGGCTGGATCTGAGCTCAGGTTCTCGTGCTTGGATGGCAAGCATTTTACCCACTGGACCATTTTCCCAGTTCTAGAAATGCAATCATCATATTGGCTTTATCCAGTGAGAATTTATGTAATTCTGGAAGAGTAGTAATAAGCACTGGAACAAAATCAAAGCTTTCACAGCATGAAAGAAGGAAGCATTGGCCACTGGGTGGGTAGTCACAGATACCTTCCTTATCAACTCTCATAAAAGGAGAGCCTGCCACATTATCTATAAGGATGTTGTACCTATTCAAATTTTATGTAAAAAACAAAACATCAAAAACATCATATCTACATGTAAATAAAACTGACTATGAGCCAAGTATGGGATAGCCTTTGGGTGAAAAAATTTTATATTTATCATAGAGGTTTTCTGCTCAGCACTTCCCAATTCCTGAGATTTATTCAGTCATTTGAGCCTTCAGGGTAATTGCTTATGATCTGAGACTAAAAAGTATATTTACCCAAATAAAACCTATCTTATTCATCATAAAGGAATAGAAACAAAATTGTCAGCATTGGTTTATCTTGCTTCTTATTGGTCTACCCTTCATTGGTTTTCATTGTCCATTAGAAAACCCCCACAAACCCCAAAAGAACTAAGAATATCAGCAAAATACCCAAAGTCCTCTGTGACTGGGCTTTCTCTGGCTCGCCAGCACAGCCTTCCTTGTTCCCCTCTAAGCCCCTTTTGCAGCCACAAAGATGAGCCTAATAATGGTACCAAACTGACTGTATTTGCTGAATACAAAACTAACTAATAAAGAAAAAAAAAAAACCTCAAAAAAAAAAAAGATAAACTTGCAACGTACTGGACATACCATGTTCCTTTCTGGCCTCTCTTTGTCTGACTGGAAACCTTTAGTCATCCCAACGTTTATGTCCATTGTCTTCTTTATAAAAAGTGTGTTTTTCCTAGGCTTCCCCAGGCAACTCACCTGCCTTTGTCCATATGTGGCCCAGCATCAATGACCCCTCCATTACAGCCATTATTACTTTGCTGTAATTACCTGTGGTCCTGGAACATGGGGTCCCTAAGCCAGCAGGATGACTCTCCTACTTTATGCTGTTTGTTTCTTAACTAGACCAGAGGTGTAATGGGGCACAGGGTGGCAAATAAATAGTTTTAAGTATAAGCTTATAATTTTCTTAATTAATCAGAGATAAATCAGTGTCTATGTTACTTCTTACCCTCTTTTAAGTGATATCCAAATTTGAGTTATAATCTGATCATTTATGAATAGGTTAGCTGCTGGTAAAGAGGCACATTTCTGCATATTTACCTTGATGTGTGTGTGTATATATATATATATATCATGTTAATGGCGGTGAGGACCATTAGTGAATCCATTATTTTTGAATTCAAGTTGTACTTCGATGGCTAAGGTTAATTATTGATTTGTTTTATTCTGTGATTAAAGCCATTAGCCACTATTAGCAAATGAAGATGTTTATGCATGTTTGAATGTCAGCTGGGTTGCATTTCATAGCAGGGGCTCAGGTTAAATGATTATCTCTGAGACTGACATCTAGAATAGCAATACACAGACTTGCTAAAGGTAACCTGTGATTTTTTTCCTTGTGATAGAAGAATAAAAATAATCTGATTGCCTCCACTAATTATTCTTTCTTAGCACAGAAACTGGCTAGAATTTACTTTTAGTTGAATTTAGTCTCCATCATCTGGTTTTGAGTGACAAGACTTCTCAGCAGGAGTTAGAAAGAGTGACCGAGAAGTCTACTATCTCCAGGGACTGTGGACTCTGCTTTTAATTTCCCTTTATCAGGGAAGAAAGTGGAATGCGTTCACTTACTCTTTGAAATGGTTGAGAATGCAGCTTGAAGATCTCAGCTTGGTCTTGACTGGACAGTTTCAGTCAATGAGTTGAAGGCACTGCTTGTTTTAGGCACCTCTGGGTGTGTTCTTACTAGGGAAGAGTTACCCTGAATCTACTTTGAACCAGTGCAGTTGAGTTTCTGAATGAAGGAGCACTTAGGGGAGCACCCCTACCCTCCCACTCTCTGTGCAACTCAGATCTCAAAGGCTGGTCATGTCACATGCAATGTGGGATCATCAATGGCCAGGGGTTTGGGGTAGGGATTTGGCTCCACCTGGAACCTTCTTTCTTATGCTTTTTCTACCCTGTAGGACGTTGGAGTTCTCCCTGGTTTTGTCTGTGGCCATGCCAGCAATGTAGGAAAATAGAGAGAGTGATGATTGTGTTACAGACTCTGATGTGGGTCTAGAGGAGAATCCATTGTTTCTACCTGTGTTCCCACCTTCCAGAACTTGCAATTGCAAGGGAGGATGGGAAACATAGTCTGACAGTTTTGACAAAAGAAAATCATTTTGGGAAGTGACTTGCTAGACTAGGCTGTGATTTTTTTTTACTTCTGTCTAGTGGAGGAAGCTCGCCTATGTGGAGAGGGCTTTCAAATGGTCCACTTTCTCAGCCTACTCTCTCTTTGGTGTCCAGAGGGAAACCTCCTCTCACCACAACCTCACCTTTCCTGAATTGTCTCCAATTTTGACTGGGTAGAGGTGATAACTTGAGAGTAAGAACAGCCACAGCCTGGCTTCCTGCAGCTTTAACATGGAGTGGGGCCATGGTAAACATTTGCTGATGACTAACTGGTGGACTGAATGATTTTTGGTGAACCCAAGCATCCTGTCACCTATATTTGACATATATACATTTTAGAAGGCTTATCTTTTTGTCCTTTGCACAAGCCTTCCCAGTTGTTATCTATAGTTCATCTTTCCCTGGGAGCCAGTTCAATTAAGACACTTCAAAATGAGTGCATGTGTTGAAGGTACAGCTGACCGTACTCTGATTAACTTCCTGCTCATCAGTCACGGAGATATATGATGGGAATTATCAGGGCAGGCATCCAGGCTTATAGCAACTGGTAGATCAGGATTTGGGGGTACAACAAAGATGGGGAAAGTGCTATGACAGGGATGGGATAGGTGTTCCTAAGAGTGGGAGAAGGAGCTCTGGCACAGAGGTTGAGATAGCATGAAGTCTTCTAGAACCTGTATTTTTGATGTTTCAACACTGGATTGCCTGACTCTAAAGTTAAATGGAAATTTCTGATTATGTTTAAAGGATAATAAGCATGAGATGGTAGAGAAGCCTGATTGTTTGTAGGCTGTACTGGGCGAATTTTGGCGGCCTTGCTTGGCATTCTGCCTCAAGTATATAATCCTGTCATTGGCTTGAAAGCACAAATGATAGAGCTTCTTGCCCAGAGATGCTATTGCTCCTTGGTCCTCTCTGAGTAAGAGGAGGACATCCTCCCTGATGGGAGTTGTTGGGAAGACCTGACATCACCAATACTTCTTCTTTTTTTTTCTTTTCTTTTTCTTCTTTATTAGTTAGTTTTGTATTCAGCAAATACAGTCAGTTTGGTACCATTATTAGGCTCATCCATGACCTACTCCCTCCCCTTGGGCCCTCCTTGTTGAGGTATATGGGTTATGCATTGTGGAGTTAGCCCACAGTTATGGGTAAGATAAATGTCTTTGTGTATCATGACCCAACATGTGGCTCTGACATTCTTTCCTCCCCCTCTTCCACAAAATTTCCCTGAGCCATGTTGGGTTCATTTTTGGTCTGCTTCAGGTGTTGGGGGCCTCTGAGGCTCTGGCTCTCTGATTTGATAGGAGTTGATTTTTCTCTGTGTTGATCTCCTTCCCCCTTCTGCTGGTATCCAGTTCATCAGGAAAACAGCACCCTTGCTTGTTTCGCCAAGTTTTCTTAGTTTCAGCCGGGGCTGATGGGGTGTGAGGTATGGTGGGGTGGCTCTCTCCTTAGGATCTACATCTATCTGAAAAAGAGAAGCAGATTCTCCAACAAGTTAGCACCAGGACAAAAGAGATAAGGCTTACTTTTTTTTTAATAGAGAATTTAATAGGTGTAGGCCCTCTTGTAGCCCATGATTGATGGTAGCTTGATATTGGCGAGTGGGCTTATGCTTGGATATGGTTCTGACTTGTTTCCCAGCTCCAGCTATGGGTCCCGTACCACTGAGGAGATCAGTTAGCCAAATTGAGAGCAGTTGGTTCCCCACCATGGCTGTGTGCCACTATTGCACTTGTGTGTGCATCATAACAAGTTATTTGCTGCTAAGTAGGTTAGACCATGAGTTGCTTGGACAGATATTGTTCATTTTCCCCAGTTGCCCATGTAGCACCTTCTGGCACTAGATGCGCCAACTATCTGAGGACTGACTGTCTTCCAACTTCGAGCCATGCCATTCTATTTTGCATGTCAACCACATAAGGTGTCTTCAGCAGTAGGGTCTTACCACTAACCTTTGGTGGGTCATCAAGTACTCTGACAGAAATCTGTCTGTCTTTTAGGAAACCTTGTAGGTCTCTCTGATCAAAAGCTCATTGTGGATGATAGACTAACCTTAATCTTCTACATCTTCCCTCCCTTCCTCTCCCTGTCCCTCTCCCTCTGTCTTCTCTCTAACTCTTGTATATTAGTTATCTTTTTCCTCATTTTCTTAGTGGGCACTGTAACTCCCAGTACCAGCATGGGGCTATCACCCAATACTTCTTTAGGGTGTGAATGTTTGTGGCTGTCTAGCTTCTGGAGATTTGTTGGCTGCCTAGTGTTCCTTGGTTTGTGGTTGCATTACTCCATTCTCTGCTTTCCTCTCTGCCTTTACCCTGTGTGCCAGTCTTTGTGTCAAAACCCTCCCCTTTTATAAGGACACACTCATATGGATACAGGCCTACATTATGAACCACACATTAACTCTCCATCTACAATGATTTCTGTTCCTTTAAAATATTTTTAATTTAATTAATTTATCTATGAGAGAGAGAGAGAGAGAGAGAGAGAGAGAGAGAGAGAGAGAGAGAATGAGCATGCCAGGGCCTCCAGCTACTGTAAACAAACTCCAGATGCATGAGCCACCATGTGCATCTGGCTTACGTGGGCTCGGGGGAGTTGAACCTAGGTCCTTGGGCTTCACAGGCAAGTGCGTCACATTCACGGGTCCTGAGGAATAAGAATTCAAGATATTTGGGCTGGGGAGATGGCTTAGCGGTTAAGCGCTTGCCTGTGAAGCCTAAGGACCCTGGTTCGAAGCTCGATTCCTCAGGACTCACGTTAGCCAGATGCACAAGGGGGCGCACGTGTCTGGAGTTCGTTTGCAGTGGCTGGAAGCCCTAGCGTGCCCATTCTCTCTGTGTCTCTATCTGCCTCTTCCTCTCTCTGTCTGTCACTCTCAAATAAACAAATAAAAACAAAAAAATTAAAAAAAAAAAGAATTCAAGATATTTGGGGGAGAGACAATTCTACTCATGGAATTGACCAAGCTCATACTGGAAGGGCTAAATCCTATAACCTAGGTTGAAACCCACCCTCATGTTAGTGCCTTTCATCTGGACGTTTACTAAATATTCCCACTGGATGTTTCTAAGCAGCTCCCACAAACATGGAGCAACCCCGCTCTTCTTATTCCCTCAGATACACCCCTGCCTTGTGATTTAAGACCTAAGGAATGACACCATTGCGGTCCATGCCCAGAAGCATGAGTTTCTGCCAAGACTCCTCCTTTTTCCCATTTGTTGCACTCAATTGTCTACCAGGGCATGCAATTTTGCCCTCTTAACATCTTCCTAATCCCACTCTGACTTTCTATCCAGGCTACCAGGCTGCTTACTTAGGGCTTTGCCCCATTTTCCTTGTCTTTAATCCCACTCAGTTCTCATCCACCTGTATGTATAACACATGCAGTGACCCTTGCATAGGGAAGTTTGCATATAATCTTATCTTGAAACTTTTTAGGGTTCTCCTCCCATACTTGTGAGGTAAATTCTTAAAAATGTGTGGCACGTTTTTTTATTGTCCTTTATGATCTACCCTATTTACTCCAGGTCTCATTTCCATTCACTCATCTTCCACTGCAGTTACTCTGAGTTGTAACAGTGGAAGTGTCCCCACTACCAGATATACCCTACTTTCTCTTGCCTTTGCTCATGAAGTTCTTTCTGCTGGAAATTTCCTCTTCTCTACTTTTGCCCCCAAAAGGTAATGAGTGGTTACAATTCAAATCTTGCATCCTTTGTCTAGCCTCCCTTCAAGTCTCAAGGGTAGCCCTGCCCTGTCACAAGATAGGATAGGAACTTCACCTTACTAGTTCTTTTATTACAAAGCCTCAGATCTGGCATCATGGTCCTGGGAGCAACAGAGCAGTTAAAGGCCGTGTACTGAGAAGGACCTCCATGCATGGTGTGATGCTCAGTGGTTGTTGAAGTCCTAATAAAACTGTCTTTAAACTCGTGTTTTGCCATGATGTCCACTGTGAGTGTGGTGCATATACTGTAGAGCTTATCTTCTTACCATATCCTCAGAGTGGATTCGTGGGTACTCCCCTCCTTTGACTTAGCAACTTGTGCCATTTTCTTTGCTCAGGGAAAACTGAGGCAAGCAAGTGGCATAGAGCCTCCCGGAGGCTAACCAAACACATGGAGAATGTACCTACCCCCAAGTATTTCTAAGATAAGTTAAATCTTGCAAGATGCAGGCTTCTTTAGTACCTGACTTTGGCTGGGTGAGCCTTTCTGGAAATGTGCTGTCATCTGAAAGATCAAGAGACAGCAAGGAAAAGAAAAGATGTGTTCAGATTTGGAATAAGTGAGTCAACATTTTTATGCTTTAGAGAATTCCAACAATTATGAAGGTGGCTCTACCTGGCATATATCATATGCTCAAAGATGGTTGCATTTTACTATCTATTCAGTGTCTCTCTAATCCACTCACATCCATCTCTTCCATCTCTATGACCTCAATCCAGAAGCTCTTCTGTCAGATTATTTAACAGCCCTTCATTTATTCTTAGTAGAGGGTTTGGCATTGAGCAAGCTCTCAGTGGGTAGATAATGAATAAATGAACCAATCAAATAAGTAGAAAACTAGTCTTGACAGTGTTCTGCTGTTATTCTGTTGTTAAAGTGCCTCCCAGGTATACCATTGAGAAGTCTCACTGGGAATTATTTAATTAGTTCTACACTATGGCCTTGACCAGGAGTTGATCAGAGTCCTGGGCTAATCTGTGTGGTCATGTACTTCCACACCTTTCATCCTGAAAGTCTAGCTGCAGGCTGAGGACACATAGAATCTTCAAAGATAGAAAATTTTTGCTAAAGCATTGCAATGACCAGGGAGCAAACTGGAATTAGGTCTTTTGTGACTTATTCCTTGGCAGTTTTAGATAACAACAGCTCTGCCTGCAGAGCAAGAGCTGTGGTCCAATAGCTTGCCGCAGGAGGAGAAAAGAGTAGTGTTTGGTTTGCCTGTACTGGAGTCTATGCCTTGCTTTACCTAATGAGATATGGTCTTGAAGAGGTTTTCTGGAATCTATGAGGAAAGTGGTTTCAAAGCTGTGTTGACATACTTGTGCTTGACTGGTCTAGCATCTGTGACTTTGGCTTTCCTAATCCATAGGGCAGGCTTAAAAGTACTTGAGGCTGAATCTACCTTTTCTCCTATTTTAGTACATTTGGATTTGCCATAACAAAAATACCAGGAGGAAGGTAGCTTATAAACAATGAAATTTATGTCTTATAGTTAAGGAAGCTGGGAAGTTCAAGATCAAGCCATCCGTGGATCCAGTGTCTGGTGAGGACTCACTCTATGCTTCATAGATGGTGCTTTCTTGCTATGTCCTTACATGGTAGATGACTGGCTAGCCCGCTGGGGTCCATTCTATGAGGACAGGAGTCTGATTCTTAAAGGCTCTGATCTTATTACCTGATCATCTCCTGTGTATATCACTTCATACCATAACTTGGGGTTAGGAGTCAGTGCATGAGTTTTGGTGGAACACTAACATTCAGGCCATAGCACCTTCAATGATTCACCACTAAACCTAAATTTCTATTTCCATCCAAGCAAGCACAAGACTCATACCCAACCCATCACTATGAAGTCACATCCTTTAATATTTCAGTGTCTTCCATTAGGCATCAGTGAAGAAATTGTAGCTATCATTTACACAAGAACAAGCGTGATTCCAGCCACAGTGTGCTGATGATATGTCCAGAGGTCCATGTAGGAACCTTTATATTAACAATGGACTGTTTTATTACAGCAGGTATAGTTTTCTGTGGGTTGTTTCTGAACTAAAAGGTATGTCTGTTAAATATGGCTTGAAGGCAGGTATGGCCATGTGTGGAAGGTCTCTGAATGACATGTGGTGCCACTGGCACTGGGGGCTCAAGGGGAGAGTAGTGAAATTACATTTTGGTGACTGTAGCAGCTGAGGCCATCTGGTGAGAAGGGTGCCAGCTGTGTTGTTCCCCAGGCACTTTCTTGACTAACAGGAGGCAGAATTCAGAGGCTATGGACAATTTGGAGACTCCTTCTGAGGTGTTTCTGGAATTATCCACTGCATTGACATGAAGGTCATCCTTCAAAAAGGCTATCCCAGCTAATGCCTGAGAATCATAGACCATTCTAGCATTACTCCAGTGAATGGCTTTGGGTCAAGGCCTTCTTTTTTTAAAATAATTTTTATTTATTCATTTATTTGACAGAGAGAAAGAGGGAGAGAGAGAATGGGTGTGCCAGGGCTCTAGCCATGCAAACAAACTCCAGATGCATGCGCCCCCTTGTGCATCTGGCTTACGTGGGTCCTGGGGAATCGAACCTGGGTCCTTTGGCTTTTGCAGACAAATGCCTTAACTGTTAAACTATCCCTCCAGCCTGAGTCAAGGCCTTCTAATGGCTTTGCCAAACCTCTTTTGAGACTGTGATTCAGTCTGAGGCTCTTTCTCTTTCCTTCCTTCTTCATTCTTTCAGACATGTCAGATCTAGTCATAGGCTGAAGATTTTCCCATCATTTTTTTCACCCTTCTTCCACAAATCTCTTGAAATGTATCACTCCGTTTTGATTCCTTCTTTTGCAACATGGATACATTTTCCCATCTATACATCATCAGTGATCAGTAAATAGCCTTTTTAACCTTTAAAATAATTCAGAATTATTTGAATTGATAAATAAAAGTAATATATATATTCACTGTATGCTGAAAATGCTGTTTTATTTTTGACACTTTCATATATGCATAAGTGCATTTTGATTCCACTCCTTCAATTACTCTCCCTCCTTCACACTAAAACCCTTCTTCTTATTGGATACCCATCTCACTTTATGAATTGTTTTTTTTTTTTGTTTGTGTTTGCTTGTTTATGATCCACTGAGTTAAATTAGGGTGCTTACATGGTCATGGGTGGGAGGTTATTTACTGGAGAATGGGCAACCCACCAGTGGCCACCCCACTAAGGACATGACTCCCTCACCCAGCAATCATCCACTGCCACTATTTATTCGAGGAGGTATGCATGTGTGTGTGTGTGTGTGGGGTCTCATGGACTTCTCCCTCATCTTTGATAATGTATTGACAGCCTCCTTGTACAGGTAACCTCATCTGCTATGAGTTCATGAGCGTAGTTAGACTTGTAACACCCCAAAGGCAGCATTTTGTAGGCCTACTTCTTATCTGGAAGTTGAAGATTTGGAGAGGCAAGTCTGGAAGTGTACCAGGGGTTCTGGCATCTGTAAAAACTGTAGAAATGATACAGGCTCACATTCAAGCCCCAAAGAGGGTAGAGCACAAAGACCTGGATATCTCTGGCAAAGATATCCATGGCCCGCCTTGCATTTCTTTTGTAACTGTGACCAGATACACCATCCTCCTTAAACAAACAGAGAAAAAAATATGTGAAATTATAGTTTTAGCCATTGGACAACAAATGATGTAGGGGTTTGACCTTGAATGAAGAGAAAAGATGGAGGGGATCATGCAATGGCCTCAGCTTCTGCCTGAGGAACATTTCTAGGTGGTAGTATAGGGAGGTGGGTCATGTGGATTATAGGCCTGGAGGGCACCAGAGTTGAAGCAGACAGGGATACCTACAGGATGCAAACCCCCTGGTGCTGACAAGAAAGCAGAGGCTGGTGCTTAAGGGTCAGTAACTGATTTCCAGTTTAGAGGCAGATTTGGTAGTGGATGTGGCCACCTCAGTAAAGCTGAAGAGGATTGTTTTCTGTTGAATAAATTTGTAGCCAGAAAAAATAAGATAGAATAAGGATTAAAAATATTTACTTATGAGAGAGAGAGAGAGACAGAGAGAGAGAGAGAGAAAAAAAAAATGAGCATACTAGGGCCTCCTAACACTGCAAACAAACTCCAGACATATGTGCCATGCTTTTGCATCTGGCTTTACATAGATACTGGAAAACTGAACCTGGACCATCAGGCTTTGCAAGCAAGCACCATTAACTACTGAGAAATCTCTCCATCCAGAGGAAAGATTTTGAAACAAGAGCTTGTAGGCCAAATCAGCCTGGAGCTATTGTCCTAATGTGAATTGGAAGAATGGTTCCTCCTCTTCCTCAATTTGTTTCTCCTCCTTCCTCCTCTGCCTTCTTATCTTCCACTTTCTCTTCCTCCTTTTACATCTAAAAATATTGTAAAAGAGAAAAAAGTATTAGAACACATCTATAGCCATAAAGCCTAATTTATTTACCATCTACCCTTTAAAGGACATAGTTTCTAGCTGCTAAGACCATAGAGAATAAAAGAGCCCAGTTGATCCTGTAGAGATGTAAATACGATTATTTGGGAATGAAGAGATATTGGTTGGGGTTACCAGCATTATGGCATTGCAGAAGAGAAGACAACTTGTCTAATGACATATCAACACCCAATACTCACAACACAATACAAGTAGAGACTGAGAGAAGAGACTTCACCAGTGAAATGTGGGATGACTTGAAGAAGCTCATCATATACATGAAGGGAGCCTCTGAAAGAAGGGGGCTACAGAAAAATATTTGACAAAATCATGCCTAAATGCCCTACTACATGTTGTTTAAAAACATTTCTAGAAACTCAACAAACCACAAGCACAATAGAAGTATTTAGGACCAGTAGTAAAGAATGCCCTCTGTGTAGTACTAGGGATCAATCTAGAACACTGTCTTAAAAGTACTATTTCACAAAAGGCACATTATATGTAGAGAACAAAAATCAAACTGATAATAGTCAGCTGAGTGGAAACAATTCAATTCAAAAGATAGTAAATCAATATCTTTCAAGTACTGAAAAGATTAAAGAGTCAGCTTAGAATTATATACCTAGTGACAATCTATTTTCAAAATTAAGTTCAAATACTTAAATAGGCATGTAAAAGCATAAAGAAGTTATCAGCAGCGGAACTACCTGTGTGTCCAGCAGAGTCCTCTAGGCAGAAGGGCGTAATGAAAACAGGAATCTACAAAAAGGAATGAAGAGCACAGAAAATGAAAATGGTGGAGACAAAATGAATATTTTTTTATTTATGAATATCTTTGAAGGATAATAGATTGTTTAAAGTCAACTAATGAAGTGTTATTGTGAGGGTTATAACAAATATAGAAGCAAAATAGTACAAAGCTCAAGATAGGAGAGAAATGTTCTTATATTGGGTATGATGCGATAACACATTTCTTGAAGTGATACCTTATATTACTTGAAGGCTGTGATAACTTAAAGCTATATAGTATAAAATGGAAAGCAATTACTACACAAAAGGTCACAGATAACTCTGACAATAAGAGGTAGAGGCTGTAAATACTAGAGACAAACTGGAACCTTAAAATATCTTTATATAAAAATTCTCAGATGCATTGAAACAAAGAAATGGGAGAAAGATATTTCATGTTAACTAGCAATAATCAAATAAAAAAGGGAATTGAGGTAAGTTTGTATAACACAAACTGGCATAAGCAAAGAATGCTATCAGGGATAAATGGAACCATGAAATGAAAATTGAAGAAGAGACGATTGAATTAATAGCAAATAACAACAAAAATGTTTATGCACTTAAAATAAGACATTTAAAACACACAAAGAAAAAAAACTTATAGAACCAGAAAAAATATATCAATTAGTATAGTATGATATTTTATGCAGCTTTTCAGTAATTGATAGAAAACGTGGACATATAAAATCATGAATGATAAGGAGGAATTGAATAACACTATCAATCAAAAACCTAATTGACATTTATAGAACATTGTACTCAATAAGAGCAGAATGGAGATTCATTTCAGGTGTATTTGGCACATTTGCCAAGATAAACTATACTATGGGCCATAAAACAAATCCCAACAATTTATGTTCTGGACATAAAACAAGTCCCAATATATTTGAAAGAATTCAGATTATGCCAAGCATGCACTGCAAGCAGCATGGTCTTAAATTAGAACTTAATCACAGCAAGACATCTGGAAGATCCCCAAATATTTAGAAACTAAATGGTACATTTAAAAATATTCCTTCAGTCAATGAAGAAACAAGGTTAATTAGAAAATATTTTTGACTAAATTAAAATGAAAATATGACATGTTAAAAATTTTAGAGTGTGTCTAAAACAAAACTTATAGGGAATTTTTTTAGTGCTAAGTGCCTATATTGAAAAACAAGAAAGGCTCTCAATCAATTATCTAACTGGTGTTGTCATACTGCAACAGATGGGCTAAATCCAATGCTCATTTTATGTGAATAAAGTTTTATTGGAACACATCATGTTCATTCATTTATGCATTGTCAATGGGTGCTTTCATATGATAACAATAAAGTTGATTAGAGTTATGAGTGTCAAAGCTCAAAATAATTTTTCTCTAACCCTTCTTGAAAATATTTGTTGGTGCCTGACCTGAGAATATAGCAAAAAAGCAAAACAAATGAAACCTGATATAAGCAAACAGAAATATAAGACAGGGACAGATCTGAATGGAATAGAAAAACCAAAAATAGAATAACCAATGAAAGTAAAAGACAGTTCTTTATTTTTTATATAATGGATAATCCCCAAGTCATATAGATCAAGAAAAAGTAAAAAAGCATAAAAGTTGACAATATCCAAAAATGAGAGGGGAAACCTCAGTAAAGATTCTATGGCAGGGCACATGACTGTGACCTCAGCACTTGGAAGGCAGAAACAGGAGGTTTGCTGCAAGTTTGAGACTTGTCTTGTTTCCATAGCAAGTTCCAAGCTAACCAGGGTTACATAGTGAGACCTTCTCTCAAGCCAAAACCAAAACCAAACCAGACCAAACACCCACAATACCCCAAACTAAAAACGAAAAGATTCTTTAAACATTGAAATGTAGTGCAGAACTGGGTGTAGTAGCACATATCTATAATCCCAGCATTTGAGAGACAGAGACAAGAGGATTGCTCCATGTAGGAGGTCAGCCTGGTCTGCGTAGCAAGCTCCAAGCCAGCCTGTGCTACATAGAGAGACCCTGTCACAAACAAGCAAGCAGGCAAACAAATGAACAAAAATATTATTAATAATTTTATGTCCATAATATCTGGCAACATAGATACAATGAAAAGGCCTTTAAGGGATACAATGTATCAAAGTTTATTCTAAAAAAGAAATCTGAAAATCTCTATAGAGGAAATTTCTACAAGTAAATTTTAGGTCAAAATAGCTTCAATGCTAGGTCCTAGGAATATTTGAGGTAAAAATGATACCAGTTCTAACCAGTTTTATTGTAAATCCTACCAAGACATTGGAAAAGAGAGAATATTTCCTAACTCGTTCTATGGGGTCAGCATTACTTGGATAGCATATTCAGAGATGAATATTTATCTGAGGGAAACTTACAGACCAATCCTTCATAAGAAGTGCAATAAAACTTCTGAATTTTATCTAACAAGACTCAATAATATATAAAATGATTAATATACTATAACCCAGTGAAACTGAATTAAAAATGAAACACTGACTCAATATTTGAAAATCAATCAGTTTAATTCATTGTATTAATATAGTAAAAAGAAAAATCCTCTAGTAATCTCAACTGATACATTATAATATATGGCCTGCTTAATAACAACTTATAGCAAATAGGAAATAGAGAGACCTTCAGTAACCTGACAAAATACATGTACAAAAAAACTGAGAACAAATATATTTAATACAGAGAAAATTAATGCTTCCCATCTAAGATAAGAAACAAAACAAGAATGTTGCTCTCACATTGTATTTGAGTAGCTAGATAATGTATTAAGGCAGGAAAAAAATACCTGAATTGGAAGAATGAACTGATCATCTATGAGAAATATTTTATGTTGCTAGTGACCAAATCCTGAACCTTCTGCATGCTACAAAGATGCTCTACAACTGGACTACATCTAGCCCCTTCACCATTTCTTTAAGACAGAGTTCTATGTAGCTAGTCTTATGTAGCTAGCCTTATAGGTAGTCTTACATAGCTAGTCTTACGTAGCTAGTCTTATTTACATAGTCTTATGTAGCTAGCTAGGCCAGCAGTGAACTTGTTAGGTAGCTGAAGATGATTTGGAACTTCTGATTCTTCAGCTTCTACCTTTTTATTGCTGAGAATACAGGCATGTGCTGCCATATCTGGTTTTATGTCGTGGTAGATAGAGATTGAACATAGGACTTTGTGCATGCTAGGCAAGTTCTCTTCAACTGAGCAACTGCTCCAGTCCTCTATATGAAAAATCTTAAATAATTTACCCATTGGATATAAAAATTGTATGTAAATTTAGCAAATTAAAATGAACATTTATGAATATTCTATATAATTTTATAAGTAGCAGCACATGTCACAATTAAACTTAAAATTAATTTAATAATAATAGTATAGAAAATGACATACGTAGGGGTTGGGGAAATGGATCAGTGGGTAAAGTATTTGCAGTACAAGCATGAAGATCTGAGTTCATGGACTAGCTGAGTTGGTAAGCTCTGGGTTCAGTCTCAATAAATAGGGTAAAGAATGATCAAGGAAGAAAACAACATCAACCTTTGACTTCCACATGCATTTGTACACACGTACACATGCAACAGTACACATACACATGAGCACACTATACACACACATAAAATTGATGTAGGTATAAATTTAACAAGAACATGTGAAAATTGTTGAGAGTATTAAAGAAGATATAAATGAATAAAGGTTATGGATCTCCATTCAGAATTTTAAGATGAAAATTTCCTCCAAGTTGATTTGCAGATTCAGCATAATTCTAATGTAATCACAGCAGCCTACTTTTAAATAAATTTATAGGCCAATGATAAAATTTATATGGAAAACTCGGGAAAAAGTTTAACTTCTACACTTATTGTAAAGTTCCAGTAATTAAAAAAGTATACTAAGACATAAATATTAATATAATAATATTTAGGAAAATGAAACACAAGAGTGTAGAGAAATAAATGTGCATATGTTTAATCAATTTATATTTTGTAAATTTATGTTTTGCATTTTGATGGATAGATTTTTTTCAACAAATGATGCCAGAATGATTTTAATATGCAGACAAGTTAATGTTGACCATTTCTTCATACTATATATAGAAATGAACTTGAAATAGATCATGGATATAAATGCAAGAGCTAAACTACAAAAAATATGGGAGAAAACAGAGTAAATCTTAGTACATTTGGGTATGGCAAACATTTACTTAATGTGTTCCAAAGAGAAAAAATTGGAAACGTAAAAATCATATATTTCAAATGATCAAAATTAAAATATTTTATTTTCAAAAAGAAAGGCAAGATAAAGAAACTGCAAGAAAATATTGCAAGCCATGTATCTCATAAAGGATTTTTATGAAGAATATCTGAAAACTGCTCACAATTATAAATGATAAATGTCTCAATTAAGAAGCAGGCAAAAGATTAGCACAGATTCGTCACCAAAGAGTATTTAGAGATGGAAGATGATTTCATGAAAAGATGCTTTTCATCATTAGTTATTAGGGAAAGACAACTATAAATACAATGATATATCATAACACACCAATTTAATCTGCTAAAAATAAAGGCTAACTACTAATTGTTGGCAAGACAAGGAGAAAGTAGAATTCTTGTAAATGTTGGTACAAATGTAAAATGACCTAATCATTTTGTAAAAAAATTGGCAGTTTAAATTTTTTTGGTGGTATTGGAGATCAAACGTAGGGCCTTGGGAATTTGAAAGCTTATGAACCATACAACAAAGGCATTTTGATTCTTCTCTTTGTCCAAGAAATAATCAAGTGTACATTCACACCAAGGCTTTTATAAAAGTGCATGTAGTAGCTGTGTTTGCTATAGTTCAAATCTACAAACACTCTAAGTGTCTACTCGCAGTTAGGTAACTAAATATATTGTGAAACATCTATGTAATTACATAACACACCTCAATTACAGAAACATACTATCAGTAGATGAAGCAACATAAATGAATCTCAAAATAATTTATCATGGTGAAAAATTCCAGCAACAGAAAAGATCAGTGGATAACTGGAGATAGAAAAAGAGTGAGGGGCTGGAGAGATGGCTTAGTTGTTAAGCACTTGCCTGTGAAGCCGAAGGACCCTGGTTCAAGGCCCGATTCCCCAGGACCCATGTTAGCCAGACACACAAGGGGGCGCACGCGTCTGGAGTTCATTTACAGTGGCTGGAGGCCCTGGTGCCCCATTCTCTCTCCCTCTCTCTCTCTCTCTCTCTACCTCTTTCTCTCTCTGTCTGTCACTCTCAAATAAATAAATAAAAAATATTTAAAAAAAAAAGAAAAAGAGTGAGGTGAGTCTGGTACAAAGGGACACAGAGAAATTTTTGATATGTTGCATAAGTTAATTAATTTGTTTTTGGTATGACTTCCATCATTAATTATACCACAATAAAGCTGCCAACAAAACAAGTCACTAGGTTAATCTGAAAAAAAATACTTGAACAGAAATTGAGAGAGAAATAGGCAAATAAATAGTCATAAATTGAGATTTTTGACATCTATAGTTATTTATTGCTAGAACAAACAAAATGTCAATAGGTGATACAGAATTCTTGAACAATGCTATCCAAACTGAATTTACTTGACAATCATGGAAAAATTCTTCCATGATCTTTGAATGCATATGGAGTATTTACTAGATCAGATGATATCAAGACTAAGTAATTTTCAAAAGTTTGAAATTAAATATGTATAAAATTCCATTACTTTTGGAAATAATGTTATACTTGTCATAGAAGGAACAAGAGAAATAAGAAATCATTTCACATAAAATAACCACGAAAATACAAGCCAACAAAATGTGGGATACACTTGAATTACCTTCAAAGGGAAATTTGTACCTTCAAATGCTTATGTTGGAAATGAAAAATGTGTTTAAAATCAATGATTCAAGTTTCTGCCTGGAAAAGCTGGAGGATAAGAACTCAATTTATGATAGTCTAAAGTGAAAAGATTTAAAATAGATAAAGCAGAAACCAATAAAGTAGAAAACAAGTAGTAAAGACGAGCCAAAGACAAACTTAATGACAAAATAAAATTACAGAGCAATATTTCTATATATAAGGGGACAAAAGTCATCAGCATGTTGTCCATGCATCAGATACAGCAATATATAAATAGGATCAATGATGACTTATCCCAAGAATATAAGGCTTGTTTAGTGTTCAAAAATCAATTGATGCTGGCTACCATGTCATCAGAGTAAAAAAAATAATCTTTAAAGATAAAGAAAATGAACACCTATACAAGATAAGAACTGTTGACAAATTAGAAATTGAAGGGAACTTTGTAGTGTGATAAAAGGAGTCTGAAAACAACGGCTACTATCATACATTAATCACTGAACATCATACAGTATGCCATCAAACACTTGCTTTCCCCCAAGAACAAGACAAAGATATCCACCCTTATCAACTCTCTTCTTCCTTATTATATAGGTCCTAGATGGGACAATAAGTTATGAAAAAAATAAGAAAGTTGGAAAGGAAAAAGTAAAACTTCTTTTAGTTGGCATTATAATGTAGGTACAGAATTTTACAAATTCCATAGAAGGGGCAAAAATTTAAATTAACTAAGCAAATTTAGTAATTCCACAGGATGGAAGGCCAATATGCAAAATGTACTTGCACCTCTATATTTTAGCAACAAATAATGAAGATGAAATGGAATAAAATATAATTTTGCATAAAATTCAAAACATAAAATACATCAAAATGTTATATAAATGTGATAGATCTTTACATCAATTTTTACAAATTATGGAGCAAACAAACTAAAGAAAGACCTAGTAAATGGAGGCATACACCATGTTAAAATATTAAAGAATCATTATTATTAAAATGTTTAAACTTAAATGGATTTATAGTTTCAACCTAAATTCAATCAAAATCATACCAGCCTTAAGAAATAAATTAACAAGCTGATTTAAAAATTATATGAAAGGACTTGAGAGATGGCTTAGCGGTTAAATGTGTTGCTGTGCAATCATTAGGGTCTGAGGGGGTCTAAGGCTGCCAGAGTTCAAATGTCCAAATCACATGTAAAACAGCTGGACATGGCCATGTGCACCTGTTACTCCAGTCCTGCAGGAGGAGAGACCCGAGAATCATCAGAGCCTGGCAAGCTCCAGAATGAGCAAAAGGATACTCTGGCTCAAAACAGGGCCAGGCAGAGGAGAAATGGAGTGCGACACCTGACATGCCACTCAGGGCAGGACACGTACACGTGCATTTACCATACAAACCCACCACACACACGCACACGTGGACACACACACACACACACACACACATGCAAAAAAGCCTCAAAAATATATGGGAGTGCTAAAGATCTCAGCTTTTTTAAAAAAAGTAGAACAAAATGGAAGACATTTATAAAGCTATTGTTATCAAAGCCTTGGGGTATTTTTTAGGGTGATAAAAGGGTCAGTAGTACAAATTTTGAAATCTCAATTCCATATTAATGTTGTCACTTGACTTCTAACAATGATGACAGAATTTAACAGGGAGAGGAATTCCTTTTAAGAAATAACACTGGGTCAACTGAATATTTATATATAAAAAAACCTTCTATATGTCTTAAATCCTCACTCATGCCATACACAGAAAACTGTTCAAGATGTGTTCACACCTAAAAGTGCACTGTAAAACTAGCAAGATTTAAGCAGAAGGTAAACAGGACTGTTTCTTGGTCCTCATAAAAGTTCTTAAAGGGAATTAAAAACAAGCATGTATAAGAGAAAAAGTTAATACGTCTGAGTTCAATACAATAAAAATATTCTATTAACATTCTTCAGAAAGTTCACAGACAAGCCACAGCTTGGAGAAAAAATTGCAGGGCTGGAGAGATTGCTTAGTGGTTAAAGTGCTTGCCTGCAAAGCCTAATGATCCAGGTTCAATTCCTCAGTACCCACATAAAGCCACATGCACAGTGGCATATGCATCTAGAGTTCATCTGCAGTGGCTGGAGGCCCTGACACACCCATTCTCTCTCTCTGTCTGTCTCTCTTCTCTCTCTTTCTGCTTGCAAATAAATAAATAAATAAAATTCTAAAAAACCTTGCAAAGCAGAATTGAATAATGTTTTCCAAAAGAAGACAAATGGACAATAAAGATATGAGAAACAAAAACTCAGCACTATTAGTTATCAGAGAAGCACAGCAAAACTGCAGATGCAACTTTACAATCAGTAGAATGGCTAAAATTAAAAGTTTAGTAATGTTGGAGAAGGTATTGAGCCTCTGTCTGACATTCTGGAACAACTACTGTGCAAACTAATAGGCTGTTTCTTGTAGAATGATCTCTGTATTTCTCCATTGTTGTATATATAAAATATCTGCGTCTGTAACTATATATGCCATAACATTTTTCATAATTTATTTATTGATCCAAGAGGAAAGACAACATACAAGAATGTGTATAGTAGGATTTTTTAAGTAATAGGTAATAGCTGGAGACATGTCAACAGGAGGATTATAAACATTTTATTATACATCCATGGATCATTACTCAATGGTGAAAAATAAGCTACTGATACATGAAGCATGGATGAATCTTTAAAACATGTTGAGCAAAAGAAACAAAGCACATATGATTTCATGTATGTAAATTTCTAGAGGTGGTGAGAATCTGCATGGTGGTTACCTCTAGATATGTAGAGCTCACTGAAAGAAGAATGAGAGTACTGTCAGGGAATGTTCTGTTTCTTCCTTAGTACAAGTACAAGCAAGTACATAGGCTTAGACATTTGTCAGAATTTATAGAAAAAATTCACCTATAAACTTAAAATCTCTGCAACTTATTACATGTAAATTATACATCAGTTAAAAATAGTATGGGAGAAAAAGAAAACCAAGCAAAATTGCCTCTCCCATCTCCTTTCAAGATTGATTCTATCTTTAAAGACAATCACTATTTCCAGGTGCGATGGCATACATCATTAATCCCAGCACTCAGGAGGCAGAGGTAGGAGTGTCACTGTGAGTTCGAGGCCATCCTGAGACTACATAGTAAATTCCAGGTCATCCTGGGCTACAGCAAGGCTCTACCTTGAAAAAAACAAAAGATAACCACCATTAACCATGTAACTCCTATTATTTCCCTTCTAGCTTTTCTCCAAATATGTATGCATATTTATTAAATATATAAAATTAGTTAGCTTTAAATATTAGTGTTCTTTGGAGAAAAAATTATATATATATATATATATATATATATATATATATATATATCATACTTATGTGTGTCTGCCACATGCATGATGACTAAGGAGAGGGCTTGGGAGAAGAGTGTAGTGTGAAGAAGGAATTAGCACATGCACTCATTGTTGCTGAGAGTCCCATACTGGTTTGCCTTATGCAAGCTGGAAGCCCAGGAGAAGAGCTTGTAGTATAAATTTAGTCTGAATTGAAGGCTAAAGCAAGTGAGCTGATGGTAAAAATCCCAGTCTCAGGGCAGAAGAAGGTGAGATGACACATCCCAGCCCAAGAGAATGGGCAGCAAACAAAAGAAGTGAGTTGTTCCTGATTTTTGCTATTCAGGCCCTCAGAGAATCAGTTGATGCTCATCACAGTGGGGAGCTGAGTCCACCGGTTCAAGTGTGAATTACAACCTGTAACACTGATATGGACACACTCAGAAATAATGTTTAATCTGGGTACTCCAAGGTCAAATTGACTAAAATTAATTATTATAGCTTCCCTGAAACATACAAATTTGTTACTCATTAGGGTCCTTCGATCACAATACCATTACCCTCGAATGGCTAGATTTTGCTGTCAAATTTATGCTTTTTTCCCATAAGGAACTAATGGGTACTTTATTTCCTGAGTTGTTGCAAGTCTGTGCATGTATGTTTGACACCATTATACTTTAATGACACATGGTTGAAGCTACAACTTTTACATCATATTTTCTTTTCCTTCGGACTCTCACAGATGTTTCCATTTTTTTTCTTGGTTCTAAAAATATTTTATTTACTTATTTGCAAGGAGAGAGAGCCAGATTGGCAGGGCCTCCTGTTGCTGCAAATGTATTCCAGATGTGTATGCCATTCTGTGCATCTGGCTATATGTGGTACTGGGGAGTTGAACCCAGGTCTTTAAGCTTTTCAGGCAAGTGTCCAAATAGCTGAACCATCTCTCCAACCCCTTCTTTCTTGATTTTAATGTTTCTATAAAGAAAGAGGAGGCTGGACTTATTTATTTGCCTTTTAAATACATTTTATTGCTATTATTTACTCTTCCAGTGTATAGAGTCTTCTTTAAAAGTTTTTAAATTTTTATTTATTTATTTACTTATTTATTTTACCCTCTCATCCCATTTATTAAAGAAATAGAAAAGATACAATTCAGGAAAGACACCATCCTTCACATCAGGCTGAACAAAGCACATTGATTTCTTCCCCTCCTCCCCATCCCCAATTCCCATCCACATCTGTTTAAAATTTGAGGTTCTTGATTGGGAGTACCAGTGGAGAGGGAGCTGCATGAACAGAGGAGCCATAAGTCTGGCTACCTCTAAGTCCCAGGAAGGAGCCAGGGCCCAGTCAAGTGAAAAGTTGGTGGGTCTGTCCCATATCTCTGTTGTCCATCTCCTGGTTCTGTGTATAAGCTCCCAGCGGAAAGGTCTAGCCATAGAAGAGGACCAGGTCCAGGTTGCCCTGGTCAGTCACTGAAGCATGGTCCAATTCCAATGCAGCATCTCCAAGAGAGCAAGTGGGTTGATTCTCCAGTGGGGAGCGCAACACTGCACATAACTTAGGACCTGTGGGCCAGTGTATCCCTGAGGAAATGTCCACCAGAACAAGTCAAGAAACTAGTAAGAAACAAGGGCAGACAGCTGTGGGACTAAAGCTCAGCAGGCTTTGGGAGGGCTGGAGATCCTTTCTCTTGAGGAAAGAATCATTCCTGCCTGCCACAGTCCATGCCCCACTAACAATATTTCACCTTCAGTCAAGAAAAAAGCAAGGGGCTGTGGTGGGAAGGGCTCATTTGAACTTGAGTCCCACCTGTGTTCTTCAGACAGTAGCTCCATATCTTACTCTTTTACCTAAGATATAGTCCCTACCTTGAACCACAGCGCTTTGGAAAACAAAGTGGTCCTGGAGGGAAAGTGGTGTTTAAGGGAGTAATATTTCATTTGGGTACATTGCAGCCATTGGACACCCTGGTCTGGGGAAAGCAGCTGAGTTTGTGCCAGGAAGCCTACCCACTCTAGGAAATGGAACCAAAGTCTAGCCTGCAGGGCCACTCATCCTTGGAAAGGAAGCTTGGTTTAGACCCAGGGTCCCAGCTGGTCTTGCAAAAGACGCTGGGTTGTACCCATAGGACCTGCTGGAGAAGAGCCCAGATGCCCAGCAGCTGACCTTGGGAAAGCAACTTGACCTGGGCCTAAAGACCAGCAGACCTTGAGAAGGTAGCTGAACTTGGACCTTGTAGGCCAGTGGCCCTTGGAAAGTTATCTGGGTTGGGGTCCAGTGGCCCAGAGGCTCTTGGGGAAATGCCTTGATTTGAGCCCTGGAGTCCAGCAGGCCTCTGGTAGGTACCTGGGTTTGAACTGACAAAGGCAGCTGGGTTCAGTCCTCCTGAACATGTCCCCTTGGAAAAGGACTGACATTTATCCCCATGGGACCACCTGGCCTTGAAAAATGAGCTGAATTAGGGCCTGCAGCACCAGGAACTCTTGACACAGATCTCAGACAAGGGGCTGATATTGGACAGTCAGCCTCCTGTTCAAGCTTCTAAGTCCCTAATCAAATGTTCCTGGGGTGCAGGCCTCAAACAAATGACTACACCCCAAGTGTGCACCCAGGAGGAGCCTGGGGGTGGGGCTTGCTTCCTAGCTATACCTATTCCTCAGTGCTGGGTCCCACGGACAGCCTTCTGATCCTTTGATGAGTTCCTCTAGGTAGGTCATGCTGTGCAGGGACTCCTGTCACTCTCAAATGAGATGTAAGTTTCCAGTGTTTTTGGAAACATTGTATGGTGCTTGATAAAGTGTTAAGTTGGGGAAGGAAATACCCATAGACAAACTGAGAGTTTTCCTGCATAAGTGCCACGGCTTTTTATCACCTTTATGGAAAGAGGGATCATTGTCAGTTACTCGACATACACTTTCCTCCTGATTATTTTAAGAATAATTGGGATTTTAAAATATCCCTCACCATAATTATTTCAGCATTGGTGCCATGCACTGAGAAGTAGAGAGAAGGGTGGACTTGAGAGTCGTTTCCTTTCCTGTCATTTGAGAGGCTGCGTTACATAGACCTTCTCCCATCTCCTGTCAGTCAGCCACTGTGATCTTATGCTTAAGATGAACTCTTCTGTGGTCTCCTTAGACTTAACACCATCAGCCTCACCAGAAAGTAGTACACTGTTCACAGACCTTACTCTGTACACTTGGCAGATGTCCTGTGGACATGTGTGCCCAATTTCACATTCTTACCTTCACTCAGAACGATGTGGGACACAGAGGATTCCCTGATATTGGCCGAATATTCAACAACTTTTTAATCATCAGGGAAAAAAGCAAACGAAGGTGTGTGAGTTAGTGCTGTTGGAAGGCTTAGGCTGGAATCCAATTCAGGATTTTTTTTTCCTTTAAAAACAAAGCTTTGTTTCTGTTCAGTGGCTTCAAAACATAAAAATCTCATCCAGTGCGGTCAGTCAGGCAATTTGACCTTCAGACTGAATATTTCCTCTGTAGTATGGTTGGCTTGTTTGAAACAGTCCAGCAGGGAAGGGGCTGATGATTTTACGTACAGTCCTACTGATCTCAATTTGAGGAAGCCTTTTAGACCACTGGATGACAGAGGCTGGATATTAAGTGTCACTCAAAGCTAACTTGCAAAGAAGATAGATGGCTATTGCTAGGTAAACTGTAACTTTTCATTCCAAAGCTATACCACTTTGAAATTTTCAACTACCATGTCACTGCAATGCATTGCATTAAGTGAATAATAATTTTATTTCTCACAGGACATTACCAATTTTTTGTGTGACCTTTGAGAAGAACAGCTTTTAATTTTAATCAAAGTATTTCCCTTTGAACTTTATGGAAAGGTTGCTGATTTATTCCTCATAAGATCTTGACAAAAAGACAACTCTAGCCGAGCCAAAGGTTGCTCAGTATTTACTAGCATGGACCTCATTTTGGGTATTAATGAGATGGAGACTAATGGGAACAAATTGATCCTTTCATACCTTGTCAAGTGAAGTGTGGCTAGCTGAACATTTTATTACCAGACAGTTCTGTGCTACAGGAACTGTAAAACAAAAAAGTCACTTTTATAAAGTTTGCTTTTGTGCTGAGGTGGATTATTGATTGTCATTCATTGAAGAATCTGTTTTAATCTCTATGATGTTGCAGCAAATAAAAAAAGTGACTTGTGAAATGAGGGAGCACCTTGTTTCACTTTCTGAAACTAAAGTATGATTTAAGTAAGTAGCAGCATTAAGAATTGCTGGTCTACAGCACAAGGGTGAAGGAGATCGACACAGAGAACAACCAACTCCTACCAAATCAGCTATCCAGAGACACAGAGGCTCCCAAGACCTCATCACTGAAGCAGACCTAAAATGAACCCAACATGGCTCAGGGAAATTTGTGGAAGAGGGTGCGGAAAGAACGTCAGAGCCACAAGTTGGGTCATGATGCACAGAGACATTTCCTCCTACCCATAACTGAGGGCTAACTCCACAATGCATGACCTATATACCTCAACAAAGAGGGGCCAGAGGAGGGGGGAGGACAGGGAGGAGGCTAACAATGGTACCAACTTGATTATATTCACTGATCACAAAACTAGTTAATAAAAAATCCAGTGTTATTAAAAAAAATTGCTGGTCTAATACACAAGGTGGCACATGCATCAGGAGTTTGTTTGCAGTGGCGAGAAGCCCTGGTACACCCATTCGCTCTCTCGCTCTCTCTCTCACTCTGCCTCTTTCCCTCTCTCAAAGAAATAAATAAAAATAAAATATGAAGAAAAAAGAATTGCTGGTATATCCATTAAAACAATGATATTGCTGAACATTTAGTGACATGAAGAGAGTCTCTTTATGTTATTGTAAAAGGAGTTTACAACATATGATATAAATCATGACCCTATTTTTGCTTAAGAAAGGTATGTGCATTTGCAAAACAACGACAACAACAAAGAAGTCCTGAGATCCTTGTGTAATCACATAAGAAATAAATATGAAAAAGGGACACAAACATAATGAGAAAAACATGGAAATATATAATTCCTAAAAATGAAGTGCAGGTGCAAATGAGTATTTCAAATTTCATTTGCAACCACAGAAATGTAATTTAAAATGACATTGGGATAATATAACTTTCACTTATGAGTTGGGCAAAAGTGCTTAAAATAAAGCAACATCCAACACTAGTGAGGGAGAAAAGTCATGTCCATACACTTGGGGGTAGTATGTTGGTACACATCTTAAAATTATGTCTTTTCCCAAACCATATTGATGCATAACTGACCTCTTTACACCAAAATCCTGCCTATAGTACATAAGGTGCTCACTATTTGGAGTGCATAATTTGATGAAATTTGCTATATGTACAATGCCAGGGCAAAATATCAGGATCCTCCATCATCCTCCAAAGTTTCTTCTTGCCTTTTTTTCTTTGAAACAAGCCCAACAGACTGCCTTTTTTTTGTGAACGTTGTGGGGGGGGGGGAGAGGGAGAGAGAGAGTTGGTGCTCCAGGGACTCCAGTTACTGCAGTTGAACTCCAGACATGTCCGTCCCCTTGTGGGCTACCTTGTGGGCTTGCATCACATTGTGCATCTGGCTTACATGGGACCTGGAGAGTTGAACATGAGTCCTTACACTTGGCAGGCAAGTGCCTTAACTGCTAAACCATCTCTCCAGCCCTCCTCCTGCCTTTTGTAATTCTCCTCTTCTCCACTCCACATTCTATCCCCCTCTCTAGGCAGTCATTGATCTGTTTTCAGTCATTATAGATGACATAGTGTTTTCTAGAACCTTAGCTAAAGGAAGCCATGTCATTTGTATGCTCTCTGCACTAAAAATCATTGTCTTGAGACTCATCCATGTTGTTGCATGCTGCCATCATTCATTTCTTGGTGTAGCTGAATAATACTCCATCACATGGATATTAATACAGTTTGTTCAGCTGCTGCTGGTATTTGGGTTATTTCCAGTTTTTGATCACTAAAAATAAAGTTGCCATGAACATTGGCATAAAAGTGGTTTTGTGGAAATATGTATTTATCCATGGTCAATTCCTAAGAGGGGAATGAATAGATGAAGAGATGGTCTAACTCTTCTTCCAAGGTGGTTGTACTGTTTTTCATTCCTGCCAGCATTTGGGTTGTTTCACTTTCTTACCAGCAAGTGATCAGGCAGTCTAAATTTCAGCCTATCTAGTATGTGTGTAATTGTACTTCACATCCTGCTAGTGATTAATGAGATGGATCACATCATTTGATGTCCACTTGCCATGTGTATATTTTATTCAGAAAAATATCTATTTAAGCTAGGTGTGATGGCTTATGCATTTAAAAACTCATACCTCAACTCTTGGGGAGCTAGGTAGGAGGATCACAGTGAGTTCCAGGTAAGCCTGACTAGAGTGAGACCCTGCCTGAAAAAAATCTCTGGCCATTTTTAAATTGGGTTGTTTGTCTCACTATTATTGAATTGTTGGACATTAAAATATTCATATATTTGTGAAGTACATGCTCATAGTTTGTGAATTTGCTATTTCATTTTGTTGCTGTCTTTTGAATAATTAGAGTTTTTATTTATGAGAAAATCTAAGTTGCTGAGTTTTACATTTATAATGTACATATTTTTGACATATTTCAGGAAACATTTCCTAATCCTTTGGGCACTAGCTTGGCCACACATACCTACAAACCTAGTTCTGTAGGGAGCTGAGACAGGAGAATTTCTGGGCTTTGGTGCTTATCCAGTCTGACAAAAAATATGGAAGAGCAATAGAGGAGAACATCCAGAATTATATTCTGGCTGCCCACATGCTCAGACAGGGTGCATGAATCACCACACATATGTGCACACACTACAATACACTTCATGCACGTGTGTGCACATGCCTGTGCGCACACGCACACACACTCCAAAAAAGTTTTGCAGATTTTAAAATTTATTTAATTGAAGACTTCCGGCCAAGATGGTGACTGCCTAGCTGCGCTGCAAATCCCAGGGAAAGAAAGGCAAGATATTAAGGGTTCATTGGGGCTTTCAGGGCAGAGAAATCTGGGAGGGCACAGAGGCGGGGAAACAGGGAATCGCGGATCCCCTCGCGGGCACATAGCGCACCCCTCCCCCCCAAATAACCGCCCTGTTCACCTCACTGCAGCTGCCGCCGGTGCCCGCTGTTAGTGCACGCCAGCGAGCCGATCGATCCCTGTGTGTGGAAGCTTAGACTGCTCTGCACACTCATCCACTCCCCCACTTACTGAGTGAGCCCAGTCCCACAAAAGCTGCCATGCAAGCTCAGATTGTGTCTCTCACTTGCATCAGCTCAGGTGCCATCCCCTACCTGTCGGCCACGCCGGCCATCAACCATTGTCCTGTGGCGGGGGAGCGCAGACTGCTTTCGGGTCCCAGTGTTCCTTGCCAGAGTTTGGGCTGCTTCAGTGCTTGGTGTCTCAGTGCCACTCCTAGCTCGAATGCAGGCAGCTTTGGCACATTACCGCTTGGGAAATCAAGCGCCCCTGCCAGGCAGTAGATAGGCGGCTTTAGCAAGTGAGAGCCAAAGCCCAGGCTGCTTGGCAACTGCCCCAGGCTGCCTCAGATTTCCATTGGGCTTGAGCCCAGGCTGATATGCCCACCTACATGCCCATACACTGTCATGGGCAGACCACAGTGCAAAAGAAATAACATGGAAAATCAAATGCAAGAAAATCCAGTTAGATCACCCAGTCCTACAATGAATACATCTAACCAAAACATAAAAGAACCATTAGGATCAGAACACCACATTGAAGCTATGAGCAATGCAACCCTGACCAACCTACTGGTAGAACTTCCAGGAAAGCAGCAAAGGACCGATAATTGTGTGGATGCTGCCATCACTAAACTAGAACTAATAGATAAGAAATTGGAAGGAGTTCAAAGAGAGTTACGAGATTTGAGGGAGAGTGAAAAAAATAGAAGACCTTAAAAATCAGCTGGCCATGATAAATGAAGACATAAAGAAATGCAAGGATGAATTCCAAGAATCATCAAGAAAATCAGAAAATGATGTGAAAAGGGAGCTTGGCAGAGGGATGGAAATTATACATAGAAAAGTAGTAGACAATGCAAACTTAATTGAACAAGTCCAAAAGTCTCTAGAAGCTCTCAAGAATAGAGTCAGCCAAGTGGAGGATAGAAACTCTGATCTGGAAGACAAGATGGAAGAAACAGAGAGTTCAAAAATTTCAGTAAGATCAAAAGTTCCTGTGAACAGAACATGAGTGAATTGTGGGATACACTTAAACGTCCTAATATCAGGATCATTGGAATACCAGAAGGAGAAGAAATTCAGACCAAAGGCATGGGGGACTTATTTAACAAAATAATTGAAGAAAACTTGCCCCAGTCTCTTAAAAGAAAGGCCCATCAAGATAAAAGAAGCCAATAGAACTCCAAGCAGACTGCACCAAAGGAGAAACTCTCCAAGACATATTGTCATTAAGACTCTAAACATTGACACCAAAGAGAAAATCCTAAAAGCAGCTAGGGAAAAACAGCACACCACCTTCAAAGGTAACCCCATCATAATTACTTCAGACTTTTCAATGGAAACCCTGAAAGCTAGAAGGGCCTGGAATGAAACACTGCAAAGTCTAAGAACCTATGGCTTCCAACCCAAACTACTCTACCCAGCAAAAGTATCCCTCATAATAGATGGTGAAAGAAAAACATTCCATGACAAAACTCAGCTTTACAATTATATGAACACAAAACGAAACCTTCAGAGAGTATTTCAGGAAATTCTCCACAGAGAAGAAACAAATAATCAAACTCAATTGCCTACAAGAAGCAGATCACAACAACCAAACTCAGAGTAGGCACAAAAACTTCAAAGTCCATGAAAACACCAACCCACATTTACCATCACAATATGGCAGGGATCAAATCAAATCTCACAGTCATTACCCTAAATATTAATGGCCTTAATTCACCCATCAAGAGACACAAGCTAACAGGATGGATCAAAAAATTAGACTCCTCAATCTGTTGCCTTCAAGAAACCCACCTCACCACTAAAGACAGACACCTCCTCAGGGTGAAAGGGTGGAAAACAATATTCCAAGCAAATGGGAATAAGAAACAAGCAGGCGTAGCTATATTAATATTGGATAAAATAGACTTCAAACCAAAAATAATCAAAAAAGACAAAGAAGGCCACTTCCTACTTATCAAGGGAACGATCCATCAAGAGGATATTACAATCATAAATCTGTATGCACCAAACACACGGGCACCACAATTCATAAAACAAAACCTACTTGACAACAAAACAGAAATAACCACAAACACCATCATAGTTGGAGACTTCAACACACCATTATCAGTAATAGACCGTCCATCCAAACAGACACTCAACAGGGAAGTAAGAGAGCTCAACAAAACCATAGATCACTTAGACCTAATGGACATCTACAAAACTTTCCATCCCAAGTCCACAGACTACACATTCTTCTCAGCAGCTCATGGAACATTCTCTAAAATAGACCATATACTGGGTCACAAAGCCTGCCTCCACATATTTAGAAAGATTGACATAATTCTCTGCATGATATCAGATCACAATGCTATATTGCTGGAAATCAACAACAGAAGACCCACCAGGAATCCCAACGGCACCTGGAAACTGAACAGCACACTTTGAAGCAGCAAATGGATAGTGGATGAAATAAAGAATGAAGTTGCAAAATTTCTGGAATTGAAGGACAATGAGAACACATCGTACCAAAACTTATGGGACACAATGAAGGCGGTCCTCAGGAGAAAATTCATAGCACTCAATGCCTTCATAAAAAAGACAGAAAGGTCCCAAATCGATAACCTAATGATCCATCTAAAGGCACTGGAAAAACAAGAAAAATCCCACCCAAAGAGTTCTAGAAGGAAAGAAATAATTAAAATCAGAGCAGAAATCAATGAATTAGAAACCAAGGAAACAATTAAGACAATTGAAAAAACAAAGAGCTGGTTCTTTGAAAAAATAAACAAAATTGACAAACCCCTGGCCAATCTGATCAAGCAAAAAAAAGGAGAAACTCCAAATTAACAATATTCAAAATGAAAAAGGAGAGATTACAACAGACATAAGTGAAACTGGGAGAATCATCAGCACTTATTTCAAAAACCTCTACTCCACAAAACTGGATAATGTGGAGGATATGGATAAATTCTTGGACGCATATGATCTACCCAAGCTAAACACAGAGCAGATTAATCACCTCAATCAACCCATCACACTCATGGAGATTGAAAAAGTAATAAAAAACCTCCCAAAAAAGAAGAGTCCAGGACCAGATGGCTTCTCAGCTGAATTTTATCAAACCTTCATGGAAGAACTCAAACCAATCTTCCTCACACTGTGCCACACACTCGGTGAACAGGGAAAGCTACCCAACTCCTTTTATGAAGCTAGCATCACCATAATTCCAAAACCAGGCAGAGATGACACAAGCAAAGAAAACTACCAGCCTATTTCCCTGATGAATTTAGATGCAAAGATCCTAAACAAAATCCTTGCTAACCGAATCCAACAACACATCAAAAGCATTATCCACCTTGACCAAGTGGGATTCATTCCAGGAACACAGGGGCGGTTTAACATATGGAACACTGTCAATGTAATACACCACATAAACAAGGTTAAACATAAAAACCACATGATCATTTCGATAGATGCAGAAAAGGCCTTTGACAAGATACAACATCACTTCATGATCAAGACATTGGAGAGAATTGGCATGGTTGGTTCATATCTTAACCTAATAAAGGCAATATACAAAGTTCCGAAGGCCCAAATACTACTTAATGGAGAGAGACTGGAGGAATTCTCATTAAGATCAGGAACAAGACAGGGTTGTCCACTCTCACCTCTGCTTTTCAATATAGTACTGGAAGTCCTAGCTCAAGCAATAAGACAGGAGAAAGAAAAAAAAGGGATCCAATTTGGAAAGGAAGAAGTTAAGTTAGCTGTATTCGCTGATGACATGATTGTATATGTAAGAGACCCGAGAGACTCCATTCCAAATCCACCTGAAGGTGATTAACTCCTATAGCAAAGTAGCAGGATACAAAATCAATGCACAAAAATCAGTAGCCTTCCTTTATGCAAATGACAAAGATATAGAGAAAGAAATAAGGGACATAGTCCCATTTTTAATTGCAACAAAAATATAAAATACCTTGGAATAACGTTAACCAAGGAAGTGAAAGATCTATACAAAGAAAACATAAAAACACTCAAAAAAGAAATTGAGGAGGACTTGAGAAAATGGAAAGAACTCCCATGCTCCTGGATAGGCAGAATTAACATTGTGAAGATGACAATCCTACCAAAGGCAATATAGAGATTTAATGCAATTCCAATTAAAATCCCTACAGTTTTCTTCACAGAGATAGAAAAAAATGATCTCAAATTTCATATGGAAAGGCAGAAGGCCTCACATATCCAAACATATCCTCAGCAAAAGAAATACCTGTGGAGGAATCACCATACCTGATCTGAAGGTATATTACAAATTCATAGTAATAAAAACACCATGGTACTGGCTTAAAAACAGGAGTATAGACCAATTGAGTAGACTTGAGGATCCGGACTTTGGGTCAAACAACTACAGCTACTTGATATTCGATAAAGGCCTGAACAATATAGGCTGGAAATGGTGCTGGACAAACTGGATAACCATATGCAGGAAACTGAAACTTGACCCACACATTTCACCATGCACTACACTCAAGTCCAAATGGATCAAAGATCTCAATATAAGACCAGAAACTCAAATACTACTGGAAGAAAATTTAGGAAGTACTTTCCATGATATAGGGATGGAAAAAGACTTCCTGAACAAAACCCCAGTAGCTCATGAACTTAAACCATCACTCAGCCAGTGGGATCACATGAAGCTGAAGAGTTTCTTTACAGACAAGCATACAAGAAGCAAAGCCAATAGATTACCCACAGAATGGGAGAAAGTATTTGTGGGTTATCCAACTGATAGAGGCCTAATCTCTAGAACCTACAAAGAACTCAAAAATCTAAACAGTAAGAAGTCAAACACGCCACTCACAAAATGGGGCAAACAGCTGAACAGGCAGTTCACAAAGGAAGAAATACAAATGGCAAACATACACTTAAGAAAATGTTCATCATCCCTAATCAGAGAAATGCAAATTAAAACAACTATGAGATTCCACCTTACCCCAATAAGGATAGCAAACATCAAAAAATCAAATAAAAATAAATTCTGGCGAGGATGTGGAGAAGTAGGAACACACATCCACTGTTGGTGGGAATGTAGGATGGTACAACCACTTTGGAAAGCAATATGGAGACTTCTGAAAAAGCTAAGTATAGAGATACCAACAGACCCAGTTATTCCCTTACTGGGCTTCTACGCTAAAACCTTAAAACCACAGGCTACAGAGATTTGCTCAACCATGTTTGTAGAGGCTCAATTTGTAATAGCTAAGAGCTGGAATCAACCCATATGTCCATCACTAGAAGAATGGATAACTAAGAAGTAGTATATCTACACAATGGAATTCTATTCAGCAGTAAGAAAAAATTGCACAATGAAATTTGAGGAAAAATGGTTGAACCTAGAACAGATCATTCTCAGTGAACTTACCCAATCACAGAAAAAAAAATCGCCACATAGTCTCACTCATCTACAGCACCTAACCTGAATCTCCCCAAGATACCTTACATACCCAGCAAACATCTCATGGACTAGACAGTAGGATGGAAGGGGAGGGAGGGGAGGGCATCAAAGGGGTGGCAAACACAAATCTAGATCCAAATGGCAATGGTACCATAAAATTCTACTTACTAAATGGCAGACCAAATGGCTGATCCTTCACCAGGCCCTTACAGGGAACACCTGAACCACAAGACACTGGAGAGGGTAGGATCACGACTAACCTTAATCTTCTACATCTTCCCTCCCTCCCTCTCCCTCTCCCTCTCTCTCTCTCCTCTCTAACTCTTGTATATTAGTTATCTTTTTCCTCATTTTCTTAGTGGGCACTGACCTGTAACTCCCAGTACCAGCATGGGGCTATCATGCACAATGAGCTTTTGATCAGAGAGACCTACAAGGTTTCCTAAAAGACAGACAGATTTCTGTCAGAGTACTTGATGACCCTCCAAAGGCTAGTGGTAAGACCCTACTGTTGAAGACACCTTATGCGGTTGACATGCAAAATAGAATGGCATGGCTCGAAGTTGGAAGACAGTCAGTCCTCAGACAGTCAGCATGTCTAGTGCCAGAAGGTCTACATGGGCGACTGGGGGAAAATGACCAATATCTGTCCAAGCAACTCATGGTCTAACCTACTTAGCAGCAAATAACTTGTTGTGATGCACACACAAGTGCATAGTGGCACACAGCCATGGTGGGGAACCAACTGCTCTCAATTTGGCTAACTGATCTCCTCAGTGGTATGGGACCCATAGCTGGAGCTGGAAACAAGTAAGAACCATATCCAAGCATAAGTCCACTCACCAATATCCAGCTACCATCAATCATGGGCTACAAGAGGGCCTACACCTATTATATTCTCTATAAAAAAAAGTAAGGCCTTATCTCTTTTGTCCTGGTGCTAACGTACTCTCCATTGGAGAATCTGCTTCTCTTTTTCAGATAGATGTAGTTCCTAAGGAGAGAGCCACACCATCATACCTCAAAAGGGCCCTGACTGAAACTAAGAAAACTTGGCGAAACAAGCAAGGGTGCTGTTTTCCTGATGAACCGGATACCAGCAGAAGGGGGAAGGAGATCAACACAGAGAAAAATCAACTCCTATCAAATCAGAGAGCCAGAGCCTCAGAGGTCCCCAACACCTCATCACTGAAGCAGACCAAAAATGAACCGAACATGGCTCATGGAAAATTTGTGGAAGAGGGGCCGGAAAAAATGTCAGAGCCACATGTTGGGTCATGATATGCAGAGACATTTTCTTACACATAACTGTGGGCTAACTCCACAATGCATGACCCATATACCTCAACAAGGAGGGGCGAAGGGGAGAGGGTAGGTCATGGATGAGCCTAATAATGGTACCGAACTGACTGTATTTGCTGAATACAAAACTAACTAATAAAGAAAAAAAAGAAAAGAAAAAAAAAGAGTATTAATTAATTGAAGGTGGTGTGGAAAGGATGAGAATGGGTACAGCACGGCCTCCTGCCTCTGCAAACAAACTCCAGATTCATGTGCCACTTTGTGCATCTGGCTTGACAGGGGTATTGGAGAAATTGAGCCTGGGCTGTCAGACTTTGTAATCAAGTGCCTTTAACCATTGAGGAATCTCTCCAGCCCTGCTTATTTATTTTTTGAGATAGAGTATCACTATAAATTCAGTCTCCTCCTACCTCATCTTCCAGAATGCTACAGTACAGGTGTGCACCATTAATTCTACTAAATTTTATAGTTTTCATTCTTACATTTTGATGTATAATTGTTGGGAATTAATATTTGCACATACAATAAAATATAAGTTGGAGGTTTTTTTTAATAAAAAAATTGTTTATTTGAGAGAAGCAGAGAGCACGCGCATGAGAGAGGCAGATACAGAATGGTGCTCCCGGGCCTCCAGCCACTGCAAACGAACTCCAGATGCATGCACCACCTTGTGCATCTGGCTTACCTGGGTTCTGTGTAATCAAACTCAAATCTATGTCCTTTGGGGTTGCAGGTAAGTGCCTTAAATGCTAAGCCATTTCTCCAGCCCAAGTTGAAGGTTTTTTGTTGCATACCAATATCTAGTTTGTATCACTTGCTGACAAATATTCAATTCTCTATTGAGTTGCTTTGGAAACTTTGTAGAAAAAGAATTGGTCATCTATGTTTTCCTCTACTCCTGCACTCTCTACTTATTTCAAATTACCCAATTATTTGTTTCTATTGCCATGCTCATACTATGCTATCTTGATTGCTTTAGCATTATAATTGGTATTGAAATAAGACCTAAAATACATGTGGATATACAAACTATAATAACTAAAGCAATTTTGAAAAAGTTTCCATATATATTTTAGAACTAGATTTTAAATGGCTAGAACGGAATTCTGGTAAGGTTTTATTGAGGATGAGTTGCCCTTACACATCAGTTTGAGCTAGCCCCACAAAGCAATTTCTCAACAACATAATATTTTTTGATCCATGGATGTAGTTTATCTTTCCATTTATATGTATGCTTTAAAGTCTTTCAGTAGTGCTTCATTGTTTTCACTGCATAAATTTTACAAACCTTTTTGCAAAGTTTATCTCCAAATAGTTCATATTTTTGGTGCTTTAATAGTTTTTAGCAATTCTGTTTCTGACTGCTGCTATTATATGTAAATAAAGTCTTGTTTTATTTATGGATCTTGTATGATCAAAACATTTCTAAGCTCATTTATTAGTTCCAGAAAATCTTTATGTATAATACAAGGGGGTTTCTACATAGACAGCATCTGTCAATACTGAAGGTTTTATTTCTTCTCAAATTTGAACGTTTTTCATATTAATTTACTATAGTAAAATCTCTGGTATGATTTTAAATAGAATTGCAGAAAGTAGATACTCTTTTTTCTTAAAACATTACCTATAAAGGTAAGGAGTACCAGTGTACTAAGAACCACACTCAGGGAGGATGAGGAGTGCAGGTGTGCTTGGAGCCATGAGTGAGGAGGGTGAGGGCATCAGTGTGTTGGAGATGCACTCAGAGTGGGTGAAGAAGAGCTGATCATCCGTCGTTTGGGACCACACTAAGTGAGTGAGGAATTGCTGATCACAGGCCTTGTTTAGCACCTCACTTGGGAAGGACCCAATAACTTTTCCAAGCTTGGAAACAATACAATAGCCTGGACTGCCCAAACCACCAAGCTTGTGGCTGTAGCCCTAGTGCCCACATGCTATTGGGGCTGATTGCACAGCAAGGGACAGCTGTGGGTGAAGCTGGGAAGTCATCCTCAGGTGTGCATGCTCCAATGAGAGCCTAGTGGTAGCTGTTACCAGAAAACAGCCACACTGCCTCAGTTCAAAGCAACCTGCCTGGCAAACCTGGGGCATCAGCTCTGTGCCTCACAGGATCCCAGTGGGAATTGCATTACAAAGTCTTCAGGCAGTGTAGCAGACAGCTTCAGCTTCACTGAGATAAACTTCCAGACCAGCCACAGTTATGGAGGAAGGGATTTATTGAAGCTTACAAATCCAGGGGAAGCTCCATAATGGCAGAAGAAGCTGCCTGCTTTCACAGGACCAAACACATAGAAAGAAGCACACACCTAAAAGCCAAAAGTCACACAGCACATCACACTTGAGGAACTCCAGCTAGGCACACTTTGCAGATCTTTAGATAGACATCTCAAACCCACCATCACAACTTAAGATCCACCCAGTGAAACCGCCTCCAGCCAGGTGACTGCAGATGCAAACTACAATGTAATAAAACACTGAATATGTTGGGGACCATGTATTCAAACTACCACAGGCAGTAAATAACATTGGCAGAATAGAGCACTACCTGGGTAAAAAACAAACCAAGCAGGATAGGGTTATACTCTGACTTGCCTGGAGGTGACATATAAAAGGAGGTCCCTGTTCAGAACCTAGGTCACCCAATCTAAGGAAGTGTTCAGACAACATCCCCACACTCCACCTTAACCAAAGCTGACCTGGAGATACAATGTCCCCAAAATGTCCCATAGAAGGTAGAGAAAGCTTAATCCTTAAACCTTTGACTCTGGTTTGTGGATCCCAGAGCCAGATCTGGTTAACTCCCACAGTGAGTAATTGTTCACAGCGATCCATGTCATTCCCCCACCAACTGTAGGCCTTTACCAAGCACTTGGTTACCAGACAAAGCTAAAAGGTAAGACCCTGTTGCTGAAGACACCACAGACCACCATCGCAGAATACTAAGAGACAATGTGGGAACTGAGAAGAAAAACAGTCCTCACTTGGCAAACCTCCATGGCCTGGGAAAGTACTATGGGAGCTTCTGAAAGACAATGATCACCAGCAGCATGAATAAGCAGGAGACTCTGCAAGCTGGACAAGAACTACACACTTGAGCAATAGTGGCACACAGCCTTTGTGGGTAACGAACTGCCCTCTGATTGGACATGAGGCCCACTCAGTTGGCGAGAACTCATAACTGGCACTGGAAACCAAGTCAGCGCCCCACTTCAAAGATAATCACATTACCCAGAGAGAATAGCCCCCAGTGTTCCCTGTACAGGTTGAGGATGTAGCCTCATCAAAATGTCTCTCAAGCTGCTACACATATTTCCTATAGCCAAAGCTACTCTCACCTTTGGCCAGAGAATTTGTTTTATCTTACATATGGCAGACAATACTGAGATCCAAGATCCATCAACACAAGTAAAGACAGCTGAATGCTTACAAGGAGTTGTGCCTCCTTTACCATATTTACTGGGGGGCAGAAGAAATTACAGAGGAAGCAGCAACATGAATATTGCTGCCAACACTATCTTGACATCCACACCCAGAAAAATAGCAACAAACACTGTGGTGAATTGGAACACATCTTACTAGAAATGCAGAGAAGTCAGCACTAACCAATAACATACCTGCCAAAGCTCAGGGACTGTTGTAGAAGAGGGGCTGGTTGGATGCTAAGAGCCACGAGGCAGGTAGAAACAACTTGCGGCACAGTTACCCTCAGAGACAGAGGCCCAAATTACCCCACAGTGAACACCAATAACACTGCTGAAGAGGGCCCTCAGGGAAAGGGGGACCATGGAAGGGGACATACTTCAACATATGTTAAAAATTAATTAATTAATAAAAAAGAAAAAATCATTTATCTTATCTATCTTATCTATCTATCATCTATCTAACAAACATCTATCTTTTTCTATCATCTATCTATCTAGAAATCAAATTCTGATGTGTACCCCAGGTTGATGTGAACTCACTATGTAGCCCAGGCTTGCCTCAAACTCATTATTCTCCTCCTTTCATAGCCCCAAGGCTAGGATTACAGACAAGAGAGATGGTACCTGGCTTTTTTTTTTCCCTTAAGGCAAGAGCATTTAGTATTTTACTATTAATTATGCTTTAAGCCAAAAATTGGCATTAGATCCTCTTAAGTGGTTCAGAAAGTTACCCTGTACTTTTTTGCTGAAATTTTTGAACATTTATTTTTGCATTTTCAGTTAGCATAATATTGATTATAAAAGTAATGGATTTCACTGTGTAATTTTCATCTATGTATACTTTGATCATATCTACTACTGCCACTTCCCCCTGGCTGATCTCCTGATCTCTTGTAGTTTCCCCACTACTTTCCTGTCTTTCTTTATTCCCCTGAGATTCTGCATATCAGAGGAAGTGTGTGTCCCTGATTATGACTTATCTCACTCAACAGGATACCCTATAATTCCTTTATTTTTCTGAAAATGGCATGATTTCATTCTTTATGGTTCTAGAAAACTCCACTGCATATATATGCTGCATTTTATTCATCTATTTACCTGTTAATGGCCATCTAGGCTGATACTATTACTTGGATACTAATACTAATTACTTGGATACTAAGCTGTTTTAAGCATGACTGTACAGCCATTCCGTGTGGGGTAAGATGTTATCTCAGTGTAGTTTGGATTTGATGACTAAGTATGTTGAACAAATTTCATGTATTTATTGGCAATTTCTATATCTTTTGATAACTATTTTCAGTTCCTTGGCTCACATACTGATCAGATTCTTTATATTTTTGGTGTATATTTTTTGAATTCTTTATATATTCTTTATATTATTCTCCTATTAGATGAATAATTGTCAGTAATATTCTCCAACTGTGTAGGTTGTCTCTTCATGGTGGTAATTGTTTCCTTTGCTGTGTCGAAGCTTTTAAAATTATCGTTTGTCAATACTGATTACTAGTTTTTAGTGATTGGAGCGATTCCCATAGTGATTCAGAAAGTCATTGTTTTCACCTACATATTAAGATGTTTCCCACTTTTTATCTAGCAGTTTGAAACTTTCAGGTCTTACATGACGGCCTTGGATCCAGTTTGAGATGATTTTTTAAAAATATTTTTATTTATTTGTTTGCAAGGAAAGAAAGAATGAGGAGAGAGAAAGGTGTGTGTGTGTAGGGGGGGGAATGGGCACACCAGGGTCTCCAGCTACTGCAAACGAACTCCAAATGCATGTGCCACTGTGTAGGGCTTTATGTGGGTACTGGAAACTTGAACCTGAGTAGTTAGGCTTTGCAGGCAAGTGCCTTCACCACTGAGCCATCTCTCCAGCCCACAGTTTATACTTTAAAATATTTATTTATTTATTAGAGACAGAGAGAGAGAGAGAGAGAGAGAGAGAGAATGAGAGAGAATGGGCATGCCAGGGCCTTCAGCCACTGCAAACAAACTGCAGATGCATGTACCACCATGTGTGCATCTGGCTTATGTGGGATCTGGAGAATCGAACCTGGGTCCTTAGACTTCGCAGGCATGTGCCTTAACTGCCAAGTCATCTCTCCAACCATCAGTTTATACTTAAAAAATTATTTATTTATTTGTTGGAGGAGAGAAATAGAAAAAGAAAAAGAAAAAGAAAAAGAAAAAAAAGAATGGCCACACCAGACCTCTTGCTGCTGCAAAACCTCCAGATGCATGGGCCACTTTGTGCATCTGGCTTTATATGGGTACTATAGAATTGAACTAGGGCCAGCAGGTTTTGCAAGCAAATGCCTTTAACCTCGGAGCCATCTCCCAGCCCAATTTCTGCTTTCTCTGTGTTTTCCTTCTTTATGCTTAGTGTTATATTTTATTTGTTCTTTTTTGGCAAGGTGGTTGTTTATTTGGGAGTTTTCTTTTGTACTAATATAAAACTTCAGTGTCAGTACTTCATAAACAGTACTTATTTATATACCATAAATTATGTCTAGACCATTTATCTTCAGTTTAATCATTGTAGTTAGGTTACACAATTTTAATATTTTCTTTTTTCTTTATACCACTTATTCTTTCATCCAGGATTTTTCTTGCTGACTTCTTGTCTTTTCTCTTGGATAATTTGATTTTTCAATATAATTTCATTTCTTTGTAGGCATATTAGTTATAACTCTTTGGTATTTAGTGTTTGCTTTATGATTAATAGCATGGCTAATCACTTTTGTAGAGTCATATAGTGGGGCTGGGGAGATGGCTCAGTGGGTAAAAGCATTTAATGCTCAAGCATGAGGACTTGAGTTCAGTATTCAGCACTCATGCAAAAAGTCAGATGGGCTTACATATACCTGTAGCTCCAGTAGTGAGGGAAACAGAGACAGGATGATTGCTGAAGCTTGCTTGTCATCCAGTCTACCAAAAATGGAGTGTTCCAGGGCCAGTGAGAGATCCTATTTCAAGGACATAAGGTAGAAAAGTAATAGAAGAGAACTCCTGATGTCCTCCTTTGGCCTCTACGTATGTGTGAATCTGCTCACATGTACACATGTATACACCACACACACCACATACACTCCATGCACACACACCCATTCCCAAAAGAGTGAGATAGTAAATAATTCATGCTTTGTGAGCTTTTGTTTTATATTACAAATACTCAACTCTGATATATAGTCTAAAAGCAATCTTAGATAATAAATAGCAATATACAGGCACATAGTTATAAATGGATAAATGTATTCAGATAAATGTTATTTGCAAAAAGTGGTGGCAGGTCACATGTAGCTCATGTGGTATAGCTTGCTAACTTTTGTTTATAGTGTACATCTTATTCATTCAGTTTACTTACAAGAAATACATTAATTTTTATCTAGTATAAAAATTTTGTAGCCGGGCGTGGTGGCGCACGCCTTTAATCCCAGCACTTGGGAGGCAGAGGTAGGAGGATCGCCGTGAGTTTGAGGCCACCCTGAGACTCCATAGTGAATTCCAGGTCAGCCTGGGCTAGAGTGAGACCCTACCTCGAAAAACCAAAAAAAAAAAAAAAAAAAAAATTGTATACTTCCATCTCTCTTTCTTAGTCTTCATGCTATTATTTTATATTTTGCATCTAGGTAGTTATTAAATTTGATAATGTCATGCTAATGTTTTTGCATTAATAGTAATCCTTTAAATAAATGTAAAGATTTTTAGAAGACTTTATTGCTATATTATCAATTTACCATGCTCTTCATTACTTCCTGAAGGTATTGATTTTCATTAGCAGCATTTTCTTTCTGCTTGAAGAATTTCAATTGTTTATTTGTGTGTGCACCATGGAGCATGTGTGGAGGTCAGACTACAACTTTGGGGTGGCTCCTTACCTGTCCACCTTATTTGAGGCGGAGCTTCTCACTCTGCTGTTCTTTGCTGTACTTGCCATGAGTTTCCTTTTTGAAAATTCTCTTATCTCTACCTCCCTTCTTACATCAGTATGCTGGTATTACAGAAGCTCACTATGGCTTCTGGCATTTTACATGGGATCTGGGTATTGAACTTGGGTACCCCAGCTTGAGTGGCCAGCACTTTATCCACTGAGTATTCTCCCCAGCCTGATTTGATATTTCTTGTAGTGAAAGTTCACTGATGAATTATTTTAGGTTTTATCTCACAAGACTGTTTTTCTCTTTAGTACAGATGTATCATTGCTGCTTTCTAGATTTTTTTCTATTGAGAAACATGGCAAGCATCTAACAGGGTACAATGATTTCTGACAAAAAAATGAACAATTACCAAAAATGGGGAGTCTGTAACCTATAATGAGGGAGGAAGAAAATAAAATTAATCAGGGAAACATCCATAAATGACACATACGGATAGTATTAGAAAGCAAAGATATTAAAATAATTGCTTAAACCATACAGGACACATTCAAGAATACACAGGAGAGACTGAACATACATGGAGGTATGGGAGATTCTTAAGAAAAAGGACCAATAGATGCAAAATTTATGCTATCTGGTATCAACAGAGATTTTAAATTTAAAAATATTAAATAATTTGAAAATAAGCCTGAGAACTGAGAAAATGAAGTACAGAGAAAAATTCAAAAAATGAACATAGAAGCAGAGTTCCAGTGAAATTTCACATAATCTCTTAAATATTTAATTGCAAAATGAAAAGAGAGAACTCAGTGGAGACAAAATAATGTCCCCAAATTTGCCAAACTGACAAAGTCATAAGCCAAGAAAAGGACCATAAGCTAAGATTGAGGAATATTGACAATGGTCAAGCAAGTGAAGAAAATGAGGGAAGGAAAGAATGTAAGACGAGAGGATGGGGAGGAGTGCTTTGGAATACTGTCTTCAAGACAGGAAGTCAAAGTTGCATTCATGAGCTCACAGCAGCTGTTATCTGTGCAAGACCTACACAAAGTTGGACCCATTAACACTTCAACATTGATGGTGAAGAAAGGCCTCGCCCCTCAAAAAAGACATTAAAATAGAACAGAGACTAATTGGAAAGAAGAAGGGGTTCAGTGGAGGCGTGCATGTGGAGAGACTACAGAGGGTAATGGAAGGGGATTATGATCAAAATACATTTATGTATATGCTTGAAAACTGTTTAAAAAGTTTAAAATTTTTGAGTTATGAAACATGGTGAAATGACTTGAATATATCTTTGATCATTTTAAGTTTTCCAAAAGCATTTTAAGGTAGGACCAAATAATGTTGAAATGGTCTCAAAGGCTTATGTGATAGAACCTTAATACTCAATGCAATGGTACTGGGGAGTGGGGATTTTAAGAGTTGATTAGGCCATGAAGCTTTGTCTTCACGTGTGGGTCCATATCACTATCTTGGGACTTCCTTCCTTTCTTCTTTTTGTTTGCCATGTGATTCTGTCTACAGTTGTATGAAGCAGTAAAATGCCCATCACAAGATAAGGCTCTTGATATTGGACTTGCTAGCTTCCAGAACCATGAGGCCAAATGTTAGTTCATTATAAATTGCCTAGTCTATGACTTTCTGTAATACTAGAATAAAATAGACTATGGAAGACCAGTGTAGGCATTGATCTAAGGCAATGATGCAATCTCATTCTGAATACATTGCCAAATACATTATCACGGTAAAAGTTTTCCTTTGTGTTTGGTAAAAGCTTGAAGTGTTTCTATCTTTGTGTGAGCTCTTGGGATTCCCTTCCCCCTTAGGGGCAATTCTTTCTCTAGTCTGGAGTAGTTTCCTCACATATGTGTCTGATCTGCCCAGCTGAAGGCTGCATAGAGCTTCAGAGTTCCTTTTCTGTTTAGTCCTTCCCTCTCTGTTACTGTCCCCTACAAGTGTCAATTTCCTGGGCCTTCCTGGACCAAACTTTGCTTACCAGCATTTGTTTTTAAATCAAGTAGCATTCTAGGCTCTGTTAAGGGTTTCTATTTTCCCGTGTTGTCATTTAGAAACTTAATAGACACTGTCAGCTGAGATAATCACAGAGCTAATTTGTCTTCCCTTTCTCTGAGTTCACTCTCCTATGCTTCCTTATGTCCAAAATATGAAATCTGTTGTTTCATAATGATGCCTTAATGATTGACTTCATATACACTGGTGGTCCAATAATATTACAATGGGACTGAAAAACTCCTATTGGCATAATTTTGTGGGTATTGCCTACAATATTCAGTACAACAAGGTACTATCCAGGTTGAGGCCTAGGAGCAATAGGCTATACCATATAGTATAGATGTGTGGTAGGCTATTCAATACTATTGTATGGAAATGCATGCAGTTACAAAAATCACAAAATGACACATTTTTTCAGAACCTATTCCATGATTGATATGTGACTATATTTTCACAGTTTTAATTTTTTCTTCTTGGTAGGAGAATAAATATAGTCACTGTTATTTCATCTTTATCAAAAGCATCATTCCAATTCTGGCACATAGTTTTTGGTTTACAACTTAGGAATGCATTTTAAAAGCTTCCAATGTGGCCAGAATCTTTCCCACTGACTTCACTATTTGGAATTATCCCAGTAGAATAATCATAGATAGATGTCCTGAAAGATAAAATATGGGAATAATGATGATGATAATTTTTTATGCTTCTATCATCTATAGAAAGCTCCTTTGAATGAAATATCTAACTCAAGTTTTTAATATAAACAGCCATTTTTTAGAAGTAGGAAGCTGACTTTTAGAGTTTATAACTCACTCCATAAATGATGGAGATAAGATCTGAGCCCTACTGCTTTAATTCTACAACCCACATTCTAAAAACTTTGAAACATTACTTACATCATTTAGAAATATCTAAAAACCCCAACAGTAGAGGACTGAGTTAACTACTTTATATTTATGCAACAAAATGTATGCAAGTTTTTAAATAAAGTTGTAGAATATTTGAAGATTTTAATATATAAATAGCAGTCATGGTGAGTGATGAGATTGTGATTATATGGATTTCTTCTTTTTTCTCCCTTATTGTTGTCAGATGTCTTAAGTCTGTTTATAAAGGCTTGTAGCTCTGGGTGCTTCTAAGTATACTGATCATGAATGAGTTCTTGAAGCTGGGCATTTGGCTTATACTTTTGATGTTTGGAGGTCTCTTTTCTCTTTCCAATCATTCTTAAATTTACTCCACCCTTTAATTTTTTATGATTTGTATTTTTTCTTTTTTTATTAAGTAGAAATGTTGTATGGATACATCATGTGTTAGTACCATCATGTCTGTCTTCCTTGCTCCCATTCCACTGAGGGTCCTCCTCAGTGGGTGTTGTAGTCAGGCTCATATTGCTGGCAGAAAAAAGCTGACCAAGAGCAGCTTGTAGGAAAAGAGGCTTACAGACTTGAGGGGAAGCCCCATAATGGCAGGGGAAATGATGGCACGAGCAGAAGGTGGACATCATCTCCTGGCCAACATCAGGTGGACAATAGCAACAGGAGAGTGTGCCAAACACTGGTAAGAGTAAGCTGGCTATAGTACCTATAAGCCTGTACCCAACAATACACTGGTTTCAGGAGGTGTTAATTTCAAGTTGCCAACAGCTGAGAACCTAGAATCAGAACAACTAAGTTTATGGGGGACACCTGAATCAAACCACCACATTCCACCCCTGACCCTCATAAACTGATAACCATACATGATGTAAAATACAATGTATTCAGTCCAACTTTAACAATCACCAAAGTTTTTGTCAATCCCAATAATATTCAAACATCCCAATTGTCCAAAGTCTTTTAAGTGAGTCATAAGACCAAAAAAAAAAAAAAAACAAAAACCCTCAAGAACCCCATAGTAGCACAGAATAAACTTTCACACTGCAAAAGATGGCATTGGGTATAGCAAGGAAATATTCAACCAATACAGGGAAGACATCAAACTGTGTAGCTCCAAGTCTAACAACTCTAACCAGTGATGAGTCTTCAAGTCACTTCTAACCAGAGACGAGTCTCTGAAGTTCCAATTTTACCCCTCCAGCTAGGCTACTTACAGTCCTGGAAAACATCATCTGGTTCAGGCATCTCTCCTTAGCAGCCATCTCATAGTTCTGGCATTTCCACTAGGTCTCACTACAACCCATAGTTCATCCTCATGGCTCCATCAGGTCTCCATGCAGGTAATCCAACAAGCCTGCTTCACAATGCCCATGGCCATTTCCAAAATACAAAACCATGTTGCAAATTCAATGACCCTCTCTTTCTTGAATTTGTTATACTCCATAATACCAGGTAGGGTGCCAATTTGTTAATCCAGGGGGGAATAAAGCAGACTTTGAAGAACAGGACACTCCTTCAGTATTCAGGCCCCTTGAAAAGACTCATTCTTCCTATTGTTCAAATGCAGGTCAGCTGGCCCAATCTCAATGGTTCTAAACTCTCACATAATTTCAGCTAAATGGGCATAAGTTTCAACCCAAAGATTTCATTTCTGTGCCATATCCCTCTGCTCACATTAGTCATTTCTATGCAGTGCAACCCTGCACAAGCCTCCCACATGAACCGCTGCTAGCCCAGTACAAGCAAAGCTCTTTCTCACTCTCATAAGCCAAACCTCACAATCCATAGTTCTTACTGCATTCAGGTCTTTCAACTCTGACCAGAAGAGTCCATCAAGCTGCACTTATAGCACTGCAAGGTGTCTCTTAGGCCAAGGTTTCAAATCCTCCCACATTCCTCTTGAAAATCAGCTCCAAAAGGCCAAAAGCCACACAGTCAGGTTTCTAGCAGCAATTATCCCACTTCTTGGTACCACCTTTACTGTTGTAGTCAGGTTAGTATTGCTGGCAGAAAAGACCTGACCAAGAGCAGTGGGATAGTTGGTGTTCACCATGGAGTTGTGGTTTAAGAGTTGTGAGAGCAACAGTTAATCATTTTCGGGGTGGGGATGTCTCTGAATATTCCCTCCCATTCTTTCTGCCCCTGCTTCTGCAAAATTCCCTGAGCAGTGGTGGGTGTACTTTAAATCTTCTTTAGTGTTGAGCTCTCAGCAGCTTCTGGATTTCTGCTTTGGTGCATTTTAACCACCTTTAATTTTTTTAAAAATATTTTAAAACTTTGTTATTTTATTTATTTATCAATTTTTATTAACATTTTCCATGATTATAAAAAATATCCCATGGTAATACCCTCCCTCCCCCACTTTCCCCTTTGCAATTCCATTCTCCATCATATCTGCTCCCTATCTCAATCAGTCTCTCTTTTATTTTGATGTCATGATCTTTTCCTCCTCTTATGATGGTCTTGTGTAGGTAGTGTCAAACACTATGAGGTCATGGATATCCAGGCCATTTTATGTCTGGAGGGAGCACATTGTAAGGAGTCCTACCCTTCCTTTGGCTCTTACATTCTTTCTGCCACCTCTTCCACATTAGACCCTGCGCCTTGGAAGGTGTGATCAAGATGTTACTGGGTACTCTAGTCACTTATTTCCAGCACCATGATACCTTCTGAGTCGTCCCAAGGTCACTGCCATCTGAAAAGAGAAGATTCTCTACCCAAAGTGAGAGTAGCATTAATATAAGTGTATGAATATTAAGAGAAGTGCTTACTGGGCAGTTTGATAAGCATAGTATATACACTTCTCCAGACATCAGCAGATGTTACACCCCTAGGGCTCCTGACTACCTCTGTTTTAAGTTTTCAGTATCAGGGATGTATTCCCTCCCATGGAGTGGGCCTCCAGTCCAATTGGAGGGCAGTTGGTTTCCACCATGATAGACATGTTACTATTGCACCCATTGGCTCATTTGTCCTGGCTGGCCAATCATCAGGCTCTTGTGTCCACTGTTGAGTATCTACACTGATGCTATCTCTTTCTCCCGTTGAACTGCATGTAGAATGGCTTCTTCCAGCTTTCTGTCAGCTGGTCTACATGGAGGAGGTTCTCAGCTCAGTTCCAGCAGGATTTCTCAGTGGCCTTTCAGCCCAAGTATATGGAGTCTTCAGCAATAGGGTCTCACCATCTATTCCTGGTGGGAAACTAAGGGCTTTGGCAATGGCCTATAATGTTTTGGGGGCATCAGGGATCTCTCTGGCCAACAACCCCCTTGGAGGTATACCATCCCTGGCACTAAAATTTTTCTAAATGCTGATATTCTTGATCTATATACAACTTGGATCAAGTGGTTTTGATCCCTACTGTGCACATATTATTTTTTTATCAATTCAGCATACCTTCTTAAGTGCCTAAGGAAGACAGGAACTGGATTCAAAACCTGTTTTTAGATAGACCCAATGTCTTACTCAGATGTCACCAGACATTTGGTACCATGGATACTTGGAACACCGCAGCTCATATAAGACTATATCACACCCCCTAGGTTCCTGCCATCCTGCTAAAGTCCCTCAGGGTGGAGGATGCTAGGGAGCAGTTACTTCCTCTCATCCCCGTTTCTCCCCTCCTTCTCTTTCACCTCCAGAATGGCTTTAGTTTCTTCTCATCTTCATTACTTTCCGTCTTTTCTTTCCCAAATACCTACTGAAATAGTCCAGCCTTTGGCAAATACTCTTTGGACTATCCCAGCAAGTGCTCTGTAATTATAACACTTTTTTTTGTGTCTTTGAGAAATAAATAAGTTCAGAATTTATCCATGCCCAACTGAAATTAAAACAAAAGCATTTTTTATTTATATATATAATGCGACGAACAGAATTCCATTGTGTATTGGTGCCACATTTTCATTATCCATTTTTCTGCCAATGGACATCTAGATTTATTCCAATTCTCAAGTATTGTAAATAGAGCCACAATAAATATAGCTGTGTATGAAAAAAAAAACAAAAACAAAAGAAAAGTCCAGGATTGGATGGCTTCTCAGCTGAATTCTGTCAAACCTTCATTGAATAACTGCAACCAAATTTTCTCAAACTTTTCCACATAATCAGATAACAGGGAATCCTCCCTGACTCCTTTTCTAAAGCTAGCATCACCCTAATACCAAAACCAGATGGAGATGCAACAAGGAAAGAAAACCATAGGCCTATCTCCCTGATGAACTTAGATGAAAAGATCCTGAACAAAATCCTCGCAAACCGAATTCAACAACACATCAAAAGCATTATCCACCTTGATCAACTATGCTTCATTTCAGGGATGCAGGGATGGTTTAGCATATGGAAATTGGCTGATGTAATATAGCACATTAATAAACTTAACCATAAGAGCCACATGATCATCTCAACTGATACAGAAAATGCCTTGACAAAAATACAACACCATTTCACAATCAAAACACTGGAACAAATAGGCATGGAGGGTTTATATCTCAACACAATAAAGGCTATATATAAAGTTCCTAAAGCCCAAATAATACTCAGTGGGGAAAGCTTCAAGAAGTTCCCATTGAGATTGGGAACAAGACAGGGGTGCCCACTCTTACCACTGCTCTTCACCATGGTACTAGAAGTCCTAGCCCAAGCAATAAGACAGGAGAAAGAAATAAAAGGGATTCAAATTGGAAAGGAAGAAGTCAAGTTAGCTCTATTTGAAGATAAAGACATGATCCTATACATAAATGACCTGAAAGTCTTCATCTAAAATTTTCTAAAGGTGATTAATTCCTTCAGTAAAGTGGCAGGATAAAAAAATCAATGCACACAAGTCAGTAGCCTTTCTATATGCAAAGGACAAATATACAGAGAAAGAAATCAGTGAGGCTGTCCATTTTCAATAGTCACAAAAAATTAAATACTTTGGAATAACACTAATCAAGGATGTGAAAGGCCTATATAATGAAAACAGGAAAACCCAAAAAAGAAATTGAGGAGGACTTGCGATGATGGAAAGACCTCCCATATTCCTGGATAGATAGATTTAATATTGTGAAAATGGCAATTCTACTCAAAGAATTACAGATTTAATGCAGTACCAATAAAAATGCCAGCATCATTCTTCACAGAGATTGGAAAAGTGATCTCAAAATTCATATGGAATGGAAGCAGGCCTTGGATATTCAAAACATATCCTCAGAAAAAAACACCTCTTAAGGTATCACCATACCTGATCTAAAGCCATATTACAAAGCCATAGTAATAAAATCTAGCATGGTGCTGGCATAAGAATGGAAACATAGACCAATGGAACAGAATTTGAGCCCCAAACCTTAGGTCTAGTAACTACCACTACTTGATCTTTGGTTAAAAACAGTACCTTCAACAAATGGTGTTAGACAAATTGGATGACCATATGTGGAAAAATGAAACTAGACCAACTCATCTCTCCATAAACAAAAATTAAGTTCAAATGGATTAAAGACCTCTATAAAAGGTCTGAAACTCTTCTTCTACTGGAAGAAAAAAAAATGGGAGGCACTCTCCATGATATAGGAGTGGGGAAAGACTTCCTAAACAAAACCCCAGTAGTCCATGAAATTAAACAATCACTCAACCAGTGTGATCTTATGGAGCTAAAAAGCTTTTGCACAGATGAACACACCATAAACAGAGCCAATAGATTACCCACTGAATGGGAAAAAAAATCTTTGCCACCTATACCACTGACAGAAGCCTAATATCTAGAATCTACAAAGAACTCAAAAACTAAACAATAAAAAAAAATCAAACAACCCACTCCACAAGTGGGGCAGAGAACTAAGCAGGGAGTTTTCAGAGGAAGAATTACTAATGGCTAGCACACATTTTATAAAATGTTCAACATCCCTAACTAGTAGGAAAATGCAAATTAAAACAACCATGAGATTCTACCTTACTCCAGTAAGGATGGCAATCATTAAAAAACCTAACAATGACAAATGTTGGTGAGGATGCTTGGAAAGTGGAACCCTCATCCACTGTTGGTGGGAATGTAAACTTATACAACCATTTTGGAAATCAATTTGGACATTCCTGAAAAGGATGAACATAGAGCTACCAACAGACCTAGTTATTCCCTTACTGGGCATTTATCCTAAATGCTCCATACATCAACACAGAGACATTTGCTCAACCATATTTATAGCTGCTAAATTCATTATAGCTAAGAACTGGAATCAACCCAGATGCCCATCATTGGATGAATGGATAATGAAGTTGTGGTATATTTACACAATGGAATTCTACTCTGCAGTAAGGCAAAACGAAATTTGTAGAAAAATGGACAGACTTGGGACAGATCAAACTCAGCAAACTCACACTATCACAGAAAGACAAGAGCCACATGGTGTCATTTATTTGTGGTTCCTAACCTGGATCTATTCAAGTTTCTGCCATACCTGATAGGAAACTCAAGGCCCAGACAACAGGGGTGGAAGGGTTTGTGGGGAGGGGATGGGGAAAAACAAACACAAAATTAAATGCAAAATGAGCTGATACCATAGAAACCTATATCCTTTGAGATAGCCTAAAATATATAACCCTCAAAAGGAGTAAGGAGGGAATATTGAAAATTAGGGCTCAGGTGAGGGTGAGATGAAACCTAAGCTTAAACATTTTTTTGAGCAAGCAGCATTATCAGATGCAAAGATCTATAACAATATCTTAGTTAAGTCACCCCATGTCCATGGAGTATCATATGTTGGCAGAAGGGGAAGGGCAAGTACTAGAGTAATGTCACCTTGCTCTTTGGCAGGACTTTCTGATACCATGCAGTTTGATGTTGTTGCTTCTGTAAACTTCTGTGTCCCCTAACTTGATGACGTCTTCACGTACAGAGGTATATTCATTACTGAAGACACTTATTGTAAAAAGCTCGACCAATGACAGGGGTAAGTTGGAAGATTATAAGGTACCTCTTAATGTTGAGTGAATGAAAAGAGTCAGGACAACAAAGGATAGACTCTATTCCAGTAAGAAAGATTGAAAGAGCACTGAGAGTGAAAAAGGAGCTGATAGCACAGCTGGAAAGTGCAGAGAAACAGAAAATGAAGCAAAAAGGACTGGGTGCCCTGAGCTCCAACTCTATAGCTCCTCATCCAAGGTAAGAAAGGCATTCCTGGAGAAAAGAGACTGGAAATCCTATTCCCAGGTTAAGCCTACAGCTCTCACAGCTTTTGGTTCCGGTTTGGGGATTTGGTGAGAGTGTGATTTACCATGGCTCCTAAGTGGAATGTATCCATGGAGGCAGTTGTGGTGAGGGGAGGTCTGGAAATGGACCTTCTAGAAGTTCAGGCAGAAGGAGGCTTGGGCAGTAAAGGTCATGGTAGTTAGAAGTCCATCATTTGGTGATGAGGATCAGGTCTTATAATCCTAAGATATGGAGAATGACAGCCCTGAGCCTGAGGTCAGTGTGTGCCCCAAATTCTGGAATCATCTATCTGCCAAGTGACTCTGCTAGTGAAGCTTTGAATTCTGAAGCTTAGGTCCAGTGGAACACTTAATTTTTATAGCCTCCTTCTACCTCAGCAGAATTTGAAAGCCCTGAGGCTAGTCTTCCTGAGATTGCTCAATGGTTAAGGCAGTTACCTGCAAAGCCTAATCATCCAGGTTTGATTTCCCCAAACCCAGGTAAAGCTAGATGCACAAAGTGGGCACATGCACCTGGAGTTCATTTGCAGTGCTTTGTTCTCTTCCTCTATTGCTAATGTACTGGGGAAACATCCCTGGCCTTGACATTGGCAAGCTCATGGTGTACAAAATGGGTGTCTGTGGAACATGAAGAAGCCTGGTCTGTAAGGCTATGAAGCTAACTGTGGCCAATGGAGACTTCAGGGAAGAAGGGAACAATGAGAGTGAGTCAACTTGTCATCCATCTGACATCTGGCTAGTCTGGGCTCAGCGTGAGCTTCTGTGGTAGAAAAGACAAGGGACTCCAAGTTCCTCTCCATTCCTGAAAGACTCCAAAATCAGAAGCAATGAAAGAAGGCACTTCAAAACTTTGTCATTTAAATGTTTTCCTTTGTATTTATCCTCCTTTTGTTTCTTATTTCTTTTGTGCTATATTTTTTAATATTATTGTTACGATCTCTGAAAAGATTTAAAAATTTTTATTTCTCTCCTTAGATTTATCTAATTTTGTTTACATGTTTCTTTACTGTATAATATAATCTTTCTCTTATTCTTACTCTTTTTCTCCCTCTTAATAACTTCATCTCTGTTCTTCCTTTTCCATTTATTTTGTTTAATTTTGTCTGTCTTTCCTTTTTCCCTTCCGTTATTTTATTTATCTACCATTTCTACTTTTATCACAAACAGTTTTTAACTTTATAGTCTTCCCTACTTTTCTATTTTGTGGTGCTTGGTGGTGTACCAGTTGGCTTTAAATGTCTTTCGATATATGGTTTGGTTTGGTGTTGTTGCTGTGACGGCAGTCTGTTTTCTTTTCTCTAAGAGAACTGGAAATTGAGTCATCAAAGGAAGGTTTAGCAATAAAACTAGAAGAGGGATAGAGAGATTGCTCAACAGTTAAGGCACTTACCTGCAAAGCCTAATCATCCAGGTTTGATTCCCCAGAAACCATGTAAAGCTAGATGCACAAAGTGGCACATGCATTTGGAGTTCATTTGTAGTGGCTTGACGCCTTGGCACACCTATACTTCTCTCTCTCTCTCTCTCTCTCTCTGTGTGTGTGTGTCTTCATCTCTGCTTGCAAATAAAAAAAGTTTAAAAAAAACTAGAAAATGCATCTATATCAACAGATACACAAACTGCAAAACAGAAACATAAGAAAAGTAAAAAAAAAAAAAAAAAAAAGAAAATCAACACGACATTTCTAAAGCTCTTGATTCCATAATTGCTTAGCCCAAAGATATTGAAATACCAAAGAAATCTAAAGTGTACTTGCGAAAGTGATTGATGACTTTAAAAAGGATAAAAATAGGGCTGGAGAGATGGCTTAGTGGTTAAGTGCTTGCCTGTGAAGCCTAAGGACCCTGATTGGAGGCTTGATTCCCCAGGACCCACATAAGCCAGATGCACAAGGGAGTGCACACATCTGGAGTTCATTTGCAGTGGCTGGAGGCCCTGGCATGCCCATTCTCTCTCTCTATATATATATGTGTATATATCTGCTTCTTTCTGTCTCTGTCTGTCGCTCTCAAATAAATAAATAAAAATAAACAAAAAAATTAAAAAGGGATACAAACATACAGATGAATGAAGAAAGGAATCAATTCAGAACCTAGATAACTAAGCAAAAATTAGATGGAAAAGTCAGCAAGGAAATAAAGTTTTAAAACAAACAAATAAACAAACCAAGTTGCAATAAATGAAAAAAATACAATAAATCAAAAAACACAACAGAAAGCACCACCAATAGTCTAGGTGTAGCAGAATAAAGATATTAGTGTTGGAAAACAAGGAAAATATATTCTACATTCAGAAAAAATACTGAAAAACAGTAAACAAGATGACCACAGTTTTCAAGAATTTTGAGACATTTCAGGAGACTGATCTTAGATTTCATGGGATAGAAGGAGCTAAGATAAAAACTAAAGGCACAGAAAACCTATCCAATAAATTTAGAGCAGAAAGTTACCCAAATCTAGGGAAATAAGTTGACATCTATTTAGAACCCAAAATACACATGACTAGTAAAGAATCTGTCCACGATATATTACTGTTTAAAAGTTAAGACTCAGTAACAAAGAAATTGTATTAATAGTTTCAAGAAAAATGCTGAGTCAATGGTGGATTCATCAGCATAATGTCAGATCTCTCAGTAGAAGCCCTAAAAGATAGAAAATCATTGGGCAATATGTTCCAAGCTCAGCAAGGGAATAATTGTTAATTACGATTACAACATGTAACACAGATATTATTATTATTATTTTTGGTTTTTCAAGGTAGGGTTTCAATCTAGCCCAGGCTGACCTGGAATTCACTACGGAGTCTCAGGGTGGCCTCGAACTCACTGTGATCCTCCTACCTCTGCCTCCCAAGTGCTGGGATTAAAGGCGTGTGCCACCATGCCCGGTTCACAGTTATGTTTTAAAATTGGCAGAAACCTAAAGATATTCCAAGGCAAGTATAAATAAAGGCTGTTCATGACTATTAAGCTAGTATTGCAGAAGATAGATAAAGGAATAGTGCATACAAAGGAGGAACAAACATAGCTTCAGTCATGAGAATACAAGAAAGAATGAATTTCATTAGAGGAATAAATGAACAAAGGTGAGCTAGGAAAGAATCCTGTTTGACGAAGCCAGGCAGGGACCTCTAAACTTGAATAGGGGCAAAGAAGAGAAAGCAGGATTTGAACCAGCTATGGAAATAGCAAAATGGAAGATCAACATCATACTCATCTAATTGCAAAGTGCCTAAAATCTCTACTAAAAGAGATGGTTTGATTGTATTACAGCATAAGACCTCATTGTTGTATGTATAAGAAACACACTTCACTGCCAAAGAAAAACTCAATTTGAAAGTAAACGGATGGAAGTGGGCATAGCCAGTATGTGCAAGCTGAAAACCAGCCATACTTGTGTATGATGAAGTAGACTTCACAACACATTAGTCAGAAGAGACACAAAAAATCAAATTATATTAATAAAAGGAACAATTTATAAATATATATGTAGTAAGTATATATTTTTTCATGAAAAAATGCTTTTGAATATAAAGGGACAGAGAGGTACAAATATACTAATAGTGGGTGAGTTAAATATATCACACTTATAAATAGATTGATATCAATAAAGAAGTTGTAGGGATAGGGGGATATCTCAGTAGGTAGACATGCTTCTTGTACATGCTTCTTGTCTAGGTACAGGGATTTGAATTTGAATTTCAGCACCCATGTAAAAGCCAGTTATGGTCACACAAGCCTGTAACTACAGGGCTGAGGGGAGCTGAAACAGGAATCATTGGGCTTGTTGGTTAGTTTGACCAAAAAATTATAAGCTCTTGGTTCAGTGAGAGACTCAGTGTAAGAAATGAGGCAAAAGAGCAATACAGAAAGATATCTCATATTCCCCTTTGGCTTCTGCATGTATGTAAACAGGCATGTGCTTTTGCATGCACACATGTGCACATAATACACACACAGAAGAAGCTCTAAAGTTAAATTGTATCATAGATAGGATGCGCTTAATAGACATCACTAACTATTCTATCCAACAGCTTGGAATACACATTCTTCCCAATAGTTGAATTTTTTCTAAAGGAGGTTATATTATGGGCTATAAACAAGTCTTAGATAATATAAAAATATCAAAATATTTTTGCATCTTATAACAGATTAAAAGAAATCAACAACAAAGGAAAGTATACAAATTATACAAATACATGAAAACTGAAAAAATATGTTCTTAAATAACAATTGAGTCACTGAAGAAAGCACAAAATAAATCAAAAAATTCATGCATCCAATTGAAAATGAACATACAACTTATCAGAACCTTTAAGGTTCAACAAATGCAATTTTAAGAGGTAAGCTTATTTCTTTATGTGTCTATATTAAAAGATCAGAGAGATCTCAAATAAATAACCCAATGACAAAACTTAGGTCTTAGGAAAGCAAGAATGGCCAACTGCTAAATTATAAGATAGAAAGAAATAATAAAGTTCAGGATATAAATTAATGGAATTCAACTAAAAGAGCATTGTAAAGAATGAATGAAACAGTCATTTTCCTAAAATGGAAACATGATTGACAAATCTTTAGCTAATCTAACCAAAATAAAGAAAACCCAAATTAAGAAATTTAGAGTTATGACTAAGGATCTTGCAACATATACCAATAAAATCCAGAGGGTCATTGTGGAATACTTTGAAAACCTATATTTCAAAAAGCAAGAAAATCTCTAAGAAATAGATAAACTCTCAGATATATAATATATATCAAAATTGAATCAAGAAGAAATGAAAACCTTAAACAGATATATAGTGAGAAATAAGATTCAAAATCTTAAACAGATGTATAATAAGCAGCAATTAAAAACTTTCCCTAATAAAGCAAATCTGTGGACTGGATGAATTCACTATCACATTCCACTAAACCTTTAAAGCGCTAACAAAAATGCTTCTCAAAATATTGCATTTATAGAAAGAAAACTCGTTTTATGAAGCCTGTATATGCTCATACCAAAGTTGGATAAAGACACAACAAAAGAAAACTGTAGATCAATTTTCCTGATGAACAGAGGTGCAAATAGTTTCAATAGATTTTCACAAATTAAATTCAGCAATGTATTAAAAAGATCATACACCATTCTTAGATTGACTTATTGCAGGGATTCAAGGACTGTTTAACATACTCAAATAAATAAATATACTATCAAACAAAAATGGATTCAGAGATAGAAATCACATGATCATCTCAATAGCTACAGAAGAGGCCTTTTTCAAAGTTCTATATTACTTCATGATAAAAGATAATTCATGGGGCTGGAGAGATGGCTTAGCAGTTAGGTGCTTTCCTGTGAAGCCTAAGGACTCTGGTTCAGTTACTCAGTACCCATGTAAGCCAGATGCACAAGGTGGTGCATGCATCTGGAGTTCATTTGCAGTGGCTAGAGGTGCTGGTGTACCCATTCTCTCTTTCTCTCCCTCTCTGTCTGTCTGTCTGTCTGTCTGTCTCTCTCTCTCTCAAATAAACAAATAATTAAATGAAATAATTTTTAAAAGATCATGTATGTAGAGTGGTAGGTCCATGCATGGTAGCTGCAATGATTTGACTTACCACTCAGGTCAGGGAAGTCCCTTTTCTTAACAATTTTCTAGAATAATAGATTATTACTTTCAACTGCTTGGTATCCAAGGATTTGAAGCCCTTTCAAAGTGTTCATTTGTGTGCTATTCCTAGCTCATAGGGGATGGTCAAATGTCCCTCTCCCCAGAGGCTGTGGCTCTGTCCCTCAGGCACTGAGCCACACTCGGAACCTTTCCTGAGGCAATAGCTGGCCACTAGACTCTAGCATCCTAGCATCCATCTAACACATCAGATGACAGCCTCATTTGTAGCTGAATTAGCTCTTCCCTGGTGAAATTATTTATTAGTATTATGCTTTGACATTTTCTTTATTGATAAATTCAAGGATAATCTGACTTAAAATTCTGTTATAAAAACTTTAAAAGTAAAGACCGATATGACATGAAAACCTTAGACACTTGGAAAAAATACAAAACCAATTATGTCATAAAAGGACACAAAATTTTATGTAGAGCCTTCTTATAGCTTCAAGATCCATGTGCTTGCAGGCAAAGAGGGTGAAAGATTATGATGACACATAAACCTGAAGAGATTAGGTAGTGAGAATTTGGCTATCATAATTTCTGCTGATATTGCATATATAAAGAGATGCCTGGACTTGCAGATCCATGAACTCCAGGGCAATCAGCTCACCTGGGTCAGAAGAGGTAGGATCTGGCCCTGGTTAGAGGAAACATTGCCTTGGATTCCAGTTCTGTGTTGTTTCTACTTCCTACCTCAGCACCACACCCCTGCCCCGGCCCTGGCTTCCTGGATTACAAGATCTTGGTATGGCTGTGTGCAAATTCCAGCTCAAGCAGCTGCAAAAGTCTGAGCTTGTCATTTGGAAGAGGCCTCAGGTGATCCTGCTTCAGACAGGAACTCAACCTGGAGCTCTTAGAAGGGAGATTTCCCTGAAGAAGCAATCCAAGTTTTTCAACTTCTAACTCTTTAAAAAAACCACATTTTCAGGAGCCCCCATCCATATTTTTAAATCTTTTTCTTTTATGTTTTATGGATTTTTCTGTTATTCTGCCTTTTCCATGTCCCACTCTCTAAGCAAACATTTAGTTGCTTGATCAAATGAGATAATGTCAGTGAAAGTGTTGTGTAAAATGTAGAGCACTCTGCAAGGCAGAGGGTTACTCATATTTATTGCACCAGTTCTCTTATACAGGCTGTAGCTAAGACATTAGTTTGCAAAACAGTTAACACATAAAATTCTAACGTGGGTTGATTATCAAGGAAAGTGGGAAGCCAGGAAAATGGCAAAAGAACTAGTTTTGAAGATCACTTTGGCACATTAGAGGTTTGATGAAGTAGGTGATAAGGATAGTGTCCACATGAAGGTGAAGACACCATGGTGCCGTGACCAGAGAGCAGCGCTGAGGTATAGTCCTGGGCTCCTTCCCAGAGTTTACTGAGCAGAGCCTTTGGCTGAGTAGCTTAAATTAATTTGCCTCAAACTCTCATTTGTACAATGAAGGGGCTTGGCTGAGGTAACTCACAAACCTTAACTGAGATACGTATTTTCCCTTTCTGATTTTCCCTTGGAGTTTCATTCAAAGATTCATGGAGAGCGAGTCACACTGCTTCAGTGCAACAGGTTATGTTTAGAGCTGGAATCCAGGGGAGAGTCACATGGTCAGGTACCTGGTCCTTGTGGTTCAGTTTTCTGTTAAAAAGACTGGTTTGTAAATGCTACCTTGCAAAAGCACACTCTGGGCTGGGTATCCACAGCACACAGAGAATTACATATTCCGTGTGGCAACATGAAAGATGGATGGGGTCAAAGACAGGAACCAGCTGCAGTGAACACAGCCAGGGCCCAGCTTCTGCCAGGAGAAAGTTCGGCCTCTCAGAATGCATATATGGCCTCAACCCATAAAAACGATCCTAGAAGTCCAATCTAAGTAATTTTCATGGTTCTGAGCATGTAATACCTCCTCACATAAAGGGATACCCTAGAGGAGAAAGACCAGGAGGAGATATTTAATTTTTATGCATTGTGCGTCCTCTGCTGAGGAAAGCTGAAGAAGCTGTGGGGTTGGTTAAACTTAAATTGTGGTTAGGAGTTACCTGTAGATCAGAACATTAACTTGTGATTCAAATTCTCTTGCATCCTGCTATGGTATCTGAAATGGATCTTTGATGGATATGACCACATTCTGACATATTTCATTGTAAGTCTTTATATGTTCATGTTTAAGCTTTATATGTTATGAATGGTGAAGTAATTTGAGATGACATGTTATTTGGTTTCATGTGTCTGTAAAGTATTAGCTAATTCGGTAAGCAATATGTATACACATCTAAATGCAATGAAAGTTAGAAACAAGAAATCCAATGAAACAGGAATAAGGTTGAAATTTTATGTATCTCTTTTATTTTATTTATTTATTTCACAGAGAGAGATGGAGAGACAGGGTGCGTCAGGCCTCCAGCCACTGCAAATGAACTCCAGATGCATACACCACCTTATGCATCTGGCTTACATGGGTACTGGGGAATTAAACCTGGGTCCTTAGGGTTCACAGGCAAGTACCTTAACTGCTAAACCATCTCTCCATCCCAATTTTACATATCTTTATGGCAGGTTTGCAAATTGCAGTTTGACCATTGTAAGGTTGTGTTACTGGCTGACGATACACGTGTCCTACCCAGGCCCATGTCTGAGTGTGGCACTGAGGAAGGGCCAACTGTCTATATGGAGGAGTGATGGCTAAGGCTTGTGCTTTAGAGAGAAGGATCAGCTTAAGCCACCAACATATTGCCCTGAGTCCAAATCAGGACATTGTTAGTGAGCATATTTTTGCAATACTGCATTAAGTTTCATCCAAAGACTCTTGAGGACTAGCTATGCTTATGGAGGGTTTTAAGCAAATGCAAATCATGGCCATTGTCCTAAGGAATTAATTGGTTGTGATTTTTTTATTTTCTCAATTTTTATTAATATTTTCCATGATTATAAAAAATATCCCATGGTAGTACCCTCCCCCCCACTTTCCCCTTTGAAATTCCATTTTCCATCATATCCCCTCCCCATCTCAATCTTTCTACTTACATATATACAATACCAACCTAATAAATGCCCTCCTCCCTTCCTTTCTCTTCCCTTTCTATTTCCTTTTTAACTTACTGGCCTTTGCTACTGAGTTTTTTCCTTCTCACACAGAAGCCCATGGTTGTGAATTTTTGAAGTTGCTGCTGATTTAAATACATTTTTTCATGGTTTTAGTATAGGAAATTTATAGCTGAGTAATCATTGGAGAAGGGAGGAAAGAAAGATTGGGGAATAGGTAACCAGTAATCTCAAAGCTGCTGCTTAGGGCAGGCTAGAATGCCACTCAATTAATAATATTAGCATATATACATTGTACAAGAGAGTGGATTTCATTATGACATGTTCATACATATAGATAAGGAACTTTGATCATCTCACTATTGCCCCCTTCTGTCCCTCTTCACCACCGTTGCTCAGTCCTTTCCTTTTCCATAATAGTCCCCTTTCTACTTTCCTGTTTATTTTCTAAACCTAGGTATGAGAGGAAATATGTGATACTTGTGTTTCAGAAACTGGCTTGTTTCAGTTGACATTATGCTCTCCAATTCCATCCTTTTCCCATAATTTTCCAAAATATATTAATATTGTTCCTCTTTATGCCTGACTATAAATAGCATATTCACATTTTCTTTATTCATTCACCTATTGATGGCACTATGTTAATTACTTTTCTTGTTGCTGTGACCAAATACCTGACAAGAAGTAACTTAAGGGAAGAAGGGTTTATTTTGGTTTACAGTTTAAGAAGGGAAGGCAGGGAGGCAAGAATATGAGACATCTGGTATCATTATATTTGTGGTCAGGAGGCAGAGAGGGGTGAATGCTGGTGTTCAGCTTGCTTTCTCACTTTCTTTCATTCTTGGACCCCAGCCTATTAGATATTGCCACCCACATTCAGTGTAATTTTTTCCAGCTCATTTAAACCTTTCTGGAAATACCCTCATACACATAGCCAAGGATATGCTTCTGTGGTGATTATAAACCTGGTCAAGTTGACAATGAGGCTCATCATCAAGGACACTGAAGCTGATTCTATCGCTTGCGTATGGTGAATAGTGTCAATGTAAGCATAGATGTGCAGGTATCTCTGTTGTGGGCTGACCTTGATTCCCTCAGCTATTCTTTCAGCAGTGGCATTAGCTTATTGTCTGCTGGTTCTATTTTCATAAAATGGAATATTCAGAATCCAGTGCAGTGGAAGAAACTGAAATGATGTAGGATTACAAATATATTTCAAGTAAAATTGTTTCAAAGTTTAAATGGGATATATGGAGCAGGGCCATTGGGATAGATGGAGCAGGACCATTACGACAGTGGAAGTTTGATCTTCATCCATTGTAGTGAGGCTGTCCTATTGGTCAAAGTCTCCAACTGGCACCCAGGGTTTCACCTCTGATTCCTTTAGTGGTATTGGAAAATGTCCACATTAGGAGATAGTATCATATAAAATTTTTAATTATATTATTACTTGTTATTATTACTTATATAATAAGCCTTGGAAATAGAAGAGTAAAGATCACAAGAGATTTTAGCCTGTGTAGGAGTAAGAGAAACAGAAAATCCAAACATTAAGCAAGCACCTAGTATGCCAGGTACTATGTGTGTGATCTGTTTCAATCCTTATAATTATGCACGTGGCATGTGTGAGGTATGTATTAGTATTCCCTTTTTATAGATTAGTCATTAATTAGGACAGCAGCCAGAGTGGAATGCATGGTTGAACAGGTTGAGAGCTGAACTGTCAAACATGATGCCCTGGTTAATTGGTGGGTTGTTGATGGAGATGATTTGGCCCATGGGTCTGCTAAGCTATGCATTCACTTTGGCTCTGAAGAAATGCCTGGTGAAAACAAATGTATCTGAAATAAACATCACAATATTATGTTTTAAATCTCATGTATAAAAATTCAAATGTAGATTACACATATAATTTTCCCCTTCGTTTTAGGTCTCTTTGATTTTAAAACTGCTGTAACAATCACAGTCAATTTTAAAGTGTTGATGATAACAATACCGTCCTGAATTTTTATACAGACTTTTTCTTCCAAGGACCTTGAAGTGCTAAAAATGTTGTCATCCATATAGGCAAACCTCGAGAATATCTAATTTAGCAAATGTCAGTGATAAATTCTTCTGGTGCCATTCTCCATGTCTTTGAATATATTAGAATGCCCTGGAAATAAGAATGTTTATTCTACAGCAATTGACTGCTGGTAATGTTGTTAGTTGGTGTAATTCCACTTGTATTTACTGTTTGTCTTTTAAATAGATGCTTGGACTTTTAAAGAAAAAAATATCCCTCATATGTGCTTTCTTTTTCTAAAGTGGCAGGCATTACCTGCGATCTAGTGCCTCCTCCAGGTGGTTTAAAGGATCAGTAGTGGTTCTCCCCTAACTTTGCCCTTGGTACTGTTGAGCCCCTTTCATGAACACAACTGGAAGAGTTAGTGTAAAGTTTGGAATTTTAAGAGTCCCAAACCACAGAGACAGTTGTCATGCACATCAAAAACAGTGGAAACTTTGAGTAAGGGATGCCTCAGGCAGGTAATAGTGAGCTTCCCTTGGCTCTGTTAAGTCCCTTTACCCATTCAGTGAACAGCCTCACCAGAAACTCCTGGGAGATGACCAAGGATGGCTCACATTTGTACAGATTATGAAGTCCTTCCATTTCACTGAATGCTTGTGAGCATTTCCATCTCTGCTCTTTATTTCAATTTTCAAAGACTTAATTAGCAAAAACTAAACTGTCCACAATAGCAGCATTATGTTTAAGAGTCAATTAAATTCCAGGCAGTGTCATTGCATGAACTAATGCAGATGGCAGCATCTAAGAGAGATGGAGAGTGAGTACCAAGCAGTCAGGACCCTCAGTATATGCCCAGGGTTTGGCCTCATGGGTCTGGCTCATTGCCCTTTCTCCCTAGTGACCATTGTCTAGGTTCCTCATGTCACAGACCTAAACTCCCCCAATTCTTTAAATTCCAACTCAGATCACTTTGTTCCTTTAAACCATTCCATATTTTCAGCTCATTGCCAGCCCTCTGGTGATGACCAGAACCCCAAATAAGCTTTAGAAATGTCCATTTCTCTCTGTGTCTGAGGGGAGGTCCATGATTCCTGAGCCCAGACAGGTTGTGAAGACAGACATGTGTGGGTGTCATGTGAGGATTAGGCTTGAATGGAAAGGTCTTTGGAAGATGAGGAGAGAAGTGAGCTCAACCAAGAACCTAGCCATACCTTTCTGGCTTCTTCAGTGGGTTCATAGACTCCTGACATGGAAAATTGTGCTTAGTGTGATTTATTGGCTAGGATTCCAGTCTGAGGCCAAATGGTATTACCATACCCACACTGATAACTCTTGTCAGACCTATGTCCATACTTTCTAGAGAGAGAGAGAACTCTTTAGTATTGTCTAGTGGCCTTTGATTCACAGTGCCTTTTTCAGGCAGAGCTTAGGCTGTATTATTAATGTCATGGCTAAAAGGCATAAAGGGTAGAGATTGAGTCCTATAACATTCCAGACAATCAAGTTATATGATTTACTGGGTACTCTTTGGGTGTTTAGGATTAGCTGGAGATACAGGTGTGAACCCGGGCCATCCTGGGACTAGTCAGATGGTCATCTGATCCAAAAGCTCCCTGTCACGCAGCATAGCATGTAATCATTTCTCTACTTATAGCCTGATCCTTGTAGTCTGTCTCCTGTACTGGCTGAATGCAGGTTTATAGTGTTTCATCATATGGGAGAAGAAATAGGAAAGAAGTTACAATCAGGGTCCTGAGTAGTTGACAGATGATAAAACTAGCTATGTGATTACTCCTGTGTTTCTTTTGTTTTCTCAAAGGGGCCTTGTAACCTGGCATCATTGTGCTGTGTGTAGTGTCACCTGGTCTTCAAACTCAGGGAAGATAGTGGCCTCTCAGTGACACTGGCCCTAAAATGGTCTGTGAGCCCCTTGGAGCCTGGCTGAATTGAGGCTAATGAATGTTAAAAGTCATACATGCAACAGAGGGGCCACTTTGCTGTCCTGCGTGGCCCATCAAACCAGCTTCTAGCCTAACAGCAGCATGTGGACTTTTCTCTCCAGAGGAACCCTTGCCCCTTAGACATTCACGCTGTTATGCCCTGAATTCCAACTACTCATGGGGCACGCACGTCATTGGAGTCATTTTCCAAATGAACAAATTGTGTTTTCTTCTTCGTTGAGTCTGATATTTGAGCCAATCTGTGCAGCAATTTCCTCCTCTTTGTTTTGGTGACCCTGAACGCTCTCTCAGCCCCACCGTAATTACAGCCTCTCCTGCCACTGGGAGTGTGGCATGTTCAACCACAGGAATGATTTAGCTGCACAGAAGAGAAAAAGGGCTCGATTCTCTCTTTCAGATACTGTTTATTTACAAAGTTTGCTTTTCAGTATTGAAGCAGAGAGAATTTCCTGGTGTCATAGGAGGAACTGGCCTGTGCAGCACTCACATGCACGGCTCTCACCTGAATGACCGCATAGGACACTCAGTGCTCACTCTCTCTTCTGCTCCCTCTTCCAAAGAGAACAGAGTCCCTCCCAAGAGCTGTGGAGACAGCAGCATTTCATGGATATGCTCACTCTGGGTGTGACATCTGCTGTCATTGCTTTTTACCCTGTGAACCAATATTATGTTTGTCCTTGGCCTACAAAGGACATAAAAGGAATTGCCATCTTAAAAACAGGCTTCTCCTGGGGAAGAATGTGGCCAGGTATGAAAGGCCCAGGACTGGATAAACCTCACCCAGCCTGTTCATCTCACTTCCTATCCCCAGCAACCACCTGTTTAGTAGTTGAGGTGTCTTGTCACACAGTTATCAAGCACTTTGACTATTAATGGTTGTTAGGGGTTTAATTATGCTCCTCCCAAAATTTCTATCTTAAAGTTTTAACCCTCAGGATCTCAGAATGTTACAGTATTTAGAGATAAAAAGATAAGTAATGTAAAATGCAGTCACATGGGTGGACCCTAATCTATTATGACTGGTTTTCATCTAAGAAGAGATTAGGACAGAATAAAGACTGTATGAAGATGCAACAAAAAGATGGGTATGGGAATGGAGAGATGGTTCAGTGGTTAAGGAGGTTGCCTGCAAAGCCTAACAACCTGGGTTCTCATACCTAGTACCCACGTAAACCCAGATGCACCAAGTGCCACATGCATCTGGAGTTTGTTTACAGTGGCTGGAGGACCTGGAGAACCCATTGTCTCTCTGTCTCTCTTCATACAAATAAACAAAATATTAAAAAATATAGACATGTACCAGCTAAGAAGCGAGATCTTAAGATGCAATCAAGCCCACTAACCCCTTGTTTTTAGTTTTTTAGACTCCAGAATTCTGAGGAAATAAATTTTGATTGTTGAGGCCACCCAGTATAGAGTACTAGTGCAGTGTCTCTTCCAGTTTTAGGAACCCATTGATGAGCAGAGATTTATCAAGGCCTAGCATGGACTCAGTGCTTCAGAAATACAGTAGACAGGAGGGTAGGTGAATTATGAGCAGGCAGATGGAAGCCTTAGTACTGACCCCAGCAGGGGAATGTGGCCAGTAATATGGTTAGACTCAACAAGATGAGGGACAGGAGAGCACACATGAAGTTTTCCCAGGTTTTTCTATAGACAATGTTGTGACATGCTAAGAGTAATGAAGCAAAATAAATTACAGTTGTATGACCCTAGTTTACACATTTGTGCATGTGAGCTGGGCATGAGGGCTATGTGAATTGGTTCATGTTTCAGACATTAATCAGTAGTGTTTATTACAGAAGGTCTTTAGCTTTGAATGGGGCTAACTAGCAGGGCACAAAGAAGAGTAAGAAACCAAGGTCCACCTTTAGAGTGTAAAGGCCCGTTTCTGACCTTGTGTGTGCCCAGTCTTGGAAAAAGAGACTTAGGACAGGCCATGAGCATGTTTTGGACATGTGAGTGGCCTCATCAGTGGCTCAGACCATGGCTGCTACTCCAGGAGGTCAGAGCTGAGCAAGATCAATGTGGGCTACAGCAGTTCATTTAAGTAGCAATTAGTTATAATTAATCAATTATGTAATTGAGTAGCACTTAATTATTTACTGCCTTGTTCAGTTTTCCAACTACTCACAAGTGTCAGCATGGTTTCCCCACCAGAGCTGAAGCTCCCTGAGAACTGGGGGAACACTCATTTGCTGGTGTCAGATGGGGCCAAGTCTGGCTCTCACATTGAAGGGCAGTGATACAAGGAAATGGAGGCTGTGGGAATAGTCACTTAGAGGTCAAAGCAGCATGCTTCTGCCAAGAAGTGGTTGTGTCAGCCATAGGGATCAATACAGAACAGCATAGAGGAGCTGCACAGGGAAGAAGGCCCCACATCCTTATCCAGTGTGAAGGTTATAGCCTAGGAATCCACCCGTGATGGGGGTGTGCGCCTCGTTGAAGCTTCCTGAAGAGCTCCAGGATGACTCCTTGTACTTAACTGGAGAAGGTCTACTCAGACTGAACAGGGCTGTGGGATGTCTTGTGAACTCAGACAGAGGACAGTTAGCTCAGCTTTATAGGCTGCTAGGGCTTTGATAGGGCTATTTTCTGGAAACAAGAGCTGCCTCATTGACACCAGTTAGGAAATCAAGGATAATGGAATGACAAACTTACTGAAAATCAGTGTATGGTATCTCAGGATTTCAGGCTTATGGGAAGAGGAGCACTACTAGTCCCAAAACATATGGTGGCCAAATGAATCTAGAATTCCTTAGAGGACAGACTCCCACAGTTAATGCTGAATGGAATCTTGAGCCTTGGTTGGTAGGGGTGGGAAGATCCAAACAGGGCAACCTCTTCAATTCCAGGCTTCATGGTTGGCTCAGGTCTGGCTCATTTACAGAGAACTATGGTGCCTTTGCTCTCTCCATGAGGTCAGTGATGTTATTACCTGTGCTCACAAATGGGGCAGAACACCCCGAGACTTGCAGACTGATTGCTTTCATTAACTTTAATTGGATTCTTTCGCACTTGGAAAGAGAAGTGTAACCAGGGTTTAATTGGAAGAGCATCTCAGACCCAGGGTGACACAGGATTGTAAACATTAAAAGTGCTACAGCTGTGTTGGTAGAAAATGTCAAAGTCACTTATGGTGTTAGCAAGAATAGACTCACAGGTTTGATGTTAGTTAGAAGTTTTGGGTGTGTCAAATTTGGGGATTATTTTTGTGCCTGTTTAGATAAAAAGCGATGTGAAACCAGATGTTTCCAACTGAAATTATAGAGATCAAACATATCTAAGCTCTATTATGTGGTAAAAGAAATCTACAGAAGCTAGGAATACCTACATGTAGTGCCATTCTCTGAGCTGGTCTCAAGCAGCATGGGAGACCTTTATAGTTGGATCTCACTTTGCTAACCCATTTCTCTGCTCAGTTGTGTTAGTGTTATAACTTACCATGTCTTCTGCCTGGGATGCGTCTCTCATTTTTCTGCATGTGAAACTCCCACTCAGCTTTTAGAACCTGACTTTTCAAGTTCCTGCTGTGAAGAGCTGGCTGGCAGATCTGGAAAGTTGGTTGCTCTGTGGTTTGTGCTCCCACAGAACTTGGCCCATATGAGTCCTGAAGCCACCCAGGTTGATCAGGGAAGAAAGATAAACAGGGTTCATAGGTTCAGGATCCCAAATAGCAGTTACAGTACCATTATCTGTGGGCATGGATGAGTATCTCGGGGATTTAAGTTATTAAATATGTATTTGGTGAACATGTGAAGGAGTAGAGTGAGGAATACAGTATTTGCTCATCTCAATCAGGAGTTTGTCACTTACTGTTGACTGCCATTCTTACAATGGTGGGTGCTGCTGTGACCTGCCCTGAGAGAGCCTGCAGAACCCCAAAGAGTGGGCTGTTGCCTTCATGGCTACCTTAAACGCTTTTCCTGTATTCTCAGCACTGGTCACCATACCTGGAATTACAAGGGCACCTGGGCAATATCTTCCTGCTGTGTACTCTGTCTACCATTCTGTTTTGCTTTCTGGACTTTCTTCTCAGAGTTTGTACCTAGATTTCTTCTTCTCTCTGGGTTGGCAACACCTGACCCCTCCTGGGGTGGGGGTATTGGCTTCAGTTTCAAGCAGAAGTGTTAATTGTGGAATCATCAAACTCTGAGAGGTGGCGAGAGTGGCTGCTGAATCACTTCATGAATCATCTCACCCTTGCTTCCAGGGCAGGAGGTTCTGCCCTCCTACACATACTGGATTCAATTTTGGGAGACATGTCTCAGGCAAATTCCCCACTTCGCCCTCTAGGAGCTACTGCCCTCTCCTTGCCCTTTGGCATCTTCTGTGTTGAATCTTGGCCAACTGGCTCACTGGAAGAGGGCTTCACGCTAGTCTTCCTGAGATGTGCTGAGAGCTCCTTCTGGAGGTCACTGGAAAAGTGCACACACAGGTCACAGCAAGAACCTGCTTTCATGTATAGATTATTCTTTGATTTCAAAAATAGTCTCTTCTAATTCACGTGAAGAAATAAGACATGTTTTCAGATACTTTAAAAATATTTTATTTATTTATTTATTGAGAGAGAGAGAGAAAGAGAAATGGAGAGGCAGACTAATAGTGGGTATGGGCACACCAGGGCCTGATGCCACTGTAAATGAACTCCAGAAGCATGCACCACTTTGTGCAATTGGCTTCATGTGGGTACTGGGGAATCAAAACTGGGCTACCAGGCTTTGCAAGTTAGTGCCTTTAACCACTGAGCAATCTCTCCAGCCCTATTTTAAAAATGGATTTAAGTGTTTCAAGAGTACTCAATTTGGTGGTTCAGATGGCTGAGCCATGATGAAGAGATCCATCTTGCTGAGCTGAGGGGGACTGAACTCTGGCTGCTAGCCATGTTTGTGAACAGAGGCCAAACTTCTGTGTCATTTTGGATTCATGGGTGTGTTAGTTACTTTTGCATTGTTGTGACCAAAATATCTAACAGTCACAACTTAAGGGAGAAAAGGTTTATTTTGGCTTATTGTTTCATGGGCTCCAGTCAACCTAGTGGGTAAGACATGGCAGAGAGACTCTCTGTCAGCGGGAGTATGTGGCAGAAGTGACTTACATCTTGGCGGACCAGGAAGCAGAAACTGAAGCCAGAACCAGGGGTGGTAAATGGCTTTAAAAGCCCTACCCTTGGTGATCCACTTCTGCCATCTATGTACCTTACTACATTCTTAAGGCCCCATGGTCTTCACCATACTGCCACAAGCCAACAGTCAAAACATGATCCTGTGGAAGACATTTCAGAGTCAAAACAGAGCAAGTGAGGTATGCCAGCAATTGCCAGCAGTGAGCATGGGATCATGTAGCCATCAAGCACACAAAATGTGGCTAGTCTTAATTAAGATGTGGTATACCTGCCAGACATACTTTATATTTAAATGACCTGGGACTAAAGAAAAAATATGTGAAGTATCTTAACAACTTTTATATAGATTATATGCTAAAAGGAATAGTATTTGAATACACTAGGATAAGCAAAATATATATTAAAATAAACAAATTTTATCTGTTTTATTTTTCTCTTAAAGCATGGCTACTAAGAATCTAAAATTTTATATGGCTTGGATTTTTATGCTTTAGACCATCCAAGTCTGAGTTCTGTGGTGCACAAGGAGGGTTATAGGGGTTGTGAACTACAAAAGGAAAGAGACTGACCTTGAGCTGACATCAAATCTTAGAAAACTGATGAGGCCAGAGACCTGGAAGGACGTGCCATGTATCTTCTTAGAATAGGTATCTTTTAGTAACTTGTTCTGAAATAGACTGAAGTAAGGCGTTTTTTTTTTTTTTTTTTTTTAATTATCAAATCCTATCTTCAGACTTGGGCTGGTGTAAAATGACACACATCTTCCCGAGGGCTTTGGCTTTCTGTAGATGCTGTTATGCATGAGTGAAGGAAGTTAATTTGCCCAGTTGAGGCTTCATTGTCTTGACTATGTTTGTAAGCTGGGTTTCTCTCATTGAGAAACTCATGTATAAGAATTCTCAAACTGGTTCTTCATTGCAAGCTGCTTATATTGAACAGATGACTGAAGAGATTCATATGCATACATATGAAGTAGGTAGTGTTTAGTAGCTAGTTAACCTAACCAAGAACACATGAAAATCCTGTATTCATTATGCATCCTATTATCTAACTTAACTTGCATCCCTTTTTGGAGTGTAACTGATGAATCTCTTAGAAACTCTGATTTAGAGAAATTGCACCCTCAGGACTCTCCACTGCCCATTGTTCTATCTTTACTGTCATGGCTTTATTTCTATACCGCAAACACATCTTCTACAGCACCTCATACTTCTCTATGCTTTGTACTAGTATGTGTCAAAAAAGTCATTTTGAGGATCTTTAGTCTCACAAAATATGACTTCTCAGGGTCATATTTATGTTGTGTCTTTATCAAATGCACTTGACCAGCTCTACTGACACTACTTCTTATCCAGACAGGAGGTTTCTTTTCCTAGTAAGACGTCAGCAAGATGTCTATGTAGCTGTCTGTCTGCTGTGGAGTTTAGAAATGGCTGTTGTCTCTCCTGCTTTTCAGGGTCTTTTGTTTTGCCTTGGAAGAGTCCTGAGTTCTATAACTGACAGATTCAGTAGATCTGAGATGTCTCTTCTACTGCAGGGAAATAATCCACATAGCCATCTTCTTAGGTACATGGAACGGCAGTCACTACCCACACTATGATTTGAGGGAGTTCTGATGAACTTCCTATTAGAAAGATCTTTACCATGAATCTTCTGAATACATTCCAAAGTTCAAGAATCCTTTTTTTTAGTAGAATTGTCCTTGACAGTTATCTAAGTGGGGGTGAGTCATGAACAGCAAGGATGATTAGGTATTCTTTTCTTTCTCTGGCTCAGGCAACCTTTAGGGGACTAACTGCTCAGCAGACAAAGGAGCCCTTGATATGTAATTCAAAATAAAAAAAATAGTAGTGCTTTAAAATAAGCATATGATGGAATAAAATTCTTTTCATTCTTCCAACATGATAGCTTGGAGAATTTTTGAAACATTTCAAATGTTGAATCTTTCCAGTGCATATTTGGTGCTGTTCTTTGACTGGTGCTTTGATTATGGCTTTGGTTGGCTCGTGGGGGCCCCGTTAGTGATGTAAGGGTGCTAATGATGATGATAGTTTGAGTATTAAATACCTCCCAGAGACACTTATGTTGAGCACTTAGTCTCCAGCTGGTGGTACTATTTTGGAAGGTTTGGGGAACTTTAATAAGTGAGGCCCTAGTTGGAGGAAGTAGGTCAGTGGGAGCATGTGTTTAGACATCCCCAGTCCCTTCCTCATTCTTTGCTCCATGTCCTTTATGAAGTGAATAACTTTCTGTTCCATACACTCCTACCTCCATTATGGGCTCAGAAATGATGGAACCAAGGACTATAAACTGAAACCTCTGAAATTGTGAGCCAAAATAAATCCTTCCTCCTTTTAAGCTTCTTCTGTAAGGTGTTTTGTTATAGTGACCAGAAATTGTGACTACATAAGTGACTGAGAGAAATGAGCATTCAGAGGAGGGCTTGCAAATGTCTCTGGTCCTTGCATCTCAGCACTTCTGGGCTGATATCACAGTCTTTCTCTTTCTATGTTGTCTTTAGTGATGCATAGCAGAACAACTGTTATGCACTCGGCACTTACAGACACCAGAGCCTTAGTCTATTCTGAGCAGCATCTTTATTTTTGAGAGGTGCCGAAGAATTCAGTCGGCCGAGGACTGGCAACAGGAATATGGGACCCAAGGGTTCCACTCAAGCATATATTAGCACAGAAAAAGTATGTAGGAGGTTCTCCTTGAATAGGGCTTGGCATATGCTGATTGAATGAATGAATATCCATTATGGTTCCAAACCATACAGCATCCTCTTCAACAACACATTAGGAGATTCAAACCTTTTAAGTTTTTTCAATTTTTCATCATCATCATCAGTGTGTGTGTGTGTGTGTGTGTGTGTGCACGCATGAGTTCCTTGATGTGTGTGTGAAGGTCCAGATCACAACTTCCTTCCACCTTGCTTGAGACATGGCCTCTCTTACATTTTTTGTCTCCCAGACAGCTCAACTAGCTGGATTCTTCTGACTCTGATTCCCATTGCTTTTAGAGCAATGGAATTACAGATGGGTGCACCACTGTGCCTCTGGCTTTACATGGGTACTGGAGATCTGAACTCTGATTGGTACAGCAAACACCTCTAACCATTTAGCAATCTCCTTGGCCCCCTCAAACCTTTTCTAGAAATGAGAGTAGATGTCAAATATTTATTTATCTATTAGATTTTTAGAGCAGCATCTTTCATCCTAAAACCTCAGGGTGCATTCAAGTAAAATTACAAATAATTAAAATCTTTTGAAAAAAACAATAAAACCTTTAAAAACAAAAATGATATTTTATGGTTAATAAAGCTAGGATATAGGCATGATTATAATGCTATATAACTATGTATGCAATTATTACATAAATAATATATAATCATCCTAATAAACCATGTAATTTCAGTCACTCCTTCCCCTGAAGCTTCTCTATTTATAGGCCTGATGTGGTTGGCAGGGGGGCAAAGATAGATTGTGGGGGGGGGTATGAGGATTAAGCACAGTATGTAACTTGGAAGGGCCTGCGTGGTTTACTAATTTAAGAGTCTGCATCTGAACTGAATGCAGATAATCAGCTTTGGGCTCAGAGGTGCCCTTAAAGAAATTTCTTGGAACATGTAAGCTGGTTCTTCATCCTTTGTCCCATCTAACCTGCTTCTTAGTTTGACCCTCATGCCTACTGCTTCTTGCTTCTATACTATCTGTACCCCAAGCACAGATGAGAAGGGAGCCCCTTTTTCCTTTGCCTTTCTACATGCAACTAATACCTGGGGAGCCACTCTTTGCTCCCCAGCCAATAGCCCTGGCTGCTGTGACATTCCTGCAAGACAAATTGGTCCACAATCTAGTGGCCTCTGATCCTTTACCCATTTTCTATGGATGCTATTCTTGCTCCTATTTAATCTACATCTCTCCAAAGTCAAGGGCAGGATGACCCTCTTCTTTGCATTTCAACTGGCCCCATTTTCTCTGGTTGAGGAGGGCATGTGGTCTAAAGAAGGCAGTAGAAGTCATACCAGGGAGGAGACACACTTACTGCAACAAGTCACAATCTCCTTAGAGCAGTAATTCTCATACTTGAGTGAATGAAATGGGATCCCATGTAGGGCTGGTTAAACACTAATTCCTTTACCTTTTAACTCTTCCCCCATGATGCACTGTGATTCAGAAGACCCATAGCTTGATAACTTGCATTATTAATAAGTTTCTACTAAGTTGAGATTCCATCTCACTTCTGTCAGAATGGCTGTCATAAAAAAATCAAATGACAACAAATGCTACAGAGGTTGTGGAGAAATAGGAACCCTCATCCATTGTTGCTGGGAGGCCATACTTGTACAGCTATTATGGAAATGAGTACGGAGGTTTCTCAAAAATCTAAATACAGATCTACCATTTACCCATCTATACCACTCTTGTGCATATACTCTAAAGACTCTTCTCTTTATTATAGAGACTTGCTCTTACATGTTTGTTGCTGCTCTATTCACAATAGCTAAGAAATGGAATCAGTCCAGATGCCCATCAGCTGATGAGTGGATAATGTGGTACAATGGAATTCTACTCAGTGACAGCAAATAAATAATTAAAATTTCAGGAAAATGGATCAACATGGAAAAAAATCATACACAAGCTCAGAGACACAAATGCTGATATCATCTCTCATTTGAGGGTCCCAATGTGGAATAGTTTGATTTGTTTATAACTTGCAGTAAACATTAGTAGTATTGGTAAGGAAACTCAAATGAGGCTTGAGAGGGGAAATAGGGAGGGGATGAGAGAAGGGTGACAGGCAAGTGGAGGGATAGAATATGGGGGTGGGGTGGCAGAGTTTGGAGGAGACAGGGATTAGGGAGGGAAGGGAATGGGGAGATATACAAAACTAATGAGGGCAGGAGTAAATGCCATAGAAAGCTTTCTCTTGGTTAGGTATTAAAAAATATAATGAGAGAGAGAGAGAGAGAGAGAGACACCAAGACCCATGGGACCCTCAAAATAATGCAGTGCATTGCCAATTCTTAGGTGCCTCCCAGAACTGAAGACACCACAGGCTGTAGTTTCAGAACACTGAGAGATCATGCTGGAACTGAGATGGAAGCCAGCTCCCGGCTGGTTATCTCTCATAGTACTGGAAAGTGCTATGCAAGCTTCTGGGAGACAACATTAGGTCACCAACAGCAGGAAGAAGCAGTGGATCCTGCAAGTTACAAAATCAATAAGCCAGGCCAGGTGGATATACCAGTGCAATAGTAGCACACAGGCCATGTGGATAATCAGCTGATCTCTGACTGGATGTGAGGCCCCCTCAGTGGGAGGGAATTCATTGAGAACTGAGTCAGAGGTGATTATAGAGAGGAACTTCCATTGGTATTTGGCTAAAAGAAGAGGATACATCCATCAAAAAGTCTTCTAAATGTCTATGTTTATCCCCTTTGCTCCATTCTGCTCTCACTCTTGGCTCAAGAATCTACTTTTTTTTTTATTTTTTTGGTTTTTTAAGGTAGGGTTTGGCTCTGGCTCAGGCTGACCTGGAATTAACTATGTAGTCTCAGGGTGGACTCGAACTCATGGCGATCCTCCTACCTCTGCCTCCCGCGTGCTGGGATTAAAGGTGTGTGCCACCATGCCCGGCTCAAGAATCTATTTTTTACAGATGTCAGCAAATACCAAGGAGTCCCAAGACCCATAAGTATGACAAGAAAAGAAAGCTGGTTGCCTAGCTTGAGGTGAGTCATCTCTATCAATCTGCCAGAGTCCAGGAAACATTACAGAGGAAGTGGCAGGTGAAATGAGTGCTGCTCTCACTACTAGCCTCTTCCAGGGAGATGGTGATAGATACTGAGGAGACTCAAAACTTATCAAAGCATAAAATTGGAGATTACTGAGAGATTAACACTAAAGGAGACTTATAACATACCATCCAAGGATCAGAGAACATTGCCAAAGAGGAGGCGGAAAAATTTTTAGAGCCACAGGGTGGGAATGTATACTCTGGGTCCTCACACCCCCAGAAACCGATGGGCACACTCACCACCCCACAGTGATTACCTATAACCCCACTGAGGAGAACCATTCAGTGGGATGGTGGTGGGGGAGAGGGAACATAAGAGTAGAACCTGATGGAATATGACCAATTTGCAATAAGTTCATTCAATAAAGTTCTCAATAAAAAATGTCAGAAAAGTGTAACATGTAAATAATTAGAAGAATAAGTATCAACTCCTGAAATATGTTGGTTAAGTTTGCATCTAAAAATGAGGTTTGATTAAGGGTTTAGAATACTGTTTTTTTTTTTTTTTAGCTCAGAAAACAAAAGCTTCTTATATGAAACAAGTTTCTAGGTAAGGCTTATAAGAGGACCATACTTTGACAAACATGGGTATAAAGCAGCATTTTAAGAATGATGTTTTAAGACTGATAGTTTTCAAACATGAAAGTAATAGTTGTCTCCTATAGTTGTGTAGCACTTTGTTATTTGCTGGATGCTTAGTGAATGCTGTTTACAGTAACATGCTAATTATAGAGCGATCAAGAGAATTGCTCAAGGCCCCAGCTGAGAAGTGATGGAACTGGGGTTTGAAGCCAGACCCTCTCCTGCATTACCCGGTGCCTCTTAGACTGCTCCACTGCTTCTTCTTTCTTTGTGGGTGGGGCTGCTCTTCTGGCGTAGATCTTCAAGGGTCCTTCATCCAGCATGCACACCGTGGAACACAGTGCTTGGTAGCCTCCAGGAGGCTTGATTGCTCTGTGGGTGCTAGAGGATCTGTCATCATAGGCTGTCTTCTTTTATCCATAAAGCCACTATTCTCAAACTGGAAAGGAAACCACACAGTCATGTACAAGCTGAAGCACCCTCATGCGTAGGCTCACCTCTGGGGCAGTGAGCAGTATCACTGTCAGGAGACCCGGGCACAGTGAGTTGTGCTGTTGTCTGCTAGTCTAAGTTTAGAGCCTCTACTTAGGGAGGGCTCACTGATCTCAGATCAGCTCTGAAAGCCAGAGCTGTCACTCAAATTGTTCACCTGAGCTAAGAATAAGCAGGTCTGTCTTCTAAATCTGCACAATCTGGGCCACAGAGTACAAGTTACCTTGTGTCTACAGGCCTCCGGTAATTGTCATGAACGGGAAAACAGATACACCAGCAACTGCATTGTTCGTCAAGAAAGTCCTATCCTGTCCCCAAATTCTGCCTCTTTGTTTCCAGCTATGTTCCCTAAAGTCTGTGTTCACGTTTGTAGTAAGACAATCTGTTTACAACAGATTTCTCTGTACTGTTAGGACAGAAACACCACACTTGGCTGGCTTTTGGCCAAGGATTCTTCCTTTATAGTTCATACTATTTTATCCTAATCTCAGCTTTTTCATGGAAACTTCTAAGTGCTCAACGCCCTGTAGGTCGTGGCAGCTGCTTGGTGTTCAGGTCCTGGAGTGACATTCCTGAAGAAGAGAACAGCTGAGATCTATGTTTTATGTTACAGTTCTATTTTGTCTTATTTGGAAAATACCAGTAGTGAGTGTCTCAGAGACATCTGTATTTTCAACAGTGATTCTCATACTACAGAAAAAAAAATTCAATCAGCAGCTTCTGTGTGAAAAGAGCTTGGGTTGAAAATAATTTGAAATAAACCACCCATTCTGAGACCTTCATTATGAAGGGCGTTCACACAATGTTTCCTTGGCATTGATCATATCTAGGACTCAGAGCTGGTTTTAATTGCCACTGTCACACAGTGTACCACCTTGCCTTTCGTGGTGCCATGGATGCCAAGCTGTCTGGGCTTCGGTGATGTCTGTTTTAGGGCCTGCTTATCCTTATGCTCTGCAGGAAGCTGAAGATCCTTTCAGGAAATGCAGACACCTCCAACACCAGTTACAAGGGATGGACAATTGATGACCTTGTGGTGGCCAATGTCCTGCAGAGGGCGAGACCAGGATTATTCACAGCTTGGTAATTGGCCCTGATCCTGAGGTCTTCATCCTGAGCAAATACAGGCATCAGGGGGTAGTTCCAGGTCAATGCAGGGGCATGGCACGCACAGACCCCCAGGAAAAACACAGAATCAAAACTGGATTTGTGTTTAGCATGTCTTGTATATCCTGGTCTGGTTATGAATAATTTAGCCTTCCCTAGACTGAATAGACTATATTTAGCAAGCCTGTTTTGCTTATAATATGTCCTATCCTTTTATGAAGACACATAAAGCATAAGAGAGCTGCTTACAATTGGGGTGTCTTTATTTTGTGGGAGCAAGAGCTCAGAGGCATTGTCATCTGCAGTTTCATACTACCAGGTACCCGGGACTGTTGCGAGCAGAAGTGCTCAGGGCATCTGCAGCTGAAAGAGCCTGCAGGAGTGCATCTTCTCTACTGAGACCAGGGCAGGGCACACGAAACGCTGCTAGCTCCTGCCAGGCCATCTCTCTAGTAGAGAGTATAGTGGAAAGATGGTGGAGTGCCAAGGGGTTTAACTTCTTGTCCCAAGAACAGAAAAAAAGATTGTTTGGCCAGATTTAATAGCCTCAGAGGATGCTACTAGACTCCTGTGACAAGTATAGGCAGGCTGAAGAAAGCCTCAGGGTGTGGTGCAGAATTTTAGGGCAGAAACGGTACCTTTCTTACCCCTTTTATGTCTGGAAAAGCAAGGGCAAGGAGCAGTTCCTAGAACCCAGGAAGTGGAGATATTTGGGGCTGTCTACTTTGTGAGCTCAGGCTTTGCTTAGGAACAGTCTGTGGTGACCCCACAAGGAGGAAATTAAGAGGGCAAACATCCTTTCTCATCTTTCAAAGGTGTCTCCCTTTCTCATTGGCTGACCCTACCAGAAACTAGAAGCAAGGGAGCCCCTGATCTAATCCACCTCAGCCAGCTTTCCAGAGAGGGAAGCTTGGAGAAAGGGTTGGAGTAAAACGAATGATTTTAATACACCCCATAAATAGCTTTTGTGGAGATGTATCTAGTGTCAGTTCCCTGGTGTGGGTTACACTGCATTGTCTCTAGAAGGTTCTTTATTAAGTTGCAAATATCAACATTGAGAAAGGGACACATTTATCTATTAGTAAAAGGTCTGAGTGGGCCATCAAATGGGCTGGCTGTCACTTGTCTCAGGTATGGGACATGGGATGGGAAGATGACAGTAGTCATGACCCGGGCATGTGTGGTTCAGCTGGAAGCAGTCCTGCCTTGAGGCCTTTGTACTGGTAGGTGCTCTGGCCACCTTGGTGGAGGAAGGGAAAGGCTGTGGATCTGGCAGATGGATTCTCTCTCTGGCCTTCATGTAGAACCTGCCAGAGGCAGATACTTAATCTCACTACAGACTATAAACATATTCTAAAAAATGATTAAGATTCTCAGCTTCTCCTCAAAAGTCTTTTTAAATACTGGATAACAAATAAAAGAGTGCTTGTTGAGTATTTTTTTTTGTTTTGTTATTTTCAGCATGTTTGAAGTATATAATATGTAAAAATAAAATAGTTTGAAAATTCAGTTTAACAAGGAATTGACCTCCCTGTGCCTGGGAAGGACAGTAATGAGAGAAAAGTTAAAGAAGGAAAAAAGATCTGCTTCTCCCATTTTTTTCTGGACAAAATGTGGAAGCAGGCTAGCTATGTTCATGGCTTCTACCCATGTTCCTTCTGTAATCCCACCCGGCTCCAGTCCCGCTTACTGCCCTGTTTCATCTATGCGACACTTCCACCAGCGCCTTGCAGGCTTTCTCACTCCTGTCAGTCTGTGCTGTTAATGCATAGCTTTCAGAACTACCATGTGACTAGACTTGGAAAATGGCTAGAAAGTGTTTCCATTATCTACTGATGCTCAGTAATCTATCTTAAAACTTAATGATTTAATATGACCACCTTTTATTTCCTCATGGTTCTGTGGATCAGGAGTTTTGATAGAGCAAAGTAGAGCCAGTTGCCTATTTGTGTGTGCCTCCACCATGTCTGGTTTTGCTTTGAAAGGGATCAGAGACTCCCCTGATCCTGCTTTCTGTTGACTCTGGCGGCTGGCTGGTTTCTCTGGTTCTCCTTCATGTGGCCTCTTCACAAGGCTTGTTTAGGCTTTCTCACATCATGTGATCTCAGACTTATGGACTTTACACCTAGTGTCTACATTCCTCCAGGAAGTAGAAGTTGCTGATCCTTCAAAGGTTAGACTAATAACTGCATAGTTACTCTGTCACATGCCATACTGGTCAAGGCAAGTCCTATGGACAACCTATATGGAAAGGGAAGGGAAAAGATGCCACCTTTTAATGAATGTGGCATGTGTGTCACAGTGGAAGGACTCAGTGGTGGCCATTTTAGAGACTCTCAAGCTGACTTCAATTTATGCTGGGGTAAATGATCAATAGGTATTACTAAAATTGACTGTGAATTCTTGGCTATTTCTTCCACAGAGAGACCATCATCTCTCTTTTAATCTAGGTGATTGTATGGCTGTTTAATAGAATGTACCACAGATGATTCTGGGTGACTTCAAAAGGTAGGTCCCAAGGACCTCATAATTTCTCTATTCTTGTCTTGGGATGCACACTCTGGGGGAAGCCAGGTGCATGTGAGAGAACCTGTCACTCAGTTGCCACCTTATTGGAAAGACACAGCTGAACTCCCAGACAGGACCCAGCAACACCGGTTCTGTGTGAGTGAGCCTTCTTGGACTTGTACTCTATTTGAGACTTCATGGGACATGGTTCCAGCTGAATTATCCTTACCACTACATGAAGCTCCAAATGAGAATTGCCTAGACAAGCCCTTCCCATGGTGAGTAAAATAAAATGATTATCTTAAACTCTTAACTTTTGAGGGGACTTATTATTATGTGGTGATATTACTGGAACACTTCATAAACCCCCTGGGGGTATTTCTATTTGAGGAATCAAAATTTAACATTTAAGTAAAATGTTTGGGCAATGGGCAAGATATTTGATGTGGTGAGGGCATGGTACAGCCTGATCAGCTCTGATTATCAGTCTATTTCCTCTTCAGAGAGCTCCTCCTTTTCAGGCTCTTCCCTTCTTTCAGTTATGAATCGGCAGGTGAGACATAAGCAGCTTCCTTTCCTGAATCCTGTGTCCTGAAAACAGGACAGCAATGCCTCCTTGACCTTCTGTGAGATTTAAATGAAGTCACATTCCAGAAATCATCACAGAGGTTGCCTGACATTTAAGGGCTCAACAATTTACTCATCCAACACATGTTTATTAACAACTTATCTGTGAACTCTTGGGGGAATATGTAGGATGAGAGATTGCCTGTATTTTGGTTATTTTGTATCTAGCTTCAGTATATACAGGGACTCCTCCAGCTTGGGTCTGAGGCCTAAGATGTATAGAGGGAGCTTCATTTCTGATTGGCAGCTCCTTCTGGTCTACCACTATGAGGTATATACTAAGCACATGGACTAGAAAGACCCAGAAATTCCATACCAGGAAAAGCTTAACCTAGTGATTCAGATCTTGGTCATCCATGGTCAGAACACAAGAGCCCAATTTCTAGGTTTTCCACTTATTAGCGGATTTATTTCAGGTGAGTTATTTAACCTCTTTAGGCCACCATTATGATGTAATCATAACAATAGTAACTAACTTCATGCAACTGTCTGGAGTCTTCAAGCTGTCAGGGCCACTCTAGCATTTAGTCTGGGCCAGACCAGCTCTGAGGATAATGTTAAGATGGTGATATTATCATTCTCATTACATTTGTCCTTGAGTTTTTGGAAGCAGGCTTTAAGGCCCTGAAATGAGTAAGGTGGTGTGGGCACAGACATTTTTATTCTCCAATTAAAGGAGAAATTTGAAAGTGAGAGAACGGCAGATCAAGCTTCTTCTCCCTCTTGCTCCTTTCTGCCCTTGTTTGCTCAGTTCCTCTTCTCTGCCTCCCTTCTAAATGATGACAGTATGTTCAAGTTTTGCAAATCAGAAGCATAGATTAGAAACCTGAGAATGAATGTGCTTATCAGACCCAGGAAGTCTCCAGGGGATGGGAATTGATTACTCAGAGTGTACCACACAAAGTGATTATTTTTCTGCTGTGGTGAACAATGGGGACAAAGGGAGGGTTGGAAGTACCTCTCTACCCCTACCTAATCCTATGGTTTCCAAGGGATGGAAGGCAATCATAGAGTAAGCAAGTACAAATTCTCTTGCTAGCCTTTTTCTGGGAGAGTCAGTGTTAGGGGAAAGAAGGAGATTTTTCCAGTTTTATCACCTTGTTTAACTGGATAGCAGACCCTGCCTAACCTGGGAGATGCTGGGACCTTGGGAAGTTGGATGAGGGATTAATGCAGGAGGTCATTGAGGCCTATAAAATATATGTTGATACCCCTCCTCAAATGAGGAAGGACCTCATTAAGTAGACTACATGTGGGCCTCACCAAACCCTGATGTCAACCTGACTGGTTTCCTGGCTCTGAACTACAAATGACTTTCATTGTTAGCAAACCCTGTCTACAGGATGGGCACCTGCTGGAGGACACTTTATAGGCTAGAGCTTGTTTTATGATTCGTTTTAGACTGGCCATGGAAACTCTGCTTTGGGGTGCTTAGTCATTGTTGTGGTTGGAGTCATCATTAGGTTAAGCTGCTTATCTTCCCATCATAAGGGGTAAGATTCTGATTTCTATCTGCTGTTCATTTCTTTCTCATCATGAAGATTAAGATTTATTTGAATAAAGAGTGAAAATAAAATGAACTGCCAGCTTATCTGATATCTTGGTATATATTAGAAAAATAACACCCTTCAGCACATGTGCAACCCATCAAGCTCATTACATAGCTCAGCAAAGGTCTATATCTTTCCTTTGAAATTGTGTCATACCAGGGAGAATTTGTGGGATGCCCAACTTGGACAAGCAGATTGTGACAGCCCTGCAAGAAGGACAAAATCTATAATAATGGACTGAATCAGAGCTTCAGAGGAATGCACATATTTGGATTTGTGGACCTTCTAAGTCCTGACACCAATTTTCCATTTTGTTCTTGAGGAGTGGTTCTCATACTTGAGCACATATCAGAAGCATCTAGAAGGATTGTTGAAACACGGACTGCTACTTCCAGACCTCAGAGTTTTGGATTTGGCAGAACTGGGGTGGGGATCTAATGTGTACTTCTATATTCCAGAGTGATACAGATGATGCTCTTGGCCTAGGAGTCACACTTTGAGACCTTTTCTCTGGATAGCAAGCTTTCAACCCAGAATGACCACTTCCAGGCACCAGGTATTGGGCTTGTTCACCCCAAACCAAAGATGCTCTCAAAGAGTGCTGCCAAAATATACGGAATCACTGATACTTTCTGAAAGGCTTTCTCTTCAGCTCTTTTCTCAGGAGTTCCACACACTCTGGCAGCCCAGGGATGAATTTGGAGAGAGTCTGCACCATCTTAATCAACACAAAGTGGAGTAAAATTGGGCTTCCTTCTCCAAACTCACCAGTTCTTTATGCACTCACTCCCAGAGAATTGCTTCTTGCACTGAACATCACCTACTTGATTTCAGTCTAGAGATCTTTTTTTTTAAAACCATCTTCAGAAGCTATGCTTGTTTTATTTCCCCCTTTGGAATGTAAAACAAGCTCTGTGAACTATCAGTTTATTAGAATCTTGTCTAGAATCAGACAACTTACAACAGGAAATTGGCATAGTCATGGATATATACACAATACACCCAGGCATACACACATATAGCACACATATGCATAATCATTGTTGGGATAACTTTTCTGAGAAGAAGTGAACCAGTTTTTATTCTTCCTAATAGGCCACCAATGACATAACAAAGAAACAATTCCATCCAAGTCCATATTTGTGAATCAGTGAGTTTATTAGGATACTTACAGGAGCACAATGAGGAGTTACTTTGAAAATGTTTCTGATCACAGAATAGTTGAAAGTGTCCTAAGAAATTGCACAGATGGACTCTTCTTTTATTTAGTCTCCTCTATATGTTAGCATCTCCCAAGACCAAGTGCAACTAGGGAAGTATTATGTGCAGTGGTGGAGTAGTGGGAGGAAGTAAGTGGTTATAATCTCAGATGGGGGTCCAGTGATTGCCAACACCCTTCTACAAAGCCACGTGAGTAGGCCCAGTCTTATGAAGGACTGTCTCAGGGGGCACAGCCGCTCTGACTTCAAGATGCTGATGCCTATGTCCACAGGACAGATTTTCATAAAACATATGCAAACATATACATGGGACACACACTTCCCCATGTAAAAACACATAGTCCACACATGTTCATGCAGATATACATGACACACATGTGGAAACGCACATGTAACACAAATGTACACAACCATGCAGACTTCACACAGCAAACACATATACCCATGCAAATGGACACCTCCTCAGTGCAAATATGCATATGACACCCAACACCCATGCAAATATATGTGATACATATAAACCCACCAACACAAATGCATGTGCATCTAAGTACACCCATGACACACAGATGCCAAAAAACACACAAGACAAGCTTCTCTGAGACAGGTTGAATGAATAATAGGCTGTCTGGGCATTTCCAATGGAGCCAGAGAAATCTGGACTCGGTGGGATTTGGTTATCAGCATTATAATGCTCCCTCTGTGCTGTCAAAGAGAGAAACTAGGGCACTCATTTTTGCAACTGTTGGAGTTTTAAGCACCTCTGTGGCTTTGACCATGACTTGGCATGCTTTCAGATATGAATGGCTTTCCCACTGGCCCTCCAAGGTCCACAGGATATTTTTTAAAAGGTTGGCCACCAAGTCACCACACTTCATTAATGGCAGCAGTTATTTTATCTGTGAGAATAACTGTCCTTCTTAGCTTCTCAATTTGTTGCCTGAGCAATGATTTATTACCTTCCAAAGCGGCAGTAATTGTATAATGATGCAAAAATCATGACAAGCCATTCTGATAAACTGTATTACCGGTGGCACCTTGCATTCTGACTGTATTCCAGCATGTGCTATAGGGTTTCAGCACAACCACAGGTCTGACTGGCAACAGACAGGACAGCTTCACAGGCCTGAGGAAGGCGGATTGAGAACTCCTGAGTGGAGCCTGAGAAGAATTGTCCTGGTGTGAGTTGATTCCATTTGGATCCCATATGTAAAACCAGGCTACCTGTGTTTTTCGTACCAAAAAATGAAATGCTATACTTTTTAAAAATCTTGGAATGTAGAACTAGCTCTTAAAATTTGCTAATGAAATATATGTGCAAAACAATATATATATAAACAGTATGGATTTGAACTCCAGTTTTATCTTTATCCCTCATTTTTGGCTGTTTTCTTTTCTAAATGACTAAGCTTTCAGCACCCATTTGGGTTCAGATCTACTTTTTGTGAGCTAAGGGATGAGGCACTATGCAATGTGCTAGTACTGAAGGCATTAGTGACTCACAAAAGTGATGTTATAAAGTAATTTTCAGATTTATTTCTCATTTTGGAAAAATATATGAAATCACAAAGCCCTTTACATGAAATTGAGAGACAAACTACAGTCAAGTATGTCTGACAGGAGGTCCTTGAAGTCGCCAGACATTACCTGATGTTGGTCTGTGGTTATGAAGAAGGTGTCCCATTATTTTCCTGAACCAAAGAGTAATGAGTCCTCTTGTGTAGTTCATCATAGTGGCAAAGATAGCGGCTAGGGCCCTGTCTGTACTCTCTCCCTTCCTTTTCAGGGCCACCTGATAATGGCCACAGGCTTTTATGGAAGGTTCTCTTGGGATTGTACAAGTATGTAGGTATAGTCTATATCTGTGTTCTGAGGGTGGGCCTTAATAGCAAGGATAAGAAGGGGAACTATTTCAGAGGTCTTTCTGTTTGACCAGGGATGTCTGTCTCTCTTCTGAGTCCTCAAAAATTGAAACCAACTTAGTCAAGTCATCAAAATTCCAACTTGGGGACTTGAAAAATGGCTTAACAGTTAAGACACTTGCCTGAGAAGCCTAAGAACTCAGGTTTGATTCCCCAGTTCCCACATAAGCCAGATGCACATGGTGGTGTTTGTTTGCAGTGGCTAGAAGCTCTCGCATGCCAATTCTCTCCCTCTCTCTGTGTCTCATATGCCCCCCTCACTCTCAAATAAATAAATAAATAAATAAAATAAAAATACAAAAAGTTTGTGCTTTGAGTTTTAGGCTACAGATGTGTCAGTGGCTTCAATGCCAGGGCTAGAACAGGGTTTCTTAATCTTGGCATTATTGATAGTTTGAGCCAGATAGTCCATTTTTGAGGGCTTGAGCTTTATTACATGTAGGATGCTTCATATTGTTTCTGGCCTTTCTTGACTGGACACCAGTTGTGTACTGCTAGATCCAGTTGTTCCAGTTGAGAATAAGAAACGTCTTAAGACATTGGTCAAAGTCCCCTCAAGGGATGGGCAAAGTTAGTCAAAGACTACTGAGCTGAGACACTGGAAACATGAGTTTTCCTCTCCTCTGTAGTCAGAGAAAAGCTTTCTGGCTCTTCCCTGTCACATCTTGAGATGTTCTTTGTTATACACGAAGTCCAAGGATGACTTGTTGACTTCAGGGCTCTCATGAGCCTCATTTTTTTTTTTTTTTTGCCTCATTTTCTCCATCTATGAAACAGAAATCAAGTGTGCCATCACCTCATGAGGTTATAATAATGAAGAAACAAGGTCAGTCCAATAAATAAGTGTCTGAGGCATAGTACCTGCCCAGTAAGGTTTCCAATCCCTCTTCTTGTTGACTAGCAAAAATCACCATCTGCCTAGTGAGTGCTGTCAGCTGGGAAAGAGTTTCTGCTTCAAAACCATTTTCTCTCCTGACGTGCTGTGGTCCAGCTGGGGTTGAGCTCTAAGACAAAGCTCTTATGTACTTTGTCTTCAGGAAATTCCAGGTGGGCAGTGGGCCTGGGATAATATAGCTGTTCTTTGGGGTCTCAGTTGCTACAGACACAGAGTTGCTTGTCTTATATGTACATAGGAGACATTTTCAGTAGGTAGATGTCTTCAGAGGCCCAGGAAGGCCAGGCCAAACCAGAGAACTGGAGGGACAACAGGCCTCAATGGGTTTCCTGGTGTCCATGGTATCTTCTTCTGCAGCATGGAGAGTTTCATCTTTGCTAAACTCAGTCCTCAGACAGGAAGGATGAAAGCATACTTGACTCTGTCTAATCAGCAACCTCTCTTGCCTTGTCCCATGTATTTCTCTGTAGGAGTGTAGGATGGCTACTGTTTTGTTTTTGCTGTTGAGCTGGATGTGGAACTGGGTGCCAGGGAGGCAGGCATTCATGTAGCATAGAAGCCATTCACACTCTCTGCTGTCTTTCCTACCTGGATGTATCAGCACACTGCTAGTATTTGTAGTACCCCACAGTATTATTGAGCTGGAGAGGTACTTGGGGAAGTGTTTGCTGCCTCGACATTTTGGCTACATCTAAACAAGCTGGGGATTTATTGAGGTCAGCAACAGCTGGATGATCAATAAGGCATTTCAGATAAAACTCCATTTTTGCCTCTAGCAAATTCACAGCATTACTTTGCCTTTGTAAACAACATCTTAAGGAATGCTGATTGTAAATCATCTCAGATGCACCTTTACACCCTTCATGCCATGTATTTCTCCTAATAACTTTGCATGAGAAGCAAGAACGGACCCTTGTACCAATGAAGACACAGAAGCCCAGAGGATGCAATTGACTCATCTAAGGTCAGAGTGAATGTGTTGGGAAGGGGGGCAGATTAGGATCCCAGGCTCTCATCTCCTGGGCCTGCCTGGTGTAATCAGTATCTCACTTAACTTTGAGCTTGAGCTTCCCTGACCTGGGTCTGTCCCTCCTACACTTCTGAATAGCAGTGCTTATCACTGTGGGTGGGCTGCAGGCAGCCACATGTTCAGTGACATCGTCAGGGCTGCAGGCTAACCTTACCTGTTGTCTGGGCAATTTGGCAAGTGATCACATTTTCCTTTGGATCTAATTACCCGAGAAGAAAATGATATCTCACTGTGAATCCACTGAACTGCTTTCTAAGCATCCTGCAAGCACATGCAACCTTAGGCTGGGTTTTGCCCAAGCAAGGAAAGAACAAGCATGGATGGTTTGCTGTGGAGTGACCTAGTGCTCATTTGACCGGATCCAGAATATCAGCTCTGGAGGTTTCTCACCAGCCATAAGAGAAGCGCTGTCAGACCTGTGGTCAGTGGCATAGGTCAATGCATATCTGGGTTTGGGGATGACAGAGAAGGAGCTGGAGAGAGAAACTGGACCTCCCCCCTCCTGGGGACATTTTGGGGAAAGGGAGCTGAGGGGTGCACAGAATTCTTGGATTGGTCTGAAGATTCTTTCTGGGTCTGTTCCCCAGACCTCAGACTTCTTGTACCCAGGTGGTGGTTTCTCACCTTCAGAGCTGGGGCTGGGTTCTAGGCTCATACTCAACATGAGATCTTCATTAACCCCAGCTACCAAGTTACTTTCTGGGAGGAGAAATCACAAGCAGGTCTTGGAGCAGGGGACAAGTACGGCTTCTAACTTGCAGTGGCCAGGGAAGGCAGGCACGACAGACATGTAGTGAAAGGCACTTTATTTACTTGTGGTTTGAATGTGAAATGCCTCCAAAGGCTTATGTACTGGAACAGGTGGCCTTCGGGTAGTGATGCTGTTTTGGAAGATTGCAGAACCTTTAGGAGGTGGTTCTTTGCTGGACAAAGTATGTCACCTAGGCTGGGCCTTGAGGTCTTATAAACTGGCACACTTCTTGCTTGTTCTCTGTTTCCTGACTACATATATCATGTGATCAGCCACTTCATGCCCCTGCTGCCATACTTTCCAACCACGACAGACTGTATCCCCTGAAGAAGTAAGCCAGAATAATCCTGCTTTAAATTGCTTCTGGTCAGGGTGGTCGCAGCAAAACAGTAACTAATGCAACCCTTTAACCTGGACTAAACACTGCTTTCCCTTCACTTAGGGTTCAGCATGTGCTCCAGTCAGTTCCTAGATGTTTCTCCTGTTGCTGGGACAAACATCCCAAACATCCGACTAGAAGCAGGTTATGGGACTAAGAGATTTATTTCAGGCTGACAAATTCCAGGGGAACACAAGAAGCTGGCTCCCCTCCACAAATCCAAGCAGAGAGACACAATCAAACAGCCAACAAACACTGATAACACAAACCACTATAGCTCAAACTGTTCTATCGATACCTGGTAGGGCTGGACTCCAAGATCCGCTACCAGTGACACAGCTCCTGTAGCAGTTATCTACCTGCCAGGGGCTGAACCTGCAAGTTCAAAGTTTTTTTAATGACTTTTGTTGATTTTGATTCTGTCTATCTATCTATCTATCTATCTATCTATCTATCTATCTATCTATCAAAATCAACATATATATATTTTATTGAAACACATATATATGTATATATGTGTTTCAATAAAACACCTGTGTCTGTGGTGGGGCCATACATTCAAATTACCACAGTAGGCTTGTAAGAACAGCCACTTTTCAAGAATTTGTTAACTTCCTCTCTCTCCCTCCTTCCCTTTATTCTTTATTTTCTTCTATCCATCTTTTTTCAGTTCTAGGTATTGAATCAGGGCCTTGAGGATGTTAGGTAAGCACTCTATCACTGGTCTATTTCCCCATCCCTTTTATTTCTTTTGGATTTTGGGAGAGGATTTCATTCAGTTTCCCAGCCTGGTTTTTGGCTTCACTCTGTACCTTAGTCTGGCCTCAAATTTTGAATCTTTCTGCTTTAGCCTCTTGAGCAGCTGGCATGACCAAGTCCAGCAAGTGGAATTCTTTCTTTCTTTTTTTCTGATGTTGTTGGTGCTAGGAATCAAGCCCAGGGCCTTTTACATGCTAGGTGAGTGTTCACATACTGAGCTACTCCCTAAGCAATAGATTCTTTTTTTAAAAAAATAATCTTTTTATTTATGTGTGCACATTTTATTTTATTTTTGGTTTTTTTCAGGTAGGGTCTCCCTCTAGTCCAGGCTGACCTGAAATTCACTATGTAGTCTCAGGGTGGCTTTGAACTCAAGGCCATCCTCCCTACCTTTGCCTCTTGAGTGCTGAGATTAAAGGCACGCACCACCATGCCCAGTTCACACCTGAGAGAACTGGCAATGCCTTCAGGAATGAGGTGTTTAAACATTTAGCAGCACAGCACGAAGTTTCCCCAGAGGCGGATTTTTCTGAGCTCTCTGCTAGTTCTCCAGCTCTGCCTGAGACTTCATTTACATATGCCCTATCAGTGACTTCCAGGCAACCTGGGTCCTGAGATGGTGTGACCTACATTTTTCTCTTCTTTTCTTTGTGGTGGCAGGTGTGTGGCAGGCTGCCTAGTCTTCCCTGCAGGCTGGGAGTTCTGTGTCCTCTTAGTGAGGGGAGAGGCCCATCAACCTTCAGGTGACGGCTGCTATTCCTTTTGGTGCTGCTTGTCAGACACATGTGGAGTTGCTCTGACCTCTAACTTCCCTTGTTCCTCTTGTCACGCACATGTTTCCTTCATCCAGGCCCTGTAGCTGATTACCACCATCTGCTCACCCTTCTCTGCTCTCAGGGCGGTCCTTCTGCTGGGCCAGCATACGCTGCTAAGGACCCATGGGGCTGTGTCACTGACCGACATTTGTTGCACTTTTGGATTAATTTTGACTTTAAGGGCTTTACTGATCTAAGTGATATTCCCTATTTTAACTTCGTCCTCTTTGGTACTCAGTAAAGGAGTACATGACACTAGCTCCCATTTAGGGAGTGCTCACTGTGTCTAGGGATGGAGATGTGCCCTGTGGGCATCATCCCAAGCTCTTCATAAGGGCCCATGAAGGAGACACTGATATTCACACCATATTACTGAGAAGAGCCAGTTAGGGGTGAGAAGTTGCTTCCGACACAAGTGTGCTTGGTTTCTAAGCTAACTCTTGTCACAACCCTGTCACCCATCCCCTCACTGTAGGCTCTGCTAAAGTGGAGCACTGACTTGTGCTGTGCTTGCAGTTTTGAGAGCCTTCAGTGACCACTGGGGTTGTGGTGTTCATGGCAGCTTCAAAAGTGGCTTTGTTGAGGTTGAGCTGGGCCCCAAGCAGGACAAGTATTCTCTGGTTACACCTTGTGTTTGATATTAGTTTTCTACAGCGGTTGTAATAAAGTTCCATAAACCAGGTGCTTTAAGATATCAGAAAGTTATTGCCTTACAGATCCCTAGAAGTCCCACTTTAGGTATCAGTAGACTTTCTTCTTGAGAGCTATAGCTGATGGTAGCTTGTTGGCAGCCTTTGACATTCCCAATTTCTGAAAGCATCACTCTAATCTTGGCCTTTATCTTCTGTGACATTCTCTCTGTGTATCAGTATCTGTGTGTAAATTCTACCCCCACCACTTTTTTTTGAAGTACAGTCTTGCTATAGCCAAGGCTGGCCTGAAATTCACTATGCAGTCTTAGGGTGGTCTTGAAGCCACGATGATCCCCTCTTTAAAAAAGTTTTATTATCTATTTGAGAGAGAGAGAGAGAGAGAGAGAGAGAGAGAGAGAGAGAGATAGCGAGAAAGAGAATGTGTACGCCAGAGCCTCCAGTCACTGCTAATGAACTCCAGATGTATATGTCACCTTGTGCATCTAGATTTACGTCTCATGATCTCCACTCTGAAGTTTTTGGGCATGAGTGGAGAGGGGGCAACTCTGCTCACAGCTGGTAGAGCTGATTTCTCTTCCCTTTGGGTCAGCCTGCTCCAGGCAGAACCCTGTGTGGTTTTACTCATCCTAGCAAAACACAGGAGGATCAGGAGGCCATTGGCTGTGCTTCCTGCTTCAGAAGGAGAGCTTTGTTTGAAGAAGTTTCAGAGTGCAAAAGTCAGATTGAATACAATGGAGACACAAAATGAAATTGCTCTTTACAAGACATACAGGTGCAATAAAATGGAAATACACTTGTTTTAACACAGCAAACATCCTGAGGATTTCTAAAGGCTACTGAGCAGGTTAAGCAAAGGTGCAGTTAGGAAAAGGAAGAAGGAAGGCTGGTTGGAGAGCTTGTTGGGCAGGCTGGTGTGTGACTGGAAAGTGCAGATCTCACAGACTTGCTGGAAATGCTCTGGACAGTGGTCAGCCAGTAGGGACAAAGGCTGCTGCACTGGGACATAAGAACAGTTGCCTCCTTCTTCTGCATGTCTGCGCCTCTTCACTTCGAATTCTTCCATAGTCAAACAGAGCCCTGTGCTTAGCTCCACTGACTAGCAGCTTCTTGGGACACCCTCATGGATGCTGGAATGTAGCTTGTGGAGAGAAGAGAGAAAGGTAGAATGTTTCACATGGTGTGTATGTGAGACAGTAGTGAACTTCCCTGAAACAGAACTCTTTAGTAGTGGTCAAGGCTTCTCTCTGGGACTTTGATGAATGTAAGAAGCAGTCACTAAGTGCCTACTGCATCCCATATTGCTGAAGAACCATGCTTACAATCAAGATCCAAGCTACAAACTGGCAGCTTTCAGGGATAGAGTGTTTTTTTTGGGGGGGGCGTTGGAACAGTGCCATTTGTTTCTGAATTTTAGTCTCAATGTCATCATTGAGCACTTGCCAGCTAATCATAGCCATCTGACACAGTGCTCCTTTGCTTGCTGTTCGCATGTAGGAAGAGACTCACAGTATGAAGGAGTTGTGTCCTTTCCATTCATGGTGGAGTCAAGGCTCCGGGCAGAGTGCTGGAGACGGCAGCGGGAACCTTGAGAGTTGGGCCATGGCAGCACGCTTGCTCTCTGAAGTCAGAGCAGATGGAAAGCCACTGAACCTTGGCTTGTGTTTGACGTGGCTTTTACTGTGAGGGCTTTGGACTTTGGACCCTGGACAAGTTGGAGATTAGAAAAAACTGTGATTGGAATGACTAAGCAGGATGCTTTCTAAAGGAGTTTCTAGTGTTGGGTCTACACTGAGGTGAGGAGAGTGGGTGGTAACTGATGGCACAGACTGGAAAATTCCTTCTAAGCTGACTTCATCATCCTCTGATTCATTCTCTGCTCGACTCATGCTGAGGAAAAATGAGAGCCAGTGTTTTGAATAGCTGGGTCTTATATCTCTCGCTCAGAAGTTCTGTAGCCTCTCATTCATTAAACATTGTGTGCAATGTGCACCTGCTCTGTGCCAGATGTTGTCCCACATGCTGGAGATTCAACAGTGAATGTTCCAAAGTAAAAACAATGCTTCCTAATGTGTGTATAGTGAAGAAGAGGGAGATGAAGAAAGAACTAAGTTAGCAAGTTAGGTGGTTTGTCAATATCAGAAGAAGACACTTCATAGCAGTGAGATGGGCATGCCCTGAGACAGGTGGGGGTCTGTGATTGTAAGTAAAGTGACCAGGGAAGACCTCACTGAAGTGACATCAGCTAAAGGACCTGAAAAAATAAGGGAAGGTAGGGGGTGAGGACATTGCAGGTAGAGAGTTGGTTCAGTGCAAAGGCTCTGGGCCTATAAGAAGTATGCTGTGTTTGCATAAGCCAGTGGGATGGGGAAACAGAAGGGAAATTAGTAGGATGGAGGTATGAGCAGGAACTGGACCTCTCATTTAGGGACATGTGTAGTGGGGGGGGGGTGGGAGAAACATGTTCAGCATCTCTTTGGTGGCAGCTGAGGTCCCCACTATTGCTGAGCAGCAAAGCTTCCATGTCTGTTCCCTGCTCTTTCACCCTATCTGGGTAGGAAAGTACATAGATCCTGAAGAGATGGGATGACCAAGGATTCATCCCATCTTCCGTGCTCTATGGAGCCAAAGTCCCCATCAACCTTGTTGGGTTTAAGGAAGAGAGCAGAAGAGAATCAAAATAAGTTCGAGGTGGAAGTTTGAAACTTGTGTGAATTTTTAGAAAATATTTTATGTATATTTATTTATGAGAGAGAGAGGAGAGAGAGAAGAGAGAGAGAGAGAGAGAAGCAGAGAGAGAATGAGCATGCCAGGGCTTCCAGCTGCTGCAAATGAACGCCAAATGCATGTGCCACCTTGTGCATCTGGTTTACATGGGTCCTGGGGAATCGAACCTGGGTCCTTTGGCTATGTGGGCAAGCACCTTAACTGTTAAGCCATCTCTCCAGCCCAACTTGTGTGAGTATTAATAACTGTAAGTGATCAGAAAGTTATGAAATTTGATAAAGGTGCTGATAAGGGTGGAAATGTGAGAGGAGGTGAGGTTAGATTAAAGACAGTGATTGGGTAAACACGTTTGCCCCCTCCATGTGCAGAGAGGCATGTTATAATATTACTGAAGTGGAACTAAGATTTAAAAAGTAGCTCTCGTCCCAGCCTCCGTGGTGTGCCCTCGACTTCCAGTGCCTAGTCTGGCTCACCTCATCTACATTTGCCTCCTTGAACCCTAGGAACACATCCTGCCAGAGTGCAGCCTTCACCATCACATCGCCCAGGACAGGGGAATAAGGGGACAAGCTCTGCACAGGTGTTCACTGAGCACTGACTGATGAGTTACATGCATAAAAAATGCAATAGGGGGCTGGAGAGATGGCTTTAGTGGTTAAGTCGCTTGCCTGCAATGCCTAAGGGCCCAGGTTTGATTCCCCAATACCCACGCAAGGAAGATGCACAAGGTGGTGGCATGCATCTGGAGCTCATTTGCAGAAGATAGAAGACCTGGTGCACCCATTCTCTCTCTCTCTGTCTCTCTCTCTCTCAAATAAATTAACTAATAAATAAAATTAAAAAGAGATAATGCAACAGAAACATCTTGAAATTTGGGCAACTCAAAAGATAGGAGTCTTCTCCACACAGAAGAATTTCCTGGGGTGCTGTTTTTGTTAGTGAATTTCATGAGATGTGTAAAGCAGTGACAGTTAAAGGGGAGTGTCTGAATTCTATACCCTCTACTGCCAGGGAATATTTCTAAACAGCTGCCAGCTGGCTGTGAAGGAAGTCTTGCGATATAGCCCTTCCTTATATAAACATTGAATCATTTTTTAAAATGTAAAACACATTGGGAACTCATCAATTCCTTTCCTTGTTCACAGACTAACTGGGTTCTTGGCATTTTTCTGACCACACATGCATGTTTTTACATGGCTAAAATCATAGTTACAGCTATAATTTTGGTCTATTTAGGGGTGAGTATGGACATCCACTGACTCTTTTTCATAACTACAAAATATTCTTTTTTTAAAATTCCAGACACACTGAGAAATTCTCATGTGGTTATCAGGACTTCCAAGATTATATATGCAGTGAGTTTCTTCCTACACATGAATTTGCTCCTGTTTAATAATCTTGTGGAAATCCTTGGATATGGAATTTCAGAGCCAGGTTGGCTGGTGGCTGTTGCTCATGGTGGCACTTCCCAGTGGTAGTCATGACCCGTACTATGTACCATGGGCATGGGCACTCCTGGAAGCATAAGTGGAGTGCCACAGGGTGGCACTTTGTGGATAGAATGGTACCGTGTTGAAGAAAGAAATGCTTGGCTCTTTACAGACAAGTGCATTGATGGAACTCTTTAGGTTTGAGTATGTGGAGTTGAGTAGGGCTGGCTTTCATGTCTATTCCAGAGCATTTATTCGCCCTTTCCTCCCACCTGTGATCACTTGTGGCTAAACTCTGAAGAGCTCAGCTTCTCTTTGCTACTGTAAAAGCCAATTCCCAAGCCGGGCGTGGTGGCGCACGCCTTTAATCCCAGCACTCGGGAGGCAGAGGTAGGAGGATTGCCGTGAGTTCGAGGCCACCCTGAGACTCCATAGTGAATTCCAGGTCAGCCTGGGCTAGAGTGAGACCCTACCTTGAAAAACCAAAAAAAAAAAAAAAAAAAAAAAAAAAAAAGCCAATTCCCCTAGGTAAGAGGACCCCAAGTCACTCATTAACTTTAAATCTCATTTAAGAAGTGACTCCTGTGCCTAACCATTGGTAGGTTTCATGGAGATGATGGGGACACTGGCTTCTTGCTTAAGTGATATTTCCCATCTTCTGGACATATTCTGGTAATGTATCACTGTGATCACAAAAATTCATCAGTTATATCTGAGCCCTGATTTGAGCCAGGAACTTTCTAAATTTCACCATCTCTCTTCACTTTAACTGAATCTTATGAGGTAGGTTTTGAATGACAAAGGATGAAACCAAGTATAGAGGGTAAGTATGAAGTAATTTTTCTAAGATTACATAGCTAATAAGTGGCAGTGTTGGGCAAACAAGACAGAAAGGTTGACTGAGACAGAGCCTCTCCCACTAAGCGGCTTACACTGTGGGTACTGGTTGTGGTAATGGTGGTGCGAGTGTGTGTGTGCAGTGTGAGGTGGAAAGATGGACTGACAGATAAAATAAGCCTAATAGTGGTGTTGAGAGCTTAGGAGGGGAACTGCATCACACTTCGTTGGGAAGCAGTCATTGAGCATTTTCCAGAGCATGTTTCTGGCTAAGCTTTTGAGGAGGAAGAGGAAAGGGATGGGAGGTTCCTTTGTGGTTAGAGAGGAGGGTAAGAAGTATTCAGGGAAGAATTAACTTTTTAGTACAAAACTCATTTGTTCAGGCGCATTAGTGAGTGCTGGGCTGTCTGAGAGTTGTCTGAGTGGACACAGCACTGCTGAAATGGTAGCGAGAGCCTGGTAGAGTCATCTTTGCTGGGGTCAAGAGGATGAAGAGGCATTCTGGCCTGCACTTCACACTGAATGGTGCTCTGGCCTCAGGTGGCTGGCACTGGCTCAGACAGGCCGTCGGAGCTTTGCAGTCATAGAGGAGGTATTTCCTCAGTGACACTCATTGCTTTTTATGGGTGGAGAAGGGTGTTTTGTATTTCCTAGATTCTAAGACATCACTGATGTATGGACTGTCTTGTGCCCTTACCCAAGTCTTACATTGTAACCCTAACCTCCAATGTGACTGCATTTGGGGCTTGGTTTTTAAGGAGGCAGACAGGTTAAATGAAATCATCAAGGTCGGGCCTAATTAAATAGGACTAGAATACTTTTAAGGGAAAGAGATCATGGGATATACACCCATATAGAAAAGGCCACATGAAGTCACAATGACAAAGCCAAGGTCAGAGCCCTTAAAAGAGTCAACTCTGCCTGGGCCTTGCTCTTGTATCTCCAGCTTCCAGGACTGGGAAAATAAATACCTAAGACCTAAGCCACCTAGTCTGTGCCAGACCAAAACAACTCATTAAAACTACCCCATGAACCAGAGAGGTGCTTGCACATCCTTTACTGTGTGTGGTGGTTTGAATAGAATAGATGGCCCCCAATATATTCAGTTGCTTATTTGTAGTTTGCATCTCTAGCCACCTGGCTGGAGGCAAGGTCACTGGGTGGATCTTAAGGTGTGGTGGTGGATTTCAGATTTCAATCTAAAGATATGCAAAGTGTGCCTAGCTGGAGTTCCTGAAGTGTGCTGTGGCTTTTGGCTTTTAGGCTTGTGCTTCTCTCTCTCTCTCTGCTTGGGCCTGTGAAAGCAGGCCAGTTTCTTCTGCCATTATGGAACTTCCCCTGGATCTGTAAGCTTCAATAAATATCCCTTCCTCCATAACTGTGCCTGGTCTGGAAGTTCATCTCAGCGAACCTGAAGCTGTCTGCTACACTGTGGCACTGTTCACATAGCCAAGTTATAGAATCAGCCTAGGTGTCTGTAAACAGATGGTGGGTGAAGAAATTGTGGTATACACACATGAGGAAGTTTTATTCACCATGAAGAAGAAATTCTGTCCCACCCTCTTACCCCTCAAAGAAAAGAAAGAAGAAAGGGAGGAATGGGATGAGAGGAAGGAATAAGAATAAAATTGTGGAACTGAAGATCATATTAGGCAAAATGAGCAAATTAAGAAAGAAAATACCACATTTTCATTCATATGTGTTTACTAGATTAACTAGATTATATATATATATATATATATATATATATATATATATATATTCATATTTGTGTGTGTGTTTGTAAAATTGAAGCAGGGTTGTTTGGGAATGAAGGGAGCTCTCAGAGGGGGAGAGGACATGGTATGGGATGGTACATATGGTTGAAGCACATGATGTCTATGAGTGACATGTTTCTATGGATCTCATTGCTATGTGCAAGAAACAGATCCTAACTAAAAAACACACTGTCAATTTAATCCTGATTTAAGGAAGAAGAAAAATGCTTCAGTCCTTCATAAATTCACATACTCATAGAAAAGATGCATATTGACTTTGAAAAAGTGTTGAAAACATCACAAACATAAAGAGAGGAGTACACAAATCACGTGTGATGTCAGTAGCCAGACAGGGTCATTGGAGCACTCTCCATCATTGATTGTTGATACTCTATGAAAAGTTTGTTCTGATTTTTACTTACCCCATTAGAAGCATTTTTCATAACATGACCTTTTAATGGCTATATCATATCCTACTATATCATGTGTTCTCACTTGTTTATTTTTTCTAGCATCATTGGGTATTTACTACATCTAGTCTGTACTTTTTTTTTTTCTATTGTAAATGATGGTACAATGAAAGTCTTTGTACAGACATATTTATCATATCATGAATGATTTTCTAAGGGTTAATTCTTTGATTTAAAGTTAGTGGGCCAGAGGTTGTAAATAGTACAAAGGAAAAAGGAAACATTTTGTGTTTGTTTCTTGATACATATTGTCCAAATTTTTAGGTAATTGTATTATTCTCTTTCCTAGTTTGGATACTTGCTATCAGACAGGATGTGACCAGCAGATATAAAAGAAAACTCTAATTTCTTTCTTCTAGACACAATAAAATAATAATGTAGTGCAAACAGAAGGATGTTTTTGTCTTTTGTATTTAGTTTAAGCTAGAAGGGAATGGCTACTTTTAAGAAGCAGGAAGTGATATTATATATGACAGATGATTGCATTGTCCCAGGGAGTGTGGTTAAGGTGTGGCTTGGGTTGTATCCTCTAGGCCATCACACAAAAATCTGCTTCCATTACCAGCGCGGCCTCTATACCAGCGAACAGAGGCATCTCCCCTCTTACCTTCCTGGGGCTGGTCTGAATGGTGGCAGACTCCGGTGCTTATGATCAAAGACCCAGATTTCCATGTGGCCTCACCTCTCCAATCACTCTCACTGTTCCTAGCTCCAGGAAGTTGGACAGAAAGGTATCTGAGGTCTCACGTAGGTGAACCTTTCTCTCTGTGGGTTAGGGGCAACTTTGCTTTGCCTCCTGGTGCCCTTGATCAAATTTATAATGTTTTTCAAAGAAAGTCAGATGATGTGCCTAACTTCTGGATTCACAAAAGTGTGTGTGTGTGTGTGTGTGTGTGTGTGTGTGTGTGTGTGGCGTATGTATGTGCAGGCCTGTGAGAAGGTCTAAGGACAATATTAGGGAGTTTATCCTTTCCTTCCACCCTGCTTCAGATAAGGACTCTTTGCCCTCTCCCTGCTGTGTGTATGCCAGTCTAGCTGGCTGTGAGCTCCTGGATTCTTCTGTCTTTGCCTCCATTGATATAGGTGCTTTGGGGTCACAGATGCATGCCTACTTTCTGTTTTACATTCTGCTTTGTGTCTAAAAGTTTTAAGACAATAAGCAGAGAAGAAGAAATTTGAACTTTATTTGGATCATACTTTGCTTCAGCCTTGCTCTTTGGTATACTATCTTTAATAAAGATTGGCATGGCACATGCATTGTGGTGACATTGTTTTTATGTAGCAGTACTTGACACCTCATTTGACAGCAACATTCACAGTGGGTGCTCCATGCATTTGACATTAATAACCCTGAAATGTTTACACCATGCTTACATATTAGCATGTTTAACAAGATTAGCAGCTAAAATGTCCCCAAAAGCTGTGTATTCAGTTTCCAATACCAGTGGCTCCAGCTTTCACAGTCTCCATACACAGTGACTGTTCACTCACAAGCTGTTCTTGTTCTGTCTAGAGCTCAGGGAACACCAGACTCTGTGATAGGCTCCCTCCTTCTCTCCCTTCCTTCCTTCCTTCCTTTCTTTCTTTCTTTCTTTCTTTCTTTCTTTCTTTCTTTCTTTCTTTCTTTCTTTCTTTCTTTCTGTACATTGGGAACTAAGATTATAAAGTTTTAACTGACATGTACATAAAACTTTCAGCTTACCAAAAGTCAAATATCAGATAACCAGAACTTACTGAATACTTACTATGTGTCTTAAGGCATCCAGCCCAGTGGTAGCAACTCATTTAATTCTTCCAACCAACCTAAGACACAAGGTATGCTAGTCCCATTTTACATCCAAGAACTCAAGTTACTGAAAGGTTAAACAGTTTGAGTACACAAAGCCAAAAGAGGCAAATTTGGAACTTGAATCTCGGACCTAGGACCTTTGGGCTCTTCCTCCTTATTGTGTACTATTGGCTATGCCATCATTGTTACATTAGTGCATAAGCAAGGAAGTGTTTGTGGAGCAAAGTAAAGGTTCCATAGATTGCCTAGGGGCATTGAAGGTAGGCTGCAGGAGATCAGCATAGGTTAAAGGGGATAATCATAGTTAACTCAGAGAGATTTTCATGGGCATAGCTTCTCTTTTGGCCAAAGGCTACTGGGAGCTTCTCATTGGAGTCCATGACCCTTGTCTCCATAGGATTCTGACTTGGTTCCCAGTTTCAGCTATGAGTTCCTTTTCACTGAGCAGGTCTCTTAGCCATTCAAGGAGCCATTGGTTACCCACCTAGGCTGGATGCCACTAATGCACAGGTGTGTACATCTTGTCAGGCTGGTTGCTTTCATATAGCAGTGTACCCTGGTTGATCACAATGTTGTTGGCCATTTTCTCCCAGCAGCTCATGTAGTACTTCCCAGCAATATATGGACAAACCACCTGGAAACTGGCTTCTTTCCGGATTCCATCCAGATCTCTCGATGTTCTGTGTCGGCAGCATTCACTGTCTTCAGCAATTGGGTCTTACCTCTTACCTCAGACAGGTAATAAAGTGCTTTGACAGAAGCCTGTCTTGTTTTGGGGACCTTGTTGGTCTAGCTCAATGTGGGTTGTAACCTAGTTCTGGTAGTGGGAGTTACAAGCCAGAGCCAATTGTTTTGGGATTAGATTTCTCAGATTTCTGGTTCTCTTAATGTGATTTAAAGACTCAATTCCCGCCTCTGCTCACTGGCATCTGTAAGTGACAGGCATCATAAACTCCAGTATTCAGATCTTATTCAAGGTATGGAGACATGTATAGAGGGAGGGCAGGAGGCGTGCAAGATAAAGGAAAGATTGTGAAGGACTTTGCATATGTCAGAGAGGAAAATCTTGACTCTTTTGGGCACAGTGGCTGGGATTCTGTATATCAAACTAACAAGAGACAGATCAACAAGAGAAAAGGTACATTTTCAAAGATGCAGGAAGACTCTGATCTCATGTATTATTTGAACAGAGGGGATTTGAATTTCAAAAGGATACAAATTGTGGGGAACGGACTAACAAATATGTTTTGTAAGATGTTAATTTAATAGGTTTGTTTATGCAAACTCATCTTCCTGTTAATTTGCTTCTCCAGGGATGAGTTACCTGTCCCTTCTGGCACAGAGTTTGAAACCCTTTCACAAAGGGAAATTTGTGCCCTATCTTCAGGCAGATGAGGGATGGTAGAGAAGTCATCCTGCACCTGCCAATTCTCAGTTGTCTTTAGCTAGAATCCCTTATGGGAAAGTGATGCATTTTGGGAGTAGCATATTCTGTTCCTCTTCAATACTATACTAAGGAATTGGCTTTTATTTTATAACAATGAGAGGTTTTAAACCTTAAGTGGTAAGATTTGTATATGCGAAAATGCATTCTGGGTGTTGTGGGAAGGTAGTGGTCCTTGAGGTGCTGGAAAGGGAGAGGCCTTTACAATAGTCTATGGAGGAGGGAGGGAGAAATGGAGGAAAGTAGGAAGGGAGGGCTGGAAGGAGGGAGAGGAAGAGAGAAGAGAAGACATGGAGGGAGTGCAGAGGAGAGGAGAGATAGAGGGAGGGAGGGGGAAAGATTGGGATTCCTTCCTTTCTCCCAGTCCTGACAGGAACGTGGAATTTCAATTTCTATGCTCCTGGGAGGCTGCTGGGGGCCTCTCCATCTGCAGCAGGGTTTATCACTGCTGCCTTGCAGATGTAGCACCCTGGAGAGGCTCTTGGGCTCCTCAACACCCACCAGGGGCACAGGCACACATCCACCTTCCCTATCCTCTTGAAGAAGCTCAGCAGCTGCCTGCAAAGGAAGCTACTTCTGCCTAGCACACACGTCCTTGTCCTCAGAGGCTCTGTCTTGCTGAGAACTGCTTCTAGTGTCTTCCTCTTCATTTTGCAAGCATTTAACTTCAGCAGCAGCTGCTCTGCAGTGGAGGCGTCACCATCTTTATTGTTCACCTTAATCCTGGAGCTGTATCCACAGATTCATGGACATTAGCAGGAGGAAAATAGAGTCTCTTTTCTCCTTTCTTAGTACTGAGAGGCAGAAAAGACCCCCTCCCCTAGTCCTACCTTTTGCTCAGCCCTAGACAGCCCCAGAGAGTCAAGCCTTCTGCATGCACTCTTCCTGCTCCACATCTCTCTTTCCTCTCCACAGGTCCTGGGAGACCAAGAGTCCCGGGCAGCCTCTCAAGGACCAGCTGCTCTTCTGGAAAGGTTTTCTCTCCAAAGTTAGTACTATAGCTTAATGATGTTCCACCAATAATGGGAAGGTAATTGATTGTTAAGTGAAAATACAAATTGTAATTGAATCCGTCACATTTAAGTTTTTCATTATCTTGTGACAAGTCTCTTAGTGCTTTGGTAAGGACTGCAGGAGCAGGGGAGGGATGGGAAGAGAGATAGGGACATTTGGTCTTCAGTTCCCCTTTCCTTTCGGTAGGGCTAGATGTGCCTTTCTTCATTCTCAGCAGTCTTGCTAGGACCTTTTACACATGAATGTGCATGGGTGTATGTACCCTCAGTTATGTCTTGGTCAGATGAAGCCTTATGAAAGAAGGTGGACCACTTATAAGCCTTAGTTATGGTAAATACGTAAGTCTACTTTGAGCTTCTGATTTGTGGCCAATGAGCTTCTTTAATAAGATTATACTATCAGAGACTTTGTGGCAGGTATGGCCACTGTTTTGATTTCATTTAACGTGAAGGAAATGTATAGCAGTTAGAAAGGGAACCCGAGAATCAGGCTGCTTGGATTAGTCCTATCATTGTGCCATTTACTAACTATGTAGCCTTGGGCAAGTTATTGACCTCTCTGGCCTCTGTGTTGTGGCCTCATCTGTAAGGCAAGGATAATAACACATGTTTACTGTTTACAGCTTTGTGAGGATCACACAGGGTTGACTTGGGCAAAGTACACAGAAGAAGTATGGCAAAACTCAGTGGTGTTGGGTGTGGTGGCACATGTCTTTAATTCCAGCAATCAGTAGTCAGCAGAGTTAGGAGTATCCCCATGAATTTGAGGCCATCCTGGGCTAAAGTGAAACCCTACCTTGAAAAAACAAACAAACAACTCAGTGGTTATGGAAATAGACTCATATCCATATCAATCTTTCCAAAACCATTTCAGCATTAGTGTAAAACTAGAAGACAGAGCCCAAGACCAAATTTCTGATCAGGCTTGCTTGGTACAGGGTGCAGACAAGGTTGATCCCCAGGCAGCAGGGTGAGATTCAGCCTGCATCTCCATCACTAGGGCCATGTGAAATGAGGACACCTCCAAATAGTGCTCCTGGAGAAGCAGGAGGAGAGGAAGGGCCAGAATTGCATCATTCTCTCCCTCCCTTCCTTCCTCCATCCCTCCCATATTTCCTTCCCTCCCTCCTTCCGTCCCTCTCTTCCTCCCTCACTCCCTCCCTTCCTTCTTCCTTCCTTCTTTCCTTCCCCCTTCCATCCTTCCTTCCTTCTTTCCCTGCTTCCATCCTTCCTTCTTTCCTTCCTTCCTCTATTCCTTCCTTTCTTCCTTCCTCAATCCTTTCTCCCTCCTTCCTTCCCTCCCTCCCTCCTTCTTTCCCTTCCCTTCCCTTCCCTCCCTTCTCCTTCCTCTCTTCCTTCCTTCCTCCCTCCCTCCCTTCCTTCCTTCCTTGCTTTTCGTTGGTTAGCACTCACTCTCAGGGGCATTGATTCTCTTGAATTTCTGGATTACATGTTCCAGCCTTCTCTGATAGCTGCTGGGAAGACATTACCCAGGTCCAATCACAATCACATTTGATAAACACTACCCTAACTCTTCTTGTTTGAAAGAGAAGGAGCTAACTTGCTCCCTCAAGGAATGTCAGTCCTGTAAAGACACAGGCATGTTTGTGCTCTTACACAAACACACACACACACACACACCTTGGACCTAGTTTTATCCTTACTTAGTAGTGAAGTATCTGCCACATGGAGATGATCAATTAACATACCAAGTAATATATTTCCACATTTTAATCCACTCATATTTTATTTATGTTTAATTTATGTAAAACAAAATACTTAGTTCTTCAGGGCTCAATTCAGTAAATTTTGACAAGTGTATCTTATAAAATTGCCATTGAAAACCGTATGTAAAGTATTTATATCATTCTGGAAACTTATATTCTCTGCCTAAGGTGATATTTTTGATTTCTATCACCTTAGATCAATTTTACCTATTATTAAAGTTTGTATAAATGAAATTGTACAGTAAACATGCCTATTTCTGGACTATTTTACTTAGCATCATGCTTTTGAAGTTCATTTATGTTATTGTGTGAATTGATTGCCTGTTCTTCCCATGAATAATATTTTCTCATATTAATAAATCAGAATATGTTCATCCATTCTTCTGTTGATGGACATTTGACTAGTTTTTAGTTTTGAGTGATTATGAATACAGCTGCTCTAAAATTCTTACATAAATATCATTGTAGACATAGCTCTTCATTTCTTTTGAGTGCATATATAATAAGTGAATTGCTGAGTCTTAGGGTAGATGTCTGTTTACTTTTATAAAAAATTGGCAAATACTTCCCCCAAATGGTTCTGTTGTGCTGTATAGTCCTATAAGTAATATACAAGTCCAGCTGTTCCACTCAAAAAAGTTTATTCATTTTGATTTTAGACATGATAGTGTGTATAAAATGGCATGTTGTACAGTCAATATAATTTTCTTCTCTCTTCTATTCTCTTTCATTTAGTTCTCTTTCTTTCCCTCAAAAATATTTTATTTATTTATTTTTTAAGAGAGAGAGAGAGATTCTTTCTACTGCACACTAACTCCAGATGCATGTGCATCTGGCTTTTTGTGGGAACTGGGGAATCAAACCCAGACCAGCTGACTCTGCAGGCAAATGCCTTTTACTACTTAGCCATCTCCCCAGTCTTTATTTATTATTTTGAGACAAGGTCTCATGTAGCCCAGTCTAATCTTGTATGTACTATGTAGCTGATGATGACTTTAAACTCCTAATTCCTACTTCCATCTCCTAAATACTGGGATTACATGCATGTAACACCATACACAACTTATTACTGTGCTGGGGATTGAACCCAGAGCTATATGCATGCTAGGTAAGCACTGTACTAATTGAGCTACATCTCCAGTCATTCACATACATTTTTCTGGTGGCTATTGATATGGAGAACACTTTTGTATGCTGAGTAGCCATTACTATATTGTCTTATGAAGTTTCTATTCAAGTGTTTTGTCCACTTAAAAAATCAGATCATATCTTTTGTTGTTGATTTATAAGAGTTTTATAAATCTGTAGTGTACTATATATACTCTTAATGGTGGATTTTTGATTATCAGAAGTTTTAAATTTTGATGAAAATGAAAATTAAATATTTATATCCTAAGAAATATTTATTTATTTATTTATGAGAGAGAGAGAGAGAGAGAGACAGAGAGAGAGAGACAGAGAATGGGCATACCAGGGCCTCCAACCACTACAAACAAATGTGTGTGCCATCATGTACATCTGGCTTACATGCGTTTTGGGGAGCCAGGCTTCTAGGCTTCTTTTTTTTTTTTCTTTTTCTTTTTTTTTTTTTTTTTTGAGAGAGAGAGAGAGAGAGAGAGAGAGAGAGAGAGAGAGAGAGAATGGGTACACCAGGACCTTCAGCAGTTGCAAACAAACTACAGATGCCTGTGCACCCTTGTGGTGCATGTGCAACATTGCACTCATCACTGTGTGTCTGGTTACATGGGACCCGCAGATTTGAACATTAGTTCTCAGGCAAGCAACTTAACCGCTAAGGCATTTCTCCAGCCCTAGAGCCAGCCTTTGGAAGATATTTTTTTCCTCTCTCTCTCTCTCTCTTTCTCTCTTTTGTCTTGAAGCATAATAGCTCTAGGTTTTGTTTTGGGTGTGTGAATGCATCTTTAATTCCTGTGCATAAAAACAGGTAGGTAGTGAGATTTTATTTTCATTTCTTAAAATTTAGATATGTAGTTGTTCTAATGTCATATTCTTAAGTCAAACCCTATGGAATCATACATATTATTTGCCACCTTTTGTGACAAGCATTCTTTAATTTTTTTTCTTTCCCCATTTAATTGTCTTTGAGCTTTGATAAAGAAAATCAAATACATGCATGCATACATACGTGTATACATAATTGGAAGTGACCAAATTTATTTAAATTCTAGTTTGTTTTCAAGGTTGAAGGAAACCAGTGGGTTTTTCTTGCTTCATCTCACCTCCATACATACATGAGGTAGCCAAGGCCATTTTCTAATAACTGTGATTTCCTTCCAAAAAATAAACAGAAAATCAAAGGGCTATATAAGCGCAGGTTTATTGCTAACTATGTTTGGCTTTATTACTATAGTGTTATCTTTGTTTTAATACTATATTTTCTTTCACACTTTAGCTTTATAAGAGTTTTAGATCCAGGTGGTATAAATCGTCCAACCCAATGCTGCATTTTAAATATCATTTTGATTTTCTAGATCCTTTTCATTTCTATTCAACTTTACATTCATCTTTCCATTTCTTCAACTTCATGAGGCTTACAACTATAAATATGATATCTATCTTTACTTTGTTTTAGTCATAACATTTCTCCTAAATGTATTTCAAGTTATAGTGAAATATTCCTTTACATTTTTGATTTACTCTTAGTTATTTATCATTTTTATGCTATTTTAAATGATAGTCTTGAATTTAAATTTCAATTGTTTGTTGCTAATATGTAAAAATGCAATTGATTATTGCATATTGATAATATATATGCACACATTCCAAATTTACTTATTTTTCTCTTCAGTCCTAGAAGCTTTTTGCTAATGACATATTTTCTTGTAAGTATGGTGCTTGCAAATAATAAATTTTGTCACTTCCAACTATGTATGTTTGTATGCATGCATGCATGCATGTATTATCTATCTAATCATCTTATGTTACTTGGGACTTTCTAAGAAATGTCAAAGAGTGGATGAGGAAGGACACTATTGCTTTTTCCTGATCTCAGGATATAATCATTTCATATGTCCAGGTATGATGTTAGCAGAATACTTGTCTTTGCAGATAGTTTTTAAAAAATATTTTATTTTTATTTTTTTACTTAAGAGAGAGAAAGAGAGATTAAACGAGAGAGAGAATGGGTATGCCAAGGCCTCTAGCCACTGCAAACTAACTCCAGATGCATGTACCACCATGTGCATCTTTCTGGCTTATGTGGGTACTGGGGAATTGAACCTGGTTCCTTAGGCTTCACAGGCAAGAACACTAACTGCTAAGCCATCTTTCCAGCCATGTTTTGAAGAATTTTTGTATGTGGTTGAGGAAGTTTTGTTTTGGTTCCTTGGTGGCCACGAGTTATCATCAATGTATTAAATGTTGTCAACTATTTTAATTATGTTTATCGAAATTATCCTATAATAAGAAATCCTATAATGCTCTATATTTCCAGTGAATTATACTCTTTGACTTTTGAATGTAAAACTAACCTTACATAATTAGGAAAATCCCAGTTTGTCTTGATGAATTATTCATTTTTTGTGGATACGTTCAATGGGTTAATATATTTTCAGGATTTTTGTGTCGATTCATGACTAATCTTAATCTGAAATTTTTTCCCCCTTGAAATAAATACCTTTGTAAAGGTTGACTATCAGGGTCATGGTGGATTCATAAAACAAGGTAAGACTTTTTCTGTTTTCTTTTACTTCTTAGAGTATTTTAACTTGTTATCATTTTTTCTTAAATGTTTAATAAAATTCACCCATGATGTGACAATACTTTAGCTCATTTTATAGATAAAAGGTCATTCATGTTTTCTAACTCTTCTTGTGTACAAAACAAGTTGAACTTAAAAACCTAAGTCATCACACTTACGAAGTTTTTCCTTTGGGTTTAAACCATCTTCCCACCTCCCTGACCAGCCTTTCAGGGTTATGGCTTAGATCACTGCTTTAATGTCTTCCATCTTTTCTATTTTGGTTTCTAAAAATTCATATTTCCTGTAAGCCATGTTTATCTGTATCCTACAAAAGTCGCATCATTAGTACTCCATCTGAAATATTTTTAACTTCCTTTTTCATTTCTTCTGTGACCTTGTGGCTATTTAGTACTCCACATATTTGCTGTGGGTCAAGGAGGAGAATTTGGGACATTTGCACTGAGTTGTTCAATAGAAGGGACATCACACACTTCCTGTCTCCCCGCTTCCACTTGACCATAGAGAGGAAAGGTTCCTTTGGATTCTCTTTACTTTGGTCCCTGATGACTTCCTCTTATTCCTACTCCAGTAGGGATGAGAGCAGCTCTGGTTCTCTCTCCACTGCAATGTAACTCGCTTAGGCTTATTGTCTTCTTTGAATCTCTAATGGGCTTAAAAACTATAATTTTATAGCTTATCTGACTTCTAATGTCATGATGGAAAGGCCCCCTTCCTCATGACTCTACATTCTGAACAGATATCTGTATTTTATAGCTCTGTTTTCTAGAAGATGTCATTAGGTACAAGAACAAGTTTCATATCTGGACATTGGGAGATTATTTGATGCTTCTCAGTGGTTTCTTTCCTTTTATGACATATAAAAGTCCAGATGCAGACACCATCCCTCCTAAAATAAAGGTTTTTACTTTTCCAGGTCATTGCTTCTAGCTTTTGCAACACAACCTTAGGAAGCATATTAATTTGAATCAGCTAATTTTTGACTGGGGAACATTTAATACAGCAAGTATTTCTTTGATTTTGAGTACTTTGAGCAGTGGTTTAAACCAGTTTGTTGTTGTTGCTGCTGCTGATTTTTCAAGGTACATTTTCACTCTAGCCCAGGCTGACCTGGAATTCACTATGTAGTCTCAGGGTGGCCTCGAACTCACAGCGATCCTCCTACCTCTGCCTCCTGAGTGCTGGGATTAAAGGCATGTGCCACCACGATAGGCTTAGGTTTTTTTTTTCTTTCTTTCTTTTTTTTTTATAATTACACAGCAGAGATTAAAGAATGATCCTCAAATTTATCAGCTATTTGTCAGAAGAACTTCTCTTCTGTCTGAGACTCAATTTCTTCTGGAGGCTCATTCTGCCTATTTTGGGTTTAGGTCTCTGTTCCTCATTCCTCATATTTTGACACTCTTATGCTCCCTTTTGCTAGGAGTGTTGCAAAACCATGCAGTATTGACCAGGTAGCTTGAGAGGCAAAAGAGCTCAGCAAGTTAGGAGAGGTGGTATGTGCACGCTGTCAAATGTCATAGCTACTGCAGAGTGCTATAAATCCTTGAGCTCCAGAAGAAGAAGCAGTACTGGCAAACTTGCTTCCAGTGCCAGGGCTGATGATCTGCTTTTCATAGTGAAGAATAGTCACTTTAATGAAGTTGATCTGTGGCTCTTCACAGTCAGGGATGTGAGCATGGTCCCAGGATGAGCTCAGGAATACTCATGTCCAGCACAAGTGGGCTGGAGAGACCACCCCATTGCCCACTGACAGCTATGCTACCACAGCTGCCTTCTGTGATTTTTGTTTGGCCTGTGATGACGAAACAGGAAAAGCTAAGTTCAGGGCCTATTTCTAGTGAAGGATAGAAGCAAGTTCTTTACTAAAATGTCTAAACAGACCTATTAAAAACTTAGTGTCACATTTACTGCAATTCTATCATAAAATCATAATAGTTTTAGAGTTATTAGTATAACAACTTTAAGGCATTTCTGATAATAGAGCATGAATCCTGACTTCTGCAATGATTTTGCCCCTAGATATGGTAATCGTTGACGTTATTATAAGAGTTGCAGATTTTGCATTCTACTTCCCCTGGATTTTTAGGAATTCATCCAGTATGCTTATGTTGTCATAGGAATAGTCTTCAGAATCCTACTTTATTTTTCCACTCTAATGTGCTGTCTTCTTGAGTTTAATGGAGAACTCTCACTTTTCCCTAAATCTTCTCATGTGTTATCTTCTTATTTTGTCTGTTTTAAAGCCACAATTCTAAGAAGAAATCTTAAAATTTTGTCTTTCTTTTATTCTACTTATACAATGTGTTACTCCATTTGGTTTTACCTATATCATAGGCCTCATCCATCTAAGATATGATCTCACATATGTATGATGTACATCCATGTGTTCATGTGTGTGTGTGTGTGTGTGTGTGTGTGTGTGTGTATGTTTATGTATGCAAATGTGCTAATCTGCTTTCTGTCAATATGACAAATGCTTGATCTAATTCAGCTTAACCCTGTTGGTTCTGTTGCTTTGGGCCTATGGTAGGGTGACACACCATGGATGAAGTGTGTGATGAAGCAAAACTGTTTACCTAAGGGCTAAATGCAAAACAGAGAAAGAGAAAGTGGCTGGTGTAACCCCTGTCCTCCTTAAGTGCATGTCACTGAAAACCTATGACCTCCCACTTAGTGCCGCTTCTTAAAGGTTCCATAACCCTTCAATAGCACCAATCTGGGGAACATGCCTCTAATATATAGTTCTTTCAGGAAAAGGCTGGATTCAAACTGATTCAGCATTGTGTGTGTGTGTGGATCCATATATTATGCTACTGGCCTGCCTCACTAGAATGTGAGCTATGTATAAACAAGGACCTTAGCAGTCAATTTCACACTCCCAAGTGCTTAGGACACTGAATATCTGAATGAACCTTAGAAGAAAACATCTGAAATAGCAGTTGGGAATTCAATATCGTCTGCACAGGAGGTACCATGTTCTGAGAGCAGAATTGTTTACCTAATTTAAGTGGAGAAACAAGTTCTTGGTTTAAACAGATACTAGAGAGATGTCTGGTGATGATAAAGATCATGAATTTAATGTCCTTTGGACCAAGTTAGCCTACTGATAACTTGGGGTCCTTATCTGTACAGTACTTTAAAGTTTTTGAATTACTTGACAATACAAAACAAAACAGAGCTGACACTATTGGCTCAGCTGGTAAAATGCTTGTCATTCAGGTCCAAGGACCTGAATTTGGATTTCCAGCAACCATGTAAATCCCAGGTATGGTGGTGTGTACCTATACCCTCTTGGTAGAAAGAAACAGGATGATCCCAGTGCAAGCTGGCTAACTAGACTAGCCTATCAGTGAACTCTGGATGAAACGAAAGATCTTTCTTCAGGCAACAGGGAGGACACTTGAGGAAGATACCAGACCCCCCCCCCACCTCTGGCCTCTGCATGTACATGATAAATGTGCCCACACACCTACATGCATATATACACCCTCACACACATGCACACCATACTCACATATATATACAAAACCAAACTCAAACCAAAAACATCTGGGTTGTCGGGTAAGACAGGACTTGCATTTTAGTCTATTAGTGCACTGATGTTCCTTAGCCTTGAGCCCGTTGGCCAAGAAAGGGCATTTCTTAGCCCATTTCATTCCTTTGCATTACATGCCTGGCTCCTGAGAGCCACTGAAAAGAAGACCCTGGTGAAGCTGGATGGGATTTCTAGATCATGCTGATAAGTTAGGAAGTACTTTATTCACTACCAGCTGAAGTTAGTCTCCAGCTCTACATGGGTCCATAGAATTTTGAGGGTCACTTGTGCCTGACCATGTTAGACTATAGTCTAGTATCTTTTATATTCTCTGTCTAGGTCCCAGACATTTTCAAAGAATCATGTTGAAGAAAGAGCCAGTGGCTAATGTTAACTAACTGTAGCCTCTTCCCTTAGAGAAATGACTGAAAGTTCAAGTTCTGCTTCAGGGTCATTGCCTAGGATTCATTGACAGGAAGACATTATGGCACAGGTGTCATGCCCTACATTGTCATTTATAACTAGAACATTTTCTCCTCCACTTCCTTGGACCAAAACAACACTAGCGTCAGACATATGGGTCTCTGAAATCAATCCTTCACCCTGCCACAATTTTGTGCTCAGGAAGCTAGGACCTTACCAGGAGCAGAAAAAAGCCTATGTGGATCAGAACTGGCCGCCACTCATGCCATGTTCTTGTTCTCGTCTATATATATGTGTGTGTGTGGCTGATTTCCCAGAGATTTTTATATTTCTCAAGGGTGGCAGGAGGTCAGCCTTCTGTGAGAAATTACTCCCTAAGATGAAGTCGTGAATCAGAAATTCTCTCAATGTTTATACAACCATAGCACATAGCTGTGGAGTCCAGGAGATTTCCCTTGGGTTAGAAATGCCTGTTCATTTTGTTACTTTGGTAGGTGATTTTTAAGTCACAGAAGGAATCCAAACAGACAACACAAAGCCAGCACACACAGCATAACACTGGGGCTCAGGCATCAACCTCCACATTCCACACAGTGCTCACACCTCAGCTGTCTTCTCATTTATCCAGTTGTTGTTTTAGAACATCCCAGTGATCAATATATTTAATGCCTGTCTGGGAGGCTCCATAATGAACACAGGGCACTGGCTGTATAGGACACCACTTTCTACGATTATGAGCAATTTGCTGGTTTTCTCACAAGAAGAGCTTAAGAGGGTTTCATGAAATGTCTGCTTTCAGAATCATTAACTATTGATTAAACTCCCCGTTTTCCATTGGGCAAATTCTGTTAAAAAACAAATAACAAGGTGAATGACAGTGCTGACCACAGGGTGATCACAGGGTGGCACAGTCTGAATCAGTCTATGATGTGTTCAATTTCCGGCCCTTTAGAAAGCAGAGCTGATGGGAGCATTTGTCCAACTCAGGTCCTAGGTTTCTGTGACAGCTGTACGCTTTGTTGGCAAGGCTCATCTTTTATGTTGATTTCTATTAGTGAATGTATAAATACAGCCTGGGGAATGCTACCTGTCCCTCAGCTCTTGAACCATCATTAGGATCCTAAATGGTAAATTCTTTGTAGGAGTCACCTTGGTTCAGTTGGGGAAAAAATTACTGATGTGCTTTGAAAAGGTAGAGAGAGTTTGAGGTTTTTATTTTTTTCTTAAATATAGCTGAATAGGATTTTAAGAAAGCAGAATTATAATGTGGAGTGAAAAGAAAAGCAAGAGGTTGGGTCAGAAACTGGGTTATCAGTACAATGCAGAAAGGGAAAATAAATGCTAATAGACTGCACATATGCCCTTCTTGCTAGATTAGAGACCAGGAGGGCACCTACTGAATGCGGCCCATTGTGTGGCCCAACAGAGCAGAGGGTCTGGGCTATTATCCTCTCCACAGCCCCTAGTGCCACAGATGGTTCTTCGCGCTTCTCTTATCGGGGATGTGCATTCAGTTTCTGTAGCTTGATCTCTTCCTCACTCTTTTGCTCACACGAAATGGATTGATCCGCTGAAAGAGAGGGCCTGGAGAGGGGTTGTCTCCTAAGGAAAGGGGAGGGTGTGGAGACAAAGTGTCTGAGAGGCCAGGTGCAAGGAAGGGGTGGGGAGGAGCATCCAGCCATTTCATGAGGTGCTGGGGACAGCCCAGTCAGCAGCTTTCCTGTTCCCATTCTCTAGGCCTTGAGCTCAGCCACCTGGAAAATGGCCTTGTCCTTTGTGCTCCAGGAGACCCAGCGCTCTCCGGTGTTGAACAAGGAGCGCAGACTCCCCTAACTTCCCTGGAGATACTGAGCTGCTGGACCTGGGTTGCTGGCTGTTTTCTCTTCTTCTTTCCCTCGAGACCCATGGCTCTGCCTCTGAGCTGGCTGATTGGACCTGCAAATTCAGCAAAGGTGAGCATGGGTCAAGGACAGAGTCTCTGAAGGCCACCCTTCCTCAGAGAGCCCACCTGGAAGAAGGGAGAGTTCATTCTCAGGGCTGAATCCTGAACCCAAACTCTGATATGTATCCATTGAGGCTGCATGGCTGAGTTCACACCTGGGCTGTGCTCCTCACCTGGGGGGCCTCCAGAAGCAAACCTCCATTCTCAACTGGCTGCTTTCTCATTCAAAAAAAGTTACTTAATTAACAGTGTTAGTGCCAGAGCAAGGTAAGTTAATCCATGGAAACATGTCAGAACCAATGAGTGCCTTAGAACTCTCTCTTACGAAGTTACCTATTATCATCATTGTGACTATTTCAAATCTGTATTATTATGATTATACATTTTAGCATCATGGTAACATAAGTACTTATGAGACATCAGAGTATAACTGAGAGAACTTGAGTTTTGGAATCAGGCCACCTGAGACCTCATTCTGAGACACAGATAACAGGATTTGTTCGGTTTTGGTATATTAACTCTCCTGTCTTTGAAGTGGGACTAACAAAGGCAATTGTTGGGGGAGGATAATGAGATGATGAATATACATTACCTAGTACACACACTGAACATTGAAGAAGCTCAATATGTGGGAGTTGTTACTGCTTTTACCATCCTGTGCCATTATGTGTCATGTGTATCTGTGGATGCCAGTGTGCTATTTGGGTGTCTGATCAGTTTCTTCTTGCTATAGAAGTGTGTGTGTGTGTGTGTGTTGGGCAGGTGGAAGGGGAGGCTGGAGTTGAAAGTGCCGATGGTATAACTTGAAGCCCATGGTATAACTAACTTCTTGGGAATAAGTCTTGGTCAGGGAACTGAGAGACATGAGGCAATTCTGGCTATCAAATAAGTACATCAGTGTCCCTTACTTTTACCACATGTAAACCAGAGGACAGGACCAGCTGACCCCAGATTCCCCTGTATTCTATGCAAATCCAGGATGTCTGTTCTGTCATGGTTTTTTTCTTTCTCTTCCTCTTCCCATTCCCAGTTCCTATTCCTCTTCTCTCCCCATCCTTTCCTCATCTATTTACTCCTGTCCTCCTCTTCTGGCTCCTCTTTAGTCTTTGAGATGGGTTATAACCGACAGCTCCTCTTACTCTTATGTGTTCTGGGACTGAGTATTCCTCTGCAGCTGAGGCTGGCCACAAACTTGCAGTAGTTCTCTTGCTTCAGCCCCCTGAACACTGAGATTACAGGTGTGAATGCCATATTTAACCGTCCTGTCTTCTGAGTGTCTAATTGCTCTATTTTTTTTTTTACACAAAGGAAACAAAGTCAGATCTGCCTAGGGAACAAGTGTCTGAAACAGATCAGGCTAGGAGGAGGAGAGGCTGATAAGAACAAGCATCTGCAGAGAGAAAGATAAGGCCTTCAAAATTTCAGGTCCTGACCCATTGTAAATGATACTCCTTTTCCTTGTGGGTCAAGGTGTTCATCTGCTCAAGGACTCCTCTAAAGGGAGAGTTTGAACTTTCCCAGGTCCCAGGTACTGTCCTCCTCATTAATTATGAATCTGTGACTTAACCTGGTGGGCTTGTTGCTGATGGCGCTCCTGTGGTCTCCAAGAGAACAGGTTCCATTCATGCTCATGAAATGTGCCTGTACAACCCCAGAAAGCCATATTCACATTCACGATCATTCAAAGTTTATATCACCATTATAAGAATTTCCAGCAGATGGCCATAAAGGGTCTTGAGAAGCAAGGCCTGATTTTTCTTTTCTAATTCACATGGGGTCACCGTGTTGGGCAACAAGCACCTTGTGAGTTGGCATTGCTTTCTGCTATACCCTTGCACTGAACCTGTCTTCTTCATGGCTCTAAAGCCCTCCTTGCCTTCCCTTCCCAGGTTTGCTGCCACAGTATCCTTCCTCTGCCTTCACCTCTCTTTGGTTTTCCTCTAAGGTTTTTACTTAGAAACTGTGGGGATCAAATAGGAAGAAGTTACATTGCTTCAAGAAGCTGATGGGTGAACCTAGAGCTCAGGTATTTCATAAGTTGTAAGGACATGATGAAGCTGAGTCACTCCTTTGAGAGTTTCATTTTTGACTTCTCCCTTTCCTGATTTTTAAAGCTAATATCCCTCCCATCAGTTTCTCTTGTGAAATAATCTTAGGAAGGAAATCCCCTCTCCCCTGAACATGCACTGCTGCATTGCTTGCCCTTACCCCCGGGGTGGGGAAGAGAGAGAGAGAGGCTCTTGTATGTGTAGATCTTGATGTTGGGCCTGTGGATCTAGAATTCCTATATAGAACTGTTTATGGCAAGAGAACATGCCAGCCTATCTCCATAGGACCTTGCTTATTCACTTAGACTCCAGATCTCAGAAATGAAGGTATGCCACCCAGTGGTGGGGTAATACTGGCAGGAAGGGCACCCTGCTGTACATAGGAGGCTCTTGAGTTCTGATGTGCCCTGGCATGTGGTATCTTTAGTTTTGTCTTTTATAAAACCCTTCAGTTAGAAGCGGGACAGTTGGATTCTGAGTCTGGGCCTGGCTACTTTCCTCCTGTGCTATCTGAAATACATATTAAATCTCAAAGTTCTTATCTGCAGAATGGGATTATAGTATTTATCTTTCTTAAGAACTGGATTTTTTTTGAGGCTAGGTTGGCAGAAAGCATGAGCAAATCTCAAAGATTATATTAGGTAGGTGTAAGGTGGCATATTTGTGTCGGGAAATCTCAATGTGTCTCCTTCCTTCCCTTCTCTCAGGCAGCAATAGTTTGGGACTGGCTGTCTTCTCCAAGGATATGTAAGCATATTTATGTTTGATCACTTACTTTAACACTTGTTCTATGAAACTTTGTCTGTGGGGAGATGCAAACACACAGCTATTCATCCAGATAGGGCTCAGAAGACAGACCAGAATACAATTACATCGAAGTCCAACTTGGGGTTACTTACAGAGCAGGTGGGGGTTGCTTACAGGCACATGGATGACCCAAAGGCAGCTGCATCACCAGAAAGCCCGTCCAGCATAGGTGAGGACTCACAGAAGCTGCATGTCAGGTGCACATTGCATGACTTTCTGGTGGTTCAGCTGGTCAGAGTCTCTTCCCCAGCAGTTCTTCACTGCTACTATAGTCTCAGGGAGAGGTCTTGTGACCTTCTCAGCTTCCACTTTCCCAGGCTTCTTGACCTCCTGAGCCTGCTGAGCCACTCTCCTTCCTCCAGGAGAGAATGTTTCAAGTCAGAGAAAATTGCTATACAACAACACTTTATTTCTCTTACATTTAGTAGTTCAGCCCCTGAGAAATACCAAGGTTGCCATACCTACCCTCCTAGAACTAGCTAGAGCTACCATTGACCAATGAAAGATAAAAACCAGTGTAAGAAGCAAGGCCCTGCTTTCCACATAATACCATTGTGATATCAGCTGTTGCCCCTAGGTAAGTAGGCCCTACACTGTGTTAGTTCTCAAAGGCCAGGTCTCTGAGGAACAATGCTCATGCATTGCCCCTCTGGTTTTCCTTCTTGGTTTTCCACTTCAATTAGCTTTACAAGCCAAGAGTCTGCAGAGGATCCCTTTTCCCAGACCCAGAGCCCAGCCTTAATGAAGCTGGACACCTCACCTATGGCACTGTGGCTCCTCAGGAATCCCTGTGAATGCTGGTGCCTCTTTCATGCCAAGAGAGCCAGGATCCTAGAGCCATCAAATGATAGCCTCACTGAGGAGCAACCCATGCATCTGCCTGAACCACTTTGGTCTTGATTTTTCACAGGCTCACTTGCTGAACCACAGCTGACTCCAAGAGAGAAATTCCTCACCATTTTGAATATATTGATACATTGTGGAAACAAATCAGCTTGCATTTTCCGTATACTTTTAACACTTTGTAACTGAATAATAATAATAAAAATGTCCCTAAAGCATATACTATTTTGGAGACTAATTTCTTGAGGCTCCTAGCAGGCATATCTTTCTTCTTGTTGTAATCTTTTTAGTCTTAAAAAGAAATGACTTAGAGGGTGATTGTGGCTTTTATTCTTCAAATAGTGGGCAGTTGCTTTCAGGAGGGGTCTTGGATTCTTTGGTAACTATGGGGGGGCTCTGGGGAGGGTAGGCAGAACAGGGAACAGCTGATAGAGAAGTGTGTGCATGCGTGTGCACAGAGAACAGCCAATAGAGAAGATGGATGGAGGCTTGGGTTGGAAAATAGAATATTCCAGTTCAACAGTTCCCAGCAGTAGAACTGCTTGGGAATTTTTCTAAAGTTCTGATTCCCATAACCCTGTCTGGGTAATACTGATTTAGCTTGTTTGGTATAGGATCTGGAAATCAGTGTTTTTGTAGGACCCATTCTATAGCCAGAGCATAAGAATTACCATAGTACAAATGTGAGAAACTATATTTAAGATAATGTCCTCAGTGATGCTGTGATAGCTTTGCCCTCAGGTAGGTATTTTGCAAAGGTGACTGATTTTTCTCAGATGCTCTGTAGAGGCTGTGGCTCCCAGTGGAATGAAGCACTCCATCCCTCGCTAGAAGCCTCAGTCAGGTGCTTACATAGGTGACACTGACAGAGTGATTTCAGAGACCTCCTCTGACCTTGTGCTCATAGCTGTATGCCTACTCCTTGTCTCCTGTGCTCTGTGCCTGATGAAAAGCCAGCTTCAGGTTCATGGTCAAGGTGAATGGAAGACATGATTGAATGGAAAGGTAAAGGCCATTATGGAGGAGGTGGTAGTGACCTTAAGCTTGTCCTGCTTGCTAGAAGTGAACTGTAGTCTTTCCTGGACTAACAATTTTGGTTTACAAAGTTTTTCTTTCTGATGCCTCTTTTTCTGTATATTTTATGAGGGATAAAGAAAGAGAGAGAGAAACAGAATTAGCACACTAGGGCCACCAGCCACTGCAATTGAACTCCAGATGCATATGCCACCTTGTGTGCATGTGTGACATTATTCGTCTGGCTTATGTAGGACCTGGAGAGTAGAACATGAGTCCTTTGGCTTGGCAGGTAAATGCCTTAACCATAACTGCTAAGCCATCTCTCCAGACCTTGATGCCAATTTTTACATAGTTTTATGTAGCTGCCAGGGCTTTGCAAACAAGTGCCTTTAACCACCAAGTCATTTCCATGGCCCAAGGTTATATGGTTTGAAAACAATATTGCTGGAGCCTGGTGGCACAGGCCTGTAATCCCAGTTGCTCAGGAAGTGGAAGGATGGGAGGATTGCAAGTTCCAGTTCAACCTGGGCCAAAGAGTGGGTTCAAGGTCAGTCCTGGAAACTTAGTAAAACCCTATCTTAAACAAATAGGGCAGCAGAGATGGCTTAGCAGTTAAGGTGCTTGCCTGAAAAGCCTGAGGACACATGTTTGACTCTTTAGGTCCCATGTAAGCCAGATGCACAAGGATGCAATCATGCAAGGTTGCATATGCACACAAGGTGGCACACATGTCTGGAGTTTCTTTGCAGTGGCTGGAGGCCCTGGCATGCCAATTCTCAATCTCTCTCTCTCTGTTTGCCATTTCCTCTCTTTCTCATGAAAAATTCACAAAACAACAAACAAATAAACTATCTATCTATCTATTTATCTATCTGTCTGTCTATCTATCTATCTATCTATCTATCTATCTATCTATCTATCTATCTATCTCTCTCTCTCTCTCTCTCTCTATCTATCTATCTATCTATCTATCTATCTATCTATCTATCTATCTATCCACCTATCTATTTATCTATCTCACACAAGGCTGGGAAAATTAGAAAAAAGAAGCCTTAAATTCAGAGATTTGAGGTTTGTGTCAGTGTTCTGTTTTATTTTTAGCCATGTGCCAGAAGTGAAATTTTTAAATGTGCATGCTCATGCGTGCACATGCATGTGTGTGCACACGTGTGCATGCATGTGTGCGTGTGTGTGTGTGTGTTTCCCTGAGACAGAGTCTCTCACCAAGCCTGGAGCTTCCTGTTTTTTTTTTGTTGTTGTTGTTTTGCATTTGTTAGACTTGCTGGCCAGGGAGCCACAATAATCATCTTGTCTCTGACACCCTCAATGTTGGGGTTAAAGAAATGTGTAGCCATGCCAGAATTTTATGTGCATACTGGGAGTTGAACTCAGGTCTTCATGTTTATGAAGCAAGGTGCTCTTACCTAATGAGCCCTATGCCCATCCCCAACATTCCTGATCATCAGATAATGCATCTGTAAAATTGGAGTAATGGTATATAATGGGCTGTTGAAAGGGTTAGGTAAAATTGTTTGTATTGCTCTGTAAATGATAAACATAATAGAAATGTGAAAAGATTTTTTTATTACCTAAAACCATAATGTGGCAAAAAGATAGAAAGCCAATATTTCAATTTAAGGAATTCATAAAGTTGTATGAACATTTCAATTTCAGAAAAAATATATCTTTCTTTTTTCTCTCTTTTCATGTATTACATGCTTATTTGATGCTTGCTATGGGCCATGGCCCATAACTCATAGTCTAATTGTGAGAAAGAGATTGATAAAGCAACAAATTATTCCAAATTATGATGAGTTATTGCCTGGCTTCAAAGATTGGGGAAAGGTAGCAATGGCTAAGGATACTGATGGGAAGGGCTTGTTAGTAAGAATCCTAGTTGTTGGCTTTTGAAGGAATTTTCTAAAAAGTTTGGAGGAGTTGGGGCAATTTCTGGAGGAAGAAACAGTGGATTTTGTGTTTAAATTTGGGGAAGAATGGACTGCATAGATTTTAGACCTAGAGTATGAGCAAATTCTTAGCAATTGTAGATAGAGACTTTGGGCTGGGAGTGATCATTTTGTACCTAGATTCTTTACCCTAGGTGAGACAAGAGAACTGAAGTGAGAAGTGGGATCTTAGAAGATTTTGACAGTGGAAAGTGTTGCCTGGATCCAACACCTCCACTGCCTATTGATAGGGCAATGGAGACAGTGTCAAGCAGAGATGTGCACTGAAAATCTACTACCATCCCCAACGTGATCATGTGACTTAAAGTATCATATCTAGCATGATCATGCGACCTAAATTACCATACCTAACATGATCATGTTAACTAAAAAGCTAATTTGACCTCAGAAGTTGTTGTCTTTGAGGGTCATGACCAAAAATCTTACCACATAGATTACAAGTCACAGTCATGGTGGAGAACCATTGCAATGAAACTGAAGTGACCAAAACAATAGTGCTTCCTCACAGATGTGCAAAATGGGCAATCTCTAGTTACTCATGTATCCCTGTCCCAATGGAGTGATGACTGCCTAGCCTAACTTTGCTCCTTAAACTGGGAGGGCTATTTTCTCATGGTAACCACATCATCAGATATAGGAATTTAGCATCCTATTAGTTGCTGAGATTGCATGTTAAAATCTGATTATAATTGTGGATCTGTCAATTTCTCCTTTTAATTATGACACTTTTGTCTCATTTATTTTGAAGCCGTTACTTGGCTGATATGCATTTGTGATTACCATGCCTTCTTGATGAGTTGATTCTTAATTTCATAAAATGAATTCTATTTCTCTCTAATAATATTCTGAGTTTTAAAATCAGTGTCTGATGTTAATATAGAAACTTCCATCCTCATATGTTCACTGATTACATAGGTAATATTCTGTTAGCCATTTATGTTCAACCCACTGTGCCTCTATCTTTGAAGCCCATTCTTTTCAGACACAAGATGCTTGGATTTTGCTTTTTTTGACCATTCTGGTTTCTTTCTTTCTTTCTTTCTTTCTTTCTTTCTTTTTTTTTTTTTTTTTTGCTTTATAGTTAAAAGTGTTTAGTCCAGCTAAATTTAATGTAATTAATACCAGGTGTAGCAGTGCACCCCTTTAATCCCAGCATTTGGGAGGCAAAGGTAGGAGAATAACAATGAATTAAGGCCACCCTGAGACTACATAGTGAATTCCAGGTCAGGCAGGACTAGAGTGATACCCTGCCTCCAAAGACCAAAAATAAAATAAAATAAATAAATTTAATATAATTATTTACATGGCTGTGTTTGCATGTGACATTTTATTATTTTTTCTGCTATCTCATTGTTTTTGTTTTATTCTGAATTATTTGGAATTAATAGAGTATTTTATAGAAGTCAACTCAAATTGATTTCATTGGATTTTTAGCTAAATCGCTTAATGTTATTTTGCTTATTTACTTATTTATTTTTGCTCTGATGGTGGTTCTCAAATGGAGGAAATTTTTCTCCTCAATGGTATTTAGCAACACTTTCATTTGGCATGACTGGTGAGTATGTTAGCATCTGGCGGGTGACAAAGACGCTGCTAAATCGAAATGGAGCCCAGCCTCCCTGCACAGCAAAGGAAGTGACCGCTGTGTGGCTGAGACATGTTCTGCAAATCACAGTGCACTCCTTTAACTCCACGTGACTTAAAATTACTTTTTATTTCATATAAAGTACTTTGAAGCTGTAGAGAGTGGTGTGTCTACTTCACCATGCAATTATTTATGCTCCATGATGCTATAATTTTGCATTAACTAGTTATATCTTTTTTGAGAAATGGAAAGGAAGGGTTGTGTATTTATCAATGGATTGACCATTGCTAGTGCTTTTGTTCCAACAGACCCAAGTTTTCCCCTGGTGTCAGTTCTCTTCAACTTTAATATTAATTTCACTGGTAAAGGTTTCCCGTTGATCACCTGTCTTAGCTTTTGTTTAATTGATGTATATTCTTGAAGGATATTTTTGCTGGATATCAAATTCTGAATTGACAGTTCTTTTCTCCATAGCATTTTCCTCTGTGGTTGGCTTTGGCTCCCATGAAATGCTGGTGGCCATCAAATGTTGTTCTTCAATATGTGAAGTATCTTATTTTGGGAAGCTGCCTTCAGTATTTTCTTTTTTCACTTGGTTCTCAGGAGATTAACTATGATGAACTTGAATGTGATTTTCATGATATTTATTCTACTTGAGGCTTGTTGAACCTTTCTGCCCTTCAGCTTCATTGAGATATGATTGATATACAAAATTCTGCATATATTTATTGTATACTATTTGATGAATTTGGACATATGCACACACCCTTGATCATACCTGAGCTTTTCAGAGATCGCCTTGTCCTTCCCTTGTTTGTGATAAGGTCTGTCCTCTAGTGAGACATGACAGAGCAGACTCATAGAGTTTGTTCATTCTGTGTAAGTGTAACTTTATATCTAATAAGCAACATTTCACCTTCTCCATCACCTGGAAGTCACCATTCTATTTTTCATAAATGCTTCCACAGGTATATTTTAATACTTCATATAGGTAGAATAATGCTGAATTTTCCTGTTCTAACCCACTTATTAAACTAGGCATAATGACTTCAACTTATTTAAGGGAATGAAATGTCTTCCAGGTCTATCCATGGTTCTTCAAATGATGGGATCTCTCTCCCCCCACCCTCTCTCTTTAAAGACTGAATTACATTCAATTGTATAGTGTCACAGTTTTTAACTATATTAATCAGCCATGGACACTTAGGCTGTTTCTGTATAGTGGCCATTGTGAAGAATAGTGCATTTTACATCCTCCCCAATGATGTGCAAGAGTTCCAACTTCTCAACAAACACAGCAGCATTAAACATTCTTAAATGTGTGTGTGTGTGGTATAGTATGTATGGTGTATATGTTGTGTGTACCTGTGTGTGAAGATATGTGACCATGGCCACACATGTGAGCAGAGACCAGTGGAGGATGCTGGATGTCTTCTATTGCTCTCCTGCCTTACTTCTCTGAGACAGACTCTAACAGGAGGGAAAGTTTTTAAACTAATGAGAAAGTCCCTCTGATCTAAATATAGCAGTTTGTGCTTGCTGGTGGTGGTGTTTTGCTTACTGAATTTGTTTTCTCCCTGCTTGAATCTATGGAAGTAAGCAGCTTACTCACCCATTGATGGTGTTCCCTCTGGATTTTGTAAGCTTGAAACAAAACCCTTCATCTGTGTCTGTGTCATCTGTGTCTGATTGGATGTTTACCCCAGAAGTGAGGAGCTGAATGTAACAAACCCCTTGACAAGTTATGGGCATCTGTATTTTATTTCAGGTGATTTTAGTTTTCAATCCTGTGATTTCTTTCTCTCTCTCTCTCTCTGTCTGTGTGTGGGTGTCTGTGTCTTTGTGTTTATTGTGGTGTGGTGCATGTACAGTGTGTGTAGATAAATGTGCTCTGTACACATGTGTGCAGAAGCTAGAGAAGAACATTGAGTGGCCTTCTCTATCACTCATACTCATTTCCCACAGGACGGGGTTACAGGCATGTATGTCAAAAACCAGTTCTTTTAGTGAGTGCAGGGGAATTGAACTCAGGGAAAATAAGGCCATCTTTGACCCTCATGCTTGAGCAGAAAACAAACACCTTTACCTGTTGAGCCATCCTCCCAGCTCTCATTTGGTTCCTCTTATATTTTATTTTCTCTTTTATAATTTTCTGTTTTTAATTTGTTGAACACTTTTCATTAAATTCTTGAGCATAGTTATAAGAGCTGATTTGAAATAATTTTCCCTTAATGTCAACATCTGGGTTATTGCAAGGTCAGACTGTATTATGAAGCTTTTAAGCATGTCTAACCATCTGAGATTTTATCTATGCTATTCTGGATTACATATTAAAGACTCTGGACTATCCTTTTATATCTGGCAGGAAGGTATAACATGTAGGTATGCATGTATGTTTGTTTGTTTGTATGTGGTATTTTAAAATCAGAAAGTAGAACTTGCCGGAGTAAATTTCTAGCCTCTGACTCCAGTACTGCAAACAGGAACACTGGCTGAGTTTATTCTTGTCTGCCCAACACATGCAGTTTCTTCATATTTTGTCCCATGCATGCATAGCCCCAAAGATAGTCAGAGATGTGAGCAGATCTCATGTATACAATATAGGGTTCTAAAAGTTTCCCTTTATGGCTGGAGAGATGGCTTAGTGGTTAAGCGCTTGCCTGTGATGCCTAAGGACCCCGGTTCGAGGCTCGATTCCCCAGGACCCACGTTAGCCAGATGCACAAGGGGGCACACACATCTGGAGTTCGTTTGCAGTGGCTGGTAACCCTGGAGTGCCCAATCTCTCTCTCTCGCTCTCTCTCTCTGCCTCTTTCTCTGTCTGTCGCTCTCAAATAAATAAATAAATAAAATAACCCCCCCAAAATTAAAAAAAGTTTCCCTTTACATTTGATTGCCATTCAAAATATGTTTCCCCTAGCTTTCTCCTGCTTAGTCTTCATAGTGCTAGAAAGCACTAAGGAAGCTTGTGGAAGACAATGGACACCAATAGCATAAATAAGTAGGGGACCCTGCATACTACAAAATCAACCAGCTGGGCAAGAAGTATACATTTGTGCAATAGGTGCAATAGTGGCACACAGCCTCTGCAGGTAACCAACCAACTGTTCTCTGATTGGACATGAGGCTCAGTCAGTGGGAGAGAACTCATACCTGGTACTAGAAACAAAGTCACATTCCCATGGTCAGGAAACTTCAGAGAGAAGCTCCCACTGCTCTCTGGAGAAGAAGAGTGGGCTTGCATACCAACAATATCTCAAACAACTTTTCATACCTCCTTTAACCAAGGCTGTTCGCACTCTTGGATGGATAATCTGCTTTACTTTACAGATGGCATAGAAAATGGAGGAGCCAAGATCCATTAATAAGACAAGAAGATAGCCAACTGCCCACCACCAGACTTGTCACTTCTTCCACATCTGCCAGGACCCAGGATAACTTAAAATGGAAGTGGTACCATGTACACTGCTGTTACTGCTAACCTGACAACCAGCTCCAGGGTGATGGTGGTAGAAGCGTTGATCAAGTAAAACCTACCAAAGTAGAAACCCAGAGGCTACAAATAATTCACCACTAAATTAGATTGCCAACAGGCCTATCATGGCTCAGAGAACATTGCAGAAGAGGGGGCAAAAGGATTGGAAGAGCCACAGCATGGGTAAGAATACCCTGAGGCACTATCAACCCTGTACCCCGTTGGGACTGATTGACCCCACAGTGAATCCCATAACCCCACAGAGTAGGGCACCAGGGAAGTGGGAATAGGAAAGAGGGAATATAAGACTATAATCTGTTAAAAAATAGTTTCCTGGGCTGGAGAGGTAGTTCAGCAGTTAAGACACTTACTTGCAAAGACTTATGGCCTGGGTTCAATTCCCCAGTGCCCATGTAAAGACAAATATAAAAAGTGGCGAATGTGTCTGGAATTTGTTTACAGCAGCAAGAGATCCTGGTGTATCCATTCCCTCTCTCTCCTTGCAAATAAATAAAAAATTTAAACAATTAAAAATGTTTCCCACTGTTTATAGTTCTGTCTGGAGGAGTTATGGCCCAGTAGGAGACACTTGGTTACCATGGCTAATGAGCAACTTGTTGGAGATATAAGAACCTAATAAATGGAAGACCAAAGTAAATGACTCCAGACACAAGGCAGAGACAAAAGCCCAGTTCATGTATCCTACAAGCATTTTATGAGCATCTGTTATAGGTAGGGCTCTTAAGTCACAAGATAACATAAAGTTTGCTGTTGATATATAAAGATACAAGTATGTATATATACATATACTTCACAGTCATTAAAACTAAGAGATGATTTCCAATAAGTTGACTTCAGAAAGGATTTGGAAAAAAACAAAAGAAAGCCATGATAAGGTTTCTCAAACATTGAAGTGTCCAACATTTGTACTCTCCAATATGGTCTTAACAGCCACATATGGTTTCTGAGCCCTTGGAATAAGGTGAGTCTCAAGTGAGATGTATGTAAGTATAAAATACACTCCAGGCATTAGAATTAGGGTGGAAAAAGTAAAATATCTCACTCATACATTTGTGAAGAATATTCTTTTGGATATATTGGTTTGAATAGTTAAATTAGTACAATTAATTTTACTCATTTCTTTCTACTTTTTAGATGTTCTAATAGAACATTTTAAATTATATATAGTCCTCAAATTATACTTCTGTTGGATAGCAGTGGTGTGTTAGCTGGTTTTTACTTGCAAATGCCAGATAGATAGTATTCTAGGTTGTGTAGGCCAGCTGGCATCTGTGGTAAGTACTGAGTAATACACTTCAAAATTAGTATAGGGGCTGGAGAGATGACTTAGCAGTTAAGACACTTGCCTGCAAAGCCAAAGGACCTTGGTTCAACTCCCCAGGACCAACATATGCCAGATGCACAAGGTGGCATATGCGTCTGGAGTTCATTTGCAGTGGCTGAAGGCCCTGGTGTGCCCATTCTCTCTCTATCTGTCTCTGTCTCTCTCTTTGTCTTTCTCTCTCATAAATAAAAAAAAATAAAATATTTTTTAAAAAGTAGCATAAATATAATACAACAATGATTGATTATGGCTATGGCATAATAAAACTTGATGCATGGACACTATTTGACTTTCAAATAATTTCTTGTGTTACAAAATTTTATTTTTTCTCCATTGCCCTTACCCTAATGCTGTGAAAACATAAAACTAATTTTAGTTTGTAGGATACACAAAGCTAGCTGGTAGTCTGGGTTTGGCCTGTGTGCCTGTGATCTAGACAATTATCTTGAAGGACTCCAAAAACAGTTTCATTTGGAAAGTGTCATGTGATGTAGAATCGTGATAGGTGGAGTCATTGATTGCAGTTATTTATTATATCCTACATTAAAATTACAGATCTGCACTCTTTCCCAGGCAAGTGTGCAGTACCAGATTGCAGAGTGGGTAGAACATGTGTTTCCACCCCATTTACATGGACGCTGCCTTGAGTTTCTTTTCAGCTAATAGAATGAAGAATGTGGGTAGCATTGCCTTTGGCCAGTTCCAGGGAAAAATCTGGATTCCATCTTCTTGAAGTTCTCACATTCCCAATGAAGCAAGTTTCCTCTGGATTGCTATTTCTATTTCAGCTTGTGACCCAGATTAAGCACAAGTTAAATATCAAGAGCCCAAAGTTCAGGTGAGGGGCAAAGTCCAGGTAAGCACAGTCTATCTATGGCACACAGCAGGGCCTCAGAGGCGAGAGAGAGAGAGAGAGAGAGCGAGCAGTATTTGTTGCTCTGTGTCACTGACTCTGATTGCTCATTACACAGCATTTGCAGACCATTACAAAGTGTGTTTGATTTCTTTGTATTGCATCTCGCCTTATGTTCTCCATCTTGTCTTTATCAGCCAATGCTAGCACTTACCTATTTCTCAGAAGTGGCACCTAGGCTGTAGCACTTAGGCTGTAGCACTAGTACTGCACTTGTTTCTAGGACTTCTCAACTTCAGATAGTATTTACTTCATGCTGACAATGGGAGCAAGACAGCCAATTCATGTAGACACAATTGAATTTAGGAATGCCTCAAATCTAATTTTATTCACTTCTCCATTCCTGTGTTACTCTTTCTGCTTCCCTTGGTTGTGTGTGTTTCAAATCATTTCCCACTGTTTATTTTTAATTTCTACTTTATTGTAATTATTTAATAGGTGGCATCTGTGCAGTGCCTGTCATTCATGGAACAGTTTGTTTTCTGCTTATGGAATGACAAAATATTTAATCTACTGCTTCGCTGGTGCACCATTCTTCAGATTGTGGACATAGGACCCTGCCATCCCTTCCCTGAGAGTGCACTGGAGGGATGAGATTCTGGAAGGTGATCAGGACTTTGAAAAGCCAGCAGCAAAGCATCCCTGAGCACAGTGGGCAGTAGGAAAGAAGCATCTCTTCTTTTAACTGATGATTGTATGCAAATGTGTGCCTGTTTGCACATGTGTGTGGAATGTGTGTATATGCATGCTCATATGTATGTAGATACCTGTGTGTGTGTGTGTGTGTGTGTGTGTGTGTGTGTGTGTAAGCCAGAGGTTGATATTGAGTGTCTGCCTTAATTGCGCTCCACCTTCTGTTTTGAGACAAGGTTTCTCACTGCACCTGGAACTCATGGATCCTCTTGTCTCTGCCTCCCCCGAACTGGGATTACAGGCATGTGCCTCCATGTTTTGCTTTTATGTAGGCTGTGGCATCCAAGCTTGGGTTCTCATGATTGCATGACAAACCCTTTACTAAATAAGTCATCTCCTTGTCACTAATATGTATGCTTTCTTAAAGGTAACACTGCAAGGAGAGTGTTAGGGATGAGCACAGAGCTACAGGTGTTTTTCCAAGCCAGATCATATCTTCTTTCTGGGGTAGGTAGATGGGGTAGGTAGTACTGGTGGTAAAGTATGCTAGCTAGTTTTCTCACTGTGACAAAACACTTGAGACTAATGAATTTAAAGGATGAAAGGTTTATTTTGGCTCATGGCTTTCAAGGTTTCATTTCATGGTTGGCCTAGCTGCTTTTGGAATTTAAGTGAATTAGAATATCATAGTGGCAGAAGCATGTGACAGAGGAGACTGCTCACTTCATGGAGGCACAGAAGCAAGGAGAGAGGAAAGGAAGGACCTGGAGTCCCGAGATCCATTTCATGGGCACAGGTGCCCAATGACCTATGTTTTCCAGCTAGACCCTGTTTCCTAAAGGGTGCATCACCTCCCAACAACACCATCATCTGAGGATCAAGCCTTCATCCCTTCAGCTTTGGGGAGAATATTTTAGATTCAGACTGTCATATGAGGCTACAGACTGTGCATTTGGGAATACTAGGCTTGCTGCAGATTCATTGAGCCAGATGAACACTGGTAGAGTCAAATTTGTTTAGAGCTGCACAGAATGGGCTAATAAAGGGGGCCTTTGAAAGGTAACTGGCAAATTGGAAAGGTAACTGTGGTAAATTGGAACCAAATTACTGAAATAGACAATATAAATTGTTTTAAAGGAGGCTGTGGAGAATGCTCCACTATTAAAGGCACTTGCTTCCAAGGCTGGCTGGCCTAGGGTTCAACTCCCCAGCATCTGTGTGAAGCCAGGTGCGAAGTGACACATGCATCTGCGTTCCCAATGTGTTATAACCCAGCAGAAGCAGAGCCCAGAGAATATAAAGCTCACTGAAGTCTGGGAATTTGCTTGGAGCAGAAAGAGATCTTGTCCCACAAAAGGAAGAGGACAATGCCGGGCATGGTGGTGCATGCCTTTAATCCCAGCATTCGGGAGGCAGAGGTAGGAGGATTGCCGTGAGTTCGAGGCCACCCTGAGACTCCATAGTGAATTCCAGGTCAGCCTGGGCTAGAGTGACACCCTACCTCGAAAAACCAAAAAAAAAAAAAAAAAAAAAAAAAGAAGAGGACAGACACCTCCAAGTTTTTTTCTGACCTTCACAGTACACAATAATATGCACACACAAGTAAATAAAAATGGAAAAGGAAATTGTTTTAAAAATTACAAAATTAAAAAGTGTGCATATGTCTACTTTCTCCGGCCATCACATCTTCTAACTGTATTTTGAGTTGAACTTCCATATCTGAGGACCGAAAGTGACCTAGGAGTCCTGAAAAACGCCAGCTGTAATGAGAAGTTAGCTTAGTAGCAGCAGATTGGTAGCTGCAGCTTCTGGATGACCAAGGTTTATCAACTTAGTTCACTATCTTGTGAAAAGCTTGTATCTCAAAGAATATGCTCCAGAAGATGGGATGGAAAGAGTGTAAGAGCTAGAGGATGTGGAGGAGCAGTGTGGGACTCTGATGTCTGGACATGCAAGGTCATCACATTCATGAACCCTTACCAGATGAGGTCACCTGCACACGATGAGCCCAGTCAACATTGTATGATGGATAAGGGTGGGTCTTGGGGAGACCATTCCCCTCCCTGATGAGTTAATGACAGCTGAAGATGGCCAGGAAGGGGAGCTGTTCTCTTCCATGGCAGGAATAACTGATAAGAGACAAGAAAAAAGGAATATAGTGACTGAAGGGGACAAGGGAGAGTAATGTAGGATACATAGGGTTAAAACGTCATATATATGTTTAAGAAAATGCTAAAAAAAGTAGAAGAAGAAAAAGTAAGCTGAGGCCCCATTTATCATTTTGTGTCTCCCAACCGGATGCAATATGACCTCTCACCTCAAGCTCCTGCCATTGCGACCTCCCTGCCATAATGCTCTGTCTTAAACTGTGATCCAAAATAAGCTCTTTATCCCCTAAAAAAGAACGTGTCTCTGTGCGTACGTATGTATGAATTTCACTTAATCATCTAATCTCAAAACCTATAGAAACTAGAGAATGAATATTGGTCTTTGCTCCCTAAAATTCATAGTCTTAACTTTATTGAGGAATTTGAATTACAGAATCATGTAATAAAGATCCTTTATACCATCTTTGCCTTTTAAAGGTACACTGTGTAATCAGCAGGCTTGTTAGGCTGTTTAACAAGGTAAAGACTATTAAAATATTTGTCTTGGTTTCTGCACGTTTCAGAGCTGTAAACATCACGAAATGGAGCCTGTCAATCTTTTATTGGACTGTCTGGGTGAGTGCATTTGATGGAGGCAATGGTGTGTAACTACGCAAGATGCCTGTAGAACCTGGACTCTCTTGTGTCAGATGGTACTTCCCAGAGAGGATCCCAGCGCTGACTCAGAGCTCACCCTGAGCATGTGGGTGGACTAATTAAACTGCTGAATTCCTTGGAGGACTGTCACTTGCCCCTTTCTTACATGGCTATAGAAGGGTGAAAAGCCACCTGGGGGAAACCAGTGTCATATAACTCACGCTAAGAATCTCTTTGTTTTCCTGCTCCAATAATGCTGTCAATTTCTGGGGTCTCTGAGGAAAAGCTGTATGAATAATCTCCTTTTGTATGCTTGAGTTCTGAGAAGGTTATCAATTAAAGAGTAAGGGTCACTGCTAACAGCTAAGTTAGAGGCCATGGGTACAAGTTGATCAAAACCCCAGTTCTAGGCACAGTCATCCACCCATCTAAAGCAGCAATGGATGGAACAAGTTGTGCACAGTGGCAGACTGTCAAGGTCAGGGTTTTAGCAGAGTTCTTGCTCTCCATGGACTAGCTGGCTCCCATAGGTGATGATGTCAGAGCATCCTCAGTTATTTTTCTCAAATTCACTATTAAAATGAATGATATGACATGATGGGGGCCAATGTACCTCAACCATAAAGCTTCTCTACTTGAAGAACAAGCTGTCTCCGCCCCTCAAATCAACATCTGTAGGAAGGCTCCCCTTTCTACAAGACCAAGTTCTCAGCCCTGTCTGCCAAGAATATCTATCCACCCCTCTTTTCTGCAGCTTCGCAGATTCTTAATGCAGATGGAGCGTCTGTATCTTTACCCCACTGTGTTAAACATCGGTGCCCATGCACCAAAGGCAAATAGAGGGATACATAGCAGGAAGGTGGCTCTTAGCTCCTCTCTCTGCTGTGTTTCCTAAGGCCTCTGTTTGCTACATACTGATATTACCTTTCATTTATAGGAAGGTACCAGTCTTCTAAGGTGCCTCCTGGAATTCTCTTTCCCACACTGTAATTCACACTGCATGCTATCACTAGGCTAATGTTCTGAAAACATCACTCTCACTGAGTCACTCAAGCTCCTCGGGTCTCAATTTCCTCATTGTAAAATGGATATGTTCATGTTTTCCTGCTTGCCTATCTCACATTATTGTAAAAAGGGGAGAGAGTGACCAAGATAGAAGAGGGAAGGAAACACATTGTCTGCGTGGGGGTAGACCAGCCACCTTGATATGGAACCCTTCTACTTCCTATTATATACGAGATCAAGTAGGCACTATTAGGCTTGGTGTTTAGTGCTTCCATGAGCAGGAATGTTATAGATGTGCTTGTTGAGATTTCCTTCATTTGGTTCTCTTTACTGTCTCCACCTGTCCTATGAGGTCTTCTTAGAGTGTTTCTCCTATTAGAGATTTCATCTCTTTCATCTGAATTATTATAGGTTCTGTATGTGGAATAAAGGATTCAGTAGAAACTACATATTTAGAGAAACCCAAAGCTTTAAATGATACTGTTGCTTGCATCTCCTTCTTCTTTGATTAAATTTCCTCGGGGTAGAGCCAGGGTGACTGTGTTTCCTAAAACTCTACAATGACTCTAATGTACTGTCAACTTAAAGGATTCCCCATTTAGGTCTTCCACTGACCACTCAGATGTTTTGGTCTTTTGGTTTCATGAATTTACCTTTCTTCCTAATTGTTCTGCTTTCCATAGGACAGAGGCCCAGCCTCCTTTCTTCTGTTGCTTTTTCTGTCTCTTTAGGACACAGCTGTTTCCTGTACACAGGGCTACCAAATTTGTTTCTGAACCAATTCATCTGCCCTTTCCCTCAAGTCTGAGCTCAGTATTAGTCACCTCTATGGGGTGGGCCATGGCATGAGTCCCACTTGTGTTTACCAATGGAATTCAAATTGATCATGTTTGTTTGGTAGACTGGAGATCTGGAGAGAGATGGCAACAGGAAATCTCTTTGAGCATCCTATCAGCCTCTTTCTTGGGGCAGGATTCATTTCATGATGGCAGGAGTCAGGAAACCACAGAAACAAATATTTAGAACCAAATATCTAGGACTAACATGAGGAGGCAATGTGAAGTGTTTTCATTGAAAGCAAAATCAAGTAATAAACTTTCTTGCAGATGCATGGGTTCAGGGACTGGGTGCCAAAGACATGTGTTGTTTAGTGATGACATTGCAATTCGCACTTCATAAACAGAGCTTGCTGCCCTTTCCTTATGCACCAAGCCACTGTTCCTATTTGCCACAGGAAGCTTATGTAGGGTTTTCTTAAATCCTCCTGGAGACATGATGGTTCTAACTCTGGAAGGAAGCTAGCAGCACTTAGAGCTCAAGAGTGGAATTCCTATTTTGAATAGACACATTCACAATTATGCTTTCTCTTCAGACACCACTCACATATGCACGTGAAGAGAAGCTGTGCTCAGAAGTGGTTTATACACCCACTCGCTCCGCCCTTTTTGTGTGGAGATTGTTCTTATTATGGTCATTCAGCCTGACCTACTCTGGGCAGCTTTGGGCAGGCTGCAATGTTAATGGAATGCTCCTATTCATTTCTGCTGCTCTTTTGTATGAGTTGTAAGCACTATGTACCAGGTCTTCTGCTTTCCATTGTCTTCTTGAGTGTTTGTAGCATTTCATCCTCTCCAGGGCACATCTTGTCTCCCTGAGGTCTGCACAGACATTTTGCTGTAGGCCACCTCCTTTCTTAGATCCCCTTTTCCGGAGAAGTCTTGCTTTGGTTTATAGAAACAATAATAAAAACAAAAACAAAACACTCTGTTGATTATGTTGTGACACTGCTGCTAAACATTTTGTATCTTCTCATAGAGTCTAAACCCCCAGGCTGTCCACTATACTTCATATCCACCTTCCCTATCACTCTTTAAATCTCGCTTCTAATCAGTCAGCTGGCGTAAACTCAATAGAAGAGTAGACTTGACAGGCTCATTGTTCACAGTGACCAAGGCAGCTTAAAATGTCAATAGTGCCTGCTACAAATGTCCTGCCATGTCTCAGGCTTGGCTACTCTGTATCTTCTGAATGCTTGAATTTTGAGGACTTGAGATTTGGATTTCATAGTGCACCAATGGAGTGGGTCAGACAAATATACATTTCTTGGTACGGTAAAGACAGCCCGGCTGTGGTCTCTCAGTTAGTCTCTTTGTGGCTTGACTATGTGGGCCTGCCATGGCAAAGGTCTCTACATTCTTATCTTCCCTGGCATTATGTGTGCATGCACTATGTATAGTCTGCAGTAATTATAATGTTTGCCACCTGCCTCATACCCGTAGCAAGAGGGGCAGCATAAGAGCATTTGTGGGATGCTTTTCAAAATTCATTTATTTCAATAATTTCCTCTCCCTTTCTCAAGATCAGTTGGTGCATCTGCCAAGACTGCACCCCTTGTTTCCTGGCACTGGAATCATCAAGGACACCTGGTTCCTTCCCGCTTTGCACAGAGGGAGAGGCATGAGGGTCTGCGGGCTCAGCAGCAAGCATCTGAATTTCACAGAGACATTTCAGCAAGTGTGCTGGGAAGACATATGCCGAGAGTTATTTTCCCAGAGTTGGGAACAGTGCCAAGACTACTTTATCTCATTCATTCCTTTGTTCAATATGATTTAGGTTACTACTGTATGTCTTTCCTTGTGTGCAGAGTTATGGGGGGAGGGACAACTGAGCTTCATCAGATTTTTTTTTCCTCTCAAACCTGAGAAAACACACACACACACACACACACACACACACACACACACACTACAACATGAGAGAGAACACAGCACCAGATGCTCATTAGGCTGGGTGAGAGGGGCTATCAGTGTGGAGAGCTACCCCCCTGGTTGCTGGATGATTGAGTCTTCAGCCCTATATTCATTCACAATCTAAGCTTAACTAGTCTAGCTGTGAGCAAAACTCAGCATATAGAAGGAGAAGGAATATTCACATTTATACTGAATACCAGGGCCTGGGTATGGATAAAATAGAAGTCTCTTTTGCGTCAGTGTTGCAAGACTTGGCTGTGTCTTTCACAAATGCCTCTCTCTCTATTTTTTTTTTTTTTTTGAGGTAGGGTCTTACTCTATCCCAGGCTGACCTGGAATTCACTATATAGCCTCAGGGTGGCCTCAAATTCATGGTGATCTCCCTACCTCTGCCTCCTGAGTGCTGGGATTAAATGTATACACTGCCACACCTGGCTTGAAATGATTTTTTTTTTTAAAGGGAAAGTTTTATTCTCTCTCTCTCTCTTTTTAAAGCAGAAACTTTGTATGGACACATCATGTGTTGGTACCATCACTTCCCTCCTGCCTGCCCCTATTGCACTGAGGGCCCTCTTCAGAGGGATTGCTGGTATTCACCATGGGGTTATGGGTTATGGTTTGTGAGAGTAGCATCAGTCATGGGGAGAGGTGCCTGTGGATATTCCCTCCCACCCTATGGCTCTTACAATCTTTCCACCCCCTCTTCCCTGAGCCATGGAGGGTTTGTTTTAAGTCTACTTTAATGTTGAGCTCTCGGCAGCTTCTGGATTTCTGCTTTAGTGTGTTTTGAGTGTCCTCAGTGCTTGTCTCATCACCCTGGTGCAGGTTTTCAGGCTTGCCATGGAGTCAGCATTCTTTTTCTTTTTTTTTTTAATTTTTTTTTATTTTGGTTTTTTGAGGTAGGGTCTTACTGTAGCCCAGGCTGACCTGGAATTCACTGTGTTGTCTCAGGGTGACCCCGAACTCACCACGATCCTCCTACCTCTACCTCCTGAATGCTGGGATTGAAGGCATGTGCCACCATGCCCAGTGGAATCAGCCTTATTATCTTGCCAATTCCTCTATGGTTTCACCTGCGCATTATATGATGTGTGAGGGGTGGTTCATCTCCTGCCAGAGTCAGCTATCTTTTCTCATCGTATTATAGATTTTGATTGTCCTCAGTTCTCACTGCCTTCTGAAAAAAATTCTCCAGTGAAGAGTAAGATCAGAATAGGTTAAAAGGAATAGGCATTGTTAATTTAAGAGAAATTTTGATGGTTGTAGCCTCTCTTTTGGCCAAAAACTGGTGGGATCTTCTCGTTGGAATCCATAATCTTGGTCTCCATAGGATTTTTGACTTGGTTCCCAGTTCCAGCTATAGGTTCCTTTTCCCTGAGCAGATATCTTAGCTAATCAGAAAGCCATTGGCTTCCCATAGGGGCTGGCTGCCACTATTGTACAGGTATGTATATCTTGTCAGGCTGGTTGCTTCCTATAGTGTGTCCCCTGCTTGCTCATAATGTTGTTGGCCATTTCCCCCAGCATCTCATGCAACACTTTCCAGTACGATACAGGCTGTGTGGAACTAGCTGCCTTCCAGATTCCAGTAATACCTCTCAATGTTTTGTGTTAGCAGCATGTGGTGTCCTCAGCATTTGGGTTTTACATTTTACCTCAGGTGGGGAGTTAAGTGCTTTGACAGAAACCTGTCTTGTTTTGGGGACCTTGTAGGTCTTTATGACCAATAGCTCAATGTAGGAAGTAACTTATTTCTGATACTGAGAGTTACAAGCCATAACCAAAAGCTTTAGGGATAGGCTTTATCCCACCCTCTCCAGAGCTCTTCTTACCAGACAATCCCCCCATAGTCCTATTGAGGGTTATATCTTTTAGTCTGCTATCCAGGAGGAAGTTTTCTATGATACCAATTCATTTTTGATTTAGTTTTGTATGTATCTTACCCCACTTACCCATTCCCCTTCCCCCAAGTCCTTCCATCACTATTATCTGTCCCCTGAGTTGCCTTTCCAGTATGCCTACAACCCAAGCTGTCCCAGGTTAGGAACCACAAATGCAGGAGAACATGAGGTGTTTAAGTAGTCTTTCCATGCTTGCATGAGTTTGCTTAGTATGATCTAACCCAAGACTGTCCATTTTCCTACAAATTTCATTATACCATTTTTTACTTACTATTGAGAATTCCATTGTGTGAATGTACCACATCTTCATTATCCACTTGTTAAATGATGGTTATCTAGGTTGATTACAATTCTTAGCTATTGTGAACTGAGCATCCATAAACATGGTTGAGCAAATATCTCTACAATGAAGAGAGGTGCCTTTAGGGTAGATGTTCAGTAGAGGAAAAGCTGGATAAGTTGGTAGCTCTATTGTCATCTTTTTTAGGAATCTCCATATTGATTTCCATAGTGTTTGTACAAGTTTGCACTCCTACCAGCAGTGAATGAGGGTTCCTCTCTCCCCATATCCTTGCCAACATTTACTTTTTTTTCAATTATTGTCATCCTTCCTGGAGTAAGGTGGAAACTCATAGTTGTTTTAATTTTGCATTTCCATGATGGTTAAGGATATTAAACATTTTCTGAAGTATCAACACACAAAAAATCACTAGCTTTCCTACATGCAAAAGACAAATATACAGAGAAAGAAATTAGTGAGGCTAGCCCATTTTCAATAGCCACACACACATACAAATTCAAATACCTTGGCATAACACTAGTCAAGGATGTGAAAGACCTATGTAATTAAAACATAAAACCAAAATACTCAAGAAAGAAATTGAAGACATGAGAAGATGGACAGACCTCCTGTGCTCTTGGATAGGTAGAACTAATATTGTGAAAATGGCAATTCTACCAAAAGTAATATTCAGATTCAATACAATACCAATAAAAATACCAGGATCATTCTTCACAGATATAGAAAAAAATAATATCAAAAAATTCATGGTATGGCAGAAGGGCCTCAAATATCTAAAAATATCCTTAGCAAAAGAAACACCTCTGGAGGTATCACCATACCTGATCTAAAGCTATACTACAAAGCCATCGTAACAAAAACAGCATAGTGCTGGCATAAAAACAGACATACAGATCAATGAAACAGAATTGAAGACCCAGCCATTAGTTCAAGTAACTACAGAAACTTGATCTTTGACAAAGGAGCCAACAACATACCCTGGAGAAATGACAGCATATTCAACAAATGGTGCTGGACAAATTGGATAATCACATGTAGAAAAATGAAACTAGACACACTCCTGTCACCATGCATAAAAATCAACTCAGTGAATTAAAGACCTCAGTATAAGACTTGGAACTCTTAATTACCTAGAAGAAAAAGTAGGGGGGAACTCTCCACAATATAGGAGTGGAGAAAGACTTCCTGAACAATACCCCAGTAGCCCTGGAAATTAATAACCAGTGGAATCTCAGGAAGCTATAAAGCTTTTGTACAGACAAATATACCATAAACGGGACCAATAGACTACCCACGGAATGGAAGAAAATCTTTGCCAGCTATACCACTGATAGAGCCCTAATATTTAGAATCTACAAAGAACTCAAAAATCTAAATGATAAAAAAAATCACGCAATCCACTCAAAAAATGGGGCAGAGAACTGAATAGGGAATTCTCAAAGGAAGAAATGCAAATGCCTTTTGAATGTAGCCAATAGTGTCAGGGCTCTGCCCACACCAAAAAGAGGCATTAACTTCAAATTAACATTCTTCTCTTAAAAAGAAAAAAAGTAATGACTTTATCCAATGTCATGTGAGTCCAGCCTTTTGAGGATTCTAGAAGAGGCCTCATCTCTGCCCAAAATGTTCCAAATAGATTACCAAAATGGAGCCAGGCAGGGACATTATGAGACAGAAGGGATTTTCTTGGCAGACTAAGATTTAGGGTAATCATGATTCATGTAAACATTTCTTTTAGTTGTGAGTGTCAGAGGTCTGAACTGAACCCAGCTGGTGTTTCTATCCAGGGAATCAGGCAAAAGGGATTTTTCTCAGAAGCCACCCACACTGGCACTCTTACCTCTTGGGAGGTTACTGGGGAAGTAGGGAGGGTGGAGGCCAACTTCTTGGGCTGCAATTTTTTTGTTTAAAGTTTTTCACTATGTCACTATGTAGTCTGACCTCGGACTTGTGATACTTCTGCCTGCCTCTGCCTCCTGAGTTTACATGGTATTTCACCATACCCAACACAATAGTCTTTTAAATTAAAAAATATTTATTATCATTTATTTATTTATTTATGAGAGAGAGAGAGAGAGAGAGAGAGAGAGAGAGAGAGAGTACACCAGGGCTTCAGGCCCCTACAAACAAACTTCAGACACATGCTCCACCTTGTGCATCTGGATTACATGGGTCCTGGGGAATCAAACCTGGGATTTTTGGCTTTGCAGGCAAGTGCCTTAACTGCTGAACCACTTCTCCAGCCCTTTTCTCATTTTTTTTTCAGCATTTGGGATTGGGATACAAGTCAGGGGCCACTACACATACTGAATAATCACTCCAATACTGAGCTGTATCTCCAATTGAGCTGCTTTAGACCCTTGTGTTCTGGAAAAGAACTTGCTTTGATGGCAGAGGTCTTGGAGCTGGATAGAAAGAGTGAAGAGCATAATGACCCCATACAAGGATGACACCCATGTGCTGGGAGAGAAAGGTGAGTGTTCGTCCTTCCCACGGGGAAGTGGGTCTCTAAGGCATATCCATGCACAGAGACTGTCTTTGGGGACTTACTTCTATTTAGCCCACTTAATTGCTGAGACTTGTGGGTATCTTTCACTTTAACAAATTCAGTAAAGATGTGAGAAGATTGACAATAGATGTTATCAGGTAAAAATAATCTTTACAGATTCACACACCCACTTCTATCTTGTAAATACTTAATTTGCAGGCCCAGGAGAAAACTGAGAAGCTATTGATTATTGTTTTCACTTGTCCATAGAAAGAAAATAGGAACAATAACAACCGTAGGGGTACACTTGGAACACCACACTGTAGTAAACACAATTTTGCATCCAATGGAATAAAGATTGAAGAAAGTGTGATTCTGCTACTGAGGACTCTGTGAATGCGTGGGTTTACATAACCACTTCTAGAGTCTGTTGATGGCCTTCCAGACAAATTACAGTAAGTTCCAGAAAGATCCCACCTGGGCTCCTCTGGTCTGAGAAGAATCCTGTAGGGTCTTCTAGTCATCATGCATGACCACAGCTGAGCAGGCAGATAAACCACACTAAAACTGTAGGGGCAAGAGGACCACCTCTTGTCCAGCATGGGCGCAGAACTGTCACAGACCTTCACACCTCAGGAAGCTGGAGCTGCCAAATAGTAGAGAAATGACTATGTCGGCTGCAACAAAAAGCCTTTGAAACTTGTCTCTGTGTCCTAGCTGTGGTGCCCAATGGCTTCTAACTGTGCATCTAAGGGCATGCTTCCTTTGTATTTACACGTCCTATTACTTGAACTTGCTGACTTCTTTCTAGAAAACATCTGTATCATTTATGAGACCAAGTTTAAAAAAAGTGATCTGTTCATTCAGTCATAGTTTTATGAATCGTCTTTGGTGGAGGTATCATTGTAAATAGGCTTAAAACAAGTATTTTGAGCTGAAATAGCCAATTTTCTGAACAGGGAAGTAATATCTTCTGGCAGGAAAAGGATCTGAGGAACATCTCCTGAGATCAATGGACTGTATCCTGATGATATTGTTTCCCACCTATTTGGTTGTTGATAGAGCCCCTTGATGGATATAGCATTTCTATCTCTAAGTGAATATTTGGTAATGCATGAGGGTATTCAGTTGACACAGGTGTGTGAAGGAAGGGTTAGGATAGTTTCTGTACTTATCCTTATCCTAGAGGAATCTCAGCTGTCTCAAGAGATGTTGCAGTACATAGGAAGCCCTTTGATTATTTAGTGGAACCTAGACCCTAATTGCACTACATAGAGAGCTGTATCTGGCATTGACTTTCCCAGAGAAAAAGTAATCCCTGTGTAAGTTGAGAGACAACTGTGATCTTTTCTATTCAGTAATTTACCAAACATGGCTTGTACTGTTCTGATCATCAGAAATCATGATCACCAATGGCAACGCCTCTCATGGTATTGGGATTGCCTTGTACATGCTGGGGAGTTGATGTGAAGACAGAAAACGTCTGGACAACTCATCATGTCTTCCAGGTTGGTCATTCCCTGGGGCATTCTCAAACTGAAAATTGTGATTTCACATCTTCTTTTCTACATATTTCTCCACAATACTACATTTAGGGCATTACATTAGTATTTGTTTTTGCATACATTTGATTGACGATTCTTTTATGTAAAAGAATGCAATTAGTGTGGAATGATATGAAATATTTATTTTGCTCAAAACTTTAGTAAGCTTTGCTCACTATTTTAAGAGTTAGCTCCTTGATGGAATAACAAAGCTTATGACAATCTGAGTCACTATATAGGAGCAATATCACTACTTGGTAATATAAACATACATGCTCAGGATCTTCCCACATTGTTAGGCATTTCATTCATGTTGCATCTTCCAAACCTAGATGAGAATATCTGCTGATTATATTATCTTCTAGCATAGTCACCTCCATTTACATATCAAGGGGTATACTGAATTGAAAATGATTTCCTTCAACTTCACCTTTAACTTACAGTTAGGACATGGTATTCCTGTTTTTAAAAATTTACATGGGTAGCAAGGAGCCCTTACTACCAGTGTGTTAGAAAGGAGATACTGGCTCTGATAGGACTCAAGTAAGAGGCACTAGGTGATAGCTTTGTGCAGACAGTACCTGTCATGTGGAAAACACAAGTTCCCTTAGCTCAGGACTTCATGGGCAGCCTGGACACTCAAGTTTCTATGCCACATGACTTGATTCAAGGCCAACTTGTAATGACCAATTGGGAATTTGTTAATTGATCAGTTGACCTAAGATTCAACTTTGTCCCTTTTTCTTTTCCACACAGTGGTTCTATGTCTGTTGCATTTTTAATCTAAAATGCCCTACCATCTCATCTTTATTTCTTTCTCTCCCATGCTCTGTACAGTTAGCCCTTGGTATTTGCAAAGAATTTCCTCCAGAACACTGACTGGGCACCAGAATGTATATCATCAAGTCTCATCTACAAAGTGGCATAATATTAACCCATTAACTATTCAATCCTCTTGTGTACTTTAAACTATATTTAAATTATATCACTTAATATCATATATACTTATATGCCTATATTCCCTAATGCAATGAAAATGCTGTGAAATAGCTGTTGTACTTTATGATGAGAGTGTGATGGCAAGAAAGAAAGCTTTGTGCATGTTTTGTTCAATTGCATTACACTTTATGCATGGTTGGTTGAAAATCCATGAAATTAGAACCTTGGGAACCAACAGCCAGCTGTATATTTATAAATACATTTTCTTGCTCTCTTTTTCTCTCTCACACCTATACTCTTTTTTTTTCTAATGTTTTTGAGATTAAGTTCATAGTGATAGCTCATTGTCACTGAGTGCTTTAGTGTGTATTTCTTATCAACAAGGATTCTGGAACCCAGGGAATTAACATTAAATATCACACTACCAACATACACACACACACATACTCATTCACAGACATGTTTGTCTCATTGATGTTCTTTATAGGTGTAGGAACAACTTCAAGGTCACTCATTGCATTTGGTTGTCATGCCTTTTTAATTTCTATCACCTGTGGCAGTTCCTTAGTTTTCATCATCTTTGATGACATGGATGATTTTTGAGTTACTCAGAAGCACGGTCTCATAATTTGGGGTTTTTGGATGTCTTCTTATCAGTAGATTCAGCTTCTGCTGTTTTGGCAAGGTTGCTATAAAATGCTGCTATATTCTCAGTTCATTTTTTCAGAAGGCACATGATGTCTGTGCTCCTGTTCATATTTGTATGTACATATTTTACAATGAACTCCTGGGTCCTCATTTTATTAAGCTGGATGTAATCTCTTACCAACATCATTTGTTTTGGCACTCAAGTTATTCCTTGGTTTGATTTATGGGACCTATGTACTGCTACACTACTACTGCTACTTGTGTCATTTGGGGATCTTTCCTTTTTTCACAACAGAATATAGTCATGTATGTTCCTTGTCGAGGTCTGGTATCAACCAATCTTTTCCCCAAGAACTCTTCACTTCTTTAAGAAACCAAGATCTGATACTGGATTTGCTCATTGTTCCAGGTTCATCCTGCTTCTATGTCTTCCCAACAGATAGAACTACATCTGTAGTTCTCTACCTACTTATATCTTCAACTTTGTACAAGTGTAATCATCTATCTCTTAGAAATCCTAATTATATATCAATATTTTAACTACAATCCAATACTACATGGTTGTTCTATCCCTTCCCTTTCCATATTTCTATTCTCAATAGGGAGAAACTTAACTTGTCCACTCTTAATTTACTTATTTTTCCAGTCACCTTGTATGTAACTAATGTCCTGACCATTTGGCCACAGGGCGCTTCTACTAGGCACAGTTATCTCACATTGCTTCATTGCCACCAAAAGACAAGAATATGTGTAAATGAAATCTTCTGTTACTTGTAAAATTCATTTCAGGGTAATAGGGACATAACACTTTTTAAAAGTTTTTTTTTTCTTTTTAAAAATTTATTAAGTTGAAGCTGGGCATTGTGGCACATGCCTTTAATCTCAGCACTTGGGAGGCAGAGGTGGGAGGATTACTGTGAGTTCATGGTTACCCTGAGACTACATAGTGAATTCCAGGTCAGCCTGAGCTACAGCAAGACCCTACCTTCAGAAACCAAACAAAAATTACTTATTTGAGAGAGCGGGGAATGGGCATGCCAGGGCCTCCCGCTGCTGCAAACAAACTCCAGACACATGTACCACCTTGTGAATCTGGCTTATGTGGGTTCTGGGAAATCAAACCTGGGTCTTTTGGATTTGTAGGAAAGTGCCTTAATCGCTAAGCTATCTCTCTAGCCTGGGACAAAACTTTTATAATAATGTATATTAAATAAATGTGTATTTTACTATTTATTTTTATTTTATTTTTTGTATGCATGTGTGTATGGAATGCATTCTGCTATGCATGTTTGTATGTGTTTGGGCAGAAGTATATGTATGGACACATGTTTGCTTGTGCCTGTGAAAGAAGCCAGATGTTGGTGTTGAGTGACTTCCTTCTATTGTTCTCTGCCTTATTCTCTGAGACAAGGTCTTTTGCTGAACCTAGAACTCATTTACTGATTCAGCTACGCTTGATAGCCAGTGAGTTTCAGGGTTTCTCTGTCTGTCTTTTCCCAGTGTTAACATTATAGGCATGCACCACCTCATCTGTTATTTTAAAAAAATGTTGTTTATTTATTTGAGAGTGACAGACAGACAGAGAGACAAAGAAGCAGAGAGAAAGAGAGAGAGAGAGAGAGAGAGAGAGAGAGAGAGAATGAGAGATAATGGGCCCACCAGGGCCTCCAGCCACTGCAAACGAACTCCATATGCATGCGTCACCTTGTGCATCTGGCTTATGTGGGTCCTGGGGAGTCGAGCCTCGAACTGGGGTCCTTAGGCTTTACAGGCAAGTGCTTAACCACTAAGCCATCTCTCCAGCCCCCTCATCTGTCATTTTTATATGAAAATGGAATATACAAGCTTTCCCTCATGCTTGAGCGGCAAAAACTTTACCCACTGAGTCATCAACATAGACAATATGTGTGTGTATCTATGTATATGTATATATGACCAACATTTTCTCTGTGTACCTCACAACTGTTTCTTATGTATCATATCATCTGTCTTGTGTAGTTGCACGGTATTTATGCACATATGCATATTAACATGTATGTGGTTGCACATGTGTGTGAGTGGGCAGGTATGTGTGTATTGTGTGTGTGTGTGTGTGCATGTGAAGGCCACAGGATAACCTTAAGTACTATCATCAGGAATGCCATTCACCTGCATTTGAGATAGGGCATCTGATTGACCATGAGTTTACCAATTAATCTAGACTAGCTTGTCAGTTACCCCCAGGGCCTCTCTGGTTTCTGCCTCCCTAATGCTGGGATCACAGGCATGTGCTGCCATAGTCAGCTTTTTTTTTTTTTTTTTTTTTTATGTGGACACTGGAGATCAAACTCAGGTCCTCATTCCTGCAAAGCAAACACTTTACTCACTGACCTATCTTCCATGGCTCTCATTTTATTTACTCATTTTTGTCTGAAAAGTGTCTTTATTCTGCCTTTCTGGTATATATCAATTTTGCTGCATATATACACCATGTGATGCTTTTTGCTGCAGGATTTGGGTCTGTTGTTCCTTTCTTCTCTGGACACCAGGGCTGATCATGGAAATTCACTCTCTAAGTTTGGTTGCTCTCTTCTTAAAGGTAGATTTTAATATTTTTCTTTTAAAAAAGATATTTTATTTATTTATTGGAGAGGAGAGAGAGAAGGAATGACTGGGAATACCAGGGTGTCCAGCCACTGCAAACGAACTCCAGATATATGCACTATCTCATACATATGGCTTATGTGGGTCCTGGGGAATCAAACCAGGGTCCTTTGATTTTGTAGGCAAATGCCTTAACCACTAAGACATCTCTCCAGCCCATATTTTAATATTTTTCTTTCATTTTATAGTTCTGTAGCTTGACTATAATTAGTTATAAGCTTATTTTTAATAAGTAAGTAGACTTTGTTCTCAAGATTTTGCTTTTCCTAAGTCTGGAAAATTCTCTTCTGAATATTGTTTCTGTATCATTCCCTCCAGGTACTGTTCTGCAGCATTCAGCCTTTGTTGGGCTTCTCAGTGTGTCTTTCATCTGCCCTTGATCATTCATATCTCCTGTTTCTTCTCTCAGTACAGCCTCTGCCTTTTCATTCTAGAGTTTATCCTATTATTGATTTTTAAACAATCTTGTATATCCATTGCTATAAATTTTATTTAAAAGATTTATCACCAGTTTATTTTCCTGTTTCATGTTTGTCCTTTCATCATATAGTTTTTGCTTATTTAAAGAAAGTTATTCTTTCATTAAACAGTGGCTTAAACAGTGGCTTCCATACATATCTAAAGGTATCTGGGTTATTTTTGAGTTTTATTTGCTCATTTTTTCTTGTTTTTGCTCTTACTGTCACATGTTTTGAAACAGTTTATGATTTTGATTTATGGCATAGTTTTCAGGAGTAATTTTTATTTATTTTTTATTACTTGGTATTCCATTTCTCTTTTCACTTGGGAATGCTTACTCCTATCTGAGAGATTACCATCATATAGTCATAATCCCTGATACTTAATAAATCTTACAGTAGGTGTTCTGGTTACCTTCCCAGTTGTATAACCAGAGAAATTATTGACTCTGTTCTGGAGTCAGTGGATGCCTTGGCTATTTCTGGGTCTCGGGGTGGGATCATGTGTCTATGCTTCTTAGATCCATAAACTTGTAATTCAGAGTCCTCCCTGCTACAGCACTTGGGGAACAGTTCTTCCTTTCTCAAGTACTGTTTGGGTACGTAGGCATATTTGTTACTTTTCTCACTGCTATGACAGAATACCTGAAGAAAAAAAACATGAGAGGAAAGATTTATTTTATCTTAGTTTTCTTGGTAGAGAAGGAATGGAGATGTTCTTGGTCACCATCTGTGGCAAAGAAGCAAAGAGATCAGGTGGAAGTGATGCTAAACTGCACCCTCAATGCCTGTACCCTCCCCTCCCGCCCCACATTTCCTCCAGGCTACACCTCACAAAGTTTCCACAGCCTGCCCTAGATCTACCAACCTGTGACTTTAAACAATGGTGGCGGTGTGAGGCTATTTTACATTCAAATCCTAGTGGGAGGTTTGGGGAATGCTGTCCCTTAGCTTTAAGCAGTAAGCCTGCTGCTTAGTCTCTGTGATCCCAGAGGAATTGAACTCAAGTTCTCACTGTGTTGGTTTGTATCTGGAGCCCATCAGTCTACCATGTCAGAACTGTTTATGTTTTGGAGTGGTTCTGTTTCCGAGCCATTAAAATATTCTGACTTGTTTCTGAGGCTGGCTGTGATTTTACTTTGTTTTGTTTTGAATATATCGTTGCTACATTGATTTTGACTTTTGACATTTGACAATGTCAAGGTATAGACTCATGGAGCAATTTTGACTGAAAATTTCCTATTTCCATTTAGCAGAGGTAACATTATTGTAGAAAGGAACATACTTTTTTTTAACTCTAGAAGCCACTGGCACATACTCTCAGGTTACAGCTTTGGAAGAATTTATCTCCATTCCTCACTGAATCACAGACTATACCACTATGTTGGACCTTCCTTATCTCTCAGTCCAGGAACTACTTAGTGGCAAGTTGATGCCTACAGATGCCTTTCAGTATGGTTCATCATGTGAATGACTTCTCTAGTGCATTTTATCCTCTTTGTAAAAATGAAGGGGTACAAACAACATACATTTTCTGTATTTTAGAAGGAAACTCAAAGGTATATAAATTGAGCATCCTTCCCAAAAGAGCATTAGTGATTTCAGGGAAGGCAATTGTATCTTTAAAAGCCTATGGATGGAACTCACAGTGATTTTTTTTCAGATCTTAGTGGTCAATGGTATCTGTACACAGAAAGTTTTCTTATTATTAGATTCAAGCTTGTCTCCTTGTGACTGCTGTGATGATGTCACAGATGATGCTGTGACACGTCAGATGTTCAGCCCTGGGAAGATTCTCAGTTTAACACTAGAGGACTCTCTTCTTTGGCTAGTTCCTCCTATTTCTTTCAGAGCTAGCCCCTCTATTTCTTTTTTTTTTTTTAATATTTTTTTTGGTTCATTTTTTTTTTTATTTGAGAGTGACAGAAAGAGAGAGAAAGAGGCAGATAGATAGAGAGAGAATGGGCGCGCCAGGGCTTCCAGCCACTGCAAACAAACTCCAGACTCTTGCGCCCCCTTGTGCATCTGGCTAATGTGGGTCCTGGGGAATTGAGCCTTGAACCAGAGTCCTTAGCCTTCACAGGCAAGCGCTTAACCGCTAAGCCATCTCTCTAGCCCTAGCCCTTCTATTTCTGATGCGCGTCTCTACCCTTGCTGCCACCTTTTGCTAGAGATTCTATGGTTTATTAGCCTTCTTTCTTTCCTTTTTTTGGACAGTGTTTATGCAAATAAATCATCAGTTTTATAATTTTGAACAAATAAGAGAGGAGAATCCAGATTGGTATCTTGCTCTGAGCTCCCCTCAAGTATAAAAAATATTCCAGTGGCTTCATGACACATGGTCTAAGTAGATGGAGTGATTATTTTTGCCAACAGTTAAGGGTCCTGTAGCTCATTCTGCCCCAGGCACATGTTCTGAATTCTAAATTTTAGTTTGGTCTATCAGATGATCAAACGCAATTCTTCAGACCTTTCTTTGCCCAGGCTTCAGTCTTGGAAGGGTTACTTGCAAGATGCTTCTATGGACAGGATAATGGTGTATTGATTGCTGAACAGGTGGTAGGGGCGAGTTTGTTTAGATATAATACCTTTTTTTTTTTGCCTTTTGGCTTGTTGCCACAAGGTATTTTATGTTGTAATTTCATTATTGGATAATTTTGATTTCAATGCTTGCCAATCATTTTGACTTTTATTGGCTCTCTTTCTCTTTCACAGAGGGATATGGTGCTCAGAGGCTGTATAGAGATTAGGTAAAGCAAAACTGTGATATTATTTGTTAAATTGGATATATTGAAAGAACATGTTCTCATCCAGTGGACCTATGTGTTAGCTAAACATTACTGTGTGGAATGCCATAACCTTGTGATATAATCCATGATTGAAGAGATTCACCATGGTGTAATTTCAAAACACCTGTACTATATATCTCCACTGTGGAAAAAACTTTTCATCTGGCCATATAGAAGGCTTTGAGATGTCTAGAAATAAAAAAAAAAAATCTTTGTTATTTAGCTCTTACCATACTTGTTTGGTGATGGAGCTTTGTGAAGAGAATTGCAATGCCTATCCACATGCTGAATATTAGCATATGACTTGGCACACTGCTGGAAAGTGGCTTCCTAGCTCTCCCTGTATGCCTGTGAATGTTGTGACGCGTGCATCCACTCACAAGCAAGCTGAAGGCCTGCTATGTGCCTCTTCAGTTTAAGACTCTAGGAGGCATTTGTTTGTTTCTTGTTGTAAAATTAATTTGAGAGTTCATGTTATAGGGGACATCAATACCCTCATAGTTGTGTGGTCCCTGAGAAAGATAACATCAGATAGTTTGTGTCAGGAAGTGGGAAAAAGGAATGATTTCATCAAAATGAGGTGGAGTTAGTGCTACATGGTGGAGATTTTAAGTGAACATTTATGTAAATGACTGATATGGGTGGCTAGGGAAAGACCATGTTAGCTGGGCACAGCCAATTTAGCAAAAGGAAGCAGGTTGAAATTAATGAGGAGAATGCAAGTGTGTTTCCTCTCTTGGCCTGTGCCCAAGGGAGAAAGGATGATACATAACAAACACTCAGAATCTTCCCTGGGTTTGACATAGTCATGACGTATCTTAGGGACATTTCTAAAGATCTCTAGGGAGGACAAGATAGGATATAGTCATCATGGACCAAGCATCCTGTGTCCACTGTCAGACATGTTTGAAGTCATGTCTGGCATGAGCATAGGTTATAGGAACAGAAAGCAGGGTGGGTTTGGGAGAAGAACTTGGAGATCACAATGTCCAGAGGAAGAATCTAACCCAGTTCAGATGCTAGGATGCTAGTGATGGGATTTCTGAAGGGCATACATCTCTTGAGGCTTTATAAAAACTGGCTTCCCTACCCTCCCAGAAATAACACTGGGGTTGTCAGTGAAGTTCTTAGCTGGAGGCTACCAAATCACTATGAAGTCATTAGGAGATAAAAACTATTGATCATCATTTGTCTGATGCTCGTTGGAAACAGCAGGCCCCTGCTAATATCTTTATCCACTTCTAAGGCTGTCAGCCTATTGACTTTTTTTTTCTTTTTTAACCAGTTGATTGGAGTGTGAGGTGCAGAAGAAATTACTCTTAACTAATGGGGAATTTGATCATGAAAAATCAGCAGAAGAACATGGGAACTTGTGATGGTTCTTATGTCTGGTAAAGGGGTAGGAGGCAACTGTCTGTCCTCTATTTTTAGCTTATGATTTCTTCTTTTGAATGAATTTCAAATAATAAGAGGAGTGATGAAATTAAGGTTTGGTGAATGATATGCAACTAGCCACATGGCTCCCCCAGCCTTGGTTCACTCATCTGGGTAAGGGATTAGTAAGCACCTGGCACTGTCTATGACTTGAGGCTTTGCCAACATGAGACCAGTTCATGGTTTTCTCCAAAAGTTGCTGAGCTTCTGTGGTATTTGAGGCACAGGGCAGACTAGAGCAGCCCTTGGTGTCTGGCAGTTCACAGAAGTCACTGTAACATAGGCAGCTGCAGGGAGTTTTTATGTGAGCAAGCACATGGAACCTTTCTTGAAGCCTGTTGTGGTGAGAAATACAAAGGTCCATGGCAGAAGACCAAGACGAAGGTGCTTAAGATACTGGTCTTCCTTTTTAAAGAGCAGTGCTATCAGCGTGCACGGTGTGTCATGAGGGTGGGGGTCTCTTCAGGAGACTTATCAACAAAAGAATCAATCCTTATTAGATGAGGCTTCTTGGACCCATGCTCCTGCAGGGAAAGGCCTAATCTTGATGTCTAGGTTCCTAGCTTCAAGAGCTCGCATTATAACTTGGTGATGGAGACATTGTCATGTAAACATGTTCCAGACTGTGTACAGAGCGCTCTGTAGGAAGTAAGAACTGTCCTGATTTTTGAAGGACAAATATGAGTTAAAGGTGCACATATGTAAAAATGTGTGTAAACATACATGTATTTCAAATTGTCTTTAATCTAGTTATGCATTTATCTTTAAATTATATTTCTTTTAGAAAGCACACATTTAGTCTTATGTCTTTTATTTCAAATCTTAGAATTTCCGACATAAGAATACTTTTATTTGGAGTCATATGTAGTTTTAAGAATAATACAAAGACATCCTGTGTCTCCTTTGTCCCTTCCCTTATCATGAAACTATAGGACAACATCACCAGCATGACATATCTACCATCCGTCAAATTTGTTTAGGTTTCCAAAGTTTAGCTGGCATTCATTTTTGTTTGTGTATGTCTAGGTTAATGCAGTTATTTTAGGAATATCATTTCATGAGCTTGCTACCATAAACAAGATGTAGAATGATTTTATCAAAATCATGGTACTTGGTCAGCCTCTGGGGATCACTACTCTGCTCTTTTTTTTATATTCACCCTTTCTCCATTAAGTTTGATCTTATCTGTGAATTTTCTTTAGGTGTTTTGTATTACTAGGTTGAAGTGGTTCTCTCTGTTTCTGACTCATTGAGAATTCTTTTTCTTAAATTATGAATGGGTGTTGAATTTTATAAAATGCTTTTTCTGTACCATTTCATATTACCACATAGTATTTCTTCTTAAGCATGTTGATAAGACGGCTTTCATTACTTAATCTTTGGGTATTGAGTCAACTTTACATTTCTGGAATAAATTCCATTTGGCCATCATACATAATTATTTTCATGCATCATTGGTTTTGATTTGCTAGTATTTTAGTAAGGATTTTTGTGCCTAAGTTCATATGAAATATTGGTTTGCAATTTTTTGTACTGTTTTCTTCTGGTTTTATTAATCTTGGATTTTGAATTGAAGTGTTGAGATCATTTATATTTAACATGATTATTGATATGATTAAGTTTAAGCTTAAGTTGCATCTACTTTTAGGTTTCTATTCCTTTTTGTAACATTTTGCTTTGAGTTATACAAAAATGTTTTTTCTCCTTTTCAGTTATAACTTGTTACTAAGTTATTTTGGCATTTTTTTGTATATATATATATATATATTTCATATATATGTGGCTTCACATGTGTGTGGGTGTAGGTCAGAGGTTGATGTTGATGTTCTTCTCAATCATGTTTCACCTTATTTTTGTACTAAGTTGTTTTACTCAACCTGGACCTCACTGACTTGGCCAGACTAGCTAGCCAGTGAGTCCGTGGGATCTGCCTGTTTCTGTCTCCTCAGTACCAAGTTTAAAAGTGCATACCAGGCCTGGAGAGATGGTTTAGTGGTTAAGGCATTTGCCTGCAAAGACAAAGGGCCTTGGTTCGATTCCCAAGGACCCAAGTAAGCCAGATGCACAAGGGGGTGCATGCGTCTGGAGTTCATTTGCAGTGGCTGGAGGCCCTGGAATGCCCATTCTCTCTCTCTCTCTCTCTCTCTCTCTTCTCTCTCTCTCTGCCTTGTTCTCTCTCTCTAAAATAAATAAATAAAAAATAAAGTAAAAAAAAAAACAAAAGAAAAAAGTGCATGCCAATATGCCTGGCATTTTATGTGAGTGCTGGGAATCTAAACTCAGGTCCATATACTCATGCAGCAAGTGCTTTAACCACTGAGCCATTTCCTTAGCCCTGGTGATTTCTTTCTTTTTTCTTTTTATTTATTTATTTATTTGACAGAGAAAGAGGGAGGAAGGGAGGGGGAAGAGGGGGGGGGATATGGGCACGCAGGGCCTCCAGCCACTGCAAACGAAACTCCAGATGCATGCACCTCCTTGTGCATCTGGCTAATGTGGGTCCTGGGGAATCAAAGCTGGGTCTTTTGGCTTTGCAGACAAGTGCCTTAACCACTAAGCCATCCCTCTAGCCCCCCTGGTGATTTCTTTAAGGCTCATGGAGCACATCTTTAACTTGTCAAGTCTACCTTCAAGTGATATTGAGGCACTTTAGGAATGGTATAAACCCTTGTAATAGTAAAGTTCAAATCTCCCTGGACTTTCAGCTCTTAGCTGCTTTACATAAGGTACCTGCTAGGCTCTGCCTAGTTTTCGTGTCCTTGGGTCGTAACCTAAAGTCTTGAGTGATTAAAAAGCATAAGGCTCTTTTCATTTGCTCCTCCTTTCTCAGAGTTCAGCCTTCTTCCTTGGCTTGGCAGCTGTTCTGTGCCTTGCAAACCCTTGCTTTAGGGATGTGGCTTGATTTCTTTGTTTTGATTTCAGGTAGGAAGATGTGATGGTTAGTTTTGGTTATCAAACTGACTGAGCTTAGAAATGCCTAGGGCATTATTGAGTTACCCCTTTCAATGTGTCTGTGAGCACAGTTTTAGTGATGACTAACTGAGGGGATAAACATGTCATGAATGTTTGTTGCACCACCCACAGGCTGGGGTTGTATACTGAATGAGAAGGGAGAAAGGAGAAAGCCAGATAAGCACTGACATCCTCATGTCTCTGCGTTCTGATCCACCTGGGTGTGAGAAAGAAGCCTCATGCTCCTGAAGCCGAAGCCCAGGCAGTGGCTCATACTGTTATGCCTTGCCTGCCATGATAGACTGTGCTCTCACATTGTAAGCTGCTTCATGTCAGGCATTTGGTCATGGCAGCAAGAAGAGTAACTAATGAGATAGTTTCCTCTTAGTCTATCTTGTGCAGAAACAGAATCTCACGTTGTGGTTTTGATGTGAACTCTGTAGATTCTATGCCAGAGTTCAAGTCCTTTCAAGGAGATCTCCATTGTGATTCAGAAAGAATTAAAGCATCAAGGGTACAGGGCATGTATTGGGCCTTTTCCCTTAGAAAGACCCAGGCTATGTGCTGAACACCCATGGTGTGGCAGAGGTTTGTGTGTGACGTTAGAGCCCACACTCCAGAAATAGATGATTTGTGTGAGGGGATTTTGTTAAATGTGCATGTACCCTCCATTCCACTTATATATCTTTGTGAATGAGACTAAATCCATGACCATGAAATCTCCCATTTAACATTTACCAAATAAACAACTCTACATCAAAGGCAAAGAGAATGAGAGAGAAGAAATGGTACTGAATGCTTAAAGAATCATGTAGTCTTAGATTCTGGAGGGCCTTCCAGAATAACCCCCTGCCTTTAGGAAAGTGAGGTAATCTCATCTTCATTTTACATATGCTGACAATTTTGAGTGTTAAGGGTCTTCTTTGAGACACATAAAGCAACTCAGTTCTCTGTCTAGACTGTATCAGCAGCTTTGTGCTGCAGTTGGAGCACTTCTTGTTCTCTGCAGTATCACTGTGGTAGTCCCCTACCCCTGCTCTGCCTACCCCCTGACTAGCTGTTAGCATGCTCCTGAAAGTTTTTAGCTTCTCTGGGTAAGGACAAAATATTTCCTTCTGAAATTTCTTTAGGCAGGCTTGAAAACTATACAATTAACAATTTTCTTGTTCATTTTCCACCCCTTGTGGTCTTAGCCTCTGATGGCGGATGGATGACTGTATCATAACTCTCCCTCTACATCATTTGTCATGTCCTGGCACAAAGACAACAGCTTCTCTATTACTAGAAGGCCAGGATGTAGAATGTCAGGCCGGGAAACTATATAACTCTTACCCTTGGGACATAGTTCTTCCCTTGGAGAGCTGCAGGCCACCCTGTATGCTGGGGTGAGGGCCTTGAGCTACTGAAGCATGAAACATTTGTACCAGCCCAGACCAGCAGGCTTTTTATGACGATGCCTGATCTTGGGAAATTGATTTGATCTTAGGAAAATGACCTAGGTGCTTATGAGACACTGGGCCTGTCCTCTCTTACAAATCAGAGGACTATAGTGCTTTAGCATCTATCAGTGAGGTGCTGTCTTTTATAGCCACGGACACCTGTAACTAAGGTGGTGGAAGGATAATAATAACAATGATAATAGCAATCAGCACACAAGGATTGCCATGGTCTAGTCTTGGATCTTACAAGTGTACAGGTTGAATATCATAACTCTAAGGCCAAAGTCCAGAATGCTCCAAAATTCAAAACTTTGTGAGTATTGACATGATACCTCATGTGGAAAATTCTGCACCCCACCTCATGTGATGGGTCACAGTCAAAATACAGGCATGGAAGAAATGTTTAAAGGCATCAGGGTCTGCCTATCTATTTCTCTCTCTCTCTCTCTCTCTCGCGCGCTCTCTTTCTCTCTCTCTCTCTCTCTCTCGCGCGCGCTCTCTCTCTCTCTCTCTCTCTTGCTCTCGCTCTCTCTCTCCCTCTCTCTTCTATTTGGGTACCCTGAAGAAAGGATTTAAGAGCATAGTGAGAATATTGAGACAGTGGCCATCTGCAGCCAAGAAGGAGGAGCTATCATCAGAAGAAAACCCTGCTGTGCTTAGATCTTGGCCTCTATCTGGTGCCAATATAAATCTCTGTTATTTAAGCCACCTTGACTATGATATTTTCTTATTGTGATCTAAACTAAGAGTCAATGTGAAATAGACGTGTACTCTCTTATTTCAGTCTATTGATAATCACAGCAAAGATTAATCTCCCTGGGTTAATTCTTTCCAAGGCTTGGATGTCCCTGTTATAGTGTGGTCCTTTTTATTCACAAGCCTTCGTCTTGGGAGAAGGAAGCCTATTTGGGTTGTACAAAGAGAGACGTTGCCTGAGCAGCTGGGAAGAATTTTTTTTTTGTTTGGTATTTCAAGGTAGGTTTTCACTCTAGCTCAGGCTGACCTGGAATTCATTCTATATTCTCAAGGTGGCCTTGAACTCATAGCAGCCCTCCTACCTCTGCCTCCTGAGTGCTGGGATTAAAGGCATGTGCCACCATGTCTGGCTAAAAACTCTTTTTTTTCCCCCAGGTATTGTTCAGTTTTATCCAGCCTTTAATAGACTCCTGAGGGGCAAGGAGAAGTATAGGTTGGAGAGTGACCCTTAGTTTTCTAATGTAGAATGATGGGGTAACTGTGTGATCTCTTGGGGCTCTTAAATCACCATCAGTCTCTGATTCATAGTCACACACTGGCATGTTAAACGACACATTACTTGGTTGCTTGGAATTTCAGTGGATGCTTGATGTGTGAGGAAAATATATGCCAACTGCCTTCATATTTTAAGGTGACATGTTAGTGATATGCCATCTACAAAGTAGTTTAAAATGGGTGATTTCAAACTATTCTGTGAGCATTAATTCCTCACTCACCTCCAGGATATAAAAGAAACAAAGTAGAAAAGAGGAAGTGATGATTGAGGATGCTTTTGGGTAAAGGTCTAAACACCTTGTGAGCTGTCCCACTACAGTGAGGGAGAAAGGGAGAGGGAGGTTTTACCCTGTCGTCAAGATGATCATTTAGGAGCTTATTTACACATTGATTGCATGTAATGTGTGTGTGTGTGTGTGTGTGTGTGTTGTGAGTGCACATGTATGTGCAGTGCCCAGGCAGGTGGAAGTAAGAGGTCAGTGTTGGGTGACTTCTTTTGCTCTCCACATTATTTTTTTTGAGACAGAGTCTTTCCCAGAATCTAGAGTTCAGTGACCTGGCTAGACTAGGTATCCAGAAACCCGAGGGATCAGCCTATGTCTGCCTCTCCAGCACTGTGATTGTAGGCCACCATTCTCAGTTTTCACATAGGTGCTGGGGACCCAAACTCAGCTCCTCATGCTTGTAAAGCAAGAATTTCATCCACTAAGGTATGTCTGCAGTCCCTACTCAGGAAATTTATATGTGTTCTTGAAACTTTGGTGGACCCAATGGCTGCATTCTGTGAGCAAGTTGGAAGGAGGCTAAGAAAGAAGAATCAGAGTTGCTGTGGCAATGGCCTGTCCATTCAGGGTGTGACCAGGACTAGGACACATGCTCATGGCAGAATAGAGGAATTTCTGAGGAGGAAGACATCAGCATGGGCTACTGCTGCCAAAAAAGACCTACTGGAGAGGTGAGGAGTAGAAGGTGTTTCAGCGTGGACTGCAAGGCACCTAAGACTGGAGGAGTGCAGCTGGATAGAGGAAGCATTGCTCTTGCACGAGGAGTGCAGGACTGAGTTTCTCACGAACACCCACAAAGGGCATTGTAAGAGCATCGGTGCTAGGTTACTCATATATCATTCCAGAAGTTCCTTTGCTCCACTTTCTTCCCTTGCAGTCACTCATGCGGCCACAGACTCGAACTGCAGAGGTAGTTAGGAGAAAGCAAAGGACGCCTGATTTCCCAGACAGGCCAGGCCATGACCAGTGATTTGTATACTCAAAGCTAATTTTAATGTTGCACAAGATTGGACTTTTTACTGCCTCCCTCCAAAGATGTTTGAGACATAGCAAAAATGATACTTGTTGGACATTTATTCAAGACCAGGGAGAAACTAGTCTATAGATCAGAAAGAAAGAGGCTTCTGTGGCACAGGATTCAGTTCAGTTTGCCTGCACCCTACTGAGTCTGGCTTGTTTGGTTAAAGTGACATGTGTATATAGTGCTTCACTTTGCAAAATTTATCCATAGGCAGGGTTCATTTGATATTTTCCTATCACCAGTTATGACACATGTGGTCTATACATAATCAGTTTGGAATCAAATATTGTTTATGCATTCTCTCTCCTTTGCTGGGTTTCAATCTGGGCAGCATGAAGCTGCTGGTGCCTATTGCTGCTGCTCTGTATTCAGAGGACACAGTCTACCCATGTAGTCAGAGGGCTCAGTCCACCCATGTGATCAGAGGGCACAGTCCACCATGTATTCAGAGGATGCAGTCCACAAGCAGGCAAAGGGACATCTGGGCAGGGCTCCTGGGCTGTGGAAGATCACCTATGCAACTCCTCTGGACAGGCATGGAAGGGAGAGTGTTATGCACCTGGACAGAACTGTTCAGGGTAGAGGAAAGTTGCCAATTTTGCAGGACCCTCCCTCATGCTTATTGAGATTGTCCCCAACTCATAACTCAGTGTGCAGCAAACCCAGCCTCCCCATGACTTCCCCAATATATCTTGCATCTACCTACTTCCGAGGTAGTTTTGAAACTGATCTCTGTGCATGCTCTTCTCCTAGGTCCTTGGTATAAGTTCTGATTCATTACCAAGTTTCATCAAATTCCTGAGCCTCTTCCATAGCCCAGCTGTTCCCAATGCTGAGGGTTAGTTCTGTCCACTGTCCTGTTGTGCACTGCTTATGTCTCTGTGTGGTCACCATTATCATGGTCTGTCTGAATCATGTAATTTGTGGTGTTTTCTGCCCCTCACTACTCTATGAGCTCTCAGAAAATAGAGATTCAGTTTTCCTTGTTTCTACATCATGCCTCTGGGTGTTCACTGAATATCTGTTAAATGAAATTCAATGATAAATTGCCATTTGAAGGTGAATTCCAAAGAATATGTGTGATCTAGCATGTCTCAAACCACATTTGATTTTTAAAAGATGAGGCTTGAACCCAATTATATATTAAGTTCTATTGAAGTATTTCATGAGCTATAGAACATCTTGGTAGACAATCCTTTAATTTATTGCTTGGACCTGTGTCAACTCAGAGGGACAGATATGCATCCTGACTGAAAAGAATGGAGAAGTTAATGGTTAGTTAATAACCTCTATGATCACTTTTTTTTTGTCAATAAGAGGAAAAACCAACTAATGGAGGAAATAGTGGCAAGTTGGAGAGTGTAAGTCCAGCTGTTAATAATCCCAGGTCAGCAAGGACTGTTATATCACAGAAAAAAGAGAATCATGTATTCCACCAAAGTCTATCTGATTAAGCTCAGATTAAGACTTGGGGCGTTTAACACAAATACCCAAGTATAGCAGTGGAAGAATGAGTGAAGAGATGGTCCTGAGTAAGGTTGTATTCAAGATGTCTTGTAAATTAGGGGTGAGGCTCTCTTCTTTGATTGGGGGTCAGGAGGAGGATACTAGTGGACCTCCCATCTAGTGTAGAAGGGGTAACGGGAGTGAGTGCACCCAGCCTTGCTTGGAACCCTGACTAGGATAGAAGAGGATAGAAGAGGTCCTGAAGACAGGGCTCTGGAAACCTGCAGGGTCCACAGCTTCAGCTTTAACAGCGCCAGGCCCTGCTGGTTTGCTTGCCTGTTGCTCCTGATCATTTTTCTCTTCTGCCTTTTACTTTTTCCCCCAGACCTTTTGGTATCCAATGATTTTTGATTAATTTATTTACCATCGTTGGGTGATTGATGCTGCTTGGTTGCTGGTACTTTGTAACTTTCCAATTCTTCTGGGTGTCAATGTGACAGTTCCTTGATGATGGATTAGACCTTGTTCCTGTTCCTTTCATACTCCCTATGTGCCAAGGCTCTTGGTTTCCAGCAAATATAAGTATTTTTAATGTAGATTTAATGATTGAGAGCACCCAGTGAGATCCAGAAAGATCTATGGTTCATGCTCCTTTGTTTCTACACTGAAACTTAATGCATTGAATTTTTCTTTACTTATTTATTGTAGATTTTGAGGATCTTCTTCCTTTTTTTTTCAGTTCCCTAAGATATTGTCCTGGTCTTTAGCATCTTCATTAATGCATGGTTCATCTTTCCTACCTTCTCATCTATCTTCTGTCCATCTCTCTGACTCAGGTAAGCTTGCTTCCTCTATGCAGTGCAGGAGTTTAGGATGGGTATTGATATTTAAGTACTTATTTATTAGACGCAACAGGAGAGATACTCTTTTACTAAGTCCATAAATATTTATTGAGGATTTATTATGTGCCAGAAAGACTCTGAGAGCATCAATATAAGGTAATAATTTTTGTCTCTATTTTATAGACAAGCTAAGCCTCTGCAAAAGTAATCAATGTATTGTAAGTCATACAGATAGCAAATGACAGATTAAGGGTTTGAGTTCAGTTTTTCCTACTTTATAAATTTGTATTTTTTTCTCTGATATTATTCCAGACAAATAAAGGAATTCTCGGAGTCTCAAAATTTGGAGGAAATTTGTATTGGTTCATTTTCTCATTACTCTGACAATATTTAACATGTAAAGAGAACAGCCTTATTTTGGTTCATGCTTCTGACCCAAGTTTGAGAGCTTACATCAAGTGATAGCCTTCTTACTGGCAAAGTCCCAAGGATTGTGTGTGTGTGTGTGTGTGTGTGTGAGAGAGAGAGAGAGAGAGAGAGAGAGAGAGAGAATTTCTACTTTTCATATTCCAAAAGTTAACTCTTTGTGGAGACACTCAGACCACACACTTTATTGACATAGGTAGCTCTCAAACTTGGGTTAATTAAATGCCTGATTGACGAGCTACATTAAAAAAAATCACTTGGAATTTTTATTAAAGTACACGTTCTCAAGCTTTTCCAAAATTGTTTTAAGAGGCTTGAGTTGACCAGAATTCTTTAGTTTTAAAGCACTGCCTGTATTGTCCTGATTCTTAGACAGGTTAATGATGCAGTGCAGGACTTTTCTTTCCATTTTCTTTGAGCAATGACATGTGTCTTGTGCGGTAGGCAGCACTGACCATGTAGTAGTCACCATTAGTGGGCAGGCCTGTATAATTCTGGACAGAAGCTTCATCATAATGATCTCCCATCAGTTCCTCTTTGATACAGTTTGTGATGCTTGTGATGTAAACCATGGTTTCTTAAACGGTTAGTCATCTCATCACCCCATATTGGGTCACGTACTGAATGTGGAGGTAATGAAAAAATTGACACCAGTAAAAGGCTTCTGAATGAAAACTACCAAAGATCAATTTAAAATCAAACATGACGAATGAGAGCTGCTTCTGGCAGCACTTACCTGTACTGTACCATGACTTCACTGCAGCCTTGCTTTCAAACACACATGTACACTTTTCAGTATGCATGGAGTCAGGCCACGCAATACAACTACAGCTGCCTAAACTAGATTGACTCAGATTTGAGACTATTATATGTTATGAATTGCACCAGTTTACGTATATACACAGTTTGCTGCTCTTAAAGAAATATGTGGTTTAATTATAAATAAAAAGACTTTTTAGTATTTCCTGCCATCATTCCTTAGCACATAACTATCAAATTAGTTTGCCTTTGGATTGTATTGTGTTAAAATGCTTGATTTTAAAAACAGCTATTTGAGTTGCTTACTTGATTCTCATAAGAAAATGTTAAATTACTTTGGCCTAGAATTGGGACAGGATTTCTAACAATTTCTGAAATAGTCCTAAACATACTTCTGCCATTTTACACTACATATTTATGTGAAATGATGCTTTTAGAATTGATAATTCTAAGCTCAACATATTGATCATCTCTGAAAAACATTGATGATGCTCTGTGACATCCTGAAACATCAAATATTCAGCCAGAATTGATTTCTTTATGTAAATATAAGCAAGCACAACCATTTCATTAGTATGCAAATTTGCTTTTGTCTTTAATAAATGGTAAAATTATATAATCAAAAAATTGTTTTAAAATAAATTTCTTTATAATTTATTATCAGTAAATGTTTGATCTGTATTTGTACTTTATATACCAATAATGGACTGGTTAGTTAACAATTTCCCAGGGAAGAGAGGTCACAAGTGGAGAAAGCTTAAGAAGCCCTGAGGAAAATGGTTGGTACTGCTCACTGTGTCCCCCTGTGTGTCAGAAACGTGTTAAAATGATTTTGAGATGATGTACCTCCTAGGTAGCATCACTACTCCCAGAGATTGGTATGATTATTATCCCCACTCTGCAGATAAGATCATTCCATTCTAGAGAAATGAATAATATGCTAATTATATTTATTTCATATTAGCTTTGCAGGTATTTGCAGTAAATATCTTTGCCAATCCCTGAGGTTTTCATAATTTAATATGATAAAAAATTGCCAGCTACTTACTTTTTCTTAGCCCAGATGCAGACATTGAAAAGATAAAGGCTGTGTTCCACAGGATTTATAGTCTAGTGAGGATGAATCATGTGTCTGTAAACTCTACCTTGCTTTTGTATGTAAGCTTTGTCTCTTTAACTGGACTGAGATTTCTTGGGAGCAAAGCCTGCACAATATAGCCTTTCCTTCCCTATAATGGGAAGAATTGATTGCATACCAAGGACACAATGAAGACATGTTGTTCTGAAATGATCCTGAGGACAGACATTAAGTACTTTTTTGTTATACACAATAAATATATGCAATTTTATTTATAAATTAAAAATAAACATGAACACACGTTGTATATCTAAAAAAGCAATGCCACAGTCTTCTCAATGACAGTTTTCATTTTTTATTAATTAATTAATTTATTTTTAACAGACTATACTCTTTTTTTCCCCTCTCACATATTTCTTTTTCCCAGGGGCCCTCCTCAGTGGGGTTGTGGGATTCACTGTGGGTTATGAAGGCCTTAGTCAGTCCCAATGAGATAGTGGGAATACTGTGCCTCAGGGTATTCCCACCCACTCTGTCCCTCTTTTGCAATCTTCCCTGAGCCATGGCAGACCTATTGTCAGCCTGATTTAGTAGTGAGTTCTTTGTAGCCTATGGGTTTCTGCTTTGATAGGTTTTGCGTGATCACTGTGTCTGCCACCATCACCCTGAAGCTGGTTGTCAGGTTAACAGTAAGAGCAGTATTCATGTTGTCCCTTCCACTGCAAGTTCTCCTGACCCTGAAAGATGTGGTAGACGTGGCAAGTCTTGTGGTGGGCAGTCAACTATATTCTTGCCTTAGTGATGGATCGCGATTCTCCTCCATTTTCTTTGCCATCTATAAAATGAAGCAGATTCTCCAACCAAGAGTGAAAGCAGCTTGGGTTAAAAAGTTATTTGAGCATTATTTGAGTTAAAAAGTTATTTGAGAGATTTTTGGTGTGTAAGCCTACTCTTCTTTTCCTGACTATGGGAATCTGGCTTTGGTTTCAGTACGAGATATGAGTTATCTTCCACTGAGCGAGCCTCATGTCTTATCAGAGAACAGTTGGTTACCTGCAGAGGCTGTGTGCCTCTATTGCACAAGTGTGTACTTGTTGTTTGGCTGGTCAATTTTAAAAGCCTGATAGAAATGGATAAAATCCTTGACTATTATCACCTTCCAAAAATTAATACAGACCAGATAGACTTCTTAAACAAACATATTACTTCTAATGAAATTTTTAAAAGTAATTTAAAATATCCCAACAAAACAACAAAAAGTCCTGATAGATTCACCACTGAGTTCTATCAAACCTGAAAAACTAAAACCACATTTTCTCAAACTATTTTTCACAATTGGAAAAAAAAATGTAATGATGCCAAACTCCTTCTATGAAGCCAGCATTAGTCTAACACCTAAATCAGACAGAGACCCAGTAAAAATTTTATAGACAATAGCCCTAATAAATTTAGATGCAAAAATGCCCAATAAGATCCTTGCAAACCAAATTGAAGAACACATCAAAGCATAATTCACCTCAATCAAGTAGGTTTCATATCAGGGATGCAGAGATGGTTTGACATATGTAAATCAATTAGTGTAATTCACGACAGAAAACAAATGGGACAAGAATCACATGACATTTCAATAGATGCAAAATAGGCCTACAAAATACAAAGCTCCTTCATGATCAAAAAACTGGAGAAACTTGTATCGAGGGACCATATATCAACATAATAAAGGCTATTTATAAAGCACCTAAAGCCCAGATCACACTAAGTGGGGAAAAGCTTGAAACATTCCCATTAAGGTCTGGATCAAGACAGGGATGCCACTTTCACCATTGCTTTTCAACATAGTACTTGAAGTTCTAGCTTAAGCAATATGGCAAGAGAAACAAATAAAAAGGATGCAAGTTGATAAGGAAGAATTCAAGTTATTTGCAGATAACATGATTTTACATGTAAGTGATCCAAATTACTTCACCAGAAAACTTCTAAAAGTGATAAAACCTTTCCATAAAGTGGCAGGATACAAAATCAATACACAAAAATCAGTAGCCTTCCTGAACATGAAAGATATACATATGGAGAAATAGACAACTTAAGCAATCCCATTTTCAATAGCCACACAAAATAAATACCTTGGAATATCATTAACCAAAGAAGGGAAAGGCCTGTACAATGAAAGCATAAAAACACTAAAGAAAGAAACTGAGGAGGATACAAAGAGCTCCTATGCTCATGGAGTGGAAGAACTTATATTATGAAAGTGGCCATCCTACCAAAACTATTACATAAATTCAATGCAATCCCAATACAAATCCCAGCAGACCCTACCTCGAAAAACCAAAAAAAAAAAAAAAAAAAAAAAAAAAAAAAAAAAAAAAAAACACACAAAAAAAACAAAACAAAAAAAAAAAAAACAAATCCCAGCAGCATTCTTCATGAAGATAGAAAAAATCATCTCAAAATTCATATAGAAGAACAGAAGGCCCTGGATAGCCAAAAATATCCTCAGCAAAGTAAATATATCTGGAGGTATCACCATACCTGATTTCAGGATATACTACAAAGCCATGGTTACTAAACCAGGAAGATTTTGGCAAGAACAGATGTACAGATCAGTGGAATAGAATAGAAGACTTGTCTCTAAATCAAGCAACTATAGCTGCCTCATCTTTGCCAAAGGGTCCAAAAATACACACTGGAGAAAACACAGGATCTTCAACAAATGGTGTTGGAGAAAATGGATAACTACACGCAAAAGAATGAAATTAGACCCACTTCTCTCACCCTCCACAAAAGTCAACTCTAAATGGGTTAAGGACCTCTATATAAGACCTGAAACTATAAAACAACTAGAAGAACAAAACAGGGAGCACACTGCATGGTATAGGCATGGGGAAAATTTTCCTGAATAAGACTCCAGTAGCACAAGATATTAGATCAACACAAAACCACTGGGACTTCTTGAAACTAAAAAGATAAATGTACAGACAAACTATCAACAGAGTCAATAGACAACCCACATAATAGGAGAAAACCTTCACCAACTATGCTTTTAGCAAAGGTCTAATATTTAAAATTTGCAAAGAACTAAAAAAATTAAGCAATAAAAAAATGAAATAGGACTTCTGGCCAAGATGGTGACTGCCTAGCTGTGCCACACATCCCTGGGAAAGAAAGGCAAGACATTAAGGGTTCACTGGGTATTTTAGCGGAGAGAAATCTCCAATAGATTGCCAGTGGGAGGGAGCAGAGGGGAGAAAAAACAGGGAATTTCTGATTCCATCCAAGCGGATAGCCCACCCCTCCCTCAAGCAGCCGCCCTACCCACAGTCCCAGCTTCAGGAAATTCCTGCACTTACTGTAGGAAAAGGGTCCCAGGCAAATATATTTCCACTTGCCTTACTGCACAGGGGCAATTGCCCTGCTACCCCTGCCCAAGCAAATGGGAATAAGAAACAAGCAGGCATAGCTATATTAATATTGGATAAAATAGAATTCAAAATAAAAATAATCAAAAAAGACAAAAAAGGCCACTTCCTACTTATCAAGGGAAAGATCAATCAAGAGGATATTACAATCATAAATCTGTATGCACCAAACACAGGGGCACCTCAGTTCATAAAACAAAACCTACTTGATAATAAAACAGAAATAAGCACCAACACCATCATAGTTGGGGACTTCAATACACCATTATCAGTAATAGACAGATCATCCAAATAGAAACTCAACAGGGAAGTAAGAGAGCTCAACAAAACCATAGATCACGTAGACCTAATGGACACCTACAGAACTTTCCATCCCAAATCCACAGACTACACATTCTTCTCAGCAGCCCATGGAACATTCTCTAAAATAGACCATATACTGGGTCACAAAACCTGCCTCCACATATTTAGAAAGATTGACATAATTCCCTGCATGATATCAGATCACAATGCTATATTGCTAGAAATCAACAACAAAAGACCCACCAAGAATCCCAACGACACCTGGAAACTGAACAGCACACTTTTAAACAAAAAATGGATAGTGGATGAAATAAAAAATGAAATTGCAAAATTTCTAGAAATGTATGATGATGAGAACACATCCTACCAAAACTTATGGGACACAATGAAGGCGGTCCTCAGGGGAAAATTCATAGCACTCAATGCCTTCATAAAAAAGACAGAGAGATCCCAAATCAATAACCTAACCATCCACCTAAAGGCGCTGGAAAAGCAAGAAAAATCCAACCCAAAAACCTACAGAAGGAAAGAAATAATTAAAATCAGAGCAGAAATTAATGAATTGGAATCTAAGAAAACAATTAAGACAATTGACAGAACAAAGAGCTGGTTCTTTGAAAAAATAAACAACATTGACAAACCCTTGGCCAATTTGATCAAGCAATAAAAAGAGATGCTTGAAATTAACAAAATCCAAAATGAAAACGGAGAGATCACAACAGACATAAGTGAAATTGGGAGAATCATCAGGACTTATTTCAAAAACCTCTACTCCACAAAACTGGATAATGTGGAGGAGATGGATAAATTCCTGGATGAATACCATCTATCAAAGCTAAACTCAGAGCAGATTAATCTCCTAAATGAACCTATCACACTCATTGAGATTGAAAAAGTAATACCCCCCGCCCCCAAAAAAAGAGTCCAGGACCAGATGGCTTCTCAGCTGAATTCTATCACACCTTCATGGAAGAACTCAAACCAATCTTCCTCAAACTGTGCCACACAATTGGTGAACAGGGAAAGCTACCCAACTCCTACTTTGAAGCTAGCATCACCCTAATTCCAAAACCAGGCAGAGATGCCACAAGAAAAGAAAACTACCAGGCCTATTTCCCTGATGAACTTAGATGAAAAGATCCTAAACAAAATCCTCGCGAACTGAATCCAACAACACATCAAAAGCATTATCCACCTTGGCCAAGTGGGACTCATCCCAGGAACACAGGGGTGGTTCAACATACAGAAATCTGTCAATGTAATACACCACATAAAAAAGGTTAAACACAAAAACCACATGATTATTTTGATAGATGCAGAAAAGGCCTTTGACAAGATACAACATCACTTCATGATCAAAACATTGGAGAGAATTGGCATGGTCGGTTCCTATCTTAACATAATAAAGGCAATATACAAAGCTCCTAAGGCCCAAATATACTTAATGGAGAGAGACTAGAGGAATTCCCATTAAGATCAGGAACAAGACAGGGTTGTCCACTCTCACCTCTGCTCTTCAATATACTACTGGAAGTCCTAGCTCAAGCAATAATATAGGAGAAGGAAATAAAAGGGATATAATTTGGAAAGGAAAAAGTTAAGTTAGCTCTATTCACTGATGACATGATTATATATGTAAGAGACCCGAGAGACTCCATCCCAAAACTCCTGAAGGTGTTTAACTCCTATAGCAAAGTAGCAGGATACAAAATCAATGCACAAAAATCAGTAGCATTTCTATATGCAAATGACAAAGATACAGAGAAAGAAATAAGGGACATGGTCCCATTTTCAATAGCAACAAAAAAATAAAATACCTTGGAATAACGTTAACCAAGGAAGTGAAAGATCTATAGAACGACAACAGAAAAAACACTCAAAAAAGAATTTGAGGAGGACTTGAGAAAATGGAAAGACCTGCCATGTTCCTGGATAGGCAGAATTAACATTGTGAAGATGGCAATCCTGCCAAAGGCCGTATACAGATTTAATGCCATTCCAATTAAAATCCCAATTCTGTTCTTCACAGAGATAGAAAAAATGATCTCAAATTTCATATGGAAAGGCAGAAGGCCTCGCATTTCCAAACATATCCTCAGCAAAAGAAATACCTGTGGAGGCACCACCATACCTGATCTAAAGCTATGTTACAAAACCATAGTAATAAAAACAGCATGGTACTGGCATAAAATCAGGAATATAGACCAATGGAATAGACTTGAGGACCCGGACTTTGGGTCAAGCAACTACAGCTACTTGATACTTGACAAAGGCCCTAACAGTATAGGCTGGAAAAAAGACAGCATCTTCAACAAATGGTGCTGGACAAACTGGATAACCATATGCAGGAAATTGAAACTTGATCCACACATTTCGCCATGCACTACACTCAAGTCCAAATGGATCAAAGACCTCAATATAAGACCAGAAACTCGACTACTAGTGGAAGAAAGTATAGGAAGTGCTTTCGTACATACGAACACTTTAGTACATACGAATGGAAAAAGACTTCCTGAACAAAACCACAGTAGCCACTCAACCAATGGGATCATATGAAGCTAAAGAGTTTCTTTACAGACAAGCATACAATAAGCAAAGCCAATAGATTACCCACAGAACGGGAGAAAATATTTGTGGGTTATCCAACTGATAGAGGCCTAATCTCTAGAATCTACAAAGAACTCAATAATCTAAACATTAAAAAGTCAAACACCCCACTGACAAAATGGGGCAAAGAGCTGAACAGGCAGTTCACAGAGGAAGAAATATAAATGGCAAACACACACATAAGAAAATGTTCATCATCCCTAATCATCAGGGAAATGCAACTTAAAACAACAAGGAGATTCCACCTTACCCTAGGAAGGACAGCAAACATCAAAAAATCAAATGAAAGTAAATGCTGGTGAGGATGTGGGGAAGTAGGAACACTCATCCACTTTTGGTGGGAATGTAAGATGGTACAACCACTTTGGAAAGCAATCTGGAGATTCCTGAAAAAACTGACTATAGAGATACCAACAGACCCAGTTATTCCCTTACTGGACATCTACCCTAAAACCTTCAAACCACAGACCAGAGAGATTTGCTCAAACATGTTTGTAGCAGCTCAATTCATAATAGCTAAGAGCTGGAATCAACCCAGATGTCCATCACTAGAAGAATGGATAACTTAGATGTGGTATATCTACACAATGGAATTCTATACAGCAGTAAGAGAAAATGACACAATGAAATTTGAGGAAAAATGGTTGAACCTGGAACAGATCATTCTCAGTGAACTTACCCAATCACAGAAAAAAAAAATTGCCACATGGTCTCACTCATCTACAGCTAACCTGAATCTACCCAAGATACCTTACATACCCAGCAAGCATCTCGTGGACTAGACAATAGGATGGGTGGGGAGGGAGGGGAGGGCAAGGGAGGGGGTGGGAGACACAAATCTAGACCCAAACACTCCACACTCGAACCTATCCATATTCTATGCCTTCACCCTTCCCATCTGCTAAATGGGAATACTGACTTCTCTTTCATTTTCAAGGCTATGGAAAGTATTAGTTATTATTAATGTACTAAAAACTTCATACTGACACTAGTAGCACAAGTATAGATCTTTCTTGTATTAAACAAGTGATGCTAAACAAAACCAAGGAATATTAAATTATGATTTTACAGAAGAGATAAATTATGGAGGTAGTTATTATTCAAATTGCAGAAATATTTCTCATTTTCAGCCCAGGGTTCCTTTACAAAGCAATCTGTCTTCTGCTTTTAAAAAAGTAATTCAATTTATGAAAATCTGATTTGTAGGCAACTTTTTAGAAACATTTATCCTGTAAAGTGAGACATCAGCTGACTAAGTTAGAGAATTTACCAATATGTTTGGGCTTAGAATGAACATCATTTCTTCCAAGAATCTGAATATTGGCAAACTGAATCTCATGTCTCTTCTTCTCATATCAAGATCATCCAAGTCCAGGTTGGAAGCATCTGTTCTGACAGTTAGTAGTGTTGGTGGAAATACTTGGACACCTGAATTAGATTTGTCCATAAATCAGTGATGACCTCAGGGAAGTAAAGTTCACAAGGACTCAGTATTCTCATCTGGAAAATGAGAAGGCTGAAGATGATGGTCTCTCCTAGCTTTGGAAATGAATTGCTCAAACAAGCGTTATGAACTCAATAAGGACAATAGCTGGAATACTGTCAATATGTAATATAAATCAAGACATTAGTGGATAAACAAAGTCCTGGTTTTCATTTCTTTCCAACCAATTCTGAAAATTCCAAACTAATGCTCCAAGTTTACAGCTAAGAAAACAGCTAAGAAAATCAGATCAGGAAACCATTTGCTTCTGCACCAACTTGACCTCTCTGGACTATTGCTTGTTCTCCTAAGTCTGGCAAGGAAAAGATAGATTCTGTGAAGGTATTGGAATGTCTTTATCATTACAGGGAGTCAGGTAGATTGTTACACTGAGATATCCTTGGGGACTGCTGTGTGTCCATAGCTTTCCATATATGCAATTGCTTATGATAGTGGCAAGGAGTTGAAGAGACCTGGAGACACTGGGGCACCCCAGTCCCCACAAAATCCAGGACTGCCTTTGCATTGAAAATCTGTGTCGCACTGCAAGTGTCTCTGGCCCCATGTCCCTCAGTCAGATGCCTTAGCCCCCACTCAGACCCTGAGTCATTACTGCTGCCTGGGCTCTGCTATCCTGGCAGAGGTGTTGTTTCTTCCTAAAAGTGGGGGAGAGTTGCTAAGGAACACCATTAGCATGCGACAGCACACCAATCTCATGGAGTTTTGGCCTCAGCCGTTTGACTCTAATCAGAAAATCATTTTTAGAAAGATTTGTCAGTGTAAGAAAACAAGCTCCTGAACTAAATCGGGATCTGGATTATTTTCCCTCCTTCCCCTATGCAGGGGATGGCAGGTTGGCAGCCAGCACAATGTTGTGTGAGGTGCATTTGTTTCTCTGGGCATTTGCATTTGCTGCTCCTGATGCTGTCTGGATTGGCAAGGACCTCAGTGTGGGGGCAGCAGCACCTTTTGAGGCTTAGCTCTCTTGGCAAGGCAGCCTAAATGCCTAGACTTTTGGATCTTTCTCTTCCCAGATCCCTACAAACCCCAGTAATAAATTCATTTCATGGCTCCTGGAAATTAAGGTAATCCATTATATCAACTGTCTTCTCAGCACGGATAATAGTATTTAACCCAACTTGCCGTACACTGAGTGGTCTGTCAAGATCTCTGTTTTCAGAGGACAACTTGGATACATTTTACTAAATTCTCCTTAACTGTATGCTTAAAAAATATATGGGTCAAGTGGCAAACTGATCATTAATAACTGGCTCAGCAAACAAGATTCACTATCGATCCCTATCTCTCTCTGCTACCTCTGTTTCTTTCCTCTTCCTCCTTCTGCATCATTCCATTTCTTGAGAGTCGTGTTATCTCTGCTTGAGGTTCTAGACTTTGAGGGAAGCTAGAATCCTGGCCTTTTCTGTCCATGCAAATCCTATGTCTCTTAGTGAGTGGTAATGCATGCTTTACATGTGCGTTCATATGTGTGTGGGCAGAGGTCAACGTTGGGTGTCTTCTTCAGTTGTTCTCTACCTTACTCTTTGAGACAGGGTTTCTCACTGATCCTAGAGCTCATTGATTTGCTAGACTAGCCATCTTGAAAACCCTCAAGATTCCATGGCTGTGCCTTCCTAACATGAGGATTACAAGTATATGCCACCATGCCTGGTATTTTGTGTGGGTGCTGAAGGTCTGAATTCAAGTCCTCATGCTTGCACAGCAAACACTTTACCCAGTGCCATCTCCTTCTGCCCTCCAGTAATCTCTTGAACTGGTAGTGGGGAGCTTTATATCCTGGAGTGCCACCCATCGACAGTGCTGAAGGACAATGAAGAGGAGGCTCAACTTGGTGGTGTTGCATGATGGCTCAGGTCATTCACGCGCCTGTGCATTCCTTTCCAATGCCACTAGAGGTCAAGGGACATCCAGCTTTGTGTGCCAGGCATATTCACTCATAATCACCCATCGTCTTACAGTCCAGCAGCCTGAAGCTGGCATTTGATTCCCAGTGAACAGGGTAAAACACATCTTTTCATTTTATCTTGCCTCTTCTTCTAGGAAGATAAGGGCCATAGACATCCCACAGCATCAGGAAGATGCTCACCAGAGTAGAGTGTGAGCCCTTCTTCCCATCCCCAGAAGACAAACTCAAGCATCAGCCTTTGATATGGTTTGAACCTGAAACCTCATACACTTATGTTTTGAACACTCAGCCCCCAACTTGTGGCACTAGTGTTCGAGGCTGTGAGGTCTTTAGTTGGTGGGAACTGACCAGAGGAAGTAGGATACTGTGTGTGCCTTTCATGATTATTCCCATCCCTGATGCTGGCTGCAGTCTCTGTTTCCTCATGTGAGATGTGAAGAATCTCAGCCTCATGCTCTATAGCTCTGGACTGCTCTGCCATGCCTTCTTCATGATGATGGGTTGAAATCCTCCTGAAACCCTGAGCCAAAACAAAGGTTTTTATTTTTTTCTATAAAATAACTTCTTTGAGGTATTTTTTTCACAGTCAAAAGAGATGTAAGCCCTACAGCCCCTGTAACTATGCATAGTGGCTTGATATACCCCAGTTATCTGCATGCAGACAACTCACTATGCAACCCATACAATTTCATTTCTTTGGACTTGAGGACTATGGGAATTTTTAGGAATGTACAAGTCATTACGTCAGCTCTGAGAATATTCTGCCATGCTCTGTGTTGCTCCTGCCTCTCACTGGAGGGTCTTGTGTTGATAAATGTCTCTCTAGCACCCTTGAGAAAAAGTCTTACTATGGGTTGTATAGATGGCTCAGTGGTCAAAGTACCCATGTAAAGCCAGATGTGCACAGTGGCACATGCATCTGGAGTTCATTTTCAGAAGACTTGACATGCCCTTTCTTTCAAATAAATAAATAATATATAAAAATATTATTTATAAAGGGTACATAAGGCCCCAATAATACTCTAGGACCATCTGAATGTTTTCATTTCTCCATTTCATGAGAACCATGGCTTTGATGAGTTGGGGAAGTTGAATTTGTTGAATTTCCCATGGAAAGTATGTGAGTCAGGAGTTGTTCTTCTCTGACTCAAAACAGTCACACATGCTTGGTGAACCAAGGTTAAGACCATTTTCCCCAGGAAATGCACTTGACTGTTTTATGTTTTGAACTCCTTGGATGTGTATCTGGAAATCTATGATAAGCCATGTTCTGTGACCAAGCTGGCAGGCTATTGAATGAGAGTTTCTTTACCCTCTACAGAAAATTTGGGACTTGGATGTCAGAGACTCTCTCTGTCTCTCTGTCTCTCTCTTTCTGTGTGTGTGTGTGAGAGAGAGAGAGAGAGAGAAAGAGAGATGTGTGTATGTTAAAGGAGCAAAATATTATTCTTACCCAGATGTTATCTTATGTGGAATCCTGAAACACATACACATACTCGTGGTGTCATCCCTCTGATGTGGGGCAGTGGGCAGGAAATGAGAGTCATACCACTTTAGGCCCCTCTTTGACCACTCCCTGCCTGGGACTCCTTCCCTTAACAGCCTTATCACGGACTCTCCAGGTCCGTCTGTTGAATCCTAGAACAAAAGCCACTGCTCCTATTTAACTTTATTTTTTCGCAATTTTTATTAACATTTTCCATAATTATAAAAAATATCCCATGGTAATATCCCCCCACTTTCCCCTTTGAAATTCCATTCTCCATCATATCCCCTCCCCATCTCAATCAGTCTCTTTTTTAATTTGATGTCATGATCTTTTCCTCCTCTTATGATGGTCTTGTGTAGGTAGTGTCAGGCACTATGAGGTCATGGATATCCAGGCCATTTTATGTCTTGAGGGAGCACGTTGTAAGGAGTCCTACCCTTCCTTTGCTATTTAACTTTTGTATTCCACACATGAAGCCATGGAAGCTGACAGAGCCGGTTCAGTCTTGCATAGCATGTGTACTTAGGGATTGGACAATAAATGTATCACACACATCAGCCTTTTAAACTTGGCGGTAGTAGGAGAGTCACACAGGAGTCAGAACGGTGTGATGGGTGTTGACTGTTGTGTTCAGGGAAAAGGGGAAGAGTACTGCTCTCCTTTCAGTGCTGCCTATTCTGGGGTGCCCTGGCTTCCTTCTGGGATCATGGCTGTCTACACAGTGTAGCTGGGCCTGGCATGTGCCCACAGAAAGGGATTTTCTTCTGCACTAATGCAGGAAGGAACATAGCATCGATCTTGTTGCAATTATAAGCTCAATGTGTTTCCCCTGAATTTTTAGAAAAACCAAAGGTACTTTGCAAGTGCAATAGAGCTTCCAATTAGGCATTTAAGTTCCCCATTTCTATTTCCCTAATGACTTGACTTGCTCTCTTGCTTTATGAAATGAAAATAGCTTTATTTGGGCGTGAGAATGCTGCTGATTGCATGCTTAATATGCCTTTGCAACAAGTTTCTGTATGTTCCTAGAATACGCAATGGATAGAATAACACATTTCCATGTTTTTTTCTCCTGCATGTTCATGGTCAGTTCTTCAGCTCTAGACTGATACTTATTGAAAGCAGTATAGTCTGGGTGGAAATGTTCAGAAGGCTGGGGCATTAAGCTTTCATAAGGAAGTTATCCTTGGAAGGAGGGCATTGCTCAGGGCCCTTTTTTGGCAGAGATATAGGACAATGGGCTTGCAAAGTGCTGAATGGTAGTAAGCCCCGATGGTGCTCTAGAAATGCTGCAAGAGACTTGACCAAGGTTGGAGGACCAGGAAGAGGCACTAGGACATCTGCTGGGCTATATATAACACATAAATCACACAAAGAATCTCTCCAGACCTAATGGAGGAATAGGAGATTGACCTGAAAATAAAAGATATGCTCATTTCTAACTTTATATGTAACTTTTAATGTTGCACAAGGCTGACCTCAGTCTCCAGAATGTAATAGATCACCCTTTCTTTGGCTTTCTGAATTACTGAAGTCATTGACTCAACTGAGGCTCTTTGCATCTTTCCTATGCCTGGAAGCACTTTTGAAAATGTTTCAGTGGCCTGCAGTCTTCTCTTAGCTCAAATCTTCCTTACCCTTCAACTTTGCACAGCCAAGCAGCCTTCTGAGGACATCCCAGAAGTTCCCTGAGTGTCTGTGTTAACCTTGCAAGTCAGTGCCTCACTCCCAAAGCTGTCCCTCAGGCAGGCAATGGATGAAGTGATGCTTTCCTTCATTGGCCTCTATGGTTAATAGCTGACCTTGGGCTAGTGTCTTAGAAGGCTAGTCACTTGACTCTGAGCAGTAGAAGCACAAACAGGAAATGCTGGAACCACCACAGCCCTTTTTAACCAACACATCTTGACCCACTGCTATGAGTTGGGAATGCCCTGGAGTGTCCTGTTGCTGCTGCTTTGTGGATTATATGCTTGTTAAATGCAAAGCCCTCAGTGGAGGGCTTCACATCTATGCCCCTGGAACCTGGGGTATTTTGCAGAGTGTGGAGAAACCTACCTCTGTTCTGGTCTATGATACTCTTGGCTGGCTTTCTTGCTGAGCTGTCCTTGATTAGACCTGAGATTACAGAGGACCTCAGCTGTTGCTGCAAGGAAGCTATGATGAAAATGTAGAGAAAGGAAAGATCTCCCATGGTTCAGCTCCTTCTTAATTCTGGGAACACTTTGGGCTTTCCTTGAAGCACATCACCTGCTCAGCAACACTGGCTGGCCTGCTGATGGGAAGGCCTGCTTTACCAGTCTGAAGGAGACCCTGAGGTCATTGTGTCCATTCCCTTGCCTTCAGGCAGGATTAGCGATAAGCTGCCCCTGCCAGAGGATAATCTCTTCTACTTGTAAAAGCTTCCAGAGCAGTCCTGAATCTCTCTCAAGACCATTCATTGCAACTTTTAACAACTTTCACCATCAGGAAATTCTCCCCCATAGCTATCCTAAATCCCTTATGCTGGGGATTAAGCTCCTTTCTTATTCTATCCTTAGTAGCCACTGCCAAGATTTAGCCTCACTGCCTAAGAACTCTTCCGACACCTGAATGTATGAAATCCTGCCTGCCTGCCTTTCTTCCATGAATAATCCCAGCTTCCTGTCCTCCTAGACCCTGCTGCCGCCTGCTTATCGCCTTTGAGGCTGACCTCTGATTTCTGCTGAGGGCTAATTTCCATGCTGGGGAGCCCAGTGGGGCAAAGAGTCTAGTAAGTTCCTAGTTCATCTTATATGTGCAGAGAGTCTTTCTAGAACCCTGGGTGGCATGAAAATTACTTTCTTGTCCAGGAATCTGAGTGGGACTTAGTAATGACAGTCATGCCCTCCTTTGAGCCTCCCTCCTCCCATGGCAGGACAAAGTGTACCACCCTACCAACAGTATCACTGCATCATTTCATCTGTGCCAGCACTGACCACTGCAGTTGCCAGAGTAACGAGAAGGGAGATTGAAGATGATTCTGAGTTCCTGTATCTCTTTAGGCAGTATTGGACAAACTAAGTGACCTGTAGTTACAGGGATACCAAGCTAATTTGATGTGGATACACATGTCCCTTTAATGGGGATGTGCTTTAGTGAGAATCTCCAGCATGGTTTTGTTGATTTCCTTCCTTTTATTTTCTATGTCTTCCATGATCTTTTGCCCTTTTCATGAGTATCAGTGTTCTCAGACTGTGCTCTTTTGTTGCATAGCTCTTGTGAGTCCCTCCCTTAGCATACTCTGCCCCCATAACTACCCCAGCCCATGCTGATCCATTTCCTGCTTGTTGCAGTTTTTAATTCCAAACTACTGAGCAGTTTCTGAGAGTTTTCAGTCAAGATGTGCTCACTTAGCACTAAGTGGGGTCAAACATGGATAAAACATGCAGCTCCCTACTGAAGGAGAGAGAGGAGGGGAAGAGAGAAGAAGAAAGAGGAGAGAAGGGAAAGGGAAGAGAGAGAGAGAGAGAAAGAGAGAGAGAGAAAGAGAGAGAGAGAGAGCAGCATTCCATCTACTGGTCCATAATAGGAAACAGATATCAAAAATCAGTTCCCAAAAGTGCCAAATGAGTTAGGCAGGCATTCAGTGCAGAGGATCCTGGCTTTCCTGGAGAAGACTGTGTTGGATGTGAACCAGGTCATGGGCACAGGCAGGCATTGGTAATAGTAGGTCCAGGCCAGTCCCTGAGCAAAGGAGACAAGAGGCATTTCACTATCTCACAGCCCATTGTGCTCTGTGCTCTACTCTTCCCAATTCTTTCTACCTCTACTTTCCAGCAAAGATTGGTCTCTTCCTATTCATTTCATGAACAACAACAACAACAAGAATAACAAGATATATCTAAAGAGCATCTTGTATGTGCTGGAACTGTTGTAACCCAGAGGCTTCAAATAATGATCTGCAGACACTGCTGGGCCATGTTTGGATTCATGTTCCTAGGATTTCATTCCTTGAGTCCCTGGGTTGAAGTGACAAGTATTTTCTTGACTGGTCATGCTCCTGGGCCCAAATAATCTATACATTGCTGAGCAATCTTATTGACTTACCCCACTGTGTGATACAATAGCATTTTCTGTACATATTTTACCCTATTCTAGGTCTTGAGTCACATAGATAATAAGGCAAGGGATGTTGTACTTCAATATGGTAGAAAGAATTCTTAGTTGGCCTCCAAGAAATACACATCTAGTGTAACCCTGTCCCCTTGCATGACATCCCACAGATTGGGATGACGATGGGGCAGTCACTCCAGTAATTAGGTTATGTTACATAACAACATACTTCAAAGTTTATTCTTCTGAGTGTGGCTGACAGAATTAGGTGATCCTTTTAAGGGGAGTGAGCTGTTCCTAGTGAAAGACATTCAAAGTATGAGAGGGACTCTATGTACAGAAGATTCTGTGCTTCTGGTTTTGAAGTTGGAGGGCACATGTGGTAAGGAATGAGGACAATTCTTTTGAGTTCATGGAAACTTTAGTTGTTTGACCCTAAGGAACTGAAATCTGCCTTCTTTGGTATGAGTACAGCTTGTTCCCTCCAAATATGCAGGTGAAATTTAATCCTGTTTTTGAGATATGAAAAGATAGATACAATCTATGGTGTTTGGAAGTGGGGCCTTTGGGAAGTGATCAGGATCAGATAAGGTCATCAAGATGGAGCCTTATGATGATTGAATGCTGGTGGTTTTCAATAAGAGGGAAAGATGCAATAATATATACATGTATTCCAAGCAAACTGTTACCAGGTATAGCCTTTTGATTTGGGGTCAGAAATCTGAGCCAAAATAATTCTCTTTTCTTTGCTACTTACCAGCCTGTGATAGTGTATGATTAGAAACAGAAACAGAGTGAGACAGTCCTACAACTTCAGGAGCATGGATGAAGACCCCAAGTTGTAGATGAGAATGTGATCATTTGGAGCCCTGGCTTTAGAGTTTTGAATACTGAGCAGAATACTTAGCAACTCTTGGCCCAGACTTCTGCCCTGTAGGACTGTGAGTTAAGTGGGTGTGTGATAAGTGTGACTGTGTGATAAGTGGGTGTTGTTCTTTGTTGCTAAGTTTGTGGCAATTTGTTTTGCAGCAATAGAAAATTAATACATGAGGGAATATATAAAAGTAAACATGAAAAATTCAACAGTGCTAAGATTTGTGTGGAAGATTAAAACTCAGCATGCATTACGGAGTATGGACTTTGTGGTCCCTTTAGAAGGGGTGGTTACAGAAGGCCATGCTAGGTGATGCTCAGGCTGAGTGACAAGAAGGGTGAAGATGAAGATGACTAGGAAGAGTTATTCCAGCACAAGAAATATCCAGGACAAAGGTGTTCAATATCACACTTCCCTAAACAGAAATTAGAGCATATAAAATGTGCCCTCAGTGTTTGCATGTGGTTCTCAATCTATTTCATCTTTACTTTGTGTGGGGACAGGTCTTGGTAAAGGAGATGATGGTAAGATTTGTTCTCTACCTGTGTTGATAGAACTGGCCAGAAACTACCATGTTCCAGTTTGGCTATTCATCACCCCTTCATGTGTTACAAAGGTATTTCTGGAGCATCTTTGTGCATCCATCTTACATAGGAGGCTATGGACATTCTATTCTATGGCCTGAATATTTGTGTTCAGACCCTCAAATTCAATGCCTAATCCTGATATGGGGCTGAATTAGGAGTTGGGTCCTTTAGAAGGCAATTAGGTCACGAGGGTAAAGATGAGAATAGTGTTCTTACAAGAAGAGACAGAAGAGGTTGGCTTCCCATTTCTGTTGTCTACCATGTGAGGACAGAGAACAAGACCACCTGCAAAGCTGGAAGATTATCCTTACCAGATACTGGTTTTACTGGCACCATGATCTTGGAGTTCTCAACTCTGAAACTGGCAAACAAATTTCTACTGATTAAATTTCTCAGGTTGTATTAGCACCCTCAGGTAAGGGAGGCACCATACCAAACACTTAGTAGACAATTCCTTTGAAGAACTTACACTTTAAAAGCAGAGAATTCTTTTAGGGTAAGGAAACAGTGAACCAAAGAAAACAATAATAAACAGAGGCAAGTACTGTGGAAGGAATAAACAAGGAAACCACAGACTTGGACCTAGATTCCCAGAAGGCTAAACTCTAGGTTTTGAAGGTATAATTTAATGAACAAACACATGTAGGAATCAGTAATTTCTCTGCCCCTGGCTTAGCTGCATTCTGCTGTTTCTATCTGGAGTCTGCTCCTCTTAGAGGACTGCAGATACTCAGGGAAGAGATTCAGAGCCATGTGGGTACACTGAAATTGAGGTGAGCCACATGTAAGGACAGATGAGATGAAGCCCTTGGCTAAGAAACATGATGGAAGATGGTCTTGAGGGACCCTTGGAGACATGAGATACAGAGGTTGATTGGTTAAGAAGAAAAAGTCTCAAATTCAAGGGTCATGGTCCTCAAGTCTCTATGAATTTGGGCAACTGGCTGGCTAGAAATGCAAAGTCACCCTGAGACATTGAGGGCAACGAGCAAAGGGGCTACCGTGAGGATTTGAGCTTTAAGAAGGTCTTGTTGAGGGCTCTTTTTCGTTGGGAAATTTATGGAAAAGGTATGATGGTCATTAGCACGTGGACACTGGGAGCCAGGAAAGAGAGCAAGCAAAGGGGAGAGTGGAGTAATCAGTACTCAAGGACAGGGAGAAGAAAATTTGGCAGAGGAAGAAGTGAAATATTCAGAAGATGTAAACAGGGAAAACTGGCTTTCTGCAGGAAGAAGTGATGGGGAACATGTAGCACAGGGAAGGCTCTTCAGGGATGCAGTAGGGACAGCTCAGAGGACAGGCACGCAGAGGAGGAGGCGGTGCTCACAAGGCACTTCCTGTGCCTGCAATCAGGAGAGGTGGGGTGATCGGATGGTTGTGGTTGCTGCTATCCTTGTTTTACAAGTGAAATCTTAGCACAATAAATTGTTTTGAGGAAAGAATCCGCATCACCGGAGGGGTGAAGCTACAGAACAGGGTCACTGAGGAAGGTGCTGCCCCTTTCATATTTTCAGAGGTAGGACGGGCATAGGTAAACATCATAACTATGTGTTAATTAATTGTGTGTGTATGCAACTTTTTATTGACAAACTTCAACATCTAGACAATATATCATAGTCAAAATCTCCTCCTGCAACATTCCCGTTTTCTCCTTCCAAATCCTCCCTCCAATGACTTCCTTCTGTCCAACTACTCCCTTTTCTATTTTGATTTTGATCATTTTTTTTCCTGCTATTTTCTTGTATAGGTAGCTTCAACTACTGTGAGGTCATGTGTCTGGAAGACAGTATTGCAAAGCACTCCTCTCCTGCTTGTGTTTTGTAAATGCATTTATTTTACGTGCATGCCACATGCATAGTGTATATATGTTGGGTGTGTGGCATGTGTGTAAGGAAGACACCTGGGAGTATGCATTAGTTACCATCTGCATTTATGAGGTAAATACAGATATGCTGGAGGTAAGGTGACTAACCCCTTGGGAAAGACAAGGATAGTGATAGGAAAAGAGGCAGGTGAGTGGAGAAACTATCAAATAGCCCCTGCAAAGAAGGACAGAGAAGGTGGCCAGGAGACATTCTGGCAGTATAGAGGGGCTCTGCACATGAAATAACTTCATAACACACACACAGTGGCCATGTTAGACCTGCTGTAAGAAATCCTATAACCTAGCACTGAGCTGCTTGAGGGTGCCACTTTTACTTCCAGAGGCCTTCTTTCCAGACTTCCTGGGGGCAACGGGAAGCTGTGCACATACAGCAGCCTGTGTTATGACTCTCCCTGAAGAATGGGACCGAGACCACCTCATGAGCATATAAAAAAGCTTGTGTAAATGTTTCGGTCTCCAGCTTGGTGTTGCTTATCTTTCCACCTGGCTCTTTCCCCTCCCTAAATATGCCCCATAAATAATTAATGACTGCAACAGCAGGTCCTGTTCCTATAACTGAAAACACCTTTTGGCAACTTTGAATTGCTTGTGTCTTTTTTGGTGTTACAAGCATAGCTGTTCATGTTGTATTTGAATTGGGGCTTCAGAAAGTTTCCTTCTAAGAGTTTTGTGTTATGATAGAGCAGTCATCCTGGCCACCACTAATGTCTGAATTGTTAAACTTGTAATGTCTGTAGCAGGGGAGTCTTAGACAAGAGGTAGATGGAAAGGTGCGAATAATTTAAATGGATGGTAAGGAGCCAAATTCAATTCAAGATGCCATATTGCATACTGTGTAAGCATGTGCTCTGAGATTGGGCTCCCAGAAGCTGAGTCTGGAAAAGGGATTCTCGAGAACGTAAATTATTGAGGGAATACCCTTAGGGAGTGAGAGAAGAGAAATAGGACAGAGGAAGAAAGCTAAGGATGGGTTGGTTCATGCTGCATTCCACCACCTACTGGGGCCATGGTGAGCATTGGAGAAGGATGTATACCCCAGCTTTCTGAGGTGAGGCACTTTCTGTAGGATCTTTTTATGTCCTACTAGAAATAAGGTCAGCCTCCAAAAAGAGTTCCAGTGGTTCCCATTACCATGGTAAGTTGTTTTTCTCATCAACTGAAATCATTCATTTATTCAAAAATATACAATGTGCCTGGGTCTTCCTTTTATCCTGCATCTGGCTAGTTCAGAACACATTTCTTGTAAATCATAAACTAGTGATCTAGAACCAAAGGGTTTTATACTTTTCGTGCTGCTGAGAGACCATTCTTTTTTCTTTGAGTATGTGTTGGCTCTAGCTCACCAGTGTATTCTTGGCATTTGTACCCTGTCTAAATAAGTTTACAAGTCTTTGTAGGGTGGAAAATGAAGAAAGCAGGAGAGCACTGGATGCCTCAGGAAGAGAGAGAAGGAAGGAAAAGATGAAGAAGAAAGGCCCAGGGCACTGCACAGGTTTCCCAGTACTTACAGGTGCTGGGCAAGGGCCATAGTTGGGATAGTGGAGAATAGAGAATGTATAGCTTGTGGATGGCTCTCAGCTGTCTTGCATGGATGATAAAACTCAGGTTAGTCCGTTTTCTCACTGTTGCGGCCTAATACCTGGCATAGAGCAACTTAAGGGAGTATTTATGATACCTCACAGTTTGAGGGGAAACAATCCAGTAAGGTGAGTAAAGCGAGGTAGCTAGAATATGAGACAGCTGCCACATGTGTGTGCTATCTGGAGGGCGTGAGACAGTGTCACAGTGTGTGTGTGCTGTTGGGAGGGTGTGAGACAGTGTCACAGTGTGTATGTTCTTTCAGGAGTGCGTGAAACAGTGTCTCAGTGTGTATGTTCTCTCGGGAGTGCGTGAGACAGTGTCACAGTGTGTGTGTGCTGTTGGGAGGGTGTGAGACAGTATCACAGTGTGTGTGTGCTGTCGGGAGTGTGAGAGACAGTGTCACAGTGTGTATGTTCTGTCGGGAGAGTGTGAGACAGTGTCACAGTGTGTATGTTCTGTCGGGAGTGTGTGAGACAGTGTCACAGTGTGTGTGTGCTGTTGGGAGGGTGTGAGACAGTATCACAGTGTTTGTGTGCTGTCGGGAGTGTGAGAGACAGTGTCACAGTGTGTTAGTTCTGTCGGGAGAGTGTGAGACAGTGTCTCAGTGTGTATGTTCTGTCGGGAGTGCGTGAGACAGTGTCTCAGTGTGTATGTTCTGTCGGGAGTGTGTGAGACAGTGTCTCAGTGTGTATGTTCTGTCGGGAGTGTGTGAGACAGTGTCACAGTGTGTATGTTCAGTCGGGAGTGTGTGAGACAGTGTCTCAGTGTGTATGTTCTGTCGGGAGTGTGAGAGACAGTGTCACAGCGTGTATGTTCTGCCGGGAGTGTGTGAGACAGTGTCTCAGTGTGTATGTTCTGTCGGGAGTGCGTGAGACAGTGTCTCAGTGTGTGTGTGCTGTTGGGAGGGTGTGAGACAGTGTCACAGTGTATATGTTCTGTCAGGAGTGCGTGAGACAGTGTCTCAGTGTGTATGTTCTCTCGGGAGTGCGTGAGACAGTGTCACAGTGTGTGTGTGCTGTTGGGAGGGTGTGAGACAGTATCAAAGTGTGTGTGTGCTGTCGGGAGTGTGAGAGACAGTGTCACAGTGTGTATGTTCTGTCGGGAGAGTGTGAGACAGTGTCACAGTGTGTGTGTGCTGTTGGGAGGGTGTGAGACAGTATCACAGTGTCTGTGTGCTGTCGGGAGTGTGAGAGACAGTGTCACAGTGTGTATGTTCTGTCGGGAGTGTGTGAGACAGTGTCACAGTGTGTATGTTCTGTCGGGAGTGTGTGAGACAGTGTCACAGTGTGTGTGTGCTGTCGGGAGGGTGTGAGACAGTGTCACAGTGTGTATGTTCTGTCGGGAGTGCGTGAGACAGTGTCTCAGTGTGTATGTTCTGTCGGGAGTGTGTGAGACAGTGTCTCAGTGTGTATGTTCTGTCGGGAGTGTGTGAGACAGTGTCTCAGTGTGTATGTTCTGTCGGGAGTGTGTGAGACAGTGTCACAGTGTGTATGTTCAGTCGGGAGTGTGTGAGACAGTGTCTCAGTGTGTATGTTCTGTCGGGCGTGTGAGAGACAGTGTCACAGCGTGTATGTTCTTCCGGGAGTGTGTGAGACAGTGTCACAGTGTGTATGTTCTGTCGGGAGTGCGTGAGACAGTGTCTCAGTGTGTATGTTCAGTCGGGAGTGTGTGAGACAGTGTCTCAGTGTGTATGTTCTGTCGGGAGTGTGAGAGACAGTGTCACAGCGTGTATGTTCTTCCGGGAGTGTGTGAGACAGTGTCACAGTGTGTATGTTCTGTCGGGAGTGTGTGAGACAGTGTCACAGTGTGTATGTTCAGTCGGGAGTGTGTGAGACAGTGTCTCAGTGTGTATGTTCTGTCGGGAGTGTGAGAGACAGTGTCACAGCGTGTATGTTCTTCCGGGAGTGTGTGAGACAGTGTCTCAGTGTGTGTGTTCTGTCGGGAGTGCGTGAGACAGTGTCTCAGTGTGCATGTTCTGTCGGGAGTGCGTGAGACAGTGTCTCAGTGTGTGTGTGCTGTTGGGAGGGTGTGAGACAGTGTCACAGTGTGTGTGTTCTGTCGGGAGTGCGTGAGACAGTGTCTCAGTGTGTATGTTCTGTCGGGAGTGTGAGAGACAGTGTCACAGTGTGTATGTTCTGCTGGGAGTGCGTGAGACAGTGTCTAAGTGTGTATGTTCTGTCGGGAGTGCGTGAGACAGTGTCACAGTGTGTGTGTGCTGTTGGGAGGCTGTGAGACAGTGTCACAGTGTGTATGTTCTGTCGGGAGTGTGAGAGACAGTGTCACAGTGTGTATGTTCTGCCGGGAGTGTGTGAGACAGTGTGTCAGTGTGTATTTTCTGCCGGGAGTGTGTGAGACAGTCTGAGTGTGTATGTTCTGTCGGGAGTGTGAGAGACAGTGTCACAGTGTGTATGTTCTGCCGGGAGTGTGTGAGACAGTGTGTCAGTGTGTATGTTCTGCCGGGAGTGTGTGAGACAGTCTCAGTGTGTATGTTCTGTCGGGAGTGTGAGAGACAGTCACAGTGTGTATGTTCTGCCGGGAGTGTGTGAGACAGTGTGTCAGTGTGTATGTTCTGCCGGGAGTGTGTGAGACAGTCTCAGTGTGTATGTTCTGTCGGGAGTGTGAGAGAAAGTGTCACAGTGTGTATGTTCTGTCGGGTGTGTGTGAGACAGTGTCACAGTGTGTATGTTCTGTCGGGAGTGTGTGAGACAGTGTCACAGTGTGTATGTTCTGTCGGGAGTGCGTGAGACAGTGTCTCAGTGTGTATGTTCTGTCGGGAGTGCGTGAGACAGTGTCTCAGTGTGTATGTTCTGTCGGGAGTGCGTGAGACAGTCTCAGTGTGTATGTTCTGTTGGGAGTGTGAGAGACAGTGTCACAGTGTGTATGTTCTCTCGGGAGTGCGTGAGACAGTGTCTCAGTGTGTATGTTCTATCGGGAGAGTGTGAGACCGTGTCTCAGTGTGTATGTTCTGTCGGGAGAGTGTGAGACAGTGTCACAGTGTGTGTGTGCTGTTGGGAGGGTGTGAGACAGTATCACAGTGTCTGTGTGCTGTCGGGAGTGTGAGAGACAGTGTCACAGTGTGTATGTTCTGTCGGGAGTGTGTGAGACAGTGTCACAGTGTGTATGTTCTGTCGGGAGTGCGTGAGACAGTGTCACAGTGTGTATGTTTTGTCGGGAGTGCGTGAGACAGTGTCACAGTGTGTATGTTCTGTCGGGAGTGTGTGAGACAGTGTCAGAGTGTGTATGTTCTGTCGGGAGTGTGTGAGACAGTGTCTCAGTGTGTAATGTTCTGCTGGTGAGTGCGTGAGACAGTGTCACAGTGTGTATGTTCTGCTGGGATTGCGTGAGATCAGTGTCTCAGTGTGTATGTTCTCTTTGGGAGTGCGTGAGACAGGTGTCTCAGTGTGTATGTCTGCTGTCGGGGAGTGCGTGAGACAGTGTCTCAGTATGTATGTTCTGTCGGGAGGTGCGTGAGACAGTGTCTCAGTGTGTGGTGTCTGTCGGGAGTGCGTGGAGACAGTGTCTCAGTGTGTATGTTCTGTCGGGAGTGCGTGAGACAGAGGTCCTCAGTGTGGTATGATTCTAGCCTGGGAGTGCGTGAGACAGTGGCTCAGTGAGTATGTTCTGTCGGGAGTGTCGTGAGACAGGTCTCAGTGTGTATGTTCTGTCGGGAGTGTGTGAGACAGTGTCACAGTATGTATGTTCTGTCGGGAGTGCGTGAGACAGTGTCTCAGTGTGTATGTTCTGTCGGGAGTGTGTGAGACAGTGTCACAGTGTGTGTGTTCTGTCGGGAGTGCGTGAGACAGTGTCTCAGTGTGTATGTGCTGTCGGGAGTGTGTGAGACAGTGTCACAGTGTGTATGTTCTGCCGGGAGTGTGTGAGACAGTCTCAGTGTGTATGTTCTGTCGGGAGTGTGAGAGACAGTGTCACAGTGTGTATGTTCTGCTGGAAGTGCGTGAGACAGTGTCTCAGTGTGTATGTTCTGCCGGGAGTGTGTGGGACAGTGTCTCAGTGTGTATGTTCTGTCGGGAGTGTGTGAGACAGTGTCACAGTGTGTGTGTGCTGTCGGGAGTGCGTGAGACAGTGTCTCAGTGTGTATGTTCTGTCGGGAGTGTGTGAGACAGTGTCACAGTGTGTGTGTGCTGTCGGGAGTGCGTGAGACAGTGTCTCAGTGTGTATGTTCTGTCGGGAGTGTGTGAGACAGTGTCACAGTATGTATGTTCTGTCGGGTGTGCGTGAGACAGTGTCTCAGTGTGTATGTTCTGTCGGGAGTGTGTGAGACAGTGTCACAGTGTGTGTGTTCTGTCGGGAGTGCGTGAGACAGTGTCTCAGTGTGTATGTGCTGTCGGGAGTGTGTGAGACAGTGTGTCAGTGTGTATGTTCTGCCGGGAGTGTGTGAGACAGTCTCAGTGTGTATGTTCTGTCGGGAGTGTGAGAGACAGTGTCACAGTGTGTATGTTCTGCTGGAAGTGCGTGAGACAGTGTCTCAGTGTGTATGTTCTGCCGGGAGTGTGTGGGACAGTGTCTCAGTGTGTATGTTCTGTCGGGAGTGTGTGAGACAGTGTCACAGTGTGTGTGTGCTGTCGGGAGTGCGTGAGACAGTGTCTCAGTGTGTATGTTCTGTCGGGAGTGTGTGAGACAGTGTCACAGTGTGTGTGTGCTGTCGGGAGTGCGTGAGACAGTGTCTCAGTGTGTATGTTCTGTCGGGAGTGTGTGAGACAGTGTCACAGTGTGTGTGTGTGCTGTCGGGAGTGCGTGAGACAGTGTCTCAGTGTGTATGTTCTGTCGGGAGTGTGTGAGACAGTGTCACAGTGTGTGTGTGCTGTCGGGGGTGTGTGAGACAGTGACTCAGTGTGTATGTTCTGTCGGGAGTGTGTGAGACAGTGTCACAGTGTGTGTGTGCTGTCGGGAGTGCGTGAGACAGTGTCTCAGTGTGTATGTTCTGTCGGGAGTGTGTGAGATAGTGTCACAGTGTGTGTGCTGTCGGGGGAGTGTGAGACAGTGTCACAGTGTGTGTGCTGTCAGGAAGCAGAGAGCATGAATGTGGGTGATCCTTAGGCTTTCCTGCTTTCGCCCTTTTATTCACTCTGGATCTAGCCCATGGATGGTGCTACCCACATTTATGGTACATCTTCTGTCATCAGTTAAACCTCTTGAGACATGCCCTCATAGACACATCCAGAAGCATGTTTGCTAGGTGATTCTAAATCCAGTCAACTTGTCAATGAATATAAGCAATCACATTTATGAAAGCCCAAATCCAACCTGGGCTTTATTTAGTAATGAGCCACTTGATCATCATAGAGGCTACTTACTCCAAGTAGTGGAGGCTTATGGGTACATCCTGCACTTATTATGATGTAAAAGTGGTTATCACATTACTTACTTTCCCACTGTGGCCCAATTCCCTCTCTCTGTAAATGAAGGCACTATCCTGTCACTTGATCTCCAAGTTCCTTTACAGGTCTGAGAGTCTCTGTTTCAACAATACCTAATGCAAATGACTTAGGACAATTAATATAAGCCTGAGAGAATATATTGGTGGTATTTCAGGAGGTTCTGTACATTCAATATTTATCAGTGACTTGGGAAGAGAGACAATGGCATGCTGCTTTGGTTTTGAGGGAATTGACACAGGTTAAGAGAAACCGTACTCATGTCAGAATCAAAACTTAGGCAACTTGAAAGACTTGAAAATAGAGCAAAACTCAAAAGATCAAATGTCATATTTTTACTGAAACACTTGCAATTGCACAAATACAGACTAGGTAATCCTGGCCTATAAGCAGTTTAAGTGAGACGACTTAGGAATTTCAGTTTAGGTTATGCTGTATTTATTTGTAAGTGCAATAAATATTTATAGGATCTCTGGCACTGATCCATAGTCAAGGGACATGGCGGTGAATAATATGACATCATTGTTAAACAGCTTACATTCTAATATTGTAATGTGATGCAATCTATAACATGTAGCACAAATGAATAGATTCCGTGATATGAGTTGACAAGAGGTGGTAAGGAGAAAGAATGAAACAGAGCAGTGAGGAATGGGATGGTGGGGTACTATTATAGGTTGGGGAGGGGAGAGCCACCAAAATAAACTGACAAGGCCACTAAAAAACATTGAAATCCTGGGTTTTGTAAATAATTATTTACTATAATCAGAAGGACTTGTTTGCAGGTCTCGATCTACTTTTTCACACTGAACTCCTCCAGTTGCAACCTGTCTGACCTTAGCCTCATTTCAGAAATTCTGCATTTCTTTATTTCTTGTGAGCCATTGCCAGTGGAGGAACCCCCTGACACTGACCACTTCCCGCATTGCCATCCACCATCTGTGATAACACAGCAGATGCTAAAATGGGCTGGATTTCACCAGTCCCCAATGTGGGACCTGCCCACAGTGTACACCAGCCACCTTGAAGTGTCCATCCTGACCTACCCCCCTTCCTTCTTTGTTTTAAGGTCCTTAGTTGGTATTGGCTACAAGATAAGATTCAGAGGGAACATTTTATGTTTTACTAATGTAAATTTTCCTAAGTTTGCACGATGTGTGGGATAAATGCTAATTTTTCTAGGTGGGGAGAAAAGTTTTCTCCCAAACTTCTTGCAATTTTATTAATAATGTAGCAAATGAGACAACATATTCTGAGGGCTTAGTGAATCCCAGGGAGGCCGTCTGGGCCTCTGAGCACCCGCGCTGTTCCTCCTGCTGACTCTGTCTCTCTCAGGCATGGAGCTGCAGCACTGAAGAGCAGAGGGCAGGGGAATTATGCATGAGCAGAGAAAGGAGATGCTGACCTTCTGTGTTTAAAGGTTAAAATGATTTCTTGGGAAATGGAGCAAACTCACTAATCAGAGGCTGTTCTGAATTTTTCTGCAAAAATTAGACCCTGTGGCTCTCTTCAATGGTCTGTTTGTGTGGATATGTGTGTGTGATATATATATATATATATATATATATATATATATATATATATATATATATACATTTAACAACAAGTAAGTCTAACCTCAATCTATTAAATGCCTACTATGTTCCAGTCTTAGCATGAGATAGACTAAAGGGCTATAAAGAAATAAATCAAAGCCTTTGGTCACTGATAATTTCAATAACCAGAATGCACAGTTAGCCAGCTTTCAGCCTCACAGTGCATAGAAGGAGGAAAGTGGTTATCCAAGGATTCAATAAAAGGGAAATACTATGAATGCACAGCATTGAGTTTGTTCTCCCTTCTCATCCATGGTGCTGGTGAACAGGCCAATCTCTGTACGAAGGTTATGGGCACCATGTGCTCTTAGCTATTAAGGTGACTTGTTCAGAGTCAGGGCTTGGGGCACATCTCTAATTCACTCATCCAGTAAACATGCATTGAGCATTTCTCTGTGTCCAGCACTATTGTGGGTACATGGTGATGAATACAATTAGATACCCCTTCTGCCTCCCAAAATATAAAGTTGATAAAGATAGAAAGTTTTTCTACTTTGTTACCTGCTAGCTTTGCAGAACCTAGGGCAGTGTCTGGCATTTAGTACAAACATTATAATGTTTGATGGATGAATGAATGAGGTAGGGAGGAAGGCATTAACACACACAGTGTGTGTGTGTGTGTGTGTGTGTGTGTGTGTGTGTTTGTAGGGCATACTGGAGGCACAGAAATTGAAAGACTGATTTTCCCCTGTTGGGTGTGGATGGGATATGAGAAAAATTGACAAACATACCAGTATTTTTCATTTCAGAAACTGAGATTACCTTTGTTAGAAGATGCAGAAAAATGAATTAGTTAGAGAATAGGGCATTTATAGAATTTCTAGGCATGAAGAAAGTCTAGACTTGATGCTGTGGGCCCAGTAACTATGCTCACAGAAGAGCTCTTTAGTCTGCAGGAGATATTACCTCCTCTTTTCTGGACACAATAACAATGGCTTTGATCATTTACAGTGCAGTGCAGGTGACCAAGGAAAGGATAAATGGGGCTGGAGTGATAGAGATAGCTTAGTGGTTAAGGAGTTTGCCTGCAAAGCCAACAGGTTCAATTGCCCAGGACCCTTGTAAGCCAGATGCCCAAGGTGGCACATACTTCTGGAGTTCATTGCCCTGGAGCCCCATTCTTTTCCTCTATCTTTCTCTCAAATAAATAAATAAAAATAAGACTTTTTAAAATAAAAAAAGCAAGTAATGCAAAAAAAGAATAAAAAAGATAAATGACTGTGGAAAGAGGATAGTCCTACTTTGCATGGGAAAAAAATCAGAGATGAGGGAGGGCAAACCATAACATTTTGCAAGTCTGGGTTGCCACCTTAATCAACTGGGAACCCTTGATGAGTTTTAGGAGGGTGAAGGAGAGATATGGTCATACTTGAGTTTGAGATTATGGATTTTTTTTTTAAGAAAGAGGGCATGACATGGTGTGAAGGACTGAAGGGAGTATAACTAATTGCTGGAGAGGAGGGTCCTGGGAATATGGTTGTGGTAAGAACTGAGGCGGGCCTGAAATGGTAGTGGACATGGACATGGAGGGGAAATTATGGAGAAGGAATAGTCTGGACTTACAAAGGTGTCAGAAACAGTCTCTAGAATAATCCTTAGGTTGCTGGTCTGGGTGAGCAGAGAGGTAGTGATGGCCCTAATTGAGAGAGGTGGTGAGCAAGAGGTCTAGAAAGTTGGGTGTGGTGAAGCATGCCTCTATTCTCAGTACTTAGGAGGCTGAGGAGGAAGGATCATGAGTTCATGGCCAACTGGGCTAATAGTGAGGCTTTATCCCTACAATGGAGGAAGGACTGGGAGCCACGGAGAGGCTGGCAACACAGAAGAGAGAATAACTGGAAGAGTGTTCTTGGAAAGGAGAACATGAAGAACGCAGTGGAGGACGCAGTCTTGCACGACGAGTACTTGCCTTTTCCTCAAGACCAGAGGGAAAGAGATGAAGCCAGCTATATTGAGAGCTGTAGTTGGGAAGTTCATGCCTGAGGAACTCATGTTTTCTAAGTTCTTTTAGCCCCAAACCTATTTCCTTACAGCCTCTGTATGGATCATCGCTGCCCCCCTCCCCCCACCGCCCCGTCCCTCTTCATTGTGCTTGGGATCAGGTCGTCTTTCTTAGAGGGCCAGATGGTAAATATTTTGGGTTCCTGGGCTATAAGGTCTCTGCCTCTAATACTGTTAGAGAGGAAAAGCAGCTATTGTCAATCTGTAAATGAAAGAATGAAGCTGTGTTCCAATAACCTCTACTTATTAAAACTAGTCAGGCTACGTCATGATCCTGGTCTAGCTGATTCTGATTCATCCTGGCCTGTGGGACATGCCCTTGTTGCACTTTGTACTTTTCCTTCAGAGCACTCATCTGCACTGTAATTAATTATTTGTCTAATTATGTGTTACATTGACTCACAGTAAATGTTCAGGCAGGGGCCAAGTTTCCCTTGCTTTCTGGGTTCCCCAGCCAGCACAGGTAGGAACATATCTTGTATTCAGTGTGTACCAGGGGCTGTATGTACTCAGTGGCTTTCACTTATCAATGCATTCTAATTTCCCAGCAGTTCCAGCAAGTAAACACTGGTATCACACCCATTTTAAAGAGAAGGAAACTGGGACTCCAAGAGGATAAATAACTTGCTAGGAATCTCAGCTGGTAATGAAAAGTAAATCAGACGAAGAAAAGCTATGCTCCTCTTCTGGTGGTAACAGGACAGGCATAGGAAGGAGGAGTGCCCAGCAAACTTGATATGTAAACCTGGCATTATCCCTGTGGGTAGGACCTATCTGACTGAAAGCAGGTGGTCACTTTGTCCAAGGTGACCATGAGAGTGGTATTCTACAAGCCACAGGCTTTTCTGTGGAGGTGGGTAACAGCTGAGTCAGGGGAGGGGCAGGCTGAGCTCTGAGTTGATATTGGGGTTTACCAAGAAGATATCAGGATCAGAACAGTATCCAGAAGAGTATGTAGAGCCTGGATTAGATAGCCTTAGGGCCAGGCTGAGGCTAAAGCACTCTAAACTCTGAATAGACACACTGCCTTATGTGAAATTTAATTTTCCTAAATACATAATGAGGATAAGAAATGGTATGTATATACACACATACATATACATACATGTATATATGTACTACTTCAAATGTATACCTAATGAAATTTTACTCAGCTTTAAAGAAAAATGAGTGTGAAAATTTCAGAAAAGTGGATAAATCTGGAAAATATTAAACTAAGTGAGATGACCCAAACCCAGAAAAACAAAAATTACACATACTTTATCGTTTGTAGAACCTAGCTTCCATGTATGTAATTGGTATGAGTGTGGGTATAGATTATAACACTAGCAAGGAGACCATGGCAGGAAAAAGAGGTGTTGAGGAAAAGAGGGAAGAAGAATATGTCACATGTGACATGCAAGCAGAAAGGGGGCTATGAGGAGGGAACAAGAGGGGTGAGGGAATGGGAAGGAGAATCAATAAATCTTGTTTGAAAAAGCCATAAGGAAACCTAATACCTTGTATGATAGTCAAAATAAATAAATTAATTAATTAATTAATTGGAAAGACCTGCACTGTGCTGTTTTGATGACAATAAGCTAGAAAATTCATCCCATGTGCCAGACTCCTTCTGAGAGTTTTCCGCCCTCAGGGCCTCATGAGTACAATGTCTGGCCATAGCTTAGGAATCAGCTCCCTCTTCTGCCTCACTGTGTAAGCCTGCCTGCCTCCCAGGCCCCAGCAAGTGCTGTCAACTCCTCCCAGACAGCACTTCACACACAGTTTCTTCCTACTTATGGACTTTGGGACCATTTTAGTTCATAGATGTGTGTGTTGGGGGAAGAGTGCATGCTCTGTGTGGGTGTGGGCTCATTCCCAGCTATGCCTATGGAAATGAATTCATACATGTGTATATGCATTTGTCTTTATGTACATGTCATTCATGTGACAACTTTCAGCTCTTGTGGTTGAAACATGTTTCTTTTGTAGTAAAAAAAAAAAATGATTGGAGTGGGTGTAAAGAAATTTAAAAAACAGGCCATCTGATTGCCTGAACTCTTTTTTTTTGGATAAAAGCAAGGGGAACTAATGTAAGCATGAAGGTCAGTCACAATTTACCCTGCACAACAGTAACCAAGTCCCTTGTCTCTGATCTAGGCAGTTTATATCTTTGGCCAGCATTTATGAAACGGTAGTAGGTTAGCTTCTTTGCAAGTAGACTTAAATCTTAGACTTTTCATAATTCTTGGCAATGGGAAATTGCAGAATGTTACAGAGTGAAGAACTGGTAGGAAGGAAGTTTAGCTAGGAAGATGAAAATTACAGAGAGATGAAAAACACATCAAGAAGTGTTTTCAAATACCCAGAGAGGTCACATGAGGCACTACTCAGAACTCTGTGTAGCTCCAGAAACAGCATATGGCCTGGTGGATAAGATGTCAAGGGAATTATTTGGTTGAACTCAAGGGGGTTACTTTCTACTATGTGGAGTTTTGAAGCAGATTTTTGAGATGTTTTGTGGCAATGAGCATTCATCAGTACTTGTTGAAGACACCTTAGAAGGGAATTCTTCACTGTCGGAGAGTAGAATAAGCCACCCCAGAGACCCTGGCTGTAATGTGTTTTTGAAAGTTGATGAAATACCTAGTGTTTTGAAGTTTACCAGTGGAGAGACATTATTTCAGACCTTTGGTCTCAGGTGAAAATGCTCCAGAAAGCAAGGTGCCTTGTCTTAATTCCATGACCTTGGCTAGCACACAGGCTTGGACAGAAGGACACCAGTTCAGAGTAAGGAAAGTGGGACAGAGAACACTGGCCACTTCTGTGACCAAGGCCCCACACCTCTGCTTCTTCAGGCCTTCACTGAGATGGGTCTGTCTTCCTATTTCATCAGCAGTAGCAAAAAGTAATTGAATATGTAGTGTGTGGTATTGACTGAAGGAATTAATAAAATATAAGATTTAATCTATGATTTGTATTTGTATGCATTTTAATTTTTTCATCCCCTCACAAACTAAGATTGAAAGCTTACATTGCACCACAATGAAAAAGACTAATAAAACACAATTCATGCCTTAAAGAATCTATAATTTATTTGAAAAGACAGGATCAATACATACACAGGAAAAATATCTCAAATGCAAGAAAGTTTAATGAGTATGTGATGAGATACAAATTCATGAGCTCTATATGGTCGTAGACACTGTTCTTCCCTCAGAACTGCAAGTAGAAGCATGCGGCTGCTAATTGAATTTCTCTCCTGTAGTAAAGATAGAGTGTGGCTCCTAGGCGGGAGAAGGAAGAAGCGTTCTATGAGGAGCGATTGAAGAATATGATGCTGGAATGCCTTTAGAATGGAATGTTTTTAATAGACATGTCTATGAACTGCAATTGGAATTGTCATGTCCTTTGAGGGGAAAGAGTAGAGAAATTTTGGTTTATGGGTGGTGGAAACTGTTTTCTAGTTGGTCATACTCACATGGATGCTTCTGGTGCCCAAGAATGTAGGTAACAATGAGTAAGACATCACAGTGATAACTAGCACCTGATGGTAGATGCCAGAGCGATAGAAAGGTGAAGGAAAGACATAGATGGCAAAAGGCTAGAGGAAGGGTGTGTGGAAGTAGCAGAGCTGAGAGCCTCATAAATGAAAAGTTTTGGGGATACTGAACTAACTGGTTCACCACTTCTCTGAACGCTTTCTGTCATCTGCCAGAATTTTTAGCCTGTGCCTCCTGTAGGATATCTACAGAGAGCCAGCTCTTAGCTTTCAAGGCTAGTATGTCTTTCTTATCTTTCTGGGATTGTCAACATCCCTTGACTAACATTCCTCTAGTCTCTCTGACTCTCCTCAACTGCAGCCTCTGCTATAAGGATCCTTGCACCCTGTTTTGATTGCTATGAAGTTCCCAGTCTTATATCTAGGAATATTTCCTAAGTGACAAAGACAGAACTGCAGAGTCACATAAATGGATAAAATATTTATGATGAACCTGGGAAGTTGTTTTAATCACATATATCTCTTTTCTCCTGTGTATTAATTAATCCTGATAAATCCCCCTACCTTTTTTCCCTCTACTACATCAAAATTGCACAGAAAACGCATATATGTAGAAGACAAGCAAAAGGGATATTTTCAGATCATCTTAAATGAACAAGCTGTAAATATTTTATGAGTATAGCAGACCCATCTTCAGTGGATACAGCTATGATGTTTTCATGGCAAGTATCCACTCTTAGGTCCTTGAGCAGTGCCATAAACTCACGCTGTTTGGTCACTGAGGCCTCGCTTGTGCAACAGGGTGAGGCAGGTTTGACTTCATCAGGAGCATCCCCTAAATTCTCTCAGCACCTACTCAGTCACTTCCAGATTGTGTGCATATGTTAAGTCAGAGGATGAGGAGAAAATGAGAAGAGGTATCTGGTATTATGATTCCCTTTCATAGCCCCATCAACTATGATTAATCTTTTTATATATTTAACAATGGGTTTTGCCCTGATGATGAAGAAAACCACAGCAATATAAATATAGTCTATCAGTTTCTGTGATAAGCTGCTGTAGATGAGTCAAAGCACGTGACCTTGGAGCTGAGGAGTGGGTAAGAGCACTTTCTACCCAAGTATGAATATCAGAGTGTGATCCCCACCATCCATGTAAGAGCTAGGAATGACTGTGCATGCATGCAGGTGACAGAGAGGACTGCTGGAGCTTGATGGTCAGACAGTTTAAATGAAAAACTGCAAGTTTCAGTTCAGTGAGAGACTGTCTAAGAAAACCAAACAGGAAAGAAAATAATGGGAGCCGGGCGTGGTGGCGCACGCCTTTAATCCCAGCACTCGGGAGGCAGAGGTAGGAGGATCGCCATGAGTTCGAGGCCACCCTGAGACTCCATAGTGAATTCCAGGTCAGCCTGGGCTAGAGTGAGACTCCACCTCAAAAAACCAAAAAAAAAAAAAAAAAAAAAAAAAAAAAAAAAAAAGAAAGAAAGAAAATAATGGAAGACACTTGATGTCGTCTTCTGGCTTGTGCATACATATACACAGGGCACGCACATATGCACACACACACATACACGTGTGCATATACTAAATTAATGCATACTGCATACAACACATACATGCACATGCACAAGCTCACACACAGGCAATAATCTTTGTGTTTTCTTCTCACTTGAATACTTACACTTCTTATAATTTCCAAAGTATCTTTTTTACTTGCTGGTTCATTTTTGTGTGTTTGTGTGTGTGGTGTGTATGCATATTTATGCATGTCGGTGTATGTGCATGTGCCAATTTGCATACACATGTGTGTGCACATGCATGTGGAGGCCAGAAGTTGATGTCAGTTGCCTACTATGGCAAGCTCTCTCACTTGAGCTCAGAGATCCCTTGTCTCTGCTTCCTGAGCACTGGGATCACAGGCATGTGCTACGCAGCCTTCACATGGGTGCTGAATATCAGAGCTCAGAGAGTTGCATTTATGTGGCAAGTGCTTAACTACTGAGCAATGTTCCCAGGGCCCAGAGTACCTCTTGCTTTAGTTTTCTTATGGAGAAATGGTCTTTTACTCTGTTGATTTAATTCATATTCAAAATGATGCTTAATTTTCTTTTTTAAAAATATTTTATCTATTGGAGGGAGAGGGACAGAGACAGAGACAGAGAGAAAATGGGTGCACCAGGGCCTCCAGCAGCTGAAAATAAACTCCAGAGGCATGTGCCACCTTATGCGTCTGGTTTACATGGGTTCTGCAGAATTGAACCTGGGTTCTTAGGCATCATAGGTAAGCACCTTAACTAAGCTATCTCTGCAGCCCATGAAGCTTAATTTTCTGACATCCATGTTTAAGTGAAAAAAAAATCAGATTCAGGGGAAAAAAGAGAATAGCAAGAGGAAAATATTGAGGAGGCAGTAAGTAGCACTGTCCCTTTAGGTTTATACAAGGATGAGAGAGATGTGGAGGATGGGACAGCAAGATATAACATGGAACAGGCCCAATGATTGTACAGCAGCTATAGGCATGTGTGCCCCCATTGGATGGTGGAAGGAGCTTCAGAAAAACCAGGGCCAGGCAGGGAGCAGAGAACATCTCATGCCAGGTGCTCATTGAAACCTCCTGGGCAGATTTTTTAAAAATACCATTGCCAATCTTATGTTATACTGATGTATTTTTAATAATTTATGCCTTAGAGTGGACTAATTCAATTAGATTGCTTTCCTTCTCAACTGTAGTTGAGACCACTGAATAAATGAAAGTTTTGTTTGAGGGGAATTAATTAATCTTGGAGAATAGATTAATTAATTAAGTAATCATTTGTATGCTATTTTCTAGGCATTGTGCTAGAATGAGGAGACAAGAAAACCCTGGTGCCATGCTCTGAACAGCTCACTGACCAGTGGAGGCTGTGGCAAGTACAGATATTTTACAGTACTGCTATGGCATTTGAAATATCCTGTAGTCCTCAAGAATCCTGACTCTTTCTTGGACATTGTCTTCCACAGCCACACTTTTGGTGTTTTCAATGACCCTAGCACACCAGCCTTCATCTTTAATCTTGCAAGGCTGTGTTCTTGCTAGGCTTTGGTAGAGCAAGGAAGTGAAGGTCTTTTCATGGGCAGCCCATAGACAGACATACAAAGCTGTGTTCTGAAGAGTAATAGGGCCAGTCTAAGAAACTTGATAGCATATGGCAAACAAGATGGACATCAGAGAGAACGGAAGAGAAATAGGAAAGTAGTGAATGGGGATAACCAGCAGGTAGAGGGAGCCTGGAGGTATTTAAAAGTGTTGATCTTTAGTAGTTTCTGTTAACTGCTTTCATGGACTTGTCAGGTGTGTTTAAAAAACTGAAAAGAATGAATACTAATTGCTATATGTACAACATTTGTTTTTGGGAAAATGCATTCTGTGCTAAGAAATAAAGCTAGGGGAAACCAGTCACTGGATTCAAATACAAATAGAGGCTGTAGTGATATTTGTCTTTGGTTGAGTATGAGGTAGCAACATGACATGACTACCTGATTTCTGTGCATATAGATAGACTAAAGGAGAACCCTCACTACTCTTATTCCAATTGCCACTGAAGATATTTTTCTAAAATCTAAAATTTTGTCTTGATAACAGAATATAGTAGAATGGAATGTTTTCTTACCTGAACCTGAAGGACCTCACATTTTTGTGTTCTAATCACACATATCCTTTATTATTTACTATCACATTCATATTAAACTTACCTCCCCAAGGAGTCCATGAAGTATATTCCCTGAATTCTACAAAGTATATTCCCTACATTTTGGCCTCCCTACAAGCCTCACCCCTTGATTTGGACATTAGGAGTGATCCATGAAGAACTGTGATTCAGACTGAAGTGACTGAGCAACATACATTCTTCTGTGTCGTATGTGTTCATGGGTGTGAGTGCATGTGTAGAGTATAACTTCCAGTGTTCATCATTGCCTTCTACCTTGCTTGAGGCGGGGTCTTTTGTTCACTGCTGCATTTGCTGCTGCAAGTACCAGGCCCGCTGGCCTAAAACTGCCAGGATATTATCCTGTCTTTGACCCTTTCTCATTGTAGGCCAGTTGGGATTGCACATGCTTGTGCTATACTGTCTGGCTTTACCCGTGTTGTAGGATGGATCCAAACTTAAGTACTCACACATGTGCAGCAAGTGCTTTATCTGCTGAACTCTCTCCCCAGCCCCCCAAACCACATTTTTGGACTGCTTAATTTTCTGATGGAAGAGGTGCTATGGATGCCTGTCTAAAAAGAAATGGCAGTCAGTGTAGGAAGTGGTATCTAATACATAAAGAATAGAAACTGTAGCACATTAAGAAATAGAAGTTTTTTAACAAGACATGAGGATAGCTTCTTAATGAAAAAATTAATTAATTAAACATATGCTTTCCTCGTGGAATACTAGTATCTGAGGGGAAGGGTCATCTGAGGATTCTTTTGCTTGATGGCTACAAGTTGGGTGAATTTGGAGACCAGTAATCATGATGTTATGACCTACTCAGGTGGCTCATTTGCTTTGGGGTTCAGCTCCTTCAATTCCTTCACTATCTGGTGAGCATTCATACTGACAAAAGTTCAATTCAACAACTAACTGAGATTTCGGAATCTGTATGGAGGAAAGGGGGAAGTTGCTTTTGTAGGAAATGTTTTTAAAAATGTAAGCTCAGTTTTTGGTTAAGCTTTTTGTTTTCTGCTGAAAGGAGACAGGACCAGTACAACCAATACTTGTAAGTATAAGGATTTGATAAGCTAATCCACATCATAGGCCATATTGTGAAGGCTACATATATATACTTGTGTATGAAAACAAATGTACAAACACAAACATACTCACATAATCCATGTACATTTTCTCTGTAGAGTGTATATGTTTGCTTTGTTTAGGGCACAGAAAAGAATCATGGGACTGGCTTTCCCTAATCCATTCACCTTTTCTTTTTAATATTTAAGTTATTTATTTATTAGAGAGAGAGAGAGAAAGAGATAAAGAGGCAGACCGAAAGGGAGACTGTGGGCATGCCAGTACTTCCAGCTACTACACACAAACTCCAGATAGATATGCCACTTTGTGCATCTGGCTTTTGTGGGTACTGGGGAATTGAACTTGGGTTCTTAGGCTTCACAGGCAAGCACCTTAACTGAAAAGCTATCACTCTAGCCAACATTTGCCTTTTCTTAAAAGGAGATTCGAGCTCTTCCATTTAGTTTTGCTTACTTGAATGTTTTCTTTGGAATATGTCTACATGTCTAGAGGGTGAAAGCACATGTACTCTATTTAAATTCCAAAGTAATATCATATTATTTGAACCACAGACAGTCAAAGAGCATCATTCACTCTAAGACAAAAATTAGAGTGGGAAATAATGCTCTTTCCATCCTTGATGATATAGGAAAAAGCTTAAATATCTAAACTAATGAAGGAGAAATCTTGTATCCATATGTTCTACAAGTACAAAAATGAAACTGGATCTATATCTTTTACTCTGCATCAAAATCAATTAAAATGGATCAAAGATCTTGAGGTAATACCTGGTACCAGCACAAGGATGAAGGAGATTGATACAGAGAACAATCACCTCCTACCAAATCAGATATCCAGAGACAGAGAGGCTCCCAACACCTCACCACTGAAGCAGACCCAAAATGAACCCAACATAGCTCAGGGAAATTTTGTGGAAGATGGGGGAGAAAGAATGTGAGAGCCACACATTGGGTCATGATACACAGAAACAGTTCCTCCTACCCATAACTGTGGGCTAACTCCACAATGCAAAACCCATATACCTCAACAAGGAAGGGCCAGGGGGAGGGGGTAGAACATGGAGGAGGCTAACATTGGTACCAACTTGATTGTATTCACTGAGTACAAAACCAATCAATAAAAAAGATAAAAAAGAAATAATCATTAAAATATTTGGATAATAAAAAATATTTAATATTTAAACAAGAAAAAATTGAAACTTTGAAATTGTTAGAGGACTATAAATAGATAAAGCACTTAAAGATACAGACACAAGACAGGATTTACATTTTTCTTTTTTTGGTGTATATGTGTGTGCATGCATGCATGTGACATGGCATGAGTGTACAGGTCAGAGGAATTGGTCCTCTCCTTCCAACTTATATCAGGCAGACTCTTGTGTTGGTCTCTACTGTATACACAAAACTAGCTGTCCTGTGAGCTTCCAGATTTTCTCTTGACTCTGCCTCCTATCTTGCTATGGCACACTAAGATCATGTTACTATGCCTAGCTCTGTGTGAATTCTAGAGATCTGAAATAAGTTTGCCGTGCTTATGAAATAAGTGCCATCTGAGCCGTCTCCCAAGCTCATAGGCCAGGAGTTTCTGACAAGGATTCCAATAGCACAATAAATAATCCCAAATATTGACAAATAGGATTACATGAAGTTACAAATATTCTGTAGAGAAAGGAAACAATTGCCAGCATGAAGAGACTGCCTGAAGAATGGGAAGAAAGCCAATTTCACATCAGACAGGAGATTAATGCCTAGGATATATAAAGAACTGTAATAATTAAATATGAGTCCAAATCATTCAATCAGTAAATGGATTAGGCTGAGCTTGGGGGTTACATGCTTGGGCAGCTGCCTGGGAGAGCAAAACTAGCAGAAGGTCAGTACAATCAGTTGCATGCCATTGTGAGACAGGGCTGAAAAAGAAAGCTATATGCCAAGGCTAGAAGCCATTCCTATGTGGCTGCCTGGGAGGACAAAAGCAGCAGAAGGTCAGTTGTGAGCAGGGCTACAACACACATGCCATTGTGAGACAGGGCTGAGCTTGGGGGTTATGTGCCAAGGGTAGATGTCATTTCTGGGAGGGAAAAACCAGTGATGGGTTACCTTTGAACAGCCAACTAGCTTGGATTCTACTGCTCACACTCATGTTTCAAGCAAGCCCACCCTCTCCTCAAAAAAAAAAAAAAAAAAAAAAATTGAAGAAGGGCTGAAGCAGAGGGCAACTTGTACTGTCCCCAGCCCCCAGGAGAACCTTGGAGCTGATCTTACTCCAAAAAGCTAGAAAGTGAATAAGACTTGTTGAAAACTGCCCAGCTTAAACACCAGGAAAGCCAGGCCTCCCAAGGTCTTACATAGATTTAGCCAGAGGTGGCACATTCAAAGTAGCTCCTGCATCATTTTTTCTCAAATTTCATTGTGTCATTTTTTCTTACTGCTGTATAGAATTCCATTGTGTAGATATACCACATCTTAGTTATCCATTCTTCTAGTGATGGACATCTGGGTTGATTCCAGCACTTAGCTATTACAAGTTGAGCTGCTATAAACATGGTTGAGCAAATCTCTCTAGCCTGTGGTTTGAAGGTTTAAAATGACACAATGGAATTTGAGGAAAAATGGTTGAGCCTGGAACAGATCATTCTCAGTGAACTTACCCAATCACAGAAAAAAAAATCGCCACATAGTCTCACTCATCTACAGCACCTAACCTGAATCTACCCAAGATACCTTACATACCCAGCAAGCGCCTCCTAGACTAGACACTAGGATGGAAGGGGAGGGAGGGGAGGGCATCAAAGGGGTGGGAAACACAAATCTAGACCCAAATGGCAATGGTAACATTATTTTCTACTTACTAAAAGACAGACCAAATGGTGATCCTTCACCAGGCCCTTACAGAGAACACCTGAACCACAAGACACTGGAGAGGGTAAGATCAAGACTAACCTTAATCTCCTACATCTTCCCTCCCTCACTTCCCCTCTTCCTCTCTCTCTCTCTCTTATCTCTAACTCTTGTATATTAGTTAGCTTTTTCCTCATTTTCTTAGTGGGCATTGACCTGTAACTCCCAGAACCAGCATGGGGCTATCATCCACAATGAGCTTTTGATCAGAGAGACCTACAAGTTTCCTAAAAGACAAATAGATTTCTGTCAGAGTACTTGATGACCTACCAAAGGCTAGTGATAAGACCCTACTGCTGAAGACACCTTATGTGATTGACATGCAAATTAAAATGGCATGGCTGGAAGTTGGAAGAGCGTCAGTCCCCAGACAGTCAGCGCATCTAGTGCCAGAAGGTGCTACATGGGCGACTGGGGGAAAATGACCAATATCTGTCCAAGCAATGCATGGTCTAACCTACTTATCAGCAAATAACTTGTTGTGAAGCCCACACAAGTGCAGTGGTGGCACACAGCCATGGTGGGGAACCAACTGCTCTCAGTTCGGCTAACTGATCCCCTTACTGGTATGGGACCCATAGCTGGAGCTGGGAAACAAATCAGAACCATATCCAAACATAAACCCACTCTCCAATATCAAGCTACCATCAATTGTGGGCTACAAGAGGGCCTACACCTATTAAATTCTCTATAAAAAAAGGGGGTTATCTCATTTGTCCTGATGCTAACTTACTCTCCGTTGGAGAATCTGATTCTTTTTTTCAGACAGATGTAGATCCTAAGGAGAGAGCCACCCCATCATACCTCAAAAGGGCCCAGGCTGAAACAAAGAAAAATTGGAGAAACAAGCTAGGGCGCTGTTTTCCTGATGAACTGGATACCAGCACAAGGGGGAAGGAGATCAGCACAGAGAAAAATCAACTCCTACCAAATCAGAGAGCCAGAGCCTCAGCGGCCCCCAACACCTCATCACTGAAGCAGACCCAACATGGCTCAGGGAAATTTTGCGGAAGAGGGGGCGGAATGAATGTCAGAGCCACATGTTGGGTCATGATATGCAGAGACATTTAGCTTACCCATAACTGTGGGCTAATTCCACAATGCATGACCCGTATACCTCAAGAAGGAGGGGCCAAGGGGAGGGGGTAGGTCACGGATGAGCCTAATAATGGTACCAAACTGAGTGTAAAAAAAAATAAAATAAAATAGAAAATAAAAATGGAAAAAAATAAAAAACAAAGTAGCTCCTTCTCAAGCTCAGGTGCACCCACCCAAATTAAAAGGATAGCCTTCAACCTCATTACCAAGTTGATAAATTTATACCAGGATACCCAATACAGGCTATACAAGAGCTGTTATTATTGCTGCTCAGTGAGGCAACTGAACTCAAAATGGGCAGACCCCAACACAAGGCAAATAAGGAAGAACATTTAGAAAAGGGATCCCCATCAAGATTACCTAGTACCACAACAGAAACCTCCAACGAAAGCTTAGAATCCAATAATGAAATTTCAACAAGCATTTTAAATTAACTTAATGAGATTGTGCACAAAAGGCTTATTAAATGGGAAGAAAATGGACAAAGAGCAATAAAACAGGAACTCCAAGAGTGGCTGAAAGAAATGGAAGAAAATTGGCAAAAAGTATTCAAATTACAAATAAAAGTTTGGCTCAATGAATGGGAAGAAAGACAACAAAAAGAACTCAAAGAATGGATACAAGAAATGGAAGATAATTAACAAGAACAATTCAACAGATGGAGGAAGGAAACCAGAAAGAATCAGGAAACAGTATTCCATAGGCACCTTAATGAAACTGAAGACAATCAAAAAGAGATCAACATAAGGCTAAAGGAATTTGTTGGGAATTAACAAATAAATGGGCTCATGAGCCAATGGAACAAGCTCAATGAGGACATATCCAAATGGAAGAATGAATTCCAAGAGATAAAGAAAAGGATAAATCAAGAAATGAAAGTGGAATTCAATCGAGAGATGGAAATGCTGAAGAAAAAACATTATAGAAAACAGAAATACAATAACCCTCTTTGAAGGCTCCCAGGAAAGCTTCATCAACAAAATAGACAACATGGAGGACAGAATTTTAGAACTCAAGGACAGGACAGAAGAATTAGACCAGGATTCCAAAATCATTGTCTTATTGCATATACAAGCCATTAGAATTACCTCAGATTTTTCAGTGCAAACTCATAAAGCTAAAAGAGTTTGGAATAGAGTATTTCAAAACCTAAATGACCATGGTTGCCAGCCCAAACTACTGTACTCTGCAAAATTACCCCTCATAATAGAATGTGAAAGAAAAACCTTTCACAATAAATAAACCTGCTATATGATTACATGAGCACCAAACCAGCTCTGCAGAGAATACTGCATGGACTACTCCACATTCAGGAGATAAATCAACATGCACAAGATGGGAGAAAACTAGATATGAAAGCATGCCAAAACCAAGAAAACACCACTATCCAGAAACCTTCAACATGACAGGGATTAGCTCACACCTCACAGTTATAACTCTGAACATTAATGGACTCAGCCCCCCAATCAAAAGACACAGGTTAACAGGCTGATTCAGAAAAATGGACCCATTTATTTTCTATCTACCAAAAAAAAAAAAAAAAAAAAAAATAGAGCCAGACGTGGTGGCGCACGCCTGTAATCCCAGCATTTGGGAGGCAGAGAGAGGTAGGAGGATCACCATGAGTTCAAGGCCACCCTGAGACTACATAGTGAATTTTAGGTCCATCTGGGCTAGAGTGAGACCCTACCTTGAAAACCAAACCAAACCAAACCAAACCAAACCAAACCAAAACAAAACAAAACCTTACAATTAAAGATAAGCACTACCTCAAGGTGAAAGGATGGAAAAAGATATTCCAAACAAATGGAAAAAAAAAAAAACAGGCAGGATTAGCTGTACTAATTTCTGACAAAAATGACTTTAAACCAAAAGTAATCAAAAGAGATAAAGAAAGTTGCTTCATATTCATTAAAGAACAATTCAACAAAAGAATATTACAATCAAAAAGTATGTACCAAACACAGTGGCAACTAGACAATAAAACAGATACAGGGCTGGAGAGATTGCTTAGTGGTTAAGGCACTTGCCTGCAAAGTCAAAGGACCCAAGTTTGATTCCGTAGGACCCACATAAGCCAGATGCACATGGTGACACATGTGTTTGGAGCTTCTTTGCAGCGGCTAAAGGTCCTGGTGTGTCGATTTTCTCTTCCTTTTATCTGCCTCTTTCTCTCTCTGTCTCTCAAACAAATATAATAAAGTTTAAAAAAAGATGTAAATCCCAATGCAATAGTACTTGGAGGCTGTAATACCCCACTATTGTCAATAGATAAATTATTTAAGCAGAAAATAAACAAAGAAACAATGGAGCTAAATAATGCCATAAATCAATGGACTTAATAGACAGCTATAGAACATTTCATCCTAATTCTGCTGATTACACATTCTTCTCAGAAGCTCATGGAACCTTCTCCAAAATAGACCATATATTAGGGCATAAAGCACGTCTCCACAAATTCAGAAAAAAATGACATAATTCCCTGCATAATATCTGACAACAATTCATTAAAACTAGACTTAATTAATAACAATAAAAACAGAAAACACACCAACTCCCGAAGACTGAACAACCAGTATTAAACATGAAAACATAAAACAGAAAGGGAATACCTAAATTTACCAAACTGAATGACAATGAAAACGCAATATACCAAAATTTGTGGGACACAATGAAGGCAATTCTAAGAGGGAAGTTTATAGCACTAAATGCCTATATTACGAAAACAGAGAGAGCTCAAACAAACAATGTAAATACCTATTTGAAAGCACTGGAAAGACAAGAACAATTCAAGCCCAAAATACCAGATGGAAAGAAATTATCAAGTTCAAAGAAGAAATCAATGAATTGGAAATAAAGAAAGCAATTTTAAAAATTGGTGAAACAAAGAGCTAGTTCTTCAAAAAACAATAAAATAAAAAGATTGATAAACCACATGCCAATTTGATGAAAAGGATAAAAAGAGAACACTCAAATAAACAAGATTAAAAATGAAAATGGAGACATCACAACTGATATTAATGAATTGGGAGAGTCATCAGTACATATTTCAAAAAACTGTATTCTAGGGCTTGAGGGATGGCTTAACCGTTAAGGTGTTTGCCTTCAAAGCCAAAGGAGTCAGGTTTGATGCCCAGGACCCACATTAGCCAGATGCACAAGGGGGCACAAGCATCTGGAGTTCTTTTGCAGTGGCTGGAGGCCCTGATTCATGCTCTCATGCTCTCTCCCTTCCTTTTTCTCTGTCAAATAAATAAATAAATAAAAACATTAAAAAAACAAAACTGTATTCCACAAAAATAGAAAACATGGAAGAAATGTGTGAACTCCTTGGCTGTTATCACCTTCCAAAACTAAACCCAGAACAAATAGTTTTCCTAAACAAACTGACTACTTCTAACAAAATAGAAAACGTAATTAAATTTCTCCCCAAAACCCCTGATGGATTTGCCACTGAGTTCTTCCAGACCTTCATTCATGAACTAAAACAGTTCTCAAATTATTTTGCACAATTGAAATACAGGGAATGTCCCAACTCCTTTTATGAATCCAGCATTACTCTGTAACCTAAATCAGAAAGAGACCCAACAAAAATAGAAAACTATGACCATTATTACTAATGAACTTTGATGCAAAAGTGCTCAATAAAATCCTTGCAAACTGAATTCAAGAACACATTAAAAATATCAACCACTTTGGTCAAGTAGGTTTCGTCCCAGGGATGCAGAGATGGCTCAACATATGGAACTCGATTAAAGTAATTCACCATATAAATAAACATAAAAATCACATGATTATTTTAGTAGATGCAGAAAAGGCCTTCAACAAAATACATAACCTCTTTATCATCAAAACACTGTCTCTCAGCCAGGCGTGGTGGTGCATGCCTTTAATCCCAGCACTCAGGAGGCAGAGGTAGGAGGATTGCTGTGATTTCAAGGCCACCCTGAGATACCACAGTGATTTCCAGGTTAGCCTGAGCTACAGTGAGACCTTACCTCACCCAGTCCAAAAAAAAAAAAAAAAAAAAAAACCCAAAACACTGTCTCTCACTTGTGCTCTCTCTCTAAAATAAAAAGGAAACACTGGAGAAACTTGGTATGGAGGGCCCATATCTTGACATAATAAAGACTATTTATAAAACACCTAAGACCCAGATCACATTAAATGGGGAAAAACTTGAAGCATTCCCATTAAATTCTGGAAACAGTGGTTCCCGCTCTCACCATTGCTTTTCAACATAGTATTTGAAGTTTTAGCTTAAACAATAAAATAAGAGAAACAAATAAAAGGGTACAAATTGGTAAGGAAGAACTCAAACTATTCCTATTTGCATATGGCATGATTTTATATGTAAGTGACTAAAAAAGACTCTACCAAAAGACTTCTAAAGGTGATGAATTCTTTCAATAAAGTGGCAGAGTACAAAATCAATACATAAAAGTCAGTAGCCTTCCTATATGCAAAAGATAAACATGGAGAAAGAGATGTGATACTATTCTGTGTTCCATAGCCACATTAACAATTAAATACCCGGGAATATCATTAACCAAGGAAGTTAAAGACCTGTACAAAGAAAACATAAAAACACCAGATAAAGAAGTTTTGGAGGATATGAGAAAATGGAAAGATCTTCCATGCTCATGGACTGGAAGAGTTAATATTGTAAAAATGGTCAACCTATGAAAACTATTATACAGATTCAATGCAATTCCAATCAAACTTACAGCAATGTTCTTCACAGATATTGAAAAAATCATCTCAAAATTCATAAGGAACTGTGAGTTTGAGGCCACCCTGAGACTACATAATGAATTCCATGTCATCCCAGGCTAGAGTGACATTCTATCTCAAACAAACAAACAAAAAATTACAAGGAGAATAGAAGGTTTCAGATATCCAAAAATATCCTTAACAAAAGAAATATGTCTGGAGGTATCACCATGCCTGATTTCAAGATACACTACAAAGCCAGTTACTAAAACGGCACGTTACCAGCACAAAAACAGACATACAGATCAATGGGAAACTCATCTCTACATCAAGCAAGTACGGCTACCTTATCTTTGACAAAGGGGCCAGAACTATACATGGGAGGAAAGACAACATCTTTGACACATGGTGGAGAAACTGGATAAACACATGTAGAAGAATGTCATCAGACCCATTTCTCTCACTCTGCACAAAAGTTAACTCTAAATGGAATAAGGACCTCAATATAAGACCTGAAACTATAGAACAACTAGAAGAAAATATAGGGAGAACACTCCACAATATAGGCACAGGGACTTTCTGAATAAGACAACAGTATCATAGTGAGTTAGATGAACACTCAGCTACTGAGACCTCATGAAACTAAAAAGCTACTATATTGACAAGCAAACCATCAACAGAGTCAATAGAAAACCCACAGAATAGGAGAAAATCTTCACCAGCTATACAATAGACACAGGTCTAATATTTAGAATCTCCAATGAACTAAAGAAAAAAATGAGGAATAATAAATAATCAAACAATCCAATCAAAAATGGAGTAGAGATTTGAACATTCTCAAAAGAAGAAATGCAAATGCCTGTCACACACTTAAGGAGATGTTCAACATGTTTAGTCATCAGAGAAATGCAAATAAAACAACCTTGAGATTTCTATTTTGTCTCAATCCTGTTAGGATGAAAATCATCAAAATATCAAAGGGCAACAAACACTGGTAAGGCTGTGGGAAACCCTTACCCACCTCAAACTTGTCCAACCACTATGGAAATCAACATGGAGACTCCTTAAAAATATTAAAACAGGTTTATCATTTGATACAGCAATACCACTTTGTGCATAGACCCTAAAGACTCTGCTCAGAGATACTTGCTCAGCCATGTTTATGGTAGCTCTATTCACAATAGCTAGGAACTGGAATCAACCCATCAACTGATGAATGGATAATGAAGATGTGGTACATATACACAATGGAATTCTATTCACTGGTATGGAAAGAAGAAATAGTGAAATATTCAGGTAAATAGATGGAATTGGGAAACATCATTCTAAGCAAGGTTATGCAGGCATAGAGAGGCAAATGCCATGCCACATGTACTCTTTCCTCTGCCATTCCTAACTGGGATCAATTAGAGATAAGGGCATGAAGTACTCAGTATCAAGAACATGGTCATAAAACTAGAATGAGACCAATAGAGAGAAGAACTAGGGAAGAAGGATAGGAGGAGTTTCAGGGAACTTGGTAGAACTAAAAATCATATGTTATGCCAAATAATTCACCAGACTCAGAAAGACAAATACTGCATGTTTTCTCTCATGCAAGGAATTTAGGTTTAAATGTGTACATATACATTTTTATGTATGGGGGTCATGAAATTAGAAAGATGATCAAGAAGGGGAAAAAGAAATCTTAAGGGAGGACAAAAACGAGAAGGCAGTAGAATACGTGTGATAGGAAAACAGAGGAGGGAACTTTCTAGGGGAAGGAAGAGAGCCAGCCGGAGTAGGCAGGAGGGCCACAGTGGAGAACAATGGAGAAGGGGAAGAAATTAAAACAAAGTGCAATGTGTATGAAAATGTCATAATTAAACCCATTAATTTGCATGTCAACCAAAAAAGTTTTGTGCTCATGAATGTCACAAAAATTCCAGCCAATTTGCTTTTGCCTTTGTTCATGTCCAGATTATGGATAGCCCTCACAGCACTGCCGCTTTCTTTGAGTTTTTTTTTTTTTTTATTAAATCACGACTGTGCTTTACCCACATCTTATTTAAATGATACACATTGGGGATTTTGATCATATGGAAGGAAAAATTATTTGGGCGAGTAGGAAGAGGGCAATCAAGAATATGTGTTCATTATAGGGCCATCCCAGAAGGTGAGGACTTCATTAATAAGAGTACAGCCTTCTAGATTAAAAAGAAGTCAGCTCACTCCTAAAATGAAGGTAGCTCTTTGTAAGAGATTATTTTGCATAGATTACAGGAAGCAAAACTAAAATATAAAGAAAATGATGTTTGATCTTTTCATAATGTAGAAATCATGGGAAAGATTAAATTCAGTTTTTGTGAGGTCAACCTAATTAGCACACAAAAAAACTAGTTATAAAATATTTTGTGTTTTATGTGTTTGGTATAATGTCCGCAAAACCAAGTGTGTTTAAGGAATTGTAAATGGCACCATCAGTATTTCCTTGCTGCTGCTAGAGTTAATGTGATCACTTTGAAAGCCTATTAACCCTTTAACTACAGATAGTTTGCTGAGTGAAGAGAGGAAAGGGCTCATTGGACATCAGTGGTGTATTGGAAATAATCTTTCTTCCCACAGTGAAGAGATTTCTTGCTTCTCATTGGGATAATCGATTCTAATATTATTAAGCACAGGCCCAATAAATCTGCCCTTGTATTTTTCTGATACAAATACAATATACCTACCACTGCTCAATATCTTTCATACATGAAGTAATAAAACTAATTCAATATGAAATCTTGTACTTTACATGTAAATTGTATTGCTATGGGCCATTAGACTCTTTACATAAACAATATATTTTGTTTAAAAGAAAAAAATGCTCAGTTTAACATTCTGAAAGTTTATAATGTGCAAAATCACATTAGCAGAGTAAATGATGTCAGAGAGGAAACCGGCATGGCTAACAAAGGCAGAAAAGAAAAAGGAACTTGAACTTCCAGGAAAACAACTTTTCTTCCATAGGTGGTTTTAACAAGATGGCTGCCAATAGGTGAAAACTTGTTAACACACAAATGTAAGATGTAATTAAAGATCTTAATTCCACAATAGTTCTTTAACCCATTCATAGTGTGTCATGTCCAGGTGCTGAAGCTGAGGGACCTAACTAAGGCAATGAATTACATGCCTCTCCAGGAGGACAGAGATGTCGACATAGAAACATGATGACATATTGAGGTCAAGTCTGACCATACAATATCATGTCACAAGACCTATTGTTTATATCAGATGATAATTGCCTTTCATTCCTGGTCTTATTCATCTCCATTATGCACAAAACTCTGCAAACCAGAATTTAGTAGATAAATTTTACCCAAGTATACTGCAGTGTTTGCATCTTGGTCTCCTTTGTAACACTGATCCTTGTGCTCTGCTGCAGCTGTCAGGGTAATGGCTTTTTTCCCCCTTTTTTATCTGGGTTGGCATTATTCCCAGATTCCAAATGAAAGAGACAGCATTTTTACTTGACCACCCCATTCCAACCGTTAAGTACTGTGCCTTCAGGCTCCGATGCTCTAATGGTCGATTAAAGTTGATAACAGTCTGTCCAATTTCCATTTTTTAACATCCAGCCTGCTGAAATTGTAATATTGTGAAAATCTGAAGTCTTCAGGACTTGCCTAAGAATCTGTCTGGATGTCAACACTTAATAATAAACAAGGGGAAAAATAGTTTTGTCAACAGGTTTTCTCATTTGCAGAGCTTGGCTTAGCAATGTGGTCAAGCCAAGTTTGTGCCTGGTTGAAGTAGATGACAGTTGCTGGGATATCAGTTGGCTAGAAAGTGGAGGCCCTCACAGTACAAGGCAAAGTTCTTCAAAGACTTCTGAAACCATTGAACAACACACACATTTCCTTCCCTACCTGCATTACCAATAAACTAGTCTTGGTCTTGTAAAGAGACTTACTTACTTGTTTGGCAGACACACACACATTCTCAGCTTCTAAGATTTGTTAGAGTGGAAAGGTCATAGAGTTAAAAACATAATTGCAATATTTTCAGAAATCTGATGTTGGAATAGATTGAAATAAAGCATTTTGAAAGTTTGTTTTTTCCTAAATCAACAGTGGGTTTTCTTAAATTTCAGAAAAATGGGATTAAAATCAAATTTTCAGAGATGAATTTATAGACCAGTAAAATCCTGCAATCAGCAGTGTGATCCCAGTTTCCTAGTGAAGGGGAGAACTCAGAACTTCACCATGACATCCTCCCTGTGTCTGAAACAAGCAGTCTTCACTTGGGGCCTTTCTCAGCCATGCTTGGATTCTTCCTCTGAACATGGATGATCTCCTAGCATTCTCATCTTTGGTAGGCTGGTCTTTTTGTTTTCAATAAACTTTTCAGCTTTAGGAAACGTTTTTCATATTGGGGAAGCAATTGCCCATTTTCTGAGTCTTTGCTGTTAAAGTAAGTGCAGATGAGTCCTTCAGGCTCTGCCAAATTTATCACTGTGATAAATATATTTCTGGGAATGTGGTTCCAATCTTTTTTTCTAGCTAGGCTAAAAGGAAGTTTTGAGAATTTTTCAGGTCAAATATTTGGTTCTCCATGTTACTACTACATAATAGAGATTGCACTTCCTTTCCTTAGACAATAATCTCTGCATCTAAAACCATAGACATTATCACTTAGACCCCTGACCGGGATTTACTCTGCTCCTACCAACAGTTTGAACTCTAGTTCTTACCCACTTTATCTCTACTACAGAGGGTTTTCTCTTCAAGGGCAGGAGCATGCATATTTTCTAATATCTGATGAGAATTTTTAAAAAGCATATAGAAACCCAATGTCAAAAATTGATGTGACCACATGTTTTGATTTTGGAATAGGGTAGCTTAAAGTCTACCCTACTTGGTACTGATAGAACTTATCTTTATTGTTCTTTCTCTTTTTTAAAATAAACTGTTTTATTTATTTATTTGAGAGTGACAGACAGACAGAGAGAGAAAGAGGCAGAGAGAGAGAGAGAAAATGGGTACACCAGAGCCTCTAGTCACTGCAAATGAACTCCAGATGCATGTGCCCCCTTGTGCATCTGGCTAACATGGGTCCTGGGGAAATGGAGCCTCGAACTGGGGTCCTCAGGCTTCACAGGCAAGCACTTAACCACTAAGCCATCTCTCCATCCCCTGTTCTTTCTCTTGATAGTATTGAAGATGCTATTGTTGAATGTTTATTGCTAAAATGCTTTTGAACTCCAGAGAGACCATACTTCATACAATGTGTGGAAATTCAAGGTAGGATAAAAACTCCATCTTCTAAGGCTTTTTTATTGTGTGGAATGAGCTATCACTATTTACTGGGCAGAAGCTTTAGGACACTAAGTCTATGCCTCAAAAATCTGCCTATTTACTCTAGTCTCGTGGATTTTCTTCTGCCTCTCTAGAAATGCCCGAAAATTATCCTGTCACATTAGATGAATCTAGTAATAACAATAGCAGTTAGCACTGATATGGCACACCAGGTGCCAGAAATCCTTTGAAGCATGTTAAGAAAGTAAGCATGTTTTAGTCCTTGTGTTAACTATGGAAGGTAAGTACCATTGCTCTTCCAGTTAAATAGATGAAGACAATGAGCCATAGTTTGGTTATAAAACTTATTCAAGGTCACATAACTAGAAAGAGTGGAGGGGATGTTTGGACCAAGGAAGCCTGACTTACTAGTCTGCTCAGTTTACTTTATAGAGGCACTTCTGTTTTCTTGACCATGAAGGATTTCTCTGAGGGGTGATTCATTCTGTGTCCCTATTAATTGTGATATTTCTCCAGTTTCTGTTGGGTGTGCTCAGCTGGTGAGAGTTTTCTGATTATCCTCCCATGAGCTTTATGGAATGTGAACTCTGGCTGTGTAACCAGCAATCAGACAGAATCTTCAGTTTGATTCACAATGTTCAACCCCCTGGTCTTGATCCATTTCTAAAGTGCATTCTATAGTTCTTTAAGATGAGGCTTGACAATACAAAGTGAGTGGGAAAGACATAAATTACAGTGGGAGTTGGGAAGAAAATAGAAAATAATTAGAATAATAGGTAGAAGAAAGAAAAAAATAAGTGTTATGCAATGTCTTCTGAACTGGATGATTTATAGGAAAGTATTTGAAAAGCCGTTGATGCTTTCCAGTGGGAGGTAGCATTATTATGATAATTGTTGCATTTGTTTTATCATTCTCACCTTGGGATTCTGGTTTACGCCAAAGTTGAACACAGAAATAAATCAGTAGGTGGATTGGAAATGCTGAAGGCTGGGGTGCTATTGAATGAGCACAGGTGGGGAAGCTGTCTTCTTGGGGCTCCTGCTGACCTAGCGAGCATCCCAAGCATCAAGAGAACCTTCGGGTACCTGAAGGAGCTATCAGAAGCTGAAGAAAAAGGTACATCTGTGCTGAAAAGTACAGAGAGGAAGGTCTGATACCCAAGCCAAGGCCATGCACAATCAGTTCAAATTGCAGAGAAAAGACACAGGCTACCAAAACACAGAACAATTCAAACCTGGCAAAGGGACTTGAGAGAATCAGGAGTACTCTTGCTAATGCAGCAGAGAAAGAGATGAGGCTAGAGAAAAATATAGGCCAAGTAATAAGTGCAAAAAGGGATTGAAGCTAGTAATGATTCCAAAACGGCTGAGCTACTGAGCCCATTTAAAAATCCTCTTAAAAACAGACGCAAAGAAGAAAAGAAACATGGGCAGGCATGCCACATGATGACCTTGAAGAATAATTAAACCAAAAACCAAGTAAGGGACTCTGTTGCAGCTCAGAACATAGAGAAGTCAGTACTGGTTGGCAGAATTCTGAAAGCATTAAGGGAGATTGTGCTCTCTAAGCTAATTAGTTCCCACACTTAGAGTAATTCTGGAGAAAACTAATAGGGATCTAAGGATGCTAAGAAGAGAAAGGAATGTAAAAGGGGGTTTAATCTTGAACCAAGACAAAAAACTTACGAAAATGCAGTTCAATACAGCTAATGTCAACATACAATTGGGGATATGAAGAAGGGATCCCAGCACCCAGAGGGTAATGGGATCATTGGCAAGAACCATGATTGATTTTCTTTTTCAAGAGCAAAGCTGGTCCAACAATTGATTTTTTCTTGTGCATAGGAATTGGCAGACTTTTAAAAGATAGCATAAATTTTTGAACTTTACTTACATATTTGGCACAGGTTTCATATCTTTTATTTCATTGGTAGGATAGTTTAGGTTGGATGGAGCCTGTTCTTGTGGATTGAGAGTAAAACATAGCAGAAGAAGCAGGTGGGCTTTCCCCGATCATGGCTGTGTGGGGAACAAATCATTGATGGTAGTAAAACTCTCAGATGATTATTACTTGCAGGATTCAGAGACATTCTTTGAGAACATGAAATGCTGCACAGTGGGATTAGGGCATTATTAAATGAGGCTTGGCTAGTGATAAAACTAAATGCCTTAGCAGTGTCATTGGACTTGAAGAGATATTTGCCACAGATGAGGGACTAGATTGCATGAGTTCTCACGTATATGGGACATTCTTATTCCAGGGTGTCATGATGTTTGAACAATGGGGAGAAATTTTCCAGTAGGCCATTCAGAGGTGAAGTTGGAATTTCAAGAGAAGAGGGTATCACAGGGTCCTGAACATCACAGATTTTTTGATACTCTTTTTGCTCCATTTCACACTCTGCCTCAGTTCTGAGCCTAAAAATGTTGTTCTTATCGCCTCTGTCACCTTAGAACCATATACTTTAATCTCACAACCCATTTTCCATCTGAGGGCTATGTAATTGTTATTTCCAATTACTGATTCCTCTTCAGTTAACTAAATTAGTAATTTTGATGAATTTTTGGAGGCTGCCTTGTGTTAGTGCAGAATGATAAACTGTTAAGCAAATAGGAGTCATAAGAAATCCATGAACTAGTACTGTTACAACTTGAGTCGAAATTCTCATGGACAAAGATACATAAAATTGTAAGATTATGAATGATTGGAATGAAAAATGATCAGCTGGGATGAAAAGAATGACACATAGATCTAATAGAATATCCTGACTCATGATCCTCCCCAAAGCCTTCTTTTATATGATGTCTCTGAGGCAGAATCTTTTCCTTTCTGCAGATAAGAATATTAAAACACAAGTGAAAGGACTTCTGCTTTTAGATCTGACACATGAAACCTTGGAACTCAGTCTTTCAGAGTCTAGCTTTTATGAAAAACTTAGATTTAAATGTGTTGGTGTGTGTGTGTATGAGAGAGAGAGGGTGTGTGAGTGTGTGTACATGTGTATGTGCATGTAGAAATTAGAAAGGGAACCATGAGACGGGAAGAGGCTATTATAAGGGATGGGTAGGGAGAAAAAAAGAGAGTAATGTAATACATATGACAAGAAAGCATAAGGGAAGGCTATTAGAAGGCTAGGAGTCAGCAAAATGTGGCAAGGGGACAGGGGAGGGTGGTGAGTGAGGGAGATCAAAAAGCATAAGAACACTGGAGAAATTTGCAATCTGATTTCTATAGACACAGAAAACATACCAACTGAAAGCCATGTTAAAATAAAATCTCAAACTGAAGGTCAGTTTATCATAGTTCATACTGTTACAGACATTATGTCTAGATTTCTACTAGACATTATAAGATGCAATTTAAAAAATAAATTAAAAGTCAGGGTAGAGCTGGAAGGATGGTGTAGTGATTAAAGCATTTGCCAGCCAAGCCAAAGGACCCCAGTTAAATTTTCCAGTACTCATGTAATGCACAAAATGGTGCAGACATCTGGAGTTCCTTTGCAGTAGCTAAGGGCCATGGTGCTCCAATTCTACATATCTGCCTCTCTCTTTCTCAAATAAATAAATAATAAATAAAAATATTTTGAAGCTGGGGGTGGTGGCACACACCTTTAATTCCAGCACTTGGGAGGCAAGAGATAGGAGGATCTCCTAGAGTTCGAGGCTACCCTGAGACTACATAGGGAATTCCAGGTCAGCCTGAACTAGAGTGAGATCTTACCTTGAAAAACAAAAACAAAAAAAAAAACCAAAACAAAACAAAAATATTTTGAAAAAGTCAGAGTAGACAAAGCTAGCTTCAAAACAATGAAATATAACTGTGATGGTTTGATTCTGGTGTCCCCCATAAACTTAGGTGTTCTGAATACTAGATTCCCAGCTCATGGAAATTTGAGAATTAACACTTCCTGGAGGCAGTGTGTTTTGGGGGTGGGCTTATGGGTATTAAAGGCAGTTTCCCCTTGTTAGTGTTTGGCACACTGTCTTGTTCCTGTTGTCCAACTGATGTTGGTCAGGAGGTAATATTCACCCTTTGGTCATATCATTGTTTTCTCCTGCCATCACGGAGCTTCCCCTCAATTCTGTAAGCCAAAATAAACTATTTTTCCCACAAGCTGCCCTTGCCTGAATGATTTTTGCCAGCAATGTGAACCTGACTGCAACAGTAAAGTCGGTACTGAGGAGTGCTGTCATTTGCTACTAGACACCTGACTGTGTGGTTTGGAGCTGATTTTCAAGAGAAATATGGAAGGATTTTAAACCTTGGCCTAAGAGATGCCTTGCAGTCCTGCAAGTACTGATTGATGGACTATTCTGGTCAGATTTGAAAGACCTGAATGCATTAAGAACTAAGGACTGTGAGGTTTGGCATTTGAGGGTGAGAAAAACTTTGCCTGGACTGGGCTAGAAGCAGTTTATGTGAGAGGCTTGCTGTTATGCTCATGTCCTGAGAATTTGCACAAGGTTACATTGTATAGAAATGGGCTGGTGTGAGCAGAGGGATATGGCACAGAAAAAAAATGTAATCTTTGGGCTGAAACTGCTGTCTGTTCAGCTACAATTGTATGAGAGATTACAACCATTGAGATTGGGTCAGTTGACCTGCATTGTGGGACAACAGAAAGAATGCAGCATCTTTTGAAGGGGTCTGAATGCTGAAGGAGTGTTCTATTCTTCAAAGTTTGCTTTACTTCCCACTGGATTAACAAATTGGCACCCTACCTGGTATTGTGGAGTATGAGAAATGCAGGAAAGAGAGGGTCCTTGAATTTACAGCCTGGTCTTGTGTTTTGGAAATGGCCATGGGCAGTGTAAAGCATGTTTTCTGGATGCATACATGGAGACCTGATGGAGCTTTGAGGATAAACCATGGGTTGCAGTGGAGACCCCATGGAAATGTTAGGACCATGAGATGGCTGCTAAGGAGAGCTGGGGCCCTGGATGAAGCTTTCCAGGCCTGCTAGGAGCCTAGCTGGAGAGGCAGAATTGGAACTCCTGAGAGTTGTCAGTGGTTAGAATTATTGGACTTGGAGATTTGTGACTGACTAGAATTGTTGGACTTGGAGCTACAGAGTTTGATTTTTGCCCTGTTTTTTTTTTTTTTAATCTTGTATTATTTAAACATTTCTTTGCTATACCCAATGCCATCTTTTGCAGTGTGTTTATTTTGTGCCATTATGGTTTTTTTTTTGGGGGGGGGATTTTTTGGTATTATGGTTCAGTTAAAAGGGGATGTTTGAACATCAGTAGGATTGATAAAAACTATGGGGACTTTTAAAGTTGGGCTAAATGCATTGCATTTTATATCATGTATGGTTAGCAATTTATGGGGGCAGGGACAGAATGTGGTGGTTGATTCAGGTGTCCCCCATAAACTTAGATGTTCTGAATGCTAGGTTCCAGCTCATAGAGATTTAGGATTTAATGCCTTCTGGTGGCAGTGTATTGTTAGGGGCAGGCTTATGGGTATTATAGCCAGTTTCCCCTTGCCTGTGTTTGGCACACTGTCCTGTTACTGTTGTCTACCTGATGTTGGCCAGGAGGTGATGTCCACCCTCTGCTCATGCCATTGTTTCCCCCTGCCATCATGGAGCTTCCCATCAAGTCTGTAAGCCAAAAGAAACCTCCACCCCCAAGCTGTTCTTGGTCAGGTGATTTCTGCCAGCAATGTGAACCTGACTACAATAGTAACACTTGGTAGCATGAAAGAATGGACTCTTAATGTAAAAAAAGAGATGGAGACTTAGGAAAGAATCAAAAGGATATATTATAAATAAGGATTGTTATAATGGAAATGAAAAATGTCATTGATGGGCTCACAAGTAGATCAGACAAAATCTATGTGAGAATCAGCAGGCTTGAAAATGTACCAGCTAAAATAGAAAACCCCCAGACTTGGACATCTAAAAAGGTGAATTGAAAAGATAAACATAGGTGGACCTAAGTGGAATACAAGAAAGAAAGAAAGAAAGAAAGAAAGAAAGAAAGAAAGAAAGAAAGAAAGAAAGGAGGAAAGGAAGGGGAAATATTTGAAATAATAATGGATAAGAAATGTTTTTAAATTATTAACAGATACTAGGCACATATACATGAAGCAAAGAAAAGATCTTTAAACAATCCCTTCATAAGCTTGTATTAAAACTACAGATAATCAAAGACTGGAAGAAAAACACTGAAAGAAGTCAGAAGAAACAAACCATATTACCTATAAAAGAATATGGATAAGGTTTGTTGCAGGCTTCTTGGTAGAAACCATGTGAACAAGGAGAGAATGGAGTCCAAATGTTGAAAGAAAATAAAAGCTAATCTATAATCATATACATAGAAAAATGATCCTTCAAAATTGAGGGAGAAATAAAGACTTCTTTAAACAGACAAGGCTTGAGCTTATTATCAATAGAACTTCCTTAACTGCCCCCCTACCCCAGAAGATATTGTTTAGATATAAGGAAAAACATATAGGCCAGAAAAATAATGACATTCTTTTTGTATTTTATTCTTTTCAGTGTTTTAAAAACAAGGTCTCACTATAGCCTAGGCTTACCTGGAACTCAGTCTGTAGCCTCAGGTTGGCCCAAACTCATGGTGAATGTCATACCCTAAACTCCCAAGTACTGAGACTAAAGGCATGTAACACCATGCTAAGCATTATCCTTTTTTCTAATTGACCTAAAATATAACATTATGTTGAAATAATAATAGTAAAGTTTTATTAGATGCCTGTATACTATGATTATGGTATGAATGGCAGCAATGTCATAAGAGATAGAAAAGAGGAATTGGAGATACTATTGTGAAGTATTTTCCTTATGTTTAAAGTTGTATACTGTTATTTAAAAATGGACTTCCTAGGGCTGGAGAGATGGCTGAGTGGCTAAGTTGCTTGCATGCAAAGCCAAAGAACCCATGTTTAGTTTTTCAGTACCCATGTAAGCCAGATGCACAAGGTGGCACATGTATCTGGAGTTGGTTTACAGTGGTTAGAGACCCTGATACACCCATTCTATCTATCTATCTATCTATCTATCTATCTATCTATCTATCTATCATCTATCCATCCATCCATCCATCCATCCATCCATCCATCCATCTATATATCATCTGTCTATCTATGTACCTCTTTCTCAAGTAAATAATAAATAAATAAAAATTAAATATGGGCTTCCTTAGATATCCAAAAATATCCTCAGCAAAAGAAAGACTTCTGGAGGTATCATCATACCTGATTTAAAGCAGTACTACAAAGCCATAGTAATAAAAACAGCATGGTACTGACATAAAAATAGACATACTGATCAGTAGAACAGAATAGAAGAACCTTCCTTAGTTTAAACAACTATAGCTACCTGATCCTTGACAAAGGAGCTAATAATATACATTGGAGAAAAGACAGCATTTTCAACACATTGTGCTAGAGAATTTTGGATAACCACATATAGAACAATGAAATTAGACTCACTCCTCTCACCATGCACAAAAATAAACTCCAAATGGGGTAAAGACCTCAACATAAGACTTAGAACTGTTAAATGACTGGAGGAAAAATAAGGAGAACTCTCTACAATGTAAGAGTGGGGAAAGACTTCCAGAGTAATACCTCAGTAGCTCAGGAAATTAAACAATCACTCAACCAATGGGATCTCATGAAACTAAAAAGCTTTTGTACAGATGGACATACCATAAAGAGCCAACAGACTAATCATAGAATGGGAGAAAATCTTCACCAGCTATACAACTGATAGAGGCTTAATATCTAGGATATACAAAGAATTCTAAAAGCTGATGAATAAAAACAAACAATCCACTCAAAAAATGGGGCAGAGAACTGAAGAGAATTCTCAAAGAAAGAAATACAAATGACCAATACTTCCTTAAAGAGATGTTCAACATCCTTAACCATCAGGGTAATGCAAATTAAAACAACTATGAGATCCCACCTTACTCCAATCAGGATGACAACCACTAAAAATATCAAATTATAACAAATGTTGTCAAGGATGTGGGGAAATTGGAACCTTCATTCATTGCTGGTGTGAATGCAAACCTATACAAGTATGGAAATCACTATGGAGACTCCTAGAAAATTATCTGATCTGTTATCTGATCCAGAGCTGCGATATTCACAATAGCTAAGAATTGGAATCAACCCAGATGCCCATTGTTTGACAAATGTACAATGAAGATGTGGTACATATACACAATGGAATTCTATTCAGCAGTAAGGAAAAATGAAATAATGAAATTTGTAGGGAAATGGAAGGACTTGGAACAATTCATACTCAGTGAACTCACACAAATGCAGAAAGACAAATAGCACATATTTTCTATCATATGTGGTTCCTACCCTGGAACAGCTTGACTTGCAGGCATACCTGACAGGCAACTTGAGGGAAGATAATAGGGATGGAAGGGTTTGGGGGAGAGTAATGGGAGGGCAGGATAGATATACCAAAACTAAAGCAAAAATGAATTAATACCATAGAAATCTTTTCCCTGAAAAACAGAATAAAAAATATAACCCTCAATAGGAGTATGGGGGATCATCTGTACAGAAGGGCCCTGAAGAGGGTGGGTGAAATCTAATCCTAAAATAATTGGCTCTGGCTTGTACCTCCTAGTGCCAGAAACCAGTTACCCCACATTGAGCTGCTGGTTGGAGAGACCTACAAGGTCCCCAAAATAAGACAGGCTTGTGTCAAAGCACTTGATTACCCACTGGAGGTGAGAGGTAAGGCTATTGCTGAAGACACCACAATCTGCTAACACAGAACATTGAGAGATGATACTGGAATCTATAAGGAAGTCAGTTCCCAGATGGCTAGCCCATGGAGTGCTGGAAAGTGCTACATGAGCTGCTGAGGGATAATGGCCAACAACTGAAATATCAGGGAACACTGCTATATGAAATCAACCACCAGTTAAGATGCACACATCTGTGCAATAGTGGGACTCAGCCTAGGCAAGTAATCACTAGGTCTCTAAGAAACCCTCTCAGTGGAAAGGAACTCATAGTTGGTACTGGAAACCAAGTCAGAATTCTATAGACATAAGGGTCGTAATGTCCAGTGAGATCCTAGTAGTCTTTGGTCAAAAGAGGGGCTACATCCATCATAATCTCTCTTAATTGACTAAACTTATTCCCTTTAACCTATGCTGCTCTCACTCTTTGCTGGAGAATCTGTTTTTCTTTTACAGAAGGCAGTGAAAACTAAGGACAACCAGTATCTATCAATATTACAATAAAAAGATAGGTGAGTATCTATCATGAGATAGCTACCTCTCACACATCAGCCAGGGTTCCAATGAAACCACAGAGGAATTGATGAGTTAAGCAAGAGTGCTGCTCTCAAGCCAAGCCTTGCATCCTGCACTAGGGCGACAGTGATAGACACTGTATTAGTCAGGGTTCTCTGGAGGAACAGAACCAATAGAATAAATTATATTAAAAGGGAATTTATTGGATTAGCTTATGACAGTCCAATAGCAGTTGCAGGCCTGGGAATCAAGGTATCCAGTAGCTGCTCAATCCATGTGCCTAGATGCCTCAGCAGTCCCAATCCATCACTGAAGGCCTGTAGGCTTCCTGAAGAGCTGCTGATCTTCAATCCATGCTGGTCTTCTATCTGCACTGGTCTTCAGTCCATGCTGGAAGGCAGAAAGCAGCTCTGGCAACCAAGTGGATGGAAGGGGCTCTTTTCACCCAGAGCTTCCTTATATAAAGTCCCCCTCTGGGAGGGGCTGCCCACTCTGGGGAAGGGCTCACTGTGAGGAAAGACTTCTTCCTTCAGTTAATCCTTCCTGGAAGCAACCTCAGAGATGTACCCCAAAGGGATGTCTGTGGATTACTAAACAGATAAGTTGACAAAACCTCAACCATCACAGACACTGAGGACAGTCAAAGAGTATCAAAGCAAAAATCAGTAGTTGTTAGAGTTTAACTCTAAAGTAGACTTAAAACACACCCAATAAGGCTCAGAGAATTTTGCAGAAGAGGGTGTAGAAAGCTTGTAAGAGCCACAGGGTATGGAGGAATATCCAGAGGCATTGCTCCCCCACAATAAATGACTGATGCTCTCACAACTCATAACCCATAACCTTATGGTGAATACCAGAAACCCCACTGAGGAGGGTCCTCAGTGGAATGGGGGCAGGGAGGAGGGGAATGATACCAACACATGATGTGTCCATACAACTTTTCTACTTAATAAAAAATTTAAAAAAAGATGGATTTCAAGTGATAAAAATGTACATCATTAAAATTTAGGACAACATTTGAATTTTTAAAAATTGATATGCAATTTTAATCAGTTGACAAAACAATATGCCAAAATAGAGAAAATTGAGTAACACAGGTTTATATGAAGAATGCAAAAATTGGGGACAAAAAAGAAACAATATCAATGGGTCTTGATATTTTGTTGTTGCTATTATATTTTCTGATAAGCTCTATATTTTAATTTTGAATATAGATCATTGACATTTAAGATTATTGATAAAGGAAGATTCATTGGTGTCAGAGAAAATAACACCAGCAACTGTATTTTACGTTCAAGAGAGCCACTTCAAATATGATAACAGATATGTTACAGGTAAAATGATGGAGAAAGATGCATCATGCTGATATCAATTAAACACAGCTGGATTACCTATAATAATTTTAAGCTAGACTATAAAACCAGGAAAATTATTAGGAGTAAAGGATGATACTAGGTAATGATAAAAGGGTAAATTTTGCAAGAAGACATGACATAATGTGTAAGTGTCTGACAAAAGAGTGTCAACATACACAAGATAAAACTGCTAGAGCTTTAAGGAGAAATGGACAAGCACATTACTGTAGTTGAAGACTTTAATACCTCTCAGTAATTGAAAGATCAAGCAGGCTGAAAATTAGTAAGGCTATAATTGACTGGAACAGCACCATCAATCAACTTGTTCAAATTGACTTTTATAGAAGAGTCCATCCAATAACAATAGTACCCACATTTTTCTCAAACTCACATAGAGCTTTCCCAAAATAGGCTATATTCTGGGCTATAAAACCCACCTTAAATATTTAAAATAATACAACTTATATCAAGTGTATTTTTAGGCCAATTAAACTAGAAATCCATAACAGAAAAAGAGTTGAAAAATACTCAAATACTTGAAAATTGGAGAAAACATTTCTAAATACTTGAGTGAAAGAAGTCTCAAGAGAAATTAAAAACTGTTTTCAAATAAATGAAATGAAAATACACCTCAACAACATTTGTAGAATGCAGTGAAAGTAGAGCCTAGAGGGCAATTTCTAGCATCACATGTGTATATCAGAAAGGAATAAATATCTTAAATCAAGAGTCTAGGCTCCTACCTTATGAAACTAGAAGAAGAGTCACTGAAGTTGAAATCATGCACAGAAAAGAAGTAGTAAATATTAGAGCAGAAATCAATGGAATTGATGACAGGAGAGTAACAGAAAAGTAGTGAAACCAAGACCCGGATTATTGAAAAATATCAACAATATTGGTAATCATCTACTTAAGCCTACCAGAAGAAAGGAAGTAAGGAGAAAAAAAAGAAGTTAACAAAATTAGAAATAAAAAAGGCACAACTACTGATTCTACATTGAAAGACTAATAAAGTAATACCAGACAGGACACCAAACCCTCAAATATGATACCTTATAGTCAACAGATAAATTCTTTAGGAGACACAAAGTAGTAAGGTCTCACAAAAATAAGGAAATAGCATGAATTAGCATATGTGTCTATTAAGTAAGTTAAATGAATAATTAGTAAGGGTTCAAAACAGAGAAGAAAGCACAAGGTCCTGATGGTTTCATTGGTGTATCTACCAAGTATTTAAGGGTGAAAGAATACTAACTTTCCACAACCTCACATAGAAAAATAAAGGCAGAAGCCATTTCTGATTCATTCTTCAGCCAGTGTTACCCTAATACAAAAACAGGGTGACATTACAAGATAAGAAAAGGACAGGTAAATATCTTTCATCAACACAGAAGCAAAATTCTCACTAAAAGATAAGCAAATTGAATCTAACATTGTATGAAAGAATTAAACATCCCAGTTAAACGGAATTCATTTCATATATACCAGCCTGGTTCAAGATTGGAAAAGCCATGGATATAACCCACCAAATTAACAAATAATGAAGAGGACATCAATGAAGGAAAGAGGACCTGTGCTTATGGACTAGAAGCACAGGAAGGGAGCAACCAAGAGAAAGGTTGAAACTAAGGCTTTTGTTTATAGGTTTCTGGCCAGCAAAGAACTGAAACTGGAGGGACTGAATCTTGGTTCTTTTTAAGCAAAACAACTTTACAATTAGTCAATTAATTGTGTTAACTGTTTATCTTAGCTTTTGTAGGCTCAATGCAAGAAATTCAAACATCATTAATGCTCATAAAAGTAAGGCTTTTTAATTTTTTTATATTTTGCCACTCTCAGAAGCAAGTGCAGTTACTATTGTCCCATCTTTCCCAGGAGCATTCTAATCACACACAGTCTTCCAGAAGGAAAATCAGAGCTTGAGCCTAAAAGATATTAAGGAGAATTTTGACTGTCCCATCTGTGAAATCCTCACAAATTACACAGGGACTTTCATTTCACTTGTATTAATTGTTTCTGAAAGAAAACCACTCATTTCATAGTTTGTAGGTTGTCAGGTAGTAGTTAACTGATAAATACTTAATTTTACAAATGACATGTAAAATTTTTTCCCTCTGTTCATTTGGGATGAGGAATCCAAGAATGGGATTAGAATTGGTGAGACCTGACTTGCTTTTCTATTTCTTTTTAAATTTTTAAAAATATTTTATTGATTTGACAGAGAGAGAGAGAAGGAGAGAGAGAGAGAGAGAGAGAGAGAGAGAGAGAGAGAGAGAATGGGTGGGCCAGGGCCTTCAGCCACTGCAAACTAACTCCAGACATATTTGCCACCTTGTGCATCTGGCTTACTTGGGTACTGGGGAATTGAACCTTGGTCCTCAGGCTTTGCAGGCAAGTACCTTAACTGCTAAGCCATCTTAGCCCTCTCTTAAATTTTTTGAATCTGCACTGAGTATAAATGTGTATTGAGTCTGGAAAGAGTAAAAATCTAGAAAATATCATTTACAAGGGAAGAAATGATTATTCCCTTCTGTGCTTCTCTTCAGGGTAGGCAAATAGGTGTCCCTAGGCCATAGGTCTTTGTTGTGGATGTCATTATTCTGGAAACTTCTTAGTAGCAGCAGTCAGAGCCTTAGCTTGGGGCATGGCTTTTGAACTGAGTGCTGTGGTTTGCCGCATTAGCCTATGTAATTTTCAGGGGTCTGTTTATGGATGAGGAAGTCCTGTGTCATGAAAAGGCTCTCTGCTACCTTCCCCTCAGAGCCTCTTAGTCTTCTTCATTCAGCAATGTCGGTGTGGAGTGAGAAAGGAAATGTGCAGAGTGCTAACACATTCTTACATATATTATTTTCACCACTGATATCTTACCCTGGTTACAAACAGTTTTGTCTTCCTGTCTTCCATGTTTGGGAATTTTGCAAAGCATCACAGATGGTTCTCATTTTAGAAGGCAATGACATGAAATTTTAATGAATAGATCAGTCCAATAAGCAGGTGTGGTGTGTACGAATGGGCCTTGTGGCAACACTGAGTCATGGACACTTGGCTTGACCAGTTCATAGAGACTTTCTCCTGGGGGTCCTGTGTGCTCTGTGATTGCAGCAAGCAAGAATCTGTTCTCTCTGTTGGTCATGCCACATCTATTAGCATGGGTCTTTGTCCCAGGATTAGTGTCCTGTGCTGAGGTTTGGTGGAAGCTAGGCTGGGGGCAGGGATTTGGTAGAGAGGGCATAAAAAAAAAATCAGACAATGACTTTGTACGACTCTAAAAAATTACAACTTAACAAAACTTAAGGATGAACACAGACCCCTTGAGCATTCTTTTTAGAAAGTATTTATTTATCTAGAGAAAGAATGAATGAGCCCTCCAGAGTATGTTGCCATTGCAAATGAACCCCAGAAGTATGCACCACTTTGTGCATCTGCCTTTATATGCATATTGGGGAATTGAACCTGGGCCACAGGTTTTGTCATTAAGTGCCTTTAGTCACTGAGCCATCTCTCCAGCCCTCCTACTAATCTTAGCAAAAAAATTAAATAATGCATCAGCAAGGATGGTGCAGGAATGGTACAGGAATCTGTGAGGGCGTACAGAAAAGGGCTGAAGGTGGTTGGAGTATATCACACTGCAGTGTGGTCCCAAGGAAACCTTTCCTATCATGTTTGTGAGGCTATCATTAATTCTCTATCCAGAGGCTCTGTGCAGGAAGGCCATGTTCCCAAATATTCTACTTTTTTTTTGTTGTTTTGTTTTTGTTGTTGTTGTTGTTTTTTTCTTTTTTTGAGGTAGGGTCTCACTCTGGCTCAAGCTGACCTGGAATTAACTATGTAGTCTCAGGGTGCCCTGGAACTCACAGCAATTCTCCTACCTCTGCCTCCCAAGTGCTGGGATTAAAGGTGTGCACTACCACACCCAGCTCTAAACATTCTACTTATTGAGTCCAGCCATATGTGACCACCAGTTTTGCTAGTAATTTTCTCACAATTTGATGCGGTTTGATTTAGTGACATTTTCCATAATGTGACACTCCATGGCACTGCATGTCAACACAGCCAAGTGCAAGCCAGTGACAAGAACTGCAGAGGGAATCTAATGTTTCTGATGGCTTTAAACATAGTAGGTCTCTCCTACTAGACAATGCTGGCTGCCATTTCTGGACTGTTCTCATTTTAGTGAAGGTAATGTAATTGTTATGCTCAAGTCTCATCTGTTCTCAGAGGAGCATTTGTTGTGTTTGTAGTGCCCTGTAAGCATGCCTTGGACTGTTCTGATATGACACGATCTGAGGCCAGTTGTCCATCAAATCTATGGATGTGTGCAAGGACAGACTCAGTGAGTCAGATGCCTGCTGTCACTGCATGAATCACCAGGAAACCTTATTAGAAACTTTCCAGGGACAAGCTCATATATATTTACGTGATGTTTGTAGCTTTTTCTGACTTTAGCTTGCTCCTCTCAGAAAGAGGCAGGATGATGCTAAGTACAGCTGGTCTGGGGAGCTTTGGGGGTGCAAGTATTAATCTGTGACTGATGTACTTGTGTAGTGAAAAATTCGGAGTGGGAAGGGAGCTTCATCTATCTCAACCACTCTGCAACTTCCCTCCCCCGAAGATATTGCAAAAGGACCTAATATGTATGTCATGCCTGCTCTGTGCCAGGTACAACACTTTACCTCATATTTTAAATGAGGTGCCATCCTGTAGAAGAGGAAATGGAGGTGAAGCTTAAGGAATGCTGACTTAGCTAACATATTCAGTGAGAACCGCAAATACATTCTCGGTCTCCATGTGTGACTTTTGGAAACCCTCATTCAGTCTAGGCTCATTTCAAAGCCTACATCTCAAGCTTATCCTCAGTATCGTTAAGGAGGATGTGCTTGGTGTAGAGAGTCAACTGAATTGATCACCACAGATGATGTTTGAGGATTTTGAGGATGAGGTGAGAAGCTTTGATTCACCATTTACCTTTTTTTTCTTTCCATGAAGGGCACAGATGCCGCTAAATTCACAGATGGCCTTACCATCCACAACCTTTCCAAACATTTCTCACTCCAATTTCTATTTTTTCTGTCTATACTACAGGGTCATGTTGGTAATTCTTTCTGTGTCTTTTGAATTGAACACTTGTTATTTGCCTCCAAACTAATTTTTTTTCTGCATGATTAAGCTGCTTTTTCATGCTATTGATTTATGCTGGGACTATAAATCTTCCCTCCCATCCTCCATTCCTTCCTTCCTGCACCCCTTCTTCCCCTCTATTTTTCTTTCTTCCTTCCCTCTATCTTTCCTTCCTTATTTACCTCCCTCTCTCCCTCCCTCACCTCCCTCCCTCTCTCCTTCCTTCCTTCCTTCTTTCCTTCCTTCCTTCTTTCTCTCTCTTTCCTGTGATATTAATAAGATTAAACTCTGTTCAGCACTAAACATGAAGAGATAGCTTTATTATTTCTTCACTAAGACCTTCATTCCTGCACTAACTTGACTGAGACAAATTCAGCTCCATGGGAGACTTTCTCATGTATCTCTCTGGACCTTGCTTTAGATGTCCATAAACCAGAGGCTCTGAGGAAGAAGACAGGCCTCATCAACTTGGCTGATGTGAAGACAGGAGTAGTCAATGCACACATGTGAATGTGTTCGCAAAGAATGCAATCTTATCAGAAGCAGTGACATTTAGCTGGGTTTGCTGGCACATGCCTTTAATCCCAGCACTTGGCAGGCAGAAGTAGGAGGAATGGTTTGAGTTCAAGGTCAACATGAGACTACTTAGTGAATTCCAGGTCAGCCTGGGCCAGAGTGAGACCCTACCTTGGACCAAAAAAAAAAAAAAAAAAAAAAAAAAAAGCAAAAAAAAAATGTAGTGACATTTACACTCCTCTTTCATCCTTCTGCCATCTGCTGTTTTCCTTCTATCTTATCCATGCTTCCATCTCAGAGGCATCATTGTAGTTCTCTGAAGCCTCTCACTGCCTCACCCCACTCTATGTACTCTTCTGCTGGGCCTACTTAACAAGTCCTACAGGCTGGGCAGCATAAACCACAGATATCCATCTTCTCACAGCTCTGGAGGCTACAAGTCAGAAGCAGTGGGTTCTTCTGAAGTGTTATTCATTGGCTTGTACATGGACATCTTTGTTTTGTTTTTTCATTTTGATTTTTTATATTTATTCATTTGAGAGACAGAGAGAGAGAGTCAAAGAGAAAAGGAGAGAGATAATTGGCACACCAGGGTCTCTAGCCATTGCAAATGAACTCCAGATGCATGTTCCACCTTGTGATCTAGCTTATGTGGGTCCTGGGTAATCAAACCTGGTTCCTTTGGCTTTGCATGCAAGTGCCTTAACCACTAAGCTATTTCTTCGGCCCCACATCATTCTTTATATTTCTCTACCATGGCTCATTTATTTGTTTATATTCTGCAGGATAGTTTAACAAATCTATACATACCTTCTATATTCTTTCTATATGCCTCATTCTCAAGACAAATAGTCCCAATTAATTGTTGATTTGATTACTGAGTTCATATTACATGTAATATATGAACTAGAACTAAATACTTTATTTCATATTTTTCCATGTATCACCATGTATAATTGATACTGTCTGTTTCATAGAAAAACCACAAAGAGCTCTATTAAGCAAATATTATTGTTAAAATTCCTATTCTATAGTTGAGGTGCAAGAAGCATAGGAAGAAACAATTATTTAACCATTAACAAAGAGTGCATGATGCTGGTGAATGTGGAATTTGAACCCAGAAAGAATGGCTTAAGAAATGTTAAGCTTAGTTTGTAACACTGAGAAATGTCTTAGTAGAGCAATTGCATGTTTTACAGTTATATCATCATGTTGAGCTCTGACAAAGCCTCCATCTAACCCCTATCCTGAATAAATAAGGAAAAACTCGTATGACTGCTTTTTGAGTGACAGAGTGAAGGTTGAGTAAGGGAGGATTGAAGATCTACAATGTGGGTGGTGTGTTTGGAGTCAAATGAGCTGCAAGAGATCTGAACAAGCACTGTCAGGTGCTCAGTCCCAGCAAGGGGAAATACGGCACTCATTTTACCTCAGAGATGATCAGCTTCTGAGTCTGCAATGTGCAGAGGCTTCTTTAGATAATTCTATGTGATTTTCAAATCAATGTGCTGATATGAAGCTATTGCCTGTATTTTCAAACTTTTATTGACAAATTTCATACATATACAAAATGAACTTTGATCATAATCACCTCCTATTACCTTCTTTTATCCCTCTCCCTGTTCCCTCTTGCATGGAGCCCCCGATTCCTTCCAAATAGTTCCTCTTCTATTTGGATGTCTATATCAGTTTCCCAACTAGCAACAGCTTAGGGAAGGAGTTTATTCTCAGGTTACAGTTACAAGGCATAGGGAAAGCATGGCAGAAGCAAGAAGCCAGATTCACCTCACCTCTTATCCTCAGGGGGAGGAGGAGGTAAGAAAAAGAATAACAAGCAGAACCACTCTTAAAAACTTCCAGGCCCACCCCAGTGACATGCTTCCTCTAGCAAGGCAGTCACCTCCTAAAGGTTCCACAATCTTCTTAAAGTACTACCAACTGGGGATTAAGTATTCAAACAGGAATCCATGGGGGTTGTTTTACATTCAATTACATTAAAACCATCACATTGTCCCTTTCTGTGTCCTCCACCATCCATGTTTGAAATGTTGATGGACCCAATATTGTGAGGACTTTGTGTAGTTGATCACAACCTCTGTGAGATCATGGATGCAATGGTCACTCCATATCTGGAAGACAGCATCCTAAAACACTCATCCCCATCCTCTGGCTCTTATACTCTTTCTGTGCCCCCTTCTATAATGTTCCCTGAGTCTTGGAGGATGTGAGAGAGAAATTTCAGCACTGACCACTTAACAGTCATTTGTTCTAAGCACTTTGATAAGTTTTGAGTTTCCCCATAGTCACCATCAGCTGCTAAAAGAAGCTTCTTTGAAGGCGAGATTAGCACAAAGTTATGGGTATAAACATAATGTAAACATTAGAGTGAAATTTAATGGGTAAAACATATCCATTTAGCCAAACAACAATAGTACCTGACCTCTAGGATCTATGACCTTCCCAGTCATAGACTTTTGACTAGATTTTCAATACCAGTTGTGAATTCCCTCCTGTAGAGTGGGCCTTAAATCCAGTCAGTTGGTTACCATTATAACTGTTGCACTAATGGGCATATCTTACCTGCATGGTCAGCTGTGTAACTGGAAGGACTTACTGCTGCATAGGACTGTTGAATTTTCTCTCTCAGCATCCTGCATAGCACTTTTCAGAACAATAACAGCTAGCTAGGAAGAATGAGGCTTCTAGCTTTGTTCCAGCGTGATCTCTTAGTGCTCTGCAATTAACACATATAGTATCTTCAGAAATATGGTCATACTATCTAGTTCTGGTGGGTAACCAGGAGCCTTGGGGAAAGACTGCATTGTTTTGTGGGTGTCTCAAGGCCTTTTTGAATAACAATTAACTGGAAGGTATCACTCCTCTGATACTGGGATTTTCCTGTAACTATCTACAGCTTTCAAGAACAACAGTATCACCTCAACAGTATACTTCTGTCCAAAACCTCTCTCTCTCCCCCCTCTCTCTCTTTAAAAAAGTAAGGGTGAAGTCAAGCAATAATACAAGAGAAAGAAATAAAAGGAGTACAAAATGGAAAGGAAGAATTAACTAGCCCTATACTCAGATGGCATGATTCTATACATGAGATGCAAATTCTCTGTTTATAAATTTTACTTTAAAATTTTTAATTTTATTAATTTATTTATGAGAGAGAGAGAGAGAGAGAGAGAGAGAGAGAGAGAGGGAGAGAAATGGGCATGCTGGGGCCTTCAGCCCCTGAAAACACACTCCAGATACATGCATCACCATGTGCATCTGGCTTATGTGGGTCTTGGGGAATCGAACCTGGATCCTTTGGCTTTGCAGGCAAGCACCTCAACCACTAATCTATCTCTCCAGCCCCTAAAATTGTATTTTTTAAATTAGCTAACAAAGAAATAGGTTTCTCTGTGGCTTCTTCACAATGGCTTTAGTTTTGGTTAACCTGTAACACCCCCTGCTCACCTTCATCCCCCTTCACTGACCTCACTCAAACTTCCTTACCCCTCTACTTACATATCTCTTGTCCTCTTCCCTTAAGCCCTCCTCTTCATGGCTCCTGAACTGAGATGCTTCATACACATGCTTCTTCAGCCTTTAGGAGTTATATGATCCATAGCCAGGTTCCACAGTACATTTGTATTTGTGTGTTATGCCCAGATGTTCTCCTTTCTTTCAGTGAAATTTATATTTTTTTGTAGAATTTCCTTAAGTTAAGTAACATCAAATTGCTAGATCGTTCTTTATTTACATTTATCTATTTTAGTTCTATCCCCTGAGGACATATTCCTTTCTGGCATTTTCCCAAGGTGGGGTGGGTCCTTGATAGCAGTCAGGTTGCTTGACCTAAAAGTATGTTTGCTTCTGAGTCTCCTTCCATAAATTCAAGGTCATTTTCTTGTAAAACAACAAAACTCTTGTTTTTGAAACTTCTAAATTTAAGATGTGTCATCCTAATTTTCAACTTGGCTTTCTTTCCTGCTGCCCTTACATGCGCTAGAATTCTAAATGAGATATGTTTAAGGAATTTGCCTAGAATTATAAAGAGGCTGTTTTCTTTCTTGTATGTTTCCTTCATTTCTCTCTTTTTTAATTTAAATACTCTTTACATTCAAAAATATTATAACTTCATGACCATTCCTTCCTTCCTCTTAATCTGCTTTCTGACTTTGCAAATTATTATCCTGTGATAGCTTCTTTATGAGCTGTGTAACTTGTGATGAGAATGTGACGGGTATGGGTCGAATGACAAGTTTGCAATGAGGTCATTGAATCCAGGGCAGGCAAACTACATATTATTTGCCTAAGCTCTGAGAATACTGATGGGTTCTCTATCATTTCCTTGCCAGAATTGACCCACATTACTGGATTTGCTTATTTGCCAGGATGGGAGCTGGATCACTTGAAGAAGCTGTGCGATGCTGGTTAATTTCACAGATACTAGGCAAATCAGAGGCTGAGAGGTGTCTTGGTCTGGATATTTATTTGCACCTTGGCTGAATATCCAGCTGTAGCCAAAAATCTAGAAATTTAATTTTGACACTGAAAGTCACTCAATTTGTTGACAAAGTGGCTCACACTATTACTGAGTACAGAGCTTTGTCTCCTTTCTGCTGCTGCAAGGCTTCCTCTGTATGTGGAGAACTGGTGGACTGTTCATCTTATACCTAGGTTCTGACTCAGGAGTTCGTTGTGGGCAGGCAATTTTGCTCTCAAGAAAACATAAATGACCCACCACTGTCTCTTGGATAGTAGAGTGGCTTTATCTTGGAAAGCTTCCCTCCATTTTTTTTTTCTGACTGTGTAAAGCACTCCTGCTGTTTAAACTCAAAGTATCAGAAGCCATACTGACTATGAAAGTTAGTAGTCCTTCTCTGTGTTCTGATAGTCTTGTAGATAGTGATGGCCTAGCATATATTATCTGTTTGTTCTCCCTGTGCATAATCTTTGCCACTTGATTTTAAGCTCTCTGAGACCAATGGCTCTTCCCTTTTCCATCTTTGTATGACCAGCAGCTTCCTGGCACAGGAAGTTGTTTTTAGTAGGTGTGAAATAGATGTGTGATATTGGTTGATTTATGAACATACCTTCTAATGCAAGACTTATGGTGTTCATTGACTGGAAGTTGGGTGTCACCACCCCCACCCTCACCCTTTTCTCCAAGTTTATCTTCTTGGCCTGGGCCAGTTGAAGCTGTAGAAAGTAGATAAATCATCCACCTCCTAGGTCAGACAGCTCAGAGACAAATGAACACAGCAGGTCGTTGCCACTGTAATGATGCAGTGGCTGTACTGTTTGCCAGTGTCTGGACAAAAATAGATTGCCTTCCTTGTCTTAACTTTAATTTCATTTCTCATAAGTCTGAACTTGCACTTGCTATGTTCCAACTTCCCCCAACTCCTGCTCTAGTTCATGTCATTGTTTCCTGAACTAACATTGTTGTGGCTTGGAAATCAATTCTGTGCCAGATGTAAAGACATCCTCTGTCTTCAGCCTGTACTTCCGTACTGGCATCACCACCCTTCCTCAGCCTAGAACCCTGCCTGAAAACTCACTTGCAGGCTTCTTTCTCTGATTCCTCTTGATTTGAGCTTAGATTTTGGTTGATGTATAAGGAAGATACTTTCTGTTGCTCCATTGTTACAGATTTATTCCCAGGTAACAGAACTTTTTGAACTGTGAAACTGAAAAGGTACTATGAGTCTCATTTATTTTTTTTCCACATTCAATTTGAAGGGGATGAAAGAGAGGTAAAGCAGGGTGTGTGGAAATGGTTTCATGGATGATTCTCAATGGCCAGGCTTGGAGTTGTACACAGAATTGTAAGCTGACTCAGAATCCTGATTCAGATTTCTTGCCATTTTTTTTTATGCCAAATATGCTGGTCTTTAAATTCAGCACCACGGACAGGGGAGGACGAACCAGGGAATGACATGCAGTTAGTTCAGTATACACACAAAGGGATCACTGTCTTTCTAGGGCACGACCTTATTTAGAAGTGCATACATCACTCGAGAAACCTCATAAATAACACCTTTGCTGTCTTATTCCATCACTGAGTTAAAGTGGCATTTAATAAACTACTTTGGAAACAAGTAGCTTTGAGATCTTGGACAACAATTAATTGATATTCAATGATTGTTTACCGATCATGTCTTGCGTCTAGGCAAAAAGGATGATAGAAGAGAAGGATGATTTAGACTTAAGGTTGACATCAAATATTTTCTTTAAAGGATAACATACACTTTGACCATACACACTACACTTTGCCTTCCCCTTTTCCCCCTCCCACTAGTCCTCTAGTCCCCTTCCCTCCCCTGGATGGTCTCACATCTGCTTTCATATTTTATTTGTACAATTATATAATTTTCTATATTTATATAAAATTTATGATTCATAGTGACAGAAAGCATGTGATATATGTCCTTCTGAGGCTAGTTTATTTCATATATTATGATTTCTAGTTGTATCTATTTTCCAGCAAACAACACAAGAGACCTTAAGTTGATCAGGACAGCTCAGCTTTCTTGCTAGTCTGGACAACCTCAAAGGCTATACAGAGATGATTAGAATGAACAAGTGTAAAGCACCAACAGAGATGGGGTGAATATGAGGAGGAACTTTGATCAGCAATTGAGACAGGTACCTTCAATTAGCCATTTTTATTAAAGACAGTGTGAGTTATCCCTTGTGTGAAATATGAAATCCTAGAAATAATTTTTCTTTGCAAAAAGACAACCTTATTTATCAAATCAATCGATATGTGAGCACTTACAATGTGGCAAGACTCTGCTGAACCTTGGTGAGACAGCAGTAAGCATGATAGATAAAACCCTCCATGTCCATGGAGGTCACTTAGAGGAACATGTGGGAACATGTCAGAGGCTTCACCTCCTGAGGTTTCACCATGCTAATCATTTTCAATGGACTTTAGTGAAATATTTTGTCTCATGCCTGGAAGATGGGTCAGCCCTCATCCCTGTGATGTTCAGAGTGTCAGATCACAGATTCTACTTACCAGCTTCAAGCTGCTGACAAGAATGGAAGTCTCCATTTCAGGACTGGTCTCTGTAGGGATTTACTTCTCCAGTTGTTTCTTTGCTGTTTAGTCAATGAAATAGAATGACAGGTAAGAAGATAGAGATGGCCAAAGCCCTAATAGAATCAAAGAAGCTTCCTCAGGATAGTGAATTAATGGATACTTATTTATTTATTATTTATTTGTGTGTGGGGAGTGTATGCACGTGTATATGCCCTTGCACCACTCCCTCTGTGAGCTTGCCTGCAGAGGCCAGAGTGGAATGTTGGGTATTCCTTTCCATTGCCTTTCTGTCTGGTCTTGTTTTGATCCAGAGTCTCCTTTTACTAATTCTGGACTTGCAGGACTCCCAAGATTCTCATTCTCTAGTCTCTGTTCCCCAGCAGGACTGGGAGTTACAGGTCCATGTGGCCACTCCCAGCTATTTTTCTGTAGAATCTGGAGATGTGAACTTGGGCAGTCTTGGGCCTCTTAGGCCCTCATGTTTGTGCAGAAAGCACACTTAACTGCTGAGCCATCTTTCAAACCTCTTAAAGATGTTTTAAAAAATATTTTTCACCAAAGTAGAGTTTATAGAGTAAGTTGGCATTGGATTGGCTGAACATTGGGGGATAACATATGCCCATGAATATGACCCTAGAATGACAAGCATTGATCATATTTGCCTTAGCTGTGAGGGTGAGCTGTATCCTGTAAGATTTTCTGGTACTTATTTTGTTCTTTGTGTTCTAGCTTTTGGCATGACACTTATTTTTTTTCTGGTGATCCTGACACTGTATTGTCTGCTATACCAAAAGCTGTCAGGCCTCAGTATAACCCAGTACCTATACCCAGCACTTACCTGACACAGTGCAGCCTTGCTGTACCACATGTGGCACATATAATTCAGCGTCTATCAGGGATTGCCTGGCAGCCTGCAGTTCAGATGCCTCCCCAGGCAGGCTGTGCTGAGCAGGGTTTGCTGGCTCTTTTGTTTGCATACAGCAAATTTGAGATGGGCTATCATTAACCAAATGGAGAGCAGCTGTGCTTGCTGAGAAAGTGTGCTTAGTCAGATCTGTGGACATGTCAGAGATTTTTCTTTTCTTTTTGTCAAAATGTCAGCTTTAGAGTCTAGAGGCCTCAAAAACAGGCAAAATAGCCTTAGCTAATGTTCTAGAAGGCCTTCCTTCTTGGTGTAATGTCTCTGGGATAACCTAATGATAAAGCTGTAAGTTCCTCAGTTAGAAGATTATGCCTTTGGGATGAATAAGGCTTCCCCTATTAAAAAAGCACATTCCTCAAGCAAGATCTCATAGAAAGAACTTACCAGCTCAAGATCTTTTTTTTTTTTTCCTTTAGTGGGAACTGGGGACTCTAATTTCTAGAAATTAAATAAAGGGGTAAAGGAAACAGATGAAGAAACTAAGCTCAGTGTCAGAGTCCCTTCACCTGGAGGATATGAGGGAGGAGAATTCTTTTGACTTTGTGTGTATGAGATCCAGCATATGGTTGCATATAGTTATTTAATTCTCATTGTATAGATTCCATGACTTATTTCTCCATCCAATCATTTACAGAAATGAGTTATTTTCAGGTGCTGTTTTGAACATTCACTTATGTCTGTTCACAGGAAGGCAGGCGTACATTTCTTTTGGTTGTGTATCTCATGGTGAAATTTTGGCACATTTTATAGGCTACACAAGTCTTCAACTTTAATGGATCATGGTGACCAGTTTTTCAGAGAAGTTGTCTTTCTGCATACCCTTCAACTGTGCATAAGAGTTGAAGTTACTCTATATTCTTGTCAAGACTTGGCATCACCTTTCTTTTTTAGCCATTGGAAAGTTGTGTGGTGACATTGCATTTCCCGGGTGCCCTTGTCATGTACCAATTGGTCTTGTGTGATGTGACTGTTCAGGCTGTTCACATTTTTATGGGGTATGTGTCTTGTTCTTGTGATATGGAGGGATTCTTATACATCTCGATATAAATCCTGTGTCAGATATGTGGACTGTAAAATCTCCCAGTCTGTACCTTGTCTTCTTACCCTTTTGATGGTATCTTGTGCTGAACAGAAGTTCTTAAATTTAATGTAGTCAAACATCAATCGTTTCTTCTCAGGATTAGTGCTTTTAATATCCTATCTATAAAGCTCTATTCCAAGGTCATGAAAATATTCTCCTTTTTTCTTAGGAACATTATTGTTTTATCATTCATACTTAGATCTACAATCCATCTGCAGTTCTTTTTTGCATATAATATAAGGTAGGGCTTTAAATCCCATTTTTACATAAGGATATATGATTTATCCAGCAAAAATTGTTGAGAGGAGTAGCATTTCTTTCTTTCCTGTGTTATGGTAACACTTTTTTTTTTTTATTAGTCAGTTCTGTATTCAGCAAATACAGTCAGTTTGGTACCATTATTAGGCTCATCCGTGACCTACCCCCTCCCCTTCGCCCCTCCTATACGGGTCATGCATTGTGGAGTTAGCCCACAGTTATGGGTAAGCTAAATGTCTCTGCATATCATGACCCAACATGTGACTCTGACATTCTTTCCGCCCCCTCTTCCGCAAAATTTCCCTGAGCCATGTTGGGTTCATTTTTGGTCTGCTTCAGTGATGAGGATGGTAACACTTTTTTCCAAGCCAAGTGGTTATATTTGTGCCTGGCTGCTTTTGGATTTTCTATTTTGTTCCATTGTTCTGTTTGCCCTTCCTTGAGCCAACACTACACTCTCTTAATTACTATGGTTTATAATAGGTTTTAATATCAGATATGTGGCTATCATCCTCTCCTTGGTTGGTATTTGCCTCCTTGTTTATCTTTGTCAATCCATTTACTTTCAGCCTGTTTTCAGTTTTTATACAACCAGCCCCATGAGATTGCCCAAACCTCCTCTGTTCCCTCTGTTGCTTATCAGTGGTTCTCCACTAGGCACGTGTGTCAAGAATTGGCTACTTCTCTCCATGAAAATGAACCTGGCTCAACCCTGTTTTCCTTTGCTTAGGGATTTTTGGCCCCTCAAATACCAAATTGATCTCTCTCTCTCCCTCTCTCTTTGTACACACACACACACACACACACACACACTTTTCCAGCTGTTCAAAAGGAGCATGGGTCTGCACAAAGGCACAAAATATTTCATCCTAGCTGAGAACAGTTATCCTTGGCCCCTACTATGCAATTTGTAAATGCAATGGTAGCCATGACTCTGGAAAATATGTTGATATAATTTAGCTCATTATTAAATAATAGGGAAATATTATGATGTTAATAAATGTAGAAAAAATCATATAATAAAATTCAATGTTAGTTTATAATAACTCTAAAAACTAGGAATAGAAAAAATATGTATATGTGTATATTCATATGTATATGTACACACGCATATATATGTACCTTGTATAATGTTTAAATCAAATTAAGCATCGTCTCTTCAAACACATAATTTCTTTATCAATAAAACATTGAAACTCCTTTCTTCAATGTTTTTAATAATATAGAGGACATTTCTTCTGTCATCCCATTGTGCAACAGTAGTGTATTACTTCTCACTCCCATCTAACTGTGATAGTACACATTGATCCACAATCCCTCCCCTTTTCCCGCATTCCTACTACCTACTTTTTGTTGAAATAAACTTTATTTTATACTCAATATATATATATAATATCATGTTGTATGTGATATTCTTCACTTAACTCTTACTATAAAACTTATCACACAGGCCAGGTATGGTGGCACATGCCTTTAATCCCAGCACTCGGGAGGCAGAGGTAGGAGGATTGTTGTGAGTTTAAGGCTACCCTGAGAATACATAGTGAATCCCAGGCCAGCCTGGGCCAGAGTGAGAACTTATCTCAAACAAACAAACAAACAAACAAACAAACAAACAAAAAAAAAAACTTATAGCACATGTTCAACATTTGTCTTCCCTTTATACTTGTTCTCTGGAAGATTGCAACAAATACAAAGATGCTGCCATCAGCATGCAAATCAAACAGTCAGGGGGTTATACTAATGAAGTAATACATATACACATTACACAAGACCCTTCCCATGTGCACATGTACACACACACACACACACACACACACATGTACATGCATATGCACAATCCATAAAAAAACAAGAAATTATATTGGCCAGTGATGAAGACATCTAACACTCATATTCTAGTTTCTAGGCCATGAGATGACTGTACCTGCCCTACTACCTATACCTGGTGGGGTAGTCTGGGCCATCATACTGCCTACGGACATTCTGTCCCACAAGACCAGGTAACACCAGGCCACTCAGTACTTCCCTGGATTTCTGAATGGTGAATTTGGTGGATCTCAAATTTGTGTGTCTGAAGTCTATCAGAAAAAGCTTGTGTGCCTGGGCCTACTAGTGCATAAGATTGGCCAGAAGTGCCTGACAGAGATAGCTATCCTAGAGGAAGGGAGAAAAGAGAAGGCCAAGACCCATTATTGAGCTAAAACTAGCTAACAAGGCTATGGAAACAGGCAATAAAAATGAGAAGAGAACTGACAAATACACTGAGTTCTACAAGACCGTGGGCTACTGGTATGAACCCAGTAAAGACTGTTTTTTTTCCTCAGGACACAATAAAAAGAGAAACAAGAAAATACATATATAATATGAGACCAATAAGAGAATCCAGTTTTATTTTCAGAAAGAAGAGAGACATTAAATATGTAAAGTCCATCTGTGTTGGAAATAAATAAATTGAAGAGTATATAAAACACAAATGGAAAAATTCTATTAAAAGAAATATAGGAAAATTTATTTTATTTTATTTATTTGAAAGGGGGAGAGAGAGAAAGAGAGAGAAAGAAAGAAAACAGACAGAGGGAGAATGGGTGTGCCAGAAACTCCAGATACATGTGCACCCTTGTGCATGTGGTTTACATGGGTACCAGGGAATTGAACCTGGGTCCTTTTACTTCACAAGCAAGTGCCACAACTGCTAAGCAATCTTTCCAGCCTCAAGAAAAAATTTTAAAAGGAGAAAAGACCTATACTTTATATATGAGTAGGTGCTCTCATTATGAAGAAAATATACCCCAAATTAATGTTTGAGTATGAGACATTTTCCCAGGCAACTCAGGTGGCAAGCTGTAGGGAAGCTGTAGGGAAGCTGCAAGTGACAGTTGGAGACAGTAAAAAATGCCAAAAGGAGAAAGAGGGACAAGCAGATTTTACTGATCTTGGATTCAAGAGATAGCCCATGGCAGTGAGTGACTCGATGATAGTGAAGGACACAGTGTTTGCCATCAAGAAGAGATGGAGACAAGACCAGGGCTTCTATCCACCTCTGCTGATAATCATGTCAGATTCCAGTTGACTTGATAGTGATGCTGAGTGGTGAAGGAGGCTGTGCACATAGTGAGGGATGTAATGCCCACCCTGCCCTCTACACAAGATAATAGAAAGTATCTAAAAACATATGCAGGGGACTTGAAAAATGCAAAAACAATATGCAGCATTTGAAATGATCCCCAAGCTCTCCTGTTAAGACAGATCAAGTGAATATAGACACCCAAAGTATCTTAGCATGAGGCACTCAGTTCTGAACATTAGAATATGAAGGTTTTCCATGTATTTTGAGCTACTCCTCAGTGGAGGGCCTTGGTAGACCCAGGGTCAAGTGGATTTAGTGCCTAATTTAATAATAATTTCAGTAACTTGGGGATCTGTTTAATCTCAGTTTTAAATATACCTCCTATAGTCCTATTTCTGTGATGAACTTAGACACAAAGATCCTGAACAAAATCTCCCAAACTGAATTCAACAACACATCAGAAGCATGATCCATCTTGATCAAGTAGGCTTCATCCCAGCAACAGAGGGCTGGTTCAACATACAAAAGTCTGTCAATGTGAAACACCACATAAATAAGCTTAAACACAAAAACCACATGATCATTTTGATAGATGCAGAAAGGGGCTTTGACAAAATATAACATCACTTCATGATCAAAACATTGGAGAGAATAAGCATGGATGGTTTGTATCTCAACATAATAAAGGCTATATATAAAGCTCCTAAAGCCCAAATAATAATGGGGAGAGAGGGAAGGAGTTCCCATTGAGATAAGGGACAAGATAGGGGTATCCACTCTCACCTTTGCTCTTCAACATAGTATTGGAAGTCCTAGCTCAAGCAATAAGACAGGAGAAGGAAATAAAGGGGATACAATTTGGAAAGGAAGAAGTTAAGTTAGCTCTATTCACAGATGACATGATTCTGTCATATAAGAGACCCAAGAGCCTCCATCTCAAAACTCTTAAAGATGATTAACTCCTTCAGCAAAGTAGCAGGATACAAAATCAATGCACAAAAATCAGTAGCCTTTCTATATGCAACATACAAAGATACAGAGAAAGAAATAAGCAACATTGTCCCATTTTCAAATAGCAACAAGAACAACAAAATGCCTTGGAATAACATTAACCAAAGATGTGAAAGACCTATACAATGAAAACATAAAACCACCCAAGAAACAAATTGAGGAGGACTTGAGAAAATGGAAAGACCTCCAATGCTACTGGATAGGCATATTTAACATTGTAAAAATGGAAATCTTACCAAAGGCAATATACAGATTTAATGCGATACCAATAAAAATCCCCAAATTTTTCTTCAGAGATATAGAAAAAATGACCTCAAAATTCATATGGAGGGCTGGAGAGATGGCTTACCAGTTAAGCGCTTGCCTCTGAAGCCTAAGGACCTCCGTTCAAGTCTCTGTTCCCCAGGACCCACGTTAGCCAGATGCACAAGGGGTCACATGCATCTGGAGTTCATTTGCAGTGGCTGGAGGCCCTGGCGCACCCATTCTCTCTTTCTTTCTATCTGCGTCTTTCTCTCTCTGTCTGTCACTCTCAAATAAATAAAAATGAACAAAAACATTTAAAAAATTGTTTAAAAAAATTCATATGGAACGGCAGAATGACTCAGATATCCAAGCACATCCTTAGCAAAAGAAACACCTCTGTAGGCATCACCATACCTGATCTAAAGCTATATTAAAAAACCATAGTAATAAAAACAACATGGCACTGGCATAAAAACAGGATTATAGACCAGTGGAAGAATGGAGGACCCAGACTTTGGGTCAAGTAACTATAGCTACTGGATACTTGACAAAGGCCCTAACAATGTAGTCTGGAAAAAAGACAGCATCTTCAACAAATTGTGCTAGACAAACTGGTTAACCATATGCAGGAAAATGAAACTTCAGCCTTACATCTTGCCATGCACAAAAATCAAGTCCAAATGGATCAAAGACCTCAATATAATATCGGAAACTCTACTACTACTGGAAGAAAAAAATAGGAAGAACTTTCCATGATATAGGAATGGGAAAAGACTTCCTGAAAAAAAACCCCAGTAGCTCAGGAACTTAAACAATCACTGAACCACTGGGGTCTCATGAAGCTGAAAAGATTTTTCACAGACAAACATACAATAAGCAGACCCAATAGATTATCCACAGAATGGGAGAAAATTTTTGCCAGCTATCCAACTGACAGAGGCCTAATTTCTAGAATCTACAAAGAACTCAAAAACCTAAACAATAAAAAGTCAAACAAAACATTTTAAAAATGGGGCAGAGAACTGTACAGAGAGTTCTCAGAGGAGAGAAATACAAGTGGCAAACACACACTTAACTGAGTGTTCATCATCTCTAATTTTAGCAGACAGCTTCAGGTTCACTGAGATGAACTTCCAGAACAGACACAGTTATGGAGGAAGGGATATTTATTGAAGCTTACAGATCCAGGGGAAGTTCCTTAATGGCAGAAGAAGCTGGCCTGCCTTCACAGGTCCAAGCATAGAGAGGAGAAGCACAAGCCTAAAGCCAAAAGCCACATAGCATGCTTCAGGAACTCCAGCTAGGGACACTTTGCATATCTTTAGATTGAAATCTGAAACCCACCACCACACCTAAAGAACCACCACCCAGTGACATTGCCTCCAGCCATGTGGCTGCAGAATGCAAACTACAAACAATACAGTACTGAATATATTGGGGGCCATCTATTCAAACTACCACACTAATTATCAGGGAAATGCAAATTAAAACAACAATGAGATTCCGCCTTACCCCAGTAAGGATAGCAAACATTAAAAATCAAATGAAAACAAATGCTAGTGATGATGTGGAGAAATAGGAATCCTTATCCACTGTTGGTGGGAATGTAAGATGGTACAACTGCTATGGGAAGCAATATGGAGACTACTAAAAAGGCTGACTATAGAGTTACCAACAGACCCAGTTATTCCCTTATTGGGCATTTACCCCAAAAGCTCCATGGCTCAGTTAAGAGAGATTTGCTCAACCCCATTTATAGCTGCTCAATTCATAATAGCTAAGAGCTGGAATCAACCCAGGTGTCCATCATTAGACGAATGGATAACCAAGATGTGGTATACCTACATGATGGAATTCTACACAGCAGTAAGGAAAAATGACACAATGAAATTTGAAGAAAAATGGTCAAAGGTGGAACAGATCATTCTCAGTGAACTCACCCAATCACAGAAAGATAATTGCCACACGGTCTCACTCATCTGTGGCTCCTAACATGAATCTGCCTGAGATGGTGACATACCTAGTAAGCATCTTGAAGACTGGACAATAGGGAAAGTGGGGTGGGAAGGGAGGGTAAGGGTGGGAGGAGGACACAACACTGGACCCAAATGGCAATGGTACTATAAAAGTCTATATCCTAAAAGACAGACTCAATGATTGAACCTTCATCAGGTCCTTAGAGGGAACACCTGAATCAGAGGGCCCTGGAGAGGGTATGATGAAGACTAACCTTAATCTTCTCCTGTTTCTCTCTCTCTTTCTCTCTTTCCCCTCCCCCTCTCTCTTATCTCTTTCTCTTTTATATTACCCATATTTTTTTTCCTTCTTTTTCCTTGGCACTGGCCTGTAGCTCCAAGTACCAGCATGTGGTTAATATCCACAATGAGCTGTTGATCACATAGGCCTACAACATTTCCCAAAAGAAGACAGATTTCTGTAAGAGTATGTGATGACCCATCAAAGGTTAATGGTAAGAGCCTACTGCTAAAGACACCATATGCTGTTGGTATGGAACATGGTGTGACCTGGCTGGAATCTGGAAGAGAGTCAGTCCCCAAATAGTTATCTCGTCTAGTGCCAGAAGGCACTACATGAGTGACTGGGAGAAAATGACCAATGTCTGTCCAAGCAACTCATGGTCTACTCAGCAGCAAACAACTTGACGTGATGCTCACACAAGTGCAGTAGTGGGATACACTCATGGTGGGTAACCACCTACTCTTGATTTGGCTAACAGATCTGCTCAGTGGAATGGAACCCATAGCTGGATCTGGGAAACAAGTCAGAACCATATCCAAAAATGAGCCCACTCTCCATTATCAAGCTCCCACCAATTATGGGCTACAAGAGGACCTACGCCTACTAATTTTTTTCTAAAATAATAATGGTTATCCCATTTATCTGGTGCTGGCTTCACTCTCTGTTGGCTAATTTGCTTCTCTTTTTCAGCTGGATGCAGAACCTGAGGAGAGAATCAGTTCATTTCACTTCACTAGGGCCCCAAATGAAAACATAGAGTAACTGGGGAAATGAGCAAGACTGCTGCTTTCTTGGTGAACCTGGTATCAGCACAAGGGTGAAAGAGATAGACACAGAGAACACTCAACTCCTACCAAAGCAGACATCCAGAGACAAAGAGGTTCCCAAGACCTCATCACCGAAGTAGACCTAAAACGAACCCAACATGGCTCAGGTAAATTCACAGAAGAGTGGGTGGAAAGATTGTTAGAGCACATATTGCGACATTGTGCACAGAGACATTGCCTCCTCCTCATAACTGATCGCTAACCCCCAATGCACTACCCCCATTCCCCAATGAGGAGGGTCCCTTTGAAGGAGGGAGGACAAGGTTAATAATGGTACCAACATGGCTGCATACACACTGTGTACATGACTAATCATATCTATCTATCTATCTGTCTATCTATCTATCTATCTATCTATCAATCTATCTATCTATCTATCTATATCCAAGAGACTATCTTTGAGTCTTGCCTCTGAGTTCAATGGAAATGGACGAATATTAGAAATTTGTTCTCTATTAAGCCTGCTTTTACTACATGGGGGTATGGGACAGTTGGCAAATTTACTTTGCTGGTTGCTTGACTAGAAAGTGAGTATCAATGGATTCATGCCTATCTGGAACTTAGGATGGTCACCTTATGAAGGGCTCATGTGAGGGTCTTCATGGGAACACAGCAGCCAACGTGCTGAGAATAAGGAAGCTCCTTCTGGGATTTGATCTGAACACATTGCAGCAACCTTTTTCTTGGAATCTGATAAGGTCACCAGGATAAAAGTGTTTCATCATGGCCATATCCTACACACAGAAGTTTGGACCCATAGAGGTGAGGCTATGCAAAGAAAAAATGGAGGTCTGATATGTTTCCCTATCTTATTCTCATTTATAAATTAACTAAATATTAATTGAATACCTATGATGCCCCAAGCCCTCTCGTGAGAGGTATTTCTAAAACCTTACATCTGCTATTTTGCATACCAGTTGGAATTCTTTAAAAATGAAAGTTTTTGAGAAATCTCCACTCTAATTTTCATACTGGCTATATAAGTTTACATTCCTGTCACTAATAGTGAGAAGAGTTCCTCTATTCCTACAACCTCTCCAGCACTTGCCATTTGACTTTTTGATGATGGCCACTGTGACTGGAGTGAGATGGAAATTCAAAGTGGTTTTAAATTGCATATTATTAATGTAATGATGGTAAACACTTTTCAGATTTTATTGGTCATTTGTATTTATTCTTTTGTGAACTCTGTTTAGTTCAAAAGCCCAATTTATTGAGTTATTTGCCTTTTTATGTTTTAGGACTTGAATTCTTTTTATATTCTAGATATTGCTCTGGCAATTGCTGTGGTTAGGGTCTCACTTTAGCCCAGGCTGATCTGGAATTCACTATGTAGTCTCAGGGTGGCCTCAAACTCACAGCAATCCTCCTACCTCTGCCTCCGTAGTGCTGGTGTTAAAGGCGTGAGCCACCATGCCCAGCTTTAAGGCTTTTATATCTCACTATAGCGATGCTTGTTCATCCATGGTTATTGCTGTTCTTTTCACAATAGTTAGAAAATAGAATTAGCCAAGAAGCCCATCAATGGATGAATTGACAATAAATATGTGGCTTGTACACACAATGGAGTTTTATTGTACTGTAAAGAAAAATTAAATTATGAAACTCACAGGATAATAGATGGATATATAAGATGTTAGGTAACCCAGGCTCAGAAAGATAAAAAACACATATTCTCTCTCATATGAAGATCTTAACTTTGAATTTTTAGATTTGTATGTAAGTTGGAGTTAGAGTAAGAAGTCCGGAAGCTACAAATAAGCCATGAGGGGGGTTAGGAGAGAGTGCTTAAGGGGAGGAGATAGTAGATATGCAAGCAGAGGGGTGGTATTCTGGGATTTCTGGGTAGAAAGGTTAAAGTGAGGCCAGAGAAGGGTAATAAAGGAGAGGGTGTGGTGGTGGTGGGGGTTAGGGTTAATCAATAGAGTCTATGTTATGATAAAACTATAGTCAAACACAATTCTTTGTTAACTAATTAAAATATATAATTTTAAAAGAGTTTGTGGCTGGAGAGATGCTTAGTGGTTAAGCACTTGTCTGTGAAGCCTAAAGTCCCAGGTTCAGTTCCCCAGCACCAACATAAGCCAGATGTACAAGGTGGCACATGCATCTGAAGTTCATCTGTAGTGGCTGGAGACCCTGGTATACCCAATCTCTATCTGCCTCTGATCCCCTCTAGTTCTCTCCCTACTTCTCTCTCTTTCTCATAAATAGATACATAAGTAAATAAATAAAGTATTTAAAAAAAGAGTTTGGGCAGAAACTTCCTATGGATGTGGATAATGGCTGCTCTCACAAGCTCAGGGTTTTTTCAAGAAAACCCCTGTGCTAGGATACCTGCAGAGAGTTACTGGTCATTATGGGCTCTGAAGCCCCCCCCCCCCAAATAATACAGGCTATTACCAAGTCTCCTGATTTCCCACCAGAACAAGATGATAAGACTATATTGCAAAAGACACTACATGCTTTGGTTGTAGGACACTGAGAAATCAAGCTTCCAGCTTTGTTTCTCCTAGCTAGCTGTCATATTGCTGGAAGGTACATGCAGGCTGCTGGGAGAAAAAATACAGGATTACCAAACTGTGAATCCACCTTGTAAACTACATACTGACTAGCTACACAAGAGGTACCCACTAATGCAATAAGGAACATTACTATTATGGAGTAATGAACTACTTTCTGATTCGATCTGAGACCCATTCCATGTGACTGAATTTATGTCTGACACTGAAAACCTAGTCAAAAACACTTGGCTGGGAAGGTCACAGACTGTAAGGGGAAAAGCCTCTACTGTTGGTTGACTAAAAGGATATATATTGCCCATCAAAATGCCTACTAAAGTATTTTCTTCTTTCTTTTCTTTTTTTTATTAATTCATTTTTATTATGCACATACTTAGCATGGATACATCATGTGTTGGTACCATCCTTTCCCTTATTCATGCCCCCATTTCACTGGTGGGGTTATTTGTATCCTCCGTGGGGTTGTGGGTTATACATTGTGAGAGCAGCATTCAAATATTGGAGGGAGGGGAACAACACCTCTGGGCATGATGTCCCATCCTGTGGCTCTTACTATCTTTGTGCCCTATCTTCTGAAAATTCGCTGAGCCATGGTGGGTGAATGTTAAGTCTACTTCAGTGATTAGCTCTTAGGAGCCTCTGGATTTCTGCTTTGGTAGGTGTTGAATGTCCTCAGGCTCTGTCTCCTGCTTGCTGGTACTGATTATCAGGTTCAGCGTGACAGCAACACTCTTGCTCATCTTCCCACTTCCTCTGTGGTTTTGCCTGGGTCTTGACTGAGATGTGAGGTGTGGTTTATCTCCTTGGGTCTTGCTTGCTACTTTCTTAATAAGAAAAACAATTTCTCCAACAGAGAATAAATACAGCATAGGTTAAATGGGACAAGGATTAGTAATTTAGAGGAATTTGATGGATGTAGCCACTCTTTTAGCCAAAGAATAGTGGAAGCTTGTCATTGGAGAGCTTAATGTTTATCTCCATAGGATTCAGACCTGGTTACCAGTTCCAGATATGAGCTCCTTTCTACTGAGCAGGTCTCTTAGTAAATCAGAAAGCTATTTGTTACCCACCAAGGCTGTGTACCACCATTGCACTGGTGTGTACATCTTGTCAAGCTGGTTGCTTCTGAGTAGCAAAGACACCTGGTTGCTCACACTGTTGTAGGCCACTTTCTCCCAGTAGCTCATCTAGCACTAGAAGGGCGAACTGTCTGGGGACTGGCTCTCTTATGGATTCCAGTGAGGTATCTTGGTGTTCCATGTCAGCAGCACATGGAGTCTTCAGCAATAGGGTCTTACCTTTTAGCTCAGGCGACTAATCAACTGTTTGACAGACGCCTATCTTGTTTTGAGGACCTGTAGGTCTTTCTGATCAACAACTCATTGTGGGTAGTACTAGTTCTAGTACTGGAGTTACAGGCCAGATCCCCCCAAAATTTTCAGGTTAGACTTCATTCCACCCTCTTCAGGGCGCTTCTTTTCATGAATTTTCCCCATACTCCTGTTGAGGGTTAAATCTTTTAGTCTACCTCCAAGGATAAAGGTTTCTGTGGTACCAGTTCATTTTTGGTTTAGTTTTGTATTTGTTTAACCCCAAACTCCCCTTTCCCTCCCCCCAAACCCTTCCATCCCTATCGTCTGAGTCTCGAATTGCCTGTCAGGTATGTCATGATCTCAACCTGATCCAGGTTAGGAACCACAGATGAGTGAGAACATGTGGAGTTTGTCTTTCTGTGATTGTGTAAGTTTGCTGAGTATGATCTGCTCTAAGTCCATCCATTTTCTTACAAATTTCATTGTATTATTTTTCCTTATTGCTGAATAGAATTCACCACAACTTTGTTAACCATTTGCCCAGTAATAGGCACCTGGGTTGATTTCAGTTCTTAGCTATTATGAATTGAACAGCTATAAACATAATTGAGCAAATATCTCTGCAATGAAGCATGGAGCATTTAGGGTAAATGTCCACTAAAAGAAAAACTGAGTCTGTTGGTAGTTCTATATTCATCTTTTTCAGGAATCTCTATATTGATTTCTTTATTTATTGTACATTCCCCCTACATTTACATTTTTTTTTACATTCCCCCCAACAGTGTGTGAGGGTTCCTCTTTCCCCACATCCTTGCCAAGATCTGTTGTTGTTTGATTTTTTATTTTAATTTTTTTCTATACTTAATTAATTAATTTATTTCAGAGTAAGAGAGAGTGAGAAAGAAGCATATAAATAGAGAGAGAAAGAATGTGCACACTATGACCTCCAACTACTCCAAACAGACACAACCTTGTACATCTGGCTTATGTGGGTACTGGGGAATTTAACCTGGTTCCTCAGGCCTTGAAGGTAAGTGCCTTAACCACCAAGTCTTCTCTCCAGATCTCATTTGACTTTTTAAATTATTACCATTCTTACTGGAGTTGTTTTAATTTGCATTTTCCTGATGGTTATGGATGTTGAATATTTTCTTAATATGTGTTAGCCATTTGAATTTTTTCCTTCCTATTCTGAGAATGAACTCCCTATTCACTTCTCTGCCCCATTTTTGGAGTGGGTTGTTTGACTTTTTTATTATTTAGCTTTTTGAGTTCTTTGTAGATTATAGATATTAGGCCTCTGTAAGTGGTATAGCTGGCAAAAATTTCCTCCCAATCTGTGGGTAATCTATTGGCTCTGCTTATGGTATGCTTGTCTGTGCAAAAGCTTTTTAACTTCATGAGATCCCATTGGTTGAGGAATTTTTTTTTTAACTTCCTAGGCTACTGGGTTTTTGTTCAGGAAGTCTTTTCCCACTCCTATATTGTGGAAAGTTCCTCCTATTTTTTTCTTCCAGTAGTAGAAGAGGTTCATTTCCTATGTTGAGGCCTTTAATCCATTTGGAATTGATTTTTATGTATGGTGAGAACATAAACATAAAAATTAGTGCTGCTCTCACCTTTGATCAGAGAAGCTTCTTTTTTTTATTTTTCTTTATTAGTCAGTTTTGTATTCAGCAAATACAGTCAGTTTGGTACCATTATTAGGCTCATCCGTGACCTACCCCCTCCCCTTGGCCCCTCCTTGTTGAGGTATACGGGTCATGCATTGTGGAGTTAGCCCACAATTATGGGTAAGCTAAATGTCTCTGCATATCATGACCCAACATGTGGCTCTGACATTCTTTCCGCCCCCTCTTCTGCAAAATTTCCCTGAGGCATGTTGGTTTCATTTTTGATCTGCTTCAGTGATGAGGTGTTGGGGGCCTCTGTGGCTCTGGCTCTCTGATTTGGTAGGAGTTGATTTTTCTCTGTGTTGATCTCCTTCACCCTTGTGCTGGTATCTGGTTCATCAAGAAAACAGCCCCCTTGCTTGTTTCTCCAAGTTTTCTTAGTTTCAGCAGGGCCCCTTTTGAGGTATGATGGGTTGGCTCTCTCCTTAGGATCTACATCTATCTGAAAAAGAGAAGCAGATTCTCCAATGGAGAGTAAGTTAGCACCAGGACAAATGAGATAACCCTTACTTTTTTTTTTCATAGAGAATTTAATAGGTGTAGGCCCTCTTGTAGCCCACAATTGATGGTAGCTTGATATTGGAGAGTGGGTTTATGTTTGGATATGGTTCTGACTTGTTTCCCAGCTCCAGCTATGGGTCCCATACCAGTGAGGGGATCAGTTAGCCAAATTGAGAGCAGTTGGTTCCCCATCATGGCTCTGTGCCACCACTGCACTTGTGTGGGCATCACACCAAGTTATTTGCTGCTAAGTAGGTTAGACCATGCATTGCTTCGACAGATATTGGTCATTTTCCCCCAGTCGCCCATGTAGCACCTTCTGGCACTAGATGCGCTGACTGTCTGGGGACTGACTCTCTTCCACCTTCCAGCCATGCCATTCTAATTTGCATGTCAATCACATAAGGTGTCTTCAGCAGTGGGGTCTTACCACTAGCCTTTGGTGGGTCATCAAGTACTCTGACAGAAATCTGTCTGTCTTTTAGGAAACCTTGTAGGTCTCTCTGATCAAAAGCTCATTGTGGATGATAGCCCCATGCTGGTACTGGGAGTTACAGGTCAGTGCCCACTAAGAAAATGAGGAAAAAGCTAACTAATATACAAGAGTTAGAGATAAGAGAGAGAGAGAGAGAGAGAGAGAGAGGGAGAGGGGAAGTGAGGGAGGGAAGATGTAGAAGATTAAGGTTAGTCTTAATCTTACCCTCTCCAGTGTCCTGTGGTTCAGGTGTTCCCTGTAAGGGCCTGGTGAAGGATCAGCCATTTGGTCTGTCTTTTAGTAAGTAGAATATTGTGGTACCATTGCCATTTGGGTCTAGATTTGTGTTTCCCACCCCTTTTATGCCCTCCCCTCCCTCCCCTTCCATCCTAGTGTCTAGTCTAGGAGGTGCTTGCTGGGTATGTAAGGTATCTTGGGTAGATTCAGGTTAGGTGCTGTAGATGAGTGAGACTATGTGGCGATTTTTTTTCTGTGATTGGGTAAGTTCACTGAGAATGATCTGTTCCAGGTTCAACCATTTTTCCTCAAATTTCATTGTGTCATTTTTTCTTACTGCTGTATAGAATTCCATTGTGTAGATATACCACATCTTAGTTATCCATTCTTCTAGAGATGGACATCTGGGTTGGTTCCAGCTCTTAGCTATTACAAATTGAGCCCCTATAAACATGGTTGAGCAAATCTCTTTAGTCTGTGGTTTGAAGGTTTTAGGGTAGATGCCCAGTAAGGGAATAACTGGGTCTGTTGGTATCTCTATACTCAGCTTTTTCAGAAGTCTCCATATTGCTTTCCAAAGTGGTTGTACCATCCTACATTCCCACCAACAGTGGATGAGTGTTCACAGAGGAAGAAATAGAAATGGCAAACATACACTTAAGAAAATGTTCATCGTCTCTAATCATCAGAGAAATGCAAATTAAAACAACTATGAGATTCCACCTTACCCCAATAAGGATAGCAAACATCAAAAAATCAAATAAAAATAAATGCTGGCGAGGATGGAGAGAAGCTTCTTTTTGTAGATGGCAGTGACTCAAAATTCATCAGAGTTCTGACAATAAGTGAGCGTTGCCTGCTCAACACAAAATGAGACATCTTTATCACAGACTTCAAGACTTGGAGAACATTGAAGAAGGGGCAGGGGAAAGAATGAAAGGGCAAAAGAATGGGGAAGAGTACGTAGGAACACTTTCTTCTGCACATGAAGTGGCAGAACTTCATGACCACACAGTGGCTATTTTTATCTCCACAATATTGATCTTATTAATATTTTGACATGGATGATGGAGATAGGCAAAAATTTCATCACAATAGAAGAGGGACTAGTTGTAAAGAAGGATTTCAGTGGAAGGGGGCAAAAAAAGATATCAAGAGGATATTATGATGAAATTACATTATGCAAATAAAAATTTTTTAAAAAGTCTAGAAAAGTGAAAAGAAATTTCATCAGATTGCAAAGCAAAATTACAAAATACAAGGGAGCAGTACATTTTAGCTGGATTGCTCAAGAGCACCTTGTTACTGTTTGGGATTCTTTACATGGAGCCCAAGAGGAGGAGCTGGTTACTAGCGCACATAGTTTAGGGAGTTTTCTGTTTTAATTGACAGGTATTCTATATAACTTTATAAAAGCTTTTCTCTACTATGCATGATGCATCTGATTTTAATGACAGACACACCCAATTATGCATATACATAGATGATAAATGGTAGATCCCCCAAAAAGTTCACTCAGGGGATACCATCTGCCTTATTGTGCATGTACCCAAACCCAGTCCAGTCTAGATGGGGCACCTGTCTTCTGATTCCAGATATATCTTTGAACAGTTTTGAATAGAAAATGGGCATTCCCAAGTGGTTGCTGTGAGGAATAACATTTCATTGTTTGAAGTGGGATATACATGAAGCTAGGTGCAGGTAGGGGTCTCAGTTTGATAGCATGTTGCTAGTTGTATTGTAAGAAAAGCAATGTGTTGGGCTGGAGAGATGGCTTAGCTGTTAAGCGCTTGCCTGTGAAGCCCAAGGACCCCGGTTCAAGGCTCAATTCCCCAGGACCCACGTTAGCCAGATGCACAAGGGGGTGCACGAGTCTGGAGTTCGTTTGCAGTGGCTGGAGGCCCTGGAGTGCCCATTCTCTCTGTCTGTCTCTCTCTCTCTCTCTTTGCCTCTTTCTCTGTCTGTCACTTTCAAATAAATAAATAAATAAATAAATAAATAAAAAGAAAAGCAATGTGTTTATTGCCAAAATGGTGCCCACAGGTTACTAAGTTATTTCTGTATCTTTGCATGCCTCAGTAGTTAGCCCTTTCTTGGAATAATGTTACTTCTCTAAGATCATCTCATATGTTGCTCATGTGTCCCTGTCCCCCAAAACTGGCAGATGAAGTGGTTGCAATTGTTTGGAAGGAACTGAGTACTGCAGATGATCTTGGTTTAGTATGAAAGTGAGATCTCTGGGAGAGTCTGATCTTGGCTCCTGCTGCTTAGCTTGAGAAAGGGGTTCTAATTCTGGTTGTGAGGAAGAATGCCCTTTGCCTGAGACAGTGCTGAAGCATAACAGCAAGTACTCACTTCTTTAGTAGTAGCTTAGAGTCACTGGAAGTCTAATTATGGCCTACTCACAGAAAAGCCAGACCTGAATCCTAAAGATGTGATTGGCAGGTAGTGGGTATCCAAGATGGAGGTTGCTGCCAAGTTAGTATGGCTGAGTATTGGGGCAATGCAACAATGGCCAGCCATGCTTCTCCTTGTTTATCAGAGCTTGTCATTGTGCCAGGTGGGTACAGAACATATGTACAAACTGTAACAACTGTCAGGAAGCTGTTTTCTAGTCAGATCAGGACATGTGTCTGTCCCTCTACCTGATGTTATTGAATCTGATCCTCTCAGGTTCAGCTGTGGAGAGAAGGTGCAATGTATTAAAGACCGGGACGCTGTACACTTCATCAATGATCTCAAGCCTGGTTTCAGCTGCAGTTTCTTTTCTGGTTTCTCCAATTGATTCATTGATGAATTGTCCAGACAGTAGGATACTTGCCCAGGGAAGGAGAAGAGATGTTCCAAGAGGAGCAACTTTATCCTTCTGTCTTTAGTCCCTGGTGTCTTTCTATTTTTGTCCCCAAAATACTTTTTCCTCTCTTGTTGTGTCCTGGATTTAGAGCACATGGCACACTGGGCTTGTATTTTTCCTCATTTGAAACAAATTAAAAAATCTCTTTTGCATGTGTATGTGTACATGGTGTTCGTGTGTGTATGCATGTTTGTGTGTGGGTGGGTGCACATGTGTGCATATGCTGGTGGACACTGACATTAAGTGCCTTCCTGAGTTGCTCTCCACTTTATTACAGAGGCAGGGTCTCTCACTTAAACCCAGATTAAACTATTTGGCTAGTCTAACTAGCCAGCTTCTCCAGATTTCTAGTCATCCCCACCCAAGTATTGTGATTATAGGAAGGCTACCACACCCACCTGGCATTTATTTGGGTGCTGAGGATCTGAATTTAGACTCTTGTGTAACAAACACTTCACTAATTGAACTTTCTTCCCCAGCCACTAAGGAGTTATTGCTTATCCTCAGTGAAAAAAGAGTGAGGAAATGAAGTCTGTGTCTGCTGTAGCCCCTCCTGAGTGGTGCCACACCATTATTGCTCAGGGTGGTATCAGGGTCCAAGTGCCAAATTGGACTTTGTTCCAGTGGGTAGAAACCTGAGACTTTCAAGGCATGTGGCTTGTTCAGATGTATATGCATGTCTTTGGCTGAAATCCCAGTTAGTTTATATATAAATTAATCTTAGAAATAATATCTTTTTGGTAAGGCATTCACTATATAAGAAATAATAATCTCATTGCCAAAAGATTTTATAACAGTTAAAAAAAGAAGACATCAAGACTATAGATGTTGGTAGGGATATGATTGGATTGAGCACTTACCTAAGATTAGAAACACTGAGGGAGGTGGCTAAACCTTTTCTTGTGGTTTCATAGAATTAGGTTTGCTGTCTGAGACTTGTCAGGAATCTCCTTTATCTAAGGTGCAGGCCTCTAATTTAAGTTATGTTGTGGACTGGTCAGTAGGGGTGCATTGTTAAGGCCCTGGGGTCCCCACAACATTTATTTATGGGTGTGGGTCAATGAAAATGTGTTTCCCCAATCAATTAGAATATCTTCCAAAGGAGATTAAAGTCACAAAAAGACCGTGACAATTGTAATTTTGTCTTGCTGCCTCTGAATGCAGAGGTTCAAGAAGAATAAGGTAATGAGCTAGAAGAGGTGGTGGAATCACCCATTATCTCATTTGATCACTGAGGAAAAGAATTTGTTTCAGGCTGAGGCTTACAAAACCTGGGACCAACTGCTAAAACAGATTTGGACATCAACATGGCTTGCAGTTTGGGGGCTGACCTGGAGGCATTGTTTTAGAAATAAAGATTTAGGATCAATTGAAAAGAAGTTTTCTGATGAAGACTATAAATCAAAGCCAAGTTAAGTAAAGAATAAAAAACAGTCTGAATTAGTGTGCCAAGTGAGTCTTGGGATTTATTTTAAAATTTGCTTTATTAAATAACTATTTACTTCAGCATTTCAGGATTGAACCATGCCATTTAAAATGTAGAACTTGGTTATGGATATTTTTGAGCATACACAAAGGTAGATAGAGTATTTGACTGAATATCTCTGTAGTCATAAGTCCCGACTGACCTGACTGATACCACCTTTTCTGCATTCCCCTCCTTCCCATATTATTTTGACACAACTCTCATAAATCACATAATTCTACCTATAAATATTTCAGTGTATTTCACTCAAAGAGAAAGCATTACTCCTTTAATAAGCAAGATAAACCTCTTGTTCATCCATCCAAGGGAATGGGGAGATGGGCCATTTGATGTGCAAGGTCATACTAAGGCAATCTTGGCTCCCCTTGGAATCCAGACCCATCAGCCTTTGGGGTTTCTAAATTAGAAATACAAATCACAAATTGAGTACAAAGTGATGTAATGTGTTGGGAGGACCACGCAGTGAGAAGAGGATGGTCAGCCACCCAGACTATACTAGGTAGGCCACTTAGCACCAAGCCAACTTAAGTTACTAAATGCAGAGGAGGAGAAGAGAAGTGAAGAGGTTTAGTATGGTTAAAGGAAAGAGATGGGTTTTCATTTGAAACATGCTTTCATTGCCTGTAATAGGGCAGGATGGGCCAACTTAGAAGAGGTATAGCACAGATGTCATCAGCACAAACAGGCAGATGTGCCTCCGTGCATTAGAGGCCTGCTACACAGCCAGGCTGGAAGTTTCTTGCAGATGGTGAGCATCCCAGGTTTTTCATGCATTTCTTCCTTCCCCCACTCTGTTCTTGAGGTCCAAGGTGGGGTGGGGAGGAGAGCCATATGACGATCTAGAGGCTTGCGGTTCCAGGTCAGGGTAAGGCATATTAACAGGTGCTTGCTTATGCTCCCTTTTCTACTGCAAGTGCTCAGGAAGCCTATGATATTGTTCTTGCTCCTACCTTCCAGTGGGAATTCTGGCACAGAGGCAGCTGAAGAGAGCAGAAGTTGTAGGGTTACAGATGCGATCAAGGACAAACCATTGACATTACACCCTGTTGCAGTCAGGTTGACATTGCTGGCAGAAAACTCCCAGCCAAGAGCAGCTTGAGGGAGAAAAAGGTTTATTTTGGCTTACAGACTTGAGGGGAAGCTCTATGTTGGCAGGGGAAAACGATGGCATGAGCAAAGGGTGGACATCACCTCCTGACCAACATCAGGTAGACAACAGCAGCAGGAGAGTGTGCCAAACACGGGCAAGGGAAAGCTAGCTATAATGCTCATAAGCCCATCCCCAACAACACACTGCCTCCAAGAGGCTCCAATTCCTGAATTGCCATGAGCTGGAGACCTAGCATTCAGAACACCCAAGTTTATGGGGGACAGCTGAATCAAACCACCATATCCCCTATAAGTTTAATCCTTCCAGAATTGGGCTGCCTCTCACTCATTCAGTTTTTTTGGTGGGAGGTTTCAAGGTAGGATCTCACTCTAGTCCAGTATGCCCTGGAATTCACTGTAGGGTCTAAGGGTGGCCTTCAATTCATTGCCATCCTCCCACCTCTGCCTCCCTAGTGCTGGGATTAAAGGCATGCATTACCATGTCTGGCTCATTCAGTCTTGAATTTTGTGTGTATGTATGGAGAATGAGATAGGGTGTCTCTTGTTGTTTTTCACACTGGAAAGGTCAGAGTATCCAGGCTGTGAGCGTAAGGATATTTAAACTTTGACAGGCACATGCACCTTTTGCTGAGGATATGAACTCTGGCTTGCAAAATTAGTACCTTTAACCTCAAAGCCATTTCTCCAGCCCCACTCTAATTCTTGAATTCCAAATTGAACCATTCTGTGATGGGACCATTAAGCAACATTGTTTTAGCATAAACTCCCAAATGGATTCCCAAGGCCCTAATGCCTACATGGCCATGGTTTCAGTGTGAGGATTAACTGCAACCATCTTTAGTTCTTGGTTTGGAATAAGAATCTTTACCATATCCAGAAGTGTAGGGAATGTTCCATCAGAAAATCACACAACAAGGCCCAGACCTAAGACTGATTTAGCTTTTGGCCCCTCAATTGCCACCTGTAAAAGAACAGAAAAGAAAAGAAAAGAACAGTAGTAATGTCACTTAGAAGTATGTGAAAGTAGATAATATCTTCTCTATCATAATTAGATGTTTTATAGCTTTTATTATTGTAATTATTAAAGTGCCATTGTATTAATATGTCAAGTTTGACATTGTTCTGCTTCTCTCAGTGGTATGATGTTACTGAATCTAATAACTAGGAAAAAAATAAACATATTGCACTGGCTGGTGTCACTTAGATGAGGACCATTCCTCCCACCCTCCTTTCTCTGAAGGATGTATAAATAATCTCCTAATAATTAGTTAGAACAACACCAATGCTAAATTCATTTTCATTTTGATGTTCTGGCCCCAACCCAATTCTTCCCGAGTGAGCTGACTGCAGTTTTTCTTTCCCTTGCTTTCTTTTCCCCAAAGACACAGAATGTTCACAAGGCACAAGATTTTCCTCTAAAGACTTTCCCCCTAAAATCCAAGTGTTATTAATGGAGTCTCAGTCCCTCCTGGAAGTTATTGGCCCATACCACAGACACTATTTAAAAGCCGTACAGTCATATAAAGAACTTTGTTTGTACCTGCTTGTTCCTTCTGTTCTTTCTACTGTCCTTGGCTATGTAGACTATATATAGAAAGTGACATAAGAGTGTTTAGTAGTATTTGACACTGTATTGCTTTTATATTTTCTTGCCAACTTTATGATGGATTGGAAGAAATTGAAACTCATTTATAAAATCCTCAAGTATTTCAGAGTAAATAGTTTCTTTCAACAAAGAGTTCTGGGGCTGGAGAGATGGTTCAATGGTTAAGAACACTTCCTGTGAAAGCAAGAGACCTATGAGGGCTTAAAATTCTGCTTAAGCTCAATCCCTAAGACACACATAAACAGTTAGACATGGCCATTCATGTCGGTAACTTCAGTTGTGTGGGGAGTAGAGACTAGAGAATGCCTAGATCTTGGGAGAAAAATGCAAGCTCTGGGATCATTAAGAATCTCTGGATCAAGGAAGAATGTGTAGAAGATCAATGGATGGGGACAATGAACACTCCTTTCTGGCCACTGCATATGAATGTACCTTGTTGCAGGTGAGTGCATGGATGCTACATGGGCACATACATATGCATATACCACACACATGTGCATGTGTGTGTGCACGAACACACACACCACCACCACCACCACCACCACCACACATACACTTGTGAAAAAAAGATTTCAGGGTTGGGAAGATGGCTCAGTGAGTAAAGTGCTTGCTGTCCAGAAAGAAGACCTGAGTGTGGATCCCCAGCACCCATGTAAAAGACAAGTGTAGCACATATCTGTAATCTCAGTGCTGGGGAAGTGGAGACAGGAGGATCCCCAGTGCTTGCTAGATAGCTAGTCAAGCCAAATTTACACACACACACACACACACACACACACACACACACCACAAGTAAACACATGAACATACTACATGCATACAGATACAAAAACACAAGTGTTTGTTTTCTGTTTATTGACCAAGTTGCTGAGTGTCTACTATGTGGTAAACCCTTTGCTAGGAATACTGGAGAATATAAAGGCTAAAAACTCAAGTTTCTATCCACAGAAAAGTTACATCTGGACAGTAGGGAAACAAGCAGTGGAATTAAATTCTGGAAATTTTGCTGCTCTGTATGTTTCACATCTATGTAATGACAACCCACTTGATGGCACCATTAAAATGGTTAAAAAATGATTTTAAAAAGTGTGGAAACACAAATGAGTGTTACTTTTTTTCTGGAAGCATGGGCACAGCTTCCTTCCTGGCTTTGTTTGATTCTCATCACTCCATGTGCTTCCTGCATAGACACCCTCTTCATGCTCTGCTTCTCTTAACTCTTGCTCACACTTCAGAGTTCTTATGTATCTCAAAGGGAAGATAATCAGTCTTTTGATGACATCTGTCTCATATTCCCTTTCTATGACACAATGATCATGTCTTATGCCTTTGGATGTCTACTCTGAAGGATTCTAAAATTCTTCCAGAAATGTCTCTGGAAAAAAATGAGGGTTACTATATGTAATGCATCTCACTCCACCGTTTTGTTTCTTTCCAGCTGGCAAGGCCATGTGAACGAGGAGTTATGAGTCCTGATGGTACCTAAGAGATGAATGGGACTTTCTGTATCCCAGGACAGTCTTAAACTTGACAGGGAACAAGAGTGAACATGGATATCAAGGGCCTTTATACCCAAGTCTTCCCTCAGTCATGTTGTAGATAGGCAGAGGAAAGGGACTGAAGGCCTCTAGGGCTGATGGTGAAATTTGAGAACCAGTACCTCTTTTTAATATTTTATTTTTACTTACTTATGGGAGAGAGAGAGAGAAAGAAAGAGAGTGAGGCAGATAGAATAGGCATGCCAGGGCCTTTAGCCACTGCAAACGAACCCCAGATACATGTGCCACCATGTGTATCTGGTTTAGGTGAGTACTTGGAATTAAACCTTAGGCTTCACAGGCAAGAGCCTTAATCACTAAGGCCCAAACCAGAACTTCTTGCTTAAAATCACTAGAGCAAAGTACAGGGCATCCCCAGCTCCCCTCTATCTCCTTGGCCTTCTGCCTAGAATTGGTGTTTTATCCCCACTACAACTTTAGCCAGGATTACTCAGCACGTTGTATACTTTCCTAGAACATGAGTTGGGATGCTTGCCACAAAATCAAAACCAGACTAATGCATTTTTGTCTAACACAGCTACCTGGGAATTTGCCCCAAGGATGACAAACAAGTTCTTACTGTGGCTTACAAAGTCTTCACCTTCTTGTTCCCAGCCTCTTCTCCAGCCTGTCTTCCTCATTCCCCTGTCACACTTGGTATGATCTGCAATGGCTCCACCTTGTACCTCGCTGTCTCTGACCACTTTCCACTCTCTGCTGGAAGCACAAGGCTCTGGGACCCAACATCGGCTCTGTATTGGAGCCTTTTCTCATTACTTCAGCGAGGGTCACTCCCTCATGTGGGTTTTAGCACTGCCTCTAATTACCATGTTTTATTATGATTATGTTTAAATGTGTATTATGAAGATCCATCAGGCAGTGAGAGAAGGGATTACTTTCTCATCCATCACAAACACCCAGGTACCTAGCTGAATGTTCTGCTGAGTGTTTGTTAACATAAGTAGAAAGGAGCTTAGATCTTAGAGTCTCTCCTAGTTTAACTCCTCTTAAATTCATTTACTGACACATGCAATGCATTTGTTCCTGTGCAAACATTTACTGAGTACCTACTATGTGGGAACTCCCGCCCTCTCTCTTTCTAGGCAACAAAGCCCTGATTAAACAGACATACAGGAGAAGCAGCTGCCAACCCTTTCTCCAGGACACTCTGCTTGGTAGGCCTTCATTTAAGAACCCTAACGCTTCAATTTCCTTTCGTCAGCTTTTTCCTTAATGGCCAAACTCATGGTGGCAGTGACAATGGATTCTGCATTAGTATTAAAAATTTATTCAATAAATAATGGATTAGAACCTCTGTTTAATAATTATTAATGCACTGCAATTTCAGTTGCCCAAATCTCAAGATGTTTTAAACATAACTAATTGAAAACACAATTAACAGCAACTTTCTGGAATAAATCTGAAAGGCAGAGCACCCTTGAAAACCTCAGACTCTAACAGAAAAAAAAATCAAAAGTCCACTCTATTCCCTCCTTACACTGTCTCCAGATAAAGAACAGACACTCCAGTAGGGAAGAATGGCTGTACTTGGCAGCATGAAGGTGGGATAACAGCAGCTTGTCTGCAGCTGCTGAAACTTCAGGGAAGCACTTCAATGTGCCTAGGGGAAGGTCATTTACCTGACCCATGGGGTATGCTCAGATGCTTGCATAAGATGAGCCCATTGAAGAGAACTCTATGCTCACTCCTGGATCCTGACGCTCCCATATGGCTCTGCTCAGCTTGAGGTAGCAAAAAGCATTGCTGCTGTGTCTTTGGGCTAAGGACTTGACAAAAGAGCCCTTGGACTTTCTAACATCAATGACAGTTAGCAAAGAGAAGATATATTGAAACACTAATAGAATAGGCCTGGGCTAATTTGGGCTCTAGGATTCTAGAAGTGTGTGGAAAGAGTACACTGTTCTCTGGAATGGCTTAGTATGGGCAGTTATGAAATTTTGTACTTTGTGTATTTATCTATTTTTTTTACTATGCTTTGAAAGTCAGGAAGTTTCTCTTTCTCACATTTACTTTTGGACTTGGACACATTGGCCTTGGTCTCATCAGTACATCATAGGGATTTTGGGGGTGAGTATTCAATGAGATATTCTTGTAGGAAAATTAATCAGCAGCAGTGGTTGGCATCCAACACATGTAATCCAGCCTTGACTTGCTCCTGCATGGTTAATCCATGCCCAGTATCCCAATCCATGCTTTGGTCATACTTTCAACAAAGAAATGTGGTTGTTGTATGCATGAATATTATGCCTGGAGAAGAGAAGGGAGCTAAAGGAGCTCTGGTGTCAGTATGGAAAGCATCTTGGCTACAGCTTGATGTATGGCCAAGATACAGTACATAGCGTGGCCAGGGTCATAAATGGGGACATATTTCAAAGTACCCAAAGAGCCACATTTGTGACTTTGACCTTCACTGTAATGGGGACAACAAAGGATTATTAAGCCAGAAGGTGTGGATTTGAGTTTAATCTGAGTATGATAAAACAGTGCTACTTGAAGGCTATTTGGCATCAGTACCTCCCAGAAGGTGACTTAAAGCATGACTGCTAGGCCCTCCTCTAGAGCTTCTTGTCAGACGTAGGCAGGGCCCTGGGTTAAAGCAAACCTAAGCTGTCTGACACGAAGGCCCCAGCTAGGGAGAGGTCACAGCAGCCTGAACCGATGCTGGTCATATCTTGGGGACCAGACCAGCAGGGGAGTTCCTTCCCCCATTCTTGAGGGTTGCAGTGAGCCAGAATCCTCTCCCCATTCTTGGGGGTCGCAGTGAGCCTGGACCCCTGGACAAAATCTTGGACCCCGAGATTGGCAGGAAGTAAGGCCACTCCCTCTCCAATCACGGGATACCTGGACATTCAGATGAGACTTAGGCTTTGCCCATAACCCTGTGGCCTTTGGCCAGTTGCCTAGGAAACTCCTTATATGGTATCAGCCAGCACCTTTGCACAGCCCATCCCCTGTACCCTATACCTTCCCTTTGCCATTGACTACCCTGCTGGAATGAATATCCCCATATGCTAGTTAGGCATCAGCAAACAACCTTGTGCATCTAATTCCCATAGGACACTCTTCCCACCCTCAACTGCTTATAAATCCATTTCTGTGGCAATAAACTGAGAGCTGTTCATCAAAACTGTCTCCGGAAAGTCTTTCATGCGCTCACCACCACAGTTGCCTGGACGCCATAGGGGGAACTGCGTCTGGGCCCCAGAGGACCCAGGGACCCACAGCTTCTCATTCATTTGACCATGGGGTAAGATCTGACAATTGGCATTGATACCAAGTGTTCAGATGATGTCCATGCTGCTGGCTTCAGGGAGTAAACTTTGAAACCGCTACTAGAGAAGATGTCTTGGAGGTGGACTGGCCTGGAGACATGAAGCAATTTGGGAAACTCAAACAATAAACTACCTGTATGATGGTGTCAGACTTATTTAAGTAGGAGCTCTAAAATGAAGAGGGGACTCCACAGAGTGAGAGTCAGCAAGGTTTAATGGCCACCTAGATGAATGGGAACGACTGGAGAATCTTCCAAGGTCCTGAAATCTCTAAGGTCCTGAAAGAGGATGGTGATTATCATGGGGAAGAGTAGGGCTTCCAGTCAGGTCAGAGGAAAGTTGTATGGTGTTCAGTTACAATGACTCATGGTGTTGTGAAGGCTGTAGAAGCAATGCAGGAGAGGACCACAGGGCTAGGGCAACTAGTATTAGTCAAGTGAGATGGCTAGTATGTAAGATACGTGCAAATTTCACTCAACTCTGAGTGTAAATGTCTCATTCAATTTTGCACTCTTTGGTGCCTCCTTTGACTCACCCAAGCCCAGAGGTATTGTGATCCTTTGGCTTCAGGACTGGGAGGAGCCTACTGAAAGACTTGAAATTTCAGTACTTACTGATTCAAGTCTATGTGATCACATTTTTTGTCAGAGGCTCCCTCATACATGGAACATAATTGAATTCATCCAAAGTTGGTGCCCAATGAGCTGTTGAAAGGAGCCAAGCATAGAGATGGCAGGAAAGCCTTATCTATAGAGCCATGGATGAGTCATGTGATATACTTTCCCAAGGCATAAGCAACACCTTGCATTTCTGTAATGGCTAAACCCATGGACAGAGCTATCTATAATGTAGCAAGACAAAGCTGGAGTCTTAAAGCTTCTTTCTTGGACATACTTTTAAATATGCTTTTGTAGATTGTTTATTTTTGTTTTTGTTTTTGTCTTAAGGATATAATATATGGAATTCCATCATGTAGCCAAAGCAGTCCAAGTTTAATATTGAAGCATTCATCTCCCAAGTTCAGATTTTTTTTCCTTCTACTCAGCTGGTGTATTCCCCAACTTCTGAATGTCTAAAAATACCCAGCGTGGCTCCCTCTACAAAGCACCAGCACCCTGCCAGCTGTTAAATAAATAAACTTGAAACAAAAATGCTGTAGTTGTGAAATAAGATATATTTAATTAAATAAAAAAGGAAAAGCAAGTGCTATTACAAGAACATAAAACTGTAAGGCATAAGATAAAAACTAAATTACTACAAGGCAGCTCGATCCAATCTAATCCTTGAAGATAAAGATGAAACTGGAAAATTGCATGTATTGAGAAATCAACATAAGCCCTGAGCAAATATTAACTAGAGATCTATAAACTGGTTGATAATAAACAGAACTATGAACATTAGGATTAGGGGAGGAAATGGAAATGGAATGGCATCAGGTGAGGGGCCTTGAGTTCATCTCTCCATCCTGCTTGGAGCACGGCTTTGGATGATCTTATTTGAGCGACTTTTCCATTAGCTAATTTCAAGTCAACCCGTGGGGGGAATTGAATGGTATGGAAGTACTGAGGAGAATTTCTATCCATCATCTCTTGAAAGATGCAGAGATTGGTGTGTTCTCATCTTACCAGGCCATAAAATGGAGCCTGCAGATAAAACACGTATGCCTTTTTCCATGGGTTTCTAACTTAGCTATTGACACCATTTTAACAGTGTATTTAAGCATGAATAATAGTCCAATTACATGTTAAGTAGTCTTTTTTTATAGTTCTAATAAAGGTCCATTTAGACGTTTACACTGACAACTCAGTTCTTCAGAAGGGCATTTTTCAAGTTGCCTGTTGAAAGAGGGCATTTCATAGCAAAGAGAAAATTTTAAACTTTTTTTTTAAGCCTGCTATTAGCTGGAGAATGTTGCTGCAGCTTTCAGAGGAAAGTGCATGCATAGAGGCTGGGCCTGCCGATGGAGAAGTCAGTAGCAGCAGCTGGGAAAATCAAGCTAATTCACAGGTGAAGATGTCCTTTTTGTCAGAGTTTCAGGCTCTGGGATAAAGACGCTCCTTTGAGAGCATTCATGTGTGTCCCACCTCATACAGGGAGCTACTGAATGCCATCTGAATAGGAGTCTGACTCCAGAGAGCTAAGGGGCGGCTCTGACAGACAGGGACGGTGGTGGTGTTCCCTCACATCAAGGTCTAGGGACAGCCAGAGCCTCTGAGGGAACCAGAAACCCTTTTGGGGACAGAGTTAGTGTTCTTAGGCCCCTGGGGATATATGTGACCTGGGGGCTGTTGGAAACATAGCTGTTTTCTTTTTCTTTCTTTCTTTTTAAACTTCTAGTGAGACTCCAACTAAAGAGTACTGGACAAAGAAAGAGATCCCTATGCTCTCTCAGCTCTAGACAAAGGTCTCTATCACCTCTTGGAGTTGGGGTCTTGTCACTAACTCCATGTGAGTCTTTTGGGGTCTTGAGACTCTTCTTGCCACTACCTCCTTGAAGACAGGGTATGTTGTAGTTTGTTGGGGCTTCGAAAACAAAACTGGATGGATTGCTTAACTAAGAGAAATTGAGTTCTTCCCTGAGCTAGAGGCTAGAAGCACAAGGTCGAGATGTTGACAGATTTTGATCCTGAGTGGTATCTCCTTGGTTTGTATATGGATCTTATCATTGCTTTCGATTTGCTTGTACCTGCGTCCTAACTTCCTTGTGTCATAATGATTAGGTCTCACTTCAGTGATCTCATTTAACCTGTGTTACCTCTTTAAAGACCTTGTCTCCAAGTGCAGTCAGTCACAATCTCTGGTTTGAGAGGAAGGCTTTAACACTTACATTTTGATGAGCTGTAATTCAGACTTTAAGAAGACTACATCTTTATAACTGGATATATATATATATATATATATATATATATATATATATACATGTACATATATATGTGTGTATATATATATATACATATATATATATATATATGTACTTTGCAATTTTTGTATATGCAATTTTTCCCTCTGCCTCAATATCATGGGGAGGAAGTGGCAAAAATATTAAACCTTATATGAGAACAGGAGGCCAGCTGCCCTGCAGAAAACATTGTGTTTTAATGTAAAGAAAAATTTTACTTTCAAAGATTCTGTAAATGTTGTTCCTTACTGGGCTTAGTTTCCATCTCCAGAGTTTCTTGTGGAATTGATCTGGATTAAGGTCCAGACATGCACAATGTTTCAAGGCTCCCCAAGTTATTCTAGTATGTAGCTAGAGTTGACAAATCACTGTTGTTGGAGTCTGTTAGTATGTGAAAGTGGACCTCAAAGGTGGGTGAGTTGATCTGACAAGTTACATATGAAGCACTGAGAGACCCCTGAACATGGACTGAAAGCAGGAGAAAATGTTTGTGGCTGCTTCGAGTAATGGTATACAGAGGATTTTCATGATGGTCAAGGAAAATTGTTTGTTGATTTGGCCATAGCTATTCTTAGGCACTGATGAAGGACTTTGAAATGAAATGAACATGGACAGCCACACCTTGGATTTGTTTGTGAAAAGCACCAGTGGTCTTGCTCCAGGCTGAGTAAGTCAGTTCATGGATGCAGGAATGTCTCAAGGACAACCCTAGTAAGCAGGAGGGCTTAGTGAAGTGCTGAGACCAACCTCCAGGAGAAAATCTGAGGTGCATTGTAGGAGTGTCCATGAAGAGTTTGTTAGTTCTCTGGGAGTTTTGTATACTTGTACAGACTCTCACTTAGATTTCCCACTCCCACATTACAGATTCTTCAGAGCTGCCTACAGACCTTTCATAGATCCGGTTTGAGTTCTCAGCTTTTGCATAATAAAGGCCAGAGCTACAGAGAGGGGGCTCATGGTCCCCCTTTTAACCCCCTGCCAGAAGGCATATAGACATATAGTGCTGTGTTTCGTTATTGTGGTTACACTGGTTTTTGGTTTTTCAAGGTAGGGTCTCACTCTGGTACAGGATAACCTTTAATTCACTATGTAGTCTCAGGCTAGCCTTGAACTCACGGTGATCCTCCTACCTCTGCCTCCCAAGTGCTGGGATTAAAGGCGTGCACCACCACACCCGGCTACACTGTTTTTTTTTTTTTTCTTCTTCATTTCCCCAATAGTATTAGTATGTGAGTCCAAACCTGGCTAGTTCCATTAGTCTCTGGGTTGGAAGGAGTTCATGAAGCTTGGCTTGACAACCTGTGATCGATGGCTAAGCACAAAGCCTAGGACCTTGGAAAACTCCAAGAGCAGATAAGACAAAGTTTTGACTCTAGGCAAGCTTATCATGTTAGTGTGAGCCCTGATGGGAGTTAATGGGACTAAGACCAGGACTATTTGAGTAGTCTACCTCTTTTTAAAGCACTTAGTGTGTATGCTAATCTAGTTTGTACAGTATTGATTGGCATACCATGTGATACACTTCTCAGGGATATTAGAATGTCATCCAAAATGCTGTACAAGTATGATGAAGCAGAAGGAGAGTAAGTAATTAAAATAATTACATTTTCTTCTTGTTTGACTTATATGCATGCTATTTCAAGTCCTGTGCCTTCAAATTCAGTAGGGACTGATCTTGTGTGTGAGTATTGAGTTTAGCCATGAGATCAGCATATCCACTTCTAGGAAGCTTACATTGGAGTTTTGAGGATGAACTATGTCCACACAAAAATATAAATGTCCACAGAAGTCTAAGTGATGAGAAGAACCCATTGTATCCCTGCCTAAGAGCAAGTACATAGGAGGGATTATTCCAGGAGGGCCATAAAGAAGCTATGTCTGCGAGGAGGTAGAGATGCGAGCCTTCCATGGTGGGGAAGGATCTGTGTGGAGGTGATCACATGAGGCAGAGATGTGTATGTTATGGAGAGTGGGAGTGAAGTAGTGACCCGAAGCTTGGCTGCTGTGGGGAAGATGGGGAACATGTCCCACAGCAGCACGGGATGCTTTAGAGGTGTCAGACTGATGTGGGTGCATGGCAGGTAAGGAAAAGGTCCTGCTGCACTGTGCTTGTCACTCCACTGTCTCTACAGTGAGCAATGAAGAAGCTACCAAAGACATCCATGTCTGAATTGGACGCTTGGCTGACACTAATCAAGATGGGTCCCTATTGTTACTTTCTCACAGCACAAAGCACCCAACCAAAAGTAGTTGATGGGTGGAAAGTTGCTTAGTTTACTTATACTGTCAAGTTTCATGATGGCAGGGGAAGGGATGGCATGAGCAGAGGCGGGACATCACCTCTGCCTAGGCAGCAGAGAGTAAGCCAAGTCCTGGCAAGAGAGAGCTAACTCTAAAACCCATAAGACCACCCTCAACAGTGTACCTCTCCCAGGAAGACTTCATCTCCCAAATTGCTACTAGTTGGGGGCTGTTGCAGTCAGCGCCACATCGCTGGGATGAACTTCCAAACAAGACACAGTTTATGGGAGGAAGGAATTTATTTGAAGCTTACAGATCCAGGGGAAGTGCCATAATGGCAGAAGAAGCTGGCCTCCTTTCATAGGTCCAAGCACAGAGACACACCATTAAACAGCCCATAAGCAAGCCCAGACAGAAGCACACAGCAGGGACCCTTAGCAAGCAGCACGGATCCAGTCAGAACTCAGACTTCTCTGCATACTTTTGGCCTGGAAATCTTACCTGCCCCCAATAACACCTTAGGGTTGGACCCCAGGATCATACCCCAGTGACACTTCTATTAGCCAGGTGGCTTGAAATCCAAGTTTTAATAAGACACCTGAGACTACTGGGGGACATACATTCAAACTACTACAGGGACAAAGCATGTAAAACACATGAGTTTATGGGGGGGCATTAATGCACACCACCACAGTCCAATTGAATAGAAATCAAGAGGATATAGGCCAATGAGGCAGAAACAGTTGCTTTGTTTTAACGATAAAACAGCAAAAAAAAAAAAAAAAAAAAAAGTAAGTCGTCTGGATACAAATGATTTCATTTTAGAATCAAAGGCTCCTTCAAATATTCTATTGTCACATGACCATTTTCCTAACCTACTTTACGAAGTCTTATTTTCTCAGTCATTAGTTGTTGTCTTGCATTCTTAGAGATTTTCGAGTTTCTCTTAATCCCTCCTAAATCCTGAGCATTTCGGAGGTAACCTGGAGAGGCTCAGAGGGCCCTAGAGATGCTGATAAATCTCCAAGTACTTTACTTGTTGGAGGAGCTTTTTCATCATGCACCCTGCACTTAATTCGCTTAATGCCTGGGTGTGTGAGTGGTGGCACCTGGGAGCAGGGGGCAGGTACTGACTGAGTGTGAATGGAATAGCTGTCCTCACTTCATGGGAGAGAAGTGAGCTACACAGGAATTTCTGCTAAGTATATTATCAACTTAGATATGTATTAGTAGGAAAGGAGTAACTGTGGCTTATAAGGGATATAATCAGACTTAACTGACAAGATTTTAAAAAATAACTCCTTGATAGGAATAATAACCATGACATCAAATCACATCAATAAGACTATGCTAATCACAATGAAGCAGAAACATTAAACCAAAGAAAAACCTTAAAATTGAGCATTTAGGTCAAAATCATGATGTGGCAGGAGCATTTATAAAAGTGATTCAGGTTGATTGTGCTCAGTAACTTTGTGTCCAAGAGGAATCTCTTTCCCATTGTTTAAGCTAGCAGCTTTCCTCTCTGCTCTCTGCCCCAGGGTCCTGCACAAGAAGTTGCCTCTTGGATTAAGGACAGGGGCTATTGGATAGGGAGTGGAAGAGCCCTGGGCACAAGGTATATGAGGAGTACTGGTGATAAGCTTGGGGGTATGCAGTGTCCTAGGCCTGTCCTGATTGCTCCTTTATCAAATCAACCAAGGGCTTCAGCCTCATTTTAGCCATTGGGGTACAGAAGGCAGGTATTAGCTGAGTGTAAATGGAACAGCAGCCCTCGCTTCCTGGAATTGAACTAAGCTATGCTAGAATTTCTGCTAAGCACACAATCAGGTAAGATATGTATTAATAGGAAAGAAGTAAACTGGTTTTGTTTGGAAGATACTTGGACTGAACAGAAGGCAATAGCACATGTCTCCAGGTTTGGTGCAGGACAAGGCAAAGTGGTGATTAGAGGAACTAACATTGGAAACAATGGGATATGAAGTAGTAAGTTTCCTTGAGGGGCGAGGCCATCAGTAAATTCTCTGTGGGGCCTCTGAAGAGCCCAGGGCCAAAGAGGTCTGTGCCTGTTAGATCCCCTTCACAACAAGTACTCACAACAAAGACTTCTTGGCCTAGGGGTGTGGGAGCAGCCTTATGTAACATGCCAGCTTGAAGAGGTAGGCATGGGATAACAAAGAGTGACATGTGGGGAAAGCATGGAGGAGTCTGAGCCATCCTAGGATGCTGGCTGTGCCTGCCCCGGAAGCTTCTAATTCTAAAGCCAAAGGGAAAATGGGGATGTTGGTAGGTGAGGCTTGAAATAATTGGGGAGACTTCCTGTGTCCAGGTTGACCTGGACCCTTTGCTTTCACTAGTGCCTGACTCCATGCTTGTGTGTGTGCGTGTGTGTGTGTGTGTGTGTGTGTGTGTGTGTGTGTGCATGTGAATTTCTTTGAATGAAAGGGCATATGGGAGCCTCCCTAGGAGCCAGCCAACTCCTACTCATTTTCAGTAGAGGGGAGACAAATTAGAGGGATGTTGTCATTCTCCTGATGTTTTCTGGGACTGGCCGTCTGGTGCCTCAGGATGAATAATGAGGACAGAAAGGTTAGAGTAAGCATTAGGAAGCTGTGCTGTTGCCTATGCCAGTGAAGTATCACATACTGGGTGGCTGAACAACAAAACGAAGTCATTGTCTCAGTTTTGGAGGCAGGATTAGGAGATGGAGGTGGCAGGGTCAGAGTGGGTCTGCTCCCCACCTCTCCTTGGCATTGGCAGTTAATGGAAGTTTTGACTTCAAAATGCATCCTGCCTGCATCTCTGACTCCAACTTCATGCATTCTCCCCATGTGCGCCTTCCACATTTTTATAAGGATTCCATTTATATGAGATTAGTTGCTCATCTTCATGCCCTAATCTTAACTAGGTACTCACAGGGTCTGAAAGCTAGAATTTCAGCATATTTTGAGGGAACACAGCTGAATCCACAACAGAGGCAAGGGTGCCACTGAGTCATAGCACATGGGGAAGATGCAGGATGTAACATAGGTTTCACAGTGTCACTGTGAGGGTGGTAACACATCTAAACACCCCTTGATTTGGGGGAAGGATGCTTATTGCAGCTGCTACAGCAATAAACATGTGGTCCATATGTTCATGGGAGAGAGCAGTTATATATTCCTAGTTATATATTCTCCCAACTTTGAGATGGGTTGAACCAATAGTGCACTAGACAGGCATGCAACCCTGTAGTATAGTGGTTGTAGAGAAAGATAGCAATGTATCTGTTAAGTGTGGGGCATATCTTGGTTAAGACAGGAGTCAATGTCAATAATGAATAGAAGATCCAAAGAACTTAGGCTGTGAGAAAAGCTGCTATACTGAAGAGCCAAACTCAGGCAGGGCAAAGGGGTTTTGCTATCGATTGTGTTTCAGAAGCTGGTATCTATTATAATTCTGACTTTGATCACCTGGACTGTGACTGTTGAGGTCCCTGGAAGTCCATGACTTGCTTCTGTTAGGCCTCAGGGCTTCATCTGCTCAGCACTGGAATTAGCTTGGCTAATGGATTCTGGATTTCTCTCCTTGGTCATGCAGTTGCTCACAAACATATACCTAAATGTCGCTGGAAGTGGGTGGCCAGGCCTTCCTCGAGACCTTGATGGTGGGGGGACCATGACATATATTTTGGTTCACATCACCCTGTACATCACAGAATCCTACTATGTACTGGTGACCTGTGGGTATCAGGGTTGACATTTGGGTCCATATGCGCCTTGGGGATTTCTCAACATATACCTGCTCCTATTCTTGCTTATTCCCCTCTGCATCATTCCCCTGTGGACTTCTCATCTCTCAAAGGTTATAAACCCACATTTTCGCTGCAGCCTGAAAGGGGAGGCAGCTGGTTAATAAAGAAAGCTAAGGCTGGTGATTTTTTTTTTTTCTTGCTTGGTTCTGAAGCTGAAAAAAAATTGCAGCATACCTCAAACTTGAGCAGTGGCTGTGAATGTATTCACTCTTGAATTCATCTGTGAGGTTATTATACACAGCTTTGATGTTATAGCAGGACTACCTGGGTCGTTTTGTTCCAATTACTCAGTGCAGAGGAGGAGGACTTCCATGCTGCATAAAGGTATCCAACTTTGATGTCTTGCGGAGGTGCCCTTCTTGAGACCAATGCATCAGGAGCGACTCCAGGCAGCTGGGGGAGGTACATGTGACAGAGATCTAACTAGGATGCTGTGCCTACTCACAGTGTACCAACTACCTCGGCTCCAGGAAGCTTGGGAGGCAGAAGCCATCAACAAGAGCCTATCAAGCACATTTGCCATTGCATCACATGATTTGGAAATAACCTCATTTTCCTCAATTAGGAAGATGGAGATTGTAATGGCTGTACTTTGCTCTCCTCAGCCGTCTTTCATCTCTGCATCGCAAAGTGCTCTGAAAGCATGATTAACGGAACCTCCCAACTCCCCAGCCAGGCAGGCGCCCCGTGGCCTGCTTCAGCTGAGCTAAATGCTTGAGGCCAGCTCCCTGGGTGAGCTCAGAGTAATGGGAGATCCTGCTGACCCTAACATAGGTCAAGGACAGCCAGCTGGTGGGAACCTCAGATGGTGGCATGGGAAAAAGACCCATAACAGAGGTGAGGAGAGATTACTGGGCAGGGCGGCAAGGCTATTGGAGACAGACCTGGATGCTGGGCTAGTCTATTGTCAAAGCTCAGACTTGTTACTAACACAGCTACCCAATTCTACCCAGTCAGGGTCAGTGCATGAAAACCAGGAAGTTTTGGAAGCCTAGAGGCTGTTCTGGCTCTGCCATTCTGAGCTGGTGGGATGCTATCTCCACCACTATGGGATCCTAAGACCATGTGGTGTCTCATTCGGAGGACATCTCTGTCAGAACCAGGTGCCCTCCTTTGTTGTGGAATGTCTGTGCTGCAGTCTCTCACTGCTTCTCCATCCCATGTCTTCCACAGACCTCTACTACTCACAAGCTTATGAGGTGGTTTCCTACTTAAACTGCCCAGAACAAGATTGGATGCTTCATACATCTCTCTCCTCTCTCCCTTGATAATAAATATCAGCCTGCTCTGCATTTTTGACACACTAGTGTGTTTGGCCACTGAGTTATCTCCTCAGCCAATGGTCCTGTTTATTTCCCTAGAAGGTTCCAGATGTAATTTTAGGAATTTGGGTTCAGGATAGATGGGACATGCACTACTTGCAGAAACAAGCAGGGCCTGCAGGATGAGTCTCCAGAGGTGAAGAGACTAGTAGAAGGTGGTCCTTTCTTCTTGAAGAGGGTTTTTTTTTAAGACACTAAGCCTCTTTCTTATGATTTTTTATTAATGTATGCTTCCCAATATTGCACTTTGAATCACAAGTTTGTAATATGACACAAAGATGATTTTCTACCAGTGTTTGGAAATCTCAAGAGTTTCCCAGATGAGAAACTTGACAAGGTTAAATCATGCCTTGGAGGATGGTTTGCTAATTGGAAAATTATTATTCTTAGTCTAGAGATCTCGACCTGTCTTCTTCATTTTCCCAAGGGGGAGACTTGGCCCTAGAGAGGTGGTCATGTAGGCCCTCACTTGTCATGCTGGAAGGCTGCTGCTTGGTTTTTCACTCATAGATTGCCCTGATCAGCCACACAATACAGTTCTGGGGTAAAGAAAAAAAAAAACCTGTTTGGTTGTAAAAGTTTTTCAAGTGTAAAAAGCACAATAAAACTTAATTCTATCCCCTTTCTGGAACAAACAGAAAGAAAACTGCTGAAGTGGAAAATTCAGAATGGGAAATATAGGCCAGCCATTAGGTTTGACTTTTAAAAACTGAAAAGAAAACTTGAAGATGAGGTGCATGTGGGTGGGGCGTGGCCGGGCCACCCATTGTGAGGGGATGGCTGGTGGAGCCCCCTTGTCTTAAATGCTTTCATGGGCCCCATGTGAACTTTCCCTCCTTTGGCCTCATGGCCTGTCCTTACATTTCACTCTGCTCAATTCCGAGTCCCCCTGGACTGATTTGTAATGCCACTGTGCCTCATGCCCAGGCCCACTCAACCCTTCCAAGTCCATAAGCAGCTGCTGTCACTCCTGGGATTCCATAGCAGCCAGAACCCAAGGCCTCACTCACCCCGCCAAGCTCTCAGTGTCCCTGCTATGAGATCTTCTGTGCTGTGCTGTGCTGTGTTATCATTAGTCTTGGGACAAGGATCCCAGGGACAGTGCTCAAGGTGCCGGCCTTGAATACATCCTGACGCCTGAGTTTTTGCCCTCACATTTTCATTTTTTTTTCTTTTGTATTGTTTGGAGACAAGGTATTGCTCTGTAGTCCAGGCTGGCTTCAAATTCATGGCAATTCTAACCTTATCATCCCAAGTGCTGGGATTACATGTGTAAACCACCACACATGGCTTCCTTCCTTAGTTTCTATTTATTCACCCATTTATTGTGTATATTGTGAATAGTGTATACCTATATATAATGTTTGTATGTGTGTGGGTATGTGTGTGCATGAACATATGTGTGTAAGGTTCAGGAGTGACCTAGGACCATGGAGAGCACTTTGAGGCAAAGATGAAGATTTATTGGGGTTGGGGGAGACATGAGCTGCTAGGACTGACTCTCAGGAGTGGGAACAGTCAGTCTGGGGTTACAGGTAGTGGGCTTTATAGGTTTTTACAATTGGAGGAAGGTGAGAAAGGGGAAGGAATTTTCTTGTTAGGGCAGTAAATCTCTGCTCTTTTACATTAGCCATATGGAGAGGCTAGAAGTGACCTGGTGAGAGATAAGAAGGGGCAGTAAATCCTGTTCTTGGGGCATCTTTCTTGAGGAATGTGGATGATCCCTTTCCTTATATCTTCCTGTAGCCATCCTGTTTTTCTTTTGGTGACTCCCTTTTTGGGAAGCCCATTTCGACCTAAGGTTCCAGCCTTTTGTTAGTGATAAGGGGCCGTGGTCTTTTCTTCTGTAGCATCTTCATGCTGACCATAGGGGTTGACGAACTCTTATGGGAGAGCCTGGGTGATATGGTCCATGGGTCTCCCCTCAGGGCAGGTGATGAGGAGTCAGCTCTTCGGTGGCCAGAGGCTGGTAGGAGATAGAGGAGGGACAGGTCAGTAAAAGTTGGTTGAATCTTAGGTGGGTGAATTGGTCCACCTGATTTTGGATGCATCTCAGAAGGCAGGGGGCCAGAGCAAGTAGTAAGAGTAGTCCAGATATGGGCCCTAAGAGTGGCAAAAGCCAGGGCCAAGGTGTACCAAAGATGTTCCATGACTCCAAGGGGATTGGTGTTCCTATCTGAAGCTGGTCAGCCAGGTTTTTTAGTTTCTTAATTTTGACCTCTACTTTGCCTGATCAATTGACATAGTAATAGCATTCCTTATTCAGAAAAAGGCAGGTCCCTCCTTTGTCTGCTGGCAGGAGGTCTAGGGCTCGGCGATTCTGTAGCACGACTGAGGCCAGAGAAGTAAGTTGTTCTTGTAGTAGTCATAGGGCCTCAGTGGATCCTCAGACTGCAATGCTCAGTTCTGTTGAAAGCCTTTCATAAGAGATTACACTATGGCTCAGGCCTCCTGTAGCTAGTCCTGTGGTAGGTATAGAGGCTGCCAGGCTTACCCCTACCATCACAGGCAAGTGAATGGCTCTTTTGTAATGGTGAGATCATTTAGGAAGAAGGACTGCCAGCTCTCCCTCTGTGTACATGTGAGGCCAGGTACCAAAGTGACTGGGGTGCAAGGGCCTGAGTACGTTCTTGGACAGATGTAAGTATACAGCACGGAGTCACACCAAAACGAAATTCCCTTAGATAAAATGTGGTTTGTCACAATAGAGTTAATTCTGAAAGCTCCTGACCAGCATTGAGAGATGTCCATATGCCAGCAGTCAAGGTGGTTTTGGAAGAGAGAATGGGATAGGGAGCTTGGAGATGGGATGCCAGAAGCAGGGAGTGTCTGAAACAGAGGTGACATTGTACAGGGGGACTGCAGTAATGAGGGAGCACTCAAGGGAAGCACACATGAAGCAGGCAGTGTGATTGGTAAGATTGAGTTGATTGAGGAGGGAGAGAGAAGAATTAAGGATTGATATCCATGGGGTGATGGAGAAGGTTAGACCATACAGACTATCCTGGAGCTTGCCATGAGCTTGTTTGATGCCCATTACTGTCTGGATATGGGCATTTTGGGCAGTCCTAGGGGCATTTTGAATGGATCTAAATATTTTTATTTTGCCCCCACATCGAGATCCCATGGTGTGTTGGGTTGCCACCCCCACCATCCCATCTGCTCATTTTTAGTTCCATGGTTCTGTGATGGAAAAGGTAGTAAGTACCCCTTGAGATTTGAGCTGTGGTGGTTGGATGCCATAAGACTTAGTTGGGTGAAAGTAATGGAACCGACAGAGTGGGGAGATTGATAGTGAGCACCCCCTAACGGAGCCAGTGTAGCATGCTGGTACAACTTGGTCTTTAGTGAAGCAGAGATTTCTCACATACCATTTCTGTATTGAACTGGCTTTAGGGAAGTCGTTGGCAATATGTATTATAGAGAAGGAGAGGGAGATGGGTTCTGCACACCCCGTGAGAGGACAGAAGGAAAAATTAAGGAGCTTATTATTCTTGTCAATGGTTGTGTCATCAAAACGCCAAGCACAAGGGGGTGGAGGATGAGCACTCAGAGGCTAGGGATAGAAGGCTTGGGGCAAGAGAGAGAAGGCAGAGGGGCATTAGTGTCAAGAGGAACATTCTGGGATTGGGGGAAGAGTGGGAACAGGAGAGAATTTTAGTTAAAGAGAGCCCGTCGGAGTGGCGGTGTACTTATTCCTGGGTGGAGAAAAGTAGGACGGAGGTGGCTTGACTCTCTTTAGTCACAATAGGTGGAACCAAGTGGGGGATGCCCTGATGCCCTGAAGCTTTGCAGCCATGGGGGTGGTTAGGATCACCAGATGAGGCCCAGCCCAAAGCAGCTCCAGACCCTGTGCACAAGGCTGTTTGAGGCAGACTTGATCTCCAGGGTTAAGTGAGAGAGTTGTGGTTCCCTCTAGTGGTTGGGGAAGGAGGCGGTCATCATGTTCCCGTAGAAGATTTCAGATAAAGGAAAAAGTACCCATGAAGAGATGTTTCTGGTAGTGGGGGAAGGTTGTTCAACAGGAAGGGGAGTCCATACATGAGTTCAAAAAGGCTAAGGAAGGAGGGGTCCCGAGGAGTAGCTCTTATTCGGGCTAAGGCAAGTGGAAGGAGCTGGGTCCAGGACAGATGGAGTTCAGAAGTAAGTTTAGACAGGTGAGTTTTGAGTTTTGAGAATGGCATTTGCTCTTTCCACTTTGCCTGAGGACTGAGGCCTATATAGAATATGGAGTTTTCCATCTATTCCCAGGGCTCTGGATACTTCCTGGGTTAACTTGGAAATGAATGTCGGTCCATTGTCTGACTGAATGGTAAGAGGAAGGCCAAAATGGGGTAGAATAGATTCAAGAATATAAGAGGTGACTATGTTTGCAGTTTCTTCTATCATAGGAAAAGCTTCAACCCACCCCGAGAAAGTATCCACCATAGTGAGAAGGTATTTAGTTTTCTTGTGAGGAGGCATGTGGATAAAATCTATCTGCCAGTCTACCCCGGGGAGTGAGTCCCTGTGTTGGTGGTGTTTGAAAGAGGTAGGGGGAAGAACTCCCCTTGTGGAGAGGCCTTGGCACAGACTGAGCAAGCCTGGGTCACAGAGGAGATTAGAGAGGAAAGGCAAGGATGGAAAAGAAGCAGGGTCAGGATTCTTTGTAGTGGGCAGGCTCCTACATGAAATACATTAGGTAGGTGGGTCAGGATGGTAGTAGCTTGGAGATCAGGCAAGCAGTAGAGATGCCCCAGGAGTAGCCAGCCTTGTGGTCCCGGGATGGCACCAAGTTTTGTTAGAGTTTGGTACTGTTCTAGGATGTATGAAGGAGTGAAGGAGGTAGGGGCAAGGAACAAGGCTGAAGCTGAGTGTGTGCTCTGGAGGCTGGATTCCCAGGCAACTCTGTCCGCAAAGGAGTTTCCCTTGGCCACAAGTGAAGTTAGAGCCTGGTGTCCCCTACAGTGAAAGACAGCTGCCTTTGTAGGAAGATAGGAGGCGTGTAGCAGTTTGAGGATAAGGGGTCCATTAGTAATGGGGGTTTTTCTAGTGGAGAGGAAGCGTCTCTCCTTCCAGATACCATCATGGTGATGTAGAATATGGAAAGCATATCTAGAGTCAGTATAGATATTAACTGTTTTGCCTTGTGTCAAGGTGAGGGCTCTAGTGAGAGCTACCAGTTTGGCCTTTTGGGATATACTCCCCGTAGGCAATGGGCCGGTTTTATTATCTGGTCACCTGAGACAATAGTATATCCCACTATTTGAGAGCCCCCTGAGTTAGTGGATGAGGTGCCATCTATATACCAGGTGGGACCAGGGTTGGGGAGAGGAAATAGAGAGATTCTAGGATTATGATAAGTGAGTCCCTCTAGGGTTTCTAGACAGTAAGTTGTTTGGGTAAAGACAGGAGGGTAGCAGGTTAAGTGGGGGGCAAGAGTCAAGTGTGATGTCAGGGTTATCAAGGAAAGTGACATGAAAGAGTTGAATTTTAGGTGGGGTCAGAGTAGAGAGGCAAGAATTGGAAAGTAGGTCTTTAAGTCTGGGGGGGGGGGGAGAGGACAGTGAGTTGTTGTTCAAAAGTGAATTTTTGTGCCTCTTGGGCCAGAAGAGCAGCTGCAGCAAGAGCACACAGGCACGGTTGCCAGCCCCTGACACAGGTTTCCAGTTGTTTAGAGAGACAGGCCACACGGGCAAAGGATGGGCCCTTCATTTGACCTAGAACCCCCACTTCCATCCCTCCTTTTTTCATAGAATCAAGAAGAAAAGGCTGTTGGAGGTCCGGAAGTGAAGGGCTGGAGCTTTTAAAAGAGCATGGTGCAGGTGGGAGAAGGCAGTATCTGTCGCTGACTTAGGGTCTAGGGGCTCATGAGGGTTTCCTTTCGCCCTGTCATAAAGGGGCTTTGCCAGGAGCGCAAAGTTTGGAATCCATATTCTAAGGGGATCAGGAGGGGCTGAGGAAGCTGGAGGAGCCAGAGAAGCTGTTGGAGGCAGATCATCTATGATGTCCAGGTCGAAAGCAGAGGGTGAGGATGAGTATGGGGGAGGGGTTGAATTAGAGTGTGTTTTTGAGATTTTGGCCAAAAGGACCTGGTGAGAACAGGCAGAACAGAGAGAAGGCTGTGCATGCAGAGTTAAAAATGCTTGGATACAGGGTATTTCTGGACCATTTGCCTATATGTTGGCAGAAGTTTTCTAAATCAGTGAGAATTTGGAAATTAACAGTACCATTCTCAGGCCCTTTGGACCCATTGTCCAGTGTAAATTGTGGCCAGGCAGAGTTGCAGAGAAAGATTAGATGACGAGGTTTGTTGTCATCCAGGAGTCATAGAGGTTTTAAGTTTTTAAGAAGGCAGGCTAGGGGGTTAGTAGGAAGTGGTTTAGAGGTTTTTTTCCCCATGGAGGGGTGAGCAAATAATGAAAGGGCTAGTGAGAGGAGACAGACAAAGAACAAGATAAAGGTGATGAGAGAGACCAGAGCTTAAGCTGGGTTTACACAGGATACCAATGTGACCCCCTGGCCCATTTGGGTGAACAGGACCTGCACCTCCCACAATGGGCAGAGGCCATACAGGTCACAACTGTTGGCTTTTTAGCCTGTTTAGTGAGCAAGGAGGGCACCTGTGCTCCCGATGGAGAAAGCCACTGGCAGTGAAAGAGGCAATCTCAGGAGTGAGAGGAAGGAGGGAGGGGGGGGGGGAGAGAGAGTCCAGGGATGGTGCAACTGAACCAAAAGGCACTCCTTAGGGTGTGGTAGACCAGAGAACAATAGACCCGAGGTTTTGAGAGTGTGTCTTTCTCTAAACCTGGGGTGGGGCCTTGCAGTCAAGGAGTGTAGCCTGGCATGCCTGCTTGACTTTCATGAGGAGGCAGACTGTCCCAAGAGAATGGGATGCTTATTGAGAAGGGAGGAGATGGAGAGAAGAACAATGAGGCAGAGTGGGACACTTACTGAGGCTGAATCATGGTGGATGTGACAGCCTGTATTAGGCAGAGATGGTCCGAAGCCTTCAGAGGGTCAGATGGCAGCTCGGTGGTTAGGTCAGGGGAAAAGGAGGTCTGGCCACCCAAGAGGGCAGTCAGAGGCCTTCCTATCCAAGTCACGGCACCAGATGTAAGGTTCAGGAGTGACCTAGAACCACGGAGAGCACTCTGAGGCAAAGATGGAAGTTTCATTTGGGGGAGAAACACGAGCTGTCAGGACTGACTCTCAGGAGTGGGAGCAGTCAGTCTGGGGTTACAGATAGTGGGCTTTATAGTTTTTTACAATTGGGGGAAGGTGAGAAAGGGAAAGGACTTTTCTTGTTAGGGCAGCAAATCTCTGTTCTTTTACATTAGCCATATGGAGAGACCAGGAGTGACCTGGTGAGAGATAGGGGGACAGTAAATCTCTGATCTCAGAGTGAGATCAGAAGTGACCTGGTGAGAGATAAGGAGGGGCAGTAAATCCTGTTCTTAGGACATCTTTCTTGAGGAATGTGGATGATCCATTTCCTTATATATCCCTGTAGCCATCCTGCTTTTCTTTTGGTGACTCTCTTTTTGGAAGCCCATTTCGACCTAACAATGTGCACATAAATGTGGGGGCCAGAGGTTAATGGTAAGTGTTTCCTTCAGTTTCTCTCCACCTTATTTATTTGTTTGTTTACTGCACGTGTAGTATTGTGCTGTGGTGTGTGTGGTATATGCATATGTATGTGCAGATGTACTTTGAGGCTCATGGAGGACACAGAAGAATGTCTGGCGTCCTCTGTTGTCTCATATCTGCATATTTCCTTGAGAGTCTCTTTTTGAACAAAGACCTATGATTTTTTGTGAGCCTCAGTGATTCTCCAATCTCTGCTCAGGATTCGGATTATAAGTATGTGTGGCCATACTCAGCTTTTTACATAGGTCCTGGGGAATCCAGTGCAAGCAGTCTCAGGCTCTAGCTCTGGCCCTTGTGCTTGCATCAAGCATTCTTACCCACTCAACCATCTCCCAAACCCTGCCTTAGATTTTTTTTGTGTGTGTGATAGGGTCTCTCACTGAACCTGGAGCTTCCTGATTTGGCCAGACTAACTGGTTAGCAAGCACTGGGGAATCCTCTGTCTCTGCCTCTATAGTGCTGGAATTATAGGTGTGTGTCAGGTCACTGCACTGGCTTTTGCACGGGTGCTAAGGATTTTAACTCAGGTATTCTTGCCTGTGAACCAAGTGCTTTATCTATGAAGCATCTCTCCAGCCCCTCACTTCTGTTTCTAAAGGCTCAGTTGTGGTCCTCCCTGGCCGTTTGACCCCTTGCTATTATCTCTCCATGTTGCTGGACATATAGGCCTCCTTTTGGTGAGTGCCTCAGCAGGATACTCTGCAAGACATGTGGGAGGTGGAGCTGGCAGAGCTCTCAGGAGGATTTCTAATGGGAAGAAGTTTGAAGGACAGGGTTGTCAAACTGTCTGTCAGCCTGAGAAAAGGTAGGATGGGAACCTAAAGGATGCAAAGGGAGCTAAATGCCTTGTCCAGTCATGAAAGAAGGAAGGATCCCATTGTAATGAGTTATTTTTGCATGATTAACAGAAGGAAGGACAGCAAACTTTGTTATGTTTAGAATATGTATTTTACCACCTGATTTGTATTGACTGGCCTACAAGAGCCCCTCAGTCCATTGTTTTCTTTTGTCTGTTTGTTTGTTTGAGGCAGGGTCTCACTCTAGCCCAGGCTGATCTGGAATTCACTATGTCGTCTTAGGGTAGCCTCAAAATCACAGTGATCCTCCCACCTCTGCATCCCAAGTGTTGCGATTAAAGGCGTGTATCACCACACCTGGACTTTGTCATTTTTTTTAATAGCCTAGGATGCTCATCTGTTCCTTATATCACATTATTGTCAGAAGTGACCATCTAATCATCTAAGATGGTTACCTACCTTATATGCTATGTGACTGTGAAGGCAAGGGCTGAATTTATTAGCACTCTTGCATTTAGGCAGAGCCCCGTGAAGGACTGTGTCCAATAGAAATGGGAGCGGAATTACCATACATTATGTCTGGGCTAGTAGTCAAAATGCCCTTTTCCACCTATTAACTATTTGGAGAAATGATGGAAGACTGAGAGCGATCACAGCCTTAAGAGAGAAGGAGCCTGGAGCCTTGAATAAGCATGCGGCAGGTTTCTGGAGAGGAGCACCTGCATTGGTCTGCAACATGAATGAAAAATAATCTTTACTTTGTGAAGCTGGTGGGAACTATGGGCTTGATTGTTACAGCAACTTCATGTGTTACCATAGAGAATGCATGTGACTTTAGAGTACAAGCCTCTTGGAACTAACCATGAATAGGCCATCCCTTCTTGGCTTATGCTTTTAAAAATATTTTAGTTAATTAATTTATTTATTTTTCTTTATTTATTTGAAAGAGAGAAAGAGAAAGAGGCAGATAGAGAATGAGCATGCAAGGGCTTCTAGCCACCACAAATGAACTCCAGATACATATGCCACTTTGTGCCTTGTGCATCAGGCATTATGTGGGTACTGAGGAATTGAACTGGGGACCTTAGGCTTTGGAGGCATGTACCTTAGCTGCTGAGCCATCTCTTCAGCACACCCCTAAGTGATTAAAAAATAGTTTTTATTGGGCTGGAGAGATGACTTAGAGGTTAAGCGCTTGCCTGTGAAGCCTAAGGACCCTGGTTCAAGGCTCTATTCCCCAGGACCCATGTAAGCCAGATGCACAAAGTGGCACATGCATCTGGAGTTCATTTGCAGTGGCTGGAAGCCCTGGTGTGCCCATTCTCTACCTATCTGCCTCTTTCTGTCTCTGTCTGTTGCTCTCAAATAAATAGAAATAAATGAAAATGTATTTTAAAAAATAGTTTTAATTTATTTGTTTATTTATTTATTTGAGAGTGTGAGAGAGAGTTGGCTTGTGTTTTATCTCTCTCCACTCTCCCCTTTTAAAGAGTGATGCTAGTCTGCAAATAGGAAAAGGAGGTGGGTGAAAGTAGTTAGTGAAGGAATTTCTTCCCAGGGCTTTGAGAATTATTTTATTTAGTGATTTCTGGCTCTCTAGAATTATGAAAGTAATGGAGTCATGAATATAATTACCTCTATTCTGTAATTACCCAGCAAATATCATGTGAATACATAGGGGGTTTGAGTCAGCAGATCTGGCAGCTGTGGAGTTTGATTACGATGATTTAGCTGTTGGGAAATGCCAGGGATTAATTTTAGTCATTGATGTAGGAACAACAAGGAGAAATGGCCCCAAATTTGGAAAGGCTGAATATGGGGTGAGCACATGACTCTTGTGGGGCTAGTTTGACAAAGGACCCCCACCCCCCGAATGGGGCCATCCTTCATGACATCTCTGCAGGGTCAAGGTGAGCTGAAGGTCTGTGTGTGAAGGAGGTTTCCCATGGAACTGCCCTTGAAGGATGTCAGTCTGAAGTGAGAACTGAGGCAGCAGTCGTGTGTGTTTGAGCTCTAGTGACAGTGACTAGCTCCTTCCTCAGTCGCCTTGTAAGGAGGACTCAGCTCAGCCATTCCCATTTTACAGATATGGACAGCAACCCTGCAGGAGTGGATTTTTCCATGTGACAGAGTCGGGTATTTCCTAGGTTAGAACCTCGCCTTGCCCCACGCCTGCCTATCTTATTTGGTACTGGCTTTTCTGATGAACATGTTATGTTTTCCCACAGGAAACGGGTGATTCCTTCCATGGCTTATTTTGAAAATGGTTCTCAGAAGAGTTTTGTGAAAAAGTAATGTGAAGATTCAATGACATTGTTCTAGAAAGGAGGTAGAGAAGAAATTCTGTAAACTTGAGGTTCTAACAGGGGCCAAGGACCCCTATGGCTCTTGCTCTGTGGTCACTTGCACTCACTAGGTGCCTTTGGGCCTGTGTCTAGACAACGTGCATCCCACCCCAGGAGTGGGTCGTGGTGTCGGGGTTGGATCCAGCATTGCTCTACACACTCTCCGTAGTCTTGAGTTCTTCTTTTCTTCATTTTTAGGCTCAGTTCTCAGCATCTTCTGACCTGGGTGGGATCTGACAGACCTCAGAGACTCACTGGCAATTCAGCTAATGGAATAAAGAGTTGTTGGGTGTTTGGGGCTGGGTAGAGGTGGAGGGGAGATGGTGTCCTGGGCAGAGTGAAGAGCACTCATAACAGAATCCATTTGGGCCTGGCCCTGCTGCTTGCATTGGGTTTGGAGGCCTCTGAGCAATCACTAACTTTTTCTGAAGTTATAAGTCAGCCATTCTGATACCTCCACTTTCTCATAGGTGCTGGGATGCTGACCCAAGTATAGAAATAATGGATAAGCCAGGATGAAGGTCTGTGATCCCCAGGTGGTAAAGGGTCTGAAACTCTGTCATGCTTCTTGTTTTCTGACACAAGCAACATCAGGGACTTGGAGTGAAACAGCTGCTGCCATAGCTGTGCCCACAGATGCCTTCTGAGTGTCTGGAATCATCTACCCCACATTCACTCCAGCGTACAAACCTGGAGTCATATCCATATCTAGTAAAACCTCAGGATGCCACAGGTTCTTATTCTGGGCTTGTTATGAAACTTAATGTTTACCATATTCTAAAGTCAGAATTCAGACTTAAATACTACTTTTGATTGAACCTTGGAATGATTCCCCTGATGCTGTTCTGAACTCTGACAATAACCCTGAACTCAAATGTTGTCCCCAAACGACAGCACAACAGAGTCTAATACATAACCTAACTCTAAGTCTGTTTAGAAGCCTCATCCCTGACTGTAATCCCGATACCAAACTTTACGTTAAACAAGGATTAGCCTATAGCCTCATCCTACCTCACTTTGACCTGACATTGAATATAACTGTCTTGCCAATGTTGATTTGAAATCAAATTTTGACTTAGCCTTAAACCTGAGTCAAACCTGACATATGTTTTTCTTTATCTGACGAGTAGTTTATTTATTTTTATTGGTACATATTCATTACATGTAGTGCTGGTTTTCATAAAGACAATTTCGTTCAAGAAAATCATGTATTTTGATCATTTTCACTCCCCATGCTCTCCCATTTCTTCCTTCTCCTCTCTTCCTCCCTCCTCCTCCCTCCCTCCCTCCCTCCCTCCCTCCCTTCTTCCCTTCTTCCCTCACACTAGTCTCCTTCATTCTCAGAGTCTCCTTTCTGCTTTCATCTCATACACACATATGTATCTATTATCTACATAAAATCTAGTATCCAAAAATGAGAGGAAATATATGATGTTGGTCTTTTAAGGCATGGCTTATTTTGCCTGGCTCTTCTGAACTGGAATTTGGTACTCCATCTATTATCTTTCCCCTATTTCCCCTCCACTCCATGCCTGTTGCTCTGGGCTACCTGATGTGACAACTGCTATCTACATAGGCAAAGAGGTCTTGGACATTGAACTGTTAGTATTGCTTTCTATTGTCTGGTGAGAGCCTCACTGATTTGATGACTCTGATCCTTGATGGAAGTGACCGGGACCAGGTTAAGGTATTACCCATTTGAAAATATATGTGTATGAAATATTCCTTTTTTGTTTTGTTTTGTTTTTCAAGGTAGGGTCTTGCTCTAGCCCAGGCTGACCTGGAATTTACTAAGCAGTCTCAGGGTGGTCTTGAACTCATTGTAATACTCCTACCCCTGTCTCCCAAATGCTGAAATTAAAGGCATGCACCACCACACCTGGCTGAAATATTCCTAATTATCTGATGGCTATCTAATCTTAGTTCCTCATAAGTGAAAATAATTTTAAAATAGTGATGTGAAATGTGTAGTGGCAACAAGGTCTACTTTGAGTCATTCTCTCTCTACCTCATTTTCTTAAACTATAAGTGTGAGTACAGTAAGGAATAAATGAGCTAATATATGAAAAATGCTTAGATCACTTGATAAATGCTTATTATCATCATACATCTTCTACTTCTTTAATCATAAATAAATCAGAAATCATTTTAAATTTTGTAACTTCAAGCACAAACTCAACTTTTCCACTATCAACTTTTAGAAAAAGCTTATCATTGGAAATACAAACTTGCTTGTGGTAAGGCATTTTTCTTCTGAAGGCTAAGTTGTAAAGTTACAAAGACAAATTTTCTGTCAAATAGAGAGGTATGTGGACAATGGAACAGATGGGTACAGGTGTGTGAAGCAGAAACCCTCTCTTCACAAATGTTATTCAATGTACTGCAATTAAAGAACAGTCTTTGGGGTTAGATGGGTTTCTACCCATGAGCCATGACTTACAGGCTATGGACAAAGTCATTTGTCTGTTTACCCAATCATGCCTGCTATTGCTTAGGCAATGAACAGGTAGGCCTTGGATCATACTATGCAGTTTTCAGTGTAGCAACAGAAAAAGATCCAAATCATGAAAACATGTGTATGAAATTAAAATGTGAACTTTAGATGTAATGAGTGAGTATAGCAGAAGAAGGTCTGTGCACAGATCATTAGGTCATTCCCATTCTGAAGCTGAAGGACGTGTAAGGGCTGGTCAGTGGGACAAATCAGGTTTTTCTTTTTCTTTTCTTTCTTTCTTTATTTACTTGAGGGAGAGAAAGAGGCAGAGAGAAGGAGAGAGGAAGATAGAGAGAGAATGGGCACACGAGGTCACCTAGCCACTGCAAACAACATCCAGATGCATGTGCTACCTTGTGCATCTGGCTTACAGGGGTCCTGGGGAATCTAACCTGGGTCCTTTGGCTTTGCAGGCAGGTACCTTAACTGCTAAGCCATCTCTCCAGGCCCAAATAAGGTTTTTAATTACAGGGGATTCAACTTCACAGTAATGTTAGCAGTGCCTATGACTTTGTCACCAATAGAACAGTTATTTTCATACCATTTTCAATAGACATATAACAGTTATTAGACCCATAATTAGATTTTGTTGGTAAATACATTGGTTCAGAAGCATGTATATTATTTCTATATCACAAATATAGTTTTTGAAGAGGCTTTGTATTTTATCAGTTGTAGGTCTGTATTAGTCAGGGTTATCTAGAGGAACAGAACTGCTAGCATGAATTATATTAAAAAAGAAATTTAGTGAATTAGTTTACAGTAGTACAGTAGCACTTGCAGGCCCGAAAAATCAAGGAACCCGGCAGCTGCTCAGTCCACTGCCTCAGCAGTCTGAATCCGGCACTGAAGGCCTGGAGGCTTCCTGAGGAGCCGCTGGGTTTTGATCCATGTGGGTCTTCAGTTGACTCTGGTCTTCAGTCCGTGCTTATCTTCAACCCATGCTGGAAGGCAGCAAGCAGCTCTGGCAGCCAAGTAGAAGGAAGGGACTCTTTTCACCCAGAGCTTCCTTATGTAAAGTGCCCCTCTGAGAGGGGCTGCCCGCTCTGGGGGAAGGGCTCATTCTGGGGGAAGGACTTCCTCCTTCAGTTAATCCTTCCTGGAAGCAACCTCCTCGGAGATGCCCCCGAAAGGGATTCCTGTGGATTACTAAACAGATCAAGTTGACAACACCTTAACATTTACAAGGTCCAAAGTAACACTGAGCAAAGGTATGGAGATTTTTCTTCTGCCTTCTTCCCCCTCTACATGTACAACCTCCACGACTATTAATCCTGGCATAAGAGTGATATACACAGATGCAGTGGCATTTTGATGTAACTGCTTTTCTTTTTAATTTCAGATGTTTTATGCATTAAAATGCACATTTTTACAAAAACAGGGTTCCGGAGCACAAAAGTGAACCAGAGCACAAAAGGATTGAGAGAGCAACCTGTAGATTGATAAAACGTCTAAGAGCTAGGGAGGCAGGAGGGAAGGATGGTAGCCCAGTGTGGATGAGGTGAAGTCAGTCAGGAAGAGAGGCAAGATGAAGCTGATGAAGTAGGGGTGAGAGCCACACACTGAACACCAAGAGGAACTGGCCTTTTGCTATGGACAGAGGGAGGCTGCAGTGGTGTTTTAGGCAGAAATCGACTCATGATTCAGCTCACATTAGAACAACACTTCTTAGCTGTTTTACGTGATAAAAGATAGTGGGGTTGGATAGAAATAAAATGGGGACACCTGTAACTGAGACTACTGTGACAGCATTGAGAGATGGAAAAGGTGATAGAGTGAGGATATACCTCAGAGATGAAACTGTAAGCTTGTGGTAATAAATTCCATGTGGGAGGCACCAACAAGAGAAGTGTCAAGGATGATCCTAGGGTTTGCTACTTAGACAGAAGCTGGTGGTGGTGCCATTGTCTATGTTAAAGATGACAGAGGACGGGCAAGAGGAAGAGGAGTGTTCAGTTTTAGACATGTCAATGGAGATCCTGTGAGGTGTCCAAATGGATGTGTCAAAGAGGTGATTGGATAAATGTGTCAGGAACTTACAGGAGATCTGGGTGGGAGATATGAATTTGGAGATGCCAATGTGTAGATGGCACAAAGTCAGGGAGATGAATGAGGCTGCCTTAGTCAAGAGCAAGATGAGGAGAACCATTACAGCTCTATGGAACTTAACAGTTTAGAGATAACACAATTATAGTGGATTATTCAATTGATATTTTATTGAGGGCTTACTCTGTCCTAGCATTGTTCTATTTATGTTGTGTGTGTTTATTTCTTTATTTTCATGGCAACCACAGGAAACAATAAGTCATGAGAGGTGAAATATGTTGCCCTGTCATAGTTAGTAGGTGGCAGATCTCAGGGCATGAATTTAGCAATCTTGCTCTATAGTTTTTTTTTTTTTCTTTAATTGTAACAGAGCCAGAGTAGCCAGAGATGTCATGTCATGATTTGATTCAGGTGTCCCCCATAAATTTAGGTGCTCTGATTGCTAGGTTCCCAGCTGATGGAGATTTGGGAATTAATACCTCCTGAAGGCAATATATTTTGGGGATGAACTTATGGGTATTATAGCCAGTTTCCCCTTGCCAGTGTTTGGCACACTCTCCTGCTACTGTTGTCTACCTGATGTTGGCCACGAGGTGATGTCCACCCTTTGCTCTTGCCATCATTTTCCCCTGCCATCATGGAGCTTCCCCTCAGGTCCATAAGTCAAAATAAACCTTTTTGCCCACAAGCTGCTCTTGGCTGGCTGATTTCTGCCAGAAATGGGAACCTGACTGCAACATGTCAAGAAGAAGAAAAACCAGGACACCAAGGGCACTAAAAGAAGACTATTCCAGGAGAGGGGAGATGGACATGTTTAGATATATCATGGAAGTTAGATACAACAGCACAAAAACAATTCAGTGGAGTTATAGTAAGGTAGTCACAGACACTAATCAGCATGGCTTGGAGAAAATGAGTTTGGCTATAGATATGGCCCTCCACTGTCCATAGGATAGAATCTTTATGCTGTCGGGCAGTTATAGAGAGCTTAGCACATGCTTAGTGTACAGTAGATAATCAAAAGATGTTAACAGTTTCCATGCATGACTATATGGAACTTTTTTGTATGTGTGTATGGTATGCATGTGGGCATGTGTGTTCATATGTATGGGTTTGTGTGTATAGATGCATGTGCACATATGTCCACATGTGTATGGAGGCCAGAGATCTACATTAGTTGTCTGTAGTAATTACTCTCCATCTTATCCTTTGAGACAGAGTCTCATACTGAGCCCAGAACTTACCAATTTAGCTAGATAAGTTATTTAGCAAGCTGTAAGGATCCACTAATCTCCAACTTCCCAGCGTTGGGATCACATGTGCTTGGTCCATGACCACTATGTGACATGAGTGCTGGAGATCTGAGTTTAGGTCCTCATGACTGCTCTGCAAGCTCTTTCCCCACTGAGCAATCTCCCCAGCCTACCTCCATACATTTTGAGGTCACACCCCTACATGTTGGTGGCATAAAAGGATGAATATACTTGTATAACACTTAGTCCACTAGCTTGTTTACATGCAGGCATCATGGCGGTTTAATGAGAAATTCCAGGAGAAGTGTATTTATCCTCTGGGTAGAGTGAGGAACTGGTGTAGAATGAAAGGCACCCCTGGAGGAAGGCTTTTTGTGACTTATCTTCCTCTATGAGAAGGTAACTGGAGAGGGTGGAAAGAGGGTACAGCGGTGAGATCTCAGGGCTTCCATGGGGTTATTCCTTTCCTTGAAGAAAAGACGGGCTACTTTGCACATAAGGGATGAGGGACTCAAGTGGAGCCAGTGGCTTTGTCCCCAAACTGGTAGGTGTCAGGCAAAGCTTCCAGCACAATATCTTCTTCTACACATTTATTTGTTCCTCTCTCCATTGGACTGAAAGCAGTCTATAAACAGAATAGAGAATGCATTGTATCTGGGGCCCATGACTGCTATTGGTAGCTCATATGAATGAACTATAAACAGCCTGGGGAGGATCTCCCAGAAGAGACAAGATTGGATGGCTCTTTGTGTTCCTCTAAGTACTTTTCAAACTCTTCCTGAGGGAACAAGACAGTGGGACACCTCCCTCACTTGGGACACCATCTCTTCCTCTGCTACTGAGGAAAGACTGATAGAGCTCAGGATGTAGTCCCAACTCTCTGCCCTTGGATTTATTGCCCTTGAGAATGTGCAATGTTGATGACCCAAGAAAAAGTGGGACTCTATATTCTCATTGAGCATATCAAGTTTTGCTGGGAACCTACATCTGTGACCTGGATGAGAGCCAGGCAGGTCACAGGTAGGTGCTAGATGGAGCAGTAGGTGACCTCTTTGGACTGCATTGGACCACATGATGCATGGATAGCCAAGTCTGTGAGTCCCAGACTAACTTGGGGCGCTGTGTTTCTTTGAGTCCTTTGGAATGTACCCAGGTTTTCCTGATATTAGCATATTACTTTTCAGTAAGTATTCCTTTTCACACTATTTATATAAAGCCTTCTGCAAATGTGTGCAGTTCCCTTGCTAATTCCTACACAAGCTGGGTTTTGGAGTGGGTAAAATGAGGTAAGCCTATGACTCACTATGTAGGAACTTGCAGATAAGCAAGAATGTCCACTGTATGGGACTACAGGGAAATCACTCTCTGCTTGCTGCTCACTAGTCTGTCTTCTAGCCTGCCTAATTTCAGCCATTAGTGGATACCTTTGGATAAGTTCCACACCTTCTAGAAATCCCTTGGTATTTTTTTGCAATATACCTTCATTTTTTAATGTGATAAAACTCACATCATATAAACTCAACCATTTTAAAGCAAAAAAAAAAAGCAGCATTTACTGTACCACATTTTTGTATAACCACCAACTTTACCTAGTTCAATGACACTTTTATATTCCCTAAAATATACATTAAACAATTACTTTCTATTATTTATTTTCTGCAGCCCTGGTAACAAAATTTTGTGTCTGTTTCTATGGATTTAGCTATCCTGAATACCCAGATAAGAGAATCATACAATATATGATTTTTATGCCTGGTATCTTTCACTAATCCAAGTGTTTTTGAGGCTCATTAAAGTTATTATTGGTTCATATAATGTCTCCATTCTTTTTAACAGCTAATTACTATTCCATTGCGTATATATATATATATATAGCTGTTTCTACCTTCTGACTATTGTAAATTGTGCTTCTATGAATGCTTATATACAAGGGTCTTTTTCAACATCCGCCTTTCTTCCTTCCTCCCTCTCCTCTTTCCTTCCTTTCTCTCTTCTTCACTCCCCATCCTCTTTCTCTCCTGGTGAATATAGACGGATCTGTAGCAATTCCCTCTGAATGGAGGCATTCAGTCCTGGAGGGACGATTGCAAAGACTCATGAAGGAGAGGAGATTTACAAGGCTCAGGAAGTAAATGATGGACTCACAGACAAGATTCACAACCCCCCCCCCCAAATGTTATATAAGAAATGACAACTGTTGGGAAGTGGGAAGACTCTGTGAGCAGAGGAGCTGCTGCTAGCAGTATAGTGAACTCCAGGGATGCAGCTTTCTTGAGGTGACACCTTTGCTGGGGTGGGCTTTTTGGTGATGCAGTTGCCTTTGAGTTATCCATGCCCCGGGAAGTAACCCCTCCACCCATATTCCTGTAAGTAACCCCAACATGCTCACTGTTTCACCAAGCTCGAATTGGAGGTGATTATTTCTTTCGTCTGTCATCAGTGCCCTATCTAGGGTGAGTAGACTTTTGTTTACATCTCCCCAGGTAAAGTTAAACAACTGAGAGGTAAAAATGTTGGTTCACATGGTAGGTCTAGGTTTAATTTTCCAAGAACCACTAAAATGGACTTTACTATGACTGTAAAATTTTATCTTCTCCATCAGCAAATCTCTTCTACAGAGGAAGTGATTGCATCATCAGCGCCTGCCTGGTGCCTATAGGTTGTCTATCTTGCTTTTGCATCCTTTTTTAGTTCTACCCTGACCTTTGAAATTTCTGAGAAAGTACCTTATTCATTATTCATTCATTTATTAACTCAGTTCCACTGAGTAGCAGTATAGGTTAATAGCCAGTAATCCTTGCTCTGGAGTAAAATATCTGGTCCATGTCCTAAATCTACCATTGCTGGTAAGTGGCTATTTTGTTGTTGTGTTGAGACAAAGTCTCATATAGCCCAAGCTGGACTCAAACTCACTGTATAGCTGAGGATGACCTTGAACTCCTCACCTTCCTGTACCCTCCTTCTAGGGCTGGGATAACAGGTGCATGCCACCACTGCTAGCTTATTATTTCACCTCTCTGTGCCTTAGCTTCTTAGCTTGTGAGATGAGGATGATTCCAGTTATTTCCCATCACTGCTACAATAGATTAATACCAGCTCAATGGCTGAAAAGAGCACAGACTTATTACTTATAATTTTGGATACTGGAAATCCAAAATGGGTCCTTCTAGGCTAGATACTCTAAGGAGGATTCTTTGCCCTTTCCAGATTTTAGAGACGCTCACTTCCCTTGGCTCTGCCCCATCCCATCCATCTTCACACTGGCAATTACATCATTCCACCCCCTGATTCTCCTTCCACCCTCTCCTAAGGACCCCTGTGATTTGGCCACTTCTGGACAAATGCTATTGAATCCAGTATATCACCTACATCTTTCTGACACCTTGAGCAGACTTCCCCACAGGTACCTGGAAGTTCCTAACATGTCAGAGACTTTGCCTAGGTCAGAGTCATTTATCAAACTCCCATGTCAGAGTCCTCTTTGGGGTTCCATTTAATGTAGACTTTTGTCTTTGAGGACACCCAGTTGGAGCTCTGGAAGTTGGCCTATCCCAGAGCCTGTGTTGTCTCTCCATTATAGAACAAGTAGTAACCTCAGACAGTGGGGGCAGGGTGAGGGACTCCATCTGGAGCTGTTTCTGGATCTAAAAGCTTGTCATTACTGACCCTCATAGACTTTTATTCCAAGAACTTCAGACATCAGGGGCATGGCAGGGGCTCCATTTGGAGGTAGTGCTGGATATGAAAGCCTATCACTACTAACTCTCATAGACTTTTACTTCATTTTATATTTCAGTTTATTAATTTTTCATTAGCTAAGTAAAAAATGGGCTTCACTGTGACATTTTCATACACATATATCATGGTACCTTATTCTCCCCATGCTGTCCTTCCTTCTCCTCTCTGCCCCTCTCCCTAGTTTCCTTCCTCCTTCTGAATAGCCCCAGTCCTATTTTCACATACATTCTGTCACCTGCTCTTATTACACTTTCCCCTCCAGTCCCCTTATATTTTCATATGTATGATGATATATTGTTAATTATATTTTGTATATATAATGTATATATACATAGTATTTATATTTTATAAGGTATATATATTTACATATATATATATATCTGTACTCCTTAACATATATATATTGTTTGGCATATGAAAGAAAATGTGATATTTGTCTTCCTGATTCTGACTTAATCCATTTAGTGTAATGATCTACAATTCCATCCTAAAAATGTCATACTTTTATTTGGCATGTATATCACATTTTCTGTATCCATGCATCTCTTGATAGATGTCTAGTCAGGTTACCTGGCTGTTGTGAACAATGATGCAATAAACATGGAGGTGCAGGTATCTTTGAGACGCTGAGACATCTTGTATTCCTTTGGTACACAGCCTGGACTTGTATGGCTGGATGATATGTAGTAGCTCTGTTTTTCAGTTTCTTGAGGAACCTTCATATTGATGTGTGTGGTGGTAGCCTGTAGAAGATTTTTGCTACAAGAGAGGTTCTACAGGCAACAGTAGAGGGTAGGTCCATTTACTCACATCATTTTGCCTTGCTCAAGTGACCAAGTCAGAAGAGGAAGAGGGAGTGACCTCCATACTCAGCTCCTTCTGCACTTGGGAATAAGCAGTAAGGCCTCTGCTCTTGCTGTGACCAGCCAGCTTTTCCAGCATATTTACTGCAGCCTCCCCAGTTAGGAGAGGTACAGCTGTTCTCAGACCTCATGGAAAGAGTGGACTTCCTCCCCTGTATGTAATTGAGAGGTGTGGGAATGAGGCCAGGGCCTTAGATTGAGGAGACAGTGTGTGTGTGGGGGGGGGGGGTGAGGGGGCTGGAAAACAGAAGGTCTGGCCCTAGTGAGAAAACTTGATTTAGTTAATTTGAGTCTCTTGGCCTTTGTCACTTAATTGGAATAGGTGGGTGGATCAAAGATCTTGCACAAGCATTAGCAGCTTCTAAAAATGTATAAATAGTTATGCCAAAGAATTTTAAAATAAATATTTCTCAGATGATTCAGTTTAACAAAGTTAAACTCTTGTACATTGACTCAGTGTGGGTGGTACCCTGCCCACTTAGGGTTTCTCATCTACAATGTATACAGAAAGCCTCAGTTCAGAATTCTTTCCCTTATCCACACCCTGGTTTTGCCATGACCAACTGTCCCTAGGGATGTTAGCAGACTCCAAGTTTCCTAGGGTGGATAAGAGAGAAGTATACACTGGTGGTCATGAAGTATTTTCCCAGAAACAGAATAAAGGCACTTTTCTGGCTTTTGTAGTTTTAGGAAAAGAGGATCAGAGGAGCACCCTTCAGATAAACCACCAGAGTCCCGTGAGGGCCCAGGTGCCTGGAAGTGCAGGGAAGAGCCAACTCTTTGGGCACTTTTCTGGATCCTTGAGCTTAGAAGAGAGCTGAGGAGCTCAGAAATTAAATGGATCCTCTTCTTCTTCCCTCCTCCCTCTCTCTTTCCCTCACTCTATCCTTTCTTCCTTTATGCCTTTCTGTCTGAATTTTTTTTTTATTTTGGTATATGTATGCTTGTGTGTGTGTAGATGCACATGCCCTGTGTATCTGTGTGTGGAGACCAATGGAAACCATTTGGTGCCCTCCTCCCCCATTCATCTGTGTTGTTTCCTGGGGATGGAGTCTCTCACTGAACCTGGAGTTGCCAGTCTTTTAAGTGGATGCTGGCGATTGACCTCAGGCATCCTTAGGCCCTCGGGCACCCATGCTTGCATAACAAGTGCTCTTTCCTATAGAGACATTTTCTCTCCTCTCCTCTATTTTCTTCTTTCCTTTGTTCTCCTACTTTCTTTCATCTTGAGACAATGTCTCACTATGTAGCCAAAGCTGGGCTTACACACTTACTTTATCCTTCTGCGTCATCTTCCTGAGAGCCAGCATTACAAGTGTAGGCCACCACACTTGGCTTCTGAAATGGATTTTTCTAGTAGCCAGAATGATATAATACTGCAAGAAGAAAAACAAAAATGTTAAGCCATGTGGGCAATAGGAAATTGTCCCCCCAGAACCCTGTTTGAGAAGAAAGAGAAGCTGGAAAGTCAGAGGTTATTTGAACAAAGCTTAAGGGGCAGGCTCCATGTGTTTGAGAAGATACAATCACTTCATTGCTTTTGGAATATAAGGCAAATGGCACAGGTGCTCAGTTGTAAGTTGGGACAGTCCAAGGAAGGCCGTGTAGACCAGGTAAGGAGTTTAAACTGCATCTCCTGTGAGACACCGGGTCTGAAGAGCCTGGATGGATTCCAAGCCGAGACATACCATGATTCACTGAGAGTTTGCCTGCCCTGCTCCTTGCCATCAGGGACATGCTTTTTCCATCTTCTGTTTTCACAGCAGCCTCAGGCTCCTCTCTCAAGGAATTGTCACTTTGTGTTGAGAACAAGCAGAACAACAAATTCTCCAGAGAAATCTTCGCCTTTTCATAAGTGTTGTTGGCAAGTGGGAGGAAGGCAACTTGACAGGAGATATTTGGGGATTTGGGGACAAACAGCATATTTTTCACAATGCTACAGGGCATTAGGGTGTCCTACAATATTGCTTAATCATACCTTCTATAGCTTCATGGAAGATGCTGAGGTCACAGCCCATTGGTGACAGGTGCATCTCTAGCAATGTCTAATGATGTGTATTATTTATTTCTAATGGGAACTTGAGTCAGGTTACAGTAATGATTCAACCTCAGTGAAATCACTGCCAGGGCAATTAACACACAAAAGTCACGTGGTAAGGGTTGGGCAGAAATGGAAAAGAGACCAGAAATCTTGGGTGAAGATGGACCTTTCCAGTATGCATTTAAAGAGAGATCTGAGTATCTTAGTTGCCGAAGAAAGACAGGTCTCACATTCCATGCTCAGGACCAGTCCAGTAGGCTCTGAGAGCAGGCACCCAGGTAAGTGGCACACAGTGCACTGGCAAGCATGCAGCAGCAGCGCTTTGCAAGCATGCCAGCTATTCTACAGACAGCTTTTATTTGCTTTCTCTTTTAGAGACTCCCATTTTCTTTGGCAGAAATGAACAGATGTGTCTCAGAAACTGATGAAGGGTAACGAATTTAAGGTTTGCTTAGAGCATGTTTGAGAAAGTGGGAGAGTGCTTTGCAGCCTAAGCCTTCTGCCCCAGTCCAGCCCCAGCCCTGCCTCAGAACTGCACCCCTCCGGGCCAGCCTCTCTCCAGTGATGCAGAGCTGCAAAGGGCCATTTTCCCATGACTCCACGAAGCCACCACCCAGAGCCTTTCTAGGGACTCAGTGCCAGACTTCTGACAAATTCTCTTCTCCTTCAAACCTAGAAACTCTTTTGGAGTGCCTTGGGAGTCACTCTTCCTATTTCAAAGCAAGCCGGGGAAACATCACGTATGGAGTAGAAATTCCTCACAGCAACCTGTTGAAACCAGGAAAATAAAGACTTAGCTTGAAGATGATGTGGTTTCATGTGTGCAGAAGCACACATCTGCTGCCTGAACTGTGGCAGACAGAAAACCATCCTTCAAACAACTATGGTTCTGACTCTGCATAAATTTGGGAGCTGCTCTGGGAGAAGAGGGCTCCAAAGCTTGCTCCTCTCCCTGCATGTGCCAGTAGCTCACACTGAGAATAATGTCAGACACTAGCAGAATGGGACTCCGAATGTGGTGACAACATCATTGGAGTTTGTGTTTAACCTAGGGCTGGGCAAAAATAAAAAGAATGAAGTGCTCCAAGTCCTGTTCTTGTTTGTAGTGGCACATGACTTTGAGAATTTGAATGGGTTCACCACTATCCTATCACGTTCATTAAAGTTGGGGGTTCTACTCAGAGACAGAGATCCCACACTCAGGTAAAGATGGGTGGGCTAGAACACAGCATCTTTTGACCAGGAAAGCAGAACTGGAATGAATCAACACTGTCCTTGCTATTCCTCCACCTGCTAAACTCTCCATCCTTATCATTAATTTCCTTCATGGCTGCACTGGTTATGACTAGCAGCCTCCTCTTCCTTCCTCTGAAATTTCCCTTGATGGAGACAGCAACAATAATCACAGGATGGGAACTTTGGGAAACTCAAGGCTGGCAGGGTTTTAGAAGACACTTTGCTTTCTCTTCTTCAAGAGAAGAGTCCTTAAAAAAATGTCTTTCATTGGTGGCCCTCCACTGTGCTTGAAGACTGCTAGTGACAGTCACCTCCAATAGAGTATACTGCTTAGGAACCTTGTTTGTGGAACCAAGTATAGAGATTTGAATCAGCTCTTCCACTTACTAATTGGTTGCCTTTTGGAAATTTTTGTAGCTTATCTAGGTATAAATGTAATCAGCATTAAAATTAAATTAGTAATAACATTATCTTCATAGGGCTGTGGGTACACATTTGGAGTTAATCAAGGTCTTATCTTTTATTTTATTGAATTTGGAAAAAATATTGAGATAGAGTCTCATGTAGCCAAGGATGGCCTCACATTCACTCTGTAGCTGAGAATAACTTTAAACTTCTGGTTCTCCTGTCTTTATCTTCCAAGTAAGTACTGGGAACATGGGTGTTGCAGTCAGGTTTGCATTACTGACAGAAATCACCCGACCAAGAGCAGCTTGTGGTAAAGAGTTTATTTTTGCTTATAGACCCTAGGGGAAGCTCCATGATGGCAAAGGGAATTGATGACATGTCCCTCTGGTGGATATCACCTCCTGACCAATATCAGATGGACAACAGCAACAGGAGAATGTGCCAAAAACTAGCAAGAGGACACTGGCTATAATACTCATAAGCCTGCCCCCAACAATACACTGCTTCCAAGAGACTTTAATTCCCAAACTGCCATCAGCTGGGCACCTAGCATTCAGAACACAAATTTATGGGGGACACCTAAATCAAATCACCATAACAGGCATGTAGCAACACACTGATTTATGAGATAAAGCCAGCTATCTCTGTCAATATTGGCATAAACACAAGCTCTACTCCAGAAAGCTCAGATTGATCGTATGAGTTTCCAGGGCTGCTGTAACAAGTGTCACACCTGAGAGCTTAAACAACAGACATGCAGGCCTTAGCAGGGCTGGTTTCTGAAGGCTAGGAGGCAAGGATCCATGGTCTGGAGTTCGTTCACAGTGGCTGAAAGGCCCTGGAGTGCCCATTCTCTCTTGGACTCTTTCTCCCTCTCTCTGTCTCTCTCTCTCTGAAAATAAAATAAAGTAAAATAAAAAAGGCATCTGCCACCACACCACATCTGTCCAAGTTTAAAAAAAAAGACTTCAAAGACCTCATTTTAACCTTATTACCTCTTTTTATAAATACCCTATCTTCATATAAGATTATATTCTGAAGTACCAGGAGTTAGGTTTACAACAAATCTTTTGGGGCTAGGACACAAAATGCAACCTATAACATTAGTTAATAGACAAGGTACCAGAGGCTTAGGGGTCCAGAGGACTTGGGTTGGGTCCAAATCTTGTCAATGGCTGGTTACCTCCTCTGGCTGAGACTTGGAACTGTGTTTGCACAGCTCTGGCAGTGGTGGCTCAGAGTCTGTTTTGACAGTGATCTCACTGAGGTTTTGAAAGGCTGTTCTAAATGTAGTGCTCACAAGGGGCACAGGTTTGGGGACATGTGTGCCATACAAGCTTGTTGGGTCATAGCATCTGGCTTGCAAGAAATGGATCGCTGCTTTCCACTGTTCTAGAAGAGTCTTTCCTTTCTCCAACATCCTGTTTACAATCACGTTGTTTGGGGAATGACCCTATTTTAGCCAGAGTGCTATATTTTTAAGGTTTTAAAAGCTCTATAAAATCATGATTTGGCTGAGGTAGCTGAGGAATTCAGTGATTGTAAGAACTGATTTGTGGCATTTCATAAAAATAAACCAACTCTTTTACCTTTTATGGGAATAAATATTTTCAACTGGGAGAGTTGTACTTCTGTTTTTTCTTTCCTTACTCTAATTCCTAAAATAGTGTGGCAGAAATTGTACCCAGTAGAGGCCTTTGTGTTCATTTCTGCCTTTTGACATACTCTTGTAGGCTTTTCAGGATGGTTTTATTTTTGTTAAATGCTAGAGTTTAAATGTTGATCCATTTCAGCAGAGCACTGAATCCATCAGCATATAATTGCATTAATATTAATTCTCATTTCAATGAGAAAGGCACTTTGTAATCACTCGTTATTTAACCCTGATGGCAACCTTTCCAAGAAAGAAGGGGACAAGTTGACAGATCGTGCGTGCTCTAAGATGAACAATTGTGGTGTCTCCTCTCCCAGGGTCACCATGTGAGGAAATGGCAAGCTTCTCTGTCACCTAGCATGGTACAGGGGACACATCAAGATGTTCATCCAAGAAAAGGAGGGGGGAGTGGCTTTTGACGGATTTAGGAATCTGGGCCTAGGCAGAGAAGACTTGTTGATGTTTGTCAAAGGTAACTAGGAGATTCTTTCAAAACAAATGTCCCCCAGGGTCAGCTCTCATTGTGATGCTCTTTCTGACGTGGTGACGTGCTCGGAGAAAGTAACTTCTCTTGGGATTTGGAGGCAGCTGTCTGCCTTTAGGAGAAAACTTTCCTCACGGCTCCGCTCCTTGAAGTGCTCCAGGCGGAGTGAGGTCCAAGGCCTCCCAATCATTGCTGCCTTGGCTAGGAAGCTGCTGTTTTGTCACATTTTGCAATAGGAGCAACATGTCTGGCAGCCTCCCTCCATTCCTCCCTCCTGAAGTGAAGCTAAATGAGGGCTCTGGAACTCTGTGCAGAGCCAGGGGCCAGTGGGAAAGAACAGTTTCCATGATCCAGAACCTTAACAGTCTGACTGGCGAGACATGTAGGCTGTATGTGGACATTTTTGCTTCTAGGCTTTGAACAACACAGCCCTGAGCCCACTGTGTTTTCTGCTCCTGGGAAGTCAGCCCCTTGAAAAACACAAGACACCTACAGGGAAAGCTGACTTATCTAAGACCCTGGATTAGCATCTTCACAGCAAGGCCTCTGTATCTGTTTTGATGAATAATTCAGTGAATGAAGTGTGCAGAATGGCTACCAGGATGGGATATGGGGTTGGTAGTGGGTGGGGGGAGTGTTCTCAGACCTGGGGAAATTAAGGAAGAGTTTCCGGAGATGGGAGATGGCTCAGTAGCCTCGAAGGGCCTGAATTTGTTGACCATATCGAGAAGAGTAGGAAAGATCCACTGCAGAAGAGTGACCCCAGTCTGGAAGTAGCAGAAAAGAACACAAATGGAGCTGGATATTAAAAAGTTTCTTAAAAAAACACGTGGTTTCCTCACTTTACCCTTCCCAGCCATTGTTCCCTGTAGTTCCCCCCCCCCATACACCATACACACTCTCTCTGATTTCTGCTTTCCCTCTTTGATATTTTGATTCTTTTTCTTTCTTTCTTTTTTTTTTTTACAGGCTGGGGAAGGGCTGCCTTTTAAAGACTATGTTGCCTGCCAAGTTGTGTTCCCAAGTTCTCTAAGCTCCACATGCCGCCAGAATAACATTAGGATGGAGCTCATTAATAATGTGCATGGGAAATCACATCCTCTGTAGGAGGTCTGCAGAGGGGGGCTCTGCCCCTGTCATCTAGCTTTCATAAATGGCAGCTCACAAATAGGATATCCCTTCCCCAAGGTTTGTAGATGCTGGAGCTGTCCACACAGGTATCCTGTGGGGAAATTTCTTGGGTAAGACTTTTTCACCTAGGGAGAGCCTCAAGGGTAGGATCCTGGTGTCTTCAATAGAGTAGCTTACTGGTTGAGCATTTCTATTGCATCTTCCTGGATATCCTCAGCTGGAGGAGGGGGATTTCTAGCTACAAGCCACTTTGCATGAGTACACACATTAGTTATAATTAAGCAGGCAGCTGCAATGATTACAAATGAATTTAGCACCAAAAGGATGGTGCATATATCCAGAGCCATCATAGTGGTTTGCAGACAACAAATCAACAGGCCTCCCATCAGGTTCTGGAGGAAGAAGCTTGGCTCAGAGGAGGAGTCTGTCTCCCTGGCATGCAACCACACAGTCTCAAAGGGTAGCATTTCCCTGGAGTAGATAACAACTTGGTCAAGTTTATTTTATGCACAATCTTCAAGGTCTAGAGCCTTGGGTATATGCTGCATTTCCTTGCTTGTATGAGACTTCTTTTTCTGTTCGGTTTCAGTCTGAATACATTCCCATCATCCATCTTCTGCTTCCTTTTAGGAGGGGAAGCTGCCCACTGTTTGGATCAGGCTTTCTCTGAAGTTCTGGAGGACACCTGAGTTACATGTTGACAGCTCACCTCTAAGCTGAAATCCTTCTGCTGGCCTAACGGATTGCCGTTAACGAGGACATCAAACTTGTGGTTATTGTCTCATGGATATCAGCTTTACATGTGTGTTTGTGTGTTTGTGTGTGTGCATGTTTATATGTTACTGCACGCATGAGTTCATACTTGAACATGTGTGCATGCGTATGTGGAAACCAGAGGTTGACTTTGGGTGTCTTCCTCTATCATCTCTTCCTGAGGCTTTTGAGATAAGGTCTTACACTAAAACTGGAGCTTACCAGTTTAGCTAGACAATCTATCCAGCAAGTCCCAAGGATGCTACTATCTCTGCATACCCAGTGCTGGGATTAAGACATGCACCACCATGCTAGGTACGTGAGTGATGGGGATACGAACTCAGTTTCTCATGCTTGTGCGGCAAGCCCTTTACCCACTGAGCAATCTTCCCAGCCCTTGAATATTCCATGTTAGGCTCTAAAAGGCTATGCCATTGTGCTGGGATATCCTGTAGTCCCAAAATAGGCAGTACTTCATAAATTTTCCAAAATAGAACAGATTCTGGGTGAGGGAGAGAAAGAGCATCAAAACCAACACACAAAACATACTGGGAGATGAGAGATGAATGACAGGTTGACTTCTTGAGCAGAAAATGGTGGATGGAGGGGAAAGGTTGTTATTTACAATAATTAATGGTGATCCTGAAGGACCGGTGTGTCTGTTGTCAAGCTACTTGCTAGTATGAGAGAAGCCTGGCATGATGGTGAAGATCAGAGGTGGCAATGTCCCATTTCCTGGATCTGAATCTTGGATTTGCTGCTGACTTCCTGGCGGTCCTGAAAGCAAGTAACTTAATGTTCCATGTCTTAGTTTTCCGTCTATAAAATAGGTCTAAAAGACTGTGTTACTAATAGTACTGTTGTGACAAACAGGCAAGATAATTTATCTGAAGTATATATATATATGCATCTTGTGAATATTAATAGTTCAGCCCTTTTTAGTCATTATTCTTATAGTTTTGCTATAACCATGCCCTTAGGTGTTAATATTTATAGACTGTGTAAGCTATTATTACTATTATTATGTGTGCTTGAATGTGTAGGTGCATGTGTGTAAGGGTGTGCCTGTAAGGGATGGTGCATGTGTGTGCAAATGAATGTGGCAGCTAGAGAACAATCTTGGGTGTTATTCATCAAGTGCTTTTGCTTCCATGCAAGGTCTCTCATTGGTCAAGAATTAGCCAATTATGCTGGACTGGCTGGCTAGTGAGATCTAGGGATCCTCTTGTCAGTGCCTCCCCGGTGTTGGATTATAAGAGCATGCCACCAACCCTGGCCTTTTCTTATCACATGGGTTCTGGGGGCAGAACTCAGGCCCTCATGCTTGCACAGCAAGCACTTTACCCATCAAGTCTTCTCCACAGACCCATGTTATAAGATTTTCTAAACATTGTGAATGTAGTAGTGTGATAGTTAAGGTGTTGTCAACTTGATCTGTTTAGTAATCCATAGGTTGCTTCTAGGAAGGATCAACTAAAGGAGGAAGTCTTTCCCCCAGGGTGAGCCCTTCCCCCAGAATGGGCGGCCCCGCCCAGAGGGGGACTTGATACAAGGGGGCTCTGGGTAAAAAGAGTCCCTTCCTCCCTTCCTTCCTTCCTCCCACTTGGCTGCCGGAGCTGCTCGCTACCTTCCAGCGTGGATTGAAGACCAGTGCGGACGAAAGACCAGCATCAACTGCAGACCCCCGTGGATCGAAACCCAGCAGCTCCTCAGGAAGCCTCCAGGCTTTCCAGCACCATCCGCAGTGCCGGGTCGGGACTGCTGAGGCATCTGGCCACGAGGACTGAGCAACTACCAGGTTCGGTGATTCTCGGGCCTGCAACTGCTATTGGACTACTGTAAGCTGATCCAATAAATCCCCTTTTAAAATAATTCATTCTAGCAGTTCTGTTCCTCTAGAGAACCCTGACTAATACAAGTAGACATGAGCATAAATATCGAAATCAAGAAACCACCATGAAATGACTCTAGAAACAGGATTAGGGTCTTCAAAACCCTTCTTGTGCCTCCCATCACCATCTCCTGGTCTCCATGGGTAACCCACTCTAACATTCAAACTGTGGTCTAGGTTATCCAGGCTTGTTCATTCCCATCATCCATCTCCTGCTTCCTTTTAGGAGGGGAAGCTGCCCACTGTTTGGATCAGGCTTTCTTTGAAGTTCTGGGGGACACCTTAGTTACATGTTGACAGCTCACCTCTAAGATGAAGTCCTTCTGCTGGCCTAACAGATTGCCATTAACAAGGACATCAAACTTGTGGTTATTGTCTCATGGATATCAGCTTTACATGTGTATTTGTGTGTGTGTGTGTGTGTGTGTGTGTGTGTGTGTGCATGTTTATATGTTTCTGCACACATGAGGAATGTTTGAATGTTTGCATCCCTCTATAATGGATTAAGTTATAACTTAATTCCCTTTGCAATAGTGTTAAGACATGAGGCCTTATAAGCTAAGTTATTTAAGTGTACTTAAATTTTTCTGAAGTAGGGTTGTCTCTCTCCCAATTAAAATGTTTCAGGTCACTGACATATGCTGTGGTATCACTCTTTGAGCTGCAAGTCATTGTCTCATTTAATATTCACAGAGAACTTTGTGTCCTTATTGTCTATGATTTGCAGATTGAGCACTGAAGATACTGGAAGGTTTATCAGCTTGGCCAAAGAAGAAAGAGATGAAATGAAGAGTGGGGTACAGATGCTGGCAGAGCCCAGGTTCTTGCATCATAGTGAGGTAACTGGTGAGCATGCTTTCCACCACTTGTTTTAAACTTTGCATTCTTGTGAGACCCCTTAGCTCCCTACCACTTCTTCATGCGGTGGTGCTCTCATCAGGTGCATTTAGGGTGGATAGATTGTTAGATTGATCAATAAGGGGAAGGGGGGATGGGGGATAAATGGATAGGGGGATGGGTTGATGGATGCATAGAAAGGTGAATAGAGAAGAGGGAGGAATGAGTCAGTGAGTGGATCTATGAATACACTGATGGGTAGGTAGGAAGATGAAGGTAGAGGGAGAAGTAGAGGGATGAGTAGGAAGATGAATGGATAGAGGACAGGGTGGATGAATGCATAGGTAGATTAGTGGAGGTAGGGATGGTTACATATATAAAGTTAGATGGATGGATAGTATGAATGGATGAGTTGATGGGTTGGTGGGAATGGATGGATAAATGGATGGGTGAATGGATCATAGATGACTAGAGAGATGGATGTGTAGGTACATGAGTGTATAGGTGCTTGGATAGAGGAATGGGTGGTGGCTAGAAAGATGGAAAGAAATATGTAAAGGTGACCTGGAGGGTCAGAGTTTTCTGAAAGACTCTTCATCTGGGGAGGACCTTCCTTTTGGGCCAGGCCTTGGGTGTCTTTAACTCTGCCTCATGACCCTTTTTTTCCTTGTGACATTATAGAAGAGTGGGGCAAGAGTGGAGCTGAGGCCAAGGTGAGGGGCATGCTAGCCCAGTCTTGACATTTCTTGGGAGAGTTGAGCTTTGGGAAGTTCTGCTTGCAGAGCAAGTGGAAAGTAGAGTTGTTCTATTCTAGGGAATTGTAAAAGGAGCTCTGCCTTAGTATGAAGAGCAGGGTTGGGATGCAGCATGGCCTTTGAAGTAACTTTTAGAGCCTTGAATAGAGGCCCCTTTCTTGTGTCCTTTTGGATCAGAAACTGAGCAGATTCAAGGATTAATTTCCATATTCTTCATGTGTATATGCATGTTCACATGTATGTGCATTTGTATGCGCATGCACGTTCACATATATAAGGGTGTCCATGTATCTGTTGGTACATGTGTATGTGTGTATGTATGTGCACATATGGTAGCCAGAGGAGCAAACTTTTGAGACAGGGTTTCTCATTGGCTTAGAGCTTACCAATTAGGCCAAACTGGCTGGCCAGCAAGCCCCAGGGATCCTTCTGTCTCTCATCCCCCACCACACCCCAGTACTAGGACTGCAGGCATGCACTGCCACACCAAGCATTTTTATATGTGTGCTGGGGATCAAACTAGCTTATGAGGCTAGCACTTTATCTACTGAGCAATCTTTCTGGCCCCTAATGCCCATGTTCCTGACTCTCCCGTACATGTTTGGTCTCATCTCCCTCATGCTTTCCTTAACCCAGGAGAGCTTGCTTATTACTCACTCAAACATTTGCTTATTCTGTCCCAGGGGCTACACTGGGCATTTCCAAGGAAAGAATGGCATGGGCTGTGGGGCTCTTTGCCAAGGCACTGAGGAATATTACACAAGGAAAGGCCTGCTAGGGATTATGGGTGGCTGCCTGTGAGCACCTCTGTCGTTGACTGTAAATCTGTTCTTGAGCTAACAGATGAATGTTTTTCATTATAAGTAGCCCCTGGCACCTTTCCTCAGCTGAGTGCTGGTGACCAGCTATTCTACCTGAGCGCTTGCCTAGGAAAGTGCTTGTTGCATTTAATAAATTGCATTGATTTATTGCCTTTATTGATCTGTGGAAGCAGCACTCTGTATTATCAGAGGTGATTGCCTTCTTAGGAGAATGTGCAATGTCTCTTCATTAGTATTCATTTTTTTTTCTGTGAGGCTTTGGTGGGGGGGGGCAGAATATCAAGATGCAGTGTTCATTTTGGTGATATATTGAGGTCCATCAGGGTGAACAATGGTTTGGTATAAATCAGATGGAAGGAAGAATTGAGCCCATTTGCCAGAGTTTCGTTGGATGAAATGAACAGGCAACTTTTCTTTCTTTAGGTGATGTCGAACCCATTTGGGTTTTCCATGAGGAGTAGCAGCAGCTGAAGTGGCTCTTCCGGGAGATGCACGCCTCCACGGCCTGAGCAGTGCACACGGCTTCAACGCATCCCACACCAGGCTCACGTGAGGCAGTGGCTGAGTGACTCACCATTCGTGTGCCTGTGCTGCTCACCAGGGTCAGCTCATGCCCTAATCCTTCCCTGTGGCACGCTCTCTTTCCCTTTCTACTGTCCCAGCTGGTCTGGAGCTAGCTTAGGTCAGTCAATTCATGGAACCCTGAGTTTTAGAAAATCCCAGAGGAGCCTGAGAGAGATGCTGAGAACCCACTGACGGGTGACGGGCACTTTTGCCTCCTTCTTCTGTTTCTGATGAGCCTCCTCCCCATGTCTTGGGTGACTCTAGCTCTTCCTCCTGGAGAAGACCAGCAGAGTTTGGCATCGCCGTGCTGTTTCTTGCAGATGATTCTGCTGGCTTAGCAGCTCCATCTCTGGGAGTTTTCCATCTTGACAACCATGACTCCTGCCTTTCTTGTGGATGTGTCTTTGGATGTTTAAAAGCTCTTTGGATCTTTTCCACATCTGGCAAGAAACTGTGCATCTACATCTCACACTAGGGACCTCAGGCTAACACCTTTAGGGAGAAAGGCAGTTCTGAGTTTGTATCTAGACCCAAGCTGTGTGATCCCGGGCAAATTACTTAGCTTCTCTGAACTTCAGGCCATTGCTTATCTAAATAATGGGATTAAAAATGTCCCAAATGATAAGATTATTTCAAGGTCCTGATGATCCGATGTTTGCCAAAGGCTTAGCAACACGTGACACGTAATGCCTGTTCAAACAGCGGTAGCTGTAGTCATTAGTGAAGTCTCTCTAAGTGTGCCTTGAGCAGGCAGCCCTCGAAGTTGAGTTCACGATGTTTGGGTTGGACAGGAAGGAGACTGGAAACGCCCTGTTTGCTGAGTTTGGTGCTCTGGAGATGGTTCCTGCAAAACAGACAAGCGACAAGCGGAGCTCAGCGTGACGTGTCCGTGGGAGTACAGAGCGCATCGGATGTGGTGGCAGTGCTGGTGGCAGCCCTCCCACCGAGGCTGGAGACTCTGGAAGCTGACCACCAAGACCAGTGAGGACCCAAGAGCAAAGGCAGTGTTGGAAGCAGTCTTTTTATAGGTGAGTGGTCACTCTGGCCTTACACTCACATGGCAAAGCCTTTCACTCCCAGTGTCACTTGGACCCTTTTAAATGGCATATTACAATGAACAATGAAGATGTACAGTGAAAAAGTTAAAGTGTAATAAAACATTGTGTGACTCAATCTGGTTTTCTGGGCAATATTTGGTCTTGAAGTGTGCGCCCCCTACAGGCAGGATTCATGGCTACCTGTGGTTTCCATAGCCTTCAGCACAGGGCAGATCACTGTTTCTTGCTCTGGCCTTCGCATCAGATAGTGAGGATAGCAGTAAACATTGAGATTTGCCACACTCCGTCATGTGAAAATATGCTTGAGTTTGCCCTCTTCCTCTCACAAGCTGGTGGCCCATTCCCCACAGTGGATTTGGACCCTCCTGGTGTCCAGGACTGGGGTTTGAGCAGGGACCTTCATGTCAGCAGGCAGTGGCCATTCCTCCTGTCAAAGCTGGCTCCAGCCCCTGGCTCTGGGGGCTGCCTTACTCACTGTCTGATAATCGATATTGCCCTTATCTTCCAAGGAAATGCTACCCAGTGTTATCACACAGTGGATCGATTAAAAGCAGAACTTTGAACTCATCTGCTTGGAGAGGTCTCCATGGAGTGAATCTCTCAAACGGGCCTTCATGCTGCCCAGTGCCTGTGGTGAAACCCCAGCTGCACTTCAGAAGTGGCTCTGCTCTGTTGCTGGGCCAGAACAACACTCATTTTCACAAATTAGCCTGGGCTGGAGCCATTTAATAAGTTTATCTGCATGAGGTCACCTTCTTCAGTCTGTCCCTTTCAAACTTCTGTTTACAGCTCAGTTCAATCATAGCAACCTTCTGGTTTTCACTGCTGTCCCTGGTTTTGCTTTCTTATTTTATTGATTTATTTGAGAGAGAAAGAGGGAGAGAGAGAGAGTGAGGGAGAAAGACAGAAAGGGAATGGGTGTGGCAGGGCCTCCAGATGCATGCACCACCTTGTGCCTATGGCTTACATGGGTCCTTGGGAGTTGAACCTGGTCCTTTGGCTTTGTAGGCAAGAGCCTTAACTGCTAAGCCATCTCTCCAACCCCCTAGTTTTGTTTTGCTTTGTATTTTAATTCAGTGATTACCATTTCCCATCACAGTACTTTCCTTGTGGAATAATAAAAAAATCCCTATCAGTCAAGTGTGCGCATATGTGTTTAAATTTTCTCAGCCTGCACTAGGTGGAAGGTACAGGTGACTGAATCTTTTCATTCAGAAATAAGGCTGGAATAAGGAGTTCAGCAGTTCAGTAGGGATGAGATCAAGGCAACTCTGTGCTATGGATAGCTGGGATCTCAGGAGTCCTAGGAGAGGCATGTGATGCCGAGAAGCCAGGAAAAGCACCACCAGGTGAGTGAGGTTGCCTTGGCCATTGGAGGACACAGGAAGGATTTGAACACGCCAAGGATGGAATGGGAGTGTTGTGCAGCCTGGCACAGAACAGCAAGTGAGGGTGTGTGCCAAGGAAAAAACCAGGAACTGCCAAGATGCTGAGGGGCCAACTGACTAGCACGTGGACAGAGCTTACTAAGAGTGGTGGCTGACTTACATGTCACCCTGTGTTGTCTTTGGTACTCAATTGTTTGGTTCAACAGCAATGCAGGTGTTGCTATGAAGGTATTTTGAGATATAACATTTTTATAATGCTCTTGACTATAGTAATTTCTCCTCTATCATTGGATAGGCCTCATCCAATCCACTATGGGCCTTGTTATGGCTTGGATCTGAAATGACCCCCACAGTCTCATGTGTTTCAACATGGCTTCCAGTTTGTGGTTCTGCCTTGAGAGGTTATGAACCCATTGGGGAGAGAGGCAAGGCTGTCATGGGTGGATCACTGAAAGTGGTGCCCTGAGAGTTATTGTCTGGCATTACTTCTACCCAAACCGTCTGCTTCCTGGCCCACACAACAGGAAAATCCACACTGAAAGTTCCAGCTGTCATGGACCTAGCTGTGCCAGCCACATGTCATGTTGGATCGTACCTTTGAAACTGTGAACCCAAATAAACACAACCTCCTTTAGGTTACTTCTGTCCAGTGTCTGGTTATAGCAACAGGAAAAGTAACCAATACAGAACTTATGAGAAAAGAGTTTTTCTGAAGAGGAATGTCTCAAGAACACAACCTAGGAGCACTGCCTGATTTTCTAGCATGTGTTCCTGCAGAATTCAGATCAAGATAGAAACCAACATCAAGTTGTACTGAATTATCAGACTCATACTTTGTTCAGAAGAATTTCTGACAAGGGGATCCCTAGGGCTATTTCTTTATCTATTTTAATTTTTTTATTCTTATTTATTTATTTGAGAGCAAAGGAGGTAGAAAGAGAGAGAGAAAGAGAGAGAGAGAGAGAGAGAGAGAATGGGTGTGCCAGGGCCTCCAGCCACTGCAAACGAACTCCAGACACTTGTGCCCCCTTGTGCATCTGGCTAACGTGGGTCCTGGGGAATCAAGCCTCAAACTCGGGTCCTTAGGCTTCACAGGCAAGCGCTTAACTGCTAAGCCATCTCTCCAGCCCCCTAGGGCTCTTTAATTGGACTTTCCTTGCAGACATGTGATAGTGCAGTGAGTAGAATTTGGTCACTCAGCTTTAACTGATAAGAAGTCCTTCTACCTGTGTGAATGTGCATTGCCTTGTTGATACCCATGCACTCACATTCTGTTGGGCAGTAGAAAAATCATGTTTTGAATAGCACATCTTAGGTTTTTCTGCACTAGTAGTGTCAAAGATAGCTCTTCAGAAGGCCTATATGCTGTCACATTCCCTCAGAAGCATGCCCAAGCTGTCAGGTACAGGGGCGGCAGCAATGTCTTTAGTACCAGCAGCTCATAGAATGATAGTTCCTCACTGTAACATGGATGGACAAGGGGGTTTCCACAAGGACAATTCTTAAGAATCTCTGTAAAAATGCATGGCTCCATCTGCCTCCTCTCTCGTCTTTGGCTTCAGATGAGCTGAGCCATTTAAAATTCCCCAACAAGGGACCTCAGGCATCAGGAGAAGTGATGAACAGATTTTCAATTTGGCCCTCATTTGCATGGATCATTTTCTTTTCCATTTGACATTTCACTGTCTCCAACTAGAGGCTGGAGCTGGGAGGTGAGTTCTCACATGCAGTATGGGTTCTGGAGTGGTCAAGCTGGTGGGGCTGCAGCTCAGCTTCTCCAGGAGGAGGGGTGGTGCCACGGGAGGCTAGGGGCACATGCACTCCTAGAGTGGCACTAGAGGTGCAGGAGAGAGGTTTCACAGCACCTCCCAGAGCTTCAGCCAGAGCTCTCCCAGGACACCCCATCTTCTATGGTACTGATTGGTTTCTTCTGTTTTCCTCACACCAGGACGGTGGATCCTCAAGGCTGCAGTTGTGCTTTGAGGCTCCATGTCTATGATGATCTGGGATGTCACTGATGGTGGCAGTGGGGTGGATAGTGGTCAAGAGGAGCCAACAGTAGCCACAATTCACGTTTGTTGAGTGCTTGTTTCATACCATGCACTGGCCTGAGTCTGCACTCTTATTCATTCACTTAATTGCCACAAAAGCCCATGAGGTGGGCACTTCCGTTTCTGTATTTATTTCCTTGTCCAGACCTCTGACACTTCTTTGAGTCTCTCTGTTCTCTCTTTTTTCCTGCCTCAGGTGGATTCAAGGACTGTCTTCCACCTTCAAGGTCTCAACTCTCCTCTGGCTCAGTCAGGAAGATACTGGTTAAGGTTACCCCTGAAACAGTGTTCTTTGGGAAGGAGTTTTTGTTTGATCTGGCAAATAAGTTGAGTGCCCGCCACAGCAGTTGCAATATAAACCTCAAGTCCAGGTGCAAGAAAGAATCTCTTGTCATTGATGGGATCTTTCAGTCCCATAGAGGACATGAAGGGACAGGCAAGTTGGCAGTGTTCCTCTATGAATCCTTGTGGTGTGAAACACACCTAAGTGATCTGGCCTTTGAATTCTCTCTTCCAGGGCACAAGAAGAAAAGGATTTAAATTCTGGTGTAGGCACGAAAGGAAACCAGTGGGTGTAGAGGGAAGATGGAAGAGCTGAGGGGTGGGGGCAGAAAAGCATAAGCAGTGAGTTGTCACTGTCCCCGAGTAAAGTGCCCACCTGGTAGTGCCGATGAGGCACTAGGTATGTGACCCCAATTCCCCTCAGCACCCATTAGCAGTCAGGTCTGATAGCCCTGACACCTGGGCCTCAACAACTGACTTTCTCTTTCCTTCTAGAAGTTTCCTGTACAGTGTGTGCTGAGATGTGGGAAGAGCAAGGATGGAAAGCCCCATAATTAAAGTGGCACTGAGCAGAAAGATTGAGATTATAGGACGAGCTATTAATTGGGGGCTTGGGTAGAGACCTTTGAGCAGTGCATGAAGTGGCCTATGGCTTCTCAGCTAGTCAGAAAGAGCTGGACACTGCTCAGAGGAGAAGCTTTTGACAGACTCACTATCTGTACACCTCATGGCTCCCTCAGTCTACAGGTGGGAGAACTGAGGCCACAGACAGGAAATTTGCTTATAGCAGGTTTCAGGACACAGGATAAGCAGGCCTGGGATGCTTCTACCTCAGCGTGGGTGCTGTATGCCCGCCCCTTACAATAGCATTCATTCATCACTTGCTCATTCATTTCTTCAAAAGTATTTGTAGGGCTGGAGGCATGGCTTAGCAGTTAAGGCATTTGCCTGCAAAGCCAAAGGACCCCGTCGATTCCCTAGGAGCCACATTAGCCAGATGCATAAGGGGGTACATGTGTCTGGAGTTCGTTTGCAGTGGCTGGAGGCCCTGGAGTGCCCATTCTCTCTCTCTCTCTCTCTCCCTCTTTCTCTGTCAAATAAATAAATAAATAAAAATAAAATATTTTTTTAAAAAGTATTTGTAAAATTCTTATCATAGGTTAGGTATCATCTTGGATGTGAGACAGAGCTATAAACATAAACAGGCATCCTTCCCTTCATGGATCTATTTTATTGAGGTGGAATCAAATTAAAACACATTAAGTAAATGAAGGTGATGAGGATAATGCACAAAACCATGAACTGGACAGTCTAGTGTCCCCTTTGTGGCAGATTTCAGGTTAGAAACCAGGAGGTACCCCTGAACAGTATTGCCAAGAGCAAGATGATGTGTAGGGAGGTGGCTGAGTAGGTAAAGCATGAGCACCTGAGTTTGAACTCCCACATAAAGTCCAGGTGTGGAGACACGTCTGCACTCTCCGCACTGGGGAGGCATAGACAGGGGGATTCTTGGGGCTTGCTTTCTAGTCAGTCTAGCTGAATCACTGAGTGACCTTGTTCAAAAGATAACGTGGAGAGGGATGGAGGAAAACGCAGGCCTCTATACACATTTGCACACTCACACACAGATGAAGATGTATACACACACTAACACACACACAAAACTCACACATACAATTTTTAAAAAATAAACAAGATGAGAGGACCCCCTTTGGCCATAAATCTTTTCATGACTTCTATCTTAAGTGATCATCATCAAATAATGGGGAGCAGAATGTGAGAGGGAAGAAGTAAGGGATGAGAACAGATGTGTGCTTTAGGAGCAGCCAAGGGAGGCTGTGGAAGAGTTTAAGCTGACTTTGTCTGCCAGGGATGGAGAGCTCTTGTGGTTTATAGCCCCCAGATGACTCAGTCTACAAAGGTCACTGTGGTGAATGCAGGAGAATTGTGTTGGAATGAAAAGGTGGCTGCAATCCTCAGGCCTGACTAGTGGCTGAGACTGTGGGCTGGATGGAGGGATGATGTCAAAAGAGTTTTAGAGCTTGATACTTGAGCTCTGTCCTCAGTCTGAGACTATTGTTCTCAGTTTTGGCAGGGCTGTGACAACTTTCTGGAATGGGGAAAGGAGATCTAAGTGCCTGGGGACACACCCCAGATGTTGAATCTGTTGCTACTGCTGATGAACCTCACCCAATCTCGGTTCCCATATTGTCTTTCCTTGAGTCTGGCTTGAAATTGACTGGTCAAAGTCAGGCAGATTCTGGAGTACAGCCAGTAGGGACAGCTAGGGTCAGCCCAGGGCATGACTTATCCCTGGTAGTCGATGTGGGTAGGAGCCTTGGGACACGTGGGTGTGCAGTCTAGTCACCTTGCAGTAGAGAAGACCCAAAGCATATCTGAGTCCTTGCAAGCAGCTGTGGGACATTGAGCTAGGGCTTCACTGTGGACCTGTGATCTGGCTCTCTGGGCTTGCCACACCCTGGAATGGGCCCTTGGACTTTTGGGGGAACGAAGAAGACGCAACTCCAGTACTCAGCTCCAACCTGAGCCAGGACTATGCCGGGGAGGGTAATGGAGCTGTGATTCTAGGTCCTACCCAGTTCCACATTGGAGACCCTTTAGAAACTTCTAGATAGGCTTGGACTTGGGTAGTGGGTGTCTAGTTCAAGAAAAATGCAAGGAGGGCACTAGTAGGGGTGCCCAGGCTCATAAGAGTGGAGGTAGGCAGGTGAGTAGACCAGAAGGATTCCCACTCAGTGACGGACTAAGGCTGGAATCTCAAAACCACTTTTCCTAGCCCAGTGAGTTTGGGTGCCAACACTATGAGGCACTCTGCTGTGCCATGGTTGTCTTTCCCACCCTCTCTGGGTGGACTGAGGTGGGTGTGTACTTTGTGCTTAATTTTAGTACACATAACCAGAGAGGATCTGCTTGGAAATATTTGTCATTTTGTTTGGGCATAACAGACACGCAGGCTGGAAAATATCTATTAGCTCATCCCTTCTGTCTATGCCAGGGCTGCTGGGATCTGTGGCAGGTCTCTTGGGCTTTCTTCAGCCATGACTCAATAGAGGGCCCTGCCTGGTCAGGACTTCCCAGGAGGTGGTGCTCTCATGTGTCTCCTTACTGTGATGTTCATCTTTTCACCCATGGATCTGGTTCTGCAGACCCTACTTTCTTGTTTCTTAGGGAGCCTTGACTCCCCCTGCTGTGTCCATAGAGTCCTTGCACTGTGTCAGGCTTGCCCACTCAGTTGTGCAGGTTGAGACAATGGTATGCATATGGTCTCTCTTACTGGTCCCAAGCAATATGAGACATACTCATGTATAATTCCAGTTCATACCTTCCTCTGGAAATCGCTATGAAAAGGAGAAAAATAAAAGCAAGGAAAGGGGCCACATCACTTCAGTGTTTGCATGCATGTTGGCAAGGCATCATGGAAAAATGTCTCCTGAGTTAGATCAGCCTTCATTAAGAGGATAAAGGAGTGAGACTAAAAAGATTGTTCAGTAGTTAAAGGCACTTGCTTGCAAAGCCTTGCCTGCTATGGTTCAATTTCAAAGCCACCCAAGTAAGCCAGATGTAAAAAGGGATGTGTGTGGTATCCATTTGTAGTGTGATCCTGGTTCCATCCTGCCACCACATAAGTAAATAGAAATTTTTAGAAGATGAGGGGAAGATGAGAAAAGGGGTCAAGGTTGGCTCTATTGTCATGAGCCACCACTTCCTTCTCCCCCTCCTACTGCTGGGCCTGTGTCTGGTCCTGTCCTTCCCCTCCACCTCCTCATTCGGCTGGATGTGAGCCCTTCTAACTCTGACTTTTGCCCCCTTGTCCCTTCATCTCACTTTTCTCCTCTTATCCTTGGGCAGGCAGGTCAGAGCTGAGACTAGGGTGGGAATCATGTGACTAGGCAGTAAAGGCCATAGCTGCCAGCAGCCATTGGCTCCTGCATCCTGAAAATGAAGGGTGGCAGCTAACCTCTAGGACCCCTTCAGACCCAATGTTCTAGGGATTTTTTTTTTTTTTTCCTGTTCAGTAAGACCAGAGTTTGCTTCTCCATAGCTATTTCTCCCTCATGGTGTCTTGAGTTACTGTGATTCCCGTAGCAACCCTCAAATCTATATATTTAGCTCAGATGTTTTTTTTCCTTAAGCCATCAATCCCACTGTTTCTGGCATATGTCTTTGGTTGTGTTTTAAACTCAGAATAATGAAAGAGTTATTCCACACTGTCTTGATTCACACTCTGCTTTAAAATGCATGCATATAATATTTTCATTCACATGGGTCACACATCATGTTATTCTCCTACTTAAAACCACACTACCAGCATGCAATCCTCAGAAACTAGGTTTGGTATGGCATGGAACTTTACTGACCTGACACCAGATTAATCTATCTTGACTTCCCAGCTCCCCAACTGGACACACCTTAACATTCACACCTCAGCATCTTTGTATGTGCTCCTTCCCTAGGTTATTCTTTCCCCATGTTTTCCTAAGTAATTCATATTAATCTATCAAAGCTCAGTTTATCACCTCCACAAGGAAGTCTTCCTGGACATCACTTATCCCAGTCAGTTGATTGTTCCCTCTTTTCCTTGCCATCCTTGGCCTGGTAAACATAGGTTCTGTAGCATTTACCAGTTATTATCAGGGCACAGATCTGTGGACACCCCATCTCCTACATAGCTTTTGGACACCGATATCATGTATTAAATTATAAAGTTTCTCTTTACTTAAACCAAATGGGAATAAGTCTTAATGATCAACTTGGGCTCACAGCCTGTTGACCTCTTAATCCTGCCCCAAATCATGTTTGCAGAAGGCTCTGCAGAGGAAAGTGGTAGTCTATGTGCCGTTGGCTTATGCACATCGTGTGCCAGGGGCTTGTCATTTTCTCTTTTGCAAGGCTAGAGTGAGCCCTTGAGCTGACCCAGAAGTTCTGAGCGTTTATCACCCGGTATTGATGATCATGTATTCTGCCTCCTCTCTTTATGCCTGGAGATGAAGGAGGAAATACAAGCTCATGCAACAAAAAGTATTTCCCAGGTTTATCAGCTCTCCCCCTCTCAGCTGGAGCTCAGGATGATTCCTTAGTTCTCAGCTTTTATTCCTCTGATCAAAGTGCCTGAGGCAGTGAGAGTCCGACAGCACCTGCCTTTCTGGCTGAACCCAGCGCTCTATTCTTCTGGACTGCTGCGAGAACTGCCGCCCAATGGGCTCTGCTTGGGCAAGAATAGAAGGTGCACCAAGGGCTGAAGGGTCCCAGCTGCCCTTGAATATCAGGGCACTTGCCTCCCGTCACTGGGTGAAGATCGAGCTCCTATGTGCCTTTGTCCTTGTTCATGCAATCATTCTTTTCTCTCAGATGAATTAAATGCAGAAAATCCATGAGAAGGATATCTCTTTTCAAAGGATCAAGTAACCTTTCTTTGTTTTCTTTTGCTTTTACCATTTTTCCCCAAACTGCAAATGGAAAATATGGAAACAGACTTGGCATTAAAGGTGAGAGAAAGAAAAGTTGTAGTGAAGTAATTTCAAGTTGAGAAGTAGAGCAGCTGAAACCCAGAACAAAAATGTACACTCAGCAATATGGTTCTTTCCTACAAATTAATTAACCCAAAGTGCTTGTTTAATTAGCGTGAGGGGTAGGGAATTGAGAAGCCAACAATATCTCTCATCCAGTTTGAAATTATGTTAAAAAGAATTTCTTCTTTTCTTCCTGAGAGGATGAGAGGGTTGCTCTCATCACTCTGAAATCAGCAGGGGCCTCAAGGTCAGAATATATATATATATATATATACATATGTATATGTATCTGGACACATGGAAAAAAAGCAGTTTTGGACTAGCTCCACTTTCTCTCTTTCTCTCTCCCTCTCTTTTTTGAGAGATACATGAGTATGTATAGAGACCAGAGGTCTACATCAAGTGACTTTCACCATTGGTTTCCACCTTATTTTTGAGAGTGTCTCTCAAAGAGCCAGTTAAGCTAGACTAGTTACTACCCAGCAAGTCCTGAGGATGCTCCTGTCTCTGTCTCCCCAGTGCTGGAATTACAGACATATGTTGCCATGTCCAGCTTTTAGATAGGTGCTAGATATCTGAACTCTGAATCCAGGTCCTCATGTTTGCATGGCAAGCACCTAAACACTAAGCCATCTTCACAACCCCCTCAAAATACTACTTTTAAATGATAGTTATGCTAATATCCAGTTTTCAAAATATAAACAAAACAGATATGTATCAGTTACAGTCATATATGCACTTTATTTTAACTGATTAAAATGTAATATCTGTTTGTAGGTCTCATAATGGTCTTATGATTGAAAGAAATGCTATTTTGAGATGTCTGTAACAATCATGACATTAACAACAGCTGATTCCTGTGATAGACAAGTCACAGTGATCTCTAATTATGGTAGTATTTGTCCCCAAGTTCACTGGCCCTCTGAATTCTCTCTATGGTGAACTGCTGAAGGATACATAGATATTTTGTGAACATAACCAAGCCATTGTCACTTCTACTGAATCCCAAGTTTTCCCATACTTTTTGGGAAGTTTTTGTTACTCTGGAAATTGAAAAATTACATCAGAAATACTGAGGACTGTGTTGTTAAAAAATGAGAGGAGGGAGGAGGGGGCGGAAATGGACTGAGAAGCACCAGTATAGTCTGTGCAAGGTAAGACCTGCTGGGGAGGTGATGGTGCTCTAGCAAATAAGCCTCCTCTGGTGGGGACATGCACGCAGTCCTAATTAAACTGAGTGGGATGCGCAAATGTGAGTGCACAAAATTTGAAAAACAGCTGAAATAAAAGATGTTCTTGGTTGGGCTGTGCTGGGAGGAAGAGAGGGTGAGGACTGAATATGGGTTGAGGAAGGGTATATGGTTACCTGTGAGCGGGGAGGCTGGCTGCTTAAGAGATAAATTGGCTAAGTAAATGGCAACAGGGAGATGACTGAGCTGCAGACAGATTTCAGGGACTGGGGGCAGAGGGTAGGGACGCTTACAGTTTTAAAGGAGGTGAGTGAAAACAGATAACCCAAACAGAAGACTACCAGCTTTGAACCTGAGCCCATGAGCCCTAGAAGGGCCTCTCCCTAGCTTTCTTGACCACACAAGAGGAGCCATTTGGGTGTTGTAAGGAATGGATCCGACATACACCTGAGCAGATGGCTGGAGTTGCTGCTCTCCTTGTGCCTTCCAGAGGCAGGTGCGAGTGTCATCACTGTGCTTAGAGCATTTTCTTCTCATGTTCCCACCTCGTCCCTCCCAGCCTACTGAGAGATAGATGCAGGCATTGGGGACAAAGATCTGTAAACTAGTAGCTCATTTGCCACCCATTTAGTACCTTTTATAACTAATAATCTCTGGGAAGGAAAACATTTTTTATCTTCCTTACTTGCTATTCAGAGGACCAGGGTGGGTGATTGAATGTCTCTGCTTGAGAAAGAGAAGTTGCTTCAGGTAAGATTTAATTTCACTAAAGAAAAATTCTCCAAATGACATTTTCCCTTAGGTTAATGATTTTTGTCCTTGAAAGTAAGACTGCATAAGACAGGTGAATAGTTCCCTAAATTTTACATTCTCTGGCAAAGATTCAGAGCTGTTTCAATGCCAGAGTAAAGCCTGCAGGCAGAGGATGAGACCTGCTCCTCTCTTTTAGCATCAAGTTCAGACCCTTCTAGTAATCAGGCCAAGCCCTAGGGACCAGATCCCTGTCACGAACGTGAGGGTGAGAAGACTCCAGACAGTCAGTCCCAGGTCACTCAGGGCTCATATGTTCTATACTCCTCGTATGTGTTATGCATATGTGTCTGAAAGACCAACCGTGTGTGTCTCTTGACCGCAGCCAAAGCTGCAGAAGAGTTTGTTTTTCTTTTTAGGCCACATTGTCCCTTTATTCAGGACCAATATTTTCTATTCATGCTTCCGTGCAAGGCATTACTGGGAAATGGAGAAGGTGGATACCAAGTGCATTAGATGCAGATCCTGTCATCAAGGTACCTGGTGTAGTGTGAGAGGAGGGCTAAGTGTCTGAGTTGCTGTAGAAAGGGTGTCTTGGAAACTGCCACATGAGAGGTGCCATGACGTGGCTGACAAAGTCGTCTTGAGAGTTGTGACTCAATTGGTTGAACTCAGGTATGAAAATGCCCATGTATGAAGAGAACACTGCAGTGCATCACAGGGCTTTTGTAAGTACCAATAGCAGTTTCTAAATATAAGTGACACATGTAGGTTTATCTTTAGAACCTCACTGATGTCAAAACCATTTGTCAAATCACACTGATATATCACTGTATTGTTTTGTTAGCACTTTCTTACAAAATGATGGAATGGCATGAATTATTATTCCTAATCTAGAGCAAAAGGAATACAGGCTCAGAGATGTGGGGATCTGTGTCATATCTGAGGACCACTGAGTGATACTTGGGCAGGAGAAGTAGGGAAAGATGCAGTCGGTAAGTACCTTGGAATCTTGGTAGAAAGGTCTGGATTCCAGGCACTTACTCTTCAAGCTCTCGTCAGCCCTTGTTCTGTTTGTGCCAATCATTGCCCTAATGGATTTACAGATATTAATCATTTAGTCCTTACAAGTACTATAATACAAAGTTTTAAAAACAACTGAGACATAAGAGAGCCAAACCCAGAGAAGTTATAGATCTTGGATAAAGTCATACAAGTGTTATAGTGGCAAAAGCAAGATTCAAACTCTAAGTATTTCCTCTGAATTGAAATATTCCTCCAGGAATCTTTTAGAAAGCTTTATAAATAAATAAAACTTTTAAGGCTCAGGGTGCTCCTCAAGGTTACAAGCTTCACTAGTCCCTTCTCTAAGGTTATAAAAGCAGAAACAGTTGCTGGGGAACGAAGGGTCTCTGACAGGCGGAGCTGCCTACAGGTTGTGCAGACAGGTCCAGGTTTGCATCAACCCTAAGTTGTCACCTAAGCTGGGCTGAGCTTTACAGTTATGCAGCTGTCTTTGGGATGCCCAGGCTCCTTCTTATAAGTAACCCCAGTAAGCCACCTGCTTCACTAAGCTACAAATGCATGGAATGGTTTCTTTGATCTGTTGTGGGTGTCCATCTGGAGTAAATGGACATGTGTTCATGTCTCCCCAGGGACAGTCACATGACACAAACCCAGGCAGTCTGGCTGTAGAACAGCAAAAATAAAATTTAAGGCACAAACAGTAAGCCTTGGATGGAATCTTACATTTTCTAGTAGCCACACTAAAAATATTTAAAAGTAAGTAGGGACATTAATTTTAATGATGTCTTTTGCTTAACCTAACACATGCAAAACATTATCATTTTGGCATTTACTCAATACTAGAAAATAGTAATGTGATATTTTATATTCTCCCACCTTAAGTCTTTAAAATTTTCTGTGCAGGGCTGGAGAGATGGCTTAGTGGTTAAGCGCTTGCCTGTGAAGCCTAAGGACCCCAGTTTGAGGCTCAATTCCCCAGGACCCACTTAAGCCAGATGCACAAGGTGGCACATGCATCTGGAGTTTGTTTGCAGTGGCTGGAGGCCCTGGTGCCTCCATTCTTTCTCTATCTATCTGCCTCTTTATCTCTCTGTCTGTCGCTCTCAAATAAATAAATAAAAATAAACCAAAAAATTAAAAAAATATATATTTAAAAAATTTCCTGTGCAGTTTGTAGCATATAGCAGTTGACACGAATCTCATTTCTAGTGCTTAGCAGCCACTTGTGGTGAGCAGTGCTGTCCTCAGACTTGTTCTTCCCTGTGGTCTGTAAATGTGAAGGTGGGTCTAAAGGAGCAGTTTCTGGGTACTAAGGCCATGCATGTGGTACACAGAGGAAGGAATTCAGCTGGAGTCCAATCAGGGTCACCATTGCAAACAGTGGCAACTGGAAGGTTGGCACCTGTCCTGAGAAGCTGGATAAGGCTCTTCCTGGGGCCTACGGGTATTCTGACAGCTGGTAATGTGTCTTCCTGAAGGCTCCCCCCAGCACCTCTATGCAACAGATGCTCAGTGCACACCAAAGAGCCAGGATCATGAATAGCCACCACGAGGAAGCAGCCACAGCCATAAGAGCAACACCATGGGAAGAAGAGAAAGGAAAATGGAATTGCCTTCAACCTTCTCCAGCAGCCTTGGCATCATTCCTCCAACTGGAATTGTTGGTTATTCTACTTCCATTTGTTATTAATGCAGCATTTCATCTCTCAAATGGACCAGGTGCAATTTACAAAGACAGTTGGATTATAGCAAAGTGACATAATGAAACTCCACAAAAGGAGGCATAGGGAAAGTAAGAGTAGAAGGGTGAGGTCAGGTGTGAGTTCAGTTTTTTTCTTTTGAAAATGCATCCTTTGAGATCTTACATGCTTGTTAGAGGTAGGCTGGGTTGCTCTCAGGCCGAGCTCCCTAGCAGCCGAGGAAAAGGGAAGCATAGTAAGTCACACAAATCACAGTGTAACCAAAGATGAAGCAGGGACAGATAATTTCTGCCCTCTGCTCCCATTCTCCCCTTCAAATCCACCCTCCATCGAATCCCCTCTCCCTTCCAATTAGTCTTTCTTTTGTTTTGATGTCATCACTTTTCCTCCTATTATGAAGGTTTTGTGTAGGTAGTGTCAGGCACTGAGAGATCATGGATATCAAGGCCATTATATGTCTGGAAGATTGCATTTTAAGCATTCCTACACTTCCTTTGGCTATTACATTCTTTCCACCACCTCTTCTGCAATGGACCCTGAGTCTTGAAGGGTGAGATACAGATGTCTCAGTGCTGACCACTCCACTATCACTTCTTCTTAGCACCATGGTGACTTTTACATCACCCCAGTGATCACCACCATCTGAAAGGAGAAGTGCTAAATATAACTCCAGTGCATAAATGCACAACATCTTCATCATGCATTTATCAGCTGAAGGACATCTAGGCTGGTTCTGTGTCAATCTTCCCACCCCCTCCTCCACATCAGTCCCTGAGCCATGGCAGGTGTGTTATTGGTTGGTATTGGCTTATCGGTAGCTTCTGTATTTCTGCTAAGATGTGTTTTGGCTCACCACAGTGTTTGTTGCTACTTGCCTGGGTGTAGATGTTAGGTTAGCATTGGGGACAATACCCATGTACTTGTTTCCTCTGAAATTTCTTTGGACCCCAGTAAGTGGTAGAGGTGGCACATCTCGTTGTAAGCATTTTGCTGTCTTCTTGTCTTGACGAATCTTGGTTCTCCCCAGCATTTTCTGTCATCTAAAGATTAAACAGAGTCTCTAGCCAAGGGTGAGAGCAGCTCTGAATGAAGGGAATATGCCTAGGAACTTGAGACAATTTGACATGGCTACCCACTTGACTATCCAGAGAATGCTAGGGACTTCTCACTGGGTAATGTGATTTTCCTGATTATGGGGTGCTGACTTAGTTCCAAGTACCAGTTATGAGTTCTTTCCCAATGAGTGGGCCTCATGTCTAATCAGAGGTCAGTTGGTTGCCCACAAAGGCTGTGTGCCACTATTGTACAAGTGTAGCTGGCAGATTGCATGGCTTGCAGTAGCTCCCATTATACTTTCCTGTGCAGTGCAGTGAGGGTTTGCAAGATGAGGACTGACTTTCCTCTCAGTTCCCATGGTGTCTCTCAGCTTCAGGTTCGCTGAGATGAACTTCCAGACCAGGCACAGTTATGGAGGAAGGGATTTATTGAAGCTTACAGATCCAGGGGAAGTTCCATAATGGCAGAAGAAGCTGGCCTGCCTTCACAAGCCCAAGCAGAGAGAGAGAGAGAAGTTCAAGCCAAAAAGCCAAAAGCCACAGCACACGTCAGGAACTCCAGCTAGGCACACTTTGCATATCTTTAGATTGAAATCTGAAACCCACCACCACACCTTAAGATCCACACAATGGCACTGACTCCAGCCAGGTGGCTGCAGAATGCAAACTACAAACAAATAAACAACTGAATATATTGGGGGCCATCTATTCTATTCAAACCACCACAGGTGTCTTCAGGAGGAGGGAATTAACTTTAGCTCTGTTTGGTAACCAAGTGCTCTGCAAAGGTCTGCATTTTTTTTTTTTTTTTTTGGAATCACACAGATCACCCTGGCTCACTGTGGGGGTTAACCCAAATCTGGCCTTGGAGTCCATAAGTCAGAGACCCTGGTTTAAGGCTTAAGCTTTCTCCACATTCCACTAGACAATCTGTCTACCTCCCTCAAATATGAGGTTCTATCTTGTGTACTTGTTTCCAGGAGGAAGGTTCCTATTGTGATGACTTACTTAGCCTTTGGCTTTGTGTAGTTCCCCTCTCCACCCTCCCATCCAAATATTCTTTCCCTCTTGATTTGTCTGGTAACCCCTTCTCTCCCCACTCCATAGTTTCTCTTCTTCCTGGTCTCATTCTAGTTATACATACATAGTCCTAATGCTCATTTCCTTTTAGCTTCTCTTCCACTGGTCTAGTTTAGGAACCACATATAAGAGAAAACATGTGATGTTTGTCTTTCTTAGACTTCATAAACTCACTTAGGATGATATTTTCCAAGACCATCCATTTTTTTGAAAATTTCATTATTTTTTTTAACTACTGAGTAGAATTCCATTGTGTAAACACACCACATCTTCATTAAGCATTCATCAGTCAATGGGCATCTGGGTTGATTCCAATTCCTAGATATTGTGAAGAGAGTGGTGATAAACATGGCTGAGGAAGCATCTTTGAAGTAGAGAGTGGAATCTTTAGGATATATACCAAGAAGTGGAATAGGGGGATCAGATGGTAAATCAATTTTCATCTATTTCAGAAGTCTCCATACTAATTTTCATAGTTGTTTGCCTTCTCGCCAGCAGTGAATAAGAGTTGCCCTTTCCCCACAGAAACCAACATTTGTTGTCATTTGATTTTTTGATGATTGCCATCCTGACTGGAGTAAGACAGAATCTTAGAATTGTTTTAATTTGCATTCCTCTGATGGCTAAGGAACATTTCTTTAAATGAATATTATTAATTTGTATTTCCTAGTTTGAGAATTTTCTATTCAATTCTCTGCCTCATTTTCTGAGTGGATTTTTTTGTTGTTTAGTTTTTTGAGATCTTTGTAGATTCTAGATATTAGGCCTCTGTCAGATGTATAGCTGGTGAAATTTTTTCTCCCATTCAGTGGGTTTTCTGTTGGCTCTGTTTATGGTATGCTTGTCTGTACAAAAGCTTTTGAACTTCATGAGATTCCACTGGTTATGTGTTTGTTTAATTTCCTGTGCTACTGGGATCCTATTCTGGTAGTCTCTCCTCACTTCTATATTTTGGAGAACTCCCCCTAAATCCCCCCAATTGTTTTGGAATTCAGGTCTTATATTGAGGTCCTTAATCTGTTTGGTATTGATTTTTTGTGCATAGTGAAAGTAGTGAGTCTAGCTTTATTTTTCTATATGTGAATACCAATTTCTCAAGCACTGTTTGCTTAAAATTCTCTTTTCTCCAGTGTGCATTGTTTTCTCCTTTGTCAAAGATCAGGTAGCCGTAGTTGTCTGAACTAAGGCCTGAATCTTCTATTGTGTTCTATTGATCCAGATGTCTGGTTTTGTGCCAGTACAATGCTGTTTTTATTACCATGACTTTATTGTATAATTTGAAATCAGGTATGGTGATACTTCCTGAAGTGTTTCTTTTCCTGAAGATAGTTTTGGATATCTGAGGCCTTCTCTAGTATCATATGAATTTTGAGACTATTTTTTCTATCTCTGTGAAGAAAGTTGCTGGAATTTTAATAGGCATTGCATTGATTCTGTAAATTACTTTCAGTATAATGGATAGTTTTATGATGTTGATTCTTCCAATCCATGAGCAGGGGAGGTCTTTCCATCTTCTCATATCATTCTCGGTTTCTTTCTTCAGTATTTTTATGTTTTCATTATATAAGTCTTTCACTTCTTTGGTTAGTGAAATTCCAAGATATTTTTTTTTTCTGACTAATGAAAACAGGACAGTCTTGCTGATTTATTTCTCCATATGTTTGTCTTTAGGATATAGAAAGGCTACTAATTTTTGTGTTGATTGTGTATTTTGCTGAAAGAGTTTATCACCTTTGGAAGTTCTTTGGTGGAGTCCTTTGGGTCACTTATATACAAAATCATGTCATCTGAAAATAGGACTAGTTTGACTTCTTCCTTTCCAATTTGCATCCTTCTTATTTCTTTCTCCTGCCTTATTTCTTGGTCTAGGACTTCTAGCACTATGTTGAAGAGTAGATTGGGCACCCCTATCTTGTTCCTGATGTTAATGGGAACTCCAGTTTTTCCCCATTTGTTATGATTTGGGCTTGAGGTACTTTATATATAGCTTTTATTAGATTGAGATATGCTCCTTCTATCCCTAGTCTCTCCAGCATTTTGATCATGAAGTGATGCTGTATTTTGTTGAATGCCTTCTCTGCATCTATTGAAATTCTTGTGTGGTCCTTGTGTTTAAGTTTATGTATGTGCTATGTTAAGTTTATTGGTTTCTATTTATTGAACCATCCATGCATCCCTGGAATGAAGCCTACCTGATCAAGGTGGACAATGCTTTTGGTGTGTTCTTATATTCAGTCTGCAAGGACTTTATTGAGAAAATTTCCATCTAGGTCAGGGATATCAGTCTATATTTCCCTTTCTTTTTGTGCATGTGGATTTGATATCAGAGTAATTCTGACTTCATACGAGGAGTTTTGGAGTGTTTCCTCTTTAGTAATCAGGTGAAATAACTGGAGAAAAAGTAGTTTTAGTTCTTTGATGATGGTTTGGTAGAATTTGGCTGAGAATTATAATTAGCTTACAAAGTAGTAGACTTCCATACATCTTAGTTTTGGTTAACTCTTCACGTCCTGCTCCCTCTTCTCTCCTATTCCCCTGCCCCATCCCTGCTTAAGCCATTCTTCCCACTTTCCCTCCCATTCACTTTTATATCACATGTATTCTACCATCCTTCCTGTGATACTTAAACTCTATGATCAACTTGATCTTATCCTAAATCAGAGACAGGTCTATGAGGGTGGTAGAAAAATTTATGGAGGGAGGAGAAGTCTTTCCTCCAGAGTGGGCATCCCTTTCAGTGGTGGACTATGTATAAAGAAGCTCTGACAGAACTCAGAGTCTTTTGTCTGGTTGCCCACTACGCCCTGGTATATGCATCTAACCTATTGTTGCCACCCCTCATGGACATTGGACATAGGGTGAAGATCAGCAGTTCTCTAGGAATCCTCCATGCCTTCAGTGCCAGATTGAAAACTCTGAGGAACCCAGCCATGTGGACTGAGTAGTACTGGGTTCACAGACTCTCCAGACTACAGGAAGCCACTGTTGGACTGACTAGCCCATATCCTATGAACTGAACTAGTAATTCCTCTTCATAATACATCTTCATTCTATTGGTTTTGTTCCACTACAGAACCCTTACTAATATGCTCCCAACCCCCCCAACTTTGTTTCCCCTCCCTTACCCATGGTCCCTTTCCAATTTCCTGGTCTCTATGGACACTCACTTCAACTTCATCACACATGTATCTAAAATTTGGAAAATTGGATCCTCATATGGATATGAACATGCAATGTTTATATTTCCAGGCCTGGGTTACCTCATCAGTATGTTTTGTAGTTCTATACATTTTCCTGAAAATTTTACACTTTCATTTGTCTTTATAGTTGAATAAAAATCCACTGTGTATATGCACCATATTTTCATTATCCATTCATCAGTTGTTGGAATCTAGGCTGATTCCATTTCCTAGGTCTTGTGAGTAGAACAACAATGAACATAGAGTGCAAATATCTCTGTAGTAGATGATTGAGTACTTTGGCTATATTCTTACCTTTCATGGGAGGATAAAGCTCCTCCCAGAACCCATAAGTTGTTAATGGAACATCCCAGTACCAAGGGAGAGATACCAAGTGAGTTGTTGGTCAGGGAGGTCACTAATGGCCCTAAAACCATACAGGCTATTGCCATTGCTCTTGGTTATTTACCAAAAGTATATGGTAAGTCTCTATTGCTAAAGAAATAACTCACTTTGGTTGTAGGACATAGACCTATTGGTCTGGAACTGAACTGGAAGCTTCTTCCCTCTTGGATGGCTGGCTTTCATAGTGCCAGAAGGTGCTATGCAGGCTGCTGGGTCATCCATTCACAATGGCATGAAATAAGCAAGGAAGTTAGAGAAGAAGTTTAGTGTGAGAGGGGTAATACAAGGTAGTGGAGTTAATGATAAAAATGTATTATAAAGCCGGGTGTGGTGGTGCACACCTTTAATCCCAGCACTCAGGAGAGAGGCAGGGATAGTAGGATTGTAGGATTGCCATGAGTTCAAGGCCACCGTGTCAGCCTGGGTTAGAGTAAGACCCTACCTCAAAAAAACCAAAAAAATAAAAAACCCAAAAAACAAAAAACAAAAAACGTATCATATACATGTATGAAATTGTTCAAAATAAAATTGAAAAAATGAACATCTGGGTGATAAGGTGTGGGTGGGTCTTGAGGTTATACATTTTTTTTTGCATGTACACATGTGTGTATTTTGCATACATGTGTGTGAGGGTATGCATGCACACGTATGTATATGCATGGGGAGGCCATGTCAGAGTTGGGTGTCTTCTTTCCATCTTATTGAGACAGGTTCCCTCACTGAGCTCAGAGCTCCAGCTTGCCCTGGGGCTATGCCTGTGTTCACCTCTAGGGCACTCAGCATGTATGTGGGCATCGGGGGATCTGACTCTACTCTCATGCTTCTGTGGCAAGCACTTCATTGACTGAGCCATCTCCCCAGCCCATCTACATTTATAACCAACTGGCAGATGATTCAGGTGCTGTTACTCTGTGTAGGAAGGGTCCAGGAGACAGTACCATGTGCAGCACCTTTGAGCTACGAAGTACTGCTGCACAGCTTCCCAGAATATCCAGGAATACTGCCATCTGCGGTGCGGGAAGAATGTCCCTTGTGGGCTCCCTTCCACTAGCCCAGCTTTGTGCTTTTTGTGTCTTTCCTTTTACAATTTTGGAGGGCCCTGATTGTACCTTGTGTTTGAGCTAAGTGTTTAACCAGTCTGAAACTAAGCAAGCTGGCAGAAAGCTGACTGCAGAGCCTGGCTGGCCACACCAGGACTGGGACCCGTCGTCAGCTCCCCAGTGGACATCTTAGGTCAGAGTGCAGCTTTGTTCTTGTCCCCCAGCCTCCAGGGATGCTGCGGAGAAGGCCGCCTCTGCTCATGGAAAGGTTTGGCTCCTTGCGTTCCGACACGTGCGTGTTTTCTGTTTTATAGGAGGAAATGTGTTTTGGCTGGAGGCCCACGCTCCATTCCAGCACATCGTTTTTACCAAAAGAGCTGTCCCCAGAGCTGCCAACAATGTTTACGAGAAATCTATCCAGCAATACTTTGGATCCGGGAGCATGTCCTGACCGCAGACATGGCCTTCACCACCCGGCAAAAGCTTGGCACATGATGTTGGCGTCTTTATTTTTATTACACAATGTAAAGCCGGTTTCTTTTCTTCTTCTTTTTTTTTTTTCCAGCTGGGAAAACTCCTGTCAGTGGATGCAATGTCCTTTCCAGATTCAATATTATGCAAACTGCATATCGGCACACGGAGTAAATAAATATGTCCACGAAGCTTCTTGATACACAGAGAGATGGGGCTTCACCAAGCGCAGACTAAACCCATGATCGTGGAGGCTGCTGAGCTTCCAGTGCCCAGTCCCCAGCCTCTGCGCTCCCTTGCAGCTTGTGGCTGGAGTCTGAGAGTGTGGTGACGGGCTCCAGCAGTGGGCAAGTGGTTGAAGGCCGGTTATGAGCTGTCACTGGTCAGGGGCGCCTAACCCAGTCAGTCCCATGGCAACTCGGCACCACCTTTTTCCTCTGCAGTTGTATCACAATCACGAGGTTCTCAGCCACGGACAAGGCAGAATTTTTGCGTAACAACTCCATCCCTTCTGAAAGGTGTAGACAGCGAACAACAACAAAGACTATCTTCAAAGCCTGAAGAAATATTTTTCATTGAGCCTCTGGGCACCACTTCTACTCTGGCAGTCTTCTTTTCTCTCATTATCACCTGTCCCTTTTGGCTGGAGTAGGGAATTTTCCCCTTTTGGGAACATTGTATTTGCGGACAAGCTTGTTTCTTTGAGCAAAAGAAATTGGTATGTTGTTTGTTGGCAGGTGATAAGGAAAGAGGCCTTTTTCACCATCAGCTTCAAGAGCAGCTGGCCAAGCTGATTGGTTTGGTTACTCCCAAACAGACTCAAGGCCTTAGCCTCATTGAGGTCAAAGATTGGTAGCCATGCTTGCTGGGTCCCTGATAAACAAGAATTCTCTCTTGATTTATTTAGAGGAAAGGTGATCTCTGAGAGATCAGGAGGAAATGGTCCTGGACCCAGAGTTATATCCCAGTCTGGGTCCCAGAACACCACTTATATTACCGAGCAGATGGTTGTGTTATGAGCATGCTTCCAGTGGGACAAAGTGAGGTGCCATTGCATAACCCTTTTGCTGGGACAACTCTGGAAGGTCCACTAGCAATTCCATTTGCGATGCCAGGAGTGGAGGTTAGGAAGGACAAAACTGGGCATCTGAGGGCACAAACTCATGTGCTCAGTATCCAGACATCTTTTGTGAAAACTGCTGATGAATTCATGTCTGTGGTATATCTTTTATCACCAAACGTGCATTTGGTAGTTCATTCAGATTTTGATGATTCCATTGTGAAAGAATTCAGCTCCCTCTTCTTTATATAATCTGATGGACTCAGTTCTTTCTGATAGGAAGTGTGGGAAAAAAGTCAACAAAAACACGCTTAGGCCAATCACTGTGCCCAGTCAGTGATCAGTTCCTTTTGCCAATAAAATCTTCTAAAAATACTCCCTAAAATATATTTGGAGGATGGCTTGCCTCTTCCCACCCTTAGGCCTTCTGTAGTAGATAATAAGGACAATCACAACACAGTTACAGTCATGATTTATTTAATATGGAACAACAGTGGTGAAGTGCAGTTGTCAAATCTTACTCTCCCATCACATGGCCACATATCCCCATCTTTTGCATCTTTCACCAGACTTAGCATCCAGAATGGACACTGTGGCAGGCAAATGCTAAGGTGACTCTCAGTGATCCCCATTTCTTGTTCATGTCTCTTGGGTATGTAAAGGACCTACGAGTTGCCTCTCCCCAGGAGGACATGGCTAAGTGCCGGGGTGTCACTCCTGGAATTATGTTGCAGTGTATGAGATTCTGTTTCAATAGTAATTGCATTACTAGCATTTTCTTTGTTGGCTTGATAGAGTAAGTGGTCATGTTAGGAAACCCACATGGGCCTCTGTGACTGGCAGGAGACTCTAGTCACTGAGGGAAGCTTTAAATCACTAGCCAACAGTAAGCCGGGTCTTTAGCCATAAGGAAGTGATTATCACTGACAAAAGGCTAGGCTAGATTCAGGGTGAGTACCCAGCTTGAAGACACCTCATGGCTGCTGTTTGAGATGCTGTACAGAAGACACAGCTAATTGTCTAGACTCCTGACCCCCCCCCCCACCTGGCCAATGTGAGCTAGCAAAAGTGCTGCTTAAAGTTTGTGACAATTGATTGTGCTATAGTAAAAAGAAATTCACAGAAAGTGGGAGCTCCAGGTCACCCACACTGGAGGAAAGGTTCAGTGCTACTCCTCTAATATCTTGTAAGTAGCTAAAACATGGCCTCCATGTTCTGAAAATGAAAAACAATCTGGTCACTTACCAGAGAGAAATTGGGACTCTTTCTAGATTTGAGATTTATGGCTGCTAACATTTATGTGAATAGTATGGACATATCTCCTTATTCCCTAAAAATGCCCACTAACAGCTTCACATGGTGGCTCTACCTCAAGACTAAAGTTTTAGTACTGGGAAGATGGCTCCACTTGCATGTGCACATGTGTACATGAATACATAAATACATGCACATATACACACATAAAAATGTTTAAGAGAACTCAACCTGGCTTTCTCATCTTCCAAATCTGCCTCTTCTCCTTTGTTTTCTGTTGAGGACATGGCACCCCTCTGTTGTTAGTCTGGACCCCAATGGCCAGGTGTTTTCCTGGGCCCTTGACCAGAAGGACTAGCTCTCAGGGATTTGGGGTCTTATGTCAGGAATGGAAAGATATCACAACCTCAAAAATCTTAGGCTTATGCAAATTGTCCCTCTGTCCTCCCATTGGACCTACACTCTTGTCCGAAGGTCTGAATGGATAATTTAGTCTAGCAGGTGAGGAGGTTCTAAGCATCAGGCCAGGATAATAGATGAGTGAATTACTAAGATGCTGGTACAGAGTCTCTGGGAGGACGATGTCTATCACAGATCCATGTCTCCTTGCTCTGCCTTCCAGTCTTCAGAGCACCCATGTATGAAGTGTTGTGTTAAATTAGAATCTGAAGCTTCATCAGATAAAGAATAATTTTCTTACTTCAGTTCTCCTGAACCTGAGTGCAAATATACTCTTCTCTTGAGAAGTCATGGGTTGGAATATCCTCCACTGTGTACATTATTTGTCAAATTTGTACATCATAAGTTTTGTATTTTCAGGTGTGTACAATGGAAGGTGGTATCATCTGTTTAGGTAACCAAGCAGAAGAGCAGAGAGAGACTATGCTTGTCCTTGAAAAAGCGAGACAGGATCACCGAAAAATATCAGTCTGGGTAAAGAAGACAAATCAAAGACAAAGAAAAAAGTTAAAGGGATGAGCATGAAGTTGGTGCATCAGACAATGGATAACTCATATTTCACATTACAGGGTTTGGATAAGAACAAAGGCTAAGTGAAAGGTACAGAGGGTGAGAAACAAGCAATGCAGCCAAAACAAAGTCTTTACTTACATTATATGCTATAAGTTCTACCATATTTGATAAAAGATACTCCATATTTGGTGCTGTGTTTTCTAGTAGTCAATGATGAAACAAAGAAAAAAGAAGAAGAACCAAATGTATGAATTTCACTGTCTCCACAACAACAGGAGCAGAATAACTGCTCAAAAGAACCAAACAAATTCTGGTATTGCATCTGCATCTAGAGACATAAACATTTCTGGGATGCAGTGCGGTGTAATAAACCACATGCTCCACAATCCTTAATGGTGAAGCTTGCAGCAAGCATAAAGCAATTCCTTATAAAGTACCCCAGCACAGGTTATGGCAGCACACCAAATGGAGGCTCCTGAAAGTAGTCTCCAAGGATGGGGACATGATGTGATGCTGTCCCATGGTTATACTACAGTCTAGTTGGCTTTAAGGGAAAATTTCAGTCTCTGGAGGAAAGATACACTTCTAATCCATCCATCAACATCATCAAAGTGTTTCTCTCAACACTGAGCAACAATCAGTTTAGCATTCTTTGATTACAGGTTACATGCTACTTTTAGAAGATGGCCACTAAGTATGGATATTGGGACAAGAGCCACTAGAAGCTTCTAGATTGATGAATATAATGACTTACAGAGTCACTTGAGAGAGTCCCTGTGGGTAAATCAGTGCTCATTGCTAGAGCATATGGGTTCTTCTCTAAGTTTCAGGCAAAGGGTCAACTAAAACCACGTAAGGCCCTGTCATAAAAAAACTTCCACTTACTCTTCAGTATGGTTTTGAATATATGAACAGCATTTGTTTTGCATTGTATTGTTCTAATTGACAAATACTGACATTGGAAGCAATCCCTAATTTAAAAGTAATTATTTTAAATTTGTCAATTGATTCACCTAGACATCTATCATCAAACAGTAATAATTATACCTTTTTGTGTAGACATGTGTATATGTTCATGTGTGCATATGTGTATGTGAGTGGGTGCTCATGCAAATGCATGAACATTTGTGTCAAGACCAGAAGACAATCTTGGATGTTATTCCTCAGGCATGCTCTTTATAAAGGCAGGGTATCTCAGCCTGTAATTCACAAAGTTGGCTAGACTGGCTGAACCAGAGAGATCCTGGCATCCACTTGTCTTGCCTCACCACCGCTGTAGGCTAACAAGCAGGTGCTACCATGTGTGACATTTTTACATGGATTCTGGCCATAAATCTCAGCTCCTTGCGCTTTCGAGGCTGCCTTCTCAGCCATCCCTTCTTACTTATTGTGGTTAAAGATTATTGTTTTTTAGTCTGTTTCCTTAGACTTTTTGACATGAAGTGGTAAGTTCTCCCCTAACATGGAAGTTCTTTACATTCTGGGAACAATGCTTACTTAGCGCTGGAGTTCTGCTCTTTTTCTTTTGCATGAATCTGTTCTTCTTCTTTTTTTTTTTTTCGAGGTAGGGTATTACTCTAGCCCAGGCTGACCTGGAATTCACTATGTAGGTAGACTCAGGGCGGCCTTATACTCACAGTGATCCTCCTACCTCTGCCTCCTGAGTGCTGGGATTAAAAGGCGTATGCCACCATGCCCGGCTTGAATCTGATCTTTTTTTTATTGGAGTATTGTAAGGGTTGATTCCAGCATGAAAATAATAAGATAGAGAGGAATAGGCTGTGGTATGAGTGAGGGAAGAAATTTTTCCTTCTGTGAGCCAGAGAGATTGTGGAGCAAGGACTGAGATTAGAGCATGTTCTTGAGTCTGGGAGCTCCTGGGTTTAGGATCTTTGTCATAATCAGGGGCCTTAGGAAAGATGGTCAAACATGAGAGAAAAGGATTTCTAAGTCAACAACAGCATTGGGACTTCAGGCATTGAAGGACATGTCTTTAGAACTTGTGGAGCATTGTCTGGTGTGTTCCCAATATTTTGTGACTATGCCCCAGACCCCCTGAATTACCTGGTGCTGAAATCTGAATCAAGAAGCTTTAACCCAGGGACAAAATTGGTCCCCAGTGCTGGATCACATGCTGCCTCTCCTTCCTTGTCCTCTTCTTCCCCTTCCTTTACTTTCTTTTTAAAAAGAAGTTTATTTTTATTCATTTATTTGAGGGGGGCACAGAGTGAGGCAGAGAGAGAGAGAGAGAGAGAGAGAGAGAGAGAGACAGAGAATGGGCACACCAGGGCCTTTAGCCACTGCAAATGGACTCCAAATGCATGCACCACCATGTGCATCTGGCTTATGTGGGTCCTGAAGAATTGAACCTGGGTCCTTCAGCTTTGCAGGCAAGTGCCTTAACTGCTAATCCATCTCTCCAGCCCTTTTTCTTTCTTTTTGAGACAGGGTCTCATGTAGCACAGGCTGGCCTCATACTAGGTGTATAGCCAAGGATGACTTTAAACTCTTGATCCACATGTTCCCACCTTTCAAAGTGCTGGTGTGATATACACCACCACACCAGCTGGGTTTTATGTTTCTAGTGAAGGAAGACAAGGTATGTATAATTCAAGCAGTGCACTTGGCCTTCTGGTGGTCTGAACAGAATTGCTATTAATCATTTCTTTTTGTTAAACCAGTAATCTGTACTGACTATGTGTGCAGATTACATGTCCTTGAGATGTTTTGAGTTTTCATGAAAGTGGTGCCTAAAGGGAAGAAAAGAGTTGTTTTTTATGATGGTAAGATGGATACCAGTAGTTACTTAAAATTTAATATTGGAGGATATTCTTATCAGGAATTACAATATTAGGGCTAACAGAACAAATGGAGCAAGTCCCACAGCTCGGGTGGCTCCATGACAGAAGTGCTTATTTTGCAGCTCTGGAGTCTGGACACCTGAGATCCAGGTGTTGGCAGGGCTCTGCTTATCTCTGAAGCTTCTCTCCTTGGCTTATAGATGCCAACCACCTCCTCACCATGTCCTTACTGGCCTTTGCTCTGTGTCTATACACAAATGTCCTGTGATTAAAAGGCAAAATAGTAATGAATTAGGGTTTATGCTAATGCCATCATTTGAATCACCACTTTAAAGACCCAAGCTCAAACAATGGTTTCATTCTGAGCTTCTGATGGTTAAGGTTTCAGCATATGAACTTTGGAGCACATAACCCAGTTCATAACAGACCTTATTTTTATTACCAGGTTAGAAAGGTGAAGAACATAGTATCTAAGCTATTTGCATCTATAATTGAATGAAATCAGACAATTTTTGGGAGAAATAGCTTTTGCCAAGTTTTAGAGCAGGGTATATGCACTTCTTAAAATAGTTCATCAACTTTTCATCATTTTCTATGTTCTGTACCTTTTTTTATAGGACCACAAGGCCTTTCCTAGAATGATTGGAACCAAATATGTTACAGAACTCAGAACTTTCAGGATTTTAGAAAGGGAAATAACCTGTGCATTAACATATCTCACAGAGATGAGGATATGTCTTTACCAGCACACAGTATTGCATATTGTTATTTCACAACAGAATATGCAAATACAAATGGAATAAAACCAGATATGAATTTAGGTCAAATTCTAGTGGATTCTTGTCAAATTTTAGCTGCATATTTTTTATGTAAACAAATTGTACTTGATGAGTAGTACTTGATGAGTACTAGTGTAATCTTGGGAGTATTTTTTTTCCTGAGAATATGAAAGTTTCATCTGGGGACAACTTATTTAAAATATGTATGTATTTCTTTTTGAGATTGATGGTTTGTTTATGCACTTAATTCTTTGTTGAAGCAACAAAATGTGTCAGCATTTTCCTTTAATAACTGCTTTGGTCCCATCCTATTATTTTCATATGTAGTTGTAGTTATAGGGATAGTGTCTCTAGCATTTTTTTCTGAACCCATCTCTTCCCAACATCTTTCAGACCTCCTATAATAAATTTTCTTTCATATTTATTCATCCTCTTTCTTTGACTTCAGTCCATTAGCTTTTCTTTTTAAATACAAAATTTCATTTTTTAAAAAATAAAACCACATAAGTCTTCATTGGGACCTTCCCTGTATCCATTCACAGGTAACTGTCCAGAGCTGGGACAGGCCATGTCTGACCTGGTGCCTCTGTAGGTGGATATTTTCTAGGATGACAGGTTCTACTGAGTGACAATGGCCTTGGAGTGGCTGGAGTAGAGAAGAGGTCAATGAAGATAAGAAACCAAGAAGCTGAAACCAAGAAGCTGAAGTGTTAGATTAGGGCCCTTGAGTCATTCAGAAGACAGAAGGACTCAGAGGAACAGCAGCCTGTGGTGTCTGAATCAGAGAGAACATGATGAGTAGAAGGAGAGAGAGAGAGAGAGAGAGGGGGTGGGGGGGCTGTTGGTGCCACAATTTAAAGTGTAGTAGTGATTTGCAGGGTGGGAGGGAAAGTTCATTTTTGGAGTTTTTTAAAAAATGGAGTGGGATAAAATTCACATAATGTAAAATTGACCATTAACAATACAGACCATTAACACAGTCACAGTGTTGCTCAGTGACCATTTCTACCCAGCTGTAAATCACTTCCAATACTCTAGAGTGAAAGACCTCACCTCTTCAACTTGTCCCTCCAATCCCCTTCCCATCCAGACCATGAAAACACCTAACTGCATTTGGCTCTGTGGATTTCCTTATTCTCAGTAATTCATATAAATACTACCATACAAAATGTGGCCTTTTGTGTCTGATTTCTTCTACTTAACATAATGTTGGGGCATTTTTCCATGTTCCAATATGTTTCATTTTTAAGTTTATTTTTATGATAAAAATACACATAACATAAAATTTATCATTCTAATAATTTTGGGTTTAGTTCAAAGGTATTAAGTACATTCATAATTTGTTTTGTCTGATCCATTAGGAAAACATGCTTTATTTTAATTATGGTATCATATTTTCCTATTTTTCATTCTTATTTATGCTTCCATTTATAAATGGTATAGTTGTTTTATCATTTTGTTTCTTTTATCTAGTCTGTATTTTCTGATTTCCTTTCTGGTTATTTCTATGGACAATAAATACTATTAAATTTGTATGTATAATTTATCAAAGCCAAACATTTGGCTCTCTAAATGAAATGAAATAACATAAAAAAAACCTGACCGATTTTTATGCACACCTGACTCTTGACCAGCACCCCACACCAGGGTTGGGGTTGATACTTTTTACAAAGTTTCCTATCTTTAACTTGATTCTACTTATATATATTTATTAATCAGAAGGAAGGATTATTTATGACAGTTGTGTTCTGTTTTGTGATCACATGTATAGAACTACATTTTAGTGAAAAAGTATCCAGTAGTTACCATAAAGGTAGGGAGGGTAGGGCTGGAAACACAAATGAGATCACCTTTCAGGTGAGAGACCTTACCTCTAGCCCCACATCAAGCTTATGGGTAAGGCAAGGCAAGGATTGTCTCTGCCTCTTTTTCCATTCATCTCCCACATCTGGTGTTTTGGGCCACATTAATTACTCTGTCTATATTGATAACAGACTTGCATGAAGGACCAGCACTCAATTATGACATCAGGTCAGCCATCTCTGGACTTCAGTCTCTGCATGTCTTCACTGGGAGGCTCCCTTCTGGGGTTTTCTTTCCTGCCCTTTGGTTTTTGTGTTTCTTCCTGTATAAGAGCCACACAAATATTCCAAAGTATCATTGATCTTGGATGCTTCCCTTGTAAATATACCTCAAGAGTCAAGCATTTCTCCCAGGATCACTGAAGGTAATTTTCTTGGCTTTTTCATATCTTTGCATCTTCTCCCATCTGTATTTGGGATTATATATGCTAGGCAAGTTGCCTGAGGCAATCTCTAGGAGTCTTAGGACGTTGGCAGTATTCTGATGGGGACATCAGGGCCACAAACCTCCAGACATTCCTTAGGACTGGTGGTGAGCACATCTTCCCTGCCCTTATATCAATAGTACCATCACTTGCTACAATCCTCATGGAAGGCATAGCACATATCAGGATTCACCATGGGTCAGTCACTTCATATGCCTCCCTATGATCCAACAGTAACTCTGTTAATAAACTTCACTTATTGAAATTCCTAGGTTCTCTGAGTGGAAGAAGGCATGTGATTCTTTTCTAACCAAATGATTTGGGTCACAGGATAAAGAGTTAAGTTTATATTTGACTTGCAATATCTTAAAGTTTGAGTTACTTTCAAGAGTTTAAGAAATCCTGGAGGCAAGATCCTTTGGAATTGATTGACTAGCCTGAGGTTCTTTCTACTCTTTTTAAGAGTCAGTCTCTCTCTCTCTTTCTCTGTCTGTCTGTATGATGTATGTATGTATGTACCTATGTACATATGTATGTGTGTGTGTGTGTGTGTGTGTGTGTATGTATGTGGTCCCTGGAGTCACTTATGCTGCTTAACATTAGACCTAATGACTGCATGTCTGAGCAACACACCTTTAAATGTGGTCCATAACCAAGCAGCAACAGCACCACTTGAGAGCTTTCTAAAATGCAAATTCTTGGGTCCAGTTGCACACCTACTGAATCAGAAACCAAGGCTTTGGCTCAGCAATCCTTATCTTAACAACTCCTCCAAGGGATTCTGGTGAACATTAAAGAGGAAGAACCACTGTTTTAGAGATTATCTGCTCTGCTCTTCTCAATCTGCATAGACGGTATTAAGACACCCCTAGAGGGAAAGAGATTTACTGGAGATCACATGTGGGGTTAGATCTCAAACCAGAACTCAGGTATTACACATAAAAGCAGCTGACACTGAGTCAGAATAAAGGAGGTTTTGAATAAATTAACTTCCCTTATTCTGGCTTCTGTCTTTCTTTGGGGACAACAGGCCATAATCAGCCAGGGATGGATGAGTGTTTTGTAATGCTCATCTCCTTTTTTTCTCAATTCAAATACAACCTGCAGAAAGGTCCCAGTTATCGGCTATTAACTCACTGGGTTCTTCAGAGCAAGTTACCATAGACACTGGGCCTCAGTTTCCCCAGTGGTACACCAAAGACATGAAAGGTTAGCTTGACTGTTAAAATACCAGTTCAGTTGTGACTTTAAAATTGTGTGGCAGGCTCTGTCACACATGCTTCCTTGGCCAGCTATCAGAGGCCATCTGGCAATTAGCAGTCTCTGAGGCAGCTAATCCCACTCTGAGCTGGATTAAAGCTGAAGTTTAAAACATGGAGATAGGCAGGTGATTTCTGTGTGCGTCTTTGGGACCTGCTGTCCCTGGCAGCTTGGTGATGGAGGGCAGCAAAGCTGATTTTCTCCCTTATCTATCTTGGGAGGCTCAGCAGAGCAGGATTGGCTTTTCAGGGGGGCATCATGCTGGACCATGTGCTGAGCGGCAGAGGTGTTGGGTGAGCTCCTGGAGCCCCACCCTGTGATTTGGGTAAACCCGGTGGACTGGGGAAGGATGCTCTGTGTGCAGTGCTGTGCTGTCACGTGCAGTGGGGATCCTGGGGCAAAGAGGCCTGGGTCATATTGGACCATGACTCCCAGGTGCCATAAAGTGCTTTAGGGTGGTAGTTGACAAACTCCGCAGCTCCTCTGGGGTGCCCTCTCATTAGACAAGATGGTCAGAAACCAAACCTGTGTGTTTGTTCATAGCCTGAAGAGATAATTAACTCATCTCCACAGAGGGTCTTGATTACATTCCTAGCATGCTCAGAATGAGAAGTTTCCACTTGGAAATGCTAGTGGGGGAGGGGGTGGGGTAGAGGAGGTATTTGTAATGGTTGGCTGAGGAGCCATGTGTTCAGAAATTGGGTGAGTAATCAGACAAATGCCTCTTTTCCTAATTGTTGATAAAAATAAGCTGCTAGGGAAGATCCAGGGAAGTACTCCTGAGACAACACATTAGTTAAGGTGAGCATGCATCTGAATATGTTAGGATGATCTGGAAACAGTCCACATCGCTTGAGTTTAACAACAAATTGTGCCCTTTGTGAGTTTTATGTAGATCCTGGCTTAGGGAAGTGTGATTTATGCTTGCATTTCATGGCTGGCTTGTTACTACTGTCAGGAACCTCTTTTCACAAGGATTTACTTAGATGGCATATTGAGCACCTACTGCATGCAACTCAGTGCTAGGTGCAGTGGGACCAAAGCAGACAGGTTCTGTCTAGCATGCAGAAGCTTACTGTTTATCCTAAAAGTTTCAAAAGTATCCTTGAGGCTAGAATTGTGCCATGTATACTGTGAGGGACTACAGGTGTTCAACTGGTGAAGTCAGAAAGTAATTGCTCATGCATATCAAAAATGTACTCGTGCCAGGTGCAGGGGTATGAACTATTTTATTGAATTCTTGTGAAGACTTTAGTAGTAATACTTCTGTTGGATTTATAATAAAACTGTGCAGGTAAGCAACTGCACCAAGGCAAGGAAATAGCAGGGCCTTAAGATGCAGGCAGTGTTTGGACTTACAAGGCTCCTGCAGAGACTAAGAGAAGATGGCTTACAAATGCTGCCCCACCTAGTGGTTCTCCCACTTTATCACAGAGCTGCACCTCTAGTCCTTGGGACACTTTGACACTCAGCTTTCCAATTATTTGATGAGATAGATAATTTAGGTACTCCCCCCCCCCCCAGTTTAATGCTTATTACTGAGTGTGCATGTGGGGGTGTGCTCATGCATGGGTGCATATACATGTAGAAGCCAGATGAACTTGGTGGTTGTTGTTCCTCAGAAGTTGTTCATTTCTCTTTTTTAGACAAGGTTTCATGCTGGCCTGGAAATGGCCTAATTGGGCCACATTGAATGGCCAGGCCGCCCACGGCTTCTTCTGCTTCTACCTTCCCCCAGCTAGGGTTACAAATATGTACCACCACATCCAGGGTTTTGTTTTCTCTTCAGCTCCAGATTTCTAGTTTTTGACAAGGTTTCTGAAGGTCACAGAGCAGAACTGACTAATGTAAGACATTGTACCTTGTGTGATATAGGAAGGATATTACTAAACTTGCTCTTCTGAAGCCTGGCCCTTTGCCTGTAGTCAGAAGGATTCATTCTCTATGATGCACACTCACTAGTCTCAGTATTTTTGAGTACTGGAAACTGACTTACTCAACGGTACTGATTTGTAGTTTCTTGTCAATTGTTTCTCTGTTCTTTCCTCCAAACTTCCATGCCAAGTGGGACAGAACAACAGCTTTGGTTGATAAGAGAATAGATTTCTGAAGGCAGGAGTCAGCACAATTGATGAATGAAAGAAAGCACAGATGACTTTATCAATTAATTTATAAACTGCATTATTTCACACAGCTTAACTTTTCCTACAAAAGTATGCAATAAGATAAGATGCATAAAAATGAGGCTAGAGCAAAAGAATAAAGAGAAAAATAACTATAAATTCAACCTGGTCCAAGACTAAGAACAAAAAGGCAAATTTTAAAGACCTACCTAGTGGATTGGATGCAGTTTAGGTCCTCAGTCATTTAGCATATAGAGGAAACAAACTTGGTGGTTACACAATCCAAAGTGCCTTTTCACAAAATAGAACAATAACTTTGAAGAAAAAGCATTTCATTTTTTCAATGGGAGGTTAATTTCTCTTGAATCATCTACAATGTTTCTCAATCTTTCTAAACCTATGCCCTTACGGCAATGGAAACCTCACCCATCCACTGGGGATTATTGACACACAGAGAATGGACCCTGTATTCTACAAATGCCCATTAAGTAGGATGATATTGCTGATATTTACTTCCTTAACACTGTAGTCAAATTAAGTACTACTTTGTTTTCCAAGTAAAAAATGAAGCCCTGTGATTATTCAGAGACTCTGTTTCAACATTTCCATGGAGCATGGCGATCTTTCTCACATGGTAATCATCAATGTAATAACTGATTTAGGCAAGAGACAGCTATAGTTGCTGAAACTATTGAGTGAAAATTTAATGCATGACAGGAACTTTACTTAATATCAAAGCAATGCCACTTAGTAATTTGAAAATGAAATATGGTAATTATTCTGCAAAATAAGTAACCTAAACTCTTCCAAAACTGGGAAGGTCAGAAAAAACACACTACAGGAGAAAAACCAAAGTAAGGGAAAAACAGATAAAAAGAGGTTGAAATGACAAAACAGTGGAATACAGTATGTGGTCCTGGGCTGGATGATGAAAATTTGTACCACTGTTTTAGTCTCCTCTCTTCTCTCTCTTTCTCACATTTAATGTATGTTTATATATTAAATCAAGTTATTTTGCAGAATAACTTAGTTTTTTTTCCAGTTAGAGTCTAGCTCTAGCCCAGGCTAACCTGGAATTCACTATGTCGTCTCAGGGTGGCCTGGAACTCACAGTGATCCTCCTATCTCTGCCTCCTGTGCTGGGATTAAAGGTGTGCACTAACACACCCAACTTCAGAATAACTTAGTTTAGACTGTTTCCTCATAATTGAATCCAGTTTTGTCAGAAAACTATGGGACATATATTGATTTATCCAATGAGTGTCATAATTTTGATAAATATTCATTCACATGGAATGTCTCTCAGAAAATTGGTAACATTTGAACAAACCTATAGATTAGGTAATATTAAATATTATTTTAATGATTTTGACAATTTTTAGTTTTGTGATTGAGTATGCAAAAATATATACTAAAGTTTTAGAAGTAAGTGTGCATCATAAATTTGCAACTTACTCTCAAGAAATTATATATATATAGGCATATCTATGTGAAAAAGAGAGAGAGGGAGAGTAAGATAAAGAAAGAGAGAGGGGATGATAACAGTTGTAGAATATGTCATTCTTATCTGGAGAAAGAACTAGCTGAAACCATAACCAAGAATGGCAGATTAAAATATCTGTGTTTAGTGTCCTTGGCTGGGTGCTCTCCCTACAGGCCGGAGGAGCAACTTCTATCAAAAGCCAGGCAGCACTTCCATAGGCAACACTTCCATTTCCAGGATACTTTCTGTTTAATTGACTTATTTTGTAAAGTCATTGTACTTCACCAATAAGGATCTTGTTTCTAAATTTTATTATGATTGAATTTATTGTTAGTATAGAAAGAAGAATGACATTGCAAGAAGGATTTAAGTATTTCTCACCTTAAAATATCATCATTAACTATTAACACTTTCTACTGCCTCTTTAGTACTGTTATTTATACCTTACTAGGAGATTTTTACAAGCATCTTTCTGTTACCTTTCATCACCTCTTTTTGATATATTTTCTTTTCCTCTGCTTTTTCTCCTAAGTTTCTTTTTCCATTTTATTTTATGCCGACAGTTTTATAAGGAATGGCTTTTAATGGGTACATGTTGTAAAATGGAAATATTTTACTAGGATATTACATAAAATACACACAAGAAACTAGGGTATAAATTATATTTTTATTGTAAGATTTTACTGCAAATAAGTTCACATATACAATCTTTTATTTATGATAAGAGCAAATTCTTTTTACTTGTAGCTGCTTTTGAATGTGGTGCTTCAGTGAGGAAGCTTATGTGTAGCTACATAAAAGAAGTTTCTATTTTGATGAGAAATGAGAAATCTCTTATTTAGGGAGTGTAATTTTTCTTGTTGGCTTATAAAAGTAGGGAAAGAAGGATATGGTCCTGGTAGACAGGAGGAAGGCCAGCCTCTGATGGTGGACAAGCTTATATGATCTCTTAGACTTCTAAGGGGTATATATGGTCAGCTCCCAAATGAGCATCAACGCCAGGGTAGTCCCCACCTGTCTTCAGTCTACCACCAGCCTAGCCTACCCTTTTGAGGTTGAATCTTCCTATCTGCGGTATTTGGAATGTAAAAGAGCCCCCATAGCCTCACACATTGGTGATTAAGCTTCATACTTGACCTGTAGCTGGCAGAGCCTTTGGAAGGGGGCAGGTCTTGCTGGAGGAGGTCTGTCCCTGTGGCAGGCCTTAGGACTTTATAGGTCAGCCACCTTGCCAGTGCTATTTCACTCCCTCTCGCTGCTTCCTCCAGCTGATGTGACACTCATTTGTCTTCTCTTCCATGCTTTCTCCCCCATGATGAAACTCCCTTTCCTTCTATTAGCTGCTTCTGGCCAGGTGTTTTGTCCAAGCAATGAGAAAGTAATTGCTACGCTATCCTTTCTTTTCCCTGGGAGAAAAATCTGTTCATAGATGGAGACCTTCTAATACCCCCATGGAACAAGATATTCTGCTCATGACAGCAATTGGGACTAAGGTATATAGATATTATCTATTGTTTCTATTTTATTGTTATGTGTGGTGTTAGGAGTCAAACCCAGGGCCTCACATATGGAAAGCAAGTACTCTTCCACTGAACCACATATTACATATTTCTGAATACTAATGCAGAATGCTTTCTGTGTACCTTCCCAGAGCAAAAAGGGATCTTCTATACATTGAACTCCTGCCACAAGGAAGATCCCAGGTTTCTAGTTTAAAATTTTATCTTTTTAAAAAAATAATACTTGTTTAGTTTTATCTTTTTATTTCTATTTGTTTATTTTGAGACCTAGTCTCACTATGTAGCTCAGGTTATCCTTGAACTCACACTCCAATTACATATGAAGTATCTTGACTCTTGGGGTCCCATGTGACCCCTACTTTTTGAAGCAAATTCAGGTGGCAAGTACCTTCACATAAAGTAATGTCATGAGTCCCCTTAGAAAGGCTCAGTTTTACTGGAAACTTGTCATCTGAGTTCATTATGATTTTTAGTGTATTTTTATTTATTGAGAATTTTAATAAGAATATAGTGTAATTTGGGCTGGGAGATGGCTTAGTTGTTAAGGTGCTTGCCTGCAAAACCAAAGGACCTTGGTTCCTTTGGTGGCACATGCATCTGGAGTTCGTTTGCAGTGGCTGGAGGTCCTGGCATGCCCATTTTCTCTCTGTCTGTCTCTCTCTGCTTTGCTCTCTCTCTAATAAAGAAATAAATATAAATATAAAAGAATATAGTGTAATTTGATCCTATCTTCCTCCTATTACTCTCTTTCATTCCCCCTCTCACATCCATATTCCACTGAGCCCCCTGCTTTTACCACATAGTTCTTCTGTTTTGATGATTCATTCTTTTTATCCCCTTCATCCTCTATGTCAAAATGTTGATGGACTCAATACTATACAGGTCATGAGGGTAATGTCATCTACTGTGAAATCATGAATACAGCAGGCAGTTATATGCTGAGTGCCTCCAGAGCCAAACTGTGACAGTGCACTCTTGCCGCTTGAGGAGAGTTATCCTTAATTTTGGTAGGCCATATAAAATATCTAATGGAAAATGAAACTCAATAAACAAGACACTTTCAGTTAATGGTCTACCAACAAACATTTATTGAATCATTCTTCTGGGCTTGTATACCTTCCCAAAGAACCTACCTCTACCTCTTGACATGCCATTTCTATTACAGGCAGGATATATATATATATATATATATATATATATATATATATATATATATATTTGCTTCTCAGGTAAAGTTAAACCACAGTGATTCATGAAAGGCAAACTTTCAAAAAGAGATTCTTAAGAAAATGCATAGATTCATTTAAGTCTTAATTTGCCACTTTTGTTGTTGTTTCCTTTGTTTTTATTTTCTCCTTCCATCTTTCTACCTTTCTCTTTCAGCACATTTATTTCATGAAGTAGAGTTGTGCTTACATAGATCCTTCTCTGGAATCTACTTTTATGACACAGAACAGTGAAGTTCGTCTTTACTTATTTTCACATGGGATTAAGGGTTTGTGCATCCCCTCTAGGAGTGTAACAATTCATCCCCAAAGGCAACTGTCATTCTTTTTCCTTTTATTCATCTAGGGGTCTGGGCTCCTGATGTATGTATAGTTTTCAACAAGAATGTGCAGTAACTAATTAGCAAGGACCTCAGGCTTCCAGGGTCCTCTAGTTAGTCATTATTTGATGTTTGGGGACCTCTGAGGATAGAATGTTAATAGATGGTAAACCAAGTTTTGATAAACAATTTAAACTTAGTGTTCCAGAGGAAAATTAATTCTAAAATCGTATCAATTCTGCCTCTCTAACAAATTGACCCATTGCTGTTGCCAGGGTCCAATCTGATCCTTGTCAGACATGAGTACATCATGGCGAATGGGTTGTGAACAGAGTGCAAGTACATTTTTTTTTTTTGTTTTGCATTTTTCAAAGTAGACTCTCACTCTAACTCAGGCTGACCTGGAATTCACTATGTAGTCTTAGGGTAGACTTGAACTCAAGGTGATCCTGCTGCCTCTGCCTCCTGAGTGCTAGGATTAAAGACATGCGCCACCACACCTGGCTTGCAAGTACAGTTTTATATGTCACTTTTTCACTTAGCATTCCAGTTTTTGGAAAAACCTTTAATTTTGTAATTTTATTAGTGCAACAGTTGTTGAGCAACTACTGTGTCAGTTAAGCAGTTAGTGTCAGGAAACAGAGACAATATGGTGGCTGAGTCACTGGGATCAAGTAGAACAGGCCTTCTTAACTTTTTCCCACTTGTCAGCTCTTTTCTACCAAGAAATTTTTACCTTATTCCTGGTAGGTATTTATATAAAATAGTTATAAAACCCTAATATTTACTGATAATAAATCATAAATGAATTTATCTTAAAGCAATTTTGTTTTGTTTTGTTTTGTTTTGTTTTGAGGTAGGGTCTCACTCTAGCTCAGGCTGACCCAAATTTCACTATGTAATCTCAGGGTGGCCTTGAACCCACGATGATCCTCCTACCTCTGCCTCCCATGTGCTGGGATTAAAGGCATGCACCACCACACCCGGCATTAAAGCAATTCTTTAGTATACATAATATTTTAGCATTAAAGATGAAATAAAATATACATACCAATGAGTTGAAGTGTTTGTTTATATTTACATAAAGAATTAAATCTTAGCTAAATACTTGATACCACAGGATATAGACCATCTTCAAGATTCTTCAAAGTTGATCAATATTTTGATTTTATAATCATCAATGATGAGAATCTGCTTTACATAAATATGTAGTACAAAATGTCAAATATACATTTAGAGCCATTTGAGAGATTGTTGGAAATTCTGTCCTAATCCCAAGCAAAAATTCATTTAATCATTTTCTTAAGTGAAAATCAAGTAAGCAACTTTTAAATCAAGTAGCAATTTTTAAAATCAAACATCCTGACACAAATTACAACCCTATGGTATAGTAATTTGATATTTATGTGCTGACACACGATGATAGGAAAATATCAAAAGCCTTTGTTTTCCATAATCAAACCATTATGTTTCTATACAAACAGAAAATATTGTGTGGGCCAGAAAAACTCTGTAATTTATAGCATACAATAGTCTTGGACCTGACCTGAGCTGTTTCAGGCAGTGTTCGTAGGCCTTGTATGTTGGGAGAGCAGGACCAGTGTGAAGTGAACATGTTGTGTGTTCAGAAACAAGGCTGTACTGAAGCTGCCTGATGAACAGTGAGTAAGAGCTGCAAGAAACACTTTGGATTCATAATACATTTGTTTTTGAATTAATATTAAGTTGTGCATTAAATAGCCTTTTATCATTACCAAATTTTTCATGACTCTCACTTTTATAGCCCAATATGAGGTTACAATCTGCAATTTAAGAAGCTAGAAGAGATCTGGTCTAAAATCTTAGCTAACCTGTTTACTTACTTTGCACCTTGATAAAGTTTTTTGAACCTTACTCCTCATCTGTCACAATGAGACTATCAGAGATACTTGTTTTATTGTGATGTGGACATCAAAGGCAGAAGACACAACACAGTGTTTGGCAGTTAATGAGCATTAATGCTGAGGAATAAGATGATATGATTAGCTCTCATGATCTACTCATAACTTCAAGGAGTTTAATACATCCAATAAAAATGACAGGTACTATAATAAATGTCTATGAGCTTCACTGGAGGTCACAAGGAAAGCATGGTTAATTTTACTTGGGAATGAAATTTTTTTGACATTCAAGAAAATCTTTATATATAGGTAATACTTTTGGGCCAGTTTTCAAGACAAGTTAGCACTGTCACAGATAAATCCCCATTCATGATAAAGGTGCATAGGCAAAAGGCAAAGCCCAGCTGATAGTTTAAACTGAGTTGTGAATGAGAAAGATTGTACCTAGCAGAGATGGTAAAAGAAGGATCTTTCAAGTAGATGCAATGGCAGAAGAAATATCACAGAGGTATGAATGCTTATTTATTTTTTTCTTAATTTTTTTTTGTTTACATTTATTTATTTATTTGAGAGCAACAGACAGAGAAAGAGGCAGATAGAAAGAGAGAGAATGGGCACACCAGGGCCTCCAGCCACTGCAAATGAACTCCAGCCATGTGTGCCCCCTTGTGCATCTGGCTAACATGGGTCCTGGGAATCGAGCCTCTAACTGAGGTCCTTAGGCTTCACAGGCAAGTGCTTAACCACTAAGCCATCTCCCCAGCCTTGAATGCTTATTTTTTTTAATTTAATTTTTATTTATTTATTTGAAAGAGGGAAAGAGGGAGAGAGAGAGAGTGAGAGAAAATGGGCATGCCAGGGCTTCCCAAATACAGTAGCTGAAAAACTTTCATCTTTCATGTTAAAATGTAAATCAACTCCTGATGCATATGGCCCCTTGTGCATCTGGCTTACATGGGTACTGAGGAATTGAACTGAAGTCCTTTGGCTTTGCAGACAAGTGCCTTAACTGCTAAGCCTTCTCTCCAGCCTTAAATGCTTATTTTTAAAAGGTGGAGTGTTCATGATATATTTAGTGCTGTAGAAATGTAGGCATGCAGGTGGGGCCACTGGAGAGATGAGGTTGTAGAGGAAAGCTCACTAAAGCCACAGGGATTTCTCTAAGAACTTGGAAGTCCGTTATGCAAGGTGCAGGGAATACCATCCTCAGGAGATCCCTCTGGTAGTGGAGCAGATTCTAGATTGGAAGCACAAAATTGGGGAATAGGAATCTCTCCAGACCAAAGGGTGTAGGCCTGAGCTCACTGTGCAATACTGTACCATATAACAATCCACTAACATTCCATATAGCATTCACACTAACATTAAAAATAGCATTCACCGCCTCATGCTCATGGACACCTAAATCAACCTTAAACTTTTACTATTTTGAATATTGCTATGGTTTGCATTGTTATATACATAAAGGTATTCTTCTTTATTCTGATACTTTCTTAAAAGTAAAGGGCATATTCACCAGGCATTGATGATTAAAGATGACTTTGTTTCAAATGGGTTTCCCTCACCAGAGTACACTTATGTCTTGGTTTTCACAGAGAACATTTCACAGAGTACATTTGTGTTTTGGTTTCCACAGCACCATTGGTTAACATAGGTGCTGCCATTCTTTTCTTTGTTGTTTTAGCAGGCAGAAAAATGTTGTTTTAATTTGCCTTTCCTTGATATCTGGAGAAATAAAACAATTTTCCCATTTGTCTTCTAATTATTTGTCCTCACTTGTGAATTGCATGTCCTGTCCTTTGCCCATTTGATATGCAATTGTGTTCATTTTTTTTTTTTTTTTTCTGGCTGGCTTCTCTCCTGGCAACTCTCCACATACACATTTCCCCATAGGCTCTCTTTCTAATTTCTTTTTTCTTTGATCTATTGAAACCAAATCCTTTTTCTAACTCAATATTACAATAGACATAGCAATTCTAATTGCTCTATTGATTCATGACCACTATAGTTGTGGGCACATTAAGAAATACAGGATTTTTTTCTATCAGAAACCAGGCTTTTAAAGTCTGGCTTTCTAGGTTTGTGATCTGGTACAATTAGCTTTCATTTTAAACACTCTGAACTGCTTTGCTTCTCTGTAAAATGGGAGTATAAGAACATGCTGTTATTAATTAGAAACTGTGTTTGGCCATTAAAGACCCAAATACAGTAGCTGAAAAACTCTCATCTTTCATGTTAAAAATAATTAGAAGTAAAAATCCCAGAGTTTAGCTGGATATTTCATGAGATCTTCCCCTCCTAATGATATGGTGTAGGTTTGGAATAGTGTTAAGGAAGAATGACAGGAATATTCAGAGTTATAGGCCATATTTATTCCTTGAAGATCAGGGAAACAATTGGATACTGCTGGACACTGGCGAATTTGAATCTATTAACTTACACATGGACAAATATTTGTTAATTACATATTATTTGCAAATCCTAAAGATTTTGTCTAGTGGGGAATATACATGTTAAATCAAACCTAAAGATCCTGGTTATTAGAGTCAACCCCTGAATCATCGAGAGATAATAGTCAAGGCATAATAATTAGCTAATTATTATTAGGCAGACCCAGGCTTGTAAGTTCTGGTTTCCTACATGTCTTCACAGCCTTCTAGGTACAAGTACATTCAAAATATACTCCCATACCAGAAAAGTAATTCCCATTAAGTAATTCAACACAGGCTTATAAATAGACCCTTGGGGTTAGTCAAAACAAAGGTCCAGATCTTTATCAACATATGTAGTCAGTAATAGATATATGCTTCCTGGACACAGGCATTCTGATCTGATAGTTAGAAAATAATTTGAAAGCCACAGTGACAATGAAGAGGTTCTGAAGTATGATAAGCCCTCCATAGGAATAGGGTCTCACTGATCTCCTACCAACTGAGAGAACATAGAAACCTCTTGCTCCTTTGATGGTTTATTATTATTATTACCAGAAGAATTACCATAATTCTCCTCTTGACAAAGTATATTCATTACAAATGAAATTTTTGTTCAGATCTTGTAGTTCATGCCTGAAAGCAAAGATATTAGAATTAATGAGTATTTTTGCTGATGAAAAGGAAAATCACTGAAGGGTGATTGGACCTTAGCCTTTTAATGGGTCTAATATTCTTCTTTCATTAGAACAGACAGGGTGGATCTGGCTAGCTTTATGCTGTATGCTGTGGTTTATGAATATCCTTTATATGACATGAAGCTAGCTTTTCTTTCCCAGTGATGTAGCCCAGCAATCATGAGTGCACAGAAATGGAGCTCCATGGAATGGTGAGTCTGGGCATAGGGAGGCTGAAAATACAAACTTTGTTAGCAGGTGGTGTAAAAGCTTTGATGGGTTTATTAAAATGTCAATGTAATTTGATCCCACTTTTCTTTTTACACAGTCAGCAGGCAACAGGATTTGTAAAGAGAAGCCCACTCAGGGAACCAGGTAACTCCTTTGAAAAAATGTGGCTGCTGATGAGCCCTGAAGACAACTGTGGTGAGGAGGTCTGGTGATGTAGGGTGTATGGACATGGCCACATTTCACAGGGAAGTGGATGTGTCCTGGAGCCTGCTGGAACAGAGGATTTCTTGTTGAATCAAAGGAAGCATCAAGAAGCCTCCAGGGCCTTTTGAGCTTCAGCAATCTGATTAATGTGGTTGGGAAAAGTTTTCCTACTGAGAACAGGCATGCACTTTGGGTAAACTAAGGCCAAGGAATTTTAGAAACCAGAAAGAAAAACTGGGGTGTCATTCTGGTTGGATATTTCATGGCTATTCTATTCAAGTGAATAAAATGTGGGCTGAGGAGGGTCTAGTTCAAGGTGTGATGTTTATTCGGTTAGCTACTATAATTTTTTTTTAAATTTGGTATGTTTATATGGTATTGTGTGGGGTTGTATATGTGTGTGTCTGTGGGTGTACTTGCACATGTGTGGAGGCCAGAGGTCGATGCCAGTTGCCTTCCTTAATCATTCTCAACTTATTATTTATTTATTTATTTATTTTGAGATAGGGCCTCTCACTGAACCTCTTATTGTCCTCCAAGTCAGTGATTAAGCAGGACTAGCTAGCCAGCAAGTCTTGGAGGCCCTCCTGTCTCTACTTTCTCAGCACTGGGCTCATCATGCCACCATGTCCTGCTTTCATGTGGGTGCGTAGATCTGCACACACATTTTCCTATTTTCCAAGTAGGCATTTTACCAATTGAGCTATCTTCCTTGACCCTAGCTATATCTTTTTGAGTTGCACACACACACACACACACACACACACACACACACACACCCCTAATAGCATCTCTCAACAGTTTTCATTTCCAAACAATTCTGATACTAAATATGTATGGTTGTTGTTTCCTACAGCAACAAATTCTTCAATTCTTTAGGTTACAGTGGACATTCTACATTCTAGAATTAATTCCATTCTGAAACCAACAATGTAGAGTTGGGACCAACTCCACAGATTACAGGTTCAGTCTTTTGACCACTATTGCTTCTCATACCAATTTACATTGACAATAGATTCCCATGACCCTCCTCTCAGGTTTGGTAACTTGTCAGAATGATTAACAAAATTCAGGGAAACACTGCTTATACTTACAAATTTACTATGAAGGCTACAGTAAAGGTTCATGGACAGTCTAATGAGCAGGCATGTAGCATGAGAGAAGGAAGGTTCCTGAGTGTGGGAACTCCTGTCTGATGGAGATGGAGTATACAATATTCCACGAATGTAAAAGCATGCATTATCCAGGAAGCTCCCCAAGTTTGGGGCTTTTATTTAAATGAAATTATGAGCATGATTATTTGAATTATTGACAATTGGCAATTGAACCCTATCTCTGGTTCCTCTGTCATTTCCACAAGTTGGGGGATGGTGAGATTTTAAGTTTTGAGCTTTTAGTCATGACCATCTTTCAGGTGACCATCTATACAGGGCCCCTCAGCCGCAGTGTGTGATGCACACAGAAACATGTATTACTTGGGAGATTCCAAGGGATTGCTGTGCCAGGAACTGGAGACCAGCAGCAGAAATTTATCTTTTATTGTACCACAGCCTCCTTGGCTACATGACCAGAGGAAGCAGGGTTAATAAGTAGATTCACTTAGGGAGAATACCATGAATAGCCAAACATAAGATGATAGGCTAGACTATCATGTTGTTATAAGATTGTCACCTTTGTCCAAATATAAGAATGATCTTAAGAGCAATTAAGGACTGTTTCTATTTCTTCCTTTTCTTTTTTCCTCCTCTCATTTAATTTCATCCCTCCCATATTTTCCTATATTCTTACCTTCCTCATGTCCTTAACCTATTTTACAATCATTATCTAACATCTACTGTGTGCCAAGCATTTTCCTAGGTGATGTGATAGATACATAAGTCAACCAGACATTGTTCATAGTGTCAAGGGGCTCTCAATATTGGGGGAAATGGCATGTAGATAACTGTACTTAATACATCCTGGAAAGTGATATTTAGAGATTTGTAAATGTACTATGGGAATACAGAAGAGAGCCAATTCGTTATGTCAGGAGGTTCAGGTATATTGTCACAGGAGACATAACATTTTCAGCTTTGTTATGAGAGATGAGAATGATGTTACCAAGTGGAGATGAAGAAATGATATTCTTAGCACAAGCTCAAGCACAAACTAATCCACTGAGTTGTGAATATTTATTTAGGAAATAGTGAACTAAACAGCACGGGAATAGCATAAGGTGCCTAAACAAGAGCCATTGTGATAGTCAGCATTAATCAAACATTTATGATATGCTAAGAACTTTTAAGCCCTTTATGCATATTAATGTATTTAATCCTTAAAACAATACTATGAGTAGTAACTAATATTATCTCCATTTTACAGAGGAAGACACAGAGGCTTAGAGATGTTAGAGAACTTTCCTAAGGTTGTAACTTGCTATGGCTGAGAGCCAGGATTAGAAAGAAACATCCTGCATAGGATTGCCATGAAAGACAAAGAGGATAGAACTTAACATCTCAAGCCAAGGGTTTATTCTTTATCTCTCTCATTCCCTGAATCCTCCAGTGTGTAGTATTCAACATGATTCACTAGGATATAGGAAGAATATTCTGGAAGTTTTGATTGGTTTTTGTCTCATTTTCTTCAATGTTTGTATTAAAAGAGTTTTACAATGTAATCACTGTTTGAGCACTTGAACCTATATTTAATTTCTAAATAAATAGGTGTACATAGATTAGGAGGGTCTGTAATGAAACAGATTTAAAGACTAATATTCTAAGCCAGGGATTCGTAAGTATGACTTCCTACCCAGCATCAGGATTACCTGGGAGCTGGTTAAAAATGCAAATTCTCAGTTCCCAATATGCACTTACTGAATCAATTACTTTGGATTTGGGGTCCAGCAAGCTGTGTATTAACAAATCTCCCAGATAAGAAGACAGAACAACTTTTCAAGTGAAAAGTGGGCTGATTTAATTAAAATACTAGAAATACAATTTTTAAAGCATAGTTTAGGGTTTACTTAAGATATTTTAATGTAGACTTTAAGCATAAGAGTTAAGAGAAAGAGGGACACTTAGAAAGAAGACACACCCAAAAGTAAGGGTGTGGGCTTCTCTAAGAAGGGCCACAGGAAGTAAGATATATCCGAGTAAGGAGTGTGGGGTTTCTCAAGGAGAAATTGCTAGAAAGATATTCTTGTTGTATTGAACAAAATGAGATATGTGAAATGAGGAGATACTTTTTTTCCTTTTTTTTTTTTTTGGTGGGGGTAGGGAGCAGAGTGTCATGAATCCCAGGCTGGAATATTTAAGGGTAAGGCAGAATAAATGAGATATAGATATGCTGCTAAAGAGTCTATAGTGCAGAATTGCTGTTTCAGTGTGTGCCTAAGTGTCTGGGTCAGAATTCATGACAACAGGAGCTTTTAATGGGTGATGCAGTTTAATTTGAAGTGTGTAAAACATATTCAAAATTAGGGAGAAGCTGAATAATTAGACATTTGAACATGAGAGAGAGAGAGAGAGAGAGAGAGAGAGGGAGAGAGATTTGAACTATGTTTTTTTTCCCTCAAAGATTCATGTACTGAAGGTTGTCCCCTATTGAATGACTGTGAAAATGAAGTAATATTCAAGATGTGGGACCTGAAAGGAAAATAATGAAGTTAGGAGGAAACACCCTCAGAAGGGAGTGATACCCTTCTCTCACAGGTGGGATTTGAATATAGGGTTTGGATTATTTACCAAGAAAGTGGGTTGTTATAAAGTGGGGCAATACCATTTGCTTGGCCTTGTCAGAGTCCTCCACTAATCTTTCAACACACTCTACTAAGTGATGTCACCTGCCATATCATGATGTAGCACTGGACGGGCCCCTGCCAGATGTGGCTACCCAAGCTCAGAACAAGAGCCCACATACACCTCTTTTCTTCATAAAATACCCAGTGTCAGGTTTCTTGATACAACAACATAAAACGTATTGAGACAGTTTAGAAATGGATATTACCAAGGTAGCAATAGAAATATTGTACATGGTAAAATGAGATCATTCTACCCACTCTATAATGAAATATGGGCATAGTTATCTGAAAAGAACAAGAGGCTGGGAATAAGATAGGGATTTAAGACATGGGCTATATTTCAAAGAATGAGAAAAAGCAATGCATGAAAGAAACTACAGTGTCTACTAATTCACTGTGGGAGAGACTGGCCCACACATGTGATGACTGTGGGAGACCAACCCCATATGTGGGGACTGTTAAGAGACCATCCTGCACATGTGGTGACTGTGAGGTACCACCCCCCGTAGTGGTGAGCATGAGAGATCACCATGTATACATAGTGATTGAATGTATTGGTTGGCTCTTTTTTGTGTCATGAATTCCTTTGGTAGACTCGTAAAGCCTATAATCTTTTCTTAGAATCACATTTTAAAACATACAAATCAAAATACACAACATTAAGCATAAAAATCAACTATGGTAGAACACTGTTATCAAGTTATAAAATCAAATTTGTGATATTGTAGGATATCTACATGTATGTGTGCAAAAAAGTATCTGTATATTTATATTTCTTCATTAACACATTATAACATTTTGAAATAGCTCTTTCAGTGGGGTGGTTAATGATCCTAAACTCAAAATTGTAAACATTGTAAATGATAATTTGAGATGTCTGCATCAACTACTATGTGATATGAAAATATTGGTGATTTTGACTAGTGACAAAAATCACAGGTACTGCTAATACTTTCCTGGTTTGAGATCTGCATTTGTAGTTGAAGTTCATTCTAAATTAAGTGACAGGTTAAGGAAAAATATAAGCAAGTTTTTTTCATGAAAATATATGGTTAGGAACTTAAGTTTTGTCTGTGGAGCCATTTAGAATATATAGATTGCGAGTTAAGAACTCTGGTGCTAAACAAATAAAGGTGCATGCATTTATCTGTATTATAGTCACCAACTTGTTTGAAGAGAGGAATTAATTTTCTAGATCAATTTTCATATGTCTTGTTCTGAGAAAATGGTTGTGTTTGGAAGGTTTAGATGTCTTACTTTTAAGATGGTTTGGTGCATTTAGTTGACCTCTGGAGGGAGAGGGAGAACCATTAAGCAAACCCCTCACTCTATAAAACATTAACTCAGCCAGCCTATTGCAGTAGGGATGGTGATGAGTGTTACTGGGGAATGATTCCCCAGAATTTTAACTCTGCTTCAGATAGTTTAGTGACTTCATTTGTAATGCTTGGTGCCATTTTTTATAAGTAATGTGGCAACTTAATTCACATAAATATTGCCTTGATATTTTTGCTAAAATTAGAAGGAAACTCAGAAGTCTGATTCCAATCTCCCATTCTTGATGAGGAGCCTGAGATCCAAAATTAAAAGGTGATTTTGTTTTGATTTCTACTGCTGCATAACAAAATTTCCCCAAATTTGGCAGCTCATGTAACAATTTCTGTTATCTCACAGTTCTGTTTGTCAGGAATTCAGGCAGGGCTTCACTGAATAGTTATTTTACTTCACATGAGATTGGCAGAAATTGCTTTATAATATTAAGTTTTTGGATGGCTATGTCCAAACAATATTTAATATTGGTAGCTAGAAGGCTGGGCTACATTGAAACCTCAATAGAATGTCTACACATGTCCTTCCATGAGTGGTGGTTCAGGGCCTATAGGAAGCCACTCACGAGGTCCAGATGAATGCTTTAAGCATTGGAAATTTCTATTCTCAAAAATCCCAGAACATGCCTTTAGCAGCATTCTATTGGTCATGCAAGTCAGTGAAACCAGTGCTGGTCAGGAAGGAGAATCAACAAAAGGGTGATTGCCTTTTATCCACCCCAATCTCTTTTGAGTACAACCCATATTTCCTTCCTATCCAAATACATTTGCCACCTTTGAAAACCCTCAACATTGTTTTCTGTTCTAAAAACAAATGAAGGTAAGGGTCACATTCTTGTTCTACAAATCAGTCTAGATTTATCTAGACTGTATCTCCCAGTTGTGTGTGTGTGTGTTTGTGTTTGTGATCTAAAGATTTGGGAAATAGGAGATACAAGATCTGTCCCCTACACAGGCAACAACCACGGTGACACATATAAAAATAAACAGGTGAAAGTAAAGGTGTCTATCAGTCATTTGTCCAGAGCATCTAGCTGGCTCTAAAATAGAGTTGGGCACATGCATGTTGCCGCTTCTTGGTTAGGTCTGCTCTCCTTGTCAGGATGGTTCTCACGGCTTATGTCTCTGCTTTGTGGGCCATGTTGCTCATCTGTGGTCATATTTTACAAGAAATAGCCTGACGCTTAGAGATGAACAGGTGTTATTTCTTTTTCTGATTCTGCTCCTGTTCTCCTTAGGTTTAAGTACAAAGGTTTGTTCATTTTTAATCAACTCTGTCCAGTGATTCGCTTCTGAAGAAGTACAGTTCTCTTAAACATGTTTGGGAGCTGCTTCTGCTGTTTTCTGGCTCTGGATGTCACAAGGTGCTGAGGGACAAAGCCTTCCAGGTTCAAGGCCATTTTTGTCTATAGATAAGGATTTTACAAAAGTTTTATCCTTAATATTCTTAAAGACTGTCTTGCCTACCAAAGAGGAAGATTGATATAAACTTTATTAAACATACCTTTAATAATTTTTGGAGTCTCACCAAAGGTTTTATAACAATGTCCTTCATCTTAACACTAAGTCTTTTTCTTACAGAGATCATTCTAACATTGAGAGAAGCTGAGACTAAGACACAATTTTGTTTTTGAAGCCATCAAGTCATGGCTATTTTATATTTCTTCTAAATTCTTCTTGAAAGTTAAACTCATTACTTGAAAGCATCTTGCTTCTCATTTCTCTGCTAATGTTTTTCACACATGGTCAAAAAAGCCCAGCTGCTGCTTTTGATGTTCTTCTGGGAGATCTCTTCACCAGTTACCAGCTCATTACACACATTTTCTATTTTTTATAGTTACTGAAGAAGTGACTGTTGCAGCAAACTTAACACCTCTTGGTGTTCTCTACAACCTCCACAACCATTTTTTCTCAGGTTCTCAGGTTCTTGTGGTTTAAATGTGAAATGTCCCCCACAGACCCCTGTGTTTGAACAATCGGTTCCAAGCTGGTAGTGCTGCTTTGGAAGGTTGTGGAGAATTTAGGAAGTGAAGAGTTGTTGGAGAAGTTGTTCACTGGGGACAGGCCTTGAGGTTTTAGAGCTAGGCTCCAGTTCTTCTCTGCTCTCTTGCTTCCTGACCACGGGCACAATGTGACCAGCCACCTTGTATTTCCTGTCGCCACACCTTCCTCACCACAATGTGCTGTATCCTCTTCCCTTAAGTTACTTCGTGCTATGTATTTGGTCACAGCAATAAGTACAGTCACTAATACATTCCTTAAGGCTCTTTTCACCCTTCACCTATTTTGTGGCTCAATAGTCATTATCACCTTCACTAATGTTATGTTGGCATTCTGTCTTCAGGCAGGAAAAAATCTAGTCTTTTATTAGCTTAAAATGGCAAAGATTCTATGATATTTCACAATGTTGTCCTTCAGGAATTTGAGAGATTCTCAACTGGAGGATGTTTGTGTTCTGTTCATGCCAAATGGGCCACCTTTCCATAGTGAATGCATGTCTCCCCATGGCCTGAGGTATTTTTGACTAAGCTTGAAACTTGAGTCTCCAGTGGGCAGAGCCCCGCTGGGGAAGAGGTATGCCACTGCGGGTGGATATTGTACTCCAGCCCTAAGGTGTGCTCAGAGCAGTTTGAGCACTGGCTATTTTGTGCTTGCTGGCTATTGGTGATATCTCTCTGCTATACATCTATGGAAGTGAGGAAGTGTTTCTGCAATTGATGGTGTTTCTCCTGGATTCTGTAAGCCTATAATAACGTTTTCTTTCCGTAAGCTGCTTCTGGTCAGGTGCTTATCCAGCAACATGAAAATAACTGCAACAAGGCTGATGGGTCTAAAAGAAACTTGTTCAAGCTGGTTGAGATAGACACAAATATTCTAGTTCCTAACAGAGAATTTATTGTTTACACCAGATGGTCAAATATCTTCTAATTTCATGTTGCAAAAAGATTTCTTGTGTTTTTATTCAAACCTTGAGTTGGGAAGGGAGGAGTGGCTTCCTTCACAAATAGTGAGACCTCTGTCTTAAAATCCTTGGATCCCCATTAGTACATGAGTTCTGGGTTGGCAGGCTTCTCTGGCCTTCCACGTATACTGGTAACACATGGGAATACTATGTAACTATTGCATCCTTTCCTGTTATGTGTCTGTACCAAGGAACTAGATGCTCAATCATCCTTATCTTTAATTTGCTAAATTTGGCTGCAATTTTCTGATGACAAGCAAGCCTTCTGCACACATCTTCTTCTGATGGTTATGGCTGGGGCTACCCATGAAGGACCCATCATCCCTGACCTACAAATAGTGTTTCTAGTGGAGAAGATGACAGATGCTCGTCACTACTGCTGCCTGGTTTGAAATGCTATTCAGACCTTGTGGTGAGTTGATGGACTTCCCGAGCCCTTCCTTGTTCACCTTGCCCTTAGCATCGGCAGTGAGTTGCCTTTTGGTTTATTTTGCTTCTGTCCACTTTTATGTGATTGGGCCCATCAGACAGAATATGGTGATTATTTAAAAGGTCTTGAAAAACATTACATCAACAATATTTCCAGTGTGGGAGATTAATTTGGATGGTGATAAAAAATCAGTTTGCTTCTTTGCAAATAATACAATGAGTAAAAAAAAGTATCAGAAGAATGAAAAAGGCACAGGGCATTATCTTAAGCGAAATGGACATGAAAAACAAACTACAAAGCAAATACTGTGCACAATTATTGACCAAAAAGAAGAGAGGCTGGGGTTTGGAAAACAAATATTTTTCAACACAGACACATACAGAGCCAGAAGGCATTTTAATGTTTTGTGTTTTTTATAACATCTATGCCAAGAGAATTTATGATCAGAACATTCCTGCGTGATTTTTGGAATTAATAATACAAAAAAGGAGCTTGGCATATGAAATGAGAATTCCATTTTCCACAATGGATTCAACAATACATGCCCTAGACTGCCCCAACCAGCAGAGAGGAAATAGAGGCTTAGAAGGGCCCACATTTAGATTTCTATTTTTTTCTGAAGAAGTAACATTTACCAGTCCATACATCTGAATAAGCACATCAGTATGGTCTATGTAAGAGTTTAAATTGTCAAGTTACCTGGACTCTGATGTACAATAAGCCAGTTATAAGTTATCTAGCTGTTAAAGCAGAGTAATTGAATTATCCCCCCAGGAAAAAGGTGTTCTGAGGCCGTAACTGAACGATCATAGTGATGGGAAGGCTTGATATGTGCTAGATCAGTATTCCAAAGAATATATACACTTTGGTGGCAGAACCATTTAAAGCTAAATAAATTCCCCTCATTCCTAAATTTATATGTTCAAATTTCAGCTTCTACAGACATGTAAACACAGTTCTTACATTCTTTGTTTTATTTGCTAAAGTATCTTGATTGATGTAATTGTTTTTAGTTTTGCTTTCCATTCATGTGGCTTTGGATTTTTAGTCCTAACTTATTTAGTTGTTCATTCAACTAGCAAGTAAGTGGTTGTCATGTGATTCATGGTCTTCATTTCTGTAGTAGACAGCTTCAGGTTCACTGAGATGAACTTCCAGACCAGCCACAGTTATATTTATTGAAGGGATATTTATTGAAGCTTACAGGTCCAGGGGGAGTTCCATTATGGCAGAAGAAGATGGTTCTGCCTCCACAGGACCAGGCAGACAGAGAGAGAGAAGCCACAGCCAAAAACTACACAGAAGACTTCAGGAACTCCAGGTCTAGGCACTTTGCATATCTTTACATTGGAATTTTAAACCCACCACCACACCTTAGGGTTGGACCCTAAGATCAGCCCAGCCCAATGACACTGCCTCCAGCCAGGTGACTACAGATGCAAACTAATAAACCACTGAATATATTGGGGGCTATCTATCTATTCAAACTACCACGACTTACATGACCTTTGTGTTCTCATTGTGTTAGGGGGAAAAATAAGTAAGTAATAATTTAGTGTGTTTGGATTATGAGTTTTATGGAGAACTATAAAACAAAGGAAAGAATCCAAGGGTGCCAGGGCTAACTATTTCCTATAGAACAGAGGAATGGCTTCTCTAATATAGAATGATTTTGAAGCAGAGGTGGGAAGGGAGCAAGGAGCCAGGTGGGTCAGTCAGTTCATGAACCCATGACTCATGCCATCTGACAGTATACCATGCTGCTTCAACACTCTGCTGTTGCCATCTTTAGATTCTTAATAATTGATATTTCACGAAGCATACTTTAGTTGTATGTGACTGTGAATATCATTTGTGGTATAGTATGTGTGTTGTTTGTGTAGATATTACATGCATGTGAGTGTGCAAATATGCCTAACCCATACACACCTGCAGAGGATGTTGTGTGTCCTCCTCTATTGCTCTTCTGCCTTATTTTATTGAGACAAGCTCTCTCACTGGACCTGGAGCTCATGCCATTTTCAGCTAGACTGGTGTCCAGTGAGCCTCTTTGCTACTTCTGTGTCCACTGTCCTATGAGATTGGCTGAAAGGTGTGTAAGACCACATCCAGCTTTCAATTCTCATTTTATGCTGGGCGTTGGAAAGTACATAGCTGGTCCTGGACTAGTATTGACATATCTGAGAGATGAGCATTGTAGGAAGCTAGCCAATTGAAATGAGATAGGTGAGGGAAAAGAGTGAAAGGAGGTGACATGGCTGGGGCAGTGATGGTGATTGGTAAGGACTGTATCTTTCTCTCAATGGATCCTGTCAAGCCATTGACCAAGGGTGAGGGAATGATCTGATCTTTATTTAAAAATAATTGTTCTAGGGGCTGGAGAGATGGCTTAGAGATTAAGCGCTTGCCTGTGAAGCCTAAGGACCCTGGTTTGAGGCTCGATTCCTCAGGACCCACGTTAGCCAGATGCACAAAGGGGCGCACACATCTGGAGTTCCGTTTGCAGTGGCTGGAAGCCCTGGCGCACCCATTCTCTCTCTCTCTATCTCTGCCTCTTTCTCTCTCTGTCTGTCACTCTCAAATAAATAAAATAACAAAAAAAAATTAAAAAAAAATTGTTCTAGATTTGTGTGAACTAATTCTCGCAGGAGTTCAGCATAAGACTTACTTAGTTTCTAAAACAGACTAATGATAATTTTACCAAAACTAGCAACACAACAAACTTTTTGTTTACTAAATTGTTGAGTGAGGCTGGAGAGATTGTTCAATGGTTAAAGATGATTGCTTGAAAAGCCTGGTGGCCCAGGGTCAATTCCTAGTTACCCATGTAAAGCCATATGAATATTTGTTTATAGCAAAAAGAAACCCTGGTGGACCCCCCCCCCCCCACACACACACATACCTGCACATGCACCCGCATGAGAGAGCAAGAGAGAGATTAAAATTTTTAAATAAGTATATTTAGTGAAAAATTATCAAGAAAATTATCTAGGCTTACACAGACTGAATTTCAAATATCATTCGTCTCCTGTATAGTTTCAATATTTAGGAATGACCACAAATATTAATGTTTACATAGATATAAGTTTTTTTATGTAGAGTCTCACTTTAGCCCAGGATGACCTAGAACTGACTCCATAGTTCCAGGTTGGTCTCAAACTCACAGTGATATTCCCTCCTTTGTCTCCTGAGTGCTGGTATTAAAGACATGCACCACCATGTCTGGCCAGAAATACAATTTTTAAAAATCCAATTTTACTAGAAAAGGGACACATATATACCAGAGAATATTTAGTCTCATGTTATACTTCAATTTCGAGAGAGAGAGAGAGAGAGAGAGAGAGAGAGAAAGAGAAAGAGAAAGAGAGATTGTTTAACTTTTGAATACATGACTATTTCATGAAAGGTATTTCTACCAAATGCCCAGAAGAAGGGATCTCATTTAATTATGTTGGTATCCAGAAAAATTCTATTTACAAAAATTAAGTTATGTTTTGAGAAGAAGTCCTGAGGCTATCTACAATTTTGATACAAGAAAATCTGAAGTTTCCAAAGAATATTTTTGGACTACAGGGGAAAGTTGGACACAACAAAGTATATATGGGTTTTCTTCCTCTTTCTCTCTTTATGTGGTGTGTGTGTGTGTGTGTGTGTGTGTGTGTGTGCGTGCATGTGTGTGTGCATGCTCACATGCATGCCACAGTTTGTGTGGTGGTCAGAAGACAACCTCAGGTATGCCTTCACCTTCTGCCTTGTTTGAAGCAAGGTCTCTTGTTCATTGCTCCATTTTCCAGGCTGGTTGTCTTTGCAAGCTTCCAGGGATTCTTCTGTCTCTGTTTCCCATTTCTCCGTGGGCATTTCTGGGATTGTACATGCCTGCTACATCTGGTTTGGAGCATCTGAGATCAGGTACTCATGCTTGTGTGACAAGCACTTCATCCACTGAGCCATCTCCCAAGTCTACAAGTACTTTACGTTTGGAGTTATAGAGGACCTTGGTAAAGTAGAGCTCATCCATGTCAGTCAAAGCTGATGGAATGTTGTTAGAAGAGGAGCCTGCTTCCTAAGTGATGTTCTCTGAAAATATAATCCTTTTAACACTTTGTAAGTTATTTTGTCTGTTTTATCTCACATTATCCTATTTCTGAGATTGCTAAAGCAAGTTTTATGTAAATTGTAGATGAAGACATGGAAGCTTAAAGAAATTAAATAAGCAAGCAGCACTAGGTGAATAGCAAAATGAGAATCTGGACATTGTGACTCAAGGTCTGATGCTGTTCTGTCTGCATGCTTGTTTCCTTTGTGGTCAGGAGATGGAGTGGCCATGGGGTGTGCTCAGTGACTCAACTATATCTGTTACTGGCCCTCACTTGTAGTACTGGGATCAAAAAGAGATAGGGACAAAGCCCCCACATTGGTATAAATGAATATAAAAATGATGGAAAATAAGGTTGTAGCAAATGCTCAGCTTCTTTAGTCATAAAAATGCAAATTAAAATCACAATGATGTACACAGAAAAATCCATTTCAAGTAATACCAAGAGCTGATGAATATATGGAGCAACTGGACCTCTAATATATTGTTGGGAAGGTAACATGAGTAGGCATGTTGGGAAGCTGTTTGGCAATTTAATGTATTTACCCAAGAGAACTGCAAAACTGACCATCATACAGAAACCTACTCATGAGTGTTTATGGGTAGTTTATTCACAGCTTGTGTAAACTGTAACAACTGAAATGGAATTTTAAGTTGTAAATAGATGAGCACACTGCAGTACATGCCTGTAGCAATAAAAAAGAATCAACTGGGCTGGAGAGATGGCTTAGTGGTTAAACGCTAGCCTGTGAAGCCTAAGGACCCCAGTTCAAGGCTCAATTCCCCAGGACCCACGTTAGCCAGATGCACAAGGGGGCGCACGCATCTGGAGTTCCGTTTGCAGTGGCTGGAAGCCCTGGCGCGCCCATTCTCTCTCTCGCTCTCTATCTGCCCCTTTCTCTCTGTCTGTCGCTCTCAAATAAATAAATAAAAATGAGCAAAAAAAAAAAAAATTAAAAAAAAAAAAAAAAAGAATCAACTACTGCTACATGCCACATCCTGGATGAAACCCAATGTATTCTGCCAAATGAAAGAAACTAGACCTAAAAGGTTGTCTTATATGTGATTTCAGTTATATGATGTCTGCAAAAGGCAAAACAAAACAAACAAAGCAAAAATCAGATTAGCAGTTGTTGGAGCCTGAAGACAGGGAGGATTGACCCCAAAGAGGGCATTTTTGAAGGTGATGGAATCATCCAGATTCCAGCAGCTGCTGTATTACAAAACATTTCTTATCAAACTGATAAAATTGTATCAAAATCATTTGATCTTATATCTAAATTATGTCTCCCTTTTTATGGACATAGACACATAGAATCTAGTTGAAATAAAAGTACTTGATGTTTAGTTGATATCAAAACTAAAATTATGCCAGATAATATGATGAAACAAAATTATCCACAGTAGCTTATATTAGTAACAAACTGAAATTACCAGTGGAAATTACCATATACTATTTTAAGAGTGAAACTTAGAAGACTTCTAATTAAAATAGTCCATACTCAACTATATAACAACTATATGTTAATACTAATTATAATAATAAAGCAGGTTTGAGTGCTTTGAGTAGTTGTATAGCATCATTTAAAATAAAATGATTGGTTTATAAGGCCTTTACTGGGATGGGGATATATCTTAGTGGTAGAGTGCTTGCCAATATGTGTGAGACCCTGAGTTTGGTCACCAACACTAGAATAAAGCAAGAAAAAAGCCTTTACTTAATCATTTATTCCACCACATAAAAATAGTCTGAATAACCCAATTGTTATAAGTCACCAAACATTTACTCAACAAAGACAAATAAGGGAAGAAAAATAAGCATTGCTGTTAGGGTCACATGTGGTGAAAAATATTGATGTTCTATGAGACCTTAAATGCCCAGTTAACCTTATCTCTTAGTCTTGTGTGTATGTGAATATTGACTACTTGCCATTAAGTATTTGATGTTAAGTATATATAAAGTACCAACCTGGTAGGTTTGTTTTGAGTTATAATTTTTGTCACATTTCAGCCATAGTAGCCCTTATAATCCACCTCTCCTCATGAGTTTTTGAAACTACTTTTATCTTTGATGAGGAAATAAGCTCTGCTCTCTGAAATGCAAACACTTTCACTCTTTCCATGTGGTCAACAGCAGTGCTTTATGCTTAAGCATCAGATATTAAAAATAAAAATACCATAAAAATAAAAAACTAAAGTAAACATGGAGTACATACTTGTCAGCACAAAACACAGATCTCAAAAAAAAAAAAAAAACAAAACAAAAGAACAATGAAAACTCAGATCTCATCTCTAGAGACTAAGAAATAGGTTACTTTGAGCCATACACGAGACATAACTTGGGAACACAGATTCAGGTTCCCCTGGATGACACGTCCCATTGTTTAAGCATTTTCATATAATCACAGATTCTTTGTACATTTGTAGGAGCATGAGATTGGGGGATTATAGCAAAGCTTGGCTATATGTTTTAAATGTTATCTGATGACATTCTTAGCTTTTGGGTTGGGAGAAGGATGTGATTTGTTAGTATACTCCAAAGGTTTTAACTGATAGTTAAAAGTGCCAGAAAGTCTGAATACAGAGTCTAAATAATGAGATTATTTATTACTAGTTACTCAGAGCAGGGCGGTTCAGGAAGGAACAGGGAGACTTGCACACACAGCATTGTTGCTGGAAGAGGGCAAAGAGTGGGTAAGATGGGACATTGAAGTCAATGGGGAGAAAGAGGAGGAGAAGGCAAAGAAAAGACAGAGAGGAACAGAGAGAGAGGGGAAGAGTGTGTGTAGTGTGTAGAAAGGGAAGCAGAAGGGAGGCTGAGATACAGACTGAATGGTCAGCAATGGAGAATACACACCTTATTTTGGGAAAGAGGGGAAGAAAATGATGTGAAGGGGCTTTTATAGCAATACCCTTGGGATGGGGCCTGCTTGAGGACCTTAGGAGCCCTTCGATCTTCATGGCCAGGTGGGAAAGGAAAGAGAGTGAGTGGGAGAAATCTCCCAGACTCTTACAGAAAGCATATTAGGTCAAACACTGAGGTAGGCAATGAGTGGCTATTAAGGGTGTTAAAGATAGTCCAAGAAGATTTGACTTTGGATCTACAGTGTTCCAACTCTACACAAGCATGAAGTTTTAATTAGCCAATCAGCCTTGTGAAACTTTAACATAGGTGTGGCTTTTTGATATTTTTTTAAAGTTATATATTTATTTTGGTTTTTGGATGTAGGGTCTCCCTCTAGTCCAGGCTGACCTGGAATTCACTATGTACTCTCAGGGTGGCCTTGGACTCATGGCGATCCTCCTATCTCTGCCTCCCAAATGCTGGGATTAAAGGTGTGCGCCATCACATCTATCTATATATATATATATTTAACAATTTTGTATAGTTCACCTGCCATTTTTCATATCACTCATGTTAACAGCAGGAAAGAGATAGCACTTGTTTTCTTCAGTCCTGCTCATGACATAAAGCATAATACCCATTTGTGCTAAAATGGTCTTATAAATTTCTAAAATGATTTCAGATCATACCATAGAATCATATTGTGAGATCTTAAAAATGTACATTTTCATTAAATAATTTTCCATTTAGGAATTTAATGTAAGGAAATGATTTGATGGGAACAGAATGATGCTTGACCCACATAGAATAGAATGAGTCAAAATAGAATTAAAATAGAAAGCTAATTAAGTGTACACCATTAGGGGACATGGATTAAAAAGAAAAAAAAAACTTGGTGGAATATAGACTGCTGGGACCTCAGCAAGAGAATTGCTCTTGCTGCCTATAGTGGGCACTTAGGTTAAACATCTCCTAGTTCCTCCCTCATCAACCCTTTCAATGGGTGTCACACATTATCCATCTCTTTTAGCTTAGAACACAGGCTACACCTTGGGTGTAAGGGATTTTTGCCCTATTTTCTTCAGTGTTTTATTTTCTGGTCCTTGAACAATTCCTGGCAAATATGACACGAAATAAACATTCACTGAAAAAATTGAAAATATTCATACTAAGGACTTTTTCGTGATCTGATTTTGATTCTATTGTTGCGTTGTGCTCAGCTGTTCATTTATTTGATCATGCAAGCAATATTTACTGAGGCCTGCTCTGAATCAGACATCATAACAGGTGATGTGAACATGAACTTCGTATTCATAACCCTGTTATGATGGAGCTTATAGTCTGATAGGAGCAAAAGATGGTCACCAGGGTAGCAATTACAGGGAGATGGAAAAGGGGGTGAAGCATGTGACAGAGTTTGTATCATGAAGGTACAGGTACTAGGATGTTTGCCTTACTGAGAACAAGAGAAAGAACTTCCTGGCAAAAATTCCATCTACCAGCCAGCTGTTCCTCTGAGATGTACATGTGGGAAGCCATGTCCCCAGGAGTGGCACAACTTTTGTTCATGAGCATTTGCATGTGTGTGGTGTGCAGGTGTGTATACATGTTTGTATGTGTCTGGGTTGTGCATATGTTTTGTGTGTGTGTGTGTGTGTGTGTGTGTGTGTGTGCATGTGGAGGCCAAAGGTTAATGTCTGGTATTTTACTCAGTGACTTCTCTCCACCTTACTTTCTGAGACAGGATCGCTCACTGACCTAGGGCTCACTGACCTGCATAGACAAGGTGGCCGAACAGCTTTGGAGATTCTCTTGTACTGGGATCCCTTGGACTTGGGGATTATAGGCACCACAATCACACCTAGCATTTTCTTTATGTGGGTGCTGAAGATCCAAACTCAAGTCCTTATGCTTGTATAACAAGCACTTTACTCACTGACCCATCTTCCTAGCCCTGGGAGTTACACTTTCAGGAACAGAATGAAAGTCAAAATTTCTTTGTTAAGGATGTGGCAATGCCAGGAAACTCAATACAGTATGAGGACAGAGGGGGCTGCAATTCATCCAAGTGTGGAAGTCTTGGACAGCCCTTTTCAGGATTTTGTTTTATCCAATCTTATGGACACCATTTACAACAGATAGTTTTAAACAAGGAAATGATGTGATAATATTTAAAATTTGCAGAGTTGCTGTGGTATGCTGAGGAGCATGTTCAGTAAGTATGGAAGGCTGGAGGAGCCAATCCTACACAAGTGCACAAGCCTGGGTTAGAAGCCAAAGTACTGCAGGAGGATAAGATAAAGCTAGCTTTTTCAGACAGTCTCCCTTAGGGATTGAGACTCAAGGAGAACCAGGAGGTGCCACCTCACTCACCCTGGAACCAAAATCTCTGCACAAAACTCTGATTGAGACTGATCCACAGCGTCCACTGTTGCCCACAGTCTACTGCACTACCTAGGTAGTAGTAATACCTGGACCCAACTGGGCTGACCCTCAGCTTCATTCTCCAAATTTACCAGCCAATCAAGTCTATCCATTACATACCTGAGCCTGATGCTATTAAGGCTGCTTCCAGCCCCTCCCTCTCTTCCCCCTCAATGTGACCCTCTCTCTCTCTCTCTCTCTCTCTCTCTCTCTGTGTGTGTGTGTGTGTGTGTGTGTGTGTGTGTTCCCTTCACTTGGGCCACAGACACACATGAATCTGGCTTTCCCCCCACCCAGCCATCTGGAGGTTGGGGGAAGCATAATAATGTTTCTTGGTTTGGGTGACTCATGTTTTAAATTCTTTGCCTAATCAGAAGAGAAGAGCATCCAAACAGAAGGAGGGCTTTCATTTGTTCAGTCTTTATTTATAAGCTGAGAAATGGGCTTATTCTTTCCAAGTGTCCACCTAAAACAAAACACATTTATTCCAGGTGCCCTTTCAACTTCCTTGACTATCTGTTGCAGGACTGGAAATGAAGAATAAGTGTACTGAATTTTCATTGCTTTTACCATATAGATCAATGTGTTGGCAGGAAGAGAGTTTCCATGGAGCTATGGATAAATCAGTCCTTACAGAGTCTTGCCTGTTATCCACCACACAGGTCTGAAGCTGGTGAGCAGGTCTCAAGGGAGACGGTTTCCCTGTGGAGTTCCCCACACCCACAGAACAGCGCTGGCTGACAGCAGGCTCCCCACTTCCATTTCTAATCAGTTCCTAGCCTGCTGCGGCTTGGGTCCCAGCCTTTCAATCATTCAAGAATCAGAAAGTATCTGTTGCCTGATGCAGGATTTGCTTTTATTCAACAGAACAAAACCTTGATCCAACACCCAGGGTGGTAAGGTCTCTAGATACATGCAGATGTGCTGAGAGAGGGCAGCTGCTCTAGGAAGCAGGTGGGTTCAAACAGCATACAGTGGATGGAAGGGAAAAAAATTCCAAACAAACAGATGAATAGGGAGTATCCTGACCTCATCTTCTATTTGTCTAACTAGAAAACTGGATTGAGTGTATTCACATACCAGGAAACACAGACTGAAGCTCCCGGAAGAAGATACTGGCAGACAACAGCCTCAGGATGGATTCTGAGACATCCAGGGTGTAGCCCAGATTTCATTGTTAACTTTGTGATTTCTACATTTCCCTTGCATTGGTTTTCTAATTTCAGGGCAATTCTCAGGTCTTGGTACCAGCCACTGCTCAAACCTTTGTTTAGGATGAAGATGATCTTGTTATAATATGTTTGTTCACTGTCATTGATTCTCTCTTACAACAAACAAATATTGAGTGCTTGCTGTATATCAGAGGGAATCCCTTCAGAGGATCCCAGGGTATGGGCCTCGCTTGAAACAGTCTGATTATGAAGGGCCAGTTGAGAATCACCTTTCTTTTTGCTTTCTTGCTACATTCTGAAGTCTTGCTTATTTTGCATTAGAAGAGCCTTTTAATGAAACATCTAGGAGCCATGAGACCTGTCTGTTTACTCATCCCTTCATTCACCAAGCTTTCATGGAGAATCAATTGTAAGCTAGATGCCAAATAGGGGAAAATCAAAGATGAATGAAGCAAAGACCCTGTCCTCAAATTAGCATGGCTTTGTTGAGGAAACTAATCTATAGAAAAGGAACGATATTGCAGACGTTGTATGTGCAGGGAATTAGGAAACACTAAAGGCAAGGCCATCCAGCACTGCCCAGAGAGCCAAGAGAAACCCAGAGTAGCTGGGTATTACTTTATTTGATTATGAATGGTGTGTGTGTGTGTGTGTAATTTGGATACTGGGGAAAAATAAAATAAAAATGACCAGTTTTCCCATAATTCAGAGATAATAAGTAAGAATGTTTTGGTAAAGGCCTTTAAAGTATGTTTGAAGCCGGTTCATTCTTTCTCTTTAAAATTTGTCAAAAATAATGTTTTCTAAGTTATATTTGTATTTGATATTATTGATTTTTTATTTTAATAACTAAAATTCGCTTCATTTTTTTGGTTGCATATTATATTGTTGTGTAGATCCCCTAAATAATTCCTGATTGACAGATTTGGGTTATCCCAAGTTTTCACTGTTATAAACAACATTATGATAAAATGCTTATTCTTAGAACAAATTATTAAAAGTTAGAGTTCTGAGCCAAAGGCTATCTGAAGCATGAATATACTGATAGGTTGTATTTTAGTTTCCAAGCAGAATTGTTTATTTGTGTTTGTAAGTGTGTACCCATGAGTATACATTTTCCTTAACTATCACTGATAGCCTATATTATAGATACTAAGCTAACTGCATTATATATATTACCTAATTTAATTACATCCCAAGTAAATTGCTAAGTCATATACTATGATGGCATATATTTCAAGAAAAATCAATCCACTGACACGTTTCTTGTATTTACAACTTTCAGAACGTGGTGGTGTTTAAAGGCGGAAGAGTAGACAGATGAAGTATGAACAGAGCAGTAAGGCGGAGCTGTGTGGGGATGTCATTCAACCCATACTTCTATCTAGAGTTCATAACCTGTTAAGCTAAACAAGGGTCCAACAAGGGCCTGTGATTGCTTCCATGATTATGATCAAACCTTGTAGACTCCATGGCAGCTTTCAGCTCTATACACTAGCTGTTATTGTCGACATTTACAAATGGGAAGACCATAGATTCTCATTTGCCCAGGGTTGTTTTGGACTATTCCTGTGGTTGTGAAGTAATTACTAATTGATTTTGGGAAAAACGTTTTATAGATTAAACAGAAATTGAGCTTAGAGATTATGAAGTACTGCTTATTCCTTCCTACTGTAGTATGGGTCATCTTGGTCTGATCACCTCACTTAACCAAACAAAGCTGAGACTGAGGAAAAACAAAGAAACTAACTATTAGAAGAATAAGGCCCTCCTGTAATAAAATTATTACCCTTGTACATATGAAAACTTTTCAAAGTTTACCTGTTCTTGCTTTCTTTACAGACAACCTTACTCATGCTTGGTTATCTGATTTATCATCCACAGGTGATTAAAAGGATATGTTAGAAAAGACCTACCTCTCCACACACAATGACTGACTGCTGCTCTCACAGCTTATTAACCACAACTCCATGCTGAATACCAGCAATCCCACTAAGTGGAGTGGGGCCAGGGAGGAGGGAAATGATGCCACTAACACATGATGTGTCCATACAAATATTCTACTTAATAATAAAAAACAACATAAAAGTAAAATAGAAACAATAGTCAAGGAAAATACTTTGGCATTAGCAAGAAGAGATAGAAGTCAGCCTGGATAAGAGAGAGACCAGAAGCCTAAAAGCAAATGCAAGAACTGCCATGGAGGGTACAAGAGTTCTGCTCATTACATGGACCACAAGATACTCAGTGCAGAGGGCAGCAATGCAGATCACAATATTGACCCTTCATCATGTTTTATTGCATTTTGTAGAATGCATTTGAGAAGACAAGGCAGAGTGAAACATTTTAGATGAAGTTTCTGTCCAAAAATATTTCCAACTGCTCAAATTAGATTTACAAAAGCTAAGCTTCCAGCAAGATAAACACCTTGATTATACAGAATGACTTAACCTTCTAAGAGTCATGGGCAGCTAAGAATTTAATATATAGAAAAAGGTATTTAAGTCATACTTCTTGCCCTCAATGACTTCAAATTCTTGTTGGTAATATAAGGTTTCAACCTTTCTAGAAGTCTTTGCATTTTAATAAAGGACTTTGAGAAACCAAAATGCCTTATATTCCCAAAGGAGGCAGGTTCCAATAATGTAATTCTAGGCATTGAGAATATAGGAGGAAAGTCTTTGGGTCCAAATTTTCTGGTTATCCATGAAATAAGCTATTGGCTTTCTTTTGTATGAAGACGACCCTATACAAAGCATTGTCTTCTTAGTTACTCATGTCATTTGGAGTCATGACCTCCCACTTTGGAGGGACCCTCTGGACTTCAGTTGTGCCCGTAAGACACTGAGCTGAGTAAGTGAAACAAGATCGTGGTCATGCAGAAGGCAAAGGAGTCTCTAGAGCAACTGAGGCTACTACTCAGTACTAATCAGAAACAAAATTATGGATCACTTAAGTGACAAGTGGTCCCAAGCTCTCAGTGTCAAGAGCACTGGGGTTCTGAGAATTCTTGCCGAATATCCAGCAAGTCTTTGCTCATTAATTCCACCCATGACAATGTCTAAAGTGTAATGGAAAGTCAATGCAAAGAAATTAGAAGGCTTGGAGCTTTCAATAGCTTTCCCCAGGACACACAGCCCTAGGCCAGAGAACCAAAGGCACTGTTAACAGAGAGATGGATGAAACAAGCTCCATTGCACTGTTGCTCACTTCATCTCTGTCCCCACAGTAAAGTAAGTCTAGACTTCCAACGAGCTCCTTAGCAGGAGAGAGGTAAAGATGGGAAAGAGGCTCCACTCCTCTAGAAGACCAGTCCAAAACCTCAACCAACATCTACCCCACAGAGAACTTGTCAATCACGTAACTCTGCTGAAGGGTGAGGCAGCCCTGAAGTTGGTTCTCACAAGTAATTCAGAGCAACATTTTCCAGAAATAGGCTTAGAATACCTTCTAGAATAACTCTAACCTAATGCTGGCTGTCTTTCTGAGAAGTAGGACCTGGGTGTCTGACATCCAGGCAAGAAGAACAGCTACTCCGATGTAAACAGCTCTCTGTTGATTTCAGTTAGTATGTGTTTTTAGAGTGGTTCTTTACTGCTCCCTCCTGCTGAAGAAAAAAGGCATGGAAGCCATACACAGCTGACTCAGCAATGCAGAGACCAAATGATGCTCATTATTCCTGGCCTTTGGCTGAAGCAGAGAGAGCAGGCTTACTGTATACGATCTCAGAGGTACACAGAAATCCCCTTTATCCAAATTAGTATGCATTTTCTGTATTTTATGTGTATAATTATATTATCAGAGACCTATTCCTCTGTGGCTTATGTGAGTTCACCTTCTACATTTCATCTAGTATGTGCTCTCATGTGCTGCTAGAAGCTGTGTTAAAGGAAAGGGCTCAGGACTAATGGGACTTTGTGTGCTGAAGACCTGGGAAGGTACTCTATAGCACAAATGGAATGCAGATGACAGCAAAGTCACATTTTCCCCACTTCATGGCTTGAACCCTGGTGCTTATCATGTATGGATTCTGTCCCCTCACCCCCTATGTCACATCATCTCCACACTCAAACATCACCATTGCCATCATCCTGATCTTCTGGGGATATAGTTGCCAAGTGTGGCTGAGCTTATGCTATTTAACCATGAATCATTGCTTTAACATCTGAAGAAAATCATATCTACTACTCCACTCTGGAAAAGCTAATTTTAAAATATTGTAGATTTTGGGCTGGGGAGATAGTTCAGTCAGTGAAGTACTTATCGTGCAAGCATGAGAATTTGAGTTTGATCCCAAGACCCCATGGTCAAAAACAATCTGGCCATGGTACCACACACTTGCAATCCCAACACTGGAGAGGCAGAGACAGGCCAATCCCTGGGGCTTGCTGGCCAGCCAGGGTAGCCTGCTTAAGGAGCTCTAGGCCAACAACAGATCCTGTTTAGGGGTGGACAACCCCTAAAGAGAATGGAATCTGAGTTTATCATCTAGCCTCCATATACCCATAATGAACATTCATGCACAGGTGCACTCGTACATAAAAAAGATTGTAGGTCTCATCTGATTTCATCCAGTCTAGGGATTTCAAAGTCAGTTGGTATGAATAGTTTCAAAGCCTAGAAAATGGAGTGGGGGAGAGCCTGTACTCAGAGTGGAGATTTCAGAGACAGATTTCTGTGTTCATAAGTAGGCATTAACCACCTTCTCCAGACTAGAGACTCCCTGTTATCTTGTGGTACAAAGTGAGCTTGTGAAGTCCCTGAGATGGTCTAGTTGCTTAGATGCCTTGCTTAGTTCTAAGGGGAATAAGACTATGATCCTCGGAGGAGGTCAGCTGAGAGTACTAACTTGGGTAGGGCACTAGTGATGGACATACACATGCGCATGCATGCGTGTACATAACTGCAGAAGAAGGTTGGCAATCTGCAGGAAGATACTGCCCCAGTAGAGAAAGGTGAGATTATGCTTTCAGCTGGAGGATTGAAAGCAAGGCTTGGAGGTAAGTGTCAGTGAACAAACCACAGTGGCTTCACTGTGTTTCTCGAGGCTGGGGTGCCTTTACTGAGCTTCTCTAGTCAGCACAGGGAGGGCCCTGCCACGTCTGCCTGTCTTCCACAAGGTATGTGCCTACATGCCCTCCCTTCCATGTAACTCATTTCACATCATCTACACTGTCCAATAAGCTCTTACTCTATTAGATTGCTTCCTGGAAGAGCCAAATATTAAAAATCACCGGTCAGTCAGTTCTTTATTCTGTTAGTCACCAAACTGATTTTTTAAGCTCAGAACCAATAAAGCTGTGATGGCAAAGAACAGATATAGATTTCTCTTTCCCCCACACTCATATATAATAATAATAAAACTTTATTAAACAAGAGACATGTTGTTTCAGGGAATTTTTCTTTCTCTTCTCTAGTGCCCTGAGGCTAAAATATACAATCTTATTAACTTCCTGGAAGAAATACTCCATTCCCTCGGTGCAAATGCTGAGCATTCATCTTCCCGGACCTAGAAAATGAGACAGGTCCTTGATGGGGAGGAGCGTGGGCCCCCATTCTATCCAGGGAAATCTCAGGGAGCGAGTCTGATTAGGAGGTTTCCCAGGAATCTAGGGAGAAACCAAAAAGCTCAGGACTGGCTGTTCCTGTAAGTGGCTGACTAAAGCAAAAGGGAGAGGCCTTAAGAACAGGTGGGTGTGGTGCAGCACAGTGGCCTGAGGGAGAGGGGAGAAGGAGAAACTATTCAGTCCCCCTCCCAGTTGAAGGAGATGGATGGAAGCTTGGACAGCAGCTGCTGCTTTCCCAGAGTCACTAGAATAGATGTGACAGAGGAAGCAGAAGGCTGGCATTCTGTTCTCAGCTCCCTCCCCACTTGCTCCCATCCCACAGTCCCAGGTTGATCTCAAACTCAGGAAATGCATCTGTGATGGCAATGTCACAGGACTCCCAGGAGACCAGAAGTCATGTTGCCTCCTCTACCTCTGCCATGGCAAACAAAAAAACAAAAGGTGTGCTCCTCACTAGGCAGGAAAGACTAAGCATCAGCCAAATCCTGTTGAATAAATGAATGTTCTCCACTTATTCATGAATGAGAGCAGGTGATGAATAAACTTAGTGCATAATAGCCAAGTTATAGAAGCAGCCTAGATGCCCATCAACAGATGGATAGATAAAAATATGTGGTATGTATATCCAATGAAGTTTTATTCAGCTGTAAAGAAGGCAATTATGTCATTTCCAGGAAAATGGACGGAACTCGAGACCATCATGGTAGGCGAGATAAGCCAGACTCAGAAAGACAAATATCAGATGCTTTCTCTCATATGCAGAAACAGGCATGAAAGAGGCATTATGAGGGAGGGAGAAGGGAGTCTAGGAGGAAGAGAAAGAGAGAAGAAGTGAGGGTAATGGAGGATAAAACATCACATTTTCTTTCCTATGCAGAATACACACACACACACACACACACACACACACACACACACAGGAAGGGGACAAGTGAGAGAGGCAAGTGAGGGATAGGAGATGGTGGTAATTGGCAAATATGAGAAAAGTTCAATGCTATACTTGTATGAAAAGTCACAATTTTAAAATGAGGTTATAAATAGAAATCTAATTTGGACAAGATGTTGCAGTTAGGGTTGATGCCCTCTAAGGGTCATGAAGCGGCCTGACCTCAGAGCATTGAAGAAGATTGAAGGCAAGGACATGAACTGTCAAAAACTGTCTCCAGGCTGAAATGCCTCTCAGTTCCTCAGGAAAGACTGTATTTGATACAGGAAGAGGGTTAGGTGACACTTGGGAGTGGGAAGAAGGAAGGAGGGATCAGGATGGAGGGACTGTCTGCTGACGGGCAACATGCCAGTCCTGGGAACTGAACCAGGCCTGAGGCAAGAAGCTTCCATGGCAGTGACTGGCTTGGCTTAGCCTTGCTTGCTTGCTCAGGAACCAGGGGTTCTTATGAACTTAATTATGTCCTCTCAGATCCATATATTGCAGGCCTTACTTCCTGTGTGTGTGGCTATATTATATAACAGGGAGTGTTGTGTGTAGGGTGCACATGTATGTGTGTGTGCACAAGTATGTGTGCACAAGTGTGGAGGCTGAAGGTTGTTGCTGCATATCTTCCTGACTTACTCTCCACCTTAGTATAGAGACAGAGTCTCTCACTGAACCTGAAGCTCTAATTCAGCTAGACTTGCCAGCCAACAATCCCCAGAGAACCTCCTGCCTCAGTCTCCCCAGGGCTGTGATTGCAGGCATGTGCCAGCACACATGACATGTTCACACGGGTGAAACTCAGCTCCTCATACTTGCATGTCTAACACTTTAGCAATTGAGTTTTCTCTAACCCCAGCATCAGGGCTGATAAAGAGGTAAAGAACATTAAATAAAGTTATAAGAAAGGGCCCTATGCTAATAAGACTTGTAATCAAAGTTGTCTCTCTCTGCTCCTGAACCAGAAAAGATGCCTTATAAGGAGTGAGAAGGGTTGCCAGCCGGAGAGAAGAGAGCCCTCACTGCAGCTTGACCTTGAACTTTGCACCCTGCAGAAGGGATGTGGTCTGTGTTGTCATGACAGCCTTGGACAATGAGTACAGGAGCTGCTGGTGAGAGCTGGAGTCTCAAGCAGAGAGTCAAGAATGACATGTGCTATGGATGCCCCCTTCTTGTCACTAGCTCTGCTTGGAGAGTCTCAGCAGGATTTTGCAGTCATGGATGCTTCCAGCTGTGATATTTGACCTTTTATCCTTTTCTGAAGCCCTAGAAATAAGAAATGCAGTCCCTGACTGGAAACTTGCCCAGAAAATGGGATAGGATGGAAAGAGCTATGAAGGCTGTTGTAGTTATAAGACTAAATCAGGTTTATCTTTGAAAATGGCACACTATTGCTGTTAGGTTCACATTGCTGGCAGAGATCACCTGATCAAGAGCAGCTTTTGGAGAAAAAAAAAAAGATCTATTTTGTCTTACAGATTTGATAGGAAACTCCATGATGGCAGGGGAAAATTATGACATGAGCAGAGGGTGGACATCACCTTCTGGTCAACATCAGATGGACAACAGTAACAGTAGAACATGCCAAACACTGGCAAGAGGAAGCTGGCTATAACACCCATAAGTCCAACCCCAACAACATGCTGCCTCCAGGAGAGTTTAATTCCCAAATTACCATCATCTGAAGACCTAGCATTCAGAACGCCTAAAAACCTAAGTTTATGGGGGACACCTGAATCAAACCACCACTATCAATACACACAGACACACACATACACACACACACACACACACACACACACACACACACACACACACACAGACACACATACACACACACAGGTTTATTACCAAAGATAACTCAGTGTGTTTTAAAGGGCAAGATTAGAAATATTTTAAGTTTATATAAAAGAAGCAAGGAGCAACTGTGTACTCATTATAAATGGAATTTATATGAATTTCAGATTATATGGTTCATCTGTGTCCTATTTGGTGAATCCAAATTAGGTTACTATTAAATGCACGTGACATTTAGCAGAAGTTGTCTAGATGTTTGGAAGGCTTCAAACATACACAACCCTTGCATAGAGCTGGGCACATTCAGGTGTCCTCCTTTCCTCCCTCCCTTAGATTTTCTATGTTATATGTCTCTCTCATTCTCTTGGATAGTGTTAGCACTCTAGCTCTGGATGCTGGGCGCAGCTCCCATCCTGGGGCTCCTTGTCTGCTAAGCTTTCCTATATGTCTAAAGATCAACCACCAAATGTTTTCCAAGCAATTACATGCACTTAGTTCCATGATTTTCTGAACAGTATGATAGGTACTGAAAAGACCTCAAGGTTACTTTCAACTTAAAAAACTAGGGAAGCTGCATGGACATCAATCCTTGTAGAGTTCAGATATTCCTCCCTCTATGAAGCCCTCCCCCCTCCCTTTACTGTATCTCCATTAACTCCACGTCTCTGCCTTCCCTTCCTGGAAATGTAGGTTATCTAAAGGTAGGGCCATGTGACAGTTAAACCTGGAAAGGAGGAAGTATGTCACTTCAAAACTTGGATCCTAACATCTTGCTTGTTTTTCCTTGATGTATGAACAAGTGTAAAATGCTCAGGTCCTACTTTTGTGAAGCCTGGATTCCTTGATAAGAATGTAAAGCAAAGCCCCCCCAACCTTCCTTGGATTGACAAGAGTAAGAAGCAAACTTGCAATGAGCCAACTCTAAGAGTAGAGTAGTTTACTTTGGTGATTAGCTGGTCAGACTAATATACTACCAGATTTGAAAAGAATAGGAATATGAGCTCTAATTGAACACACCCTTAGATGGAAAACTCACAAGGATGTGAGGCCCAGTTTTCTAATGTCATAGAGCTCTGGATGTAAACCAGTGTCTGTCTGACTACAGAGAGCATGCAGGACACATTTGTTCCCTAACACTCTGTGGGTTATAGTTATAGCCACAAAGAGAGGCAAAGAATCTAAGAGAAAAACGACTCATGATATGAGAAAATTGACGCTTTGTATTGTTTACCTTTAATTGCATAGTGTGAATACTGTTTATTTTTTCTTATTTCAACAATATATTGTCATCTGACATTGTACCCCACCATAAGTAAATCCTCCTGAAAGAATTTGCAGCAGCCTTTGGATTGGATCTGGAATCATCTCCTGGGTTAATCCTCATGTTGCAGATGGCAAGTTCAGAGACAGGAGGCTTTGGAGATGGCCTCTAGGGCACTTTACAAAGCCTTCTGGGCTGCCCAGAGCAAGGTCTCTTATGATGACAGAGTACGTCTGTAACCCACAGGTACTTGGAAGTAGAGAGGTCAGCCAGGTCAAGGTTGGGGCCCCGCACTCCTGAAATGCATTCTATTTAATTGAGAGGTTCAAAAAATCTAGAAAGCCATTGCATTGTTAATTATTCCCTTGCTAAGCTGCCTTTCCAGCCAGGGCCTTGGCAGCACTAGCCTTGGTATAAATCACACTCCACAGGATAAGTGCAGGGCTTCAGGGATCATTTTGGAACACGAGGATATTAATGCATCAGGTTTTGTTCCAAGTAGAGAGCCACCTCATGGGATTAGGAATCTCTCTTTGAAATCTAGATAGCACTAATGAGCTAGTAAGGGCTCCAGACTCCATTGACTCATTCGTTCACTCTCGGAAATCACTGAGCATTGGAATCAGCCACATGTGCACTGATGTAGTACAGCCAGCCATGGGCCTATTCTAGCCTCAGGCTCAGTGCAACTGGTTCCATTTGGAGGCATCCTACCCACACTGCCTGACTTCTTCTTTGCCTGTTTTGTGTTTCTTTCCTAAATTGCTAACTAAACCCAAAAGTGCCTTACAATATAGGAGCTGGGTAAATGTCTGTGGTTATTTTGATGTCAATTGCACTGGTGTTCTAGCTAATGAAATTTGACCAGGAACTGTCCTCTGATTCTATCCCTAAGCAAAGATTATGTTGAGATGCCAAGGAGATGGTTCTCAAAGGAGAAAGTAGTAAAGAAAGATACATTCTGTGAAGCAAGTGAATATCATTTAGCTTTTAGCCAGATCTATCTCTCAATGCCCTAAAAATTATATTGACTCACATGAAAAGGTCTTACATGACACTGTCTGACAAGGACTATCATGAGTGGCTGATATTTTTCAGTTTACTCTTCAACATTATTTTTTCTGTCCATTATACAATAAGCAACTCAGGACAACAGAGAGGTTAGAGAACTCCAAAGTCACAGAGCTAGTAGGTGGTGGTACCAAGATTTGAGGCTGGAAGCTTGGCTCTGGGGACCACACACTTAGCAACAGTGCCAGTCTGCTTTACATCACTATTGCTGCTTCCATAACTTGTCTTATAGTTTGTCTATTCTCCTGATCCTTACACGGATAGGTCCCAGCTCATCTTTCAAAATAAATTTTGTTTCTACATGAAGCTATCCTGGACATTCTACTCCATATACAGTTGAGTGTATCTAGAAAGCAATAGCATTGTCATGAAAGGCCACTCAGAGTGAGAGCATACAAATGCAGCTCAAACATAGCTGTGCCACTTACTAGAGCTATAGCCTTGGGTACATGACATGACTTCCATAACCTCCACTCCCTTACCTTTAAAGTGAAGATTGTTACACCTATACACAGGGTTTTTGATAAGATTAATTGGAATACCACATCTAAAATATAACAGCATTAGTTCACACTGTGAAATGATAAGCATTTTATTTGCTATCTAAGACATATATATTATTATTTTTTTCAAACCCCATTGCTGTTGAGTTGCAGTCCTACTGTTCTTGTTATGACTTTTGTTCTCTGAACTCACCTTAAAGGAAGATCGGTTGCATGCACTTTAATTTTTTTTCTCTCTGGCACTTAGATTAGTACACTTCAGAGAGTAAGCATCCATCTAATAACAATAATGAATTAATGGCTTGAAGGCAGCTAATAATATATATCTATCCAAAAGGATTCATTTCTGTCTTTCTCTCCCATGGAACTTCATGTAAATTGAGGCCACAGGTCCATGCCCATTTTGAAATAGTGCAATCCAATTTAACTTAATGGAAACCCACTCATAAATGAAGGAACAAATGCAGTCTCTTGCTGGGATGGTCAACTTAAAATAAGGCAAGAACATGGTGCCACTTGAGTATCAATAATCTGTAGAGAAGAAGCAAGAATGTGTGGGTACCATTGCCACCTCTGAGAGCTTTGCTTTCCAGTGCTGTCTTTAAGGATGCTCACGTACTTATGAGGGGTCTCAGTAGATACACCTGTCAGGTGACTGAGAATCCATCCTAGACTGATGCCTCATCATCACTGGCAGCATAGGGCAAAGAACCACTAACAGAACCCTCACTATCATCTGACTAGTCACAGCACCAGGCTCATTGATTTCAGAGTATTTTAATGAATCATTATGAAGTCAGTAAAGCTGCATGAAAAAACAGCACAGACTGTAGGTCTACTAGCTCTTAGCAAGACAACTGGATGCTGCTGTCCCTGAAAATCACAGCATAGAAGTTTAACTTCAGGCCTGCCCAGAGACCCTGAGTGTTGAGCAAAAGTCTTTGTGTGAGCTTGAGTTAAAGGATCAGGACCAATTGAAGTCTTGTTCTGGGTACTTTAATACCAGTTTGTGATTATTTGGGAGAAGTTAGCCTTCCTAAGGGAACAGGTGAAGAGTGATAGAGAGCAGAAACTATGTTTCTTCTATCAGGAAGAACAGAATGCCAACATTTTCATAAGTATCTCTGGGTTTCATAAGCACAAGACATTGGGCATCAGCTCCCATCCCTGAGGTCATCAGTGGGGCTCCAAATAGCCATGGCACTGAGGTGTCAAGAACAGATGCTGCTCCAGGTGGCTCTATTCCACTACCGCCCACCCCCATCTAGAAATGTCCCCTGCCTGTTTCCTACTGCACCCTGTAGAGCTGAGAAATATTATTCTCATGTTCAGGGACAGGTCTGGGATAAGTTGGTATTTCATCTCACGCTTGCCTGGCTGCCCTGAATGAACTAACCACTGAATAGCTTCCTGCAGTCTATTTAGAAAGGCACAGCTTTTCCTTGGGACATGTGGCGGAAAGGAGATGGCTGGTTAAGTTCAGGGGATGGGAAGGGGTAAGGGGCAGCATCCTCTGGAGGTGGCTTTGGTAGCTGTTACGTGAAAGTTATTGTGTGCTCTGTGTGCGCTGTCCTTACTCCCTGTACAACCACACTCTGCTTAACTCTTTCAAGTTATACTTAGTGTGGTAAACAGTCCTCAAGAACATGCAGTTCCTTGTTGAATTTAGCACTTTCCCCATAATATCACACCTTTCTTCACACACTTTATTTAATTTAGCATCTCATGCATAGTGCAAGTGAGCACCATGAGTCATCTCTCCGTGTGTGCCACTCATGTTCATGTCAGTAGCCAGATCCTCACTCTAGCTTTCATCATATCATGCTCATATGGTGGTGACTCACCTGGACATCTGGCCTCCCTGCTCCTTGCACACCAGTTTACCCTGTACTCTCTGAGAGATTCATCTTAAGTCACTGACTGGTTCAAAAAAATTCAATAGCTCCCTATCGTCTACTAAAAGTTAAGCATAGCCTGGCTTTTAAAACCCTCTAGCATCTGGCTCTAATCTTTCTTTCCTACCAATCCCTAATCTGTAGTTTATAATTCTCATCATTGCAAGATTTATACCACACTTGTGGCTCCTTGCACTGACACACAAAGTATTTTCTTCCTGGAATGCCCAACACCCTCTTTCTTATCTCATCTATCATGTCATTTAATTCATTTGCCTGTACCCCCTCCAAACTCACTGTCTTAGAGAATTTCCTGTGTCCCATTTATTACCCACTGCCTTGTTTGCAGAAGTGTGAACAGTTATGCCTACAGGACTGGACCGTGGACTTGATGCTCTATGGTGTATAACCTCAGGTCTATCATTCTCACTGTACCGAAGTTATTTCTCTCCTTCGTCAGTATGCACCCACAGAGGGCCCGTATTTTTACAGGTGCTTCATAAATATGTTTAAAATAAACTATACAAATTTTAGTTTGGGACCTTCCTTACATGTACCTAGAGGTACAAAAGCAAACGTTATTGTTGGGCCCATACCTTGAAGTTGTAACTCCTAGTGAAATCATTTAAAATATATTTTATTTTCTTAAGAAAAAAAGGGAGCAAGAGGAAGAGAGAGAGAGAGAGAGAGAGAGAGAGAGAGAGAGAGAGAGAATGATAGAGAGAAAATTGAAATCTTTTATCTTGATGGCCTTGAGTGAAGGAAGTATCCCTTCCCAAAGCATCAGGAAGAGAAACTGTCACCACAAGTTCTTTGAAAATACTATTTCCTCTACTTGAAACACCTTCCATTCCTCCCCTATCCCAATACACTTTTTCTCAGTTTTTAACATTTATAATTCAAATATTTTCATCATTATGAAGTTATTGCAAAGCTTCCCCCTCTATGTGATTAAAAATGTATGTAAATTTTAAGGCACAAAAATGACAAGAATATTTTAAGATGTAGGCAAATTCAAAAAAACTCAATCCAAATTGAGGGGAGGGAGAAGGAAGCTTCAAAGCCTAGAGTGGGACTAAAGATTGGTTTTCTTGAGAGGTTTCTAGAAGGGTCCTAGTTCACACAGTTTCAGACCAAAGAACTACAGCTGTAAGGCACACACAATTTCTACCCTTGACTCAAAATTCTCTGGGGATCTAACTATTAAGAATCTATCATTCTTCTCTATGTGTCTGGGCTCTACTTGGGTTATGTATGGCTCCCACTTCCTGCTACCCTCTGTAATGATAGGATAGGAGCCCATTCTTACTGCTATTAAAGAGGTAAACAATAAATCCTGTTTGAATGAATGGATGAGCAAAGAAGTGAATGGGTGCATACAGAAATATAAGGAAGACAAGGCTTCACCTGTCAGCCAGAGCTGTCTTTATACTGTAATCCCAAATCCAAACCTACAGCATTTCCTTGGAAGGACAATATATATGTAAATAGAGCCATCACATTTAGAATGTCAGGTCTCAGAGGGTTCCTCTGGAGCTTACAAAGGCCACTTCACATTTCTCCATGAAATTCCAAAACTTGACAGCTTTCTTAACACAGCCATGGTGTAGAATAAAAGCTTCAGAATTATTCTGTTTGAAAAAGTAAACTATTTACTGTTCAGTTGAGGGAAAATTCTGAACTTAGCCACTTCATAGCTATCAAAATGTGACCTTATAAAACAATAATGACTTAAAATGTAAATATGAATTTTAGACATTACTGTAGTCAGCTCCATGTTGCTGGGACACACATCTAACCAGACAGTTTGTGGGAGGAAAGGGTTTATTTCAGCTTCCAAAGTCCAGGGAAACTCAATCAATGGTGAAGAAACTGCTTACTTACATATATCCAAATGGAGAGAAACAACTGCAGCAAGCAAACACCAGCAACCACAAACCCCCAGGCCTCAGACTGCTCTCCTCACACCTTTTTTATGCCCCTCCTGCAGGCTGTTGGAGACTTAAGCAAAGAAGATTAATCTTAAAAATACCTGAGGCTATGGGGAACATACATTCATGTTCAAACCACCACAGGCATGCAGATCAGAGACCAGCCATTGCCCAAGCCCAGCTCTGTAGAGCTCTGGTGAGACTAAACTTGAGCCACTGAAGGGGAAGACTTGTATACTCACTAGGTCACTGCTTGTTTCAAGCCTCTGACTACCTAGAGGATTTAATGCCACATCTACCTCCTCTATCCCTAGGATGCCAAGGAAGTACTACAAATGCATGTCTTACGACACAGCTTCACAGAGGCAGTGTGTAGTAAATGCAGTATATTTAATAATGGAAGCAGGCAGTCTTAAAAAAAAAAAGCACTATGTGACTTCCAGGTGTCAGGCATTGCCATGAGCCACATTGTGCTTTTGGCTTACTGTTTGTCCTCCTTATAAGCTCAGATGCATGGATCTTCTGACGTGTTCATGTATTGATAGGAACATGCTTACACTAGCGGGTTTATGCTATTTAAGCATATCTGCTTCCACAAACTTCACACATTCCTCTTTACTTTTGGGTGTGGGGGTGATAGTTAGGCAGGATGCATGGTGTTCAGTGGTCAACACCATCTGCAAGGCTTATGATGCCCCTTCTACCCTCTTAGCTGTGGGCATCTGCTGCCCCAGAGCCTGGCAGTATGGGCTGGGGTTGCTGCCAACACCCATGGAGCCAGAGCTGTTCACAGGTTCTCTGACAGGAGCTGACAGACATTGCCTGGGGTGGGGGAAGCACTAGATGACCTCTAAGTTCCCTTCTAATCTTAAAATTCTGTGACAGATTGAGATAATATGATGCTAATATTTTTCTGTATTAAACTATCATCCTTCTTCCACACAGAGCTAGCTATAACTTCAAAGCATTTGTGACTCTCTCCCACTCTTGCCAGAGGACTAGTCCAAAGTGTGTGGTCACAAAAAATAATAAAAAACATAAAAAATACATGAACATAGAAGGAAGGCTAATTGGGAAAAAGAGGGGAATTAGCAGGAGTAGGAAAAGACAAGACATGGTACTAGGGAGAAGTCAATATGATCAAAATACTGTATGAAAATGTCATAATGAAACCCATTATTATGTATACTTGATATATAATAAGTCATTGAAATGTGACCTATCAGTTTGGTCTAAATTTCTTTAATCTCATTATAGAATTAATGTACTTATATGAAAACACATAACCAAATAAGAAATTCTTCATAGACAAAGTTACAAACACTTCATAACTATGACAAAAATACCTAGAAGCTCCAGGCAGGAATAGGCCAAGCTTAAGTTTTAAAGGAATATAGAAACCAGTGAAGCAAACCAAGGAAGTTGCCTATGGATGTAAAATTCTAGGAACAATTCTGAGCAATTTAATTCAATGAATATATATTGAGGGTTGGGTACTGAGCTGAGCTGGACTTTTTCATATAAAGGAGATCTGTTTGGTTTTAGGCATGAAGACAATGTCATTTTATAATCAAGGGTTAATCATGGGCCAGACCTTCTGCCACAGCATGCATTATATGTGTACGCACGCATGCACACGCACACACACACACACACACACACACACACACACACATACGCACGTGCATGCACACATCTATGCATAATTCCTAATCCTTAACAGCTCATCAATAGCAATTATTTTTAGTCATGGAGAGGTTAAATGACTTGACTCAGGTCACCCACCTATTAAGTACAGATTCAGGTTCAGATTTTTGAAAACATCTGACTTCACAGCCCACAGGCTCAGTTTATACTTGGGTTTCACCACTTTCCATAGTAGCAAGAATACCTGGCAGAGGGATGAGGGAGGACATCCTCCCTGCCCCACTGTCCTACAACTCAGTACTTAGGCCTTCCTCCCAGGTCTACCTGCACTGCCTGAGCTACCCCTCTGTATTAGTTACTCTACTGGTTGCTTTGACCAAATACCTAGCAGGAGATAAGCTAAGAAAGGAAAGAGAGGGTTTATCCTGGCTTCCAGTTTCTGGGGGATACATTTCATCATGGGTGGGGAGGCATGGAGGGAGTAGGAGACTGGCTGACCACATTGCATGCAGTCAAGGAAGCAGACAAGATAAACAGGAGTGGGGTTGGGTTATAAGGCCTCAAGGTCAGGCCCCAGGGCTTCCTTTTTCCCAGCAAGGCTCTACCTCTAAAAGTTCTACAACCTTTCCAAATAGCACCCCCAGCTGGGGACCAAGTGTTCAAGCACATGATCCTATAGGGGACATTTTATATTCAAAGTACTGTCCCTTTTCTCATTATTACTCACAATGACCCTGGTGAGCAACTTCAGCAGCAAGCCATGGACAGTTCTCAAATCTGTCACTACTCGTGTCACCAAGTGTTCTTCAGCCACCTTCTTTCTGCTGTTTAAGCCAACCAACAACAAATGCTATCCTCCGACATAACATCTGTTCAGCAGCTGGGAATAGGGCCATTTGTGGTGAGCTCTGGTCCTGGGTCAGGGAGAAAAGTGCACCTGCAAGTGAGGCTTTGCAAAATGGCTGGCATAGTTCCCAGTGGAAGTCATATGTTCTCAGCCTTCTATACTCCTTCTGTTGGAGCTGCTTCTTCACCCCAGATGATGATCACATGAAAACAGCCCCTGTGATGGGCTCCCCTGGCTTGGCAGCCATAGGCAAATGTGTTTTGTTCGTGAACATGACTTCTTGTTTCAGTTGATAATGGACTCTAGTTAGGAGACAACACAGTAAACGCAGCATAAACATTGGGATGTGCAGCTGGAATGAAACTGCATATAAATAAGAGTGCTGGGAGCCAGGAAGGCAGTAAGTCAGGAATGTAATAGAGAAAGGTTATTAAAAGTGAAGCTAGTAAAATTCTGCAACAAGGCTGAAAGCTCAAAGCATTTCTTGATTACAGAAGAACTAAAGGCAGACACCTAATTCATCTCTGCTGTTGACTGGTTGGGCTACTGGACATTTGCGCTTAAAATCTAACTACTACATGCTTTATTAAATTCTAAGGTTAGGATTTACACACTAAAAAATATTCTAGGAATACTGTAGATGTGTACCTGAAGGCATTATGAAGAAAACTAAAAGTATTGCACAAATGCAAGGTTGTATTCTAAATTTTTGCAAGTGGCTGAAATTACTCTTACACATCTGAGCTGCCTTATTAGTTGAATATCAAGCAATGTTTTCCTTTATAACCAAAATCTCTCATGGATATGACAGGCATAAAAGTATTGTTAACTATGATATAGTCAAAACAGAAAGACCCTTTTATTAGCTTTGCATTAGTCAGGATCTAGTAGGCTATGATGCAATAACAAATAAATCTTGAAATCCCAGTGGCTTCACAACAACAATGAAAAGGAGGATGCTCATATCTGTGAGAGGCAATGCCCAGTGTCAAGCAATTCTGTTGCATTTCTTCTCCAAGCAGGGGCTTCTGATTGTCAGGGAGTGTTTATTGGGTAGCTATAGTATGACTTTTAGTATTACCACAGAAGGGGAAGAAAGGGCCGGAGGATTCCTTGATGCAATATTTTTAATAGCCACAAATGGTTTGTGGCATCTATTCTTATTCTACTGTCCAGACCCGTTTTTATCACTTCAACTCAACTGCCAGGGAATCAGAGTGTACAGGAACCCATGAATCCTTTGGTATACACTTACTTTTGTTAATGTTAACCTCTGGCAATTAATATATAGGGAAACCCTATGACTATGGAAGAGGCTATACCTCTCTGATGTTACCCTTCTACCCTGAAAGTCTACTGACAGGGTTATAAACTTGTCTTTTTGGGGGGAGGGGGAGAATGAGGTACCCAAAGGACTTAGCCACAAGCTATAAGGTGTTATACAGATCCGTGGTAATTTGAATACTGGAAGTTATTGTGTCTACTTCCTGGCCTATTCAAGGCAATGCTTAAGTAATTTAACCATATTTCCAGGCTAATTGCTTCCATGCCATCTTAGCTGCTATGATATAATTGGGATAGTATTACCTTTTAGCCTTCTAATGCTAAGGCTAATAGCTTTGGTCAGACATTTTACTATTGATTGAGAGAGTTTATTAAAAGCCCAAAATCATTGTGTAAAAGAAAAACTTGTTAAATGCAGTCACATATATCTTATAGGCTAACAGCTGACATTTTCGTAGTCTGAACTCATCATAAGTTCCTGGCATTAGTTACTACCTGCAACCTGCCTCAATGTTAAGGTGATTAAGTGACAATGTTTAGAGTTATAGGAGAGAGTTCAACAGCAAGAACACTGAGGTATGAATGTTATATTTTTTAACTTTAAGGCTTACATATGAAAAGAATGGGCATCTATAGAAAAAATTAGTACCTCCAAATAGCATTCTGCATATAAGTTCATTTTAAATACCTTTACCAGATGGACAACCAACTGTTTTCATCAGTGCTGGAGCTTTCCAGCAGTATAATGCTGGTGTGTAAAGGTTACCCTTTCATTTTATCTTCAACAATGCAGTCTGTTCTTAGCCTGAGCCTATTCTCTCAATTTGTGAGCTTGATGCTTTGAATTCACCAGTCCTAAACTCCATCTGCTTGTTGCCTGTCAACAGTTGAACAGATTTCAATAAACTCAGAAGCTATAAATGAATTGTTGAATAAACCCACATGATAGGTAGGACAGAAACATTGGGGTTGGACTGGCATGACATGCATTTTTGATTTAAAGAAGTGGATATGCTCCCATCTCATCACCCCCAGGCTAAATAAGAATTTCCAGCTTTCTCATCCTCAGAGTGGTGCCATTATTTCCTTTCAAGTTTATATATATATATATATATATATATATATATATATATATATATATATATATGATTTTTTTAAGGTAAGGTCTCACTCTAATCCAGGCTGACCTGAAATTCATTATGTAGTCTCAGGGTGGCCTCAAACTCACAGTGATCCTCCTACCTCTGTCTCCTGAGTAGTGGGATTAAAGGTGTGTGCCATTATGGCTAGCTTCTTTCTTTCTTTTTTTTTTTGAGTGTAGTATGCATACACATATGCATTTACAGATATATATGTAAATACACATGTGTGTGTGTGTGTGTTTCCATGCACATTTGGAAATCAAGTCTCTTTCTTTAAAATCCTGCTGAGAATTTGGCTGGGTTCAATTGAACCAATTTATGGGAAATTAATATTTTAACTCTTATAACCAATGAACATGTAATCTCTATCCATTAATTTTTACCTAAAATTTTAAAGCAAAACTTATAGTTTTATATGAGCAAAATATTTTTAATTCACCCTTTAGAATTTCATCTTTTATTTTTTAAAATTATTATCATTATGATTAACAACATATTTTGCATGGATACATCATGTGTTGGCCCCATCTTTTCCCACTTCCGTGCCCCCATACCTGGGGACGCTACTCAGTGGGGTTGCAGGTATTCCCTATGGGGTTGTGGTTTATGCATTGTGGGAACAGTAGTCAGTTATTTTGGCGGGGAAGGGAATTCCTCTGGGCATGATGGCTCAACCTGTGTCTCTTAGAGTCTTTCAAAATTCCTTGAGTGGTGGTGGGTGAATTTTAAGTCTACTTCAGTGATGAGCTCTGGATCTCTGCCTTGGTAAGTGTTCAGTATCCTCAGGGTCTGTCTCCTTCACCCTGGTGCTGATTGTCAGGTTCAGCATGCACTCTTGCTTGTCTCCCCAATTCCTCTGTGGTTTCAGCTGTGGCTTGGCTGAAGTGCGAGAGTTAGTTTATCTCCTCAATTTTTGCTACCTCCTGAAAAAGAAGTAATTATTCAACAGAGAGTGAAGTCAGCATAGTGTAAATGGGATAAGCATAATTAATTTAGGGAGAACTTGATGTATGTAACTCTTATTTTAGCCAAAAAACTAGTGAGACCATGACACTGGAGAGCATAATCTTTGTCTCCATAGAATTCTGATTTGGCTCCCAATTCCAGATATGGGTTCCTTTACACTGACCAGATCTCTTAGCCAATCAGAAATCTACTGGTTACCCTCCAACACTGTGTGCCAGTATTGCACTGATGTGTACATCCTGTCAGGGTGTTTGCTTCTGAATAGCTTAGAATTCTGATTGTTCAGAAGTTTGTTGGCCACTTTTCCCTAGTATCTCATGTAGCCTTTTCCAGCATTAGATAGACTAACCTTAAGGGGACTGGCTTTCTTCCAGGTTCTATCCACTTTGCTCCATGCTCTGTGTTGGTAGCACATGGTGTCGTCAGCAACAGGGTCTTAACTTTTGTCTCAGGCTGGTAATCAAGTGCTTTGACAGAAACTGTCTTGTTTTGGGGACCTTGTAAGTCTCTCTGATCAACAGATCATTGTGGGTAGCAACTGATTTCTGGTACTGGAAGTTACAGGCCAGAGACAAAAAGATTTTTTTTTTAATCTTAGGCTTCATGCCACCCTCACTAGGGCCCTCCTTTTTAGGTGCTCCCTCCTTACTCTTGTTGAGGGTTATATCTTTTAGTCTATCTCCAAGGATAAAGGTTTCAGTGGTACCAGTTCATTCTGGATTTAGTTTTGTATTTGCTTTCCCCACCCTTCCCCTCACTGCAAACCCACCCATTGTCTGGCCAGTGAGTTGCCTGTCAGGTATGTGAGCAACTCCAGCTGTTCCAGACTAGGACTTGTTGATAAGTAAGACCATGTGGCATTTGTCTTTCTGTGATTTGTTCCAAGTCTGTCCATTTCTCTACAAATTTCATTGTATCATTTTTTTTTCTTACTGCTGAGTATAGTTCCATTGTGTAAATGTACCACAACTTCATTATCCGTTCATCTAATGATAGGCACCTGTGTTGATTTCAGTTTTTAGCTATAATGAATTGAGCAGCTATAAACATGGTTGACCTAATATCTCTGTAGTGAAGCATGGAGCATTTAGCATAAATGCCCAGTTAGATAATAACAGGGTCTGTTGGTAGCTCTATGTTCATTCTTTTCAGGAATCTCCATATTGATTTCCATAGTGGTTGTACAAGTTTACATTCCCACCAACAGTGGATGAGGCTTCCTCTTTCCCCACTTCCTTGTCAACACTTGTTGTTGTTAGATTTTTTAATGATTGCCATCCTTACTGGAGTAAGGTGGAATCTCAGTTGTTGTAGTTTGCATTTCCCTGATGGTTAGGGATGTTGAACATTTTCTTAAGTGTGTGTTAACCATTTGTATTTCTTCCTCTGAGAACTCTCTATTCAGTTCTCTGCCCCATTTTTGGAGTGTTTTTTTTTTTTTGACTTTTACTGTTTAGTTTTTTGAGTTCTTTGTAGATTCTAGATATTAGGCTTCAGTCAGTGGTATACCTGGTGAAGATTTTCTTTCCATTCAGTGGGTAATCTATAGGTTCTGCTTATAGTATGTCTTTGGAAAAGCCTCTTAGGTTCATGAGATCCCATTTGTTCAGTGATTGCTTAATTTCCTGGACTAATAAGGTTTTGTTCAGGAAGTCTTCCCTACTTTTATATCATGGAGAGTTCCTCCTATATTTTCTTCCATTAGGAGAAGAGTTTCAAGTCTTATATTGAGGTCTTTAACTCATTTGGACTTGATTATTGGGTATCTTGAGATGAGTGGGTCTAGTTACCTTTTTTTACATATGGTCATCCAATTTGTCCAGAACCATTTGCTGAAGATGCTGTCTTTTCTCTAATCTACTTTTTTGGCAACTTTGTCAAATATAAAGTAACTATACTCACTTGACCTAAGATCCAGGTCATCAATTCAGTTCCATTGGCCTATGTTCTATGTTTCTGTTTTTATGCCAGTACCATGCTGTTTTTGTTATTATGGCTTTGTAATATAGCTTTAGATCAGGTATAGTGATACCTTGAGAGGTGTTTCCTTTGCTGAGGATATGTTTTGATATACAAGGCCTGCTGCCGTTCCATATGAATTCTGAGATCATTTTTCATATTTCTGTGAAGAATGATGCTGGAGTTTTTAAGTGGTATTGCATTAAATCTGTATATTGCTTTTGGTAGAATTGATATTTTCACAACATTAATTCTACCTATCCAGGAGCATAGGAGGTCATTCCAACATCTCAAGTCCTCCTTGATTTCTTTCTTGAGATTTTTTAATGTTTTAATTACATAGGTCTTTCACATCCTGGATTAATGTTATTCCAAGGTATTCAACTTTTTGTTGCTATTGAAAATGGGACAGCCTTGCTGATTTCTTTCTTTGAATATTTATCCTTTGTACATGTAAAGGCTACTGGTTATTGTGTGTTGATTTTGTATTCTGAAAATTTACTGAAAAAATTAATCACCTTTAGAAGTTTTGAGATGGAGTCTTTTGGGTCCTTATGTATAGAATCATGTCATCTGCAAATAGGGCTAACTTGACTTCTTCCTTTCCAATTTGTATCCCTTTTATTTCTTTCTCCTATGTTATTGCTTCATCTAGGACCTGTAGTACTATGTTGAAGATCAGTGGTGAGAGTGGGCACCCCGTCTTGTTCTCAATTTCGACGTGAACTCCTTGACTCTTTCCCATTAAGTATTATTTGGGCTTTCGTTGCTTTATATAAAACCTTTATTGAGATGTAAAACCTCCATATCCATTCCCTCTAGTATTTTTATCATGGTGTTGTATTTTGTCAAAGGCATTCTCTGCATCAATTGTGATGATCATGTGGTTCTTATGGTTAACTTTATTCATGTGGTGTATTACATTGACCAATTTGTATATATTGAACTATTCCTGCATCCTTATGATGAAGACTGCTTGATCAAGGTGATTAACACCTTTGATATGTTGTTGAGCTCTGTTTGTGAGGAATTTGTTCAGGATCTTTGCATCCAAAATTCATTAGGGATATAGCCCTACAGTTTTCTTTTCTTGTTTTATCACTGCCTAGTTTTGTTATTATGGTGGTAATAGCTTTATAATAGGAGTTGGAGAGGATTCCCTGCTCTCTGATTATGTGAAACAGTTTGAGAAAAATTGGTGTCAGTTCTTCAATAAAGGTTTGATAGAATTTGGCTGAGAAGCCATCCAGTCTTGGACTTTTCTTTTTTTGGGGGGAGAGGGGTTGATTACCTTTTCAATCTCCATGGATGTTAAAGTTTTGTTTAGGAGATTAATCTGCTCTGAGTTTAGCTTTTGTAATTGGAATATGGCTAGGAATTTATACATTTCTTCCAGATTATCCAATTTTGTGGAGTAGAGGTTTTGGAAGTATGTCCTGATGATTCTTCCAATTTTATTGACATTTGTTGTGACCCCTCCTTTTTCATTTCTGATTTTGTTAATTTGAGGTTTCTCCTTTTTTTGCTTGATCAAATGGGCCAGGAGTTTCTCAATCTTGTTTATTTTTTCTAAGAACCAGCTCTTAATTTCATTGATATTTTAATTGGTTTCTTACTTTGCGGTTCATTATTTTTCACTCTAATCTTAATTATTTCTTTCTTATTTTTATTTATCTGGAGTTCTTAGGGTTGGATTCTTCTTGTTTTTCCAATCCTTTTAGGTCAAAACTTAGGTTATTAATTTGGGAAATCTCTGTCTTTGTCATGAAAGCATTTAGCACTATGAATTTTCCCCTTAGGATTGCCTTCATTCTGTCCCATTAATTTTGGTAAGTTGTGTTTTCATTATCATTCAATTCTAGGAATTTTACAATTTCTTTTTGATTTCTTCCACAACCCAATCTTTGTTTAAAAGTGTGTTGTACATTTGCAAAGAGCTGGTGCATTTCCTAATGGGTCTCTTGTTAATTTCTAGCTTTAAAGTATTGTGATCTGATATGGTGCAGGAAGTTACTTCAATTTTCCTGAATTTATGGAGGCATGCTTTATGGCCCAATATATAGTCTATTTTGGAGATGGTTTCATGGGCTGCTGAGAAGAATGTGTATTCTATAGAATTAGGATGGAAAATTGTCCTTTAGGTCTAGTTGATCTATGGTATTGTTGAGCTCTATTATTTCCTTGTTGATTTTTTTCCTTGGATGATCTGTCTATTGATAGTGGAGTACTGAAGTTTCCGACTATGATGGTGTTAGTGTTTATTTCTGTTTTATTCTCAAGTAGGTTTTGTTTTATAAACTGTGGTGCACCTGTATTTGGTACATATAGATTTGTGAAAGTGATGTCATCATTTTGTCTTCATCAATTCTTCATGAGTTAAGAAGTGGCCTTATTTGTCCTTTTTAATTTTTTTAAAAATATTTTTTAATGTTTATATTATTATTAAGAAGATGTTTCATATGGATACATCATGTGTTGGTAGCCTCTTTTCCCTCATCCCTGCATTTACATTGTTTGCCTTTTTTGATTACTTTTGTATGGAAGTCTATTTTATCAGATATTAATATAGCAACACCTGCTTGCTTCTTATTTCCATTTGTTTGGACTATAATTTTCCATCCCTTCATCCTTCATCCTGTGGAGGTGTCTGTCTATAGTGGTGAGGTTGTGTTCTTGAAGATAGAGCAGGGATCTGTGAGTTGGGGGTGCAGGGCCCATTCAATCAGGAAGGCAGAGCAAGAGGCCTGCTTCTGCAGCAAGCTGGCAGGGTCCAGGCAGCCCAAGCCGGCAGCAGGGGAACTAGGACCAGGGAACTGGATGGAGGGGGTTCAGAACAGGAAGAGCTGGCCCATTCAATCTGTGCACACACCCTCCTTAAATTTTTTATTAACATATAAATAATTAAGTTTTATTATGGCATTTTTCAAATCAAATTTGATTTGGCTTCCCTCATTCTCCATCTGCCTTTCCTGTGTTGCTCCTCCCACACACAGGAGCTTCTTTTAAATTTCCCGTTACATGTGTCTTTTTGCCCTGTCCCCACTTTCTAAACACTTCTTCCTCTCTTGTCTCCCATCTAGCTTCATAGCACACACACTCTCACATATCAATGTAACACATCAGAAGCCAGGAGTCAGAGTTGCCTCAATATAGCACTTACCAAATCCATGCTTTTTCCTGAAAATTTCATCTTTTCTTTGCTACCGGGTACAATTCCACTGCATATAAATACTGCATTTTCTTTAGCCATTCCTACCACTGAATTACAAAGTTGAGTTATTTTTATAAATCAATCTTTATATTTTCCATGTATAATTCTAATAACATTTTCAATAAATTTCCAGTTTCTTCAAAGTTGTTAAATTTTAGCCATGTGGTTATTTGTTATGTTTATTTGTAGCATTCTGTAACACAAAATGGCCTGGATATCCATGACCTCACAGTGCCTGACACTACCTATACAACACTATCATAATAGGAATAATTGATCATAACATCAAAATAAAAGAGAGACTGATTGAGAGGGGGAGAGGATTAAAAAAAAAACAGTTCTAATGATATGCATCCTGCTGTTTACCAGTTTTGTAGAGATTTTTTAATTCCCAGCTTTTCATCATACTGGTATTTATCTAACCCTTGTTATGTCTCCTACTCTGTTGATTTCTGGTTTTGCATCTGTACTTTCTTTTATCCTTGAACTATAGGCTTCAGTTGCTTATTTATTTAAATTCATGATTAATATTAAAATAAAAATAAAAAGTAAAGCATTTTTGCTTTTCTAAGATAATATTGAGTGCTATAAACTTCACTTTAATCACTGCTTTAATTGTATCTCACGAATTTTGATGAAAAACTGTTGCATTATCATTCTATACATTTTTCTATTTTTTAACATTTATAATTTTGGCCCACATTTGGAAATATACTAACTTCTAAATATTTGCATAGCTTTCCAGTATTTTGTTATTTATATTTAATTTAATTCTGCCTTGCTATAATTTCTGTGATTTTAGTCATTTCATATCTATTAATATTTGTTAATTGTGTTGATTCTATCAAGCTTTGTGGCTTTACAGGTATACTGGAACATAATATGTCAGTTTGTCAGTATTAAGTATCATACATTATAAGGGTCATGTTGGTCAAATAGATGAGAGCATTGCTCACCTCTTCAGTTTGCTTTCTTATAGTGGGAAATTAGACTATGATCATAGATTTTTAAAATGTTTTCATTTTATCCTCTTAGCTTTTTTATTTGGCAGATATGTTATTAATGTTTACGTATTTGTAATAATGAATAATCAAGAATGAGCAAAGCTTTCCTATGATTAATGTTGGTGTAGTGTATAACGGTCCATGTTATTTTGACTTTAGACCTACCTGTATATTTAAAATTAAGTGAGTTTTTGTTGAGAGGTCATATTGAGTCTGAGTTTGTTATTTGATCTAGAATCTGTCACTTAATAAAGACTTACTTATATTTAATGGGTCTATTGCTATGGTTTATTTAGGTATGCCATTTTTTTCCTCTTTCTTTTCTTTCTCAATTTGGACTAATTTGGTATTTTGAAATATCGAGCCTTATCTTACTATTGGAGGTGGCTTGAGGGAAATTATTCTTGACATGCAGAGGCCTTAAGCATGAACTACCCTATTCCTTTATTATCTGGTTGGTTAATCAGCCTCTTCACCACCCAATGACCACACAGTTAATCATAAACTCTGGGGATATGACCAAGTGGCCAAGTGTGAATCTGATGTCTTCCAACATTTGAGAACCACCCTCTAATCCTTAAAATGCACAAATTTCACACTGCATTGTCTGTCTTCAAATTATATTCCATCACTTTGCCTGTAAGAGCATTTAAATAGTTTATTTCTTCCTGTTATTGTTACAATTTCTGTCTCAAGTTCATTTGCACTTACTATCAATCCTAAAGTATATTTTGCTTTTATATTTAAAGAGTTAATTGAGAAAATGAAATAAAATAATTTGTATTATTTTATACTTTTAACATTTTTCTGTCTTCTTTCCTTCATATCAAGGTGAGCTTCAAGTTCCTTCAATATCTCTTGGAGGTTATAGTCACACATTCTTTATCTTCTACATGTTTCTATTTACTTCTTATATTTGTTAATATTTTCATGGAAGAGGTCATTCTAAACTGACTCCTTGACCCCTTTGAAGATATTTTTCCATTTTTGTCTTGTTTGCATTGTTTTGGTATGAGATATGTGTTTATTTTTACCTTCATCATTTATTTCTTATTTATCTCTCTACTCTGCTTTTTAATATTTTCTTCTGTGTCATTGGTTTGTAGCAATTAAATTATGCTGTGCTTTGGTATATTTTAGTTTGTTTATATAATATTCTTCAGCTTTCATTAAGCTCTTTCACACTGTGGGCTGATAGTTCACATCAAATTCAGCCAAATTTTGGGTCATCATGTCATCAAAATATTTTTTCAGTTCCATTGTTTGTTTCCAACTTCTTTTATGCCCTGGTGGTCACTGAGGTTCTACTTTTTTACTTATTTATTTTGTGTTGTATTTTTTCACTTTGTGCTCTATTTACATATTGAAAATTCTTACAACTTGTTTACTGATTATTACTCACTGTGTCCAAGTCACTGTAAAGCCTATTCAGGCATCCTACTTTGCAGGAGAATTACTTATTTTATTTTGTTTATTTCTGTCTCACTGTGTTTGTGTCTGTGTGTGTGTGTGTGTGTGTATATACATATCCTTTAGTTTCCTTCTGCTAGTTCTATTTTCTCTGTAACTTTGGGGTGCAATTCTATTAATCAATTTATATTTTGATTTTAAGTCAGATAATTTTTGATTCTCTATATACCCAATGATATTTTTGTGTACTTGTAGTACTGGAGATTGACTTTAGGGCTTTAAGCATGTTAGGCAAGTGCTTTGCCACTGAGCTGCAACCCAGAAACCCAATGAATTTTGATTGAATACTTGATATTGTTATTATGTTTTTGAAAGTATAGGCTTTGTTTCTTCCCTGTTTAGTCTTTGTTGGGACAAACCATAAAGCTACTTAGAGATTAGCTCAATCTCTTTGTTGTTTCTGTGAAAGGTTTGTTGTTTGTTTGCTTTTAAGCATGCACCAAATAAGTTTAATGCTAATTTTGTTTTATTTCCAATTTGTATTCTTTATGGGTCTTCGCTAAGTTAGATATTAAGTGAAATGATGCAATTTCAACTTCTTGGAGCTCAGGTGTTTCCCAGACCTGTGTAAGCTTTGAGACTGATTTGGTTTACAGAATGCAGGAGTTCTTTGGTTGATTTCATGTGACAGCATTCTGTGAATCCATAGTTTATGGAATGAAAGATTCAAGGAGGCCCTATGATGATTTCTAGAATCTTTATAGGCTCATCTTTCTCCTCTTTGGAAATTTCATCTACAGATTTTCATTGGCTCAGATTTATGAGCTGATCATTACATCAACAGTGAGATCCACACTCTACTTGGGTTCTCCTTTCTTGAGATACACTCCTCATAGTGTGCCTAGGAGGAAAGTAGAGAAACGATAGAGCTCATTTTGTTGTTTCCCTTCTCTGAATGGCTAAAATCCTAAACTCCTTGTCCTACTTCATATGTTTAATATTTTTTTATGGTTTTCTAATTGTGGAGGGAGGGCAAGTCTGGTACTAGGTACTTTAATGGCTAGTGATTGAAGTATTTTGTTATTGATGTACTTTAAATATTTGTTTGGAATGAGGCATGACTTTTTTAATACAGAAAAATCTTGTTCTAGGATTCGTAAAGTCACCTTCTGTCTCCTGTTCATATGTAAACTATGACTTTGGAAAAGCCTTTGACAGTGTCAAGCCATTGGGTTTATATATATATATATATATATATATATATATATATATATATATGTTTATATGTTATATATGATAACATGCACACATATATATGCATATATATATTTCTACATATATATGCTAAAATGCTCTAACTTTTCTGTTTATTTATTTTTAAGCAATAAACGTTGTAGATCATATTAATATTGGTCTTGTTTATTGATGTATTATATAGAAGAGGCTAGGCATGATATGGGGTAATACCCAAAATTCCAGTGTCTCTGAACTCTGGTCTATGTATTTTCATTTAAGCAATGTTTTCCAGAGGTCAGATCTACCTGAAAAACTGTTAAGTGTATATTAAATGGGTTACTCAGGTTTTCAAAACTTGTTCTTACACAATCTTCATACTTTTCTCCTATGCCCTCTGGAAAATAAAGACAGAAATAAAATTTTTTCATGATTTTTATTGACTCAACCTGGAAGCAAAATATGTCATTTATAGCCACACCCTTTGGCCTGGTTTATCCAGATGCAAGACTTCTAGAAGATATAGTCTCCATTGTGTCCAAGAAGATACTTACTGGCACTAGTAAAATACCTCTCCTGGTGCTGGCTTCTCTTCAGTACTGAAGAGGGTATCTCAGGCCAAACTGCACATCTGTAATCCCTCTAACTACTCAAGACATTTTTTTTAGCCATTATCCTTTGTGTTGCATGTGGTGTGGGCACACATGTGGAGGACAGGTGACAACTTTAAGTGTTATCCTCAGGTACACTGTCTTTCTCTCTTTGAGACAGGGTCTCTCATCAGCCAGAGCTCACCAATTATGTTATACTGGATTTCCAGTGAGCACCAGGGCTCCACCTGTCCCTGCCTCTCAGTACTGGGATTATAGGCACAAGTCATCACATCCAGAATTTTATGTGGGTACTGAGAATTAAACTCATGTCCTAATGCTTGAAAAGCAAGCAATTTACCAACTTTGCTATCTCCTAAGACCCTTAATCATTATGTTAATTTTTTCCACTTCTGTCTTTTGAGTTAGGCGTGATGAGCTATTATCCATATTGTTCTGGGTGAAGTTTTGTCTAGCTAGACCCAGATCAGTAGGGGAACTAAAAAGGGGTTTTGTTTTATTGTATGTACAATTCCTCCCCCCACCCCAACAAAAAATAGGCCAGACAGGGCACCTGGGAGAAATGAAGTATCAACTGTGAGACTTAGAAAGCAAAGAGGGGTTTGAGAGCAAGTACATTTCTTATGGCTTCTACAGAAAGAAAAAGGTGATGCAGGACCAGCAGGTTTGGTATTGTTACTTTGAAGAATTTTAGTAGGACCTAAGACTCATGAGTGGGTCTTTCTTGTCTAGAACTTGGCTCTGGCATCAGCAAGATTTGTCCATAGTGATTATCTAACATGGGTGACTACTGAGGTATGTACTTGATTGGCTACTTAAAAAGGGATATTAAATAACGGAAGCTGAAGAGTTTCTTTACAGACAAGCATACAATAAGCAAAGCCAATAGATTACCCACAGAATGGGAGAAAATATTTGCTGCTTATCCAACTGACAGAAGCCTAATCTCTAGAGTCTACAAAGAACTCAAAAATCTAAACATTAAAAAGTCAAACACCCCACTGACAAAATGGGGCAAAGAGCTGAACAGGCAGTTCACAGAGGAAGAAATACAAATGGCAAACACACACTTAAGAAAATGTTCATCATCCCTAATTATCAGGGAAATGCAAATTAAAACCACTATGAGATTCCACCTTACCCCAATAAGGATAGCAAACATCAAAAAAATCAAATGAAAATAAATGCTGGCGAGGATACGGAGAAGTAAGAACACTCATCCACTGCTGGTGGGAATGTAACATGGTACAACCACTTTGGAAAGCAACCTGGGGACTCCTGAAAAAGCTGAGTATAGAGATACCAACAGACCCAGTTATTCCCTTACTGGACATCTACCCTAAAACCTTTAAACCACAGGCCAGAGAGATTTGCTCAACCATGTTTGTAGGGGCTCAATTTGTAATAGCTAAGAGCTGAAATCAACCCAGATGTCCATCATTAGAAGAATGGATAACTAAGATGTGGTATACTTATACAATGGAATTCTAGCAGTAAGAAAAAATGACACAATGAAATTTGAGGAAAAATGGTTCAACCTGGAACAGATCATTCTCAGTGAACTTACCCAATCACAGAAAGAAAATCGCTGCACAGCCTCACTCATCTACAGCACCTAACCTGAGTCTACCCAAGATGCCTTACATACTCAGCAAGCATCTGGAGGACTAGACAATAGGATGGGTGGGGAGGGAGGGGAGGGCAAGGGAGGGAGGGGGAAAAACAAATCTAGACCCAAATGGCAATGATATCATAAAATTCTATACCCTAAAAGGCAGACCAAATGGCTGAACCTTCACCAGGCCCTTAGAAGGAACACCTGAGCCACAAGACACTGGAGATGGTATGATGAAGACTGACCTTAATCTTCTACAGCTTCTCTCTCTCCCTCCTTCCTCCCTCTCTCTCTCTCTTCTCTCTAACTCTTATATTAGTTATTTTTTTTCCTTTTCTTAGTGGACACTGATATGTAACTCCCAGTACCAGCATGTGGCTAACATCCACAATGAGCTTTTGATCAGAGAGACCTACAAGGTTTCCTAAAAGACAGACAGATTTCTGTCAGAGTACTTGATGACCCACCAAAGGTTAGTGGTAAGACCCTACTGCTGAAGACACCTTATGTGGTTAACACGTAAAATAGAATGGCGTGGCTGGAAGCTGGAAGAGAATCAGTCCCCAGACAGTCAGCACATCTAGTGCCAGAAGGTACTACATGTGCGACTGGGGGAAAATGACCAATATCTGTTCAAGCAACTCATGGCCTAACCTACTTATCAGCAAATAACCTGTCATGATGCTCACACAAATGCAATAGAGGCGCACAGCCATGGTGGGAAACCAACTGCTCTTGATTCGGCTAACTGATCCCTTCAGTGGTACAGGACCCATAGCTGGATCAGGTAAACAAGTCAGAACCATATCCAAACATAAGAGAACTCTCCATTATCAAGGTACCACCAATCATGGGCTACAAGAGGGCCTACACCTATTAAATTCTCTATAAAAAGTAAGGGTTATCTCATTTGTCTGGTGCTAACTTACTCTCCATTGGAGAATCTGCTTCTCTTTTTCACATAGATGTAGATCCTAAGGAGAGAGCCTCCCCATCATACCTGAAAAGGGCCCGGCTGAAACTAACAATTGACGAAACAAGCAAGGGTGCTGTTTTCTTGGTGAACCGGGTACCAGCACAAGGGTAAAGGAGATCAACACAGAGAAAAATCAACTCCTACCAAATCAGATATCCAGAGACCCAGAGGCCCCCAACACCTCATCACTGAAGCAGACCAAAAATGAACCCAACATGGCTCAGGGATATTTTGTGTAGGAGGGGGCGGAAAGAATGTCAGAGCCACATGTTGGGTCATGATATGCAAAGATATTTATCCTACCCATAACTGTGGTCTAACTCCACAATGCATGACCCAAAATCTCAACAAGTAGTGGCCAGGGAGAGGGGGTAGGAAATGGATGAGCCTAACAATGGTACCAGATTGACTGTATTCGCTGAATACAAAACTGATTAATAAAAAAAATTATATAAAAAACACTGACTAAGGTGCAGCCTTCCAGAGCATCCCAGAAATTGGAGCTGCTGATACAGTTTTACAAAGATATGATTCCCTTAGAACAGGGTTAGTGTGAAATTTCAAAATCCACATTGTTTGTGTCCTAATAAGGGTGTACATGACATAAAACCATCACATTCAGTACTAATTTAGGAATCTCAGGAAAATAATGAGTGCTGTGTCTCTCACCTATCTCCCAAGGTCATCCTGCATACTGCGGACCTTGGATTTATGAGGAAGAACAAGTAGTCCAGAGTGTGGGCATGTTGGGATGTCTAGGCTATATGAATATTAAGACTAATTTGCAAATACTATGGAAAAGCTAAATTGAATTAATTTCAGTTTCTTGAGTTGAAACACTGAATTAAAAAACAATTTAAATGTCTCACTCTTTTTAGAAAAAAAATCAATGGTTTAAAATTAATTTCATTTTATAAACTTACTGTTAACTCAATAAAGCCTTTTGGGCTTTTTAAGCTAATTGTCTTTGAACTCATTTTAAATTCAAAAGTCTTTATAATTTTGATAATATTTTAAACACTATCCTTGTTATAGCAGTTCATATTACAAACTTAGAGGGATTCAGAAATAATTAACAAGTCCCCAGTGTAAGAATGCATGTATTTTTGAACCATTTTTATTATTTTAAAAAATATTTAATTAATTAATTTATTTGATAGAGAAAGGGAAATTGGGAGAGAGAATGGGCATACCAGGGTCTCTAGCCACTGCAAATGAACTCCAGACATGTGTGCCACCTTGTGCATCTAGCTTTATGTGGCTACTAAGGAATCGAACCTGGGTCCTTTGGCTTTGCAGGCAAGGGCCTTAATGGCTGAGCCATCTCTCCAGCCCCATTTCTATTATTTCTGTAAAATAGTTCAAAGTACATTATTCTGCTTTTTTTTTTTAAAGAAAATTGTATACATGTATATGTGTCTAGAGTGAAAATTTATTTATTTATATTCATGGAAAAAAGAAAGACTGTATACCAAAATGTTATCTCTAAGGAAAGGGAAGTATGAATATGTTTCTATAAATTTTAAATTTCTATTTTTTACCTTTATTATTACTAGAAAGTGTTTAAAAATATAATTGATAAATAAGTAATGTAAAACTATGTGAGTCCTTGAATCAGTTTGTTTAATGTGGTCAAATCAATGGTATTTACACAGGAATGGGACCTTAGGCTCTTCATATCATTGTTGCATATTAGGAGAATTTCCAATGCTATTAATATTCCACAAAATATTTAAAAAGCTTTGTTATATTCTACTTTATACATGTATAATCTATTATTGTTAATTTTTTCAAATTTATTTCAATAGGCATATGCATTCATTGGAAATAACACATAGGCTAGAATGAGCAAAAGGTAGGGAGACTCTTGTCTTTTCATTCCCACCTCTCTAGAGTAATACATTTTTAAAAGTTTAATGAAATTTTTCTAAGCCTTTTACTATTTATATGCTAATGCAAAGAGCACAAGAGAGTATACAATGAAAATTAAAAGTTTACATTGTTCCTCCCCATCCTCTTTTAACCATATCTTTTTAAAATTCTTTTAGTAGTACCATAGGTATGATTTAGCAACTTAAAATATCACTGTTGGTTTAGTTACTGTTTGAGAAATTTATGCCACTACTTTCAACAATTATGTTTAGTTTCAAGTCTATTCATTTCTTTCCTGGTTTTGAAATTATATTAAAATATCTATCTCTTGATTCATTTACATGCAATTTTCTGTTAGACTTATTGTTCCCTTGCCTTATTTCATTAGGTCCAAGGTTACTAAGATGTTAGGGCTATGGATTTTGAATATTTCGTATGAAATTTTTCAGAGGTGCAAGGTTTCTATCTCATTTATTGACCAATTTTTTTTATGAAATCAAATGCTCCAGCTGTTAGAAATACCACATATGGGAAAGACAATGATGAGGAAAGGTCCCTTACACATGTTCTTCCACTGCCTTTCATTCATTTAAGACCAAAGCTTTTCTGAGTATGTGGACACAAGACCTGTAAAAGCTATGACTAAAGAAAATATTTATCTTTTTCTCTGGACACACTCATGAGCAAGAAGGAACATCAGATTGGAAGATCTGACACCAGAGGATCCTTTATATTCCCCCACTTAAGAATTGCCTCTAGAATGGGAAACAGTTGGCAGGCTAAAGGCTAGGATTTTCTGGAAGTAGTTTTTTAAAGGCATTATCTCAGTGGCCCTGTCTGTCAGCTTGAGGTCATGCAGCAAAAGACTTCTCAGATGAAATGGAGTTTTTCATTAGTTCTGGGCAGGGAGGCAAGGAGGATTTGAGGGTACCATAATTGCTGTGATTATGAAAGAGCTGTCTTTCCCATTCTTTGCCTTGTAGAATTAATCCTCATATTTGCACTTTGGTTTTCAAACAACTTCAAGTCCATTCTTAGGTGGATCGCAGGCAGTCTTCACATCAGTCAGATCCAACCCAACCATTCTTCAGTTAGCTGGTCAAAGTAATGTGAGGTGCCTGCTGCTGGGAGTGCTATGTACCATAAAGAGTCTTTCCAAAAAATGAAAATAAAAAATAAAAAAGCAACTTTTCTATCACTAGCTCTTCTAATTTCCTCACTACAGCTAGTTACCTACTGTAGGATCTACCTCTGCTTTTCTGAAAAGTCTTGAGATTTTTATTATACATCAGTTATCACTGCTTTATTAATTTCCCTGCCTTGTTATTTTCTAAGTGACTCATCTGTATCAAGTCTTTCCAAGGAATTTTACTTGGCATATATAAAAATACAGGTCTCTTCATTCCTATCATTCAGTATATGCAACATCTAGTTAAATTACAGCATTGCAAGAGCATATGCAACTGGCATAAATTGGTTTGGGTACAAGCACAGCTGATTTGAATAAGCAGCCAACTCAATTGGTGGAAGTGGCAGTGGTAATCAAATTAGGAATTAGCTAAATGTGGTGGTTTGATTCAGGAAATGGGGCCTTCTGGAGTTGATGTATTTTGGGGGATGGGCTTATGGGTATGATAGCCATCTTCCCCTTGCTAGTGTTTGGCATGCTCTCCTGCTGCTGTTTTCCACCTGATGTTGGCCAGGGTGTGATGTCCACCCTCCTCTCATGCCAGCATTTACCTCTGCCATCATGGAGCTTCCCCTTGAGTCTATAAGCCAAAATAAACCCTCTCCACCCACAAGCTTCTCTTGGTTGGGTGTTTTCTACCAGCAATTTAAAGTTAACTGTAACAGTAAAATTGGTACTGAGAGTGGGATCATTGCTGCTAAAAACCTAATTTTGCAGAAGAAATGCTGATGGATTTGAAATGTTGGCCTAAGAAATACCTTGCAGTGCTCTAAGTACAACTTGATAGACCATTCTGGTCAGAGTTGAAAGATCTGAATGCAGGAAGAATTATGGATCATGAGGCTTGGCTTATGAGGGTGAGAAAGAACTTTGTCCATACTGGGTTAGACGTAGGTTGTGTGAGAGGTTTGCTGTATGCCTGTGTCTTTTGTGCAGGGTTGCATTTTATAGAAATGGACACTGGTGTAAGCAGAAGGGTATGGCACAGAAAAAGGAAATCTTTGGGCTGAAACTGCTGCCTGTTCAGCTACAATTGTTTGAGAGATCACAACCATTGAGATTGGGCCAGCTGATCTACATTGGGTCAACTGGAAGAATGCAGACTCTTGAAAGTAAGAAGCCTGAATGCTTAGGAGTGTCCTGTTCTTCATAGTATGACTTATTCCACCCTCAATTAACAAATTGGTAGCCCACCTGGTATTATGGAGTATAACAAATGCAGGAAAGAAAGGGTCATGGAATTTACAACACAGTTCTGGAATTGGCCTTGGGAAGTGTGAAGCAGGCTTCTTGGATTACCTTCATGGAGACCCAATGGAGCCATGTGGATGGACTGTGGATTTCAGTGGTGACCCAGGAGATGCCAGGGCTATGGGATGATTGCCAAGGAAAGCTTCTGGCACTGGATGAAGTTTCCTGGGACTGTTAGTAGCCTAGCTGGAGAAGTGGAATTGGAACTCCATAGACTCATCACTGGTTAGAATTATGGGACTTCTCACTGGTTAGAATTGTCATACTTGTAACTATAGAGTTTGATGCTCTCTCTGTTTAAATCTTATATTTCTTTGCTGTGCCCAATGCCATCTTTTGCAGTGTGAATGTTTATTCTGTGCCTTTTTTTTTTGGTATTATGAGTCAGTTAAGAGATGTTGGACTATGGGTATATTTGAACAGCATTGAGATTGATAAAGAAAAAAAAACATTTGGACTTTTAAATTTGGATTGAATGCATTGCATTTTATATTATGTACAGTTATCAGTTTATGGGGACCAGGGGCAGAATGTGGTGTTTTGATTCAAGTGTTCCACATAAACTTACATGTTCTGAATTGCAGGTCCACAGCTGGTGTAAATTTGGGAATTGGAGCCTCTTAGAGGTGCTGTATTATTTGGTGTCAGCTTATGAGTCATCTTCCCTTTGCAAGTTTGGAATACTCTCCTGCTGCTGTTGCTCACCTGATGTTGGCCAGGACATGGTATCTGCCCTCTGTAAGCCAAAATAAACCCTCTCCTCCCACAAGTTGCTCTTGGTTGGGTGTTTTCTGCCAGCAGTGTGAAGCTAACTGCAATACCAGCTGAAGACAGCTTTGACCATGCTGAGCCCTTAGTCAACATGCTTTACCAGAAATGTAGAGCACATTCATTAAATATGTAGTTAAAGGGAGAGCAGTTCAGAGAGCTTATAGTTCAGTGACTTTTGCAAAGACTTATCTCATAGTCTGCAGAGATTTTTCCAATATCATACCCCTGGCACATAAGTCTTGATAAATCTATGGGGCCTTTTAGAAGCTCAGAAAAAACATTATGGGTGTAGGAAGGTATGAAAATGGCTCATATAACAACCATTTGCAACTGTCTTCTAGGTTTACAGATAAAACAAGGCCCACTAAACTGTGATCAACACACAGTTGCAGTTGTATCTAATCCAGGAGTCAGAACAATGGCCTTCTTAAAGCTGCCCATGTCCTGACAACTGGTACCTGTGGACATAAAAGACACATGGCAAAGGGGAATTAAGGTTTCAGATGGAACTGTTTCTCAACAACTGACATTTAAAGTGGGTGATTGTCCTGGTAAACCTAATGTAATTAGAAAGGCTCTTCTGAGTAGAAAAGGGAAACAAAGAAAGAGTGAATGAGAGTAAGAAGTGAGTGTAGAGAACTAAGAGTAATTCAATTTGAAATGCCTCAATCCTTGCTTCTTAGGAGGTGCCTACTTGATCAAGGTGGATAATGCTTTTGATATGTTGTTTAATTGCATTTGCTAGGATTTTGTTTAAGATCTTTGCTTCTAAATTCATCAGGTATATAGGCCTATACTTTTATTGTTGTCTTTCTCTCTGGTTTTGGAGTTAGGATGATGCTAGTCTCACAAAAGGAGTTAGGGAGGATTATGTGAAACAGTTTTAGAAAAATTGGTCTCAGTTCTTCAATGAAGGTTTGCTAGAAGTTGGCTGAGAAGTTATGTGGTTCTGGACTTTTATTTTATGGAGGTTTTTGATTACCTTTTTAATTTCCATGGATATGATAGGTTTGTTTAGGAGAGTAATCTGCTCTGAGTTTAGTTTTAGTAGGTGATATGTGGCTAGGAATTCATCCATTTCTTCCAGATTATACAGTTTTGTGGAGTAGAGGTTTGGAAATATATCTTGACACTTATTCCAATTGCATTGATTTCTGTTGTGACCTCTCCTTTTTCATTTCTGATTTTGTTAATTTATGACTTCTCTGTTTTTGCTTGATCAAATTTGCCAGGGGTTTATCAATCTTGTTTATTTTTCAAAGAACAACAGACATAAGTGAAATTGGAAGAATCATTAGGACTTACTTCCAAAACCTCTACTCCACAAAATTGTATAATCTGGAAGAAATGGAAGAATTTCTGGACATATACCACCTACAAAAACTACACTAAACTAAACTCAGAGCAGATTAATTTTCTAAACAAACCTATTGCACACATTGAGATTGAAAATGTTGTTCAGTCACCAGAAGCTGGTGGAATTCCTGATGTGTCTCTTATTGTTAATTTCTAGCTTTAAAGCATTGTTATCTGACATGATGTAGGAATTTACTTCAATTTTCCTTAACTTATGGACGTGTATATAAACACATCAAAATATGATCCACCTTGATTAAGTAGGCTTCATCCTAGGGCTGCAGGGATTGTTCAATATATGAAAATTGGTCATCACAATACACCACATAAATAAACTTAATCGTAAGAATCACATGATCATCTCAATTGATGCAGAAAAGGCCTTTCACAAAATGCAACACCACTTTATGATAAAAATATTGGAAAGAATAGCATGGAGAGTTTTTATCTCAACACAATAAAGGCTACATATAAAGCTTATATATAAAAAGTGCTAATGGGGAAAAAGTCAAGGGGTTCCCATTGAAATTGGGAACAAGAGAGGGGTGCCCACTCTCACCACTGATCTTCAACATAGTACTAAATATCCTAGCTCAACCAATAATACAGGAGAAAGAAATAAAAGGGATTAAAATTGAAAATGAAGAAGTCAAGTTAGCCCTATTTGCAGATGACATGATCCTATATATGTGAGGCAAAAGTCTCCATCTCAAAACTTCTAAATGTGATAGATTCCTTCAGCAAAGTGACAGGATACAAAATCAGTGTATAAAAATTGTTAGCTTTTCTATATGCAAAGAACAAATATACAGAGAAAGAAATCAGTGAGGCTGTCCCATTTTCAATAGCAACAACAAAACAATTAAATACATTGGAATAACACTAACCAAGAATGTGAAAGGCCTATATAATGAAAACATAGAAACACTCAATCTGGGTGTGGCAGTGCATGTCTTTAATCCCATCACTCAGGAGGCAGAGGTAGGAGGATTGCCATGAGTTTGAGGCCACCCGGAGACTCCATGATGAATTCCAGGTCAGCCTGGCCTAGACTGAGACTCTGCCTCAAAAAAACAAAAACAAAACACAAATGAAAAGAACACTCAAGAAAGAAATAGAGGAGGACTTGAGAAGATGGAAAGTCCTCCTATGCTCCTGGATAGCTACATTTAATATTGTGAAAATGGCAAGTCCACCAAAAGCAATATACAGATTTAAGGCAAAACCAAGAAAAATACCAGCATCATTCTTCACAGAGGTTGAAAAAATGATCTTAAAATACATATTGAATGGCAGAAGACCTAGGATATCCAAACATATCCTCAGCAAAAAAAACCCAAGAAAACAAACAAAACAAGCAAACAAACAAACAAAACCCCAAAAAACACCTCTTGTGGCATTATCATACCTGACCTAAAGCTATATTACAAAGCCATAGTGACAAAAATTTCATGGTATTGGAATAAAAACAGAAACATAGACCAATGAAAAAGAATTGAAGACCCAGACCTTAGGTCAAGTAACTACAGCTGCTTGATCTTTGACAAAGATGCCAATAATGTAGACTGGAGAAAAGACAGCATCTTCAACAAATGGTGTTGGACAAATTGGATGACCATATGTAGAAAAATGAAATTAGACCCACTCATTTTTCCATATATAAAAATCAAGTCCAAATCAATTAAAGACCTCAATATAAGACCTGAAACTCTTCAACTACTGGAAGAAAAAATAGGAGGGACTCTCCATGATACAGGACTGGGAAAAGACTTCCTGAACAAAACCCTAATAGTCCAGTAAATTAAACAATCATTCACTCAATGGGATATCATGAAGCTAAAAAGCTTCTTTTGCAGACACACATATCATAAGCAGAGCCAATAGATTCCCCACTTAATGTGAGAAAATCTTTACCAGGTATACCACTGACAGAAGCCTAATATCTAGACTGTACAATGAACTGAAGAAACTAAACAATAAAAAATAGAACAACCCATTCCAAAAGTGAGGCAGAGAACTAAATGGGGTGTTATCAGAGGAAGAATGTCTAACAAATGTCTAACACACTGTTGAGAAAATGTTCAACATCCCTAACCATTAGGGAAATGCAAATTAAAGTGACTATGAGATTCTACCTTATCCCAGTAAGGATAACAAACATTAAAAAAATCAAATGAGGGCCTGGAGAGATTGCTTAGTGGTTAAGGCACATGCCTGTGAAGCCTAAGGACCCATGTTTGATTCTCCAGGTCCCACATAAGCCAGATGCACATGGTGGCATATGCATCTGGAGTTTGTTTGCAGTGGCTAAAGATATTGGCATGTCCATTCTCACTCTCTTTGTCTCTGTCTCTAATAAATGAATAAACAAAAATAAAATCTTTAAAAAATCAAATTAAAACAAATGTTGGATAGGATGTGAAGAAATAAGGACACTCATTCACTGTTGGTGGGAATGTAATCTGGTACAACCACTTGGAAGTCAATATGGAGACACCTGAAAGGATGAATATAGAGTTACCAACAGACCCTGTCATTCCCTTAGTTGGCATTTACCCTAAAAGCTCCACATCTCAGTTCAGAAATATTTGCTCAACTATGTTTACAGCTGCTCAATTCATAATATATTAAAAGTGGAATTAACTCATGTGCCCATCATTGGATGAATGGATAACAAAGTTGTGATGTATCTACTCGATGGAATTCTATTCAGCAGTGAGAATAAATGATACAATGAAATTTGTAGACGAACATAAAGATGGAACGGATTCTATTCAGCAAACTCAAATAATCACATAAAGACAAATGCCACATGGTCCCACTTGTCTGTGGTTCCTAACTTGGACCAGTTTGAGGTGCTGACATACCTGATAGGCAACTCAAAGCCCAGATAATAGGGATGGAAGGGCCATCCATATTATCTGAACTAAGTCCAAATTCAACAAGTACCATAGAAATCTTTATCCTTGGAGATAGACTAAAATTTATAACCCTCAACAGGAGTAAGGGGGGAGGACTTGAAAAGAAGGGCCCAAGACATGGTGGCATGAAGCCTAAGCTTAAAAGGTTGTTGTCTCTGGCTTGTAACTCCCCATACCAGAAATTGGTTGCTACCCACAATGAGCTGTTGGTTGGAGAGACCTACATGATCCCAAAAACAAGATGGTTTTCTGTCAAAGCACTTGATTACCCACCTGACACAAAAAAGTAAGGCACCTATTGCTGAAGACACCATATGCTGCTGACACAGTGCATGGAGAGACCTGGTTGGGATCACGAAGGGACCCAGTCCTCAAACTGTTAGTCTAGTGCTGAAAAGTGTTATATGAGCTACTGGGAGAAAGTGGCCAATAATTGAGCAACCAGACATCTAAGCTACTTCGAAGCAAATGCCCTAGCAGGATGTACATGCCAGTGCAATAGTGGCACACAGCCTTGGTGGGTAACCAGTAGCGTTCTGATTGGCTAAGAAATCTTGTCACTGTAAAGGAATCCATATCTGGAATTGGGAACCAAATCAGAATCCTATGGAGACAAAGATTATGCTCTCCAGTGTCACAGTCTCACTAGTTTTTGGCTAAAATAAGGGTTACATAAATCAAGTTCTCCCTAAATTAATTATGCTTATCCCATTTACACTATGCTGACTTCACTCTCTGTTGAATAATCTGTTCTTTTTCAGGAAGTAGAAAAAATTGAGGGGGTAAACTATCCCTTGCCCTTCAGCCAAACCATAGCTGAAACCATGGAGGAATTAGAAACGAGAAAGAGTGCTGCTTCATTGCTGAACCTGATAATCAGCATCAGGGTGAAGGAGACAGACCCTGAGGATACTCCACACCTACCAAAGCAGAGATCCCGAGGCTCCTAAGAGCTCATCACTGAAATAGACTTAAAATTAACCCACCATAGATCAGGGAATTTTGCAGAAGAGAGGGTAGAAAGATTGTAAGAGCCATAGGTTGAGACATCATGCCCAGAGGCATACTCTCCCCTCCTCCCAAAATAACTGATTGATGTTCCCACAATGCATAACCCACAACCACATGGGGAATACCTTTAACCCCACTGAGGAGTGTCCTCAGCACAATGGGGGCAGGGACAAGGGAAAAGAGGGTCCCAACACATGATGTATACATACAAAACATGTTGTTAGTAGTATCATTAATTTTTTTTTAAAGTTAAAAAGTGTGAAAGTGTTGTGAGGCCATCCAAGGGCTGCAGGCATCTCTAGAAGCTGGCAAAGGTATGAAAATTGATTCTTCCCTGAAGCCTCCTGCAAGGAGCACAGCTCTTGATTATTATTATTGTTTGCCATAGAGACATACATCAGACTTCGACTTTCAGAATATGAGATAGGTCTATGATTGTGTGTGTGTGCATGTGCACGTGTGCGTGTACTTGTGTATACATCCATGTTGATGCCAGAGGTTGACATCATGTGTCCCCCTCATTTGCTTCCAACTTTTCTCTTTTGAGATAAGATCTGTCACTGAAACTGGAGCTCCCAATTTGGCTGGACTAGCTGGCCAGGGAGCCCCAGGGAGTTATATGTCTTCATATCCCCAGCACTGGGATTATAGACATGAGCTGCCATGCCCAGCTTTTTTTTGAAACAAGGATACTAGGGATCCAAATTCAATTTTTTATGCTTGGGTGGCAACCACTTTGTGGTTGAACCATCTTTTCAGCTCTTAAGTTTGTATTTGTGTTAGTCCTTAAATTTATATTAATTTGCATAGTAGCAATAGGAAACTAATGCATCTTTCTTTGTATTTCCTTCACTATCTCTTCCTAATAAAGAAAATTACATTTAGAGGTTTTATTTAATATAATTTAAAACTTTTGCAACTTTTCCTACACCTACTGTATTTAAATGTAGTTTCAGACCTATTTATAACTTAGAGGAATATAAAATAAACAAACCACTTCACAACTACATGTTTAAAATGCTTTAAGTATCCAAGAAGAGTTTTAAATAGTAATTCTGCCTTGGATAGAGAAAGGACAAAAGACACAAAGTGATCTGCAATAAGCCCAGGTCTAGGTTAAGCAGATGTTAGAAGCCCACCTAGGAGACTTATCTGTAAGAGCTCCCATTTTCTCATTTATGCCCTGCCTGGCTGTATCAGCACCCAGGATGAATTTGCAAATAAGAGTTGGGCCAGGTTTGCTTTGATCCATATGGTGTCTCAGAACAGTATCTCTTGCTGTTGGATAGTAGATGATACAATGAGGAGAAATATGGAAGAAAACTGCCATTATGGAATCTCTAGGGCTTTCTGCAGACCATGTGCCTCTAGTAACAGGTTCAAGACCTGTCATTACAGACAGTAAAAAGACGACAGGAAGGCTTTTTCCCTCTTAAATTCTGACACAGAAATGGAGTGTTTATTCATATGATGCATTGATAGGTGGTACTAAGTTCCAAGTTTGTGTCAAATATTGAATGCAGGGGACATTCTGCATCATAGGCCATGGTGCCAGGGTGGCTTATAGGAAAGACAGAGACATAATGAGAATGGGAACAGATAGTGGTTGTGGATGTCAGAGGGTGAAAAAATAAACTGGTCCTAAGGACCATACCAATCATGAAAAATGAAAAGACAGATTCCATCATGGGACCCATCTTAATAGATAAACCCAGGCAAGAAGAGTCTCCTCAAATTATAGCTACTAGTCCAAGGTTATCAGCAATAGAATGTCTCTGAGGCTCATGATGATAGAATCTGATAGGATAGAACAGAAAAGAACAGAACAGTATAGTATAATGTTTTTGAGGTATTAGGAACGTAGGATGGTTATATCACTTGGGACAAGAATTTAACTTGAAACCTAATTTCTACCATGAGGAAATGGTCCTGCTATACATCCTAAAACTTAATAAAATGAGACACAAGTGAAGCTACTTTATTAACTTTGATGCAAATATTAAGTAAATTATGATTAATAATTTACATCTTATTAAGGTTAACTTAAGGGGCTGGAGAGATAGCTTAGTCAGTAAAGTGTTTGCCTTGAAATTATAAGGTCCCAAGTTCAATTCCCAATACCCATGTACAAGTGCTGGGCTTGGTGGCATGTGCCTATAATCCCAGTGCTGGGAAGATAGAGACATTTTATGAAATATTTTATGAAAGAAGGAATTAATTTCTTTTATTTCTTTATTTTTATTTTGTTTTTTCAAGGTAGGGTTTTACTCTAGCCCAGAATGACCTGGAATTCTCTATGTAGTCTTCGGTTGGCCTTGAGCTCATGGTGATTCTCCTATCTCTGTTTCTCAAGTGCTGTGATTAAAGGGGTGCACCACCATGCCCGGCTTTTGATTTATTTTTTCTGTTTTCCCTTTATTTTATTTTATCTGTTTTCCCTCTTCCACATTCCATGTTGCTGTTTTTTATCTATCATGGGAAACTTTTCCCCTAGGGAGATGGGAACACATGTCTTTTTATTTTTTTTTTAATTTTTTGGTCTGTTTTTATTTATTTATTTGAGAGTGACTGAGAGAGAGAGAGAGAGAGAGAGAGAGAGAGAGAGAGAATGGGCGCTCCAGGGCTTCCCAGCCATTGCAAACGAACTCCAGACCCTTGCCCCCCCTTGTGCATCTGGCTAATGTGGGTCCTGGGGAATCGAGCCTCTAACAGGGGTCCTTAAGCTTCACAGGCAAGCACTTAACTGCTAAGCCATCTCTCCAGCCCCTCTTTTTAAATTTTATCTGTTATGTTATCTTTTTAAATTTTATCTGTTTTCCCTCTTCCACATTCCATGTTGCTGTTTTTTATCTATCATGGGAAACTTTTCCCCTGGGAAGATGGGAACACATGTCTTCACCCCAGATAGGGATTAGATGGCAGACCAAATATGATTACACTAATGCCAGTTTGGCGAACCCATTAGTTTATTGGGGATCAGTAAATGTGGAGACCCCAAAGCAAACTCTATCTCCCACTGAGGTCACAAGAATGATCTTGTGGTGTGGAGGAGGGGGGGTATCTTTATCCCTAGCAGAGGGAGCAGCTCTGCAGTGGCAGGAGCATGGAGCAGAGGCTTCTTAAATGTATTCATAGAATGTACCCTGATCATAGACATTTCCTTCCTATGATCTCGTGCATTGTTGTATACAGCTGGCATAGGGGGCACCTGAGATCTCAGGTGGGGGTGTGATGACCCTCTGTATACCTTCTCTAGTGAGTTCTCCCAGCTGATTTGATAAAACTGACAACAGTTGTTCACTGCTTTCAATGTGGAGGAATTTTGCCATGCAACATTATCCTCTATTCATTCATCTACCTATATTATATTATCATATATACTTCATTGTTTTATTAAAATAATTTTGGACAAGGTCACCAATGATCTTCTAATGTCAATTTTCAATAATATTAACAGTAATAAAGCTAATAATGATGGTAGCTAATGTTTCTTGAGGTTTAATTATGTCAAACATAGTTCTATGTGAATTACAAGTATTAATTATTTTATGTCTATGAAGCAGGTATTATCATCACCAAATTAGCAATAAGAAAACTGTGGCTCAGAAAATCTGTCCCTTGCTCAAGTAACGGGAAGTAGCAGAGCAAAGACGTTCCCTGTAGCTTTATGCTTGCAATCAGGATGCTGCACTGCCTTTGCTTGCAGCTCTCATCTGGTAGGCGTGGGCTTTGGCTACCACAGGCTATCCTGGGTTTGGGAGAGGTAAAGACCAGTGGGTGATTTCAGTGAAGCAGTGGATATAGTAAAGATGACATGTCCAAGAATGCTCCTGCTCCAGATGCTGAAAAGTCTCAGGCATGGACCATGGCTGGCAGCCCTTCTTAGTGGCCTTGGTATAAGGCTGTGAGTGGCAAGTAAAAAGAGGTGGCCAAAGTTGTAATTTAGGAAATATGGATGCAACATTGAGACTGGTCAGTTCCTAGCCCTCTGGGAAACAGAAACACTCAGGTAGCTGAATGGTTCCTGGTGAGCCATGGTAAACTCAATCACTCCTTTTTCTTATTTTTATTGTTTATTTGCTATACAAAATACTGTGTTTCGTCGTGACATTTTCATGCCTAGATAAATGTCCTTTGATCATATTAACTTCTTTCCTTATGATCTCTTAGTCTCTTTCTAATTCCTCTATGTATTCCTTCCTTTTGCATCCTTGGAATCAAAATACCCAACAGAAACAACTTTCAAGCCTATTGTGGCAGGGAGGGAAGGGGAAAATAGCTCTGTCCCTAGCAGAAGGCGCTTCTCTACAATGGCAGGAGCAGGTAGCACAGGCTCTCAAATCTTGTCAGGCCAAAACCAGAGACAGGTATTGTCTTTATATTAAATTAGTTTAATTTAACCTAAATTTACTTATTTTGTATGCATATGGTATGCATGAGATATACATGTGGGCACACATGTGTTGGATGCATGTGTACATGCATTTAACTGGAAAACAGAAGTCTACATTAGGCAACCTCCTCAATTTCTTTTCTTCTCCTCCTTTTCCTCCTCCTCCTCTCCTCCTCCTCCTCCTTCTTCTTATCACTCATCGTATTATTTTTTGAGAAAAGAGCTCTCACAGAACTCAGGGTTCAATTATTTTGCTAGACTACATAGTCCCAGGGACCCTCCTGTGTCTCTTAGGTTTATTACTCTTTTCTCTCTTTTAGGTATTTTACTCTTTTTAATGCTGTTGTTAATGAGATTGTTTTCTTGATTTCTTTCTGAGTGGGTTGTCAGTTTGTTAAAAAGTTACTGGTTGGGCACTTCCGGTCAAGATGGCGGCATAGGAACCACGCCTAAGCAGCCTAGGGGAGAAAAAGCCAAAGAAAACCCAGCAAAATACACAAGAGAGGTGTATAAGAGATTAAAACAGCAGCGGAGAAGTAGGAGATATCCAGAGCCCACACGGGCAGGCCGAAGCAGCTCCGGCAGCGGCAGCTCGGGACCCGGTAGCGGCAGCTCGGGTTCCGGCAGCGGCAGCTCGGGACCCGGTAGCGGCAACTTGGGCTCCGGCAGCGGCACCTCGGGACCCGGTAGCGGCGATTCAGACTGGCAGCGGCAGCGGCAGCACGGGCACCGGCAGCTGCATCACGGGCTCCGGCAGTGGCGACTAGGGATCCAACAGCGGCGGCTCAGACCCCGGCAGCGGAAGCGGTGGTGGAAGCCGGAAGCGGCCGTGGAAGCCGTGACTCCAGCCCCCAAAACACCATCAGCTGCTCTGGTACCGGCCACAGCGGCTTCAGGGCAGCGAATCCAGCAGCGGAGGCTCCAGCGGCTTCAGCGGCAGAGGCGGATCCCGCAGCGGCAGCACCAGTGGATCAGAGGCGGTGGACCCAGCAGCGGCAGCTCCAGCGGATCAGCGGGGGCAGACCCAGCAGCGGCATCTCCAGTGGCGGATCCAGCAGCAGTGGTCCCAGCAGCGGCAGCTCCAGCGGCAGCAGCGGGGATCCAGCATCAGGGGCGCCAATCTGCAGGGCCACAGTTGCCAGGCTTGGTTTGCCCCACAGGAAAAGCCAGTACCCAGTTCCAGAAAGCAGAACAGCGGCCCAACATCCCAGCCAGCAACTTGACTGAGACCAAAGGCATCCAAAGAGGTAACTGGGATTGAACCAGGGAAGGGTCTCACCTGGTCACAAGCTGACTTGGATCCCTCAACAGACCAGAAATCTTAACGTCTTTGTTGATAGAGGATCTGGTTTTTATAATACCTAATCTTGCATAAATGCTCGGTGCTGTTCTTGACTGAATGTGTATAGGGTTTAGTTAAATTTTAGAATACACCTGTATTTTATTCCACTCAACCTATTTGAATACCCCCATAGCAGGCAAACTTAACCCCTAGGACCACGTGTCTAGATACTCTGAGAGTGGTAAGAGCCACACCTAACATCTTAATCTCCTACATAGAAGATATACAATATCAGATCAATAGATACAGCAAAGGATACCCAGCTGACTGGAAAATCTAAGCAGTAACTTAATCCAAGATGCAAAAATATATACATTATAACACAAGAAACACCAAAAACCAAGGCAATATAAATCCACCAAAAAGCATCAATGCTTCAGAAATGACCTCTAGTGAAAACGAGTTAGAGAAAATGCCTGAGAAAGATTTCAAAAGAATGATTGTAAATATGTTCAATGAACTCAAAGAAGAAATCAAAGGAATCAGAGAAGATACAGGACACCAATTTAACGAAATAAAGAAATCAATACAAGACATAAATAAGGAAATAGAAATAATGAAGAAAAACCAGTCAGAATTACTAGCAATGAAGAACACAGTTAATGAAATAAAAAACTCTGTAGAAAATCTCACCAGTAGAATGGATGAAGGAGAGGACAGAATATCTAAGCTAGAAGACCAGGTGGCAGATCTAATACAATCCAACAAAGAGAAAGACAAACTAATAGAAAAGTATGAATGGGAATTTCAAGATATTCGGGACACTATGAAAAGATCAAATATAAGAATTCAGGGTATAGTAGAAGGAGAAGAATTTCAATCCAAAGGTATAGTAGGCATCTTCAACAAAATCATAGAAGAAAACTTCCCCCAAATTGGGAAAGAGGTGCCAATGCAGATACAGGAAGCATTTAGAACACCAGCCAGACAAAACCTGGAAAGAACCTCTCCTCGCCATATTATAATCAAACTACCAAACACACAATCCAAAGAAAAAATAGTGAAAGCAGTTAGAGAGAAAAATCAAGTTACCTACAAAGGCAAGCCCATCAGGATCACAGCAGATTACTCAACACAAACTTTCAAAGCCAGAAGGGCTTGGAGTGAAGTATTCCAAACTCTGAAAGATAACAACTGTCAACCAAGACTACTTTATCCTGCAAAACTATCCATTCAAATAGATGGAGAAATAAGGACATTCCATGACAAAAGCAGGCTAAAGGAGTATTTGAAGACAAAACCAGCTCTACACAAAATACTTGAAAGAATCCTCCATGCCGAAGAGAAAGAAAAACACACATATAAGGAACCTGGAAAACAGCAAACAACACTCAAATACTAGTTAATATAAGAGAGCAAAGGTAGAACCAGAACCACAAAAAAAAAAAAAAAAAAATGGCAAGCATAAATACACATCTTTCAATAATATCTCTTAATATCAATGGCCTCAATGCTCCAACCAAAAGACATAGATTTGCAGACTGGGTTAAAAAGCAGGACCCTACAATTTGTTGTCTCCAAGAAACTCACCTTTCTACAAAGGATGGACATTATCTTAGGGTGAAAGGTTGGAAAACGGTGTTTCAAGCAAATGGACCCAGAAAGCAAGCAGGGGTTGCTATCCTAATAGCTGACAAGGCAGACTTCACTCCAACATTAGTCAAGAAAGATAAGGAAGGTCACTTTATATTGATTAAGGGCACACTCCAACAGGAGGACATTACAATCCTAAACATATATGCACCTAACATGGGGGCTCCCAAATTCATCAAACAAACACTGTTAGAACTAAGGTCACAGATAACACCAAACACAGTGGTAGTTGGTGACTTTAACACCCCACTCTCATCAATTGACAGGTCATCCCGGGAAAAAATAAACAGAGAGGCATCTGGACTAAACGAGGTCATAGAAGGAATGGACCTAACAGACATATACAGGACATTTCATCCAAATGCTGCAGAATATACATTCTTTTCAGCAGCACATGGATCATTCTCTAAAATAGACCATATATTAGGACACAAAGCAAATCTTAACAAATTCAGGAAAATTGAAATAATTCCTTGCATTCTATCTGACCACAATGGAATCAAACTACAAATCAATAGCAAGAAAGGATATAGAGCATACACAAAATCATGGAAACTAAACAATACATTACTAAATGATGAATGGGTCAATGAAGAAATCAAGAAGGAAATCAAAAAATTTATAGAGTCAAACAATAATGAGAACACAACATACCAAAATCTCTGGGACACAATGAAGGCAGTTCTAAGAGATAAATTTATAGCTTTAAGTGCCTATATTAAGAAATTAGAAAGGTCGCAAATAAATGACCTAATGCTTCACCTTAAAGCCTTGGAAAAAGAAGAACAAGGCAAACCAAAAATCAGTAGACGGGAAGAAATAATAAAGATTAGGGCAGAAATTAATGAAATAGAAACCAAAAAAACAATACAAAGAATTAATGAAACAAAGAGCTGGTTCTTTGAAAGGATAAACAAGATTGATAAACCCTTAGCAAATCTGACCAAAAGAAAGAGAGAAGAGACACAAATTAATAAAATTAGAGATGAAAAAGGTAACATCACGACAGATGCCAGAGAAATTCAAAAAATCATAGGGACATATTATAAAAACATATACTCCACAAAGTATGAAAATCTGAAAGAAATGGATGATTTCCTTGATTTATATGACCTATCTAAATTAAATCAAGATGAGATTAATCACTTAAATAGACCTATAACAAGCATGGAGATCCTAACAGTTATCAAAAATCTCCCAACTAAAAAAAGCCCAGGCCCAGATGGATTCACTGCTGAATTTTACCAGACCTTCAGGGAAGAGCTAACACCATTGCTTCTTAAGCTTTTCCATGAAATAGAAAAAGAAGGAATTCTACCAAACTCCTTCTATGAAGCCAGCATCACTCTGATACCAAAACCAGGCAAAGATAGAACAAAAAAGGAAAATTACAGACCAATCTCCCTCATGAACATAGATGCAAAAATTCTCAACAAAATATTGGCAAACAGAATACAAGAATACATTAGAAAGATCATTCACCCTGACCAAGTAGGCTTTATCCCAGAGATGCAGGGATGGTTCAACATACGCAAATCTATAAATGTTATACATTATATAAATGGGTTGAAGGACAAAAATCACATGATCATCTCATTAGATGCAGAGAAAGCATTCGACAAAATCCAACATCCCTTCATGATAAAAGTCCTACAGAGACTGGGAATAGAAGGAACATATCTCAATATAATAAAGGCTATTTATGATAAGCCTACAGCCAACATATTACTAAATGGGGAAAAACTGGATGCTTTTCCACTAAAATCAGGAACAAGACAAGGGTGTCCACTGTCCCCACTTTTATTTAATATAGTTCTGGAAGTCTTAGCCATAGCAATAAGGCAAGAGACATGCATAAAAGGGATACAAATCGGAAAGGAAGAGGTCAAGTTATCATTATTTGCAGATGACATGATTCTATATATAAAGGACCCTAAAGACTCTACTAGCAAACTGTTAGAGCTGATAAAAACCTACAGTCATGTAGCAGGATACAAAATAAATACACAGAAATCAGTAGCCTTCATATATGCTAACAACAAACACACAGAGGATGAGATCAGAGAATCACTCCCATTCACAATTGCATCAAAAAAAATAAAGTACCTTGGAATAAACCTTACTAAGGAAGTAAAGAATCTATACAATGAGAACTTTAAAACACTCAAGCGAGAAATTGCAGAAGACACTAGGAAGTGGAAAAACATCCCTTGTTCCTGGATTGGAAGAATCAATATTGTGAAAATGGCAATCTTACCAAAAGCAATCTACACATTTAACGCAATCCCCATCAAAATTCCAAAGGCATTCTTCACGGAAATAGAAAAAACAATCCAAAAATTCATTTGGAATCACAAAAAACCTCGAATATCTAAAATAATACTGAGCAACAAAAATAAGGCTGGTGGTATCACCATACCTGATTTTAACCTATACTACAGAGCCATAGTAACAAAAACAGCATGGTACTGGCACAAAAGCAGACTCGTAGATCAATGGAACAGAATAGAGGACCCAAATGTAACCCCATGTAGTTATAGCCACCTGATATTTGATAAAAATGCCAAAAATACTCATTGGAGAAAAGACAGCCTCTTCAGCAAATGGTGTTGGGAAAACTGGATATATATCTGTAGAAGGATGAAAATAGATTCTTCTCTTTCTCCGTGCACAAGAATTAAGTCCAAATGGATTAAGGACCTTAACATCAGACCTGAAACTCTGAAACTGCTAGAGGAAAAAGTAGGGGAAACCCTTCAACATATTGGTCTTGGCAAAGACTTTCTGAATACAACCCCAATTGCTCAGGCAATAAAACCACAGATTAACCACTGGGACCTCATGAAAATACAAAGATTCTGCACTGCAAAGGACACGGTGAAGAAAGCAAAGAGGCAACCTACAGAATGGGAAAAAATCTTCACCAGCTATACATCTGATAGAGGATTAATATCTAAGATATACAAAGAACTCAAGAAGTTAAATAATAAGGAATCAAACAAACCAATCAAAAAATGGGAAATGGAGCTAAATAGAGAATTCTCAAAGGAAGAAATACGAATGGCATATACGCATCTAAAAAAATGTTCTACATCCCTAGTCATCAGGGAAATGCAGATTAAGACTACATTGAGATTCCATCTCACTCCTGTCAGATTGGCTACCATCATGAAAACAAATGATCATAAATGTTGGCGGGGATGTGGAAAAAGAGGAACCCTTCTACATTGTTGGTGGGAATGCAATCTGGTCCAGCCATTGTGGAAATCAGTGTGGAGGTTCCTAAAACAGCTAAAGATTGATCTACCATATGACCCAGCTATAGCTCTCCTAGGCATATATCCTAAGCACTCATCTCATTACCTTAGAGATACTTGCTCAACCATGTTTATTGCTGCTCAATTTATAATAGCTGGGAAATGGAACCAGCCTAGATGTCCCTCATCTGATGAGTGGATAATGAAGATGTGGCACATTTATACAATGGAGTTTTACTCAGCAGTAAAGAGAAATGAAGTTATGAAATTTGCAGAAAAGTGGATGGATCTGGAAAGAATTATACTAAGTGAGGTAACCCAGGCCCAGAAAGCCAAGCGCCACATGTTCTCCCTCATATGTGGATCTTAGCTAGAGATGATTGGGCTTCTGTGTGAGAAGGAAAAAACTCAGTAGCAGAGGCCAGTAAGTTAAAAAAGGAGATAGAAAGGGAAGAGAAAGAAAGGGAGGAGGGCTTTTATTAGGTTGGTATTGTATATATGTAAGTAGAAAGATTGAGATGGGGAGGGGATATGATGGAGAATGGAATTTCAAAGGGGAAAGGGGGGAGGGTAATACCATGGAATTTTTTTTGTTATCATGGAAAATATTAATAAAAATGGAGAAAAAAAAAGTTACTGGTTTTTAATGTTAATTTTGTATCCTGCTACTTTTCTTAATTTGATTATGGACTTTAATATCTTTTTGTATAGAACCATATCATCTATAAATAAGCACAATTACAACTTGGTTTCCTGCGCATTCATGTCTCTTTGGTGCTTGCTATGTTGCCTAGGCTAAAATTTCAGATACTATATCAAATAAGAGTGGTGAAGGTAGACATTTCTTGTTGGATACCTGATTAAGAGGAAAGTTTTTCAATTTATTTTCCATTCAGTTGGCTATAGGTTTATCACATATAGCCTTTTTTGAGGTGTGATCCTCCTACACAAGGATTTTTTTGCACTTATGGACATGACACAATGATTTTGTCCTGGCTCTACTTATGTGCTTTATAATATTCATTGTTATGTTGAACTATCTTTATAGTTTTAAATAGAACCAGCTTGATTAGTGTGGTGGTTTGAATGTAGATGTATGTCCCCATAGCCTGAGGTATTTTTAGATCAAGAGTGAGCTTGCTTCTTAAGTCTCCAATAGCAGAGGTATGCCACTGGGATATGAGCCAACTTCTTCTCCTGTTATGAAGTTTCCCCTGTAAACTGTAAGCCTGAAATAAACCCTTTCTTTCCTTAAGCTGCTTCTGGTCAGGTGTTTGTACCAGCAATTAAAAAGTAACATCAATAATCAGGTTGTTTAATTTTCTAATGTATTGTTTAATTGGATTTGTGAATTTTTTATTGATAACTTTTTCTGTCTACATTCATCAGGGAAATTGGTATATAGGTTTATTTTCTGATTTTGTCATCCAGTTTTGGCATTATAGTTATACACACTTCATACCTCATGGAATGAGTCTGGAATTATGCCTTACCTTTGTATTTCATAACATATTTTGAGGAGATTTTCTATTAAGCTTTCTTTAAAAGTCTCTGAAAATTCAGTAGTTAATTCATCTAGTACTGGGCTCATCTTTGTTAGGAAGCTCTGTGTTTTATTTTTAGTTTTTTAAAAAGAGCCTCATGGAGCACAAGTTGGCCTTGAATGTTCTATGTAACTGAGGATGACTTTGAACTTCTGAATTACATGTGGGAGCCATCGGGCTTTCCTTTAGGAGAATTTTTATTACTTGATCGATTTCATTACTTGCTACTGATTTGTTGAGGAATTTAAAATCTTAGTTAAATTTTGAAGGTCCTATGTGTCTGACATATTCTAGATTTCCCATCTTATAGGATCATTATAAGTTTTCAAAATACTTCCCTAACCATCCTTAGATTTTAATAATGTCTATTATATTTCCTTTTTGATGCTTAATTATTTAGACTTTCTCTTTTTATTTTATTTAATTTGGCTAAGGGTTTGTCAACTTTTAATCTTTTTAAGGTAATTTTTATTTGAGAGGGAGAGAAAGAAAGAGAGGGACAAAATGGACATGCCATGGCCTCTAGCCACTGCAAATGGACTCCAGATGCATGTACCACCATGTGCACCTAGCTTATGTGGGTACTGGGGAATCAAACCTGGGAACTTAGGCTTCACAGACAAGTTTGTTAACAGCTGAGCCATCTTTCCAGCCCCAACTTTTAATCTTTTTAATGAACTAAAGTTCTCTTTATTGATCACTTGTCTTGTTCTTTTAGACTTTTTTCCATTAATTTCAGCTCTGATCTTTATTATTTATGTCCTTCTGTTGGTTTTGAGTTTGGCTTGTTTCTCTAAGGCCTTGATTTACGTCATTGGGTCATTTATTTTAAATATCTTTGACCTTTTAACCTAGGCACGTGTAGTTAACTTCCCTCTTATCAAAGTGTTTATGAACTGAGACACTGTATCACTTTGGAGGCTTCATTCTGTGTGGTTCCATAATTCAGTAGTGTCCATCTTTTCTTTCATTTCTGTGATGATAACAAAAGCCCAGCATGTATTGGTGTTCACAAATAGTCACCTCGTGGTCTGAAGTGTCAAAGTGGCAACTCTACCAAAGCAGATAGTACCCACTTATCTTCCTCTTAGCTGTGTTGGAGCTACAGTGAAGTTGGATAGAAAAAGCAGAGCTCACCACAGTCTGCCCACAGGCCATTTTTGTCTACATCCTACTGAGATTTGGGAAAAGAGGAGGGAAAATCAAATCATGTTTTAAAATGATACTTTGAAGGAAAACTCTCAAAATGAAATAAATCTTTAACCAACTAGAATACACATGTGTTAGCTTGGCTACTTTGGAGTAATTTACTTTTTCAGATGTTCATAAAGCAATTTTGCTATTCATAAGTGTTATGAGTCAAGGCATAGTCTCTTAAAATGAAATGTTGAGTAATTTGCCTGTTATTTTGTGGAAACCATTTAGTAATCATAAAGGCAGTAAGATTTGATGGCATAAACAATGCTGTTACTTCTAATTGATGAAGAGGGAAACTAAGAGAGGACTGTAGATGCATCTGAGAATCACTTCTAATCATGTCTGTAAGTGCACAATGCATATGTCCATGTGAATATGAGTATGGGTGGGGACAACTTTGTTGTGAAAAATTATTTTATTTTGTCAATAGAATGAATAATTTGACTTGGCAGTCTGACTTCCCACTACATGGAACACTTTGGTTGGTTTCATTCCCCAGAACAAATCACCCTGGCTCTCTGGAACTCTTGAGCTACTTAAACAGTTTACACACAGTTACACCAAACAGAGCAGTGTCTTTTTGGGGGACTCAACTTTTACCATGGGTCTCCCACCTCCTCCAAAATTGCATACCCATTTTGAAAACACAGTTTTGATATCTTGCTTACCTTATAGAAGCCCTCTCATCTTTTTATTACCTGACCAGTGACCTTAACTACTTACCATTATCCTTTTCATTTCATTTTGAAAATAGATCATTGGCTTTGCCCTGAGCTTTATCTGGGAACAAGGCCCATGCTCTCCCAGACAAAGGCTGACTGCTCAATCTCCCTACAGTCTGGCTTTGGAAGGTAATTCAATTTTTCCTAATACGGTGATTATGGAAGTTATGTTGCACTTTCAGGTTTCATTTCTGTAATGAAGCTACGGATGTACTCTGCCTCTCTCCTCTAGCTGGTAAATGGCTCTGGAATTCAATGTGGAAGTTCCTTGACAAAGGAATTTGATGTCAGAGATTCTCTATCTATCTAGATTGCTCAGTGAGAGGGAAATATACTTCTATTTTATATAAGCTTCTGGATTTTGGGTATCTTTGTTATACCATCTTGAACTATGATTGAACTAAGATGCACTCTAAATAAAAGATCTATATGTAGCACCCTGAGTGATGCAGTTAATATTTCTCTATAGACCCAAGACCTATTCCTTGAAGTCCAATCAGAGCCTTGTAAAGGCACAGCTCAAGGTGTACTGCCTGGAGACCAGTAAGTCCAAGCTTTGTGAGAGCACTGCTCAAGTCATTGCTATTCACCACTGGGTAAATTAAGAAACAGACTTCGTGGCAGTGACTTTGAGGACCTCATTCAAACATTTATAGAGAAATTAGTTTATTGTTATTGCCAGCTGTGGAACTTTTTAAAAATGCAATTTTGAGCATATAGAAAATTTTCATAAAATTTTCAAGTACAAGATAGCCATTTGTGCAAACATTTACTGTTTGTATTTTGTCTCAGTTAATCTATCATTCCCTTCTAATATCTGTCTGTGTGAATATGTGTAAAAACTTTTCTTTGTTCTGATACGCTTGAGATTAAGGATACTGTGTTTCATCCTCTTGTACTGTTTGAAAAGTGCACTTCAATTTTGTAACATGTTCTGCAATCAAAATTAGATTGTATTTTAGGTAGTGATATAACAGAACTGATGCTACACCTTATCAGTGACTTGTGTCAGGACAACTGATATCGTCACTTTGACCATTGTATTATAATAGTATCTACTAGATTTTTTTATTGAAAAGTTACTCTTTTGTTTTACTAATAAAACCAAACACAGATGCTTTGAAATCATGTAAATATAATGTTACACATTACAGTTTCACTGTAATTTTACACATCCATCATCCATCGATGATTTTATGCATAGGGAGTATTCAAGTGGATTTACTTATAGAAAATGTCTTATCTCAAAAATACCCCGAAATTCAGGACTATCAAAAATATAAGAAAGAGCCTTAAAGACTAGTTTGAGCCCAGAAAGACATTCAACTCTGACTTCCTCTTTTGAAAAATGCATAGAAGTGGGTGTGGTGTGCTTTTGATTGAAATGCCTTTTGCCATTCCTTCTAGCTATCTGGGCAGCCTTTGCACATAGGGCATGCCTAGCATCCTTGGAAGGACACTTCTTTAAGCTGAGAGGCTATCTCCCGCTTTGTATAATCCTTAGCAGCCTTGTCAGCTATTCACTAAAGCCCCAGATGTTTCCTGCTACAGAGAGTTTATAATACAGCTGTCCATTCTTCAGCACACCTCCCAACAGCAGATACTGTTACTTTCCCTGGAATCTGGGAGTGTTGCATCTACTTCAACCAACAGAGTACTGTATTGACACTGAGAAAGCCATGTAGCTTCTCCCTTGTTCATTTTACGCTTTAATTTTAGAGGCCTGAGATGCCATGTAAGAAGTCAGCTAGCCTGAATTTGCCATCTTATAAGGAAGTCCAACCTGAAGAGAGAGGCAAGAACAATTACAGGCTCGTCAATAGTCCTAGCTCAGCCCAATCCTCAATCACAGTGATCCACATACCAATTTGTAAGTCAAGAAGCTTCCAGATGATGCCTGTCTCCAGTTACTGGTTAATTACCAGCTACTTAAAACTTTCTAGATAAGCTAAGATACCAATGGAATAGAGACACACTTCTTGACACACACTATGTTGATCATAATGAAATGGTTATTTGCTACTATGGAGGGGTTTGCTGTGTAGCAATTGACAGGTAGAACTAGCTCCCATTTCCACATTGGTTTCATGGGACTATACCACCTTCAGGAGGAACATTTCGTACTCTTGCCTAATGTTTTTTTTTTCTTTTTCTGCTTCCTAACAAAATATATTTTAAATAAAAATTTGCGATATGGCGAATGTGGTCTGTTTGTCCTGTGTCCTCTGAGGAAAGTGTCATAACTATGTGATTTGTTGAAATGTCAGTAGTCTTTCAGCCTTATTTACTTTTTAGAATTTATACAGAACTATGGTATATTTATGGGATACTGATAACTTCCAAATGGTAAGTATAATAAGAAATGTCAGTTATATCTTGCCTTTGGAATACCCATGATCCTGAAGAGATAGTAACAAAATGAATACTATATGCATTTATGTTCTATATATATTTATGTAAAGGCCTGCCTTATAAATTTGGAGATATATTGCTGAGTTTTTTCTCTATTACTTTACACTGAAGACTAAAAAATGAGAGAGCACTTGTGAGTGATCCCTGTCTTGACATGACAACTATATCTCATCCTGGATCCTCCTTCTTTTGAAGTTAATGGCTGCCACACCTGAGAGGAAATCAGAACCCCAAGAATTTCTTTATCCATCCATCCATCCATCCATCCATCTATCCTTCTACCCACCTACCCACCCACCTACTTATCCATCCATCATCCATCCATCTACCAATCCATCCAGAAATTATGCTAGTTTTTTGTAATAAAACACTAAAGACAGCTACCATTCCTTACTTCATGTAGCTTCCATTTAACTTAGACAGAAGGGAAGAAAAAGATCATTTAACAGTTTAGTTAAGTATATGAGACTGGACTTTTGAAATTATCTGTGGCAAAGAATTTGCCTTAGCAATTTATCAGTCAGTTACTTGTCTGTCTAATTATTCATATATCATTTTGTTGATTTCTAATCACATGATTAGAACACAGTTTGAGCCAATGCAACCTACCACCTAAGTTTCATAATGCTCAGGTATGTTTTTACCCTATTCATAAAGATAAATCCACATATTACTTCTTTTGATCATGGGGCAATGTCAAATTTTGTATAGATGTGTGTATGTTTTTACTTTTACTTGCTATATTTATCTTATCACAAATAATTTGCACTCTGACTTCATTGTACAGGCCCCTGAGTAGTGAAGGTGTAGAGATATTGCAATGGTGGCCATCTTATGGTCAGTTCTCCTTCTTCACTAGTTGATATTTTAGCACAAATGAGAACTTTTGAGTCAATATTCTCCTAACACCCAGACTCTTATGTTTTAACTTATTATTTTTTTCATTTAAGACTGGTCATAGGAGACCTGAGAAGTGGAGACCAAGAATCATCATTTCATTTCTTAAAATATACCAGGAACTATAAAGATCTGGAGGCTCTTTTCACATTATTCCCAGAATCATTCAATGTGGGCCTGATGGGGAGACAGAGTTAGCTTGTGCTGTTGAAGGTCCTGGACAGCTAGAGTCAATGTAATGTTTCTTTAAGGTACAGGGTTCAGTGTAGGGTAGAAAGAAGAATGTGATTTTTGAAGTAAATTTAAAACTGTCCACTCTCTCTATGGCCATATCCCCTGAACATGCCTGATCTCATCTAAAACTGTCCATTCATAAACTGGGTCCAGTGCTTAGATATTTGAATAATTTTCATATAATATCAACCAAATTTTGTAAGTAAAGAAATGGTAGCATGTATTAGCAAAATAGTCTCTGCTCCACAGTAAATAAGTCAAGAAACACTTAAATTCTAAGTAATCTTTACTAGAAGTTTAAACTGGAAAACAAACCCAGTTTCCAAGTTGGCAGGACAATGACTCTTTATGACCTGGAATTCTTATTGTTTCCTTTTCTTATATTCATTAGAATACAAAGAATTGTTGTCTCCATTCCTTTCTCCCCCATTTTCTTTTCCTTCCATTTACCCTTCCCCCAGCCTCCTTTTCACTTTCACATATGTCCTAGCATTCTTAATAATTCCAATCATATTTACTTTTATAAATAGTTTTTCTCTATAATTAAATCATCCAAAATACAATAAAGTATGCAACATGAAGTATAATATTACCCTCAAATCTAGTGGGCTTCATGGAAATAAGTGAGAGTGTGATCTACCTCAGACCCTAGCTACTGGCTTGACTTGAGCAGAGCATTCAAGGGTGTGGCCTCTGGGAACATCAGGTGACTGCCCATTTCTGTCTATTCTGACTACAGAATAGAACTTTGCAATAAAGCAGGGGAATCAGTTAATCACTGGCATCTTGCCAGGTGTGCACTACATTCAGCGAAGAATTGGAAAATAAAATCCTGCTGCTCCTATCCAGGTCTATTTGAAAACAAATCCTTCTCACTTCAAAAAAAAAAGAGAAAAATCCACAGAGCAAACAACAAGCACAACCTCCCAAACTAAACAAGAAATGAAAAAAAGTCTACCCAGAAGTCATTTCTCATGCTTTTCCTTCAAAATACCAGTGTTTATTTAATAGACCCTCGACTCTGGAACAGAAACAAACAGATCAATCACCAGGGTGTTCCATTGTGCCCATCATCCTGAAGTCCACTGATGGTATTTATCTGAGAGTGAAAATCATCACATGGGGCACAGGTGCAGTTGATGTGGCATGACATTGGTGCTATATAAAGAGCTGTGAGCGACAGTTAAAAGGCAGAGGAAATTAGGCCTGAGTGGTCCAGGCAGCCAGCCCACCTCCCAGCGCTCCTGCCACCCTCTGCCTCACCAGTCATCTCCTGGTCACGGCCACCATGTCTCATCATCGACCTTGATAGCAGTTGGCACTGTGCTTGTCTCCTGCTCCGCCTGTGGCCAAGAATGAGATGAACAGCTAAGATCCTTTTCTGCTGGGATGAGGTTGCTTCTGACCTGCTTCCTAGCATGGACCTTTGCTTATGTTTTTAGATAGGAATCAATTTCCTACAGGTGAAGGGTCTGCCCATATTTGGAACAACAAGACTGAGGACTGAGATTTACGAACTAAAGGAAACGCATGAAAGCCAGACACTTAAGGGTCATTATGTGTGATTGCCCAGCATCTTTGATACCAGAGAGTATAACTGTTTACCAAGAGGGAGCCAAATGAACCAGCTACTTTACACAACTTAATGAAGTGAAATGCTACACAAACTTGGGGCTATCCAAGTCATGCTCATGGACTGATGCATGAGTCTAAGACAAGTCAACTGAGCAAGTGAGTAGTGCCATTGTGGAAAGGAGCAGATGTCAGTGACATTTTGTTGATGAGTCAGTAGTCTCCCTTTGCCCTGGGTTCAGAGCCAAAGTTTTGCTCTGTGTCTCTTATACGTTCTGGGCTGTGTGAGTCATTTGTATGTTCTATGACTTGAGTATGTTGCATAAGTTTCCGTGGGTAGATATAAATGAATACCTATTCTCTCTATATAGAAAAGGGATAAATAGACAAGAGAAAGGATTTTGCTCAAATCCACTTAATGACAAATGAGTTTATTGTTACTTACAAGATCATAGATATCTTAAATGAAGCTGTACCATTGAGAAGTCCCTTGGGCAAGTAATAGCTTCATTACTGAATAGTACCACCTGCATGAAGGACAACTGGAAAATCTGCAACACTTAGTTGTCCCCTGGGTATCTTATAGATAACGACACTACCAAACAGTCCCACTTCTTTCACATGTTTACTTCTTATATTAGGGAAAGGACAGGCCTCCTAAGAAACATGTGAAGGCTCTGAGCTCCATCAGGCCTATGACAATCTCCCTTTCCCCATGAGGCAATGTTAACAGGTCTAATCTCATGACAGTTTTATGGGAGTGATAACAGTTGTTCTGGTTCATGACAAAAACAGTCATGCTCAACAAAGAAGAAAAAAAAACCTATACAATAGCACGTTAACATATTTAAAAAAAAATCTTCACAGATGTTCACAGCCCCTAGATAGCCCTGTTTTCCATCAAGAAGGACACACATTGCTGAAGTCTGTCTGTCAAATACATACATACATGTGTATATATATAGAGAGAGATATAGATATAGATATAGATATATGTATCTATCTATCTATCTATCTATCTATAGATAGATATAGATATAGATATAGATATAGATATAGATATGATATAGATATAGATATAATGTCATATAGATATGGGCTGAGACCAAGAACTTGATTATATGCATTGCAAAGGGGATCTGGCAACTTACTACAATTGTAAGATAAAGTGTGGCAGGCCTGGTTGGAAAGGAGACTGCTCTTGAGCTAAAGCCACGGGTCAGGAGGAATCAGGAAAGTACTCTTGTTCCTCGTGTAGTGCCAGTGCTGTTGCTCATGGAAGATGCACAAGTTGAATCACAGTATCCTGGAATTATTGCTCACCAAGCTTAACAATGATATGATCCAAGACCTGGATTATTATCCTTTGTAGAATCTGTAGATAGGGCTTGTGTTCTCAGTATATACTTCGATTAGTGACTGTATTCATTGCTGTGACCAAGTACCTGAGGAGAAGCAGCATAAGAAAGGAAAGCTTAGTTTGAGGGGATGCTTTCTGTCACAGTGAGGAAGGCAGCCAACTGGTAACATGGCATCTATAGTCAGGAAGTGAGACAAGGCTATAAAACCCCAAGGCTGCCCTTAGTGACCCACTTTCTACAGCAAGGCTCCACCTTGTAAAGATTCCACAACCTCTCAAATCACACCACTGGCTGAGGAGCAAGTGCTCAAACAAATAAGCCTATGGTAGATATTTTATATTCAAACCACAGCAGTTAATGATTAGATTTTATTGTCAGATATACTGGTGGCATTATGCAAGGTGTGGTGGAAATATAAGTAGAACTGTGTGTACTGTAGGCCCGTGAGAAATGATCTAAGAACTTCATTTTTTTCTCCAGATGTGAGTGTGACTGTGTGCATGTCCCTAAATGGGCCTGATACATGCCTTCTGGAAGCATTTTGAATCAGGGATTAAGACTTAGTTACTTTCCAAAGTAATTTATTCCTCAGTTCATTTTGTCTTTAATTCTTCTATTATTTTATTGAGTCATTCAACATATATTAATACAGATATTATATAGTATTTGCCAACCATTCTTGCCAATGTATATACAATGCCCTCGATGGAGTCTTTTGGCAGGGTTATCTACTACTTTCAGTAACCATCCATTAGTTCATTCATTCAAGGATATGGTCACCCTATAGAGCTTACATTTTCTCATTGAAAGAGAAGAACAATAGGTTTTTTTTTTTTTTTTTTTTTTTTTTTTTTTTTTTGCTCAGGATTTCTGGTGTGAAGCTATGTTGATTTGTGCCTGCTTAGGAGACATCAGGTCCTTTAGCAGGATGAATGCTAAGTAGTTGTCCTGGGGGAGATATTTTAGGAAGAGAGAAGTGATCTCTAGGGAGCTTTCTAAAGCTTTCCATTAGATATCTTGAAGGCCCCAACTGCATACTTGTGAAAGCTCAAGGATGAAGCAGATTCGTGGTGTCTTTGAGTTAGCATTGTTATTACTTTATGACTGTTTAGGTTGTACTTTTCAACTTTGGCTTTTTTCTTGTTTCCCTGTTGCTCACTCTATGGGCTTTAGCTCATGTTCATGCCCCCTCTCCAGGAGACAAGTTGATTATAGCAGCAGCATTAGACATAACCCTCTGAGCATGTGAATAACACTCTCTGCCTATTTCATGGAGACCTTGAGGCCATCATAATTCCTAAAATGCATATCAGCTCTTCCTCTGTAGGTCTTGACAGGCTTGAAGAGAAAGTATTAGACATTGTTTACTTTTTCTTAATCAGTGAGCACTGGTGACTTCATGACACTTGATGGTCAGGCCAACTATTAAATTTGTAGTTGAATAAGATTCTGAGGTTATTTTGGAGGAATGATCTGTATGGGTGAGGACTTAACCTGTGCAGAAGATGACGGCCTTCTTTAGGTGCTACATAGCAGTCTTTAGTGATTCCTTGAGGGTTCATGCTCCCATGTTTACAGACTTTCCAGTTAGAACTTCCCATGTGTCATTTTGCTTGGAGACACTGAGCTACTGTCACCATCATGGCCCAAGGAGGACAATTTTGCTAAGTGACACAATTGTGGACTAAGCTCCATTCTGCTAGTTAGTGCAGCAGTAATGTAGTCACCATATCTTTAGTAGTATCACAACCTCAGGGTCTACCTTGCTGGGTGCTCTAGACCACCAGAGCTCTCTCTATAGAGGTCCCTCCCTTCCTGGGTTATCAGCAGTGTCCCAGATACATGTATAAAATGTTTTCAACTTATTTATTTTCAATAGCCTTTGGCAAACATTTCTTTCCCTCTTACTCTTTTTCCTTGGTTTTCTCTGCTAAATCCATGCCTGTGGGTCTCCAGCTGCCTTCACAGCACCTGCACTGGTTAATGTCTCCATGTACTTGTACTTGTTGTCCTTGGGGTCTTAATGAGGAAAGGCCCCTGTTATCAGGTCACTTTTAGGAAACAGGATGGGAAGGAAATCTGTTAACCACAGCATTATATAGGCTGTTTCATTTAAAACCATCCCTGTGCAGTAAATATTATTCCCCTGATTTTTAAGATGAGAAAACTCATCCCCAGGAAAACCCCTAAATATCATTCCTTTGAGAGTACCTGTAACAGTTTATATCTCTTCTGCTCAAGTTCTTTCAATGGTGTCTTGTTATGTATTACTGAATAAAAATGATAGTCCTACATTCAAAAAGCCCTCACAACCTGACCCTAATCTACATTTTCTGTTCCAGTGTTCACTAACTTACAGGTGCAAAGTTATAATCAAATGGTGATTTTTTTCCTTGGCTAAAGTATCCACCCCTTTTGCTCTCATCACTTCATCTATACCATTGCATATTCAGGAAGCAGCTACAAAGTAACAATCATTGCAAAGTCTAACACACCCCTCAGGTGGACACAATGTCCCTTGTTACAACAGACCTGAACCTCTCCCCTTGTGCTTAAGTCATGATATACCAATGCCTACCTGAACCTGTGAGTACCTCAGAGGTAACACATATGTGTGGTATTAATTTATCATCCTGCAATAGGACCAGGGTAATGCCTTTCTGAGAGTTGATGCTATACAAAAAAAAGGTTCTCAGTTGATAATTTTGAGAAGTCACTCTATCTTCTTCTAACTACCATCTCACAATGTCCCTTGTTACAACAGACCTGAACCTCTCCCCTCGTGCTTAAGTCATGATACACCAATGCCTACCTGAACCTGTGAGTACCTCAGAGGTAACACATATGTGTGGTATTAATTTATCATCCTGCAATAGGACCAGGGTAATGCCTTTCTGAGAGTTGATGCTATACAAAAAAAGGTTCTCAGTTGATAATTTTGAGAAAGTCACTCTATCTTCTTCTAACTACCATCTCCATCTGTGGTTAATAACTAGTACTAATGAAGATGCATTTGATTAAAATGTATGAAACTAAAAAGTGGTGCTAAATAATTAGCATCTTTAAAATGTTTCTTAATGAAGCTATCTCTTTACCCTTCCCCCATCGTTTATTTCTTGTCCGTGTATTTGGTTAAATAGACATGGTCTTATTTAAACCACAATTGAAGTTTCAAAATAGCTATGTTTTCCCCTCAGAATAGGACATACAAATCAAGTTTAGTATGTTGTAGAACTCATTGTTATCCAAACATGCTTATATTAAATGTGAAATATGCTTTGCAAAGAACTGTTTTAATGTTAACTATCTCTCTTGACATACATTCGACAATTCACTTAATCATTTGTTTTTATCAACACACACTGATAATCCCAGTCACATATTTTCTCTAAATTCATTTGTAAGTTTAACAGTACTACATGGGTAACTCACAGTCTTTTGGAATCTAAGATACCTATAATTGAATTTATAATTCCATGGCCATTGCCCAGCAACCAAAACAAGTCACACACAATCTTGTCTTTTTTATGTAGATCACAGCATTGCCCATGTAGATATTTTGTAAATCTTGTAGTTGTCTTTTATTTTTTCTTTCCCTTTCTTCCTCCGTCCTGTAATTACTTAGCACTATTGTTCATAGTATAAGATTGTTACCATCATATTTTTTTTCTGTCTCTCTCTCTTTTTCTTTTTGCTGGGTACGGTGACATGTCTTTATGAGAGAGAGAACGAAAGAGAGAGAGAGAGAGAATTGGTGCAACAGGGCTTCCAGCCATTGCAATCAAACTCCAGATGAGTATACCGTCTTGTATGCATGTTTGACCTTGTGTGCTTGTGTCACTTTGTGCATCTGACTTATGTGGGACCTGGAGAGTGGAACATGGATCCTTAGGCTTGGCAGGCAAACACCTTAACCACTAAGAAATCTCTCCAGCCCTCTTTGTTTACCTCTACTACTCCTTGAGTGCTGTTTTCTTGAATAAAATGAAAAAAATGCATTATGTCATTAACAATCCGTTTCATGTATATGATGCCTAGACGAAAAACAAAAAGCCATTTCTTTTTGTGTTGTCTCATTTAACATGCTCAAAAACCCTTTAAAGAAAGGCATTTCAAACAAAATGTTTCTTTAAATGAGAAAACTTAAGACTTAGAAAGTTGAACTGCCTAGGGTTTCACAGCTTGTACATAGCAAAATGGGATTTAAAGTGAGTCTCCATGAATCCAAAGTTTAATCTCTTTTACTATGTGTTGCCTCCCAGTAAAAAAAATGACAGCTTTGATTTAAAACATTCATTAGTTTATTCAGCAGATCCACTGGGCTAGGATTTTTTTTTTGTTTCAGGCTCCAATGATATAATGATGGATAAGGTCTGAGAGGAGCTCCTGGGACCATGAGGACTGGTAAGGCTATGCCGTGGAAACAAACATCTTGGGCCAATCAGTCACTTCAAATATGCAAGTTTATTATTTATACACACTATCTGCATATTTATGGCTGGGCTAGGCTGTGTTTATGTCATCTTCATCTTCATTGCACAACTGAGGACACTGGAGCAACCACTCTGTGCAACACTGCTACTGACCTTGACCAAGAGTCAGTAGAGTTTGGTAATGCAAGTGCTGTTTCCCAAAGCTTCTCATCTGCTTGGAAGATCATGCTTCCCAGGTCAAAAAGTCACATGTCTATAGGCAGGAATGTGCTGAGATGAGCAGTGAGCATTGATGAAGAATAATAGAGTTTGTCTCTCATAGAAAACACATCAACCACGAAATGTTAAGCTTGTGCTCTTGAGAAAGAACCTCTTAGCTTCTTCTTCCTTCATCATAAACGTCCCAAGGAAGAGTTTGGTGCTAGGGCTAGGTCAGAATTCAAGACATTGGTTGTGCTCCTTGGAACTTCCTGCTGTCCTGAGTTAGCCAAATCTGAGTTGAGCCAGTTCTTGGGAAAGGGCTAGGTCTTTCCTCTCTGTTTTGCAGTATTTGCTATAATTGACAAACTGAGATAGCACTTTCTTTGGTTCATGAAGTCAGACTTTACCAGCAGTGAAAAGAAGAAACAGGAGGCCTTGCTTGACTTTGAGCTAAAGCTATTTCTCAATCCCAGCTTTTAAGAGGTCTTAGAATTCAGTGTGGGGAGGGTAGATTACCCTTTGAGCTAATTGCAACATTTTGTTTCCAATTCTGCTACAGTGCCTTGGGGTCTGTCTTCCTCGGGATCCTACTGGGGACAAGCACTGATTAGTAGGAGTCAACATTTCTTTTGTTTTGCCTATGTGACACCCAATTTTCATTACTATTTGTGAAAAATATGATGGAGGCACATACATGTTTTACGGATCACTGAGGAAAACAAATGCCAATATATTTTGCAAGTAGGTAGGCCAACCCCTGAGGAGTCAGACGAAGGAGTAGGGAAGAAGGAATAGCAACTATACAGGAGGGGGTTCATATTAGTTGAATAACATGGGACTACGAGGAATTCAGACAGAAAAAGGCAAGAGAGTTCAAATTGTTAAAGGATATTTGTAAGGATCTTAAATATCTGCTTTTCATTTCAGAAGATCTGGTTGTTATGATGCTGCCTAAGACAGAATAGCCACCCAACCATTATGAAGGGAATAAACAATCAAGTGAATGGATAGCACGTGTAAGGTATATAGGCTACTTACTATACGGAAGCATTTCTTTATTATATCTCCATAAAAATCAAAGCTGAGGAATAGTTAGAGAGTTTATTGCACATGTACCTATAGAAATACTAACACATGTGTCAAAATATTTAAGCAATGTTAAGAAGTAAGAAATATTTGATATTTCTCATAAGAAGCATGCTTGTATTTTCCTCCTAGGATTAGTTTTGTAGCCTAATAATATTATCAGGTCCTGGGCCCTTTCTGTTCTATAGATCTTTGCTTTTTTAGTTCCTATAGTTACAAAATGACATATTTCCAGACATCACACCAAAGCACAATGATATCACTTAGGAACATTACTCCTTTGCATGTCCTTATTAGGAAAGAACTCTTTCATATATGACCAGATTTACATGTTAATAAGGTCTGTGGATCAATGTGAGATCATGATTTACCTCTAAGAAAAATAGATAGTTACAATGTTCTTTTCATTGCTTTAGGTAAAATTTACGGCTAGTGTAAGTGAGAAAAGAGAAAGAAAAGAGGAAAACCAAAAAGAATGATGATTTGGGCCACATGAAAGGAGCTAGCATTTAACTGGAAGTCTGGGTGACTAAAGAAATTTTTTTGAAAGGGTCTTTGGATTGTGGAGCCTATTGATATGTATGTGTTTTGGTATGTTTGATATGTGTTCTCATGTGTTCATGTGAGTACACGAACTCTGATATGCATGTGGAGGTGAGAGGATAATTGGGTGTTTGTCTTTGCCATCCTCCTTGTTTGAAGCAGGAAGTCATTCTTGCTGCTCACCACTATTTGCCAGAGTAGCTTCTCTGCCTCCTTCCTGACTCTGGGCACACTGGGGTTACATACACCCATCACAACTTCTGGCTTTCACATGAGCTCTATCTGAAATCAGGTGTTTATACATGTGTGGGAAGTACTTTATCCATTGAGCCATCTCCCCAGCCCTGAATCTGGAAACTTGGCTTTTCTATTGTGCTGTGTATAGTTTCTTCATTGCCCTAATTCCTGAAGACTGAAGCATATCAAGGTCCATGTATTTGTTTTAGAGAAAAGCTTAGGAAATAGATAGCATTGCCTGACCGTGGTTGGCATAAAAGTCTGAGCTCAGGTTGGTGTTGGGAAGATCAGGGCATGTAAAAGTAAATATAAATGTAAAAGTAAAACCCCAAGAACCATTAGAACTTTTGAGGGAAACATTGGGTTTTCTGTAAGATTTAAGATAGGTCTTGGAATGACTTCATTTAATTTTTAAAGATCAGAAAGTCCTCAGATGACATGTGGGCCACATGTAAAATGCTGCTGTAAGTATTTCTAAATGTCAGTCCTCACCCATATTTATGATAATTTCCCATGTATAAATTCCCATAAGAGAAATTACTGGTCAAATGTTGTGGGCATGTATCAAACTCTTGAGATATATTGCCAAGTCAGTGACAGTTCTCACTTCCCTGATCCCTTGCCAATACTGTACAGAATGGTGATATCTTAAGCACTCCATCTCTGGAGGTTTTAAATACTACACATTGATCTTGATGGAGTGCATGAATTTTTTACTGAGAATCTCTGCCCACCCCATCCTCTGTCAGACCCTCTAGTCTGTGTGACTTTGACTATGCTTTCCATCATAGAAAGCAGAAACATGTGTAGAGAGGAGGAAGAGAGTAACCTTGGAACAATGGGTGATTCATAATGTTTAGTATATTAAATGAAAAAACAGACATAGCAAGTGACAAGGTTTCAAGAAATGAGTCCTTTTTCTCAGAAGTTAAATTTTTGAGCAGGATTCTTTTTGTTTTCTTTTTTATTTTTTTTAAATCTTTTTTTTTTATTAACAACTTCCATGATTGTAAAAAATACACCATGGTAATGCCATCCTCCCCCCACTTACCCCTTTGAAACTCCACTCTCCATCATACCCCCTCCCCATCTGAATCAGTCTCTCTTTTTTTACTTTTGATGTCTTGATCTTTTCCACCTCTTATGATGGTCTTATGCAGGTAGTGTCAGGCACTATGAGGCTATGGATATCCAGACCATTTTGTGTCTGGAGGGAGCATGTTGTATGGAGTCCTGCCCTTCCTTTGGCTCTTACATTCTTTCTGCCACCTTTTCTGCATTAGACCCTAAGCCTTGGAAGGTGTGATACAGATATTGCAGTACTGAGCACTGCGGTCATTTCTTTCCATCACCATGATACCTTCTGAGTTGTCCCAAGGTCACCGCCATCTGAAAAGAGAAGATTCTCAACCAAAACTGAGAGTAGCATTAATATAAGGTGTGAAAATTAACAGAAGTGCTTACTGGGCAGTTTGATAAGCATAGTATATACATTTGGCCAGACAACAGCAGATGTTACACCCCTAGGGCTCATGACTACCCCTGTTTTAAGTTTTCAGTATCAGGGATGTATTCCCTTCCCATGGAGCGGGCCTCCAGTCCAATCAGAGGGCAGTTGGTTTCTCCCATAACAGACCTGCCACTATTGCACCCGTTGGCTCATTTGGCCTAGCTGGCCAATTATGAGGCTTGCAGTGTCCACTGATGAGTATCTTCACTGCTGATTTCTCTCTCTCCCATTGAACTGCATGCAGAATGGCTTCTTCCAGCTTTCTGTCAGCTGGTTCACATGGAGGAGGTTATCAGCTCAGATCGAGCAAGTTTTCTCAGTGGCCTTGCAGCACATGTATATGGAGTCTTCAGCAATAGGGTCTTACCATCTATTCCTGGTGGGAAACCAAGGGCCTCAGCAATGGCCTATAATGTTTTGGGCGCATCAGGGACCTACCTGGCCAAAAACTCACTGGAAGATATCCCATTCCTGGCACTGAAAATTTTCTAGCAACAATCTATGGCTCCTGAGTGTTCCATTGTCCCAAAAAGTAGGATTACATATGTTTTATTTATATCCTCTTAGATTTTGATTAGCCTTCCCTCCACCTTTCCTATACTCAATCTCTTCCCCAGACCTCATTTTGGGCCTTTTCATCCCCATTAATCTATTCTACTTATTCTTAAGGAGGTTAAAAGCTGTCTTTGGAGACTAATGTATACTTTTATCCCCCTACCCAAACTACCACCCCATTGTCTGCCAGCCTTACACACACACACACACACACACACACACACACACACACTTTTTGAAGCTGCAAAGCTATTGCAGGTTGCAAATGCACATTGCTTAGAAAGAATTTACCAAACTCATTGCTTTGAGTAACTTTAAGATAACACCTAGAGTGCCAGGGCTAGTTGCATTGACCAGTACACTCACTTCTTTAGAAAGAATCTGTCTTTTCTTTGACCACTGAAATTAAAGGCAGATAGATCATTGACAGAAAGCAGAATCCTGCACAGCTATGCGAGCCATGGCTGTGTTTGGGCTCCAGGGCAGAAACTCAATGAGGAATAACACAAGGAAAATGAGCTAATCAGAGGGTATTATGTTTCCTTTCTGCATCCATTGCTATAGGAGCACCATGTGTATCTAATGGAAGGAAAGGGCAGAAAAAAAAATCATGCTGGGTCACAGGCAACAAGAGGTCTTCCACAGGAATTTCTTTGCTATGGTTTGATAATCTGAAATGTCTTCCAGTCTTGATTCACCAAGCTCCTGCAACCCAGTTTGCCTAAATTCATTCATATGTATGCATGAATGTCATATACATACATAGACACTAGTTTGAAAATATCAAAGTAATAACAGTCACTTCATGTATAATATTACCATCAACTAAGTTTCCCTTACAGTTTTGGAGCCCCAGTGTGTCACTTCCTCGGTCAGTGAGCATAAAGTTGCAAGAGGGCACAGCCTTGTTTGCGCATTCACCTTTGTAATCCCAGTGGACCTATGAAGCACAAGGAGACACTCAACACGTATTTTCCAGATGAGTGAGTGAGTTCATGCATGAATGAATAGGATAATATCTCCATTTTGTTCCATTTCATTCTAAATTTATTACTTCCCTTTCAAACCTCATTCTCATTCCCCTTCTTGTAAAATCACACTCTCTTCCCTGTGCATTTAATATATATGCTTTAGTTCAATTTCAAGATTTATTTAGTTATCTGTGTATCACTGAAAACTCATGTATGTTTTAATTTATATGAGTGGCTATTTACTTGAATGCCATTTTTCTTTTTCTGTTTTACTTCATGCTCACATGTTATGTTACTCTACTCAGCAAAGCTCAATGATGGGTGATCTATGAGCATTACAGAGTACTTCGTAGTGCACTGATATTTCACATATCTATTGAAAGATGTCACACTTGCTGCCTTGTTTCTGTAGTCCCAAATAATGAGGGCATAGATGATCTTAAACATATTTCCTTGAGGTCTGGCAAGATGACTTCCTTGGAATATCCACTCAGGGGTATGATGATTGTGAGGTCATGGGTAATTTTATGTTTAATTTTTGTAGGTTCTTCCAGATTCTGGCCTGAATAGCACCAACAGTATAAGAATACTTTTATTCCAAACATTTCTTGTACACATTTTCTTTTTGTTTTGTTTTGTTTTTTGAGGGAGAGTCTCGCGCTAGTCCGGGCTGACCTGGAATTCACTATGTAGTCTCAGGATGGCCTGGAACTCATGGCCATCCTCCTACCTCTGCTTCCTGAGTGTTGGGATTAAAGGCGTGCACCCCCATGTCAAGCTAGTACTTACTTTTTAAACTTTGTTGTCTGTTAGTCACTGATGAGTACACAGTATGGCCATCTGCTATTAGCTCCTTAGATCCAGTCTGAGTTGTCAGTTCTTATCTTTACTTATGTTGGAGTGGTCTTATTATCTTTTTCTAGCTGACTTATAGAAAATTTTCATACATATAGATAGCAATTCCTCATTTATATTTTATTTCCAACTACTTCTATTGTTACCTTTGTACACAGTGACATTTGAGGAACAGCTATCTTTTTTTCTGCTTCATTTCTTTCCCTTGTGGTTTATATGCTTTGAGTTGTACTTAATAAAACCTTTTACATTCCAAGGTAGCTACCTATCCGGCCTGAGAGAAATATATACTAAGTTTCCTTTGCAAATTTAGTTGTGTTGGCCTCTTCAAGCTAGACTTTTTTAGAGACAGACAGAGAGAAAGAGGGAGAGAGAGAGAATTGGTGCACCAGAGCCTCAGCCCCTGCAATCAAGCTACAGACACCTGTGTCACTTAGTACACTTATACAACCTGGTGCTTGTGTCACCTTTGTGTCTCTGGCATATGTGGGATCTGGAGAGAGATTGAACATGGGTCCTTAGGCTTCACAGGCCAGCACCTTAACCACTAAGCCATCTCTCCAGCTCTTCAATCTGGATTTTAAGTACACACACACACACACACACACACACACACCCTAAGCTTGTGTATGTGACAGAAACAGCCGCATAAATTAGTGGGATGTTACATGATTTTTCCTGGGGAGATGTGAAAAAAACATCTCTTTACCCCTGATAGGTCACCGATGATAGACCAGATAAAGGATTTGTCTAGCTTGATGAACTAATGAGTTTGTTGGGGTCACTTACAGGAACAGAGGTGAGCTGCATCACTGAAAAGCCCACTTCAGCATGGGTGACAACTGAGAAACTTGCATCATTGGAGTTCCATCAAGTACTTGCAAATAGCTCCACTGAAGAGTCTCTATTCCCCAGGACTTGTTTATAGTTTATATACTCAGGGAGGGTCCTGAACTTGGTGACTTTCATTAGCTTCCTGAGCCTCCTGTTTTTCCTTAGCTTTTTGGGTCCATGAGCTTCCCTCTTCCCTCCAGAATGGAATGTTTCATTTCAGAGGAAATAGCTACACAATATTGAGTAAGAAAGAGGTCATTTAGGAAACATTTGGGAAGAACTGGTAATAATTTAAAGATGTGTAGGTGTTCTTTGCAGTATGTATGCTATTCTATCTGCTGCTGTTGGTTGTTCAATTTCCTTTTTTAAATTTTTATTTATTTATCTGCAAGCAGAAAAACACACACAAAGAGAAAGAATGGGTATTCCAGAGCCTCTAGCAGGTACAAATGAACTCCAGATGCTTGCCACTTTGTGCATTTGGGTTTATGTGCGTAATGGGGAATCAAATCTAGGTCATTAAGCTTTGTAGGCAAGAGCCTTAGCTGCTGAGGCATTTCATTAGCCCTAAACTTGTTCTGCTTTTCTTTTGGCAGTTCTCAGTATTGAACCCAGGGCCTCCTATATGCTAGGCAAGATTCCTGCTACTATGCTATCTTCCCAGTGCTTTATTTATTTTTTTCTTATTTTAGCCAGTGGATGAGGCTATGGGAATGGCTCAGTTGTAGAGCACTTGCTTAACATGTGCCAGGGCTCTTTACCACAAAAACAAACAAACAAACAAACAAACAAACAAACAAACAAGTAACCAAAACCACAATACAAAAATCCCCATGCAAAACAATGCATGTTTTTTAAGCTACCTCATTTTCTCTATGAAGTTATATTTTCATGACCAAGGGATCATCGGTTCTCACTGATCATTGGATTAAGGAGCAAACCCTGGGTTGCATTTTTTCCTTCTTGGTGAATGACTAAAGGTGGTGAATATAGGCCTCTGAAAGTGATATATCAGGGCTTAACCTTTTTTTTTTTTTTTTCATTCTTTTCTTGGGAATATCCTCTCCAGGGCATTCCACTCTGTGGTTTTATTGAGTACAGGATGGCCATTCTTTCTCTCTGTGTTTCTCTGTTTGCAAATAAATAGATAACAATTAAATAGAAAGAAATTGAACAACAAGTAGCAGCAGTTAGCATACCAGAAGTCAGAGTAGTATAGTAGATACCCCCTGAGGAGCCCTGATCTGCTCCACAGAAGATTTCCTACCTAAACTTTCTCCCCAGAAAATTTACACAAATTTTACTCAGTCTGGGGATGCTTTTACTTTTTTTAAGCGTACATATATTTTTCACTGTTAGAATCTTGATACTTGTTTGAGAAGGTGCTAGAAGTTGGTACTTATGATGTACGGAAGCTGGTTAGAAGCTTGTCACATGATCACCTGGAGTTGTGAATTTGTGCACATCAACCGAATTGTGGACTGCTTTGATTACTTTCCTTTATTTGATTGCTTTATTCAAATGGATTAACCATTTTTAAGTCAAAAATACTTTAAATATTTAGTCTTACTTATTTTATACATAATTATGACAATATGTTTATTGAAAATAATAATGTCAAATATAATAATAATCTCCATGAAATTCTCTGTACCCACCATGAAGTATTAATTTGACCTTCTACCATTGTTGTAAAAGTAGTTGTGTTTTATTTTACAGAGGAAGTAAACAGGGTGAAATGGCAAAGCACTTGTGCAGAGCCACTAGTGTAATCATGGAGGGGGCTTCTTGAGACTCCTCTGTGGAAGTTTTTGTCCAAAGCCCTTCCCTCAGTACTAACCTGACATGGGGGTGTCCTGATCTGTCCTGGAGTCATCTTTGGATCTGCTTTTCAGGATAACGGAAGTTGAAGTCAACAGTCAGCTTCGAGAAGCAAGGAGCAATCTGCTGCTCTTGTCACCACTGCCACTCCTCTCTTTATTATGTGGGGGAAGGAACCTAAGAATGGAAGCTCTGGTATGATTCCCAGCCCTGGTCACTCTGTGACAGTGCCTCGTCTTCCCTGGGTCTCAATTTCCCTGCTGTGAATAAAGGAATTGAATAGATGCAGCCACTTTTTCACTTAGCTTTGAAGAATTTGGGGGATCTTTTTTGAGCTGAGGGTTTAAGAAGTCTGTAGTGTTTAATTTCCATATGAGAAAACTGAATTTATTTCTCTTTCAGATCAGAACACTGCAGCATTGAAGACTGGGGAACATCTTTAGTGGTGACATAGGCAGATACCAAGACTGGGATTCCTTTCCTGTTGTGAGTTCAGAAAGGTTTGGGGAACATATATCTTTTCCAGCATAATTCTACATTTTCCATGAAAGGAGATGAAGCTCATTTGCTCCATGCTTGCTTTATCTGGAGTGACCTATCCTGACCTCCTTGCTTCTCTTTCTTCCTGTCTGCATCCTTTTCAGGTACCTCATTTAAAGGATGCTTATGCAAATGTGCACACTGGTACTGAGCCATTGCTTGTAGAGTACTAGGCAGTAATGTGCTCATAGATTTCATGTTTATACCGCTCTCTAGGATTATCAACACTATTAATGCCTGAGTCAGTTTTCACATTTGAGACTCAGTTAGATATTAACCTTTTCCAAGTCCTTCATTGGTGGGATGAGTTTGAGTTAGGCAGGAGGAAAATGGATAGCACTGGTTGAAGGATAAGAAGAGAGACAAGAGTGGAGCTGCAAGCAGCCCTAGGCTGAGAGCCTCTGATGTCTGTGAGTCAGCAGGGGATAACTGGAGCTCTCAGCATCTCCTCTTTGGGGCTATCAGTGAGCCCCCTGCCATCACCCAGGTGACTCTATTCCGTCTAGAGACAAGAGTGAGGTAAAGGGGATCTTAAAACTGCTCAGCAGACGGCCACTCCATAGGAGTATCTATTTTGACAAAATAAACTGTGGATTTGTCCTAAGAACTTGGGCAGCAGAGACTGCAGTCTCATCCCTGTTCTCATGCTTGAAGACTTTTTCTCCCAGTAATGAGAGTGCCTCACAAGCAGACCGTTCCCCGACAGTGCTGGCAGCAGGACAACTTGTGCCCAGGATGGATTTTTCTTCATTGATTCTAATCTTCTTCCTGACTGTCTGTCTTGGCTGCTTTGACATATTGAACACTGAATAGTCCCTGAGTAATTCTTGAACATTTGGGGATCGTTTTTATTTTTACAAGACAGTAGAATCCAATGGAGTGATTTATCCATGTACCAGAAGATGAAGAACAAAAATAACAAAGTGATTTCATCCTGGGAATAAATACAGATTCAATGGAGATTTAAAATACACACCAAACAAAAGATTTGTACCCAAATCTTCAATAATTTCATAATTTTGTAAAGATGCACAGAGTCATATAAAGATGAACATTAATGGATAAAAGGGCTTTCACAGCTGTGACTTTAGCCATGATTGATGAGAAAATGCTACTGGAGGGAGAAAAGGAAAATGAATATTTATTAATAGAATAGTGGCGGGGGCTTAAAACCCTGGGAGATCCATCATTTCAAATTCAAGGTTGGATGCATTCAAAACAGAATGTTCAATACAATGTCCCCATAGCAGAATCATGGACCAGAAAATCCACAGTCTCTGCTCTTGTCCTGACCAAGGGGGACTTTCTGAAGATGTTATTCCTGTTTCAGTCCCCATTGACATCACCTGAACAGGCCGACTTTACATGAGTAATCACTTCAAGAATGCTATGACAACAATTGTCTCACATATTAGAACACTCAGAGCAATGTGGTCTGGTCATTCATCCAGAAATTAATAAATCATGTCTGCATATTTTTTCTGAATATAGTACTTATGGTCTCTGTGCTGACAGCTTGAGAATTATTAGTAAGTTATTTTTTTACCTATCATGATTTCATCAGTTCTCCTTTGAACTCTATAAGGACAATAGCTAATCAGCAGCACATCTTAAAATCTCCTAGTGTATTTTCCCTCCACAGAACCTTTTCTTGAGCTTGCTTCTATTAGATTAGCCAATGGGTAAAGACTTAGAAAAGATAGTTCTTATGGTAAAATGTTACTCACTTGATTTTAGTATCATAAAAAAATGAAATTAGGAATCTTGGACAGACATTGTTGACCTCTTTTGTGATGGTATTATTTTCCATGTGAGCGGCTTGTTCAGATAATTAACAACACTGATACTGTAGCTTAAGGTTTTGACAGGGAAGGAGAAATTGACAGATGGCATTTAACTGCCTAATTTAACTTAAGGTGTTAAAATTGTACTGGAAATTTCAATGTATGGATTTTAGCTAATGAGTAGCTCCCAAACACATCATCCTACCCCATGTAACTATATTTCTTTATCTTGTGCTGTGGCAGTAGTGGCTTATTGGTTCTATAAATTCATCTACACCACTTTTAACATCACTGTCTGGATAACCTAATCAGGGTCTTTAAACTCTCATTCTCATGTTATGTAATAGCTAATTCTAAGCAGCTAGTCTTGGACTGTGGAAATAGTTGTTACTTGTTGGTTGTATATATGATGTCAAAATACAAGCTTCTATTCTGTTAACAGTGTGTTTCAGTTTATTTTAAGCCATTCATTCTACAAAATCCTTAGCTCTGTTGGACATTTTTGGGAGAAGGTCCAGAGAGATGTGAATTGTACTGCCACCCTTCTGTTGTCACACACATTTCCTACCTTTCAAGACAGAATGAATGATGTTGTTCTTGAAGCTAAAGGTGGTTAACAAAGGATATCTGATAATTAATTAATGCAACTTAGTTTGACAAAAAGCAATCCTGGAGTCATATACTATGGCAAATCAAAAACACAGTTCTCATCTCAAATGGAATACAAAATGGATTATTCTGGAATCAGTTACAAGTGGCCTACAAACACAGATTTACAGTACCCCAAGTACTGTTTTGTGGCATGGTAACTGTTTCATGTCATTTGTGTAGGTAGGTACATCATAGCAACATGAGGAAATCTTGCTGTAGGTCTCAGGAATATGGATGTTAGGTTAAACGCAGGTGTGGGCCATGACTACCTCCTAATGGACAATGGAAGGGTAAAGATAGCCCGAGATCCTTTGGCTCCAGAGCTGTGCCATTCCAGCTTTTCATAGTCACAGAAGTTCCAATCAGCCAGTCAGCCTTGTAGACTTCTTTAAAACAGATATGGCTTTTTTTTTTCTGGCTACATCAGTTAACAGCAGCCTAGAAATGAAGATTTGAACTTGGTGATCATGATGTAGCAGTGGCAGGAAGATATGTGTTAGCAAGAGCTTGAACTTTAAGGGACATCATTGAAAAAGCCACTAGGCTGAATAAAGATGACTGTTCTTTACAGAGTTACCTTGGATGGCTTAAAGTAGAGTTTTGATAAATGAAGAAGAATGATAAAAGGTTAAAATAGAGAAGTATAATTAGAAGAAATATATAAAGACCCTGGCAATGTCTGGCTTAAAGACTTTCAATTGTCTCCTCTAAGTAATTAAACATCAAGGACCAATGAGAACAAATTAAGTAGAGCATTCTCAGTTATATTTGGATAATAAATACACTCAACAGCTGTAGATAGAATGTGAGGTAGCAATGTGCAGGGAAAAATGATAGAAGACAACCTCCATAAACTAAGATGACAGTCATAGTATTATAGACTAAATTTGGTCCACATGTTCCATCTTGAAGTAGTGCTATTTCCTTGACATGATTATCTCCATCATGAAGCCAACCATCCTATGGCGACCTACAGAATACTTGCTCTGAAGTTATGGCAAAGAACTAAGAATAGTACAGCTGGACATGGTGGCACACACCTTTAATCCCAGCACTGGGGAGACAGAGGTAGGAGAATCACCGAGAGTTCAGGACCAAGCTGAGGCTAGCCTGGGCTAGAGCAAGTCCCTACCATGAAAAACCGAAGAAGAAGAAGAGTACAGCTGATGGTGAGGTCTGTGGTAATGAGGTTGTTAACATTCTCTTGTGAAAGGAGGGGGAAGGGTCATGGGATCTGCATGAGATTTCAGTCACTGCTCCCTCCTGCCCCAGCTGCATATGCTCTTTTTTGGAGGAGATTATTTGCTAGAGTATTAGTAAGTAGGAGGTCAAGAGTGGGTGATCTTTCAGCAGTACAGCTGTCCAAGAGTTGGACATGCTGTGAGAAGGAACTTCCTGGTGCTGTAGCTGCCTTTGATTTGTCTGTGCTTCTATAAACAACCCTAATAACCTGTGCTTCACCAAGCTGCACTTGGAAGATATCCTTTCTTGGGCTTGTTAGTGCCTTCACTATCAGAGGTGAATAGGCATTTCTTTACATGTTCCTAGGAAAGGTCATGCAACACCTTCCGGCCAAACTTCCAAAATTCCCATTTTGAAGTCTTCAATGCTGCAGAATGGGATTGTATTTGGGAGACAGGCAAGCACAAAGAACAGTTTAGCAACCCAGAACACCGCTTGGCTTGAGCAGTGGACACACCCCACTCCTAACAATGGGCCTAGCAACCTCTTGGCAACCTAGGGTTCCCACATGCAAAGAGGTGCATACCTATTCTACTTTAAACAATGAGAATGGGACTCTCTTCCAGTATTGGTAAATATAAATATGTACAAAATCCAAAAGTAAGAAAAGATAGATATCTCAGTCTAGCAGCCAGGTAAGAAGAGGATTTCCCTCTTGCTCTGAAGTGTCACTCTTTCTGTTGGTGAAGGAAATCTACTTTAGTCAGTCTATTAATTCAGATGTTAACTTTACCTCAAAATATCTTTGCAGACATATACAGAATAATGTTTCATCAGATACCTGGGAATCACAAGGCCTAGTAAAGTTGACACACAAAATGAATCATCACAACAAGCCTTAGAAACTAATAGACATAGCATAGTTAATGAAAGGTTAACAGAAGATAAGCTTAAAGAGTAAATGGAATCACAGGACTTGATGATTGGTAAAGAAGAGAGGTAACGAAGAGATGAATCAAGAGTATCTTTAATTTTTCCATCCTGGATATTGGAGTGGGTGATGTTTTGGGTAAATAAAACCTACAGCTCATACCACCACTACTGCCACTACTTTCACCGCCATATGGATAAAATTTAAGGGGAGAATTGAACTTAATTCACTCGGAGCTGAGCATTCATTTAGCTATCAGGAACATGGTTAGTTACAAAACAAGTAAGAATCTATGTAAATTCAGTACTAAAAGTAAAGATGATGCCCTAAATTCATGAAACAAACCTTGAATCTTTAAATAGAATATCAATTTATTTTACATAATGTTCATTCTGATATTTTCTGCTTTGAAGCTCATAGTGGATGAGAGGTAGACATTAGAGAAAGGTTGAGCATGTGAGCCTGTCTTGTTTTCAGTAGAAGAATTAATGCTTCTGGTTAAGCATGGGTACAAACTATTGTGAAAAGACTTGTCTTGGTGGTCTGTGGATATGTCTCTGTGGTAAAGCACTTGTCTAGCACATGTGAGACCTTAAGTTCAACCCTTAGCCTCACAAATGAGCAAAGAGAAATTTTGTGAAAAGATAAGCATCTGTGGACAGTGAATCTATAAGAACAAAGCTATGTGGCCACTGTGATCATGAAAAAATCAGATTTCATTAGTGGCTCTGAGGTTAGTAATGTTTGGTGAGTGAATCATCATGAAAGGTGGGTCCAGGAGAATGAGATTAACTATAAGGCAGGGAGGTGATGGAAAGTTTTTAGAAACAGTCAACTTAAGTCAACTTATAAGTGTATTTTGAAGTAAATCCAATAGGTGACTTATAGTGATACTACTGCCATTGGCTAGGGAGCACAAATGTCAGCTGGAGTTTGCTCTTGATTGGGGACCAGCATGGGAACTGTGAGATGAGAGAGGCTTTGACACATATTAATCCTGGCATGCAGACCTCCACGAAGCTGGCTCTTATTGTGCCTGCCTATTGCTAATCTGCAGGATGTCTGCCCTGAAGGCTACTACCATCACTGATTGCATTTTCTTCCTTGCAGTCCCCAGCTCCCCCTCCATGGTCCTTCATCTGGTGGAGGCAAGGGAGGGGGGACTCAATAAGCCTCAACAAACAGAAAAGCATGGAGGAAATGAAAGACTTTGTCTTCCCTCATTATTTCAAACACTGAAACTTCACATTCAGTCCAGCTGCTTTTCAGGTCTCTTGGGTAGAATGAATTGGTTGACAAAAGGTGGACACCTGTTTGTGGAGAGATTGATGACCTAGTTTCCAGACACCATAGGCATTCTGCTGTGTAAAAGGCTGCTCCCTCTTTGGTCTTTAATCCGTTAGTACAATTGGAAGTGAAAACTCACAAAGAAATGCACCATAAGCCACCTTTTGGTAGGACTCACAAGATATGGGAAGGCTGGTTCTACTCAACCTGCTGACGAAGTCTTTTGGGGAAGAAAATTATTCTATGACTAAAAGCCTGCATTTATACAAGCAAGAAGGGAAAGTAGGCAAAGGGTAAGCACATATAAATTCAGAATGGTCTCTGAGAAGTTAGTACAAAGGGCAATAGCTTTGTTTTTGCAAGAACTTGACTGTACTATAATTACATGCATGTATACATGTATATATTCACAGATACAAGAAAGTATTTTTCATGCAAAGAGTTTAATAGTTTATATATTAGTTTATGATAGTTTATGTAACTTTAATGGTGGAAGAATCTGAAATGAAAGATGGTCAGGTCAAAAATGTAAATTGTTTTAAGCTGATAAATTGTGACATAATTTATTACATAGCACTAGGTAACTAATATACCACCTTTGCAGAAGTAAAGATTTTTGATAAACATCATTAAGATGAAGGGTTTATTATAGCAAGAATATTTCTTTTGAAACTAGATTTATTTACATTATCCTGTGTCCTATACCTCATTGCCCACACTCTATCAGCATGGCCTATGGCTGATATCTATGATAAATCTAAGCCAACTGAAGTTGAAGAAAAGAAATGATGGTCATTTTTTTTCAATTTAAATATTCCTTTAGTTAACAATACTAAGCTTTTCTTGGGCAGGATATTAGGCTTGTATATCTACAAGCAAATAACACCTGTGGTAGTTTTGTTGTAAAATGTCCCTCATAGCATCATGTGTTTGTAATTGGGAGGTGGAGCCTTGTTGGAGAAGGTGTATTACTGGGGCTGGGTCTTGGTAGTCCAGCCCTAGTATATATTCATAGCTAGCTCACTCTTGCTGCTTCCTCCCAGCTGTTATAACAGCTTTCTGTTGATTTTTGTCATGCTTTCCATCCCAAAATAAAACTTCCCCTCAAAACTGTAAGCTGAAATGAACTCTTTCTTTCCATCAGCTGCTTCTGGTCAGGTGTTTTGTCCCAGCATTGAGAAGGCAAGTACTACAATACCAAAACCAGCAAAACAATTAACAATTACACCACACTTATACATGTGTAGAAATACAGACTTAAGTAAACCATTAATATGATTGAGTCCTGTGTTAACAAAAAAGTATGAGTAAAACCTTCACAGCTCTTGCTTAAGGAAACTTCTTCAAAAAAATATTGTTCTTATATCCAAATGTGGCTAATACTTCTTAGAACTTTTTCTGCATGGGGCTTAGGGACATCCATGATCCTGACACCATGGACATAGTCCCACTGCTTATTACTTCAGGTCTCAGAAAGTGAAAGTAAATGTCTGCTACACAGAAACTCTCGTGCTTTGGCCTCTGCTTCTCATAAAGTATGAGTGGTACTCTTTGTGCTTATTGGTAAGAAAACTGACATGCTTCTCATTCTAGACAATTTAGACATGTGTCGCCTTGTGCATGTGGCTTTATATAGGATCTGGGAGGTTGAACCTGGGTTTAATTGCTTTGCTGGAAAGCTCCTTAACAGCTAAGCCATCTCTCTAGCCCAACAGCTTATATTCTTTATTCCCACTACATCTTCAAACTCCAGTAAGTATTTTATTATATTTTACCCTGTCTTATTTCTCACTGCCCACATGCATATTCTAAGATGTATACATATACATATGTGGATGCAGTAATCATCAGTTGTACATCTCAGCAGCACAGCCAGCAGCTCATGCAGTGGAAGAGGCTGACTCAGATCATGTGTGGAGCAGCTGTGTCTTGAACTGCTGAGGCCCTGACTCCAGGCTGCTGCCTAACCTCTCCTCCATAGTCTCCCTGCTACAGAACACTCCTCTGTCAGCCCTTATTTCTCATGTTCTTCTACTCCACATTACAGCTACATTTATAGATGACATTAGGTGGCAGGTACCTGGGATGCTCCTCTCAAGCCTTTTCTTTCTGAAACAGAAAATATAATACAGTATACATTGTGGTAGCATTCAAAATAGTCATCAATTATCCATTAATTCTGCCATCTCCCTTCTGCCAATTGAGGTAAATATGTTATTACAGAAAAAAATTCTTATTTTAATTATAATCCAATCAGAAGATGCATCCATTATGTAGAGTGCTTTGGCTTGTTCTAAGAATTTAATTTTTGTGCAAATAGTAGAGCAAATGTTGCAGAGAGGGAAAGGATTTTTGTATCTTTATTACTCTGTCATTCAAACAAAAAACAAAGCATAGAATATACATTATATGGCAGCATTGGGTTTGGTGGGGGACACAAAGTAATATGGACCATGGCTTCTCTTTTCAAGAAAATCACAGTCTTTTTGGTGGTGGGGCTCAGTCTTAAACAGATACATGGAATAGCCACCTGTCCCTAAGCAGGGTCTGGAGTGACTGGGGAGATGTATGAGAGAAGGTGAAGTCACTCTGATTCAGAGATCATGGATAGGATCTGATGTGTCATCACGGATGAATAGGGAAAGAAGGGAAGGTTTTTCACATGGAGAGACTGCAGTGACTCTATGACATGGAGAGGTAAAAGTGTGCATTGAAAATTTCTATAAGAATGCATCATTGTAACAGGCTGATCTGGAGGTGGTATGAGGCCCCTGTGGACAGTGAGGATACACAACTAGGTCGAGCTGGATTATGGTAGGATTTTCATGCTGAGATGAGGATACTGTTCCTTATTCTCTGGGCTGGATGGAACTTTGGAAGATTCTAAGCTGGGCTGTAAAAGGATCCTAGCTGGGGTTGGGGGAAGAATCTGATACACATGTACATTTGTGCTGTACAATCTGGAGTAGGGAAAGCTCTGAACACTTTGTGTCTTGTGAGAACAAACAATATTAAAGTAATGGGTTTATGCATTTTTTGACCTTTAAAAAATGGTATTTTCAGCAAACTTCCTCCTCCCTACCTTACTCTTGTTAAATATTTCATCTCAACTGGAAAATACCTACAACAATGATTTTTTAAATGGTTTTAGCCTTTCAGTAATAAACCAAAACAAACAGTAGGGAGCTTAAAAGGCCTTTCAGCTGAGAAAGATGAAAGCAGCTGCCTCTGGATTGTGTGATTGTTAGAAAGCACAGGCATCTGCTCTGGAAATCCTGTGAGGTAGAGAGAGCAGGAGAAAGGATGGAGCATGCCAGCCATCCCTGACCTAATATTTGGTCATATTTCTTATTTGCCCAGAGTTACATACTCAGCCCAGAATCTCATTGTCAGAAGCAAGATCTGTTTCATTCCCTGAAGCAGGACCTGCAGGGAAAGCCCCAGTGATAGACATGAAGAAATGAAGACTCCTCTTTCACAACGCCATTGAGAAAACAACAATAGCTTTGCAGCTTAATGCCTGATGTATGTTAACAAAGGTATTTTCTGGCTAGAGGGCATGGTGCCTTAATTCAGCTCTTTGCCTAGACTAAATTACAATACAATCTGTCACTATGACCTTGAATTACCCAGAGTTTGTATTAATAGCAGTGAACAAACATATACTCCTTGTCTGTTTGCACCGCAAGCCTTCCTATGAGTCTTGCTCACTCCATCCCTCCCACCTGGAATAGATGCCCATGCATCTGTTCCAACATTTGCTCAGCAAATATCTAATGAGAACCTACTGTGTGCCAGATTGCAGGCATACACAGATGAATAGAATATAGTCTTTCAGGTGCTCACGGGCTGTCCAGGTATTAAAGTGCCACGTATTTTTTGTCACAACAGACTCCGTCTTCAAGGATCTGAGGACAATCAGCCCAGCCTAGGAGGTCAGAGAATGTCTCTTCTGGGGAGGGAAAGAGGACTTCTTTTCAATTAGCCACATCAATGTCAACTGTTAAAGTCTGACTGTTGGTTTTCTCTCATCTCTTCTACTTCATACATTAAAACCTTAATAGTGTTAAGAGGTAGAGCCTGCAGAAGGTGCCATACCATGCCTGAATATGCTAATGTGTGAGGAGTTTTTCAGTACTACCAGTAGAGGATGTATAGATGTAATCTGCAAGTCATTAAGGTTGGGTGAAGTGAGGGCTGGCAAGATGACTCAGTCAGTAAAGAGTATGTGCTGTGTAATTGTGAGTACTTGAACCCTACCACTCATGTAAATGCTTGGGTGTGGTGGTGACACACTCCTATAATTCAAGCAGATTAGAAGTAGAGACAGTTGCATTCCCATAGAAATCTGGCTAACTAGATTAGCTGAAGCAGTGAGCCTGTTTTAATCCAAATGTGCACATACATGCACTTGCACATATCTACCTCTACACATATGACATTTATACACACACAGTGCATGTGCATGCACACACACACACACACAAATGTTTGGGTGAAGTGAGACCATTTCTCTGTTCCTTCATTTATTAGTCATATTTTAAGCACCAGTGTGTGTTATGATGTTTGCAATGTGAGATAAACAAATCCCAGACCTTCCCCTCTTATATCTTACATTGTTAAAACAACAACAAACACAAGATCTGATGAGAAATACTGTGAAAAATAATGAACTGCTAAAGAAAGGGCTGTAGGGGGCAAACTTGCCTATTTTCCTGTCATCCCATACTCATTTTCATTATCCACGTTGGCCACCTCTCTGGCCTGTTGGGAAAGTTTGGTGCTGATGGGTGAGATGAGATGCATGAGCTTGCTGTAACAGCTCTGAATCGCTTAAAGTGCAATACTGGGGGGTAGATTACAAGCACAGTGTAAGATCTGTTACTGAAGAGACTTATGAACTGGAATAAACTCTCTAGGATACCCTGAAACAGACACCTAAGCCCCCAGATTCCCAGGAGAGTAAAGCAAGAGCTTAGGCATTCTGTTCTCAGAGTCTAGTTCCCTTTCCTACAGGTGCTGGGATACAATCATGCTCCCTAAGCCATCTCCTTATAAAGCTGAGCATGGGTTCATTTGAAACTCTACTTGGAGAGTGAGCAAAACTGCCTTAATTAATTTCTGAGGATTTTCTTAAGTGGCACATACTAAATGGTGCTTTGAAAGGGGTTATTTTGGTGCTGAGAAGGGGAAGATGTAATTCAGGATAATAAATTAACCCACAGACATTCCAGGAGGAAGGACCAGCACTGAATTCAGTTGGATTTGTTTTCCTTTCCAAGAATTAGGGGTGGGTTACAGCAAGAGCCAGGTATGTAACCATGGCTGTTGAGGAGTATTGACCATTTACAGGGTAGAACTGATACAAAGAACCATGAGAACAATTCATTATAGTAAAGTAGTTTATGAACCTGTACATCCAGTAGGAGAAGTGAGGCTCAGAGAATGTCCCTGAGCTTTATTATATGGCTTACTTCAGCAGCAAAGCATGAAGCTTGAGGAAACACCAGCGTTAAAGAGATTCTCCACAGTGGAAAGCTGCAAAAGAGTGAGGTACTGTGTGCAATACACGTGTGGCCTCTTTGGGATCCTCTTGGGACTCCAAACAGAATACTTCTGGATAAGGTCCAGATGGAGTGCTCTGATGAGTTGGCCTTACAGTCAGCTTTTATTGTTTGTTCAGTGAAAGACCAACTGCCAACCAGATGATGTACTTGAATTGATGCCAACTCGTGCTCTGCCCATACAAGATTACTCTAGAACTGGACCAGCCTAAGGGGAATGGCATGGAAGGAGGCCTTGGATGCAGGTGATGCTATCTGGAGGGCATGATGATGGTTGTGTATCTCCAAGTGGTAGTGGCTAGAGGACCTCACCAATGCATCTGAAATCAGTTATGTCACGGGTGCTTCTGAAAATAGTTATTGGTTCTTACCCTGAGAGACCTTAATTTGTTGAGACTAGGTTGTGTGTCCAGAACCCTGAATTTTTGGTTATCACCCTGGGTTATTTTCTTGGGGTTATTCAAGTTTAAGAAGCTCTGATATTATGGCTTGAAAATGAGGAAATGAAATATTATCCCCAAAGGCTCATGTGTTAAAGATTTGGTTCCATAGAATAGAGCACCCAGATATTAACACAGGCAGCTACAGCATTCTGATTTTTGCTAAAAATACAAAAATAGTCGTTGGAGTAAAGATAGCCTCTTCAACAAGTCGTGCTGCTGAAAGTGGGTATCTATATGTAGAAGGTTGAAAATAGATCCTTGTCTTTCTCCATGCACAAGAATCAAATCCAAGTGGGTTGGGGACATTAATATCAGACCTGAAACTCTGAAATTACTAGAGGAAAAGGTAGGGTAAACCCTTCAACATATTGACATAGGTAATGACTTTCTGAATATAACCTCAATTGCTCAGGAAATAAAACCACTAATCAATCACTGGGATCTCGTGAAGTTACAAAGCTTGTGTACAGCAAAGGACACTGTGAATAGAGAAAAGAGGCAACCTACAGAGAAATCTTTTCCAGCTACACATCTGAAAGAGGAATAATATCCAGAATATACAAAGAACTCAAAAACAGAATAATAAGAAATCAAATAACCCAATTAAAAAAATGGGCTATGGAACAAAATAGAGATTTCTCACTGGAAGAAATACAGATGGCATATAAACATCTAAACAAAGTTCTACATCCTTAGCCATCAGTGAAGTGAAATTAAAACTACTTTGATATTCCATCTCACTCCTGTCAGAATGGCTACCATCAAGAAAACAAACAACAATAAATGTTGGCAAAGATGTGAAAAAAGTAGAACCCTTCTACACAGCTGGTGGGCCATTGTGGAAATCAGTGTGGAGGTTCTTGAGACAGCTAAAAATAGATTTAACATATGATCCAGATATAACACTCCTAGGCATATATCCTAATGACTCTTCTCACTACCTTCAAGATACTTGCATAGCCATGTTTATTGCTGCTCTATTGACAATAGCTAGGAAATGGAGCCAACCTAGATGCCCCTCCGCAGATGAATGGATAATAAAGATGTGGTACATTTACATAATGGAATTCTATTCAGTGGTAAAGAAAAATGAAATTATGAAATTTACAGTGAAATGGATGGATCTGGAAAGGATTATATTAATGAGGTAACCCAGGCACAGAAAGCCAAACATTGCATATTCTCACTCATATGTGGATCCTGGCTACAAATGTATATAGACTTGCATGTAAGGTGGAACCAAAAATCGGTAGCAGAGGCCCACAAGCTAGAAAAAGGCTATAAGGCAGGGATGAGATGGTATTGTATATATATATATATATATATATATATATATATATATATATATATATATTTATGAACAAATTACAGGGAGAGAAAAGGCCTAAGTGAGGCCAGGGGAAGAGGTTGTATAAAAGAAGGGCAGAGGAGGAGGGTCAATCAAAATTCAAGATATTCTGAATAAGACATATGAAAACCTACTTTGTTGAATAATGGCACATCCAGAAGCCATAGATTATTCCTAGAAAAATTTCAGGGCCAGGGATGGGATATCTTCCAGTGAGTTGTTGGCCAGGGAGGTCCCTGTTGCCTCCAAAACATTACAGGCTATTGCCAAGGCCCTTGGTTTCCCTTGAGAAACAGATGGTAAGACCCTATTGCTGAAGACTTCATATGCCTTAGCAGCAGTCACTGAGAAATCAGGCTCATGCTGAGCAGAAAACCTCCCTTTAGACCAGCCAACTGTTAGCTGGAAAAAGCTAAGTTGCACTGTATGCAGCCCTATGGGAGACAGAAGTCATCAGTGATGAAAACAGTGGACACTGGAAGTCTCAAGTTTGGCAGACAGGTAACATGACCAAACAAGTGCAATAGTGACATGGCTGCTCTAGGTGAAACCAACTGCTCTCTAATTGGACTGAAGGCCCATTCTATGGGAGGGAATACGTGCCTGGTACTGAAAACCTAATCAAAAGCCTATGGCAGGGGAGGTCATGAGCCTTAGGTGTATAAAGCCTGCTCTTATCTGGAAAAATGTATATATTATTCTTACCAAACTGCCCTGAAAGCAGTACAGTTAATTTTCATATTCATATATTAATGCTACTTTCACTTCTGGTTAGAGAAGCTCTCTTTTCAGATGGCATTGACCACTGGAATGACCCAGAAGGCAACATAGTGCTGAGAAGAAGTGACAGAGGAGTGTCCAGCACTGAAACATCTCTATCACACCCTCCAAGGCTCAGGGTCCATTGTGGAAGAGGTAGTGGAAAGAATTTAAGAGCCAGAGGAATGGTAGGACTCCTTATAATGCAACTTTCCAGACAGAAATTGGCCTTGATGTCCCTGACCTTGCAGTGACTAGCAATACCTACACAAGATGTTCATAATAGGAGAAAAAGATGATGACATCAAATTAAAAGAGAGACTAATGGAGAGAGGGAGTGGATTTGATGGATAGCAGAGTTGTGAAGGGGAAAGGGGGGAGGGAGGGAATATCATGGTTTATTGTCTTATTGTCTATAAAAGTTGTCAATAAAATATTAAAATTAAAATAATAAAATGATTTGGTTCCAAGCTGGTGGCTGTGTTGACAGGTGATTGGATACTAAGGGGCCTTATCTAGTCAATTAGTTGATCTCTTGATGGAATCAGAATGGCATAATTGAGAGTAGATATTAACTGGAGGAAGAAGTTCACTTGAGAGATGCGCCTTGTCCCAGTCCCTTCTCACTCTTCTTCCTAGCCACTATGAAGTGAATCATATTTCCATATCCACCCTTCGCCATGGTATTTCTGTCTTACCTCCGGTCCTAACCAATGAACTAAAACCTTCTTATAACCATTGACTAAAACATCTATTGGGATGAGGTGGTTCAGTGGTTAAGGTGACAGACTCCTAAAACCTCTGAAATCATGAGCCAAAATAAATCTTTCTTTGAAGTTACATCAGGTATTTGCTACAGTACAAAATCTGGACTGTTATTCTTGGATTTATGTAGCCCAACCTAATCTTTGGTGGGACTAAGTGGTACAAAGTCCTGGAGGTAGAGCTGCTGGAATAAACTTCTTATATAGTCCTCATTCCTCTGAGCTTTGTCTATCTGCCCTGATAACTTTTCTACATTGAGGTAAGTCATAGGCAGTGTTTGCAAAGGAGGTTTCTTATACCTAAAGTAAGGTCACAGGTAGGTGGGGAATATATACAGAAATGCCACAACTATTACTACAAGCAATATTCAAAGTTGGAATCATTTGAGAGTCACTCTACTATGCCTTATTTAGTTCTGATGACCAGATGAAAAATCTCAGGGAGAGAGAGCTTAAGGAGCTTGCTTGGGTTATCACAATGGCAAATAAAAAGGCCACGGCTAAGCAAGTGTGCAGCAAGCAGTGTGGAGGTCTCTTAGAGCAGGAGAAGGATGGGGATTAGAACAACAACAACAAAAAAAAAAAATGATAGGTGTTTCTGGGATTTAGTTTTCTCACCTGTAAAATAAGGGTTTTGACTGATATTTCTTCCAGGCAAGATTTCTCTCATGTGTCCTGGCTTGACCTGTGTGGTCTATCAATGCCTCATGGTTATAGGAGTCCCATATGTGGCTGCCTGCTCTTTTGTTGCAGTAGCAGTTGCGTTTTCCTTTCTGGGACAGAACACTCAACCAGTGCAGTATATGAAAAAAGGGTTCTATTTTGATTACAGTCTCAAAAGGAAGCTTCATTGTGGTGGGCAAAGCATAGCAGGCGTAGCATCTTGTCACAGCTGCAGGGAGAGAACAGCAAGAATGAGCCAGCTAGCACTGGCAAGGGGGCAGGACTATAGAGCCACAAGGTCTGCACCAGTGATGCATCTCCTCCACTAAGGCTCCACTCCCTAAAGGCCCCTCAACTTTCCCAAACTGTCACCAGCAGGGAGCCAAGTATTCAAAACACATGAGGCTACGTGGGACATTTTATATCCAAACCATCACAGTTGCTGTATTGAATAAGTTAATGATAACTTTTAGTAGTAGTGAAAGTATATAAATACTAAAAGTGAAAATAAAAGTGTAGAATATACTTCACATAATGGGAAAGGGATGAACAAGCATGTAACTCAGCAACATCAAGGTCTCCTTTATGATCCATTATTTTTTTTAATTTATTGATTTTTTTTTTAGTAAAAAGGTTGCACACATGGACTCCATCTCCCATGCCAAAATTCTGCTGATAGTCTTCCATGGAGTTATTGGTATTCATTGTGGGGACCAAGAGGGCCCAGTCAATCTCTGCAGGGATGAGGGAAACATGGTATCTGAGGCTATTCCCACCCACCCCGAGGCTCTTACAATTGACCCCCACCCCCTTCCTGATAAACTTTGAGCCTTAGTGGGTAAGATAGAAATCTGATTTAGAGGTGCTTTCCCTGTAGACCCTGGATCTCTGTTTTTATGTGGTTTGAGTGACGACAGTGTATGTTGATGTTTCCCTGTAACCGGTTCTCAGGCTAGCTGTGAGAGCAGTGTTCATGTCACCACCTTCCCTATAACGACTTCTGGGCCTGGACAGATGAGGTGGAGGTGACCCATCTCCTGGCAGACAGTCAGATCTCTCTTGATATATTAATGTATCTTGTTCTCACCAGTTTTATCCTCCATGCTGCATGCTGCATGCATTAGGATCCACCTGCCCCACACCAACCTTGTGGTTTTTTAATAGCCTTAGGTGGAGAGAAGAACCAATACCTGGGGGTAGGAATTGAGTGAATCCTTAAGATGATCAATAAATGGGATGTCATATAACTTTGGATGAGCTCTCTTCCATGCATTGGTCATATATCCCATAACTTTCAGCACATACATGAGATAGTAAGTAGGGATTTTCTCCTGGAAGTTCACTTCAAGGACATATTCACTCTCACTGCACTTAATCCTAATATTGGTTCAAGTCAGCTTTGTTTCTGTCTCCTTCTACCAGAAATTTTTGTCCCCACATATTTCACAGAAAGGTAGATACTGTGTATTTCCCTACTGGGAAATGGTAGACACATTTTTCTAAGGGGAGTTGCTCTGGGTCACTGAGCTGTTACCTCACTGGTCTACTTCAACTTCCCCCTGAAAGACCTTTCTCACAAAATCTTAGGGAGTATAGAAGGTTGAAGATCCATCTTTAGAAACTGTTTCATGATGAGATTAGAGCATTCAAAAATTAGACAGATAGTCTTTCTTATTGTCCCTAAGGAAAATTTCCCTGGGTAGGACTGAATGGTATAGCTGTTATCTTCTCACTGCTAGGATAAAATATCTAACCAGAGCAGCTTATGAGAGGGAATAGGTTTAGGTCATGCTTACAGTTTTGGGGGAAGTTTCATCATGGTGGAGAAAGAATGCCAAAGCAGACAACTGGCTCATATCTTCATATATCAGCAGCAGAGTGGTAACAGCAACAGTGAGCTGGGCTGAGTTATGAACACCCAGTGCTGGGCTATTAAACTTAAAATCCTCCACCTAAAAGAGCTACTAACTGGGGATGAAGTATTCAAATATATGGGTATATGAGGGACATTTTACATTCAATCTGCCACATACAAGTACCATGTGAGTTAATAAATGGATCCTGGAAACATCCCCAGCCACCAGGGTACCTCCTGTATTTTTTTCTTGTTGCTAAGTGGCCCACAAAAATAAGTCCACACATCCAAGAGCAGGTTAGCCATCTTTCCATGTAGAAGGGGGAAGGAGATCAGCACAGAGAAAAATCAACTCCTACCAAATCAGAGAGCCAGAGCCTCAGAGGCCACCAACACCTCATCACTGAAGCAGACCAAAAATGAACCCAACATGGCTCAGGGAAATTTTGCAGAAGAGGGGGCGGAAAGAATGTCAGAGCCACATGTTGGGTCATGATATGCAGAGACATTTAGCTTACCCATAACTGTGGGCTAACTCCACAATGCATGACCCGTATACCTCAACAAGGAGGGGCCAAGGGGAGGGGGTAGGTCACGGATGAGCCTAATAATGGTACCAAACTGACTGTATTTGCTGAATACAAAACTAACTAATAAAGAAAAAAAATAATAATAAAAAACAAAAAAACCATGTAGAAGACAGTTGTGCATTCAGGGAGAAGTCAGGGCTATTGAATCCAGATCTCCCATAGTGGCTTTTTGGACCTTTGCTGAGGGGTCCACTCCCTTCCCGAGTCTTTGGGTCTGCTCCTACTTGTCATAAACATTGCTTTCCCACTGCCACCACTTCTAAGCCCCTGGAGTTTGTCTCTGCTGCTTGGAACAAGCTTATCAAACACTGTTTCTTTCCTGACAATTGTAAATGATTCCATATACACTTTTCACACAATTCATTAGATTTACTTTCTGAGAGGTTTGACTCAGGAATGATGCCAGGAAATATTTATCTAGTGGTGATCATGTGACCTCCTTATTATCTCTGTAGTTCTTTCTCTGAGGAAAGTCTTAGTCCCACTCCCATTCCAAGGGGGAAAAAAATTTCAAAGGTACTTAGTGAGGTCAATGGCTTAGATTCCTATCAGCACTGAAACAAAGCATTCAGATGCAAATGATTCATCCAGATGTAGGATACAAGGTTCATTCTTAATACCTTGAAGCTTATAAGTAGAATAAATATAAGACTGGAAGAGTGTGGATGAAGAGAGAGAAAGTGTGTGTGTGTGTGTGTGTGTGTGTGTGTGTGTGTGTAAACTGGTAATGCAATGAATGATACGAAAAGTTCTTTTGCCCTAAGTGAGACATTTCCCTCACTACTCTTCCTTTTCAACTTGTAGATATTTTATAAATTACTTTTTGAATAGTCCTCTCCTCATCTAAGGTGAGGCATTACTTCTTCCTGGAATCCTTACTACTGCACTGCCCAGGTCAGAGTCAGCTGTCTACTTGAATGCTTCTGGAACACTCTTTACTACCCTATTGTACATCTTACTCTGCTTCGTGATTGTTTATTTACTCATGCGAACACCATGGGGCTGTGATCTCCATAAGGGCTGGCAGCAGGATTGTCTTGTTCGCTGTGGCAACCCCAGTGAGGAGTAATGAGTGTTTGTTAAAAGAGTGAATAAACAGCATGAGGAAGAGATTCAAATGACAGCCACTGAATCCTGGTGTCTCAGGTGGGAAGATAGATGCCTTTACCATCATTCATGGAAGTAAGCATCTGCAAGGCTCAGCTAGAAAAGACATTTATAAAAGTTTGCATTCCTTACCAGGTGCCAAGTAGCCATGTTAAGAACTTCATTTGCATTATTCTATTTAATCTGTGTAACTGGACTAAACGAGTCCTGAATAAGTCTTTATGGAGAAGGTAACTGAACTTTGGGACTATTCACGCGTAGAAGGCTGAGAAAGGCTTCTGGCTCCTCGACAGTAGATTGTTCTCTATTCTGTGACTATGAGCCAAATGCAGGTAAGTGTGTCTGTGGCTGGAGGACATTGGAGAGTGGACAAGTAGTGAAATGTGATGACAATGCTGGACTTTACAGGTACCCTGTTTCTTATAGCTGTTAGGAAATCTCCTATAGCTTCTGTGTTCAACACAAAGGTAACCACAAGGATCACCTCTCATGTATCTTCCTACATAGACCAACCTCCCTTCTTTCCCCATGCCTTCTCTGAGATTTATGAATGGATCTCTTATTTACTTACTTCTATCAGACTCAAGGCTACTGTTCTTTACTCTGAAATGTTCTTCACTAATGAATATTCTTCCTATTGCAGTAGCCTGAATGATACCTAGTAGTGTCTTAATCATTTTAGACCATTATGACAAAGCATTATGGGAAGCATGACTTATAAACAACAGAAACTCATTTCTTATAGTTCTGGAGGTTAAGTGTCCAAGATCAGGGTGTCAGCATGGCTAGGTGATTAGTGAGCACTCTCTTCTGATTTCAGATTATTGTGTTCTCTCACATGGTAGGAAGAGAGTTAGAAAGCTCAAGCTTTTCTTTCAAAGAGCACAAATTTATGACAGCTCTATCTCAGGACCTCATTACCTCCCAAATGACCTATTTCTTAATATCATCAAAAAGAAGGCTGGAATTTTAACACAAATTGTGGGGATCACAAACATTCACCCAACATTTTATCCTTCTTAAGGGCCGTGGGAGGACAAGATATAGAAGAATGTATTTATAGGGTGAGAAGCCAGTGACGGGGCTGAAGCACTTTGAATACTGGGATTGCAAGGTCAGAAATGGATTTAAGGGACAGCACCCTTCCTTCTATGTGTACAGAGAACTGGAGAAAGAATGAACTATGGACAAAGAAGTCAATTATCTTCCACATACGCACATATGATAGAGGGTTCTGAGTTAGGGCTCTGGGTTCTGTATTAAAGATTATACCCTCTGGAACATGGTACCTGTGACAGGAGGGCTTGTTGGCCTATATGGCATTCATGTCTAACTGGTATAACTGCCAGCCATTATGCAAGAGCCAATCTCTCTGTTCCATGGAATGGGTACAACAGAGAAAGCCTCAGGAAGGGAACAACATCAAAATTTTATCGGATTCTGATGGCACCATTGGAAAGAGAGCTGAGGAGCGAATGCCTGTCAGGCTCCATAATTTTCCTATAAATGGAAAGGAGCAGGACATAAGATAAACATATCTTCCCTCAATCAGATTGTGGTTGTATGTATGTATGTATGTATGTATGTATGTATGTATGACCACATTACAAGCATGGAGCAGAGAACCACTAAAAAGAGGTTGCATTATAGCTTACATTTGCTTCCATTATTGATTAGCAATTATTAGTCCTAAATGGAGACCTCAGTTCTGGACCCCCTTGCCTTCTCATCTTCAAACAAAAACTAAGGTCACAAGTATCTAATGGTGCTCCAAGGAAGTCCTTATGCAGGTGTCGCCCTACACAGTAGAGATGTTGATCCTGTGTTCTACATCTTCAGGAGCCTATAGTACAGCTGGAGATTTAATGTCACACAACTTGGTGAAACCTTTCTTTTCCTTAGTTCTCAAGATATCTGTGTTTGTAAGTGTTTTATGCACACTGACACTATTTTCAGCTCCTTTTCCAGTCTATGGTGGCCTGAGTTCCAGTGAAAAACATTATGAAAATTACAGTGATGATATTTGTGTTGTTCTCACATCACAAATTTGGCTTCACAGAAAACCATCCATTCTGAACCTAGTTATTATCTCTTTTTAAAAAATGTGGCCTCTCCCTTCTGCCTGGTGGCTACCTTGGGACATCCTTTACACTAGGACTTTTGGGACAGGTCTCATTCTCAGGGCTTCCATTATGTAGTTTCTAAGCCCAGTCTTCTGCCTGCTACTCAGTGCCATAGGGGGATGTCATATTTGGAAGAAAGAGATTAATTCAGGGTTCTATGCTACTAATTCTCAGTAGACCCAAATTTGTGATAGTGGAACAAGATGAATAATCAGAGCAATAATTACGTTCTTAATCCACTTGGATATTATGCAGAAACCGCAAACCCAACATGTCCAGTGTGGAATTAATCATCTTTCTGCTCCTCCTCATTCCTCACCCTCTAAATTGCAATCATTGAAATATAAGATAGGGAAACATCTGAGACAAGTGTATGAAAAGTGATATTAGGGGCTGAGAAAATGTCTTAGCAGGCAAAAGTAGTCATGACGATCTGAATTTAGAGCCCTGGTGCCCATATGCAGTTAAATGCAGCAGCCAGGGTCCTTAATCCCAGCCCTCCAATGGACAGATAGCAGGCAGATTCAAGAGAATCCCAGAAGCTCATAGCCCACCTAGACTGCAATATGCAATGATGAATAAGACCCTCTGGCTTAAACTAGGTAGAAAGCAAAGACCAACACCTGAGGTCGTCCTCTGACCTCCACGTTTATGCCAAGAAACATACATATTCACTGTCATAATACATACATACACACACAGATAGTGAAATTTAAAAAATAGCAAACTGACATATTAGATTTCATAAATGGCTGTTATCTAGGCAACTTCAGAGTGTGATTGGCCTAGTTTGGGGGATAATTTTTTTTTTTTCTGTGCCTTGGGTAGATGCGTTAGATAGCTAGATCACCCAAGATCACATCCTGTTTGAAGAATCAACATGCAGTGTGCTAAGACCAATATTGTAGCTGCTGTCATGATTCATCCCTCTTCTTTCCTTCCACATGTTTTCACTCTTATAATGTTTTATTTATTTGACTGAGAAAGAGGGAGAGAGAGAGAGAGAGAGAGAGAATGGGCATGGATCTGTCTAACATGGGTCCTGGGGAATGGAACCTGGGTCCTTTGGCTTTGCAGGCAAACACCTTAACTGCTAATCCATCTCTCCAGCCCCCGGGTTGTTTTGTTTTGTTTTTTTGTTTTACTTTGTTTTTCGAGGTAGGAGCTCACTCTAGCTCAGGTTGACTTGGAATTCACTATGTAGTCTCAGGGTGGCATCGAACTCAAAGGGATCCTCCTACCTCTGCCTCCTGAGTGCTGGAATTAAAGATGTGTGCCACCACACCTGGCATTTTTTAAAAAAATATCTAATAGGTTTTTATTTTATTTAAGACTTTAGTGTGGGATGTAAAGTATGTTAATCCTGGGCCAGCAAACCCAGTAGGTACAGTTACTGTACTGTGAGGCTATGGAGGACAGTGGTGATTTCTGCTTTGTAAGAGGTTATGTGTACTTGGTGGAGATGGTAAAGGGGAGATTTAGTAGGGGAGTGTATCAGACAGCTTCAGGTTCGCTGAGATGAACTTCCAGACCAAGCACAGTTATGGAGGAAGGGATATTTATTGAAGCTTACAGATCCAGGGGAAGTTCCATAATGACAGAAGAAACTGGCCTGCTTTCACAGGACCAAGCAGAGAGAGAGAGAAGCACAAGCCAAAAAGCCACACAGTACAGCACACTTCAGGAACTCCTGCTAGGCACACTTTGCATATCTTTAGATTGAAATCTGAAACCCACCACCACACCTTAAGATCCACACAATGGCACTGACTCCAGCCAGGTGGCTGCAGATGCAAACTACAAACAAACAACTGAAATATGTTGGGGGCCATCTATTCAATCCACCACAGGGAGCAAAGATTTATATAGAATTGAGCATTGCCTTAAAATAAGAAGTAAAGTAATAAAGAAAGATGAAAAGTTTTCTCTAAATATTGCCAGTGGTTATGCTCCATTTGATAAAAACTTTCCTCTGCCACCTTATCATGGTCCTATGTCCCTGCATGATGACATGAGATTTTTCCTGCATATGCATGTTATGAATCAAAATTTGTCTGTCTGGAACCTCAGAACCAAGAGGTTCTGCTGTAAAAGCAATGATGTGAAGGTCTGTGTGTGACTGAGCTGTTGGACATGTATGCTTTACTGCAGAAGTGTGAGCTGTGTTCCTGTGTGAGTGCATTTGTAAGATGTTTCATAAATGAAGTCCCATTCTCTTTTAAAAATAGAATAACTGTTCTAAAACATGAATGCTGAGTAAGAAGAAGGATGGCCCTGAGTTTTAGAAGGAGTTTCCAGAAACTGGTATAAGAAACTAGCTAATGGCATTGAGAGATAGAAGGGAAGATGCATAGACCATGCTGTGTTTTGCATTTCAATCTCTGCAGATCTTCTCTCCCTGCCTATGCATATTTAAAATTCCTTTCAATATATAAATAGGATAATTCTCTTTCCTCATCCCCACCAGAGTTCATTTAACAGGCACACACAAAAACTTGTACAGCCAGGCCTGTCTTCCTGCTTCCTGTTTTTACTATTTATTGGTTTTTCTCATTTTCTTTTTTATCCCTCCCATGGTGCTCCCCTTAGATTAAATCATGTCTCAAGATTGACCAGAGGGAGAAATATCATTTCTTGCAAACATGGGCAGGCCCTGGGGAGGTGGTCGCTAGGCTTTCTCTGCTCTTTGGCACCAACCCAGTTTTTCCAGAACCACTTTGAATAGAAAGCCTTGGGCTTGAGACAGTCTGTTCGGTGCAGTCTCTTCCTATTATTGATTCTAATTGCCTACTTTTTTCATAAATGAAATTCCAGCATTCTCTGGTGTCCCAAAGGCACAATTGAAAGACTTAAAATTCTTTTATGAGAAGGACAGTGAGCAAGGACATAAGCTGGGATCTTGGGAAAGGTACCTATAACTAAAGACAGTTAAGTTTCTGTCCTAGATAAAAAGCTCTAGAAAGCTGCGAGTCCATATAGTGTACTCATGTTATGTTGATAACATGAATAATCATTCTGCAATCATATTTGGAGTCTCCAAGATTATGAACATCACATATGCAGATATGAAAAGTTAATTACACTTGACTAACAAAGGTGGAGCATAAGATTTTGGTCACTAGTCTTTTGATCATTTATACTTCCTAGTTTTTTTTGTTTGTTTGTTTTTTGTTCTGCTACCATTGTTGTATTTTGCTTTATCTTTGGCACTGTCAAAGGAAGTCTGGAGCATGGACTGCTGAGCTGAGCTGCATGTTATCACATCCCAGCTCTTCTTAGTTGTGCAATCTCGGGCAAGTTACTTCACCTTTCTGTGCTTCAATTTCCGTAGATGTAAAAGGTGACCACAGAAGGGTTGTTGTAGGGACTGAGTTAAGATTCTGATAGCACTTGGAGCTGTGCCTGACGACATAAACATTCACAAATGCTAGCTCCTGTTATGTGTTGTCATTGCTACTACCATTGACATTGGGAAGGTGTGCTGAATAGCATGTCCTGCATGAAAATGTGATAATGGCTCTTATGTTTGCAACTAGTATCTATTAATTAAGAAACCATCATTTGTGCTCTGTAATTATATTTATTAAACCTAACTGCTATCATAACAATAATTAGTTCTTGCTAATTAAATTTATCAAATTCCCTCTGGATTCATATCTTAGGTAAATATTTAGTAGCCCTACACTAATTATTTTAATCAACATGGAGTGTATTTCAAATGACTACAAATAGTTCCAACTAATTAGATTGAGTACAAAATAATATCTTATGTAATAAATTTTCAGGTGCTAAAGAAGAAGGAGAATGAGCCACAGGATAATGTCTTAGTGACCTAACTGCTGTCTGACTTCGCTGTGACAGCACTTTCAGAGCCTAGCCAATCTACTCTGGTAAGTAGCTTCAGATAGTTTATTGTTTCTTTCCTGATTTGTGCTCTGCTGCCAATGTTTTGAGCATAGAGCAAGCACTGTGTATGATTCAATATACACCATATGATTTATAATTGCACCCATCGACACCAGTAATTAATGCAGTAGCAAGAGACCAGCTACAGCGCAGGCCACAGTGGCAGCCACAGAGACAGCACCCTGTTTCAGAAAAGGAAGAAAACAGAATCCCTTGTTTCTTCCTTCAGCAGGCCTCGTCTCCTCATCCTCAGACCTCATGGTCAGTTGTACTCACCCTGAAAGTTCCCTGCCTTTCCTACTTCCAGTTCCCTCCTTACAAAGAGGATGAACCCTTGAATTAAAACAGACTGACTGGCATCTTGTTGCTAGGAAATGGTGAAATGCGTGCATCATATTTCATGATAAAAATGTCTCTGACACATCTCTACAAAGATGTGTATGTTGACTCGTAGCTTCCTTGTAAGAAGCTTACATTGTTTATTGCCCTATCCTTTCCTGGGTTTACATTAGAGTCATTGTGAGATACTTGACCCTGGTTCACAGTCTCTGTCCATGCACTGTGTGCATATTAATGGTTCTGCCCATGGCTAAGGTTGGAAGAATGGCTATCTGTGCCTGGAATAAAAGTGTCATTTTGTGCCCCAAATTTATAGGTTGCTTATGAGTGAGCTCCAGATTTAATCTGCAGTTGGACCTTAGGTTTAGGCTCTTGTTAAGTACTGTCATTAATGAGATTTTTTTTAAAAAAATGACTATGACCATTGACATACTGGCTGTTGGATTACCTTATAATAAAATGTTCTATTTCAAGATTAAAAATAGTGAGTTTAAATTTGCCTGTTTAAATCAAGGTACAGAACTAAATCTTTTCAAAGTTGTCTCTATCCCTTTCTTGTAAATGACAAGTGAATTATTGTTCCCTAGCATCCAGCAGTGGATGCCCATGGAGTGGTAGCCTGGGATCACGCCAGGCCATCCAAGCCTTCCATTTTCACAAGCTGCCTACTGAGGATGGAGCTGCTTCCTTGCAGCCTATAAATTGCGTTATATTTTTTGGTATAAAGTCTTCAGTGGGCAAGAGAGACACATTTAACAGTGGATCTGCACTTGTGTCTCTTGGAGACACATGCACATGGGAGTTACAGAAAATGCATGGGCATTGTTTCCTCCTTCTCATTAAGCTGTCTTCCACTTTCAGTACAGCTCTATCTCTTGTTTTTGAATATAACTTTTCTCCCTCCTGGCTCTCCTTGGAGTATGTGTGATCCTACGCAGCCACCTTGATGATAGATGAATCATTCCTATGGCAACTGCAGTCACCATGAACCTTCAGAATGAGCTGGCAGGAGAAAACAGCCTCTGTGTGAACAGAGATCTAGGCAGCAGGGGTGGCAGAGGAAACTGGGCACACTGAACCAGTAGAGGTAGGAACAGATCACGTTGACCTAAAAAGTATGAGATGACTGAGGCCAGAATATGGTCTGCTCTCGTGCAACATGAACTAGACCTAGAATTTAAACCTCTTTTTTTCCCCTTGTACCATGATCTATGAGCAAAGGAATGATGGCAGACTTGCCATGTATCAACTGAAAGTGAATAAGACATATAAGAGAATCTTTATGTATTCTTCACATAAACTGACTCACCAGAACATGAGGTTTTATTCCAAAAGTGTAAGGTACTGGGACCAATATTGCCACCCAAGTCAAAGACACATTGTCTCTGAAGCGCTTATTCTTTGCACTCACATTTCTTTTTTCAGGAGATATACCAGTGATGGTGTGAGACCTTCAGCCAATGGAAGCAGAACTCCATGTCACAGTGAGAAAGCTATTTGGAGATCAGCCCCTAAGTGAGAGAATTAGATAATGTAAATATGTGCTTGCTAGGGTTGGTAAGATGCACATATGTGGTTTAAATAATAATGCCTCATAGACAGAGCACAGCATTCATTTTACTTAAGAGAATATCTTTCTGAATGAATCTCGGATCAGATCTGATATACACACAGCTTTTTTCATTGTAGCTGTCATGATCTTGTTCATTCACCTGTTCTTACCTATCATTTTTGAAGAACTAGCACCAATAGTGCCATGTGTAAAGATGCTTCCCATCCTATCCTGCCTAAATGTGCTCATAAAATCATTTTTAAAAGATTGGAATGATTTATTTTATACTTTGGACAAATTTTTTATTCCAGATTGTGATTAATGAATAAGAAGAAAGTTTACATCTTTTACATGCACATGCTGCAGAGAAGTATGGTGTGCAGGGATTGGAAGCATTGCAGTTGCTTTGTTTCTGTGCCTTGAGTCCCCTGTGATGGTGTCCTACAGTCTGACATTTGTCCCTTTCCATTAGTGGACTGCCCAGTGCAGATCCAAAGCCCATGGAGGACTGGGAACAGAGATCTATAGTGTCTCATCACCTTTCTCCTCTACATGAGAAGACTAGAGTTAAAACAGTCATTATCTCATCTATTGTGTGATGTCTGCCCCGTTAATGACTTTTTCTGGTCTTTTTTTTTATAATACTAGAGTCAATGGAAGTATTTTAATCCTCATCTTTCAGCAGAACTTAACATAATTGACCACACTCACCTTCACTTGTTTCTCTTTGCTTTCAAATTTATAAGCTATAAGTTTTATCACTCTGTTGACTAAATATTAGTTTCTGTGGTTGGGTTTTCTTAATGATTAATTCTAAACTTTCCTTACTTTTGTATTTATCTATTTTAAAGAATCTGATGGTAATCCATGTCTATATTGTCTGCTATTGTACCCACTACTCAAATGTGTCTATTGGACTGTGAAATATGGATTTCTGAATTAAGATGTGCTCTAAACATAACATATAACACATTTTGGAGGTATACTAACAAAAAGAAATATTATTTTATCAATAATCTTATATTGGCAATATATTAAATGATATTTTGACTTTATTGTGATAAATAAAACATATAATTAAATTGAATTTTATGTAACTGTATTAGACAGTATTGATCTATACAATAAATATGCCCAAACTTATCTGTAGTTCAGACTTTTCCCTTTTTAATATTTTTATTTATTTCCTCTCAAGGAGGGGGCAGAGAGAGAATGAGAATGGGCATACAAGGGCCTGTAGCCACTGCAAACAAACTCCAGATGCATGAGCCACTTTATGCATCTGGCTTTACATGGGTACTGAGGAATTGAACCTGGGTGTTGCAGTCAGGTTCGCATTGCTGGCACAAATCACCCAACCAAGAGCAGCTTGTGGCACAAAAGAGGTTAATTTTGGCTTACAGACTCGAGGGGAACCTCCATAATGGCGGGGGAAAATGATGACATGAGAAGAGGATGGACATCACCCTCTGGCCAACACAAGGTAGACAACAGAACAGAAGAGTGTGCCAAGCACTAGCATGGAGAAACTGGCTAGATCACCCATAAGTCCACTCCCAACAATACACCTCCTCCAGGAGGCTGTAATTTCCACTTGCCATCAACTAGGAAGACTAGCATTCAGAATATCTAAGTTTATGGGGAACATCTGAATTAAATCACCACATTCCACCCCTGACCCCCATAAACTGATATCCATACATGATATAAAATGCAATGCATTCAGTATGACTCATAGTTTTTATCAATCCTAATGATGTTCAAACATCCCCATAATCCAAGGTCTTTTAACTGAGCCATAATACCAAAACATCCTCCCAAACCCATAATGGCACAGAATAAACACTCATATTGCAAACGATGGCATTGGACATAGCAAAGAAATATTCAGCTAATACAAGATTTAAACAGGGCAAACATCAATCTCTGTAGCTCCAAGTGCAACCACTCTAGTCAGTGACAAATCTCCAAATCTGATAATTCTAACCACTAACAAGTCTCTGGTATTCCAATTCTGCCCTCCAGCTAGGCTACTTATACTCCTAGAAAACTTCATCTGGGGCTGACAGCTTTCCTTAGCAGCCATCTCGTGGTCCCAGCATCTCTACATCTACACTGGGTCTCTACTGCAAACCATGGTTCATCCTCAAGGCTCCATCGGGTCTCCATGCAGGCAATCCAGCAAACCTGTTACACACTGCACATGGACATTTCCAAAACACAAGACCACATTGCAAATTCAATGACCCTCTTTTTCTTGCATTTCTTATACTCCCTAATGCTAGATAGGGTGCCAATTTGTTAATCTGTGAGGGGAGGGTAAACAGACTTTGAAGAACAGGATAGTCCTTGAGCATTCAGGCTCCTTCAAAAGAGTCTACATTCTTCCTATTGCCCCAATCTCAAAGGTTGTAATATCTCATACAATTACAGCTGAATAGGCAGCAGTTTCAGTGCAAAGATTTCTTTCTGTGCCATATCCCTCTGCACACACCAGTCTGGTTCTATGCACTGCAACCCTGCACAAGTTCTCAGGACACGGGCATAACAGTAAGACTCTCACCCAAACTGCTTTTAGCCCAGTCCAAGCAAAGCTCTTTCTCATTCTCATAAACCAAACCTCACAGCCCATAGTTTTTACCCTATTCTGGTCTTTCAACTCTGACCAGAATAGTCCACCAAGGTGTATTTAAAGCACTACAAGACATCTCTTAGGCCCAGGTTTCAAATACTTCTACGTTTCTCTTGAAAATCAGATCCAAAAGGCCCAAGCCACATAGTCAGGTGTCTATCAGCAACCCCACTCTTTGTACCAACTCTACTGTTGCACTCAGGTTTGCATTGCTGGCAGAAATCACCTAACCAAGAACAGCTTGTTAGAAAAAAAGTAAAAAAAAAAGTTTTATTTTGGCTTACAGACTGGAGGGGAAGCTCCATAATGGCAGAAAAATGATGGCATGAGCAGAAGTTGGACATCACTCCCTGGCCAAAATAAGGTGGACATTAGCAACAGGAGAGTGTGTCAAACACTGGCATGGGGAAACTGGCTATAACATCCACAATCCCACCCCTAACAATACACTACCTCCAGGAGGCTTTAATTTCCAATAGCCATCAGCTGGGGAGACTAACACTCAGAATACCTTAGTTTATGGGGGACACCTGAATCAAATCAAAATTTATATATCTGTATTAGACAGTGTGGATCTATACAATAAATATGCCCAAATTCATCTTAGTTCAGACTTTTCCATTTTTAAAAATTTTTATTTATTTGAGAGCAACAGGGAAAGAGGCAGACAGAGAGAGAGAGAGAGAGAGAGAGAGAGAGAAGGAGAGGATGGGCGTGCCAGAGCCTCCAGTCACTGCAACTGAACTCCAGATGTGTGTGCCCCTTGTGCATCTGGCTAATGTGGGTCCTGGGGAATCAAGCCTCAAACTGGGATCCTTAGGCTTCACAGGCAAGCTCTTAACTGCTAAGCCATCTCTCCAACCCAGACTTTTCTTTTTTTTTAATATTGTTATTTATTTACTTATGGGGGGGTTGAGAGAAAATGAGAATGGGCATACCAAGGCTTGTAGCCACTGCAAACGAACTCCAGATGCGATGCATGAACCACTTTGTGAATATGGCTTTACATGGGTACTGGGGAATTGTACCCGGGTCATTAGGCTACGTAGGCAAACACCTTAACCATTGAGCCATCTCTCCTGCCCAAGATTTTCCTTTTAACTGAAAGTAATGCAAGTAATTGCTATGTCATACTATCTGTTAGACTAGCTGACATTTGCTTTAACTCAGCAAAATAAAATGTAAAATGTTTCTCCTTGCATTAAATCCTATTTAAGTAACTGGTTTTGCCATATGTCTGGTATTTTTCTTCCTCCATAGAGTCTTCCTCCTTTCAGAATTCAGAAATATTTAAATCAGAGTGTCATGTGCACTCCTTTGAATCTCATGCTTGCATTCCTTAACATGTAGTTTTTAAATTTAAATTTAATTTATTTGAGAGACAAAGAGTCACACACACACACACACACGGAGAAAGAGAGAGAGAGAGAGAGAGAGAGAGAGAGAGAGAGAGAGAATGCGTGTGCCATGGCTTCTAGTGGCTTCAAATGAACTCCAGATCCATGTGCCCCCTTGCACATCTGGCTTACATGGGTCCTAGGGAATCAAACCAAGGTTCTTAGATTTGCAGGCAAGCATCTTAACTGCTAAGCTATCTCTCCAGCCCAATACGTAGTTTTGATGCGGACATTAGTACTATGGAGAGCTCATATCTTTACAAAGTACCCTGTTTCAACTATAAATAGCTATGTTGTTTTTGAATAAACAAAATCTGACTTAGAAATCCTATTTATTTTTAATTCTGTTTTATGAAGGCATACCAAACAAACTTCATTTCATTTCTATTTGAGAACATTGCTTTATATCTTGGCTTTACTGATATTTTCCTTCAACATGTTCCTTCTTTTTTATTAGTTATATACATAATGTGTATACAGTCACGTTGATATCATCATTAGCTTCCTCTCTGTCCTCCCCCATCTGCAGGGACCCTTCCCATTGGGGAATTTGGGTCACACATTGTGGGGTTAGCCATTAGTTATTGGTAAGAGGCAATGTATCTGTGCATAATGACCCAACATGTGGCTCTGACATTCTTTCCACTCCCCTCTTCCACAAATTTCCGTGAGCCATGTTGGGTTCATTTCAGGTCTGCTTCAGTGATGAGGTCTTGGTAGCCCCTGTGTCTCTGGATATCTGGTTTGGTAGGAGCTGAGTGTTCTCTGTGTCTATCTCCTTCACCCTTGTGCTGGTACCAGGTTCACCAAGAAAGCAGCACTGTTGCTCATTTCCCCAATTACTCTGAGTTTCATCTGGGGCCCTTTTAAGGTGTGATGGTCTGGTTCTCTCCTTAGGATCTTTGTCCATCTGAAAAAGCGATGCACATTCTCCAACAGAGAGTGAAGTTAATGCCAGATAAATGGGATCACCATTGTAATTTTAGAGAGGATTTAATAGGTGTAGGCCCTCTTGTAGCCCACAATTGGTGGGAACTTAATAATGGAGAGTGGACTCATTTTTGGATATGGTTCTGACTTGTTTCCCAGATCCAGCTATGGGTTCCATTCCACTGAGCAGATTAGTTAGCCAAACCAAGAGCAGCTGGCTTCCTGCCATGGCTGTGTGCCACTATTGCACTCGTGTGAGCATTATGTCAGGTTGGTTGCTGCTGAGTAGCTTAGGCCACAAGATGCTTGGACAGATATTGGTCATTTTCCCCCAGTTGCTCATGAAGCACCTTCTGGAACTAGACGAGCTAACTCTCTGGGGACTGACTCTCTCCCAGATTCCAGCCAGGTCACTCCATGTCCTGTACCAACAGCATATGGTGTCTTCAGCAGTAGTCTCTTACCACTAACCTTTGGTGAGTCATCAAGTTCTCTGACAGAAATCTGTTTTCTTTTGGGAAACTTTGTAGGTCTCTCTGATCAACAGCTCATTGAGGGTGTTAGCCACATGCTGGTATTAGGACTTAAAGGCCAGTGCCAAAGAAAAGAAGAAAGAAAAAGATGGGTAATATAAAAGAGATAGAGAGAAGAGGGAGAGAGAGAGTGAGAGAGAGAGAGAGAGAGAGAGAGAGAGAGAGAGAGAGAGAAGAGAAGAGAAGAGAAGAGAAGAGAAGAGAAGAGAAGAGAAGAGAAGATTAATGTCAGTCTTCATCATACCCTCTCCAGGGCCTTGTGATTCAGGTGTTTCCTCTAGGGACCTGATGAAGGTTCAACCATTTAGTATGCCTTTTAAGGTGTAGAATATTATGGTACAATTGCCATTTGGGTCCAGTTTTGTGTCCCCTACCCCCTCCCTTACCCTCCCCTCCTGTTCCACCCACCCTATTGTCTGCTTATTAGGTATACCAGCATCTCGGGTAGATTCAGGTTAGGAACTGTAGATGGGTGAGAATATGCAATGATTAACTTCTGTGATTGGGTGAGTTCACTTAGAATGATCTGTTCCAGGTTCAATCATTTTTCTTCAGATTTCATTGTGTCATTTTTCCTTACTGCTGTGTAGAATTCCATCATGTAGATATACCACATATTGGTTATACATTCATCTAATTATGGACATCTGGGTTGATTCCAGCTCTTAGCTATTATGAATTGAGCAGTTATAAGCATGTTTGAACAAATCTCTCTGAACTGAGACATGGAACTTTTAGGATAAATGCCCAGTAAGGGAATAAATAACTGGGTCTGTTGGTAACTCTATAGTCAACATTTTTAGGAGTCTCCATACTGCTTTCCAAAGTGGTTGTACCATCTTACATTCCCACCAACAGTGGATGAGGGGTCCTGTTTCTCCACATACTCACTAGCACTTATTTTCATTTGATTTTTTCATGTTTGCTATCCTTACTGGTATGACGTGGAATCTCATAGCTGTTTTAATTTGCATTTCCCTGATGATTAGGGATGATGAACATTTTCTTAAGTGTGTATTTTACATTTGTATTTCTTCCTCTGAGAACTTCCTGTCCAGTTCTTTGCCCCATTTTGTGAGTGGGTTGTTTGACATTTTATTGTTTAGGGTTTTGAGTTCTTTGTAGATTCTAGAAATTACGTCTCTGTCAGTTGGATGGTCAGCAAAAATTTTTCTCCCATTCTGTGGGTAATCTATTGGCTCTGTTTATTGTATGTTTGTGAAGAAATATTTCAGCTTCATGAGATCCCAATGCTTGAGTGATTGTTTAAGATTCTGAGCTACTGGGGTTTTGTTCAGGAAGTCTTTTCCCATTCCTATATCATGGCAAGTTACTCCTATTTTTTCTTCTCTTGATCCATTGACATGTTTTCATATCCTTATTTGAGCTTCATATATTTGAGCACAATATACTGTTTTTTGGTTTAGGATGCAGTTATCAAATGTTCCACTGATTAAATAGTCAAGTCATAGTCAAGAGAGGGATTCATGTGTTGGCTGTATTGAGTTCTCTGTCTCTGCTCATATCACTTGCATAGATGCAATGTATTTGGGAGTCATGGTAATATAAATATTGACTTAGATTGATTTTAATTAAATCTACTCTATTTTGGATATACAGTCTAGCTGACTCATATCTTACCTATCCTTTGTTTCCGTGTTTAGGTAGTACATTTAAATTTTGTGACTAATTTGTAGTTTGGCTTATTTTTCTATAAAGGATATCTAGATACCACAAATTCTGATTCATTCACTCGGTGTGATTTCGGCATCTTAGATTGATATTGTCAATGTGAAAAATTTTTCCTTGGAATAATGTGCCATTTAACATATAATGTGGGGCATGATATAACCAAAGATGAGTTTGACATAAGCAATGGCCAATGGCATGGTCCTAGCTATGGGTAGAAAGGCATGCAACTAAGGCTAAGAATGGAGCAAATGTGGAGGAAGTCCCAACATGGCCATCCTTCCCCATGCGGTATGGGCTGGTTGTGTCATTGCATGCATCTTGCTATGAGGAGAAAAACATGTTACTATGGTTGAACCTCCAGGGGGAAGAATGTCTGTTAGAGAAAACCCAGAGTGACACACATGCTTGATGATTGGGTTCCACCATGGAGGATATGGATGTCTTAAAAACAATCAAAGGAGTAGAGAATATGCTAAAGTTCCTAAGTATGGCATATAAGAGACTAGAGTGTTAGTAAGCTGCCACAGACATGAACTAGTCATTGTTATGGGTCAGAAGATATACAGCTGAGCCCAAGATGGCTGCTCAGAGGGAACTTGCTTCTGTAAAAGAAGTTACAGTGGGAAAAAGACATGTGGCTAGCTTCATCCGCATTAGTCTCTGATTTGGCAGATAAAGTGGATAAAAGAGAATATGAGATAGAGGTGCTGGCTTACCATATCTTACAGCTAGCAACTCAAAACTATAACAAAACACAAATTACATCAGTGTTTTAAGCACCCTTCATGGCATCCAAAATCTGGGAACTTATGAGAGTCAGAGATTGAGAAGGGAAGGAGTGAGTTAAAGTTGATGGAAGATGCCCCTCAGGCCAGACCTTTAATACAAAGTGAAAGAAATTTCATGATTCAGCATGTAAATTGAGTAGGTAAAATGGGGAAGCAAGCTAGAAATGAGAGTTTAGATACCATCAAGTATTTAACAGTACTTGAATTAAATCATGTTTCATTAATTTTATTAATTAAAACATATTATGATGTTTGGGGCTGGAGAGATGGCTTAGCAGTTAAGCACTTGCCTTTGAAGTCTAAGGACCCCCGTTCAAGGCTTGATTCCCCAGGACCCATGTAAGCCAGATGCACAAGGGGCACATGCGTCTGTAGTTCATTTGCAGTGGCTGAAGGCCCTGGCGTGCCCATTCTCTCTCTCTATCTGCCTCTCTCTGTCTGTCACTCTTAAATAAATAAATAATAAAAAAGAAAAAATATATTATGATGCTGCAAATAAATATTTTAATAAGTTTTTATTTATACAAATTTCATTGCCCTAAATTTAAGATGAGCTAATTTAAGAAAGCAAAAATAAAATAATTTTGGAAATTATTTAGGGAGAAAATACTAATAATTGATATGTTTTCTATATAAATAGTTACAATAGTACTAATAATACTTTCTATGAAATACTAATAATAACACTAATAATAAAATTAATAAATTAGGGAGAAAATACTAATTATTGATGTTTTCTCTATAGAGTCTATTAAATCACACATTATTGATACAATGACAGTTTATGGAATTTACTAAAGGTTGATGTCAAACAAACCTATTTTTACATTCTAGACCAAATCTCACTCCTCTTCAATCTGCAGTAATATTTTCTCTTATACTATTTTTCATATTTTTCTCACGTATTCTGGCTTTTAAGGTAGTTTATAGAATTTGGATTTACTCTTCTTTTAAAGTTTCATAATTTGGACTTGTATTCTTCTTTTAAAATGCATATACTTTACTGCCCATAGAGCATTGAAGTTTACATTGCTACTATAGGTGATTACATTTTAAATTTATTCTTTTAACAAAAGTTTGTTTAGTGTCTAACATGTGTTAAATTTTAGTTTAAGTGCTTGAGAAACAAGATTAAACAAAATTCAGACTCTTCAAGAAGCTCCCAGTCTAGACTCTAAGGGCAATCTTATAACAAATATTTTGACAGTAACATGTGATAACAACTGCAACAGAGGGATGGCTGGGAAATTAGAATGAGTACTGAGAGAGGAAATTTAAAAATGTTTTAGAGGCTGAGCGTGGTGGCTCATATTTGTAATTCCAGCAGTCTTTGACTGAGACAGGAGGATTGGTCAAGTAAGAAGCCAACCTAGCTACATAATGAGTTCTAAGATAACCTTGCCTAAAGAGTAAGAGTGAGACTCTATCTAAAAAAAAACAGAAGAAGTTTGGGCTAGGGAGATGGCTCAGTGGCTAAATGTGCTTTCTTTCAAAGCCTGCTAGCCCAGGTTCAATCTCCCACCTCATGTGTGAAGCTGGATGAATATTCATTTGTAGCTGCAAGAGACCCTGGCATGCCCATACACATCCACACACACACTATTTTTTTTTATATATATATAAAAGAGAAGGTTTCAGACAATTGGATGGTAGTCTGAAACAATATTTTTTAAAAAATATTGCACATTTAAAACTATGCAAACCGGTAGAGATTAAGAGCACCCTGTATTTGAATATATTCCAGATGGATCACAATAGCATGTGAATGCAGAAAAGGAGGCTGGAACCAGGCTGTGATTGTCATGCTTACCCATTTAGAAATTTGGACTTCATGTTATAGATCATTAGGAAAAATAGAAGGATTTTAAAATAAAGGTAGCCCATACAGAGCCTTATTGCTTGGGCTTTGTAGGTATGGTGTCTGGAGCCTATGTGCTTTAAAGGGGTGCACATATTACTTGAAACATGAGGGAGACAAAATATGAGCTTTGTAATTGAAAAGCTACCAAGTCAAAATAGAAATTATTGGGCTATGTATGTATCTCAGTGGTAGAGTGTTTGCTTAGCATTTGAAAAGCCTTGGGTTCAATCCCTGGGATACAAAATAATAATGATATTAGTAATAATATACCTATAAACCATGGAATTATTTGAATTTTATGACTACATATAATGATTACATATCAAATAAGCTCTTTAATAGTTTCATTCACATTTGGTATATGTGGGTTGTATAAGCAGGATTTGTAGAGTATTCATATAACAACTTCTGACTTCCTTAGTCTCTTCAAATCCATTCTCTGGTGTTATTTTTCTATGCTTTTTCTAGATAATCTTTGGAATTGAAGGTCCTATGATAATTCTATGAACTACTCCCTGGTTAAATAATTAGAATGAGTACTCCCTTTAATCAAAACTGCATACTTACTGAATGTAAATGGTTCTTTCCCTTGCTTGGGGATGTCGTGGGGCCATTGATTTGGTGAAGAGGGAGGTTTGTTTGGATACTTCTGTATTTATAACTGAGAGATTTTTTTAAAAAAATCTTTTCTACATCCACTAATTACTTATAGAATTTCTGGATTTGGAGCAAGGGAGGGGAGGAAAGAAAAAAAGAGGAGATTGGCTAAAGATGGAAATCTAAAAGTTGTCAGAAAGTCATATAGTAAATAAACAAGTGAATAACTTAACAACTAGTTAAAATTGATAATAATAGAAAGAAAGTCATTATAGTGACTTCTGGTTTACATGATATGCTAAGGTGATGCCTTGAACTATAATAGACTCTACTTATTCATTCAAGAAGTATTAACTGCATACTTTATATTTATAGCCATATGAACAGGCATTCACAATCTGTGAACAGCCCACATTCCACTGAGAAGAATAGTAAACAAACAATTGAAATGTGGTAGGAATTCTAACAACATTAGGCTGTGGAAGTAATGGGAGACAGAGGCATATTCTGTGCAGCTTGGAATAAAGGAAAATGTGGCAACTTCTGGAGATCTAAACTGACCAGTGTGGCCAAGTCAGGGTAAGCTTGGTTGGTTAAGTACTGATTGTAGTACCTGAGAAAATGTTAAAAAAATGTTATTGTATAGAGTTAGGGGTATGCACGGAGTTGATTTAATACAGAATCTTAGAGTTATTCTTATATAGGCACAGTGGTGCTTTGTGTAGCAACATTTCAGCCACTGAAATGCTACATGTTTCATTGTGCTTTCATGTGATCACAATGGAGCTGAAACATTCTCATTACCTAGGATGTGCTGCACATCACTGAAGTAAGACAAAATTCCCATGCTGCCGATGACACCGGTGTAAGCAGAGTGACTATGCTGCGAGCCATATAGAAGTATAGTCAGACAATGATGTACTGTACATAAATTGACAATGGTAATAAGCAACTACATTAGTGTTTTTGTATTTGCTAGACATTTTTATTACTTTAGTTCCTTCATTATTTAAAAATGTTTACTGTAGAACAGTAGCCTCATATCTCTCCTATTTACTGAATCTCTTATTGCATCACTTTACAGGGTGTGCTTGTGTGGTAGTTTCAATGTAAAATGCTTCCCATAGGTTCATGGAATTAGGACACTTGATCCCAGTAAAGTGGTGCTATTCGGGAAGACTGTGGAAGCTCCAGGAGGTGGAGCCTTGCTGGAGGAAATGTGTTACTGGCCTTGTGGTGTTATAGCCCAGGGCCCATGTGCTGTCCTTTGTTATATTCTTTGTTTCTTTCTTTCATTCTGTCTATCTCTCTCCTTCCTGATTACTGAGGCAACGTGACACTGGCTTTCTTCTCTGGTCTGCCATGCCTTTCCTGTCATGGTGGACTCTACCCTCTGGGACTGTAAGCCAAATTAGACCCTTTTCCTACCACAAGCAGCTTCTGCTTTGTTATTTTGTCTTAATGAGAATGTAACCTAAACAAAACTTGGCATCTATCTATCTATCTATCTATCTATCTATCATCTATCTATCATCTGTCTATCTATCTGTCATCATCAATCTATCAATCATCCATCTATACTCAAATACACCACATAGCATACATGTAGACTATAACAACAATATTTAGCCCATCAACATTTTGATTGACAAGGATTATGGAAGAGGGAAAACAAAAGAGACATCAAAATAAAAGGACAAACCAGAAAAGGGAGAGGTTCAGTGGAATGCGGATGGGGTGTAATGGGAGAGGATTGTGATCATTTTACATTATGTTCTTGTATGAAAATTGAATTTAAAAATGTCAAAGGAGGGCTTAGCAGTCAAGGCACTTGCCTGTAAATCCTAAGGACCCAGGTTAGATTGACCAGTACCCACATAAGCCAGATGAACAAGGTGACACATGCATCTGGAATTCGTTTGCAGCAGCTACAGGCCCTAGCATGCCCTCTCTCTCTCTTTCTCTCTCTTTCTGTTTCTCTCTATCTGAAACAAACAAATAAATAAATAAATGTCAAAGGACACATTTCTTAGAATATATCACCACTGTGTACCAATGTATGACTACATAAGGAGATGTGAATGAGGTAGATCTGAATAGATCATTGAAGGTCATTAACTCACTGGCAAGCATTCATAAGGGCAGAAAATAGAGGCATTGAGAATGTGTAAGGGATTAAGTAAAACCAGACAAGAAAGATGTGGAAAAGTAGGAAAAGGAGTTGGAAAACTGAGAGAGAGAGAGAGAGTGAGAGAGAGAGAAAAGGAAGTTGTAGAAGCCATGGAGAGGAATTATCAGAAGTGAGAACTGACAGTGTAAGTAATGCATCCCTCACATGTTGAGTAGTGGAAACATCACAGTGACTAGTAAGAGACTTGGATGTGATGCTCTCAAAATCCTGCTTATAACCTGTGGCTTTGGGCAGGTCATCTAACCAGTTAGTAATAGTAATATCACCATTTGGCGGCCAAGTGTTCAAACATGAGCCTTTCAGAGCTATTTTACATCCAAACCATAACAGCCATTTAGGCCAAGGACTTACAACTTAATCTTCACAGTTTCTTGAACAAAGAATGCTGATTCTTCCTGTAGAAGAGATACACTCATCATTTGTGCTGAGAGCCTACCTAGTCAGTGTGTTCAGGGTGCTTTCTCCTTCCTAACCTCTACAGGCACCTTTATTTTCAATATCTCCTTTCACATTATCTGAATCATTAAATTCTTGCTTTTTTGTAGCCCAATTCCCTTAAGTCCTCCTTCTCACTCTCCATCCATCCTCCTATAATTCTAGGCTCCTGGAATGTGGAGCAGTGCACAGATGTTTCCAGCCTGTGAGTTCTTGATGGTTACTCAGGTGGTGTCTTGGAGCAGGTGTTGTAATGTGTGCCTCTCCCCCTCTGCTGCTGTGTTTTCTATACAAGCACCAGATTGCACAGCTGCTTCCATCCACCTGGAGAAAAGCCAATACTTGACCATGATTGTAGGTGGGTTGTGCTTTCAGGGTGTTGGGGGTGGAGTATGGTGCCAAAGATTTACAAAGCACAATTGTATTAGTTTCTTTTGGCATTGCTGTGGTCAACTATCTGTGAGAAACAACCTAAGGGAAGACGGATTTATCTAGGTGCACTATTTAGTGGGAAGATAAAGCCAAATAATGCCATCACGGTGGAGAAGGCATGACTGGAACAGCTTGGTCTGTGCCAGAGGGAGTAATACATGGCACTGACCAAGAAGCAGAGAGCTCAGGCAGGGAGCGAGCCCAGTTATAATTTTAAAGGTCCACACCTCAGGGACCTACTTTCTCCAGTTAGGATCCACTTCCTAAAGGTTTTGCAACCTAGTAAAACAGCATCATTATCTGTATCAAGTACACAAGCCTGCCTATGGACAGGGGCTTGTGGTGGTGGACATTTTACATCCAAACCATAACACTGACTTACAAAGTGTAATTTTGTGCTACTTAGCACATGCTTCCTCTGGACTTTCTTCCACTGTCTTGGAATTCTTGAGAACAAATTTATCCTCCACTTCTTCTTGCCTTTTACTCCCATGTTCTTCTCTAGGTATGTTGTTTTTCACCCTGATGTGAAGCTTCCCAATATGTTGGGCTCTTTTATCTATATGTTTATTATCTATCTATCATCTATCTATCTATCTATCTTCATCATCTATCTATCTATATCTATCATCATTACCTATCATCTATCTCTCTATCATCTATCATCTGCCTACCTACTTATTTACCTGTTGTCTATGTTATCCATGCATCTATAATCTATGTGTCATCTATCACCTTTCTGATATCTACATGTGTGTGCATGTTCATGAGAGTGGGCACTTGTGGAGGGCAGAGGACAACTTTTTAGTGTTGGTCTATGCCTTCCGCCTCTTTTGAGGCAGGGTCTTCCATTCACTGCTTCATCTTTTAGGCCAGCTAGTCTGAGAGCTTTTCACTGTAAAAGTCTTGGGATTATAGAAATAAGTTATAGCATCCAGCTTTATGTGAATTCTAGGGATCTGAACTTAAGTACTTTATTCATTGAAACATCACCTCAGCCTCAGTGTCATTTTTAAAAATCTTTTATTTATTTATTTGAGAGCAACAGACAAAGAGGGAGAGAGAGAGAGAGAGAGAGAGAGAGAGAGAGAGAGAGAGAAAGAGAAAGAATGGGTGCGCCAGGGCCTCCAGCCACTGCAAATGACCTCCAGACGCGTGCGCCCCCTTGTGCATCTGGCTAACATGGATCCTGGGGAATCAAGCCTTGAACCAGGGTCCTTAGGCATCACAGGCAAATGCCTAACCGCTAAGCCATCTCTCCAGCCAATAGTGTCATTTTTTTAAGTAAGTTAATTTATTCAAGTGAGAGTGGAAAGAGAGAGAGAGAAATAACAGGCATGTCAGGGCTTCTAGCCATTGCAAATGTACTCCAGATATATGCACCATCATGTGCGTCTGGCTTATGTGGGTTCTGGGGAATTGAATCTGGGTCCTTAAGCTTCACAGGCAAGCACCTTAACTACTAAGCCATCTCTCCAACCCCCCCCCCCCCGGCAACACCAGTGTTCTCTATAATAGTCTTAGCAGATAGTGACAGGGACTAGGGTTACTTGCTGGGCAGGCTTGTGGAGGGTCAATTGTCCCTCCCAAAGGACCTTACAAGTGTGTTTCAGTTGCCTGTGTTCTTTCCATTTTTGCTGAATTGTGAGCTTATCGTTGGCCAAGGGATATGGAAGACAAACGTATATCTTAGTTTCTTATTTCTCCTTGGGAATTCTTTATTTTGGAAAGAAACTTTATGTTTTGTACTTTTTTTTTCCATCATGGCAAGTAAGCAACACTTGTGTCATTTGTGTGAGGGAACGAATTACATTTGTCCAACACTGGCCATCTCTCCTTGTTGAAAATAGCAGTCTTCTTGCAACTGTCTTGCACACCTAGATAGGTATAGAAAGAGCCTTCATAGGAACATTTGTTTGAAGAATTTTGGTAGAAATCTGGAGAGTTATGAAGAAATAATAGAGTATTGTGGAGTCAGGGGTGCTAAGGAGAGGGGTAGTAGATACCAGGCATGGCTTATTCATATATTATTCATATAAAATTTCACCCATTTCCAGAGAAAGCAACTGGCAGAGGAAAGACAGAGAGAGGTCCATCCTGGCTTATGCTGAGTTCCATCATTGTGAGGTACATTTTACCACCTATATTCTTACTGTACATAGCAGTTTTACACAAATTCAGTGTATCTTAATTTTATTCTAGATGCTTGAGGAGACATTTATTCTATGAGGTACAAATATATTTATATTTATCTGTTATATTATATATATTTATATATCATATGTATTTATTATTTATGTATATTTATAGATATTGAAGAATAAGACACAGGAAAATATTATTTTAATAAGCAGACACACCTGAATCCAATCACAGCATAATAACTTCAATCATTCATTAATCCAGACATCCAATTATTCAGAAACATTTATAGAGAACATTCACCACTCTAGGCACAATGCCAAGAATGAAAAGAACTGGTAAATTTTCCATATCAACCTACATAATTTAGTAGCTTACAATTTCCTCAATTCCATACCTATAAAATATGAGTGCCATCACTTACCTTGCAGGTTGTCATGAAGGTTGAAATAAGGATACCATGTATGGCATATATCAGTTGTTTTTAAACTGTGGATTATAGTTACATGAGTAATATCCTCTTTCACATATTACATGATTTTTTTAAAAAAATTATTTATTTAACTGTAGGTATGTGTGTATGGGCACACCAAGACTTCTTTCCACTGTAAACACCAGATGCTTGTGCCACTTTGGGCATCTGGTTTATGTAGGTGGCTTGGGAATTGAACCAGAGCTAGAAGGTTTTGCAAACAAGCACCTTCAACTACTGAGCCATCTTCCCAGCCCCTTACATGATTTTATAATGGAAGCCCACCTGTTCACAATAACTCACAATAATGTTAGTCTTACCAAAGATCCTCAAGGAAATATATCTCCCTTTGGGTAGATTAAACTTCTCATTTAAACTCATTGAGATAGAAATTTTAGAAGTAACTCACAGTATAAATGTTAGGGCTTTCTTTTCTAGAGAAGGGCTCCAAAGATCACAGGAGGACATGCCTCAAGTCTTGGCCTCTTCTAACTTTACTACAGAAAGGGATATCTCAAGGCTTAGCCTCTTATAACTTTACCACAATATGACCTAGGTTTTTCTTTTGTTTGCTTGATTTTCTTATCTTTGGATCCCACTTTCTCCAACTGCAGATTAGTTAAAATCATAATTTCCTTGCTACTATGTAATGGCTTTGTTGTTATTAAATGCAACAAATGAGTGTATTTAAATGCTTTAGTGATTAAGTTTTCATCTTTTGCATTACTTTTTTATCTTAGACAATTTAATATTATTAATACATGAAATAATTTAAGAAATTCAACATTTCTGGAGTTTTCTTTCTCTTTTCATTTTCTTTTTTTCTTTATTAGTTAGTTCTGTATTCAGCAAATACAGTAAGTTTGGTACCATTATTAGGCTCATCTGTGACCTACCCCCTCCCCTTTGCCCCTCCTTGTTGAGGTATATGGGTCATGCATTGTGGAGTTAGCCCACAGTTACGTGTAAGATAAATGTCTCTGCATATCATGACCCAACATGTGACTCTGACATTCTTTCTGGCCCCTCTTCCACAAAATTTCTCTGAGCCATGTTGGGTTCATTTTTAGTCTGCTTCAGTGATGAGGTGTTGGGGGCCTCTGAGGCTCTGGTTCTCTGATTTGGTAGGAGTTGATTTTTCTCTGTGTTGATCTCCTTCCCCCTTGTGCTGGTATCTGGTTCATCAGTAAAAGAGCACCCTTGCTTGTTTTGCCAATTTTTCTTAGTTTCAGCTGCGGCCCTTTGGAGGTATGATGGGGTGGCTCTCTCCTTAGGATCTACATCTATCTGAAAAAGAGAAGCAGATTCTCCAATGGAGAGTAAGTTAGCACCAGGACAAAAGAGATAACACTTACTTTTTTTTTTTTTTTACAGAGAATTTAATAGGTGTAGACCCTCTTGTAGCCCATGATTGATGGTAGTTTCATATTGGTGAGTGGGCTTATGTTTGGATATGGTTCTGACTTGTTTCCCAGCTGCAGCTATGGGTCCCGTACCACTGAGGAAATCAATTAGCCAAATTAAGAGCAGTTGGTTCCCCACCATGGCTGTGTGCCACTATTGCACGTGTGTGGGCATCACAACAAATTATTGCTGCTAAGTAGGTTAGACTATGAGTTGCTTGGTCATTTTCCCCTGGTCGCCCATGTAGCACCTTCTGGCACTAGATGCGCTGACTATCTGGGGACTGACTGTCTTCCAACTTCCAGCCATGCCAGTCTACTTTGCATGTCAACCACATACAGTGTCTTCAGCAGTAGGGTCTTACCACTAACCTTTGGTGGGTCATCAAGTACTGTGACAGAAATCTGTCTGTCTTTTAAGAAACCTTGTAGGTCTCTCTGATCAAAAGCTCATTGTGGATGATAGCCCCATGCTGGTACTGGGAGTTACAGGTCAGTGCCCACTAAGAAAATGAGGAAAAAGATAACTAATATACAAGAGTTAGAGAGAAAAGAGAGAGAGACAGAGAGAGAGAGAGAGAGAGAGAGAGAGAGAGAGGGAGGGAGGGAGGGAAGATGTAGAAGACTAAGGTTAGTCATGATCCTACCCTCTCCAGTGTCTTGTGGTTCAGGTGTTCCCTGTAAGGGCCTGGTGAAGGATCACCCATTTGGTCTGTCTTTTAGTAAGTAGAACTTTATGGTACCATTGCCGTTTGGGTCTAGATTTGTGTTTCCCACCCCTTTGATGCCCTCCCCTCCCTTCCCTTGCATCCTAGTGTCTAGTCCACGAGATGCTTGCTGAGTATGTAAGGTATCTTGGGTAGATTCAGGTTGGGTGCTGTAGATGAGTGAGACTATGTGGCGATTTTTTTTTCTGTGATTGGGTAAGTTCATTGAGAATGACCTGTTCCAGGTTCAACCATTTTTCCTCAAATTTCATTGTGTCATTTCTTACTGTTGTATAGAATTCCATTGTGTAGATATACCACATCTTAGTTATCCATTCTTCTTGTATACACATCTGTGTTGATTCCAGCTCTTAGCTCTCACAAATTGAGCCACGACAAACATGGTTGAGCCAATCTCTCTAGCCTGTGGTTTGAAGGTTTTAGGGTTGATTCCCAGCAAGGAAATAGCTGGGTCTGTTGGTATCTGTATACTCAGCTTTTTCAGAAATCTCTATATTGCTTTCCAAATGGTTGTGCCATCCTACATTCCCACCAACAGTGGATTGGTGTTCCTACTTCTCCACATTCTCACCAGCATTTATTTTTATTTGATTTTTTGATGTTTGCTATCCTTATTGGGGTAAGGTGGAATCTCATAGTTGTTTTAATTTGCATTTCTCTGATGATTAGGGATGATGAACATTTTCTTAAGTGTATGTTTGCCATTTCTATTTCTTCCTCTGTGAACTGCCTGTTCAGCTCATTGCCCCATTTTGTGAGTGGGGTGTTTGACATTTTACTGTTTAGATTTTTGAGTTCTTTGTAGATTCTAGAGATTAGGCCTCTATCAATTGGATAACCCACAAATATTTTCATGAAGAGAACTACCAGCCTATTTCCCAGATGAATTTAGAGGCAAAGATCCTGAACAAAATCCTTGCAAACTGAATCCAACAACACATCAAAAGCATTATCCACCTTGACCAAGTGGGATTCATCCCAGGAAAACAGGGGTGGTTCAACATATGGAAATCTGTCAATGTAATATACCACATAAACAAGGTTAAACATAAAAACCACATGATCATTTCCATAGATGCAGGAAAAGGCCTTTGACAAGATACAACTTCACCTCATGATCAAAACTGTGCAGATAATTGGCATGGTTGGTTCATATCTTAACATAATAAAGGGAATATACAAAGCTCTGAAGACACAAATAATACTTAATGGAGAGAGACTGGAGGAATTCCCATTAAGATCAGGAACAAGACAGGGTTATCCAGTCTCACTGCTGCTCTTCAATATAGTACTGGAAGTCCTAGCTCAACCAATAAGACAGGAGAAGGAAATAAAAGGGATACAATTTGGGAAGGAAGAAGTTAAGTTATCTTTATTCGCTGATGACATGATTGTATATGTAAGAGACCTGAGTGACTCCATCCCAAAACTCCTGAAGGTGATTAAGTCCTATAGCAAAGTAGCAGGATACAAAATCAATGCACAAAAATCAGTAGCCTTCCTATATGCAAATGACAAAGATACAGAGAAAGAAATAAGGGACATAGTCCCATTTTCAATAGCAACAAAAGAAATAAAATACCTTGGAATAACGTTAACCAAGGAAGTGAAAGATCTATACAACGAAAACATAAAAACACTCAAAAAAGAAATTGAGGAGGACTTGAGAAAGTGGAAAGACATCCCATGTTCCTGGATAGGCAGAATTAACATTGTGCAGATGACAATCCTACCAAAGTCAATGTACAGATTTAATGCAATTCCAATTAAAATCCCTACAGTGTTCTTCACAGAGATAGAAAAAATGATCTCAAATTTCATATGGAAAGACAGAAGGCCTCGCATTTCCAAACATATCCTCAGCAAAAGAAATACCTCTGGAGGCATCACCATACCTGATCTAGAGCTATATTACAAAGCCATAGTAATAAAAACTGCATGGTACTGGCCTAAAAACAGGAGTATAGACCAATGGAATAGACTTGAGGACCCGGACTTTGGGTCAAGCAACTATAGCTCCTTGATATTTGAGAAAGGCCCTAACAATATAGGCTGGAAAAAAAGTCAGCATCTTCAACAAATTGTGCTGGACCAACTGGATAACCATATACAGGAAACTGAAACTTGACCCACACATTTCACCATGCACTACACTCAAGTCCAAATGGATCAAAGACCTCAATATCAGACCAGAAACTCGAATACTCCTGGAAGAAAATTTAGGAAGTACTTTCCATGATATAGGAATGGAAAAAGACTTCCTGAACAAAACCCCAGTAGCTCATGAACTTAAACCGTCACTCAACCAATGGGATTACATGAAGCTAAAGAGTTTCTTTACAGACAAGCATACAATAAGCAAAGCCAATAGATTACCCACAGAATGGGAGAAAATATTTGTGGGTTATCCAACTGATAGAGGTCTTTTGCATTCTTAAGGAGGGTATGAGAATAGGTAAGTATGCTATGCCTAGTTCTAGTACTTGAAGAATTTCTCATTTTGTTACCTGTTGTAAATCTGCATACTTAGATTTCTATTCTAAATGATAATAATGATGATAGAAGCTAATATGAGGATGTTGGGTTTGCTGAAATTTAAATTTACAAATTAGAAGCATTTGAAAATGATAGTTCATTTCAGTTAATTTTTTTACTTTCATGTCCTTAAAACTAGAAAGGGCCAAAATATGCATTTAAAGCACAGTTTAGAATTGTTTTGAAACATAACCAGGCACAACTTGAGGTATATCTACATTGTAATATCAGATTTCAGGTTAATACTTGATTTTTTTTCCCTGTTCAATGATGGAACAGATCAATTCCTACACGTGAATGAAACACTGTTGGGTCTGTCACTGTGTGTTCAGTTTGCTTTACTGAGGGTAAATTTAAATGAACTACAAAGACACTTTTATAGGTAGAAGATCTATAAAGAAAAAGTCCCAAAGAATATAAGCACTGCATCCACTTGTCTGTTGTGAATGTGTAGTGTAGGCATTTGGTGATTTGGATAAAGTCACACAGTGGAGAAGTCATTGGTTGAAAGTGGCAAAGTTGTTTATCAGTTGAAACAAATGTGTGGTCAATTTAGAAGAAAGATGATAGATGCTGGAGAGCTGGTTGGTTTGATTTAGAGAGCATGTAGAAGAACTATGTGAGGGAGTCTAGAGAGATGATTTGGAGCCTTTGCCTCACTATCAAGGGTCTGTAGATCAGACCGAGGAGTACGTATGGAAGAAAATAGCTCTTAGGAAGGACATCCGCTCCTTCTCCTGTAGACATGTTCTTGATGCACTTTCCCATTGACAGGCTATTTTCTTACTATGAAAAAGAGGTTATAGTTGGAATTAGCTACTTTACTCACTGCTGTGAACAAATACTTGACTGACATGCTCAGGAAGGAAGGAAGGAAAGAAGAGAGGGAGGGAGGGAGGGAAGGAAGGAGGGGAGGGAAGGTTTATTTTGGCTTACAGTTTCAAAAGGTAAAGTCTATCATGGTGGGGAAGACATGGTGGTGGGAACAGGAAGTTGACAGCTTACATTGCACCCATTTAGGAATAGAGAGAACAAGCAGAAAGTGGGGCCAGGCTATAAAACCTCAAGCCTCACTCACAGTAACCTAGCTCCTCCAGCAAGGCTTCACTTCCTAAAACTTCCACAATGTGAGCTGTTTCACATTGAAATCACAACACAGTTTTGCTGCTAATGATTGTACTGCTCAGCCCAGCATGCTGATAATTTCAGGTTATGAAGTCACACTCCTCCCTGGAGAAGTCATGTTTAATGTGTTCTATCCATTAATTTGTGGTAATGATCAACAATATGGATGCTTTTCTAAGTGCTGCTACCTCCTTAATGTATAGTCCATTTATAGAATTATTAAAATGTTATGCCACAATTATATAAATGGGTAATGAGTATATCTGACCTCTGAAAACATACTAAGTAGCTGAGATAAGGCCAAGCAGTTCTAAAATTGGGCCAAAAAGAGGTCAGGAGGCAAAAGTCAAGGTGAGAAGGTATTTGGAGAGATTAGGGTTCTCATAGAACTTGGTGGTAGGGATAAAGAAAGAGACACCTAAAGCTCAAGACTAGGTTCCTGTCTTTTTGGAAGTACCTGGAAATAGAGAATATTGCAAATTTGCATTCCTGCTGCTGCCCAGAACTTCTTTAGCAGGAACTATTTGAAAGTGGATTGTCAGCCACAGGGCAAGACAGGCACCCAATTACAAGACAAAAAAATGAGCTCGTCTATGATGCAGAAATGCAAAGGAAGTGTTTCAAGAAAAGTCAAAAGTAACAGTTCCTAGCAAATGGTGATAGACTGAATTCAGAAAAGTGGAACCTGGGAGAGTTCCTTAGCTATTAGGCTGCCAGGACCCAGTAGGGGATTGTTCTGTTCAATGCTTTCTTGTTGTTAATCATTTTTCTTATTTTCCCTAGTTGTTAACTCTGAGACCATACTAATCAACTCCTCATTTCCCTGGTATCAGTAGCCTGCCCATGGCTTACATGGTTCTCTGGTTATTACATTGGAGTTTAATCAGTGTCCAAGCTGAGCTCCATGTCTTCGTTGCAATTTCACCCTTGATTCAGTTTGTGTTTTGCCAGGAAACGTAGCTGTGTAGAAATAGAAACTATTTAGAGAGAGGATAGACAGGAATGGAAAGCCTCGTCAAGAAAAAACGATGGGAAACAGGGATGATGTACAGAAGACTTTTCTTTGTCTTGGTCTCTGAGATGGAAATTCAAAAAGTCCAGGAAATAAGGAAACAGCAATGCTGTTCTCATATCTCATTGCACGAGGAAAAAGATCAAGACAGAGACTAGAATGCAGAAAAGTGATGAAATCAAAATCATCAGAATGGGGTGAGCTTGACATTTCAGTGGGAATTGTCTGAAAGGCATATTTGGCTTCTCCCCATCTTTCTTTGCACAGCCTCCTTCACTCTAGGAGTCCCTCACATTTCAGAAACACAGTGGAGGAGGCAGAACTAAGTTAATCATGGGTTCTTCAATTACTAGGAGCTGTCATCCTGGCCAACATCAATTGATGCTGTAAGACATCAGAGATGCTATTTCTCTCCCTACTCTAAAGTTGTCTAATTTGGAGATGGCAAAGATTAAAATCAGCTCCTTAGAGACAGCTCTCAAAATCTTTAGGGAATATATGAATAGATATAGGTGTATTTATCTTTTCCAGAAAATGCTGTCTGATATTTTGATTCTCTAAGGAATACATGAGCCCAGAGAATGAGTGTTTTCAATTAGTGTACAAACATCCTATTTTTTATTGTTTTCCTCATCTCTAAATACAAATATATGTATCTTGACCTTGTTTTCCATTTCAACAGCAATTTAATGTTGCTGCTTTGATAGAAAATCTCCTCAAAACAAAAGTTTATGGCATATACCATTCTCAAGTTTCTGTTGTTTGCCTTAAAACCATCCAAATTAGGCTTTTACTTCAACTTCAGTAAAAACTCTCTTTACAAGGTTACCAGGAAGAACTATTGTTTGATAAAGCCAATATTCACCCCTCCTTCTTTCTTATGGGCCATCTTCAGGATTGGACACAGTTTGTTACCTTTGCCCCTCAGATATATTTTCCTAATTTGTTTTCCAGGGTTACCTCCAACTTCAGTTTTCATCACTGATTTCCTTCTGGTTTTTCTGTTGTTATTAATAGCTACTTTATATTTTGTCCTTATTTTTAGCAAGCTTACAAAGTTACATGTTTCTCTGTGACATTTTAATACACACCCAGCTCTTGTTGCCCCTTCTCCCTACCCTCTCCTTTCCTGCATCTCTCTGCGCACCCTTTCCTACTTGCACTTTTCTGCCATCAGTAATCCATTCACTTTCAACTTTCATATCATTTATACTATTACCTTTCTGTAAAGTCTTTACCTGTCATGGGCCTCTTTCTACTTTCCTGACCTTCACACACCTTTGTCTCACATAAATACACTTATATCAAAATTAGAAACTAGGATTCATGTGTGTCAGAGAATATGCAGTGTTTTTCTTTCTTAGCATGAGTCACCTCACATAATATGTTTTTCAGTTCCATACATTGTTCTATAAATTTAATAGTGTCATTTTCCTTTACAGCTGAGTAAAACTCCATTGTTTATATGTACCACATTTTCACTATCCAGTCGCCAGTTGATGGACATTTAGGTTGATTCTATTTACTAGCTATTGTGAGTAGAGCAACAATGAATATGGATTTGCAACTCTCTCTGTGGTAGGATGTAGACACCTTCGGGTATACACCCTGGAATAGAATAGCTAAATGGCAGTTCTA